>JAZAQC010000001.1:2752500-5252500 GCA_036289425.1 Rhopalosiphum nymphaeae | reverse complement strand
TTTTAGATCTAAATATTATTTTCCTCAATATTTTGTTTTCAAATATTTATTATTTTTATTTTATTTTATTTTATTATGCAATGTGTGTTTATATAGTTGTTTCAATAAATTCAAAATTTAAAACCAAATATATTTGTGAGAGGCACATTAATGAATTAATTTATATTCTAGTTACAAAATTAAATATACTTGTAATTTTAGTATAGTAGATACTGTTATTGCATTAATAAATATAGATTTAGATTCTAACTGTTTGTATAGTTTATACATTTATGTTTGAAATAATTTTTTATTTATTATACCCAATGTATTTTAGATCATTATTTATTATATAGTTAATAAAAAACTGTTTTTACACTTCCGCAGATGTTTTTTAGCATATTCATTTCTTTTAGTAGCTTAGTATTTTATAAATTTGTAATATCAATATTTTGCATGGATACTTTTAAAGTAGTAATATTACCAAATAAACATTTACTAATTATTGAATTTCAAGCAGTTTAAGTAAGCTGATTAGTTTCTAAAAATGTTATTCATTTCTTTTTGGCCTGTTAAAATGTTTTTATACAAAAAAAAAAATTCTTTTCATTTAATTTCTATTATTAATTTTTAATTCTAAATTTTTAACTACTACCATCTATAAGAATTTTGTATTTTTAATTTAAAATCATTATAAACTAAAAAAAATATTGTATTCCTATGTTATAATTTTTGTTTAATATATACAATTTTGAAAACTCAATTGGTAAACTGCTACAAAAATAATTGTTAAATAACGATTGAAAGTCAACGATTAATTATAAACCATGTATTGAACAAAATATATGTTCTACAATTATTCTTTGGTTTATCAGATTATTTATTTACAATTAAATATTGAATCATCATATTTATAAACATTTTAAACTATTTTTTTAATTTTGAAGTTAAAATTCTTTTTGTACAACTTATAAATAATTCAACAGCTATCATATTATGAAACGTTTCTATTTAAGTGTTAAGTATTTTATTATTCAAAAAATCATAGATAAATAGTCTTAAAATTCTTTTTGTACATTATAAATTTATAAGTTATATTTCTTATTTAAAATATTGCATAAGTTAACATCTTTTTTATAATGTTTACTTAACCTTTAACTTTAGTAATATCCAATAGGTATAAAATAAATATAACTTGTTAAAAATATAACAGAAATAGTTCATATATTTTTACTTTTATAGACTCAAAACAGGAAACTTAATTTAGGGAATTCTTAATGATTTTAATAGTACAATAATATGTTATAATTTATTTATTTAGAACTGTAAATATTTATTTTTAGAGCCAACATCAAATTCAAAATGTTTAACTAATTTAAATGGACAGACTGTATTAAATAATTTTATTCAACAAGTAAGTGTTAAAGTTAATATTTATATAAATGTAAAAATTAAAATTTTTTATACATATTTTTAGGAAAACTCTGATGATCCTTCTGATCATTTAGAGTCATTTAAACTTCAAGTTTCCGTGTTAAATAATCAAGTCGATATTCTTTTAAGAAAATTAAATCATTTAGAAAAATATCTATTACAGCAAAATGAATTGAGAAAAAAAGCTGAAAATAGGCTTCATGAGGTAAATATTTAAATACTTATTCATTAGTATTTAATATAATAATTACACTATTTCGAAGGAAATGATTTTAAAATCAAAACTAGAAACAGAAAAGCTTGAAGTTATTGCTATGCTTACTAATTTGAAATTAGTTAATGTAATGCTAACTAAGGAAAACATGAATCTGAAAGAAATGATAATAAATAACCAAAATACACAAAATTCAACGGCATCATCTTTTACATCAGAAGTAATAGTAAGTAATGAAAAAGTATCAATAAATATGTTATCTTATAAAATCAGTTTTTACAGATTATATATATTATATCTTATAGATTAATAATCAGTGAGCCCTTATACTTAAAATAGATTTTCATAAAAATTTATTTTTAAATGTTATTGGGATTTTCAATTTTTCGAAAATATTTAAAGTTAGAATATTATTTGATTCATATAAAGTATTATAACATTTATGGTCTCGTGTATTAATGGTTTTGATAATTAAAATTATCTAAAATTACACTATATAAATTTACCTATAAAACAATTTACTTTGAAATGAAAACTGGTTGAAATCAAGATTAATTCTGAACATTAATGTTTAACTATTATTATAATTGGTATTACTATTTGATTTAGAACTCTCAGTTCCATCGTTCAAAAAACCATGGATCACGTTTCTATTGTAGTTTGCCTCGGCATACTATATCAAAAAAGAAAAATGAAAACAAGAATATTAACAACGAATTATTAAATGATATTACTGAATCATGTGCAAATTTAATGAATAAAAGATCACAGTTTGACAAATGTTCTTCAGCACCAAATTTAGGTAACTTTGGATATATTTAAATTATAAGAATATATTATAACAATTGATTCTAATTTAGAATAATATTATAAAAAATTATAATAATTATAATTAATCTAAATGTTTAAGAATAATCATTTACTTAATTTAAAAATTAAAAAATTATAGTCACAATTATTGAAATGTTGTTTTATGTTAAATCTAATTGCATTTATTTTAAAATATAAAACAAAAATTTATTATTTTTGTCATATATATAAAATATTGTAATTTTTAATTGTTTTTTTATTTTTTTTTGTGCTCACCATTTAGTTGATTCAAAGAATGATTGTAAAAATGAAAACATTTTAGAAAATAGTTCAAGTTTCTTTTCCAGCACCAAAGTTTATTCTTCTCAAAAGTAAAGAACACAGTTTTTATGAACTAATAATAAATAATTAAGATTAACATTTTTTCTGAATGTTTCAGTTCAAATTTACTATTTACTGAACTAAATCGTCAACAATTACATGACTGGTTTGCTGAACAAGGTATTGATTATGTTTTAGAAGGATCAAAATTATGGCCTAATTCTGGAAAAGAATTAATTTCTTCTTCTATTAGTGAAATTGATGAAAAATTTAAGTTTAAAGTAAGTTTAAATATAATTGTTAATGTTTATATTAAAAAATATTCAGGGCCGTCGTTAAGGGTAGGCAGCGCTGGCATTTGTCACTTATATTTGATAGCAAAATATTATTCAAAATAATACATTTTTTTAGTTTTGTATTGATATTATTTTTATAATAGAATGATTATACTATGTACATTTGTATTTTGTATGATGAAAAATATTATGCTGTTGAGTTCTAATTTATATTGGGTATTGTAGTGTAATTTAAGTTTAATGCAGTATCTACCTAAAACATTATTTTTTGTAGGTATATTATTATCGTTATAGATATCTCATAACCCACATTCCTACCAGTGTCACATTAAGATAACATAATAATATTATCACTATTAATAACTAACCAGTATGGCAATGCGCCGCTCTGTACGCACATAAATTAGCTATATTATAAATAATTGTACATTATATTTTATTTGAAGTTTATCACTTTAATTATATTTTTCATTAAAAAAATTTTTTATATATACATAAAAGAAGATGTCCTGACTGGCTGACTGACTTACCATAATCAACTTTGCGTAACTACCTATTTGATTTAATTCTACAGAGATATTTGGTATAATTACACATTTTTGGTCATATAGAAACAGGTATATAGTCAGAGTGCTATGCTCCCTAAATCTTAAATGTTATCCATGCTTTTAATTTTCATAGTATTATTACTATTATTGATATGAAATCTTATTTATTTATTCTACAATAAATTATGGGGCCTCACATTTCACTATTTAGATATTGCCTTGGGTCTCGCAATCGCAATGACGACCATGAAAATGTTAAATATTGGTCCAAAATATTATTGTTGAAAAACTTATATTTATAAATCACATAAGTATAAATTGCTTAACTATAATGTATATTTAAATAGAAAATAATCAATAACTATTTAAATAATTAGACTATGGTTAAGTTTGGTTTCTCAAACTCGTTATACTCTAAATAACTAAAATTTAAGTTACTATTGTTTACAGATAATTAATTACATAATCTCACTAAAAAAAGTTAGCCTAGGTTGATAGAAAAAAAGTACAATTTATTTAATTAAAATTTGTGAGCAGAAATATTACTATTGTAATTTGTAATATAATCTATTAATTATTATCAAGACAAAGAGGATCTATTTTCTGTTGAGTAATTGAAAACTGAAAATACATCAAATTATATTCTTTAAACTTAATTGAATAAAGTAAAGTTGTTTAAAAATAAACATCACATATAATATTTACCATATTAAAATTATAATATTCATCATATAATACATAGTTTTTCATAGATAAACAGTATTAATATATTATATTTATTTTTTACACAACTTTCATACAAATATTAATATTAATTTAAGTTTTAATAAACTTAACACATTCTAATATTTTATAAAATAGTATATTGTAACTACTTTATTTCAAGCAAGTCGTAAATATACTAATTAAATTGTTTGTTTATGTTAATTAATTACATAATTAAGTATTTATTTACTTTATTTTATTTATATGAAATATGAAATATTTTATCTTGAACTTATAACTTTGTTCTAATGTTTATATATTTTATTGAAACCAATTACAAAAAACAAATAAAACTATTAATAATAACAATTGTATTATTTTTTTTTTTTTTTTTTAGCATTGGCTACATAGAAAAAAGCTAATTTTAGCCATTCAATTTGAAAGAGATCCAAATAAGTTATTAGCTGAAGACAAATATCTGGAAAAATCAAGATATTTAAATACATCTTGGGTATTACAATGGTTAGATGACATAGGCCTTCCACAATATAAAGAACCATTTTCTCAGGCAGCTATTAATGGTACCCTTTTACACAGACTAACCAAAGACGATTTCTTAATGATGCAATTTGGAAATTCAGATTTACATTTCTCTAGTCTCCGATATGGAATTAAGGTAAATAAAATAATTAAGTACCTATGACAATTTATAATTAATATTTACAAGCTATATTATGTATATCTTAGGTATTGAGAAAGAATAATTTTGATCCTGAATGTTTGATACGTCGATCTAATACTAACAAAAATGATGACGATTGTAATTTATCGCTATGGACAACGCATAGAGTAATGGAATGGCTTTGTAGTGTCAATTTAGCTGAATATGCATCTAATTTAAGGGGTTCTGGTAAATATCTAATATTTTTACCTTTTATTAATAAAATAATAACTAATCTCATACAGACAATTATAACTAACATTAAATTAAAAATATGTTTATTAAATTAAATTTATTTCTAACAAATATTATTTTACTAATTATTTAAATATTAAATTACATAAATTTGAAGAGGTTCTACTTTAAAAACTTATAAATAGTTGAACATTTTTAGTATAATATTATAGAAAAGTATTTATTATAATTTAGGTGTTCATGGTGGACTAATAGTATATGATGACAGATTTACTTCTGAGCTTCTAGCGGACATTTTATTCATCCAACAGAGTAAAACGTTGTTGAGGCGTCATTTAAGCATACAGTTTAGTCAGTTGATAGGAAGAGATTTAAATCAAAAAAAGAGAGATGATCAGTGCAAACCAAAATATAGACCTCTAACAATATCATCTAAGACCAAAGTAAGTGAAATAATAATGATTTGAAAAAAATCAATAATGATTTTTGAATTTTATTTTAACAGTTAGAAAATGATATAAAATGTATGTTTTTTATGTAGATTCAAAAAAAATCACAATTTTCATTGAAGAGGAAAAAAAATAACAATGAATTGAATATTGGCGATCTGATATGTCCTATCGACGATTGAAACTAGTAGTTTTATTTTCACGTAGTTAAACCAAAGTTAAAATACTTTTAGTACATGACAAAAAAGACTTATTGCTTATTATATTTTATTAATGTATTTAAATTAATCATAATTAATTGTTGTTAAAAGATACAACAATAATTAACTATTTCCTAACCAAAAATTTAATTATATTATAAAAGTTAAAGATTTTTTACTAAAAATATTAAATATTTTTACATTACAAACATTTTATGTTATAGTTAAATGTATTTTTATTAATAAGTTACTTAAAAAAGTATTATTTTGAACATGGATTTTTATCATCAATATTTTGGGTTTTTATTTTTCACCTATATTTAAATGTATATTAATTACTTGTGTTGACCAGAATAAAAGTTTCTCAAGTAGGTACCAATTAAGGAAAATAGGAGTAACTATACTCCCATTTTCTTTAATTTTTTTTTTTCTTAATGTGATTACAATCGTTGAGAACATATAGCATTCCTATATGAATATTTATTTATATATAAATATTATTACAAGGGTGGTACCAGAAATTTTCCAAGGGGGGGGGGGGCACATTTAATAAAAGTTAATATACCTAGATATCCATTGGCGTGCACCACCTATATCATTTTATTTATAAAATATTAATTTTGGACTTAGGCAAGTTCATTCTTCTATTAAAAATAACAACTCAAGATTAATTCAGCCAAAATTTTCTATGTTGTACATAAGTTAAAGAGAAAGAAACAAAATATAGTGTTTTGCAATATTTATTACAAATTATTATTTATCTGAAATAGTGATTATTTCCTTATTTGGTATTATAATTTATTTTGTAGATTTCTATATTTTATATGGACACACCACTCTTAAGATAAATTTAAGTAATAATGACAATTTATCAATAAATTATGGCGTAAAGCCATAAAAGATAAGATAAAAAAATTATAGATCTGTTATAAATTATTTCAGTCTTAAAAAAAAAAAATTGAATTTGCATCAATGATTTTGTAGAAAATTAGTTATTATAAAACATTGTATTACATTTACACGAACAAAAACATATTATCTGTATTATGGGAAATGGTGTATTCTAAAAAAAATCTTGCAGATATCTTTAGACAAGAATCTGATTATCAGTGCAATATGGTATACCAAATTAATTATAAATCTAGTAGAAAACAAACAAAATTAAAGGTGACTTGAATGCTTTGTTATTCCAATAGGCTGCCTATTTAAATTGATATTTAGTTGTATATTAATAATATAATATTAAAATTTCATACTACAATAACCTAAATAGGCTCAAAGGGATTGAAAGCAATGATTTTCTGTCTTTGTCTAACATATATGTAACATAGGATTAAAGACATGCTTTATTTCCAACGTACCAATATAATGAAACAATAAGAATTCTGAAAACATTTGAATTAGTCGTCAAGTCTACTTAAAATTAACTTTCCTATATTTTTGATTTTATCCTCTAAAATCCTAAAAACGTTATATTAAAAAAGATTAGCTAAAATTTGACTAATTATTTATATTTAGTCTAATATTTCAATGTTTGGAGAAGTTAAAATCAAAAATATATTGTTTAATTAACTAAGCTGTTTTGAATATATTTAAAAATAATTTATCAACTCAAATTTAAAAATATTTTTGAAATTTTTGAAGTAATAATTTTATTAAATTTTTAATGTATATTATCATATACAGACATACAGTTTTAAATAAAAATTATCTTATACTTTTATAATAGTAAATAAGTGATAATACTTATAAATAATTAATAATGACAAAATATTAATTAAAAAAGTAAACTTTTTTAAAACTGAATTAATTTAATATTTTTTATTATATTAACTTTATTAAACTTAACTAATTAAATTTATTATTTGTGACTAACTTGATGACTAACTCCCAACTTGACAATGTACCTAGTGTTCACTTAACTTAACTCAATTAGAGTTAATTATTTATATGTACATTCTCAAACCTGAATTTATATAATAAAGCAAGTTAAAAGTTAAAACTTATTTCGAGTTGAGTTCCAAGACAAAATGGCATTATGGTTATATCAATATATTTATCACATTATAATAAATATTAGATAATGGATGTATTTCTTAGCAATTGTCCTAAAACTCTTAGATCACAATATAATATCTATTATATTAAACTTAAAGATATGAGGGAATACCTAAACTAATTACCTACTTAGTTTCTTATAATAATTGTCTAAAGTATTTGGTATATATAAATATATATGATATACCTAAATTATAATTTAATAAATGATACACACCAGTGGTTTTCGATCAATTTTTTATTTCCAAGTACAGAATAGGTAGTAAATATCGTCCACAAAACTTTGAAAATTTAATTTTCTTGTGAAGTATAAAGATGCATCTAATTACCCTTAATTTTTGTTTGAAAATAAAATGATTACTTCTTAACTACCTGTGTAATTGAATGTTGATAATTTACCACTTCTAGTTCAGAAGCTTTGTTTGGAAATTTAATAATTATTAAAACATTTTATTTTTTATTTATTTAGCATTTATCGTATAAAAAGTAAAATTAAATAATTAATTATTTTTAAACTTAATACATATCGTTGATTTAAAGGACAACTGCCAAAACCCTAATCGCTGATCGAAAATAAAATTTTACTGAAACACTAATTTAATTTGCATCATTTTCTTATATCTTAAGATAGCATGAAACTTGAAATTCAATTTTTACCGTGTAATATTTCTATTTTTCCTTTTTAAACATCAAAAGCTACCGATGAGCACTATAATATACTACCTATATATTCAATAGTGACAAAAGAAGTAAGTGCCAAACATTGTACTACACCCTTACTTCTTAATGTTATTTTTTTGTTGTAGTAAAAAGGTCTACGGTTGTTACTTGTAAGCCAACTATGCCAATATCACCCACAACGAAAATTTAAATGTTAAATATTGACTAATTGACTATTAATCATTCTTATTATTGCCATCAAACGAGAGGTTTTCAACACAGATAAGGTTTTTAGGATTTATAGTGGTTTCAAGTTTTTGTTTACATTATATTTTGAAACGTTTCAAAGTAAAAGAGTTTTTAACAAAACAAAACGTTTCGTTTGAATATGATATTTTTTTATCATAAGCACTGATAATTAAATTGTAAATATACATATATAACATTGAACATGTATAGTACTGCATAACAATCAATGATAATACCGAAGTACCTAATAATTATATTAACTAATTATAATATACCATATCTATTGCCCTATTTAATAAAATATAATATTATTATTATTAACGTACTGAAAATATTATTGACTAGCTACTATTTATTTGTAACCATAAATTCTAAAACAAATCATTAAAATTAAATATGTTTTCATATTTATATACCCAAGTAGCCAAGCATTTACCTAGTCAAATGGTATAACTCTAGCTCACAAATAAAAATAAGATTAATGGTGTCAATAATAATTTCCAACTGAATCATCGAATATCGATTATCATAAAATAAAAAAAAACTTAGTAATTTGATGGAAAACAATTATTTTAGTAAATAACAAATATGTCATAAGCGTCTTCTTCGAGGATAGGTGTGTTTTACGTTGATTTCGTCAACGGGTTTCAAAATACGACTAGGATCTCGAGATCAAAAGCTCGACGTGTTAGTTCAGAAAGTTTGATGGGCCGGAACAAGTAACAACGTCGCGCGTCGTAGAAAAGTAGAAAATCCAATCGTTATCAGATTAACTCCGGCCGAACAATCGTAATAATATTTATCAATTTAATAGGTACGTCGGTTGTGAATAATAAAATAATAATAGTAACAATCGCCATCGGATAACTGTTATTGTTAGTTAGTTTTCATAATTGTCGAGTCAATTCTCAATCTTATAGCTACGTCTGTTCGTCAACTATCGAAACACAACATGTTTTACTCGAGTTAAAAAATGTTATGTTCGGCCGACGTCTTGTGCCAACAATCTCCGCCAATGTCGATGTATATGATCTCGTAGTCCAGTGTTCTGTACGTTTTTATGCGGAACGTAAGTTGAATTTCATCTAATAACATTTACAAACGATAATGCGACTTGCCAGCGTCGACCACTGTTGGATCGTTTAGTTGTTTGGCCCTATCCATGACACTCGCTTAAACTTCTATCGTGTTTGTCATTTGCAGTCTAATTTTGGCATTTTGTGCAAAACGTTCACCATAAAATTGACAGCAGTCACCTTATCGCCCTATCACCATGTTTAGGATAACAAATAATCATCTCCTATGTTCTGCATCATTTATAATGTCTAGTGAAGTTTTTGTTGATTTTTTTTGTTTTTGTTTTAAATCTGTTTAATAAATATTTCTATGGCACCATTCAAAGCGCAGTTATGACTTTTTTAAGTGTATTATGTACAGCAAACACATTGTCGTAAGGGTTTGCTGTATCCTCGTATTGTATCAAATTATTCACCAAACAATAGCATAATATTATTATTGCTGATGCAACACGCCTACCTCGTTTATTTAAACTTAAGTGGCTGTTGATATTTATACCTAATTCTATCCAGTTAAGGAGTAGTTGGTTAGCTATTCCTACTACACGAACCGATCTTGTGAACCGAGTTGTTGAACTGATACAAATAAAGTTTTCTAAGTTATATTTTACAGGTCCTAGAAACTTATGACCTGCGTTCATAAACTAACGCAATCGAACACGATATAGCAACGTATACAAGGTTTATTAAATAATTGAATAGTAATAATATTATACAGTACACTATCACCTGAGTAACCCTGTTCTTAAGGGTAGTATATTGAAGATTACAGGAGTAGCGGAGTACGAGTTGAAAGCACTTGAATTATTATGATTTATCTATAAGGTAGGTTATTATACCTATAGTAAATCAAATAAATTATGTTACTTAAAAATGTAGAGATGACTGTTCTCTATTTCACGATTCGAACTCGACTGTCGGCTATGCAAATTATTTATATTATCGTACTCTACGTTCCTGTGTTCTGTCTACCTAAGCAATTTCATCAAGCGCGACATAAATGACGCGTCAGTAATCTATAAATCGTTACACTGACATTTAAATTATCATAGTAAAAATAATAATGTTTATGCCGGTCACAGATTTCTATGCTATGTGTAGTACAGAAGTCTATGATAATGGTGTTCCAATGTTTTTCAATATCAATATTATAATAATACAAACAACTCAAAGATTTATTTTATCTTACCATTGTTAAATGGGAAGAGGAAGGGGCTCAGCAATTTGCCTGTCATTTGACCATCAAGATAAATGGGTACTGTAAAATCCATGACTATATTTTTTATAACCCACCTGTTAATGTTTTTCAGATTAAATTATTTAAATAGTAATTTTTACTATTCGGTCAGCCATTTTAATTTTAACTATGGATGATCATAATTGTCTTCAATTGAATGAAGATCCAATTCAGTTCGTTCCTGCAAGTGTTAGCAAAACAACAAATGTGTTCTATGATGAAATAACTGGACAGGTAAAGCAATACATATGATAAAACAATTTTAATTTTGAAGTAATAATATTTATTTATAATTTAATATTGTTATTAAACTATCATATTGATTCAATGTTTTTCCTATAATCATTTTAAAATTAAATACTAGTTATTTATTATTTATTGTATACATTGTTTTAGATAATTACTGTTCATTCCGGTGAGCTAACTGAAATAATTGTAACATCTAGTACTCGTTGTAAAGAAAATATGGTGTTTAAAATTGAAGATCGGGGACCAGTATCTTCAATAAAAATGTCTTTAGACTGTAAAATATTAACAATGATGAGAACAGCATTATCTGTAGTAAGTTTTTGTTAAATCATAATATAATATATGGCGATATTGTTATTGATTTTGAATACCAAGATGAAAAACCAAAATTGTATTGCATAAATGTTATGGATGTTATGTTATGGAATAAATCATAATAAACACAATTTAAATTTTAAATTCATTATGTTATATTTTGTATTTTGAAAATCTTAACATGTTGGATTATTATTATTTGGTGCATTAAATTATAGCTGTATAATGCACAATGCCTATATAACTAATATATTAAGTAGGCTCATAGATAATTTTTATATTAATAATAAATAATTTATATATTCCTTTAAAATAAATACAAAATTTAAATTTGATAAATATAATGAAGATAAGCTTATGTTTTATTACTTAATTTAAGACTTATGTAAAAATATTAGATGTTTCCTAAATGTATCATGAATGATAATACATCATTATAAAAAAAAATACTTCAGTATTATTGAAAATAAATTTCAATATAACTAAAACTACAGTTTCATAGTTAAAATCAAACAACTTTCAAAGTTTTTAATATAATAAGCTTTGTTCCATAATTATAGAATGTTGAAATTTAGTTCAAGGATTGAAATACACAGTAAATGATTGAATCAAAAATTATACACAGATATAAAATCTGTCAGATTATATTATGATTAGATGTATATTAACAATTGTATTGTTATTTTATGTCATGTCATTTATTGCATATTGGATAAAATTTCTAGGAATTAATGGAAATTAAAGAAAATACATTACAAAGTCCTTATTTTTTGTATTGTAAATTCAAAGGTGCCAAATTGTTGGGCTTTATTTGGACTGGTAACAATGAAATACTATTAATTAGTGATAAAGGTGTAGAACTATATCAGGTAAAATAATACTTAAATACATATTTTAAAGTTATGTTAATCACACTTTTATAATTTCTTTTTATTTAGGTTGAAGGCCAAGTACCTAAGCAACGCATCATTTTTTCTAAATCTATAAATTTGCATGTGAATTGGTTCATTTACTCAAATCATTCAAAATTATTATTATTGTCTATGAATTCCTTTGGAGATTTTCAACCACTCCACATTTTACCTGGAAATATAAATAAACTGTCTAAATTAGAAGGTATTACAAAAATAATGTAATTTAATTAATAATAATTATAATAACAAATATGTATATTTTTTTTATACAGTTGATTTAGATACTTCACTTAATATACCAAATCAATCAATTAGTGAACGTAATATTGTAATGACTACTATTTACAACATACTCAGAATATTAGTTTTACCAACAAATCAAAGTCGTAATGAAATTATAATTTATACACTAAACAAGTATAGTTTATCATAATTATATTATTTTTGTACAAATGTATTTATGTTTGTACAAAAAAAAAATAATAATAATAATAATATTTTTTCTTCTCTATTGCAGAATGATGACGTTTAAAAAATCACATATTCTAAAATTGACACACAATGGTAAATTATTGATTAATGTAGTTGATAATTTGATTGTTGTTCATTACCAATATACAAAGGTATTTATTTTTAAAGTTATGGTATTTATGAATCAACATTTATAAATACCACAAGTATATTCTTTAATCCATTTTTATTGTTTAGTCTTCTTCTGTATTCGATATATATATGGAAGCTGCAAAAGAACATACAATATCATATTATTTACCTATTTTAGATGATCTATCAATTAAAAGAACGATTCCAAGAGAAGGAGGATCACATTATGTTTCTCATCTATGTATCCTTTTTATAAGAAAAATATTTAAATTTTCTGAAATTTATTGTTAGGTTTAAAGTATTTTTTTTTTAAACTAGAAAATCAGAATAATTTCTATAAATTGTTAATACATAAATATTTAAAACTGAAAGTTAATATTTAATTATAAGTTGGCTAGTATAGGAGTTAATTTTTTTTTCTAATAATCATTATCAGTTGTAACTAAGGAATTATGAGTTAATTATAATTTAAAACCAATGCATATAAAATTTTCTTGGAAAATAATTGCATATGTTTTCTTTTTTATTCCACTATTTCTATTTCTATTCACTATTCTGAATTGAAACAATGATAATAAACTTACCATAAACAATTTTTTTAATATTTGATGTAAACAAACATTAGAAAATATTGAGTATTCTGTACTATTATTAAAAAAATGAATTTAATTAATAATTATAATTTTTCTACTATCATAAAAATTAAAATAATTTTGCACCTTAATTTAATAACTTATTTTTTATGTATCCGATATTTTTGCATTATTGTATAAAGTTAGTTACATTAGTTATATTAGTTATATATTATTATAAGAAATAAAGTGTTCCTAAAGTTCTTTAATATTCTTATCATAGATTCAAGTATTTGCATTTCGTTTCAACCAAACATAATAATAGATGCTAAATTAGGTTATCTGTGGTATGTACTTAATTTAATATTACAATTTTTACTATATTTTAAATATGAATTGTTTATACTTCAAAAAGTAATAAATAGTAAATGATTACTTACTAAACCTGCAAAGATTTTGCATAACAGCTTAATAGAAATTCTTATTAAAAGAAATTTATTGCTATACTGTGTATATAAATAAATAAATAGATCACTAAATTGTTAATAAATTTAACACTAGCTTTGTAGAAACTTTAACTTGTAAGTTATAATATAAGTATTTATAAATAATGTAAAAAAAAGTGAATTTATCACAATTATAACAATTAATAATATTGAAAGGTATATATATATAAATTTATATTAAGTGTTTTAAATTTCTTTAAATATTATGTTTTTGATATATAACAAGCAAATATCTACAAATACTGTTTTATTTATTTGGAATAGAGGCTCTTAGCAATCCTTTTTTAAAATGCATAAGTGTTTTTTTATTTTATTAAAATAAATAAATGTAATGTTTAAAATTATAAATAACATAAAAAAATTAAATGATTCATTTATGATAGTAGATTATTTGTGAATAATATCATCTTAAAGCTATATTATTGATTCTAAACAAATTAAAAATACGAGTATAAAACTAAGATTATGTTAAATTCAACTATTTCATACTTATTATATTAATCATGAACATTGAACTAAATTAAACCAAATTTCTTGAAATAATATTTTATAATACCTAAATTCACATAAAAATTAAAAATTGCATAAATATACACTAAAAATAATAAAACTAAGTAACTAAAAATGCAAAATAAAAGTTCTACTTATGAAGTATATTCTGTTATACATCAATAAAATGGTGTACATAGAACACATTTTTCTATAGCCCCCAAAAAAAAAACTCTGCATTGATATGTGAGCTCTATTATTAACTTTATACAGTATACACACATAATACATTATATAATATACTTACGTGGAGATATTTCTGCAGGCAGCTTAATATATTATTGTTTGGGAAAATTAAAGCCACAAAACCTAACCCTTATAAGAATTAATCATGAGAACTTAACTGTCTTTTAAGCTATGACAAGGTAAATCTACCTGTACCAAGTAAATGGCTTAAAAAATACAGTTTTCTATGATAGATATTTAAATTTATCTTTCAAACTTTATAATATTTTATACAGATACTATAAATTATAAAAAGATTATATTTTTCATTTATTTATTCATTTATTGTATGTATTTAGTCAAGTTATACCTGACATTTTAATTTCATTTACAGGCATTTCAAACTAAACTTAGCAGCTGTGTCCAGAATAATTACGGATAAATGTTCACTTATTGATTTTCTTCTTTTGCGCCCTAATTCAAAAGATATTACTTTGGAGGTATTATTATTTTATATTTAAATATATTTAAATGTGGAAATTGATTATGATTTTAACTACTTTTATCGTAAAATGTAACTGAAAGTACTGAAATTGTATTAAATTTACAATGTAAAATTGGATTTTTTGTAAACTAATAAATAAATAATATAGATATATAGTTAATTTGTATGAAATAAAAATATAAAATTAGATGTTTACTAAATTTATTTATTTCCTTAGATGAGTAGTAAACAAATTTTTTACTGAGATCCATAAAAAAAAAATCGAAAAAGGCTAGTAGTATTGTTTTTAGAATAATTTCTTGTTAGATAACTATGTTTAAACCAGATAAATATATCTTATAAGCTTGTATCTTATAAAAATTCATATTTGTGTATATATTCATGTGTATTTATTTATTTATATTATAAAAATAATAACTTAAATATTAAATATATAGCATAAATATTTTTAACATGATATATGTCTAAGTATTTCATGCTAAAAAAAATTGTTTGAATTATATAATTACAATTTCTATGTCTAGATACATCAATTGTGATGCATAGATATATTATTGTACTTTATTTATTTATTTATTATTAAAATTTGAATATAATGTGTTTGTTTTTAATTTAGGTATTACAACATATGATTTTACAAAAGACAAGTAATTTAATTGAAATAGGAAATGTTTTTGATCATTTGAATATTGTATACAAAAAACATCTCAATAGTCATATTATGAACACCAGTCCATTATCTAATGACTATATGATTGTTGCTGAATCATTGCAATGTAAAGTCGTTATAGAACAATTAGATGTTTATAAGCATGTATTTGTAAAATTAGTAGATAAATTGGAAAATACTAAAGGTATGTAATCATTTAAAAACATGCATTATTTAAATATATTTAAGTTAATAAATACTCTTTTCTCTGATATTTATTTAAAAAAAGAGTATTGAATTATTCTAATTTTTAAAGCGCTGCAAAAATGTATTATTTTTATTGTTGCAGATGATAAGAAATTTGCAGTTTCAATATTAGTTGAATATATTCGATCTTTAACAGATAACAAAATCACTATTGAACACTTCCTTTATGAATTACTTATAAACTGTCTAGTAATAAATAAAATGTATTATCAGCTCCATCAGATGGTTCAATACCACATTGTTATTGATTCCAAGCCATTGGTAAATATAAATCTGTAGTTTAGAATAAAATTTGAATAATCAAAATTTTAAATACATTTCCTACTTCCGATAAAAGTTATTTCTAAGAGAGAATTTTAACTATTCCAATATTTATAGATTTTATCACGTTTTTAAAGGGCAAATTTTTTATTAATTTAGAACTACTGTTTTATTTCAGGCTTGTTTATTATTATCATTAGAATCACTTTATTCACCAGCACATCAGATGGCACTTGACATGTTGCATCGATTGAATACAGCTCACGAAGAGATAGTAGAAGTCTTGCTTTCTAAGAAACAAGTCATCCCATCCATGAGGTAGTATAATTGACAATGTTATTAAGAGAACACCAGCCTGCATGTGTTACCTCCATCTTACAAAAATAAAACATAGTACATATATCAGCACTAGAACCAAATTGTGTTGTTAACTTTAATATCATAATTAATTACCTATTATCAAATTTAAAGATAAGAACATTATAAGTGTTAGTACATCAGTTTTATTCAATATTTTAATTTTGAAGTTATAATAAATTTGTAATATATTTAATATTGCCCTAAAAATATTATTAATTTGCTAATCTTTATATTAAAGTACCCTTAGCAACATACTAAATATAAACATCTACTATGTTCTTATCTTTAAACTTGGTCATAGGTTTATTTAATCTAAAATCTAAATGTAAAAGTTATCATACAATATTTTTGAATTTGTTCTGTTGAACCCAAATTTGCTATGCTGTACGTTTGCAAGATTGAAAAAAACATGCAGCCATGTGGTGAGCAATCCTTTTAAGATATTTGTGTCATGTAGACTGGGAGTTTATATGACACTCCGATGAACATGTATCCATATTATAATATTTAATTTAGCACCCTCATAACTCTTACATTTAATGAGTAACTTCACAACAAAATTAACATTAAACCCTATTATAAAGAAAATTCAATAATTAAAATAAATAATTCAATTTTCATTTACAGATATATGTCAAAGCACAATATGCTAGATCACTCAACATATAGAAAACTGACTGAAGTTGCAATTTCCACTGATAATTCTAAAATATTGCATTCCACTAAAGAAGAATTTTTACAAAGAAATGTAACCTCAAATAATGAATTTGATACTAATAGCAGAGGATAGTTTTAAAAATCGTTAAAATTGAGTATTTAAATAATATGACTATTATTCAATAATGTATTAAAAATCAAATACCTGTTGTTTATAATTTCAAAATATTAATGTTATAACTTCAAATTATTTATTATTTATTTTTGTTAATACAAATATTTTATCATAATTTATTTTTAATTGTATTGCTAATTTTATTTATTGAAATATAAAACTATAAGTATTAAAAAAATTGGAAAATTTTGTTGATAAATGATAATTATCTATTGTAAAATGATGAGACTTTAATAGGTAATTTAATTTAGATTAAAAATGAATGTTAGATACATTAGAGTTAATTTAATCTACTCTTACTTAACATATAAATAACACTAAAATATATGATTAACCTCGTTTTGTATAAAAACAAATTTATTTAATATCATTACTTAAATATGTATAATAGTAACTAATATAATACTAAAATTAATTTTTTCTTGCATAGGTTGAAGTAAAACTTTTTAAGTGTTCAGAAATATTATTAACTAACTTCAATAATAGCAAAAGAATATTTGAGATTGTACAATATTATAAAAGTAGATGTGATTAGTAATAAATCACTACTAAATAAATATTTAAGAAATATTACTAACATTTAATTTACAATTTATTGTAGTGATATTATTATAAATAAAAAAATGAGTTTATAATTTTTCTATTATTATTTAATATACATAAAAAATTTAACTGTAAATTTAATTTTAACAATATTGTACTTGAATTTCAAAGTATATTTTAATAATCAAGAATTTTATATTAACTATGATAAATGAGATTATATTTAATAAATGTATAATTATTTGTTCAGAAACTGAAAGTTTGTTATAAAAAATTACAATCGTAAAAGTACTTTACATAAGTGACATTCATATAAATAATTTACAAATAGCAGTCTTAAAAAAAATAATTATTATGTAAAATTCATAAAAATAAAAAGGATAATACAAAAGTTATCATTATCAAAACAAACTAATCCTATAGTTGGTTCATTATAACCATGGACGCCACGTTGGACGTTCATGGCATAATATTTCTTTATGAAAAGCTTGGTATAGGAGATCAGGAATCTGAAAATATAATTAAAATAATAAAAATAAAAATAATTATGAGTTATTTATTCTAATAGTATTACTGGATTATGGGTTGCAGAATTTTTTATTTTATTGAAATTCTTCAAAATATACTTCAGGTTTCTATCCACTATTTCAAAAATTTGTAGTTCATTTCTTGATAGTTTTTTGTAGGTTTTCTAAAATAAATCACAATGTATAAATAAATGTAAATAGTTAATATAAATTATTATGTAATCTTTATAGTAATTGATATATATATATATTTATTAATAGCATATAAACAGATAAAAATTAGTCTAATTAAATATAAATTAAAATAAATTAAGACTCCAATTTGGTTTCATTCATATGTTGTAATACCATTAATATAGTAAAAACTATATAATTTTATTAATTTTATTATTTAATGTTAAACATTACCTCCCACTAACTGATTGTATCCAAATATAGGTATATAATATTCAATAATAATTATATAAATATAATATATTATGTAATTATAATAAATAACTATTAGTATTAATATAATAATAGGAGTAAATATTAGTATTTAGATTATTTAATTCTTAACTTCCTGAAAGATGTTATTTTTTATTTTTAAATTCCTTACGATTTAGTTATAGGTACTCAGGAAATCTTTAAATTACTTACCATATTATAATTAGTCATAAATTCATCCTTCAATAATAATTTTAATACAACACTAATATCATCAATACTATTGGTTAAACAATGGCCAGTTGCTGTTAAGCAATTAATCATTTGATATTTTCGATAAGGTGTGATAAAATTTGTCAAATTTGGTGTCATACGAAAAGGTATTATGTGATTTTGAACCAAGTTTCCTGTAAAGTTATAGTTAGCATTATTTAATACACTAATTCACTCAGTGTTGAACCAAAAGAAATACTAACCATGAACTTCACTTAAATCAAATGTATAGTGTAATGCAATAGCCATTCCATTATTTTTGTCAATATTCAGCATCTCGGGCTTTAATTTGATAAGATTAAATGCATACTCAAAAAAACAAAGTAGTGAGTAATTTTCAACAAACTAAAAAAAATATTCATTAAAGGTAAATGTAAAAATAATAAAATAAAATTGTATTCTAAGTATGTTACTAACGGTTTTGCGAAATGTCCAATAATCTGATTGCAATGGGTACATTAATGAAACCCAATTTTTCAACACTTCGTCTGAACCATATTTGTTGCCTACTGCAAGTAAAGATTCCATCAAAGGCTGAGTCCTCTCTGTCTGTAAAACACATAAAAAATAAAAATGAATTATAATTTTTTTAAATTAAAAAATAAAATATATGATATATTTGACCTACAATAATACATGTACTTAATACTGAAAACCAAAAATCAATATCCTCATGAATCCATGACACAGGCTTATTTACTTCTCTATATATATCAAAGAGTGAAAATATTGAGTTCTTTTTAGTTTCAACCATTCTTAAATTTGGTGCAATTATGAATGTATTTGGTATAGAAAACTTTAAATATCTTTTAGCAGTTTCCTGTAACAAAATTGTTTATGACTAGTTAAATACTAAATATGCATCACAATTAAAATTATAAAAATGACAATACATTAAAATCAAGCAAATAACTATTTGCTACTCTGAATAATTGAAAAATTCTATCTTCGGATTCAATACACTGGCCTTTTGAAACATTGTAAGTATATATATGACCATCAGTTCCACGAATAGACAACTGTTTAACAACTGTACCATTTTTGTCAATGAGATGTATATGACCACTAAAATTATGTATTCTGACAGCCTCAGAAAAATCCTAATACATTAGTAATAACAAAAAATATTGCAATGTAATTTATTAATATTAAGGGAACAGTTGATTAATATTTAAGAATTGTATTAATTTATTTTAAAATCATTACATCAATATAATGGTCACTGGGTATCCTTATCACAGACCAATCAAATTGATGAATTGTGGGACAACGAAAATGATGAACAAATCTAGTTGGATAATTAGATTTGTTTTCTATACACTTGATCCATTTTCTTAGTTGGTTTATCATCAACTTGATAGTTGGAACTGAAGCAAAACTGAAATCCGATGAAAACTTTTGCTTGAAGAATGGATAACATACCGACAAATAATCCGGAACCAAAAATGTTTTCTTCGTTTGCAATTGTACTAAGTTAGAACATGATAAATATGTTAATTTTGTCTAATAGAAAGCTATAAAGGTATTACACACACTGCTGCAGTGACAGTAAAATGCGGCAGAAATAACAAAATAATTATTTCATTTTATTTGATTTTTATAACTAAGTAATAAGTATGCATACTTGTATTCACATCTTCAGCAACAAACGATATAATTATGGTTTTAATAAAATTTGAAATTTCTCTTGGAACTCGTACATTTAAATTTTTATTTTCAAATGCAAAATCATAACTGAGATATAAGCATTTATACAATTTACGGCGTAGTTCTTCATCCCAACTTTCTCCTAAAGAAGTTATCTATAATAAAAATTAAAAAATAATATAATTTATTTTAAATAAATAATAAGTTACTTGTTCACTACAATTAGACTGTTTATATTTTCTAGGATTTATTATACTAAGAATAACACTAATTTTAATATAATATCCTGTCACTCTACACTTTTTTGATGCTCTAAAACTTTCACAATTTTATAAATGTATAGCAGCTAATAATTTAATAATAAATTCTTAAGTTGCTATTAAATTATACTCCAAATTATTTTCTTACTCTTTTATTTTTGAACAATGATTTTCATAGTTTTTATAAATATTTCAATACAAATTTGGAAAAAGAAGCATCATGATAAGCAACAAAAGATCTTTTACTATAATAAGATGCTCATAAGTACAATCGAAACATATGAAAAACGAATTAAAATTAATGTTATGTCTAGAGACACAAATGTTCATAATTGGAGTGCTAAAATCATAACAAAATATATTTATTTGAAAAATAATCACGATAATATTTTTTCTATAAAGTTAGTATGTATATAAAAATAACATTATAAATATAATATAATTATAAGATGCTTATTATTTCACACATTATCATGTTTAATTCTCTACACCTAACAATTTTTATAATTAAAACATTATTGTATAGGTAACATTCTATAATTCAAATTATTTTTATCTTGGTTAAATTCTAAATTTTTTAGAATTTAACCAAGATAAAAAGTTCTAATTCACGTAGAATAAAAATTCACTATAAATGATAATATTTAACAGTATTAAATTAAGACAGAAACAAATAACAAAATAATTAAATTTTCTTGATAATAAATTGTATTAAACTAACCTGATCAACAAAATAGTCCAATTGAGTTATACCTAGATTATACTTCTGCAACAAAGTCATCATTTGTTTAATCTTATCAATTTTTAACATTTGGTATGTTTTTTTTCGAACATCATCTGCTTTATGAAAATATAACAAAATATTATTAAAACATAGATAATTAATTCAAGAAATTAATATGAAAAATAATATACATACATGTCATTGTATTTGTGGGCATTGATTCCTAAACAAAAATCATATTAACATCAAGTTTTTAATTAATTATTAAAGGTATTATAATTGTGTATAGTACACTACTATTTATAATTTATATTACCATTGTTTTATTCATTTTTTCAGTGAGGTACATTCTGTTCAAAATCAAATACATTTGTTGTGGATACCACTGTCCAATCTATAATATTATATCACATTATAAAAAATAAATTACATTTTATTTAGTGAAATAGAGTATTTATTAAAATAATAATAATAAGACTGAATTGAAATTTAATTAATAAGTTTTGATTTCAATTAAATCTTAACAATCAACATTAAAGAAATAACATATTTTTGTTACCTTTGAAATAATTTTAACAATGGCTTTGATATTTTTTTCAACAAAGATATTTAGCATTTGAGGAAGCCATATATCAGAAAATATAAAATTACAATTTTCAAAAGCACGTAATAGTGTATACTTGTTATCATCATATGCCAAAAGCCATAAAATCTGAATTAAAATAATTTTTACTTATAAAAAAATTATTAAAATTTGCTACTTTCTAATTGATTCTTACCCTCGCTATTATAATATTACATTTAATATTAGTAGTGAACGTAGATGCTATAATATAGCATTTTATAGCTGATAATGCAATATTTACATCTTTAATAGATGACTGGTTAAAATTATGTTCAATTAATGTTGCCCATTGAAGCCAAGCATTTTCTAATATTTCATTACAATTTAAAGCTGTTAAAAATGTGTTTAATTGTGATAGTCGGTTGTTGCATTTATGTACACGTAGAGGAATTAATTTAAAATTGTCTTCTATAACACATTGCCATTCAATATCAATAGCTTTTTTAGTTTCTCTTTTCTTATTTTCTTTAATAGAAAAAAACATGGCATAATACTTCGATGCAATATCTGTGTTACCACAATAATCTTGAAAACCACCTATGATTGTTAATAATAGAGGTTTCATATCGTCCATAAAATCATTGCTTAATGGTAAATTGGCTAAATCATTGAATTTCTAAAACAAAAAAAGTTAAAAAAGTTATCATTATAATACAATATTAGGACTTAATACATATATTAAAAATGTAAAACTAATGATTAGTTATCCTTTTTTTTAAAATATCAATTAATACAGTTATATTATGCATTTTAAAATATTATACATTTAAAATAGCATACAACATTTTAAAACTAATTAAAAATTCATGTGTGAAGTAAATAAATTAATATGTATTTTATAAATATTTCTTATACAATATATTATACTAACTTTGTTATATTTTATAATTTTTGACTGTTTACATTTGACCTCCAAGTTCATCTTATGCAACCAATTAGATGTTGTAATATTATTAAGATTGATACTATTTAATATATTAATAGATACATCAGCCAAGTTGTACTTTAATGCTATCTCTCCGAAAATTAATTTTGATTTATCCTGCAAATTATTACCAAAAATTGTTACTATTTGATAATAAATTGTATTTATAAGTATTAACCTGAGCAGATTTTATGAAATGTGATTTTAAATTTGAATTGAGTTGATTCAAAAATGAATAATATGTTTGTCGCCATGAAATCAAATCACTCCATACATTTAAGCTATCTCCAATCCACAAATTTCTGTTGTGCCAAATCTGAATTAATGAATTAATATTATTAATATTGTCTGGTGATTGAAACCAACTAGTTTGGATATTAAGTGCTTCTCGTACTTCTACTATCTATAGAAAACACAATATAATAATTTAATTGTAATATAACAAAATCATTTAGATAACTATTAAGTATAATTTCAACATACCAATTGGGTAGCTTGAAGTAAAGGAATATGAGCATTGCATAAATACTTTGGTAATATTTTCCATTTATCTATAATGTCAGTAGAAGCAAGGTCAATATGTTCCTGGACAGTGAACAATACTTGTTGATCTAATTCTTTTAACCCTAACATTCCCAAATAAAAATGATACTAAAAATAAAAATATTAAATGTAATCATTTGTATACAAATAAATTATTCTAATTTTAAAATCACCTTCCAAACTAATTTAGATGGCCAAATATTTTGTTTATTTTCCAAGTACCACCTTAAATCATCATAAGCAGAATTTTCAATTGTGTTTTTCCATCTATTCTCAATATTTAATAAAAAGGTATCATCTTCTAATATATTTTCATTTAGATAATTCCACTCATTTAACTCTCTTAAACATCTGTAACATGTGTATTATAATTAAATTAGTAAATTAATTTAGCTCACTATGGTAATGTAGCAAAGACAATAATTACTTAGTTAAACGAATCTTTCTAAACATATTATCTTTATTAAAAGATTTATTTTGATAAATGTTTATTCCATTCATTTCTTGATCTAACAATTCTATATACATTTGTGAAGCTTCTCTAATATATCCTTGTTGTTCAAGTGATAATGCTTTTTTTGTAGATTCACATTTTATAGTATTTTGAAAAAGACTTTCTAGAACATCTTCTTCTCGTAATAGAGAATACATCTGAATCATTCCTTCAACAGCTTCCTTAAAAATAATATATATTATATTTAAATTAAATTTTAACATAAACAAAATATAAGTATTTAATTTATATTACTAACATCCTTTTTATCATGTATGTAGTAACTACATATATCTTCCATTTGTTTAATGACTAAATACCATAAATTATATGTTTTTCCAATATATACCATTTGATAACTAAAATAAATATTTATTTATGTATATAGATTTTTATGATAAACTTAATTCATCACAATAAATAACATACGGTTTAAAATTAATGTTTGGTTTACAAAGAATAATAGCTTCATAAAATACTGCCATAAAGTTATTTCTTAGTTTACTTTTTGCTAAAAAATTAATTGCTCTTGCTGATAGTAAGTTTCTTTGATCATCATTAAATAAACTCCAAACATCAGGGAGTAATGATATCCATAGGTTTTTAGCTAAGTTTTCATCAACAAAACATAACTGTGCTAAAGAAAAGCACATATCAAATGTAGAAATATTTTGTACTTGATATGATATTGAAGAACTACTAGTTTTTGAAATAACATCCTAAAAATAAATAAATAAAGCATTATAAAAATAACAAAATAATGTATAATTGTTACAATTTTATCAAGGATTACCATATTATTTATGACTAATAATGGAAAGTCTCCTTGGAGTTTAGTATTTTTAGATATTTTTATCAGTAGCAGTTGAACATAAAATGCAATAGAATCGTCTAAATTATAACTTAATTCATTAGACATCAAAGTATACAATCTCATGCATAATCCACCATCACGCCATAATGTATCATAAAATTTCAAGAATTCATATCTTATTGATGGAGTTTTGCAATTGATACCAAATTCTATACATTCCGAAAAATACCAATTTCTGAAAATTGTAAATTTTAGTTATTTATATGAATAATTTCAATAATACTACTAATAGATAAGTGATTATAAAATCATATAAGTAATCAATTAATGCCATATTGATAGGGTAGACTAACTATACTCAGGATTTCATAATTTTAGACTGATGACTTAGGAAAATATTTAATTAACTGAAATTAAATAACAAAGCTACAGAATATTAATTTAAAAAACATTAAATAAAGTTATTAATTAATTAATAAAAGTAATAAAATAATTATTTTAATTTTAAATATAACAATAATTTGGAATAGTCAAAAATATCAACAAAAAAATTATATTAATACCTAAATACAGAAAATAATAAAAAAATTACTTATTCATTTTGTAATCACTATAAAAAAAATGTTCTTGCCACATAAAATATTAAATAAAATAAAAATATACGTACATATGAAATATATTTTTAAATTAGATAACTTTTTTCAAAATATAATTATAAAATATTTATAATTATTTAGTTTTAATTAACTAAAAATATTAGGTTTTTTTCAATGATTTTGATTATTTTATTATTATGATTAATTTTTATGGATCAATTTATTTTAAATACACAAAATTATAACATAACATTTCAACACTAATAAATACAAATACATACAAAATATGAACAAATATAAAAATATAACGGTTTAATAAACAAAGTACCTGAAAATTTCAAGATTTAATTTATAACAATAATCGGTTAATTTTGGAAAGCGATTGATAAAAGTAATGGATTTTAAAATTTTAATAACTTGACAATTGAAAAATTCAGCCTCATCCCTACAAATTTCAATCCACTTGGTTATTACCTAAAAAAAAAATATTCAAATTATAAAATTGTACAATAAGAAAATGTAAATAACATTTATTTAAAAAGAATAATAAAATTTATGAATAAAAATAAATTAAATTACATTTAAAATTATTATCATAATTCGTTCGTCAGTTGTAGTTTTTATATATTCCATAAGAGTTGAATTTAATAATACTCCTTCAGCAGCTTCAGATATATCTTTTATGTAAGTAATGACAAGTTCAAAACACTTTACTTGCAC
The DNA here is from genome assembly GCA_036289425.1 of Rhopalosiphum nymphaeae. Taxonomy (NCBI): domain Eukaryota; kingdom Metazoa; phylum Arthropoda; class Insecta; order Hemiptera; family Aphididae; genus Rhopalosiphum; species Rhopalosiphum nymphaeae. The sequence goes on along the minus strand of JAZAQC010000001.1, from coordinate 5,225,485 downwards.
TTCAAATGGTATATTGTTTTCAAAATCTCTTGCTCTATCTAAATTTTCAATTACTACTTTTTCAATAAATACTTGCTTACCAACACGTGGCAATGTATCGACGTGAGTTTTTAATATTTCTAAACATTGTACTTTAACTTTTGGATTTCTGTTATCTAAAAAAATAAATATTTGTACATTATTAATATATTTTAATTTATCAAACTGGCAAGCATTAATTATTTCTACATAATGTGTAATATTATTTATTAATGGTATACTAACTGTCATTAAATTTAAACATTATATCTCCCATAGTATTAAGTAATTCGTCATTCATATAATTTGGAAAATATATTAATGAAACTCTTAATAATGTCAAACTGATTTCTAATTTGTTTGAACAATTACTACTTAAACCCTCTGAAATAATCTAAAACATATATTTATAATGTAAATTAAGTCATATAATGTGAAAAAATCATTCATACCGTTTGAATATATAAATGCAACTTTTCTAATCCTTCATTTGATGAGAAGGTTTTTAAGATTTCTGTGATTAATTTTAATGTACCTTCATTACACTAAAAAATTACATTTAAAATAACATAAATAAATACATATTTAAATAAAACACTCCATTGTTTTTTTAACATAATTACAAAATAATTTATATCTATGTACAATAAATAACTTACTTGTTTGACTTGTGATACAGCAAGATGTCGATTGGTTATTAAAATTTCTCTATGACTATGTGGACTATTTAAATTAGAACCCTAATAAAATAAAATAAATAATTCAATTTTAATTATATGGTATGCATATAAGACTACTTAATTATTTAAAAGTAATAATATTACTTCAATAAATGCAAATTGTAGCAATTTGATAAGATGATCCTGAACAGGTTTCATAGCTTCTATCATTATATTTTGAGGTAAAACATTTAGCATGAATGTTACGGTATCATATGCTGCTAACAAATTCATTAAACTTGCAGAAGAATTACCATGAAGCATTTTTGGGTTTTGTTTGAAAAGTTGTTCTTTTTTAAGAAACGAGTCCAAAAGTTTTTCGAACCACCCAAATTTTAATTTTATTTCTGTAGTATCAATTGGTTCAGTGCTTAATATATTTTTAAATAATTTTCTACTGCGTATTGCTAATTTTGTAATCAAGCTTTCAGGTTTATCATCATGTGTCTACATTAAAATACATTTATATTAGGTAAAAAACAATATACATTTATAGTTGATATACTACAATACCTGGCACCCAACCATTGCTAAAAAGTTCAAACAGTTATCAATAAATTCAGATGATTTCTTTTTTTTTGGTAGTGTGTTATTATTCTCTGCTTTAGGTTGTGCATCATCGATTGAACGTTTCACAGGCAATGCTAACGTCTATTCAACGTAGTAAAAAAAAAGGAAATAATAACAATTTATTAAGAAAAAATACGATATTGATTATGAATACCGTATTTGAAGAACCATCAGCAAGTTCCCAACTAATTATCATACATGCTAAATCTATTGCTGTATTTTTAAAATCAGGTATATTGTTATTCTTAGCAATTGGAAATAAAGCTCCTAAAATGTTACGGAGCAAGAACTCCTTGAAAGGGTAAAATAACTAAAAAATAAATAAACACAAATAGTTTAGTTTTAATAAAAATCACAATAATATTAATCTTAATGCAACTTACTGTATTATATTTAATTAAAAATAAGCTTATATGATGTAAAATTGGCACATTTTGTGATTCATTGGTCAATATCTTCTTAATACATGCAACTAAACCTTGTACATTACCATTTTTTTCACAGATAGCAGAAACAATCAAGTTTAATGAGTAATTTATTACCGGTAAAGCTTCACTAGAGCTAGCTTTTAAAAGCTCATAATGTATCACTAGAACCATTACAGTAATTTAATAAAAATATAATTTAAACAATGTGTCTAGAGACATAACATGCACATAGACATTTGTGATAATAATTAATATCTTCAAGTAGGTTATTATAAACACATACATATGTTTTTAAACAGTTTATTTTAATAACAACTGAGTGACATTTTAAATAACAATGTATTTATATCAAGGATAATTTATGATGTCTAAAGCAACTTACTTTGACTAAGTTTTTCTTTTTTTGGTGGATTTTCAGATAACATTATGTGTGTTAAAATCAAATAGCAGTGATATTTAACATTTATATCCATTGTACATCTAAACCATGTACAAGATATAATAGAATTATATATCAATTCACAAACATTGTCATTAAAACCCAGTAAGTCATCAATTAACAGACAAATAAGTTGGCATAAGAATACTTTAATTCCATCAAAATCAGATCCACTTAATACAACACGAATATTGTTAAAAATCTAAATACATAAATTAACAAAAAGTTAAAAAGAACAGAAAACAAATTATATTACCATACACTGATACACAGAATCATTCAAACTGTTAATGTTGTAAAGGCTATATATAAAAATTAATTAACATTAAATATATTGTATTAATGTATTATAACTTCATTACAAAAGAATAATTGGGTAAAAATCTTTATTATTTAAAATTTGTTTTGTAAAGATAAAGAATATATTTTTCAAAATATATTATATATTAGCAATAAAATAACTATTAATACTAAATAAAAATATTATATAATCAACAATTAATAACTCAGCAAAAGAAAATTAATCCTCAAAAAACTGTAATAATCTCAATATTTTTAATTTATACACCTCTAACAGCTCACCTCATCTATTTAGACAATTACTTATCAATTTATTATTTGTGATGTTTAATTTACATTAATTTACATAAAGAAATAGTGAAAATATTGTATGTGTATCAGCATACATAATATTAGTACATGAACATATTTAGTTTAAAAACATTGTTTAATTTACTATTATAAAAAAAGAAATACTTACTTTGTTTAAAACAACTCCAATTATATTTTCATTAGATTTAGTTAATGTACATAATAGTTGTTGTTTTTCCCCATTTTTATAAGAAATTGAAAAACATGGTAATATTATATATTGAAGTATTTTTCCTAAAATATCAATATTGGCATTTTTTTTTTGATACAATTCAATAAATTGAAAAAAGACTATTCGTTTCCATTGTATGGTACTTGATTGTATTATTTCCTTTTCTAAAAATTTTCTGAAAAACTGTTTAAACAAAATTAAAAACTAAAATAAGTACAAGTATAAGTAAAAGAAACTATCAAATAAAACTTACATTTATATCTATAGGAAATCGCATTGAAAACACAAAAAGTAAATGAAAAAGTATAAAAACTTCATTGGTATGATCTCGATAATAAACAATTATAATTTTTAATATTAGTTTGGGTTCGTCCCATTCTGTGGATTGAACAGCAGCTATATTTTTAAAACGTTCCTTAAAAAATCACGACAATTAATTATTTAATATAAATTTGTTAATCAATGCCTTTATTAAAAATATTAAATGATATATAGATCTAAAGAAATTTAATAAATTTGAAAAGTAATTGTGATAAGAGGAAAACACAAAGAATAAAACTTAACTAAAATTTGTCAGTGAAAATAACTTCAGCTTTTCGCATATATATATTTTTTTTTAATTCTCATGATTATGTTTACCATTTTACACAAATTGTTTTTAAGGAGTTTAATGTAGATAATGTAAGTTAGATCATATAAATATGTACAAAATAAGTGATCATGTTTAAAAGAAATAGTAATCACCCCTGCACATGTTTAAAACACACTATATAAGTATTAATTATTTTGTTTTTTTTTTTGTTTGGTAAGAACTATAAATCTTTTGGCAATCATATTAACTATTAACTAATCTATTAATTCAATAAAAATTTCTAACACTTACTGGTATTTCAAATTATATTTCAAAACGCAAGAATATTTATTTTATACAATGATAATAATAATAAATAACAATAATTTTAATAATGTAACTAATAGTATTAAATTTGGATTTATCCACAGAGCCCTTAAACCAATCTCACAATAACCTAAGCTTTCTTGGATCATAGTTTGAAAACCACTGGAATAGACAAATGTATGTCTTCAATAGAAATATTAATACCGAAAAAATTACATATTATTAAGTCTCATAGACAACTAAAATAATATGTGTCATAGATTTAAATTCAAATCTGGTGTTTAATTCTCAAAAATATTTAGTTAAAAAGAAAATTTTGATAAACAGAAGTTTCACTGTAATACATTAAGCATAATACAACTTTCATTTAATTACATAATTTGAAATAAAAAAAAATGTAAGATTACTTTGAATTTAATACTGCACCAAATATTTAGTAGTAAGTGTATAATTTGATTTGAACTGAAAATCCATTTTTTGGTCATTTTTAATAAATTATATATTATTTTAATACATGCATATTGAATAGATCTTGATGTATCTAAATATGTATATAAAAAAAAGAAAAATATAAAGTTTATAATGAATAAATAACAATAAATACAAATGACAACTAAAAATATTTTAGCATATACAATGTATGTGAATTTATTTTATTATAAGTTAAAGTCGTAAAAACATAATGGTATTAGCCATACATACTGATAATTCATAATATACCTTTTCATTTGATTCCTGATTGAAAAATAATGGATATATAATGTGTTATAGTAAAAGGTTAAATACTGGTAAAACTTAGGCAATGTAATGCCAAAACGTAAAATAAATGTTAAGTATTTACTGCTAGTAAAAGTCATAATTTCTGGTTTTCATCAATAGAACTTGTTAAATTTTATATTAGAATTTAGACATTTTGTTTTATTATTATTTTTTTTTTTTTGCATGCTAGTTATGTTTAATCATAGAAAAAATTGAATTGTAAAATAATTATATGATTTTTCAGATTTTTTTTTTTTTAATTTTAAATTTTAAATTAAAGATTGGTTATTTTTAAATTTACCAATTTTTGCTTACAAAAATCTGATACATTAAGAGGGTGTCGCACCCGTATGTGTTGTTCTTGTCTTACAAGTACTTAGCGTAGCAAATTATGCTCAGCAGATCATGTTTAGCTCTGTTAGTTTAAAAATTAAAATTAATCGACCTATTATGAAACTTGATGGTAAGAACATTATCTGTGTTTATATGTTGGTTTTTAGGATCGTTTAATTTTTTAACAAATTATGTGTATATAATAAAAAAATGTGTAAATTAAAAATGCTCATAACTCACTTAAAAACTGAATAATCATAAAAAACCAACATACAAACAAAGATAGTGTTCTTACCATCCAGTTTTATATTTGGTCAATTCACTCTAATTTTTAAACTAACGGAGCTAAACGTGATCTGAGGGTAAATTTACTAGGTTACGTACTTGTAAAACTGAGACAAGACTGAGGGTGTAACGCACTCTTAATCAACCAAGAATTTGACTGAAATTATTTTGAAACCAAAAATTTACCTACATCAATCTGTAAAAGCGTAAAAATCAAACATTTATCACTTAACAAATAATAATCGATAGAACTCAGGTTTTCTTATTTATACTTGTATCTCAATAGTTTTATTGATATAATAACTAAAACCATAATTTTTAAATAAAAAATACAAATACACACAAATAGCAATTAATATATTACAGAAGATTACCAATACTATAGTCCAGTTATGAGTTCTAAATGTCATAACAATTGATATAATAATATTAAAAATAAAAACTAACCAGATTTTGAAGTTGTCAATAAAGTTTCAAGGTGTGAAGAGTCTGATGTCAATACATTTCTAAGGGGTTCACATTTGTCATTGCGTACCATTGAAATAAAAAATAAAGTCCATGTTGAATTCTAAATGATTTTTTTTTTAATTACATCAGAATTTATTATTTTCAAAATATGCTAAAACTGTAGTCAATTAATACGAATAATTGTAAAAAAAATCAAACCTTTATGTTTTTATCTAGAAAAAATAATTGTATACTATCTACTGGAAACTTCAACAAACATTCAGTCAAGTGTAGATATAATCTATCACACAATTCAACATTTAAAGTATTTTGATTCAAAATAAGTTCACAGATTTCTTTAATATGAAAAAATTGTGTTTCTGTTATTTGACTAATTATTTGTATAATTTTCTCTAAACTAATTTCAAGTTCATACATTGATGTTCCTAAAACCAAAAATATTATTAAAAGGCATGTACTATAATTTGTTAAGCAATTTTAAACTTTTAATATGCTTAAATTTATTTTAAATATTAAAATATATAAATAATAATAATAACTTATAATATTTTCTTACTATGAATACCACAATTTAAATTGTTCCATAAATATTTAAATGAATTTAACATAGTAGTACAAAACATCTTATTTGGACTAGATGGAAATAATTTTGTTATATACAAAATATAATTAATATTTATTAATGTAACCTTTTCTGGGTCTTGAAATAAATCATTGTAATATAATAATAATTTATCCACCTAAACAATAATGTGGTTTAGTTAAAGTAAATATGTATTATTTCACAAAATGTTTTATTTAATTAATTTTACCATTTTTAATTCTATGATTAGATTTATACTACGAGATTCTAAACACTGGTATACTATTTCTTGCATTTTAGTATCAGAACTCATTAAAGCATTCAAAAATATTTCAAATATTAATATATTATCTGAATTTGCCATAAAACTTGAACAGTGTACTAAAACTTGCATTGCTACTTGACGAAATTCAAATAGTTGAGTAGGTGATAAACATTTAAACATCTTTATTGAACTTATTTCTTTACTATCCCCTTTGCATACAATATTAATCATATTGAAATAAAATACATTAATTTTATTTAAAACATCTAAAATTAAAAAAAAAACAAATAAGATTTAGGGGTTTACAAATTACAATACAATATCATGAAACTTATTTAAATAACTCACCAAATTGTTCAGTAGGAATAGAATGCAAAGCACAAAATATGTGCCCTTTCATCATACCAATTTGAGATTTAAAAGTATAAGTATCAAATAATCTATTTCCAGGAATTGCTAGTTGAATTTGCTTATGGTATGGCTCTAAAATATCCACAACCGTTATTTGTTGTTTATTTGCCATTAAATTAATTATTTTTATAGACTGTAAATAAATTAGAATAGTATAAAACATCAAATTAATACTTGTTATATTTTTTTACAGCATTTGAATTAAAAATGCTAAAAGCAATATGAGTTTTTAATTATGAGAGCTTAAGACAATTAATTAATAAGAAGAAATTAAAAAGTAAAAGTAATTTCATAGTTAATTATTTTAACCTGTTCTCTGAGCAAATCATTTGGGCCAGTTATGTAATCAGTAATCTCCATCAAAATAGTGTCTTGTATTAAATCGTGCGATGGATTTTTTGGTTTGACCCAATACAGCCAGTTTAACATATAATTTAAATTACTTTCAGCAATTTTTAGAGTACCAAATGTCAACTAAAATGTATATAATTCAACTATAAATATTATACTTATAACATTTATAAAATCCAAATTATTAAGAATAGTACATGTTTGTTGTAATCGAAAAATATAAACAGCGTGGCTCTAAATGTATTATTAAAATGTTTAATAAACCAATTGGAATATTCATTGGCCTCAGTATCTTCTTTTAGTAAATTTGAAAATAAAGTCTGCAGTCCTAAGCAACCTCCACGTTTACAAATCCAACTTAAATCGTAACAAAGTTCACAAAATTGCCGGAACATATAAGTAATAAAAGGAAAATAAACCACCTGAAATAACAATACATTTTATTAATATTAAAATAAATATAGTTTATATCATATTAAATAATAATACTTACACTATCTCCTAAGATTTTGTGAGATTCTCTTAAAATAAATTCTGTAGCTTTTACACCAAAATAAGAAATATTTTCCTTTTCATTTGATAATACTTCACAAATAGCATCAGTAATAACGTAAGGGTTAACTTCTAAAAAGTATCCATATGAAATATCGCTAAAGTGACATATGGAAATATGAATAATTCTTTTGGAAAATTCGTTAAAAAAGTTTAAAGCATCTGCTTTCAAATACTCATCATCACAGCAAATCATTAAACCTAAATAGTAAATATTGATGAACTTAATTAATTTGAAAATATTGTTAAATTTAATATTGCAATAATTCCTTCCACAAACTAAATATTTAATTTGTTTATCAGTTCTATATTTTTAATTTTCCTCGACATCAAACTACTAAAAGGTAACTGATTATAATTATTCAATACTAAAGAACAAAAATAAGTTATCATGTTTAATGTTTAAAGAAAAATATGATTTGTAATTACCAGTTAATGCTTTTATATATGTTTCATCGGTAATAGTATTAGTATATTGTAATTCATTATCAGCAAACTTTTCTATTAACGTTTCCAAACTAAAATTTATAAATAAATTCTACATAAAATAATATTAATGATTAAGAAAATGAGTTTTTAAAAATATTTTGTTAATATTAAAATCCAACATATTATACTTATATAGTAATGCCCAATAACAAATATTTTTACTTAATAACATTAATGATAAGTGGTTCAGAAATTTTAGAATTTAGATTTTTTCCTATGCTCCAAATGTATAGTTTTAATCATAATAAAAATAAATGTAACCTCATTGAAAACTAAAAATAAAAATTAAACAAATCTCATTGATTTTTAATTAAAAGTCAAGCTAATACTTATATATCATTTGTAAGTACAAATTACGTAAAATTGTTCATATTATTTTATTGTAAAATTTTACTATTATTTTAATAAAATGTTAATTAAAATAAGGTTAACTCCATTATAAAATATAATAAGTTTATTTCATTGTATATAAATCATTATTAAATTATTTGAGCTTATTATTATTATTTTATATTGTTTGTTTAGTATAAAATGTAAAATATTGCAAGTATGTAAAACGAGACATATTTTATAAATTATTATTGAGGTTTAAAACCAAATATTAACTAATGTTATAAAGGTTTGAACTTAACAAATTAATTCTTCAATTTTAAGATATGAACACTATTTATAATCATATTTCATTAATTATTTAATTAATAATAGTATATACTTAATTGATATATTTTTTTTATTATTTAATTAGTTCTTAACCCATCAAATGTCAAAACTTTAAAACAAGTGTACCTGGTGGGAATATTCAAAAATTCATATTTTTAATTTATAATTGAATACTTAAAGTATACAATATTCACTATTCAGATAATTAACTATGAGATTCAGGTTGATTTAATTTTTTAAATTTCATCTTATTGTTGGGTAGCTTCACACCATTAATAAATCAACATTTTAAATTCAATAATTGAAAAAATTATTTATTTATTTAACTTCCAAAATAGAAACTACAGTAGTCCTAATGTTTTAAAGTATTTTGAATAATTGTTTTTCTAATTATCAGTGGGCGTGCAATTCAAAGTATTCAAACATTTTTTATTTGTATACAAGCAAATTATTAAATATATTTTTATACTACTACTCTGGCATTAATACTAAAAGTAAGTAATATATTGCAGACCAAAATGACTCTTGCATAAATATTATATATGTTGGATGTATTCGAGAAATAATAATTTTTTTTTAAAAATATATAAAATTATAATTGTAATACTTGATATTTGACAATAATTGTAAAATTCTATTAGAATTATATTCCACTGATATCACTAGATATCCTCTTATAACATTCCAACTTTGTAATCTATTGAATCTATCATCATCCAACATTAATGTTTGAACGGCAGTATGCACACCCTATAAAAACATTAATAAATTTAATCACAATATTTAAATAATTTACAATTCCATTCAATAAAGTAGAAAAATTTTAATAATGCAATAAAATCTGAAAAAATAGTAGTAAGTTAAATAATAATTAAGTTCAAATGCTTCATTCATAAATGACAATCATTAAATAATCTTTAGTTCAATTAATGTATTTTTAAAATTAAATCATAGATTATTAAACGAAATCATATACGCATGGAAAATGATAAAAAAATTAGTATTATAACTTCTTAATTTTAATATTATAATTAATTCTCATTTTTTTACTCACAGGTCCAATATCCATTTCTAATATGGTATTATCATAATCATCATATGTTATACATATTTTAGGTTTCCTAGAAACTTGATGAAATTGTTCATTAGCTTTAAGGTAGTCAGTTTTCATAACTGAACTTCGATTAAGACCTCCAAACTTTCCAAGTAAACTTAGATAAATAAAAAAAATTATGTTAAAATAGAATGACTTTATTAAAATATTTGCTCTTTTCTTAATTAAATTCACCTAACAGCTGGTAGTGAAATTGATTCATGTGGACTTTGTAAACAATCACATAACCCTTTCATTATTTCATTTCGAATTGGAAGAACAGGATCATCTAAGAATTGAACTGGCAAAATATCCAAGCATTTCTCTAAAATACCAAGGCCCTGTACATGATTAAAAAAGAAATTAATTTAAATTCATATCAATTAATATATAATGAAAATAATCATCACTAATACACTAAATTTTAAATAATTAAATTTCTTTTTTATCTTTGCTATTTTCCAATAATTAATATCATCATTGGTAAGTAAAAACAAAAATAAAATTGAATATTTTGTCAACAAAGTTTTAAAAGAAAATTTCATAACTATAAAAGCGAATTAATTGTTAGGAAAATGAAATGTTTTATGACACCAAATAGTTTATAAACTCCACTTCCATAAATTGTATACAAAATATATTTAAGGACAACATTTTACTAAATATTTTTACAAGTAAAAAAGTAAACGGTAAAAAGTAATAAAAATTATAAAATTAAATTAATAGTTAAAATATATAAAATATAAAATGTATATATATTTTAAAATATCATCTTGCATAAATTAATTTTGTTTAGTCAAGTACATAATAGTATATGTAAATCATATTAAAGTATAAGATATTTTTTAATGAATATTGCCTAGAGCACTAACTTATAAAAAAAAATGTATCCATAAACAACTATATCTTAGTGAGAATTTTAAATATACACTAAACAATTTAAACAATATTATCCTATCACAGATACTAACCTAATATGTTTAATTTATAAATACAAGATATATAATATGTATATATTTAGTATTATTTAGATAAATTAATAAAATATAAAGAAAGGTATGTACATACTTGTGGAGTTAATTCAGGTATTTGAAATGAATAAGCAATTACTGACAATAAATCCATTATATGAGAATGAAGAACCACTTTAAACATACACTCAGCTAAACACAATTCGGCAAGCGCAACTTTTGTTTCAATCGAATCATTTGTTAAACTTTTGTGATATGAAAGTAAATCTGTACAACAATAAAAATGAATTATTTAAAAATATATTTAGTTAAAAGGACAAATTAAAATCAATGTTCTATATATATTTAAGAGTTACATATAGATAATAGTTTTAGAAAAACATGTACTTGGAAATGAAAGAATACTTAAGGGTACAAACACAGTTAATCAAGACAAATTATTTGGAATTTTACGTTTGTCTATTTTTATATGATTATTAGGAATTTTGGTTTTAAAACTACAACTAAACACTCTATAGTTCATAGTTTATTCCTCATTAAGTAAATATGTCAACATAATTTCATATCAATAGTTAACTAATGCAAGATAAACAAAATCTATAATTATCATTTATTTTTATTAGAATTGAAAATATGGTCATGGCTCAATTTTATAATTACACTAGTAATTTTTCTGTCTAGCGATACCATTGATATGATGCGTGTACACATACAAAAATAGTTCAAAACTTGTATAGCATTACTAACAATCACACTAATATTCATATACTATTAACACATATAGGATGGCGTAATGAATGTACAATTGTTTAAATTCTATCCTTTACTAAATAGCCACAAATGTACCCCTTTGGTATCATAATTAAAAGTTTTTCAAAATAATGTAAGTATATATAAGTTTATAATACCGCAAAATAGACATCTAATTAATGAATACATATTTTCTCCAAAATCATAACTTGCTGTTTCAACAATAATTAGCATTGTTTTTAGTATTCCAATAAAAAACACAGGATGTTTTGTGTTTTGTAAATTATTCATCAATCTATAAGAAACATTTAGATTAATTACTTTAAAATTACTAAAATTACTATACTAAAACATAGTACACATGAAATTATTTATTTATAATAACTAATAATAACTAATTAATTATGAATTTAAAATAATTACGCTTGAATAATTTTATAAACATATTCATCACGTTTATCATCATTATAGTTTAGTTTGACATTTAATTGAATCTTATCGACTAAATCAAATATTCGTGATTTTTCATTTTCATCAATTAGATTGTTTAATATATACTCAAATATTAAACTACTAAAAGCTGAAACTAAAACTTCATCGTTCAGTGCCATTTCGAAGACTAATGTTTCAAGGTTATTAGCATAAATTTGTTTGACTAAATGATCTCCTGTGATCAATGTTTTAAGATGAATTGGACTGATACACGAAAGCTGAAAAAATTATTATATATTAAATACATATTACATATTATTCATAATTAAGCCCAAATATGTCATTCAAATAAAATATTGAAGAATTTTAAATAAAAAAAAGTTAACTAATCATTAAAGCATTAATAATAAATAGTAATATAGTCAATTCATTAAGCAACTAAATTTAGAAATAATTTACGAAATATATTTTATAATTTTAATAAATCTAAATAATAAGAAAAAAAAAATGTTTAGGAAAAAACAATCTAAGTAAAATAGGACACGGAAAATGAATCCAACATAATTTATCTTTTATATTGTCCAATATATTGTTTTATATAACGTCAACAAATATGGTTTCTTAAGCTGTGTTAATCTGTGTATACATATCTATTTATACATAATGATGTCTGATTTTTGTTTGAAAAATAATATTAGCTACAACCATAATATGTTATACCAAATAAACAATAGATAAATAAAGAGAACTATAGATTTGTAAAACAACTTTACTTTATACACTAAATAGTTTAAAATAAGATAATTCTATCAAATATATGTTAAAATTGATTAAATAGGAATGAATTCAATATCATAAATATAAACTTTTATTGTCTCATGACAACTTAATATTGAAAATACAAGTAATTTATCATTATATACATTAATAGATTCAGGATCACAAATTAAGATAAACAATATATCTTTAATAGTTCAAATTACTCACAGGTTTTTTTTTGTTTTTGCAAAAATAATATGGGGTAGACAATTCATTTTCCACAAAATAAACTATTTTTTCTGTGGCAATAATTATCAATTAACAATTTTAATATATACATTTTATATTTTATAGTCAACTAGGTTAGGTTAGTTCAATTTTAAATGTGTAATAGATAAAATTTGAAGTTTTGAAAAATAACAAAGAATATTAATTTTGATAATTTCAAAATAATTACATCACATATGCCTGTGTGCATTAAATCCACCTTTAGCACAAGTCAGTCACCAAGGTTCCTTCTTAAAATTAATAGAATAGTATCAAATATTGATGAAAAAAAATTGAGATAATGAAAAATCAGCAGAAAAATACTAAATTAAGAATAAAATTGAAATAAAAATTGTTTTAAATATATTACAGTAAGAGAAGACATATTTATAACCATCAATAGAATTTAAGTAATTTAATAGATATCTTATCAGCATGTGCTATCTCCATCTTACAAATATGCAACATTGTAAATTTAGGTTCAACAAATTCAATTTTGCATTGATATTTGCTTTAATATTGAAATGAAACACCAAACAATTAAAGTTAAATATTAGAATATTAATATTTAAGGCAGCTCAAAAATTCTTAATGATTTTTTAAATATAAATGAATTTTAACTATGTAAAATATTATAGTTTTAAAACACTCCACTTGTTTCAAAATTAAAATAATAACCAATCTTATAAGGTATTAAAAATATTCTTACCTCTGAAGATTGAACACTCTGACATGGCTAATTTGAGCTACAAATGAATATTTTACTATGTTGTTTGTTTGTAAGATGCAGATATCATTATGCGATTTAAGTGTCTTTTTAAGACAAATGATCCACAAAATATTATTTAAAATACATTTACTTACAGAAAGAAGTATTTCTTTCACCATTTCTTTTTTTGGCAATGAACAATCACAAATTTTTAATGACAACAATGAATGATTTACAAAATTATTAAAAGTTTTCTTGTATTGAGGGTGAATTGAAAATTTTTCTCCTTCAATTTTAACCTAAAATTATTTACTATTATTAAGAATTATTATTTTTAAATCATGCACCAGAATATAATTACAATAAATTGAAAAACTGTTCTAATTGCTGGAATAATTATTTTAATAAACCGTTTGCAATCAGCTAAGGAATATGGAGCAATTTGTGATGGGTGATAACCATACTTAAAATCTTCTTTTTCTTTTGATTGTTTTCCTAAAAAAAATATATATATAATGCTTGTTTTATAACATATAAACACTGTAAAAACACATCATACATTTATTTAAACTCAATAACATAATGTCAAAATTTATAAATACCTAAATATAATTTATATTTCTTAGTTTATTATCGTTATTAATGTATTATATAATATACTCATTGTATGAAAAGATTTTATTTTATTTCTTCTATAAATTAATTTTAGATAGTAAGACATGTTCAGAAGCAATAAATTAATAGATTAACAAAGCAGAAATCTAATAAAACGTAATATTATAAAAAAATTATACCTTTAAAAACACCTCAGTGGTTTTATTAAGTGTATTAATAAATGTATAAAAAAAATTGCAAAATTATTGTTGTTAATAATTACGTTAAAAAATATTAAATTAAAAATATGAATATTAATAAAAAAAATAATTTTAAATGAATTTAAGCAATAATACTAAATAATTATAGTTAATAAGGTTAATAAAATAACTCGCAGTTATTATATTATAAACTTGGTTCTCTAATGGAAAATATTTAGTATTTTTAAATATATTTAACACGTTAAAAAAATAAAAATACATATTATTTGAAAGTAAATCAAAAATATAAAATTCAATATTAAAAATTTAAAACATACTATTATATTATATATTTTGTTAAAACTATATATTACTAAGATATTATGTTTATCATACCTGCCAACATAGATGCAATGCTCTCAATATCATTTTCTTTAGAAAAGCTAGACCTAAAATATTTACAAATATATTATTAAGACAAATTATCATAAATTATATTATATATAAATACTTAGTAAAAATATTACTCATTTAATTGTGGTAAATAAAATTTTTGAAACTGCTTCAACTTGATTATAAAAATTTGAAGTACTCGATAAAATAAATCTACTACAGAACTTTTATCATCTTCAATTAAATTCAAGTTAGTAATTGTATTATTTTGTCTTTGAACAATGCAACTTAATACATTCATGACCATATTACACAAATTTATTTGATATCTAAAAATAAATTTTATATCAATCATTTACACATTTGAATATAATAAAACTTATATCATATTATTTTTAACTAAAGTTGTAATTCATTAATAATTTACAAAATATATTTATAATATGAAAATAATATGAAAATAATAATAAAATTATAACTTTAATATATTTGTTTCTATTGGCAGTAGATTAATGGTCAAATTTAATGTCATGTTTAATTATTATATGAGTTTAAAATATGCGTTATATGTAAAACAAAATATACTATACATTAATTTATTTTATTTTACTAATGA
This sequence comes from Rhopalosiphum nymphaeae, assembly GCA_036289425.1. Lineage (NCBI taxonomy): Eukaryota > Metazoa > Arthropoda > Insecta > Hemiptera > Aphididae > Rhopalosiphum > Rhopalosiphum nymphaeae. Next base: position 5,209,650 of record JAZAQC010000001.1, on the reverse strand, counting down.
TTTTTCAATTTATTACAGTAACTTGTAATATAAAAACTGAAAATACTGAAAATATGAGTAAAAAATATTTTATTTCAAAACCATTTTAATATCTCATACAGTAGTGACTTACTCAGGTTGGAGAGTGGAATCTAATAAATTAGTAAAATGTAAATGAATTACACGAACTAAATAATTTATTGATAATTGACTATGTAAATGTGTAATAAGATGATCAATATATACATAAGCTTTAGGTCTTAAAGCACATTTTGAAGTCCAGGATCTTCCAGTGATTAATGTCTCATCTAAAAATCTGTCCATGAAAGGTAAAAATTCTATAAAAAAAAATTTTGACAATTAAAAGCGGTATATTTTTTTACTCAAATAAATTAAACATACCATGTTTATAATCAATGAGTATAAATGATTCAAATGCTGAAAGCAATTCTGAACGTATACTACTAATATTTGATGCTATGTTACAGTTCATTAGACTTATAATTCGACTAGGCAATGTAGGACAATGTAAACGAACTCCATCCTTGGTACATTTTAAAAATGATGAAAAAAAAAATAATAATCTCACTTGGGCATGTTTTAAATCTAATATTAAATCCCTGAGATCTGGTCTGAAATAGAATTAAAAACATAAAATAAATATAATTTACATAAAATATAATATTATGAATTAATATTTATCATATTTATTAATATTCAAAAATTTTAATGTTATTTACTTGTAATTAATCTCCAAATTAAAAAAGCTCACGAGTACTGGAATCAATTCTAAAATATCATTCTTAAAAGCTGGAACTTCACTATAAAACACATAATATGTTTTCAATACCAATGCAAGTTCCTTTAAAACTTTAAATGATACTTTTCCCATTGGAACAAAGATATACTAAAAATAAACAAAATTAAAACTTAAGATGATTAACAAAAATTAAATATCTTTTTATTAAAATTGGCATAAAATAAAGTTCATAATTACTAGGTAAAAGAAATTCTAAAAAAAATGATTTAAATTATAATAACAATCAAAAATAAATCATATTAAGAATTATAAATATCAAATATCAAAGTTAATTTTTAATGTAAGTTATATAATTTAAATTAAATAACTCAAAAATAGTTAATATAATATGTATATTGTGTATGAACGAACAAATCTGAAATCTAAATCATATTTTTTTACAGTTTGTATAGTTCATAAAAATTGTCTTCTATGAATAGTATATCAAAAAATGTACAAAAATATATCAAAACGTACATTAACAGAATTTCTTGTGACAGTTGTAGTTAATCGAATAGTAGTGATTAATTCTTTTAAATCAGAAGTTTTTTGATAGTTAAAAATTTTTTCTGGAGTACTAGAATTGTTATATATGTCCTTAATAAGCATTAATAGTTTATAAATCTGAAAAAAAAATATTTACAAAATTATTCATATGCATCTACAACTATCTTTTACAATATTATATACTGTTACAGATTTAGTTTCACATTTATAACATTTTTAAAAATATATTTATATTTTAATTATTAGCTTATACATAAATAAAGGTCACTGAGACCAATAATATAAAATCGTCAATTCATTCAATTAATATAAAAATAAAATATATTATCGTAAATACATAAAATTATATAACGTAAAACAATAATAACATTATGGGTATACCTCTGCTTTTAAACAAGTACTATCGTATTTTGGTTTAAAAAGATTTAATAGCTCCTTAATGATTAAAACACTACAAAGAGCACACTGTTCATTATCAGTTTCAATAACTTTAATGCATGTCCTCATGATGTTTTGAAGATGAATTTTTGCTTTTTCATGATTATTAATAACTTTATTAATTATTTGAAGTATAATTTTTCTTATTTTCTGTAAAATATATCATACAAATATTAGTTATAAAGAGTTAAATATTTAAATTAATAAATAATAACTAATAACATAAGATAGGATAGAATAATACTATAAACTACTTCAAATATTTAATTGTATTATTGATAGTATTTATAAACTGAATTATAAATAAGATTGATTTAAAATTTCTTTATTATTATTTACAGTTATTTTCCTTTAATAATGCTTACAAATAAATCATTGTCTGGACTGAAAACTGGCTCAGTTGTGTATAACAGTTTAAGTAAAATAACAACCATATTATCAAAGTAAATTTGTGATCGGCAACATTCCTGAAAATCAAATTTAAAAATTAAATTTTTTTTTTTTTTAATATAATTCCAACTTACTTCAAGGCTTTCGGAAATCTTTTGTATAAGCTGCAGTTTAACCTTCATATTCACAGCAGAATTTAGTATTAGTGTCAAATCCACTGGACCTGATGTTTTGGGATGTACTATTTTACGAACTGGCTCCATGTCTTAGCAAACACTGAAAATTCAAAGGATTTAAGTTAAAGAATTTTATACTTTGTTTTACTTAAATAGATAAAATAACATAATAATCAAATTTTTCTGTACTTATTTGTCATAATTTATATGAAAATAATAATAGATATGCAATTTACTAAAATATTAAACCATTTTAAAAGGAGATATAATTTTTAGTCCAATATACTAGATTATAAACCGTATGCATTAGTAAATATAATTACACACAAACTTTAATATTTTCAGTATTAAATACTCAAATAATATAGTAATATAAATTTCTACCAGTTAATGATTTAGTAAAATAATAAGGACAATAAATATTCAATTTGATAATTTTCACACTTATCAATAAATAAGTTAACCTGTACCAAACTTGATGAAAATTAAAATGTATACTACCTATTGTATTTATTTTATACATTATACTCTCTTCATTCAACCTATTCTACATAATAATATACCTAGTTACTTATCTACTTATTATCCATAGTATATACCTTTACATATTATATGGTTATATAAATGGTAAATTTTACATTACAATGTGTATTATACACATAACAACACATAATCAATATTTAAGCAAATAATAATCAAAATAGCTATAACTTCCAACAATCAAGATAGAAAAATATTTAAAATACTGTACATTTATAATTATAATAGTAGTTAAACCTATTAAATGTATATGTCTAAAAATGTAAAATAAAATAAGCTACAACAATTAATGTAATATCAATAGCAATGATAATAAAAATACGTCTGTAATAAGTTCTACTCTTAAATTGAAATGTTGGTGTGTACATGAAAGTAAAGTAAATATGTTAATTACAAAAACACTAAACTATATTTTTTTTATTTTAAGACAAATAGTGAATCTAAGTACCTAACAGTGCATAAAAAATCTTACTAAAGACACTTGATTCATGCCTAATAATTTAAAAGCTGTACACGCCCAATATTATTACAGTTGATAATCGAGGTGGTACTAACGATTACACAACCGTTTGTAAACAAGACCACAAACATAGATGCCACAAATACAAATTATACGATATTAAATAAAAACTAGCATTATTGGCTTGACAAAATTATTTACCTTTTATTTATCTTTTCTCGATGATAATTGTGTAAGGCACCGTTTTGAACGATTATTTGGACGTCGAATTAACTGGACTTCATAGTTCATGTGACGACGTCAGCTTGGTGAGTGAAGAGTTCACTGTCTCGAATGTGTGACGATCACATGAATTCCATCGATTTTCGAATCAAACGTTTTCGGTGGCAACATTATTGTTGTTATTATTATTATTATTACCATTACAATTTATCATTGTAGTTTGTTCGATATCGATTTAATTTTTTCAAATTATTCCAATGTTATAATGATAACGCTTGTGCGGCTATGAGAAACGCGCGTACAATAATATTATCACCGGCGAGACAACGACACGGCGCAGCAACGACTATAGAATGAATGAGTGCCGAGTGGTGATGACGAATGACGATCGGCCAAGGTGCGTGACTGTGAGTTAGCGGCGGCAAACGAAACGCGTTGATCTACTATCAGCAATTTTTTTGTCCCGATTTCTGATCGTTCCCACGTATAATAAGAATTATAAATAAAAAATATAAATAGTGTAACAAATACTAGCCGATTTTAAATGGCCATAATTCACTTATTAAGAGGTGAATATTTATAACTGATATTCGTCATTGATAAAGAATGATAAGAACGATTAATTTTTCTATTTAGTTTTAGCTAATACTACTTATTATTTTATTTTAAATAATAAATATAATTTTATAATTCTTTTATTCCATCATAATGATATTTCATTTCAATTTCCAATTCACTACCTAACATGAATTTCTACTCTTCGGTTGCTGCTGATACTGAATTCTTCAATCCACTACCAAATTAATAAAGTCCAAATAAATATTTGAGATTGAAGCGATGACTTGTTTCTTTATATTTAGGTAGGTACCAAACAAATTGAATTCATTGTCTTCAATGCTCCAAATATCGAATGATTGAATGCAAAGCATTCCTATTCTATTTATTTTTGTATTTTCTATTCACGTGAAAAACAATTAATATCTTTACAAAAATAAAATTCTTATAACATTTGTTTTCTTCTTTTTTTTTAATAAAACCTTGTAGCCTGTTGATGCCTATAAAAATAATTCATTTCTAATATTTTGTTTTCAACATTTACATTTTAGACCCTTTTAATTAATTGAGAAAATGCAACTGTAAAATACCTATAAATATAAGTATAAACAAGGTGTTCTTTCATAAAATGTCCACAATAAATAAAAATACATTTTGTTTACATAAAATATCTAATATAAATTAAAAGCAGACATTGAATTCTGAAGGATATAAGGATACTTAATTCCCATACTTATCTTTGATAGTCACTAGTCAGTCACTTAAATGTAAAATGTAAGGTATTTTAAATCCTTTTTTTAATTAAATTGATTTTAGGTTTTATCTTAATAAAATTACATTATTTGTATGTTGTAATCACAGTTTTTGGTTGTAACTGTATAATTATCATAGATGTCTATAGCTTTTTTTTCTCCAAGAGATATATTGTGTGTTTAATTCATTTCTCGTCAAGAATTAATAAATTAAGCAAAATTTTTATACATCTATAATTTGTCTATTTCTCACAATCATGATTTACAAATTATATTATAACTTTATGAAAGGGAAAGTGCAGAATAAGGTCTTACCTATATTTTAATAATTATCTAATTGAAATTATACATATACATATATATATATTTTTTTTTTTGGAAAGGACACTTTGGACATATTTGTTGTGGTTTTAATACTAGACAATTTTTTATTTTATTTAGTTTCGATATCTAGTATTAATTCTGACCTTTGAATTACTTTCACTGGATTACAGTTAGTTCAGGTTTAGATACCAAAAGTTAGATTGGCTTTGTTAATTTAGATTTAATTTTCAAAACTGACTAAACCATGACCTTATTTTCAAATTCTATTAAGAAAGCTGATTAATTGAGATTTATTCAAAGTAGTAGATAAACAGATTTCTCTTAAGATGGTTATATTATTAAATACCAGATAATTAAGAACAATTGTGGCTATATCTTAATCATGGTATTATCAATTGTTATGTTACTCACTGGAACATTAAAATTCAAAATTCTATGAGCATTTTTTTATTTACATCGGAGCTTTCAAAATAGGTTATAGGATTATAAGTTGAAGCTGGATAATTTTTTGTTGACATAAGATTTGAACTGTCTTTTCTAAAGGATAAGATAATGTTATAATGTTGGGTCTTAGTGAAGAAACACTCCCAGTTATTTCATTAAAGTATTTTTTCAAATTTAAGAAAATAATATATTGGTACATGGTGATATTCTTATATGACAAAATTTTAATCCATTTATTTTTGTATTTGTTTTTGTTTACCAATATGGCAATATAAGTATTTATTTATTTAAAATAGTTTACTATACATAGCTGGTAAATATCAACTGCATATTTTGCTCAAATTTTTCTTTATGTTCAAATAGAAATTTAAATAATCAAAAAATCTTAAAAACACATATTTCCATCAGATTTATTAGTCGATAGTTTGATACATAAAAAAAAATAATTATACAAACAACTAATATTTTATATATTTAAAAATTGTGATTTTATAAATTTCAAATAATTATTAGATATATATGTATAACAAATGTTTATAACTTACATTATGAAGTGCAACAAGTATACTTCATTAATGATTTAAAGTAAGCTTTAAATAGTTTGTGGATTATTTAATTAAAACAATTTTTTAACAATTATCAATATATTATTTCTTTTAATAATTTTAAATTCAGTAAGTATTTATCATGTAATATTGTATTAAATATTTTCAAATAGTTTAAATATCGTGTGTATATTATTATAAAAGCTATGACATGATCTAAAGCTGGATTTTCTTTTAGAACAATTATCAGTTAATAATTTATATAATTAATATGCCTTAAATACACCATTTGAATAAACTTATTATTTTTTATTATTATTTCAAATACATTTAAGATATATTGTTTTATATTTTTATATCTTAATGTGAATAATTATTATTTATTGAATAAATTATGTATTTATGAAATTAATTTGTGCTTCAAAATATGGTTTATAATATTTCAAAATGCATTTAATTTTAAATGAATATATAACTTGGTTAAAATGGAATAATTGAAATAATTTAAGTGATCATTTAAGCTACATTGTTTAAGAACTATATAATATTATAATATAAAAATTAGTTATTGATAAGTATGATAAAATAAAAATTATAAATTATATTTATATGCTAATGTATGGAACAAAATTAAATTAATTATTATCAATAAGATATTAGGTAAGAAAAACAATTTACTTATTGCTTATTAAAAAAATATATGCGAGACAATTTATTTAAACATAAAATAGAGTACAGTAACGTAAGAAATAACATAGGTCAAGCGTCAACAACATAAAATTTATATAATTTGTTAAAATGTGTAAATAATATAATATACAAAGTTTACTGCATTTACATAGAAAACTAACTATTTGAATTAATATCATTTTTATAATTATTCATAATTATACCATATAAATATTGAATTAAAATTAAGGGGGATCCAAGCTTGTCATAAGATAAATAATAATAAATAATAAAGAACAAAAATCATAACATAGTTGGTTTATCACATTTGAATAGCTCTTTTTGTTATACTCTATTATTAATTGATTAGATTACAATATGTATTATGCTTTTTAAACATAAATAATACATTTGAAAATATAATAATATTATAATATATTTGTAAATGTTTAATAAATCTTAAACATTTAAGACTATAGTATGTGTTTAATTTTTTGCAACTTAAAAATAAAATACAGAAATTTAATAAATTTTAATTATAATAAACATAATAAGTAAATAATGAATACTCAATTTACTATACATTTTCCCTGTACTTTTAAGGTGGATAATTCTATGTCTGTTTTGATATAAGTTCTTGTTCTCGTACCAACATTGATTCTTTTTGATGTTCTCTTTGTAATGCTTCTCTTTGTTTGGCAACACGTAAAACATTAGCTCTTTTCTAAATAATAATAAAATAATATCAGTGTATATAAATTAATTATATGGTTATTATATCATATTATTAATAAAATACAATCTTTGTGTTTTAATATACACATAAATAGTAGTATAAGATATATACATTAGGTTTTAATTTTAATTTTTAACCAACTTTCATATATACATAAAAATACACAAATAGTGTTTCTCGATAATATTGAAAAATAATAATATATATAACCTTTATTAAAATTCATACCAATTACCAATTATAAATATATATATTCTAAACTCCATGAAAGTATTATTTTAGTCAATAAAATATTAACTACTAAAATAAACTTTTATGAATTTAATTGTTAACAATCAAATTAAATATATATTAAATATTATATTTATGAATTTAATAAAAATTAATATACAAGATAGAATTTTTATTATACTAAAATCGAATATTGTTGAAATATGTATTTTTTTATAACCTATTATAAGGTAAAAACTGCTAATATCTTTATTTTTTATTTCAATATACCTTTTATATCAATAAAGAGTTTTATTTAAGTTATTTGCCTTTTAATTTATAATGTTATTAGTAAATACAGTTTTAGATAAAAAATAATATTGTTTGTAATTTTGTGTTGTAAAATACAGTTTATACAATATATTATTTAATAATAAAACATACTAGCATAAAATGTATGTCATTGTTTTTATAATTGGAACTCTTTTATCTTTTACATATTTAGGATATGTAAGGAATTCACTGACATTTTTACCTAAACACTATGTATAAATATTGTAAATATTAAATAATAATAAAACTTACTTCTAATGTCATAGTTTTCTTGTGTAAAAACATGAGTTTTTTTTTTAATTCAACTAGCTGTCCATGACAATGTTTAATAGATGAGAACTGAAAATTAATTAAGTTATTAACTAAAATAATTAGAGCATAATATTATTTTACCATATTTTGAACTTCTGATTCATTTAATAAATTAGAAAGTTCTTCATTTTCTTTAAGCATAGTGTCTATAAGCGATTTTTGTTTGCCACTAAAACATTAATAACATTTCAATAATATAAATATAAAATAGCCATTAGCACATTCTGTAGTATTCAATATAGAAAATATGAGTTGTAGTATATGTTTTTACTTTGTATTTGTATAATATAATTATTTATATTATTGATTTATTAAATTGAATCTATTACAATGTTAAAAATTAATGTAAATATTATGTAATTTTAGTAGGTTTCTAATTTATATAAAAACCATTATCTAATATTATTATTATTTATTGGTTTAATATCTATTAACTATATTATATGTTGACATAATGTTGTTTTGGATTTTATAATATGACAATAAAAAATGTATGAATAACAATACTATAATAATTCTAGTAATCAATTTTATTTTTATAGTTTGATAAAACTGATTTATTTAATAAAATTATTTTTATCTTTAAGAACAGTAAAACATAAATTCATTGATAACCCTTATTATATTAAATCAACTGTATTACTGTATTAAAGGGTAAATTAATATTCAATTAATATTTATCGAATGGCTTTGACACAATTGTATCTGTAATACATATTTATCTGCAAAAAGTCTTACATGATTACGCTTCATGAAATATAGGTGTGTTGTCCTTTTAATAATTTTACAACATACCATCTATTTAAATATATTAATGCACGGTATAATAAGTATATTTTGTTTTTTACTGAAACATAAAATTTGATATTCTAAAAGCTATATAATAACTGAAGATTTAAACAGCATCTAAGCGTATATAGTTTTTTTTTAATTAATATTTTTAAATAAAGTGCTAAATTCCTAATGTTATAATATATTAATATGAAACAATATTTAACAAAGCCAACGATTTAATTTTATAGACAATCCTAATCCTATAAAATTTGGAGGAAAATTGTTGAATAGTTTATGGAGAGGAATCATGTTAGATTTTTTTTCACATAAAAAAGATAAAATGGGTATGTTTGATTGCATCAAAATTAAATAATATTTTTGTATAATATGTACATATTAAACAAACAAAAATTAAAGTTAGATATCATAAACAAAAAAACTAACTTACACTCTAAATTGAAAACTTTTTGTAAACAATAAAACTTTTTAAGTTTAATATGAATATCTGTACTAAATTGAGTTTAAATATCACTTAAGTTATTTCAGTTAATTGTACAAAGCATAATACCATACAAAATATAACCAATTTATCAATGAGTAAAATATAGCATAGATTAATATTCAAAAATATTAAAATTATGGTATCTAAATTAAATAATAGGTAAACACTGTAAATACTGCTATTACAATTTAATACCACAATTTATCATAAATTGTCTATAAGTATCTCGTCTGGGTACTTACACAACTTCTCTAATTTCAGATTGAACATCTTTTAAATCTGGATTGATTTGATTTAAATAGTTGTTGATTACTAATAATCCGGGTTTTGTTTCTAATCTAATTCAAAAAATAATACAATATATGTATTTCAGAAGTAGAAAAAAATACACATAATATTTCACAATAAATTGTTCATAATTACTTCGGTTCATTAATCTCTTGACACTTATCTTTATGTATCATGTTTAAATCTTCCATTTTATTGAAAATAAATAGTTTCTAAAACCAGAAAAACTGAAAACTGAATAATTTATTTATTTCCTTGAAAAAATGAAACATCAAAACGTTTAATGATAATTTTTTATCATGCTTACAAATGTTTTAAATATTATTATCACTGATAATATTAATAGGCGATAACCACAATACTGCATGTTTAGTTGCCTATTTATGATTTATAGTGGAGCTGTCGAAAATAAATTAATAATTTTTAGAAATATGATATGAGAATATTTACGATAAATCATTAAAATAAATTACTTACTTATTATTTTTACATATATAATTATATTATCATTTAGACCAATGAATACTCAAACCTTTTACTAATTTCAACTACAATTTGATGAGGTTCAATTATTTAGGTAATTAATCACAAAATTAAAAATATATTAACAATTAATTGTATGACTATCAAGTACAATTTTAGTGAAAAAATGAGTATCTATTTTTATACCTAATATATTTTTTTTTTAATTACAATTTATTAAAACTTTAAATTTAATAATTATTGTTCAATTTTTGATAGTGTTAAATTTATCAAACAACAAAGTAAATTGATGTATGGTTTAATACAATTCAAATATATTATTTAAAGTTTAAAATAAATATTTATGTAATAATATTTAGTTTGTATTTTATTAATATAGTAATTTAACTTTGATAATTTAAAATAGTTATAAATTGGAATTTATAACTCAATAGTTAACAATTAAAAATGTGCACTAAAAATAATGTAAATAAATAATTAAATAATTAATTAAAATAATTCTAGCATTTTCGTCATTAATTTCAAAACCTTTTTTAATAGTTTATAAACATAAATATCATGACTAATGTGTACGATATAAGTTGTAGGCACATAAAAAAAATAAAATAAATTGTTGCTGAAAAAGTGAATACATAATAATAATTTAATAATACACCATATTTAGCTAGTTTAAGAAAAGTAATTAAAAATAGACTATGATTATACCTTCTAAATGTAAAAATTTTATTCTATTGATTATTCAATATTAATTATCATATACTAGAAAAATATGATATTAGGAGCATTGTAAATAATATAACATGTAATTTCTTAGAAAATAGTAATTAACAAGTAAGATTAAATGGTACTTCAAGTGATTAAAAAACTAAAATAAATTTTCACTTATCAAAAATAGCTATCTTAGGCATAAAAAAATAATTATGTAATATGAATATAATATGATAAAATATAAAGTGTAATAATTACAATTCTGACTTTTTAGTTCAAAGAGTAAAATATTGATTACTGTTGATGCTAATTTTAAATGGCAACATAATTTTATTAAAAAACAATCAAAAAAAATTAGATTATTATTTAAAAATTAAATTTTTAAATTTAAAACCTTTATAGTAATATACCTTTAACCTTTACCTTCAACTATGAGAATTGATATCATAGATCATAATTTTGGCTCAGTTATAGGTAATATGTTAGGTTACGGTATTAGGACTTGGAGTCATGCTTACAAATTACAATGCACACCTTAATGTACTTATAAGTTAAAACCACTATAAATTCTTTGATTATGGTATCATCAAAAAAATTAAAGGATGATTACTGTTTTGTTATACAAAGATAAAATATAAAACATTATATGCATGGCATATCTCTATTGTTAAAATTAATATTTTAGGTATGTATACAACATTTTTAATTTAAACACGGCCATTGTATAAATACTATAAACCCGAAACCAACTAATTTGTACTTATCTCTAAATGTAAAAAACAAAATGAAAAAAGAAACCCTTCTAATGTTGGCATTAAGATCAAAATGGAATTAAATATTAATTAAATATAAGGTATGTATTATCTTTGATTTCATAAAAAAAAAAGGTAAATATTAAATAATAATTCAAATAAAATTGTTACATTAATACTGTAATCATAGAAAAAAGATAATATTAAAATATTTGATAATCACTAAATCACTAAATCAAGTATAATTATTTTTTATTATAATTTTTTTAAATTTTTTAATCATTTTAATATATGTATAAGAACTCTTGTCTCCATAATAAGCCTAGCTTCCATAGACAATTATTTTATTATCAGTATTATATTTTTGTAATATAAAAAATATAAAAATATTAATACATAATATATATATTTATATATTATTATCTATTGTATATATGTATATATTTGATTTTATTGAAAATTAATTTGAAATGTAAATAATTATATTAATGTTCAGCGATATTAAATAATTATTATTATATTACTTTTATATGTCTTAGGACCGGTATTACAATCACCGTTTATGTGCCGATTACGATTTAATGCTCCGTAAACTGTTCTAGCCTGTAAAGCAAAAAAGAGTTGATTGTGTTTTTGTTAACTTATCGACCGATGTTGTGTGGTTAACAATTTAAATTCTGATAATTTCTATATTTTATATTATTATTTATTATACATAGAAGTTGAAGTAGTGAAATCACACTGTCCATGATGTGGATGATGTAGATGTACAGTAAACGTGTCTACTAAATGATTTTAAATAGGCATGGATAATGGCTTTTACAGAATAAATTTCTACAGTTAAATTTTAGATAATTCTACTTGATTTTTCCATATTTATATGTTATTTTCATATTTCTTCAAGTTTTTCTTCATAAGATAGTTGCCTTATCTATCTAGCATTGTTTTGAAATTATATAAAGTTTTAACCAATAAACCACTTTTTTGAGCTTATTTTTCATCCATCCCCTTAGCTTTAAGAATCCAAGCAATAAATTATATCTTGACTTTAGTAATGTCTAAGTCTTCCATAAATAATTATGCAACCTACAAAAGTTCATAGTTAATAAAGATGATGCCATATTTATAAGAAAAATGTATGGTAATTTATTGAGTGTAATCATATACTTCAGCGAAATATTTATTTTCAATAAGACATAACAATAAATTTAGTATTGTGGTTCTGATAATTTAAAAGTTTAAAACCTATTTTTACCTACAAGTATTTGCTATCAAAAACCTTTTGAAGTGTTTAAAAACTTTTTGAAGAAGTATTCGAGTGAAAAACAACATTTCAATTTCATAAAGAGTCATAAAAATTTATTTCATAAAAGACCAAATAATGAAAACAATATCCAACACTTTCAAAATCCATATCATAAAAAGTTTTACTCAAAATATTATTATTTTAATTAAAAATAATGATTTTCTTTTATAAAGTGGCCAATATATTTTATTATAAACAATTTCACTAAGAAGAGGTGACATAATTTATTATAAAATAAATTTATAAAATTTTCAGAACTCTTTATACTTTAGATCGTAATCATTAGTAACTTTGTTTTTCCTTATATTTTCTAATATTTATCATTTTAAGTTTATAATTAGTAAAAGATTAAAACTACAAAAAATAAGAAAAATGTTTTTCCATATATATGATCAAAAATTACAACTCTTTAATAAAATTGACCTACCTTTATTATAAAAGTACTTCATATTTTATTTTTTATTATTTTACAATTAAAATCAAAAAAAAAAAATATAGATAATTAAACTAAGATAAATATGCATATTACCAAGAATTTATTATGACAACAATTATTTTATTGACATTAAATAGAAAATAATATCTACCTAACTTTTAAGAAGAATTCCATAATTTTTACAAAAATAAAAAGTACATATTATATACTAAGAAAATTCTTAAAAATAGAAAAAATATGATAATCAGAGGTAGGTAATAAATGTAAGAAATATATTTATATTTTGTAGATAATAGTAGTATTAAATTGTTTTATGATATAATTTTGTTGTGATAATATGGATGAAATGAAAAAGTACCTATATCACCTGTCAGGAGATGCTGTTACTAATGTTATAAGTAGGGATGAAAAATTATAAAACTTGTATATTTTTATCTATGCTTTCTATTTATAGCTAGGTGAGCTGTAAATCCGTTTCATAACCTAGAGAGTTCATTTTTTGCATATTTTGCATATTTGGATACATTTTTTAAGAATAGCATATTAAATGATTTTTCATTCATAAAAATGCATATTTAGTTAATATTATCGAAGATTAAACTTAAATTAAATATTTTAATCAAATATTATACTTAAAAAAATAAATAAAAATATCTTCTCAGACAATTGTCGTCGATTATACTCTAGTGGTCCAATGCAACAAGTTTACAGGTGAGAAAAAAAATAAAAATTTAATAAGTGTCTCAATATTTACAAAAATGTATAATTTTTTTTAGATAAACAGACGTTGAACCAAGATGGCGTCGATTAGATACTGAAATGTTGACGTTGTTTATAAATTATATTATATTATATTATATTATTTTTTATTTATAATTAAAAATGTTATGCATATTTTCGATTTTTTGAGATATTTTCGTTTTTTGTGCATATTTTGACAATTTTTCCTTCTATAACTTCTCATCCCCAGTTATAAGACTTCAAACATTAACAATATTATTGTTTTAAATTATTATTATTTAGGAAGAAATATATAATGAAAATTCATTGGAAGACGACGTCATAGTGATAGTAGATAGTGTTGATAGTGATGGGAAAATTAAAGAACAACCAAAGCAATTTTCTTCGCCAAAACAAAAAAAAAAAGTTAAAATAGATGAGGACTCAAGAGTAGATGAAGTTTATTCTATTTTGAAAACATATACTGAAAGAAATAAAATAAAAGGACAACGCGATTATATATGGAGAGCACATCGCTAACAAACTTAAGCCTTATATAAATTTTATTCGTATAAATACTGAACATAAAATTAATTGCATTCTTCATGAATCGGAAATGTTAATGCTACAATAAAATAACCAACATTATTATTTTATTAATTTTTCCGGCCCATCTTCAAATGATAACTCTTTTATTCCTTTACATTCTATTGGAACATCTTCAAGCAATTTTTTAAACGATTTTTTTAGTACACAAGAAAATGTGTTATCATATAATAATATTTAGTTTTAAAAGTTAAAAATATGTCTGCTACTGCTCTATAGATAACAGAATGCTATATCATAATTTTAAAAGTAGATAATTAGATTTTTTTAATTTTTTTTCTTATGCAAATTTAAGATAATAAATTTGAGGAATATAGGTAAATTCCAACTATTATAATATTTTTTATTATTTGGTAAGTACCTAGGTACTTATACCTAACACAATATTACCTACATTTTTTTATTATTAATTTGATTAATTATTCATAATAAAATATACTTATTAAAGAATCTTATTTATTATTATATAATTTATAAATAATATTGTACTTATATCAAAAAGTGATTTTTTTTTGTTTTTATTAAAGTTTCACTCATTATTTAGTAATTTTATTAATATATTTATCTATTTTGTAACCATTTATATTATTTTTTAACTACATATTTGGCATTATTATATCATTGATTGTATGATGTTAATAAAACTAATATTGTAATTTAATATTTACCTGTACATATAATTTTAGAGCTTCAACTATAGCTTCATATACTTCCGGTACTATATTATTTATTGGTGGTTTTGAAATTTTAAAAAGATACATTAAACTTGTATACAAATCACCAGTAGCCAAAAAATATAATGTTACGGCTAGCCGCACGTTTGGTGAAATTGTTTCCCTCATGTGAGTTTTATCCTTCCCAATTTGAAAACCAATAACTTCAAGCAATGATTCAAAATCTGTTGTTGACATTCTAATAAAGTTTTTGAACCCTGGATGTTCTACTCTTAAATCATTTAGTAAATCATTTCTATTATAACGACATCTACTAACAAAAATTGTTTGTTGCCACCAACGTCTTTTATGAATAGATTTATTTTTTATTAATCGAGAAACAAAAGATGTGAAAACAAAAGTTGCGTTAGTAATTATTATGTCTTTGTCACTCATATTGAAAAAAAAATCAAAACTAAAATATTCAAAAAACTAGCAATTACACGTTCACCCTGAAATACTCATAGATGTACTAATGTGAAAATAAATAATGCAAGCGGGAAATCTGTATGTTATCGATTTATTTAGGTGCCAAATCTCTTGTGTAAGTTGAACGAACACTGTTGTCGAACATTTTAAAGCACAGTAGCATTAGTTAGTTGAGTCTGGAAACATTTTGAACAAAAATGTTCGACAACAATGTTCGTCCTAGTGTGGACCATACATTATTCATTTTAGCAAAACGTTTTAATATTTTTTGGTCATCAAGATTTAATTTATATGCATTTTTCGTGTACCTATTACATTTCATAGGATATATATGAATTTATACATATGTTTATAATCATGAATTAATTACCAATAAATTCAATAAATTGGCCTAAATGTTGAGCTAATAATTTATTTAAACCTGGTTATTTAATAGTATAAAATAATTTAAATAATTTGTATTTTATTTTATACATCTTTTTAAAAGGTATTGTAATGCTATTGTGATGCTACTAATTCACTGGAATTGGTAAATTGGGTCCCGAAAAAAAGGTAGGTAATAGGTAAGTTGAGTTCTGGAAAAAAATAAGTAGTAAGTAAATTGAGTCCCGGAAAAAAATGTTAATATGTTAAATATTATAAATACGTCAAATTTTATAATTATGGTATAAATATTGTACAAATGGTATAAATTATATGTGGTTTTTATAATATCATGATCTCAATAAACATTTAACAAATTCAAATTCAGCATGATATGATTCATAACTATTTGTTTTAAATACGGTGGTAACTGCGCCAAATATTTGGAAGAAATCAGGTGAGATATAAGTATCTAGAATATAATCGCATAGTATCTGTATTTGCTTATCATTTGGTTGTATGGCTGTTAAATCTTTTACAAAATATTTGCCAACTTCTTCTAGTCTTAAAAAAAATTGCTTTTTTCTGTGTTTAAACTGTTTTAAAAATATAAAATATTAAAGTTTTAAGTTTTTAATATTTTAGACTTAGTTGCGCCAATGGTTTGTTGTCGGGAACTCGGAACCCAATTTACTTTTTACCTTTTTATACCCGGGACTCAACTTACCGTTTCTTAAATGTACACACATAATTGTAGACCCAATTTACCTAGCCCCTAATTTATCATTCTGTTTTCCGTCGTTGTTGAGATACGTAATTTTTGAAAAACCAAAAATTCAATCTTATAGTCGGTTTGAAGTCAGTTAGGCAATATTATCTTAAAAACTATAGTTTATCCCAAGTATCTAGGTAAGTACCAGGTATAGGTATCGATTTTATATCATATCACAGTACGTCAATACATAATAATATTAAAATATTATCCATAAAAGTTGACATTTATATTTTCCAATAAAATTAGTTACCTAAAAATGTTTTATTATTTAGTAAAATACGTAATATCCATAGAGTAATAATACTAAATAATATTACATTATCACCAAGTATAGATACAAATACTAATTTAAATAAATACCTAGGTTAAACAATAGTAATAATAATAGCAATGGCATCATTTGATTTTCGAAGTTAATATTATATTGATGAACTGAAATTTTTTGACTCTATGGCATTTTTAAACTTTAAGACCATAAACGGTTCCCGACTTGCAGGGCAGGTATTTTGTCACCCCCTTGAATGCAAAAATTGCAAAATTCTCAATGTATTTCAAAAATATGACTTTATTAGTTTTGTATATCGTAGTACATTAGTGTTTTTGTAAAATAATCATGGTAAATCAAGGTCGAATAATAATCTAGTTTATATCATCTACAGTATACAGACGCCTACGCCCTACTGTAGTACATATATTTATTAACATCTACAGTGGCGTATTTACGTTAGGAGATTTGGGAGATATATCTCCCCTCTGGTTCTCCTTTTTTACTTACCTATATTAATATGGTATTAGTCGTGATTTTTCATTAATTATTATATCAGTAGGTAATAAAATTCTGGGATATTTGGTATAGACATTTTTAATCATATTTCCCGCCACAAAGGAATCCTAATTACACAACTAAACAGCTATTATGTTTACCAATGTTACAATTATTGAACTTTCAGCTATAAAAATTGATAGCAGCTTTTAAACTTAAATATTTTTTATGTTAGATTAGACATTAACATATAGTACAGCGTTTCTAAAACTGTCAGTCACTAGACAATAATTGATGGGATTTGAAAATTTTTTTTATTTTATAGTATTGTATACATATTATACATTTTTTAGAACTACTTATTGATCCTGTTAAAGTGAAACCACATGGATCACGATATATTTTCAGGGAAATTTGGATCATTGTCCTAAAAATATTGAAAAACGTTGATATAGTTTATTATTTTGTCATAAATATATTAAAAATTACAAAGATGATTTAAGATGAATGATGATGTTTTTTTTCGTATAAAAAATAATATTTAAAAATTAGAGGTAATTATTTAATTGTGTGTAAGCAAGAAAACAATTTTAAGCCTCTCTCCCCAGGCATGCTCATCATTTTTTTCTTAAATATTGCAATTATTCAGAATTTGATTTTTAGAATTTTTAACTGTGCCATAAGAGCATATTCGTTTTATTGTACTAAATACTATCTTGGAAAACTTCTATTTTTCAAATGATATAAGGATAATTAGACTTATGATAATGATCTTGGAAGATTTTAAAGTTATATACCTAATAGGTACCGACCACCGCGGATCCGAGACTGATTAAATCGGAAAAACGTGGATTTTCTATATTAAGTATATATATATATATATATCAATTGTTTACATGCAGAACAGTTTATTTTACATATTTGATAGATTTATAATGGTCATACGTGTTTGGAACACACACACATATATATATATATATATATATATATATATATATATATATAAAGGAGGTATAACAAATTTTACCCGACACCTTTAAGGTTACCAACACACAAACGTGGCCAATCCCGCTGTTGTAGTTGTTGTTATTGTTGTTATTGTTGTTGTTGTTGTAGTATCTCTCAGACCTCGAGGATGACGGTCCTGGTAGATTTGGTTTGTGCATACTTGACAAAAAAACTGATATCGCTACGATCACAGTCGGGAAGAGGAATGACCGATGACATATGACTTGGTGGCGGCCTTATAGGTGTATTATTATATAATACGAATACGTTTTATTATCTACTTTATGAGAAGGGTTGCTATGTGTGTTCATCTTATCTTTACGGACTGACCACGATATTTTATATAATAATAATAATATGTACTACGACCAGTACGACCCATATACATATCGATCTTGACGAATATTATGGGGAATAGTTGAGTCGAATTACAAGATATGATGGCTAAGGTGACCCTAAAATGATATAGTAATTTATTTATTATTTGTAAAAATGGTTGAAGTATTATAAACACTAGAATCCAATATTATAACATTTATTTTCTATCTTTTGTAGTGGGCCAGCAACTGGTCGTCGAAAACAGGTCGTGTCGAATAAATAAAATGCCAAAATAACTGTAAGTGTTTTTTAAATTGAAAATAATTCTAAGTCCAAATGGCAAGATCCTGATGTAGACTGGCGTGAAGGTGCTCGTGCTAACTCTGGTAAATCACGTCTGCTGGAGTCCTATCCAGGGCCCCCTTATATAATCGGTATCTCCCCGACTTATTACCCGTGTCCTTCTAGGCCTATTCTAGGTGCGTTGTTATGATTTTATGTTATTACGCATTTACGGATGCACGTGCGATGATAAATCTTAATATGTCACCCAGCGATGCTCTGCCTGCGTTTGTGGTCAGTTTGTAATCGCCGCGTTTGAGTTTCCCAGAACTCGAATTTAATTAAATATCGAATCCCATTATAGGTTTTATTATACACCGTGACGGGTGTTTATATCTCGATTCCGACGGATAAAGTCATATTGGTTTTATTTATGTTTTAAATTTAATGCGTTGTCGCTCAGATGTGGTGGACATATTTTATTGTTTTTTGAAAGCGTTTGTTCCTACGTTATAGCATCCTTATTGTGTGTTAATACTATTCTGTAGTATTATTGATATTGTTGTTTTGATACTTATGTCTACGTCACAATACCTTTATTATGTATTATGTATGGGATATTAGAGCACGTAGCACTTTTTAAAATGTAGTTTATAAGTATATTTATGTAATAAATATTCAAAAAATCATAGTTAAATTAATTCTTTATTAAAATGAAAAAATCGGGTAGATCATGCTTGGTGAATCACTCTGTATACAAAATGCGTATATATATATTATTATGAGTCAAAGATTCGTTGAGCCATCGATTTTGTTTAAGGGATATCATTAAAATGTAGGTACTGTTATTGTATTACAAGTGCTTTAATAGAAAAAACGAACGATAAATGTGTTTTTTTTTATAATATACATTGTGAGCGTTTTATAACGCTAACAATAATACGTTTTATAACAGCAGGTGTTTAATAAATAACAACCCTTCAAATGCGTCTCAAAATGTAAGACTCTGTGAAATCGATTGCTGCAGTAAACTTATATATCTCGTAATTAGGATTCTTGGTGTTAGGAAGCGTGCATGCGCCAATGCAACAGCAAATCAATAATATAATACAATTTCCACCCTCCCCTGGCCATCACATCCAATAAAAGACTGGCGCAACAGCACAGCATTCATATTATGTGGCATTGTGATGCCCGTTACCACCTGCCACAGATGGTTGTTTCTTTTCGCTCGACATGTATATAAATTCCTGCGGGGTGAATCATACGAGTTATCCCTTATAGAGCAACAAAAGAAAATAAGCCGCTTGTTCGTTTCAAATAATGCTATATTATTATATTCTACGCACCTGGCTCATTTGTCATTACATTTAATATAACATTATATGAATATAATATTTTGTGCACATTTTTAAAAGGAACTTATTGATATTGGTATTATTATAAGTAATATAATATGTATAATTTATCAGGGTATACACATACAAAAAAAAGCGCAGCTACGGATAATCATCTAAAATATTAAATAATACATATTCCCGATATTCTTTTGTTTAAGACCCGGCAACAGTATTACCTATTATTTCCTTAGTATTGTCAATTCGAATAACAATTTCATACAGTATATTACTATATATTATGATTTATTATTTATAATATCTACATTATTTTTTTAAGGGTGACCACAGAAATATAAACTGGTGGTAGGGGGGGGGGGGTCAAAGTCGAAAATAGGTATAAATAATTGAATCATGCAGGTAAGTAATAAAACAATTAATATTTAATATTAGCTAAAATAGCGCGGGGTTGCCCCCTGTGGGTGGCCTTGTTGTTTTTACCCATATATAATGAATACCTAACGCGATTAACGCCTATATAAGTACCTAAACGACTTAACATACACTATTATTAAATATTATAACATTATGATGGTATAGCTATAGCACTATATAGATGCACAGTACCCTTCCCTTACAAATTAAAATATTGATATAAAATTGGATAAGTCTTAATATTGTATGTTTTATTACGATAATTATTCTACTACAAATCATTTTTTTTATTGGCCAGTAACTAAGAGTTAATTTTCATTAAAAAATATAACATTGCAAATAACTTGTATATATTTGTCTTTTATAAATTATTACATAATTGTTTTCAGTACAAAAAAATTGTCTTCTAAACAAATAGAAATTAATAATTGATCAATACCCTGCTGCACGATATTTAAATGTACTTTTGAACGCAGTTTTAACTTTTAACTATAATGAAATTTACATTAATTATTGATTTTCACAATTAAACAAATTATGATATACATATAAATTATAAATCAAATTGATTCCTTAGATAGTTATTAAAATATAAATATATAACTAATTTTATGTAACAAAATTTAAAAAAAATACTATGTTATTTTATTGTTTTTTAAATTTTGGAAAATTTTTTTCATATCTCACAAACCAGTGGAATGCGATTGCCGCAGTGTCGAAATAACAAAGAACGTAATTTTTACTATTCAAAGGAACACAATTGCCCGTGAAATGAGTGCAACATGATCAAATTTTTTATAACAAACTTCAAATCATAATTAACTTTAATATTTATGTATAGATACAAATACATCATTAAAAACATTTTAATATTAAAAATAATCTTTGTTTAGTAATTTCTTGAATTGTGTAGTGGTATATTCTAAGGATGTAGGATAGGGACTCTCCCTAGTTTAATTAATTTTATTGGCCACTTTATATAGAACTTGTAGTTTTCTTTTACAATATCCCCATAAAATTTGGCTATACGTTTTATGAATTGAATTTACAGGGTTGTTGTGCTCACTGTAGACGTATACTGTTTTTTATAAAACCTCCATCTGATATATTCATCAGCCCGCTGTCTGAAGTATCGAAATTTGTGCCCATCACTACTAACAAATTACTTCCCTTTTCTGAAGTTGTATGCTAAATTTCATTTTCCAGTTAAAAAATAAATATAAAATGTTAACACTGCGAAAAAAAGGATGTAGGCTAACAATTGAACATAATTGACAGTAAATGGCTACCTATAGTCATATCGTGTGCGATTATACTTTAGGTATATTCGTACACGATTGGGAATTTACAATAAAGATATTGTAGTATGAAGTATTCTGATCCAATGTAAAAATATGATCTAAAATATAACTAATTACTTCTTAGTAATGAACTGATGAGAAGTTTATTTGATATCGGTAATAATAAGTAATAAATAATGTATACAGGTTTACCGTAAACCTATATATTTGGCAACGTTGCTTAGAAGTAAAAATAATATAGAACGCACAATCGCACACCTAAAAAGGTACCGCCGATCGCACCCTCTCTAACATGACCTAAAACAAAAATGGTATTATATGGTATACATTTTTCAAATTGTGTAGACTTTGTATTTAGTTTAATTAATATTAGATTTTCAAATTTTTATTAAATTATTTAATATTTTTCTTACCTATTAATCTACCATATTTATTACCATACTGGGACTTTATACTTCGGTTTGTGGATAAGTCAATCTTAATTATTATAGTCAATAATTTATAAAATAAATTTGAAAAATTTGAAAATAGAATACATTTTAATTGTAATATTGTAATGAGCCTATTGTTTTATCGATAATAAGCATCTATTTTAATGCCTGTGTGCTGATTTGTTTGATGTATTTTTCGACTGTTGGTGCAGTAAAGGACACACTATTTTTTCGGAATTTAAATCCGTACCCTGGTTTTAATGTGGCGAATTAGAAACGAATGGCGATACTATTATGTTGTACAACAAGGATAGGAAGTGAGGATGTGAGGTATTTTAGTTGCGAGCGACCTTGTCAAGTTGGTCGGGTATTTCTGTGAAATAAGATCATGTTTAAACGCTTAAACCAATATTAAAAATTAAACTTTCAGTGCAGGTGAAACAAAACAAAAATAAATCAGCCAAGTAGTCAGTGAAAACCAAAACAGATACTATACTATTATTTATACATTTAGTACTATTATTGTGAACTGTACTTAAACTCATCATTTATCTCAATACCTAATCAAGATTTTATTACATAAATTTTAAGCTGGTAAGTTTATCATAAATTATTAAGTATAATTATGGCAATGCATTAGTGTTTAATATTCATATAATTATCTAATTATCATTAATTTATCTTTCTGCAATATATATACGTATAATGTATAATGTATAATGATATATGTAGTAGGCACTGTTTAACTATTATGCTACATGCATAATATACCTAATAGGGAATTGCATTATTCAAAATAAAAGAAATAATTAACATAATTACCCTAGGTATTTGACCACCGTTTCGTTGGTTGACCTCATACCTACTTGGTAGTGAATTTTCGGTATCTTTATCATATATTTATATTGAATAACGTTTACATAATATGGTTTATTAGTATAATATATTATATATATACATTATATTAGTAGGTATGTCAAAAGGCCTAACAATATCATGTACTGATAATTAAGAATACGAAAATAGATAAATACAACCGTTGATCTTTAATATATTGATAAAAATATTTATAATTACTGGGTAGGTGCCAACTGCTTATAATTAATTCATAATATAATAAATATAACTACATTTTCCAGATTTTCTGATTAAAATGTACGTGAACAACTCTAAGATACCTTGTATTATATTTTTAATCCTTAGCTAAACCGAGCATTTTATAATTTTTTAACTACAAAATGAATTTAAATTTTCCAGATTTCAACTTTTTATGTAAAAAAATCTTGCCTTTATTTATCTTTTATATTTTTAAATTTCTATAAGTAATAGGTAAAAATTTATGAGAAACCTTGTGTTAAATTTGTAAAGAGTTTTGATCTGGGAAATATTTTCTTATCGATGTTTATGAGAAAAAGCCGGAAATTTAATACCTTAATAAATAATTAAAATTAGGTAGTTTAAATGTAGGTATTGGACATTTTATTATAAATGAAAAATGGTAATAGTTTCAAGTTACCTACGGTACGGACCAAGTCAGTTTCTACGATTATTCGTATCTGAATTACACAATAGATAAATTTTTAATTGATTCTTTGAAAAATTTATGTTTTACATTAAACTTAAAATTCTTGTTTAGATTAGGTATTGCGCAAATCAAAGCATTTGTATTGTCCTAAAAGATGAATAAATAAATAAATAAATAAATAAATTGGCAAGAAAAAACACATAGTACAATCAATACTTGCATTTATTGCAGTGCTCCGAATTTAAAATTATAATTATTTAGAACTAAACGGTTTTTTTTATAGTTTTTTTAAATACATTCGATAAGTATTTACATATTACATTATTACGTAAAATAAATTAATAGATAAACGTAACCCGTTCACAATGTTCACATAGTACTTATCAGTTATCGACATTAGTTGCCGTATTAATAATTTAATCCTATTAAAATAAAATAAAAAAAACGCAAATAATCGATAGTAAAAAGTAATGATGGCGATAATAATATTTAAATGTAAAATCGTAATATATTATAAATCCTATCAGCATTCAACGCAATACAGTGGTGTAGTGCAAACACCAAATAGTGAAAACACTGAAAACCGTGTAACAAGTTAGCCATGGGAGAGAAATACTGCTATCCGAATCATGCGCATCGTATTCGACTAAACGTAACTATACTATGCGAACCCCCGTTTTAACTTTTTGTTATCATATTTACTTTTATCCATGATATAGTATGAGTAATAATTTGTTAATATTGTTAAACAGTTAAGCACACTTAAATCATTCGTCGTCGTGTTTAACCGCTGTTGATTTCGTTCTTTTGTTTTTTAGTTTTACGCTTATTCGTCGTAACGTCGTGAGTACGTGTTTTAATTATTTGTTTTAGTAGGTTATACATTGATAAGTTCAATAATCAATAGCTTATTTTTTTTTATCAATTGATTTTTCAGATTCTTCATTTCACAAGAGTGAATAGTAAAGACAAGAGATATCTATTCTAGTTTAACTTGGTGAAATGTCGTCTCCGCAAGAAAAACCCATGCCTAAAGATTCTCAAATCATTATGTCAATCATGAATGATTTAGGAATACGCGAATATGAACAACAAGTTTTAAACCACTTGCTGGAATTTAATTACAGTACATACAATGAAATAAAACTTTGTTTGTTTTTCTACAATGATCTATTATTTTGTTTATTAGGATATACTTCACTCATTTTGGAAGAAGCCAAGGCTTGTTCAACATTTGCTAATAAGAATGTAGTTGATGTTGATGATGTTAAAACAGCAATTCACTTGGTTCAAGATGGTGTATTTCCTAAATCTCCTCCACGTGAAGTAATGTAGTATTATTAATTGTAATCTTAAGGTTTTTAATTAATTTTAAGACTGATGATTGGGTTCTCGTACATATGAACTCAAGTAGCATTATTGAAGTTCACTGTCAGCTTATTCACACTACGTTCTGATGACCACATGTTTAAGTTATGTGTATGTTTATACATATGGTTATGTTTATGTTTACATTATTTTAATGTGGCTGTTTCTAATGATTATTCGCTCCATTAAAAATTATTTCTGCTAGTAAATGACCCGACTAATGTCTAACTAATTAAATATAATATGTAGCTAGATCAGGGCCGGTGCTAGAAGCATTGGTACCTTGAGAAAAACCATGTTTTGGTGCCTTTAACCATCCCCCCCCTTGTTTGAGTAGTAATAAAATTAAATTTTATATTAAGTTTAAATAAAATTAGTAGGTATGTATTTTTGTATTATAGCTTTAAACTTTATTACATGATCAAAAAATATTGTAACAAGGTTATTAACTTATAAAATTGCTGCATTGCGTAAAAAATAAAAATAATAGTAATTTCAAATTTGATACTTATAATTATTATTATTATTAAAATTAGTTCGTTATACAAATATAAGATAATTGCAAATGTATCTTCAATTAAAACGTTATTAGATAATAAATATTTAAAATTGTGTAGATTGTTAATACATATTAAAAGATAAATTAAATAAAAATAATTTTCAGCTTGGCGCCCCTTCCATGTTGGTGTCCTGGGCAGTTGCCCATAGCTATCACCATACAATTTCTTGAATTTATAATAAGCAGTTATAAAAAGTTAAATTATTTTACTGTTTAAATAAATAGAATAATAATAAATATAATAATTAATTATTTGTATACTTTTATTTTCTTAAGTAAGTTAAATCTGTTGTCTAACAAATTTCTTATTGATAGTTAATAATCATAAGTTTCATAATATTTATTATACTTTTAGGTTCTTGATAACTGTCAATCATTAAATATTTTTATGATTTTACTATTTGTAATTAGTAAATTGTTCTACTAGCACCATGAAAAATAAATAATAATAATTAATTTCGACTATGCCAGTAAATTTAAATTTTAAATATATTACTTTAACACTTATTGAATTCTAAGTTTTTCTACTTTCCACTAATTCTATTCAATCTAAATTAAGGTTCCAGCCAGTGGCAGGAAGATTATATAATAGTTCTTTATTTTATAGGTTCACTTTTAACTAAATTAATTTTGTTTAACAAATTGTGTTATTGTAATTTTTAGCTATGGGTACATGTATTTCAAAGTTTGTTTGCTGGATCATATATTTTCATAGCTAGACTACTAAAAAATGGAAATTGCATATTATATTCAAAGAATATTATAAATCCTTTTTTTTTTTTTGAAAATCTATGACAATAAATGTTTAAACGATCCTAGCAATAGTTCTATTTGATAAGACAATAAAAAAGTATATTTTTCATTTTTTACTCATCAAATATTTAGATTGTTTCAGCTATTTTTCTTCTTAACCCGTCATTGGTATCGTGGTGAGTGCTGCGCTCACCTCATTAATATTTTGAGAACCACTCGTTTATTATTTACTTAATTCATCTGATACTATTGATAACTTTAATTGACATGTATCTAAATATATTTTGTAAATATAATAATTGTATAAATATTTCTTGGTTAGATATCGGCATGCAATGTTAGCAATGCTAACATTATCCATAATATGCGCGTTGTGCTCATTGTATAGTATTGATATAATAATTATTTTTGAATAATGAAAAATTAATAATAATGATTATATTATTATATTATTATGTATAAAAAATGATCATACAGAATAAAAACCAAAAAAAAAAATAAATATTTTTTGAAGTACCTATGTTTATGAAAAAATCTTAAAATATTGTAATTTTTAAGTTTTTTAGGATAAAATATTTATAATTAAGAAAAATCTTAAAAACATTTTTTGTAAAAAATTAAAATATAAAAAGAATTTGGTGTTAGTTTCAATATTCTATGTTTATTATATAATAAATAATGATGAAAAAACAACAAAGTGAGCGTGGCACTCACTTGATACTAATGGGGTATAGCGATACCAACGATGGGTTAAAAGAACATTGTACCCGCATTTATTGTCTCTATCTTACTCATGTATATCCTAGCAAATTTGTATTTAGCCAAATCTATTTTATTTTATGCTGTTAGATTTAATATTATAATCAATTAACTTATTAAAAGATTTAAAGGTAAAAATATTATTTATAGTATCAAATTTATTGATATTTTCATTTTAAAGTGAGATATATTATAATAAATATTAAAAATTGTATGTTTGTAAGACGAAGACATACTCTTGAGTACTATGTTCTCTAAATTATGACTTATGAGATGGTCTTGTTACTTGTTAATAAGCTATACTTAAAATCATTCAATAAGATTGAAGTATTCACATTAAACCTACAAGGTTTGATGAAGTTCTAAAAAGGCACCATACTAACTGTATTTGAAAAATTTAATTTAGTCAAAATAAAAATATAATTATTGAAAAAAAAAAAATCATAATCATTTGTTAAACAAATAATTATAAAATTGTTAATTCAGGACATTACTTTAAAATTCAATACTAAACCACATTTTTAATATGAAAGTTATAGAATAATACCAAGCAAATATTTATATCAATCAAAAGTTATTCAATTATAGTTTAATATAAAAATAGAAAAGAAAATATTAGGTCCTTTTTAAATTTTAATACATATTTACAAAACAAAGAATCAAATATTTATTTCATATTTTGGATATCATGAAATAATATAATCAAATAATCAGGTATAAACTTGAAGTATATATTTATTTTAAATTAATCTATGTAAAAATGAGTATTATAAAGTATTTAATTTGCAGGACAATAAGCTTTTAAATGTATTATATTTATATATAGTTTGTGTATGAAATTGAAATAATTTATCTGATTTTCTGAAAACTATTACCTAGTTTAAAAGTAGTACACATTTTGATAACTATTAATGAGTATTGACTAATTTTTTAAAATAGACTGTTTTGAGTAATTATGTAATGAAAACTTAATTTTAATTAAACAAGAAATATAGATTTATCTTTCCTTTTTACTAGAAAATATGTTTATATTTATTAGTTTATAACATTTAAATAGATAGATTTTTCATTAAACATTAGTCATATTATGAAAAATTTCATCATATTTAAAATTGCATGTAATTGTAGATATTATTAACTCTATTATTATGTTATTGTATTACATAATATACTGTAATATTAAATATTTAAATTTTGTTATTATTATTATTATATATTATTTTACATTATATTTGTTGTAAATGTTTTAGTGTTTAAAAACCATACCTATATTCAATGGAGTTATTTTTGTAAATGAAAAAAAAAACATTCAATTTAACAGAAAGATTAATTGGATATTTTCTTCTTCTTTGCGTTCCTCTTCTATTGAAGGTTGGAAATCATCAAGGCAATATATTCTTTGTCTTTAGCTGCATTGAGTAGTTCCTCAGTATTGTATTGGAACCACTCCCATACATTTTGCAGCCAGCTCGTTCTAGGTTTTCCCCTGCTCCTCTTCCCGCAAATCTTCCCTTATATTATTAACTGCAACAGCTGATATTTTTCACCTCTAAGCTAATGTCCAAAATATTACAACTTCCTAGATTTTATAATCTTCACCACCTCTGGTTCTTTGCCCATTCTTCTTAAAACTTCTGTGTTTGTAATTTTATCAATCCAAGATTACATTTTAAATTATTTATTATAATTTAAAATGTAATCTTTAATGTAATTTATTATAATTATTTATTTTAAATTCTCATAATAAATATATAATTTTACTATATTATTATGTACATTCATTATAAGACTAAATTTATTATTATTAATCCCAAAAAATGTTTTATATTTCTTAACTTTTTTATTTACAACTATGACTTAAGCTTTAAAATAAATATTTTTAGACATTTTTTATATTCAGTGCTATGCTAATCATCATTGGTGTTGTAGTGAAATAATGTTTATCCTTAGTTCAACTCTGGTCAAAACATTGTATATGCATTTTTGGTAGTTCATATTGTAGTGCATTCTCACAAAATTGAGAATTACTGAGTTTAAAAATTAAATATAAATAAAAATGTATTTTAAATTTTTATATAATTTGTAGGAACTTATTAAAGTAAGTAATGAAATAAACAAAAAACCATTGCCTGCAATAAAACCTGCTATTGGATTGAGAATTCCTCAAGATAGTTCAAATTTCCTACAAGCAAATTATAGACTCAGAACTGATTTGGTAATAGTACATATTATATTATTAAGCGTTTTGGTTAATTTCTTTTATTATTTTTTTAAAGAACACTGGAAAAAATGTTATGAAGAAAAGCACCAAAATAACAGCTGCTGAAATGTTAAATGCGACTAAACAAACTGAAGCTATCAATAATGATAAAACTACCACACAATGTAATTAAATTTATTGAATTAAATTTTAGTGTATCTAATTTTAAGTGGAATTGAAAAAAATTTTGCTTAAAATTTAAATCAACTATTAAATATTTTGTTTAAGTTTATTCATACACTTAAACGTATATAATATGCCTATAATATATATTTTGTTTTATTACCCAGTGTTTAAATATTAATAGTAACTGTTA
Source organism: Rhopalosiphum nymphaeae (assembly GCA_036289425.1). Classification (NCBI taxonomy): domain Eukaryota; kingdom Metazoa; phylum Arthropoda; class Insecta; order Hemiptera; family Aphididae; genus Rhopalosiphum; species Rhopalosiphum nymphaeae. The sequence goes on along the minus strand of JAZAQC010000001.1, from coordinate 5,178,989 downwards.
TTTGTAGCTGATATAAATTTGGATGATTTAACTGATCTCGACATTGACGAGTTCATTAGAAGCCAGCAGAACAATCAAGACAGTGACAATGATTTCAATTTGGATTCCTTATTCTGCGACCCCAATTCATTATTACTTTAAACATATATATTAAAGTAAAACAAAGTTTTTATTGGGTTTAAACTTAAAGTTACTAATTTAATCTATACTACTTTATTTAATACTTATTATAATTCATTAAAATAAAGAAAAGAAAAACAGGTACAGTTTGTTTGTTTTGTATACAATTGTAAAATCCATGTAGTTATATTTCATAAAGTGAATTCTTTCTAAATTTAACAGTAAATTATTTAAAACTAATCAATATTTATTGGTCAATAAAAGTATGTTTTACAACCTAATGTAAGTGTTTTTATGCAAAACGTGTTATTTCCTAACACAATTTTTTACAGGATTAATGATTTTCTGTTACAAACAATCCAAACAGGTTGGAAAATATGTAAACAATTTAAAAATTAAATATCTATCATTAGAAAGGAAAATGTATGAAAAATAAATAAAAAATAATAAATTATTTGATTACATTTTAAAGGTATTTTAGTTTTTCTACAATACATATAATTTTCTTAAATTTATTTTGAAAAAATATATGGTTATAATTTGTACATATTATATCCATAGTTTTATAATATTCTTTGGAAAATTATCAAAAAAAGTACAATACAATTTTGTGTTTATATTTATTTATAAGCATGTTATCAATTATTATAAAATAACATTTTAAAATATATAATAGATACAAGTGAAATATTTATTTATATCAAATTCAATGAAACAATTGTGTTGAATTTAAAGTCTAGTATAGTTATATTTATGGTTCTTCATGAGATCATACTTGATATTTAATAATAATAATATATACTGACCAATTAACTGTTGTCTGTTAATATTAAAATAATAAAAAAATATAAAAATTGATGAGTATCTTCACTTTAAATCAAAATTGTATGATATTATTTAAAATTAATATTATAATTATTACACAAAAAAACTAATAATTAATTTATATACGATAATATGAAGATACTATGTTAGTTATTATAAAAAAAGTAGTTGAACTACTAGGCGTTACTCGCAAGAATCAAGAAAAGACCACAGCGTTATAATTAACTGTTATATATTATTACCAAACTACTTATTTAAGAGAATTGTGAAAATATATCTAATATGTTGACGCAAAATTAAAATGTATCAATGAACTGCACGTATTTATTTACGGCCCTGGTTATAAAAAATTGCTTAATACGCAGCGGAGCCACGTCAGGATTTTTATTTTATTTGTATAAGTGTAGAACTCTTAAGAATAGGGTTATGCCCGGGCTGCAGAAAACCCCGAGAAAACAGGCGCTGGCAATAATTTATCATTGGATTATAATTTAAATCATTATAGTATCAACTATTTAATGAAATAAGGCACACTGAATCCAATTTATAAACAGTAGAATGACTTTTCACTTATCGTTAACCTTATTAAATATTTATAATTTTTTAGAAACAATAGTATACGATCTAAACTATAATTGAACAGTTACACATTACCACAGTGGCACAATAATCTCAGCTGAACTACTTTTAAATTTTAATATTACTGGCCACAATCGAAATAACTGTACATCATACAGAAACGTATATTGTTTATTATTCGACAGTAGGTAGTGTGAAAGGAGCATATTATTTGATATTGATAATCGATATGAATGATTAGATCGAGTGTGTCTTTTTTTTATCATTAAACTTGACTCTTGTAATTAATCCGTTACGTAGCGCATTATGACTGGTAAGCGGATCACTGAAAAACGAATGGCGGTAAAACAGCTGTCAAAGCGAAACGTCTCGCTGAGAAGACGCGATTCCGTCTCGAATGGTGTGAATGATAGCGGGATTCAAGTCGCTGGCAGGTCGACTAGTGGCGTTAGCGGTGTAGTGACAACGAGACGTGGTCGCCGGACGCGCGTTGGCCGTCGATCGAGAAATCGTCGGAGACGTAGCCGGTCGCGGTCTGGTCGCCGACGCATGAGGAGACGTGGCGTCGACGGTACCTCCGAGACCAGTGAAGACGAAGATGACGCGACCACGGACGATGACGACTCGTCAACTGTCGACGCGTCGTCACGATGGAGACGGGGGAGTAGACGCCGGAGGAGACGGTATGGTAGCCGACGGCGCCGTCGTCAATATCTGTCCAGCGGCGGAGTCGATGATGACGATACTGATTACACCGACGAAGAAACCATCGAAGACGCTTCGTCGTCCAGCGACGGTGGCGCCGTCGGCAGTGCTCTCACAATGGCGGCCAACAATTGCCGGAATCCTTGTAATAGCACCCGAAAGAGGAGGAGAAGGAGGTCCTCGAGTAGGCGGTCTATGGGATGTAAGAGGAGAACGAGAAGGAGAAGGTCCAAACGGTCTATAGGGTGCAAAAAGAGGAAGAGGAGAAGTAGTGGTTGCTGCAGTATTTTCTCGCTCCGAGAGTCCACCGTCTGTGAAACGTCGAACGACTTGCAACCAGAGACCAGTGGAACCAACGATAGGAGCACTGATCCGGACATGGTCTCCATGACTCGGCGGGATGCCCGAAGATCGCGCTCGATGTCCCGTACGAGCTCCTCCTAAACAGGGAACAACACCTCGTCACTTTTATATCGTCCAGACGAAATTTGTGTATTTTATTTCAAAGTCTGTTTAAATAAATAAAATCAGTAACATGACAGCATATGTATGCCTTAAATAAATATTCAGGACCGAATCTAATAATATTATTAACGTTATTAATAAATTATCAATCCGTAAGACTTGCACGAGGTCATTATTTTATATATTAGATAAATAATATTTTTACTTTTATATTTGATATATATCTTATTATCTTATACTATAATGATTTAAATTGTAATCCAATGATAAATTATTGCCAGGGCCTGTTTTCTCGGGGTTTTCTGCAGCCCAGGCATAACCCTATTCTTAAGAGTTCTACACTTATAAACATGACCAAAAACATCTCATAAGAAACTGATTCTTTCTAAAACTTGCCCCTCCCCCAGTTAGTACACCACTAGTACGTACGCACTAAATTTATAACAATCCTCATTAAAGTACAATGGACGTAACCTAGAGAAACCATGTCTTCCGAGGAAGTAGGAAAAAAATGTTGCTACCCAATGCTTCATGACCGGAGCCTCGTCGGGAAATCACTCCATTCCTTCTGTATCAGGCACATAGCCAGAATATTTCTACTAGGAGGGCCAATAATTTTTGACCCTTTTATCATTCACCAAAATTTTTTCTGATGAAATACTTGTAGGGGGCTTTTCCCTCACACTCATCATTAAGCGGTATGCCATAATACAACGAGTCTTATTAATTTATAACTTACTTTTGGTTATTAGTTGATTAAAAAAAATGTTTACTCAACATATGTACCTATTACAGTATTAAAAAAAATAGATAGTGCTTGATACAAAAAAAAAAAAAAACCAATGATTATCGGTATTTTAAAATATCAAAAACTAAAACCAGTAAAACCGACCATTGAATTAAATTTAGAGTTGTTTGTTTACGGGCTTATGGTCCGTATAAGATTCAGAGTTTATTTAAAAAAAATGGCTGAATTATAGAAGATTCAAAACTTCCAAAGTATAAGTTTCTGACGCGTAAACGTGTCGCAGGACCGTTATAATTAAGTCCATTGACGCGCATACACGTTATTACGTCAACGGCATCGAAAGTGTTCATACAATTATATTTAATAACAGCTCAAAGAGTCAAATGCTGACAGTCTACAGATATCAGTTGGGTACGCATTGACTGCTAGCTGCGGTTAGTATATTATCTATTATTGTCTATAAAACAGGTATGTCTATCAATTAATTTTTTTTTTCAGAAACGTTACAAACATAAAAATTAATTATTATAATAATAATTGTATTACCTAGTAGTAATCACAATAGATTTATCACAATATGCACACTCACGTTTTTGATAATTGGTAAAAATAATTATATTTTGAATTTGGTGGGGGAAGCGGCCCTAGGCCAGAGTAAATTTAAGGTGGGCGCAGCCTATCCAGGCCTCCTGGCTACGTGCCTGCTCTATATAAAGGAGTAGACAGGATTTTCTTAAAGAGAGGGATATGAAATCATTTTTTAATACTGTGTTCATCTTTTAATTTCAGTTAGGTACTCCATGTACTCGTAAGGCATAACAATAACTGTACTACTTATACCTGGTTTAAAAAAATGACAAGGGAAGGGATTTATCAATTTTAGAGTACACTATAGTACACTGTAGTACACTAATAATGTCTGTACTAGTATGTGCATAAAAAAAATACCGGAACACTACTAGTGTAGTAAAAGACAATTTTTGGAGACTGCAGTACCAGGGTCGCATATATTAGTCACTACTCATAACTTAAGTTTTGACGTTGTCGGCGCGTAGCAGCAATACTCGTAGTTAAACAATCATGAACATGACTATCACTGCATACGACCCTGTTACACGTATTTCAATCCTTGGCGTCTTAAACGGTTGTAAACGCGTATTCGAAACATCTCCAGAACGTCACAAGGTACAGACTGATTCATTTCACATATTTATATTGCTCATAAGCAGGGCTCGGGACTTATAGCACTTAAAATCATTAAAATAAGCGCTTAAAAAAGCTCTTAAAAACATCATTATAAGCACTGAAATAAGCATTTAAAAAACTTGAATTTGAGCAAAATATTTAATGAAAAAAAAAAATGTATTGATACAAATTAAAAATGATTAAAAAAAAAAATATAAATCTTTAAATTATAAAAAAAATCAAATTTTATTATAGGAGACATTTTTCCTTATTGCTTAAAGATTTTTCAAAAGATTTTCTGAAAAATAAAATATAAACAATATTAATATTATAAATAGTTGAAAAAAAAGTAATTAATTTAATCTTACCGTCATTATTGCATTGAATTATCAAATGTTTTTTGAGGTTTTCAAATACAAATGACCTTCTGTTGTTCGATAATATTGTTTTATACGCGGAAAATGACCGCTCGACATCTACTGATGTAATAGGCGCATATTTAAAGTACACAATATCATCGCTGGAGTAGTCATCTGGAAATTCACTGAAGTCATCTAAATTACTGTCATTTTCACCGTCAAGTATTTTTGATATTTTTTCTAAAATCTTTAAGCCATTATTTTTTTCAAAAACTTTTTGCAGTTTAGTTTGAACTGGTTTTCCACGACTTCCTTTTAGTAAATAAAATTTCTGTTTCACATTTTCAACCACAGCAAGTGAACAAGACAACGTAACATTTTTTGTTTGTAGTTCTTTAATAGCTTTAGTAAGAACTTCAAAATTACTTTTAATATAAGCCAAATCTGCTTCTAAACCCGATTTTACAATGCACAATTTTACTTTTTTAATGCTGTCTGCGTCGTTTTTATCTAGACAACTTATTACATGACGAATTGTTCTAAAATGTTCGCAATAGTAAATTGCAGCCTCTATCCAAGAGCCCCAACGGGTAATAACTGGTTCAGGGGGTAATTTTATACCAGGAGCTTCAGATTTAAAGATTTCAACACGATAAGGAGATTTTTGAAATATTTTTTTCATATTAGATATTAGTTTGTCTACTGTAACAAATTGTCCACGAATTTCTTCAGCGATTCTATGAAGTCCATGAGCACAACAAGTTACGTGTATCATTTTCGTATAAATATTTTTTAAAACGGTACCTGCCTTTACCATATAGGGAGCGGCGTCAGATAAAAATAACAACACATTATTATACTTTATATCACCTGGCCATATAATGCCCATAGCTTTTTCAAACAGCTTGCAGATGGTTGAATGATTTGCTTTTTCTAGTTCTTCTGAATGCAGTAAAAACATACGTCCTGGACCATCGGGTCTTAGAATTCCAACTATAACGTTGGCAATAAACCGGCCTTCTACGTCACATGTTTCATCAATCGACACCCAAATTTTATTTTCTCTTATTTCCATTTTAATTTTATCTATATTAGCATTAAAAATAGCATCAATATAACCTTTACGTAATGTTGCTTCCATAGGAATATTTTTACCAGTATATTTCTCTAAAAATGCTCGAAATGTATTGTTAGAAAGCTTGTTTAAGGGAATATTAGCAGATACCATTGCTTGACATAAATCCATGTTAAAATCGGATTTTGCTGAATTTTGGTTAGTTAGTAGTTGCTGTAATTTCTCTGTTTTTGATCATTCTGACGTTTGACACTCTTTTGATGTTTCTCAGTTTTCAAATGTTGGGATATATTATATTTTTTTTCAAATTTAATTTTTATTTCACACATTTTACAATATAAGACATGCCCGTCTGTGGAAAAAATGTCAGATCCAAATTCAGTAATGTATCTTTTTAGAGAAGCACTAGTTGATAATTTTTCTTTTCCCATATTAATTTTAAAACTCGAACACAAACGACGACGAAAAAATACGGTGAATGTCGAAGTATTAGGACACATACAACGACGAAAGAAATACGGCAACGAAAACAACGCGACGAACGTGAACGATAACCGACTACTAAATAACTAAATTCGGATATCAAAACATTATTTGTATTTAATTACTATATTTATCACGATTGTAACCCCAGACGGTCAAATAATATTATTTTTATAAACTAATAAACATGAACTCAATTATTAATTCCCCAAAATCCAGTTCTATTTTGAGCATTGGAATATTTTTGTTAACCCTACAATAATGCCGCGGAAGATGACGGACTAAGCGATAACATAGATAAAATAAGAATTATTTTTAATTTAAAATCTTTCATAAATTCATAAACAACATTACAAGAACACCCATAAAAAATAGAAAAACTCGTCAAAAAAGCAAAAATAATCAGAAAAACTGGATATAAGCATCTTTTTGAAAAATCGTTGAAAAAAGCAAAAAAAAGCACTTTCAAATTTCATAATTAAATGTGTTGTAACATGACATACACTTCCATAGCACTCTGCTACATTTTAAGTCAATCCATAAAAATAAGTAAATGCTTTAAGTCCCGAGCCCTGCTCATAAGCAAGTTATTACAAGTTATTACATAGATGTTCTGCATTGATGCTTGTAACTTATTTTAAAATTTTACTTTTTGTAAATATTATACATATTTTCACGACTTTTACTGCATATTATATGGAATATTGTGCATAATATAGCGCATAATTAGAAATCTGTGTTTTTTTATAATAAAATAATAATAATTAATATTATTGTAATGTTGTGTTTAAATTTATTAAAAAAACGATGCCAAGAAATTTATTATTTTTTCCAATTTGTATATATTTGTTTTTAACTATTATCTTTTTCTTAGTTATACAAATTATTTTATAATATATTTCACTTTTACAATTTAATATCATGAAAAGTTAATCACGCTTCCATCCTTTATTTTTTACAATGATTACATTTGCATGGTTTTTATTCAATATTCCGTTGTTTTTGGTATTTTGAGCTTTTGTTCCTTATATATAACTACCATATAGAGAATATACAGTTTTACTTATTGAATACAATCTACTGGGTGATAACTATAGTCTATAATAAAATATTTCAATAATTCTTTCTAAATTCACTCCTGCAGGATTCATGTCTTTTTAAAATATGATAAAATACAATAATAAAAATAAAATGCATTTATTTTAAAATCTACCATAAAAAGTTGGAAAAAATATTTTTTATTAATTACTTATTATAAAGTAGCAAGAAAGCTATATTGAATATTATGTCTCCATGGTAGATTATTATAACAATTTAAAAATGATTTTTGGCACATAATTATTTGTTAAGTTTTGTATTGAGTTAATGCATAATTTTATTAACTTTTTTTCAACAATATTTTCAGAGCCAAAATTCAATATCATGGTGCCTGATCGCATTATTAAAAATAAATCTAAAAGGCCCATTTCATCCGTTAAAAGTGAGTACCTATAATTAGGCATTGACGATTTAAAATTGAATTATAAATTAGCTGTGATCTTAGAACAGGTATCTCTCCCGATCAGGCCAACAATTAAAATATTAACAAAGAAAAAAAATACGTATACTGAGGAAAAAAGTTATATTTGTACCGTGTCACAAAATTCGTTAATGAGTAATAAATATGATAAAATTCAGAGAACCAATCATCCACCGACATCATCCATTCCACGATCGTCCCAAAGTGAAGTTAGAAAACATTTCATCGACAGATCTGACAATTTGGTAAGTATATATATATTATATTATATCCTACATTGTTTTCCAAATAGTAAGCAATGCGTTAGTAAAAAATAAATTAATCCTTAGTAATACAACGTTTAAGAAATATCATGTTATTTAATACGTATTAATTTTATTCAGGCAATATATGCTCAAGTATTTTATTTTTATTTTAAAGACAAAAAAAAACTATCAGACATTATTCAAAGAACTAGAAGAGCGATACAAAGACGTAACAATTGAATTGGAAAAAAGTAAACAAATTGCAAAATCTCTTCAAGAGCAGTTGAATAAAGATAAAGACGATAAAGAAATTCAGACATGTGGAATTAATTTAGAACAATTAGAAACTAGCTTAGAACAATCAGAAATGAGTTTAAAAAATCTGTTCAGTGAAAAATCATTATTGAATCTGGAATTGAAAAATACAAAACGTGATTTAGATGTAAAAAATGAAGACCTTTTGGCTATATCTGAACAAAATTTAACATTAAAATCAAAGATAGAGTTTTTAAATAATAAAGTAGATGAATTAGAAAAGACAATCTCTGAAAAAACCATGAGAATTGAAAATTTGTTTAACGAGAGAAACAAGTTAAAAAATAATTTTATCGAGGTTTCGAGGGAGAGAGATTTGTCTCAAGAAAAAATAATTAAACTTAATAACAAGTAAAATATTAAGAAACTATAATATCATATTTTATTAATTTGCACTAACTTTTATAGATATACTAAAACTAATCAAAAATTGCTTGAATTGAGATCCGATGTCGGACAAAAGAGGTCCGAATTTGTGCAACGTTCTATGCTATTAAGTGAAAAATCTGACTTAAATATTAAACAGCAAAAACAAATAAGACTCAAGTGAGATTAATTATTTAACAGTACATTATTGCATTGATAAATTAATAAGTTACATGTATATATGTTCGTTTTAGGGAAGAAATAATTTTAGAACTCGAATCGATGGTCAAACGTCTGGTATGAGTAAAAATATTTATTAAACATTTTACAGTACAATAATTCGTAAATTTAAATATATGTTTTGTTAATGAATTTTGTGTATAATTATAATTTAATATAATAAATATAATTGTATTTGATTTACAGACACTTGAAAACCAGGACTATACTATCATGATCAATCGTTTAAAAAATGACGGTATCGAGTTGAAAAAAGTAATACAACAGTGGGAAACCAGGGCTGGTTGTTGGATTAATACATTTGTTCGAGAAGAATTTGAATCAAAAATCGAGGATCTTAATAATGAAATTCGACGATTAAGTGTTAAAAACTTACAACTAACAGAGACGTACAACAAAACAATTTCAGAAAAATGGTGAATTATTATTGTAATTATTTAATTTAATTTAAATTTAACGTGTTTAACTGTGTTTACGTACTATTTATGTATATGTATGAGCCATAACATGAATATTATAATATCTGCTACAATTTTGTCCAAACATAATTTAATAAGTGTTCCTACATTTGTGTAATGTAATTACACAAAAATTTTATGTAATTTTATTACAGCGAACAAATAACTGAAAAAGAAAGAATTGTTGAGATGAAACAATCGACCATTGAACAACAGACGGAAATAATCAACTTAATGAGAAAAACAAATATTCATAATAGTGATAACGATCAATTTACGGGTACGGAGATAGATTGAGCAATAAGTATGAATAGCAAAACGTGGCGTTGACCATCAGGGTGCTTAACATATTGACGCTAGTGATATTATGTATTTATTGGTATTACAATTTTACAATGATGAGATGTGTAAATTATTTTTGTCTAAAATAGTAAAATCACTTTTAGGATAAATACAAATTATCAATAGGGTGGTTTATGGTTGGAAAATGTTTCTAGTTTGTACTTTAAGGAATTAAAAAAAAATTGAACAGCTTTTCAAAATAATAATAAGTTAGAAAAAACTAGAATTTTTAAGAAAACCGAGTTAAAATTAAATATTTATTTTATTATTTTGTGGGTAGTATTACAATTTTTAGATATTCTGTATCTTTTTGAGCTTTTTATAGATAAGTATTGTAAATTTTTAAATTTGTTTTTATTCACATTTATATGAAGTGACATTTTTTGTTTGTGAGTAAAAACCTTAAAAATATAATACAAGCAGGGATGTATTTAGAAATGTCGTATGCGGTGAGGGGGATGTACAAACAAAAAGTTTCAATTAGCGTACATAGGCTTAGGTTAAAATATTATAAATTGGTGATATCAAATATCAATGGTATCATATCATGTCATCATAATATAATACCGTGCGCTCATACGTGAAAAGAGAGCGTAAAAAGGCTAATACTTTCAATAAAAGAAAAGTATAAAATACGGTGAACGGTGGGAGACACGGGCCCCTCTTAAATACACTCCTGAATAAAAATCCATCTAACTTAAGGCTGTATGATAAGCACTTTTTATAATTGATAGTCGATTGTTCGTAAAATATCGATTGTATTCGATCTTTTTTTTTGTAATCAAGCTGTACCTGCACGGCGTCGCTCGTAAAAAGAATTGAAAGTCAATTAATATCCTTTAAATTTTTATTGAATAAAAACAAATATATTGCCTAGTGCCAATAGAAAAATTGATGCTTATTGCTAATTTTTTATTAATAAAATAGGTAATCTATAAAGCGCAAAAATTAGCGTTCATGTAGTTATTGAAATTTTAAAGTATAACTATGTATAGAGCAATAGATATAATTTATGTTAGTATTTTTATAATAATTCAAAGATTTAAAAAATTTTTTTGAAAACGACGTTGTCGACTTTTTAAAGGTTGGGGTAAAAATCTACAAATTTAATTTGGATGTCACGAAAAGAAGAACAACGTACAGTTGACACTATCATCGACTTTCGTTGGGCTTTTGATTCTGTCAACATTGCTACCTTCAACACTTATCTCTTTTTATTGCAAGTTTCTTCTTAATTTTGTAACGTTTTGCTTTCTTTCTTTAATTTCATAAAACATGTTTTCTCTTCCCCTTTTGGTTCATCCAACACTTGTTTCACCTTTAATGATCTTCTTAGTGTAGTTGTCTCAGCTATTTTCTTCTCTTCAAAAGTCTTTTAATCTTACTATTAATAATCTTAACTTTGTTCACAAAAATTTAAGTGATATATATTCCAATCAGTCTTCATCTGACGTAGATACTTTATATCTTAATAACAATATAATCAATTTTTTTTCTAATATCACCCCCTCCCCCCATTTATGTACGCTGGACCCTAAACTTTGTTGACAACTAGATTTATTTCATTCACAGCATTCGCTTCTCGATGTCGCAATTTCTCTTTAGAACTATAACAGGTACTTGGCAGAGCTCTAATCCTTTAAGCATTTTATCTATTTAAAATTAAATTATATGCTCTAAACTCGATTATGGTTGCTTTCTTTTTGACTCAGGAAACCAATTAATAAATTTTTAATCTCATATCTTAAAATGTTTGTAGGATCTACTACCTCTCCAATTCTCAATACTGAATATGTAACTGCATACAAATTGCTATCATTAATATTTTAGAAACTGGTTGTATCATATAAAATAATTGTTATTTATATATTTTGTATTTTATTATTTTATAAATGCTGAGCTATTAATAAAATAAAAATCTATGTTTAAAGACTTTTATCGGTATTTAATTAAAACAAGGGTAATATTATAAATTTAAAAGTATCAATTTTTGAAAACAAAAATTGAAGTAATTTTATTCATTGAAGTTTAAATAAATACATATATATGATTTGTGAATGTATTGTAGTAATATTATTATCTAATAGTCTTCTACTAACCAGATAGTAGAGTGACTAGTGTTTGGTCAGTGTGTGTGCTAGTTACTACATAAGTTACATTGTATTACAATTGTGAGTTAATTGCCCAAGCTCATATTGCTTGTTTTTTTATATTATTTTTAGGCTTATTGGTATTAATATTAATTAATATAATATATTCGAAATACTCAAAAATATATTATTATTAAGCTTGATGAACTGGTGTTCATATATGTGTAATAAGTTTTATTTATTTTCATTTTTCAGCATACAATTAAGTAAGTGGTACAAAAAGTTCTAATAATACCTAGTTGAATGTAACATGACAATTTTAAATTAGTTATTACAACATTAACTTGGAACGCTAACTAGTAACTAGTAGTTAGAAATGTAAAAAAAAAGTATTAAAAATGTATTTTAAATACTTTCTGAATAGATGTACTTGTATCTGTATTTAAATAAAATTTTAAAAGTATCTTCTACAAGATTGGATACCTAAATATTTTTCCAAACATATTTTATGTATTGAAAAATATTAAATTTATATCGTATAAATGCTTATTTGCCACAACAATTAATTGGATATATTAATACAAATGTAATATTTTAATTTATTTTTATTATATAACCAATCAAATGATATATTTTGTAACATATTTAATGTATAAAATAATTATTAAAGCCTATAATATCTACTAAGCGTCATGATTGATTTATTTTGTACTTAATAGTTCTAATAAGAACTGGTATTCATATATGTATGTGTATAATTGTGAACATAATTATAACTCACATTGTTTAAAAAGGAATGTTAGATTAAACATTAAAGAATTTTCAGAAATTGAATCACACAAGTTGTTCAAGCAGAACTTCAGAACCATGATTAAAAATTTTGCTTTACCATGTACTTAATTTATACTTCCTCTAGAACAGGGGTGGCCAGCCAGAAGAAACTCTCGAGTCACCCTATATAATAATAAATATGGAAGAGCCGAAATAGAAAAAAAAGGTCATATTATTATATAAATATAATATACATATTATAATATGATTAAAATAAATAAAATAATATGATTAAAATAAATAAAATAAGATATCCAAGATATATGAGCCACAAAAGTCTATGACAGAAGCCGTGTGTGGCTCACAAGCTATAGTTTGGCCACCCCTGCTCTAGAATCTTTATACCAATTTTTAACATTATTAAACAATATTCTTAAATTGTAATATTTCTTTCAAGAATAAATTAAACTAAATAACTAAATGTATAAATGCATTTAATTAACAAATTATAAAATATGCAGTAAATTACATCCTGTAGTTTTTTTTAAATTTAAATGAAAACTATAATAATATGCATTTCTTAACTTATTCTACTCAATTAGTCTTAAGTCTCTAGCATTTTCACAATACTGCTCTTATAAAAAATATTTTGATGTTAAAAACAACATAATATTACTTTATTAAAAAAATTACTCAGAATGTTATTTTTTTTTCCAACAACTAGATTAAACAGAACACAATGTTTAGTATTGAATAACATTCATCATTTACAGTAATACTGAAAAAAAAAGCAGAACATTATTTTACTGTTTGATAGATATAGATTATTTAATGTGCTCTAACTATTAGGTGTAAAATCAATTAACAGCGTTTGCTAATGATAAGACTTCTTGTACTTTCCAATTGTGATAAAAGTGATGACTGTTTATTTTCTAGTTCCATAATAATTTTATCTCGCTTGTCAAGTTCTCTTTTTTATTTGATGCACGTTCTACACGTTGCTACACGTTCACATACTTCTTTAGCAATTTTTGTTGAAATTTCACAACACCGACAATGTTGACCGATAATTATTTTTTTAGTATCTTTTGTTGCTGAAATATTATGACCTTGAGAATTCTGACTCTCAATTAGTTTTATAGAAGTTCTTTTTAATAAAACACATTGTAATTGACAATTGCGGACCCTAAACATATCGGCAACAGTTTCATTCTTGTTGCATTTTTTTTTCTTTCTAAAACAGAAAAATAATTTCTTACTTATCTTAGGTTAAAACATTATTACTATAGAAGTATCAGATGGATAATTTTTATTTAAAATTTAATTAATATTTTCCACGGTAAAATGTTGTTGAAGTACATTTTTCACGAGTTTATTAGCAGCCAGTGACCATGTAGTAGACTTATAAGTTATAAGAAATTAATATATTGAATGATTATAAAGGTCTATTTCCTTAAAACAAAGTAATCAATAGATATTTTATAAACTATCTATAACAATAAAAATTGAATAATTGTTATAGTATAAAATGTGTCTTCACAAAAATATACATTAATAAATAACCAATACATTCTTTGCTGCTCAAGATATAAAATAATTATAATTAGCTTCACATTGCTTTACAACATTTCAATTAAGTATTAAAATAAGTTTAAGCAATATTATATAATATAGTTAATAATAATGTTATGCTTTATAATTAAATTGAATGGTTATAAATTAATATATCTTATTTTAATAATACTTTAGCATTTACAATAGTTTATATGAAACATCAGTACTATACAATGCATCATTTTTAATAATATTGTCTAGTTCAATTAGAATATTATACTCACAAGACATATTTATAAATTATTCAAGCCTATGTTAACACATGACACTTCAAAGCCTTATTTTCAACATTTCCAATTTTAAAAATACACTCTTTACTTTAAAACAAATAATTAAGTTTTATTATTATATTCAATAATGAAAATTAATCATTAGTGCAAAAATTCTATCAGTAGTGCTGGTCAATCCATTATGAATAGTTTTATTGGAAGAAAAATATAATATATAATACCTTTGGTATTCCGTAATGCCGTGTTTTCCATTTTAGCATAGGGTTTTTTAAAAATTGTTGGTACTGCATCACGATAAAGTAGGCGTCTCTTTAAATTGGACTTGAAACAATTTGGCTCAAAGTGAAATGAACATATCTTACAGTTTCGTGAGACTTCTGCATTTGTTAATCTACACTGATTAAGCCAGATCTACCGTTTTTTTGGACACAATGGAAATTTAATACAAAATAAAATACAATTCATTAGACTGATATGTGCTAGTCCCCACACACCATAAAAAATTAATAACAACACTTTCAAGTGTAAAGATATCTCGGATCTGGGATATTTGTGCATTGGTTCCTCACACAAAATACACTTTGTCGTTGATTTTCCAGTCATGATTATTATTACAAAACGGATTCGTTGACCTGTTGAATTACACGATCACTAAGAGTTCAATTCTGTTTGTCAAAACTGTCCGTGAATACCTGAGATTGATGAGTAAAGAGTATATTATTATCAGGATTTACAAGAACAGCAATTCGATATGTAAGGGTACAGAATAATAACGTGTCAACTCGTAATAAAGAAGAAGTGTATACTGATACGGGTTGATGATTCGTTACGTTCGCTGTTATACCACACGTAAAACTTATCGATCGTTCATTATGCAACCGTTTCGTATCGATACACTCCAATATCGTCAATAACAATTATTATGTTGTGAACGCCATCAGGAGCGTTAGCTAACAACAAATAAACAGTACTCCCCTGCAGTAAGGCATTTCGCTAGGTTATCATAAAAGAACGTTATCATATAGTTAATATTATGCCATAAATAACTATACAATTATAGTGTGCTACAACTTAATAAGTTTAAATTAAATAAATGCCGTCACTATATTTTTACCCGAACTATGTTACTTCTGGCGGTGGTTTCATACATTCCAATTTATAGTTCCGTTCATAGCTTTTGCGACAGTCGTATATATGCGGTTTTAAGTGCGTCGTGATATGACCAGACTGCTGTGGATATTTCTAAGGTCTTCAGTAATGCTTCGGCGGTGGACGTCGTATGGGCTCCAAAAATCTTCGTTTTTCAATTGATGTTCATGCCACTAATGTATATGACAAACTGACTGGTACTCCGATATTTATGCTTAATGTCTGTTCTTGCATACTTGTCGTCTTGCATATAATTTAATTAAATTTAATAAATAACATTCTCTATATAATATTAAAGTATTCATCCTATAATGTTTTTAAAGTATTGTTTAATAAGAGAGTTTATAGTGGTTTCAAGTGAATTTAGATGTATACTATAGGCCCCACCCCAACTAATAATACCATATAAATATATAAACTTAGCCATAGCTATGAAAACCATTCTTTTGGTACTAAGTTAAAGTGTGTTGCTAAGGTTCTTAAATTTATAGAATAACATTCTAATGTTTTTAGTTGTATAAATAGTATGATTTTTCCATTTAGGGTTAACTTTCTTCCTACCCCTATACTATACAGTTTACACAAGACCACTTCATTGCAAGAAGTAATTTATAATTACAAAAAAATAAAAAAAAAATAAAAAAAAAATGTAACAATAAGTTTTACTAAAATGATAACATTTAAAATTATGGCAACAATAATATATAATATTTCATCCCAAAGAGATACAAAAAACAATCAAAAATTACAAATTAATATGTTTTACATTTATTTAAAGATTTAATGATATTCACATTTGAAATGCTGAATAAATCAATAGGTACTTATATTGTTTCTTGCTAACATTAAATTGGTAAAGAATATATTATCTTTGTATTATTTATTTTTATACAAAAAAATATTTGACTCTAATATTTTTATTTGAACTTGTAGACGTTTACATTAAAATGGTTAGTCAAACAATCAATATTGTTATAGAAAAGTTTTGATAAAAAAAATTATGTTTTGATTGATCTTTCATTTTTTGAAGGTTAAAACATTAAAAGAGCCTAACATTTTATAGTATTCCAATCGGGTCTTACTCTATATATGATATTTAAATGATAAATAATGAAAACAATTGTTTTGTATGGATTCTACTTCATGGTTATATTTTAATATTTCATTATTCAATATTATGGTAAAATTCTGTTATGATAATAAGGAATAAATAATAACTTGTATTATAAAATAAGTATCAAAATTTTTTGTGTGTTTGTTGAAACTGCTAGTATGTAATAACTATACTTAGTTTTAATAAGAGTTTAAAAAAACAATTTTATTGAACAGATGGATACATTTGCTATTCAATTTTTTAATACATATTAAATAGGTAGGTAAACATTTCTATACATTCATTTTAACACTATACATTACTACTAATGATACCAACTATTAATAAAGATATGTTCTCTCATTTTAACTGTTTCTCTAATATTTTTATTTACAGCTAGGTTTGACACAAAATGTATAAATAATTTTTACAGAAATCTAATAATTAATAACCAAAACTTTTTTACATTTTTATTAAATTAGATAAAACTGTAAAATTTTTTTGTAATATTTTAATATTGTTTATATGTGTGTATAATGTGTTAGAATATATGTGAATATGTAACTTAAAATCTTCAAATATTCAGTAATCTACCTTACACACGTATATACGTAAGTATAAATAGATCTGTATTTTCTATTGTTTCGTGTTATATAAGAATTAATGAAAATAAGTACTTAACTAATTAATTAAATAAAATATTGTTAGGTGTCTGCAATGAGTCCTGTCAGTAGATTGAGTAAACCTCAAGATCGATTACATTTTACAGCAAAACTTACAAATTCAAAACTCATTTGGTAATACCTATAGTATACAGTAACTTTTTAGATTTTAAGTTTTTTTTTATGAATTATTTATAGAACACCGAACAAAATATATGAAAATATATTACTGAAATAACAGCTGCTAAAATAATAAATATGGCTAGATAGCCTAGACCTATTGGCAATACTAATATTCCTTCACAATGTAATTTAAATAATTAATTTTAATTTCGGTTCCTCCAAATAATGTGAAATGTATACAATTTATATTGAATTCAAATCAAAATTTTAAAATATTCTATAAAAGTTCATTAATCTATGCTTGAAAATGTATAATGTAGCTGTTATATTATTATACTTTTATAGGTACAGATGACAAATATATTTGGAACGATTACAGTTTAGCTACAACTCGATTTTTTAGATTATTTTTTTTTTATTAAAACATGTATTTCAACAATTTAAGAATAATGGTGCAAAAACTTTTTTTTGCAAATCATTATTTTGGAGGTTGTATTTTTCCGAACCTAACGTTTTTACGTTTTTAATTATGCCTCGCCTATAACAAATTTTTCCATTTTTTTTTTTTTTTTTTTGAAATAAATCAAAGGCCAATTAAAAATTTTAAATTTACATTATGCAGGTAAATATATACATTAGATAATAATGATAACGTATTCTATGAGTAATGAGTAACAACATTAAGCTTATAATTATATTAAATGAGGTGAACGAGTTATTATCTAACTAAAAATATCGTCTAGACAAATATAAATTAAATTGTAATTATTGTTATTCTTAACATTCAGTGGTTATGTCTTATGTATATCTCCAGTATTCTCACGTTCTAATGATTTTACTTAGGTTTCAAAGTAAAAAATCTGCTTACAATTAAATGTCAAGTATATAGTGGCTTTTTTCGCCTACCGGTTCCGGTCGTCAGACTCAGTTCTGCGGGCCTCGAGTTGGATGGGGGTTTGACCCCAAAATTCTTCAGGGCTAAAAAGGACAACCTAAGGGGAGGGGTGGGGGTTAGCAACTCCTTGAGGGTCTTAGGGAGAGGGAGCATACCTGTCCTTTAGGCAGTCAGTAACCTAACAGGTAACCCTTACTTGCTAGTAAAATAAGAAAAGTAGTTACCTCCTACGACCACTAGCTCCGGTCACAACTGAGGTTAGGTACCTTGGGCAGTCGATCGTGTTATGATTTCACTGTCATTCATAATTTATTAAAATATGTAAAAAAAAAATGTATTATAGTGGTGCATGATGACAGTGAAGTACAGCGTCGTACGCATGTGTAAAAACGTAAAATCGCAAACTTTAGAAGCATATAACTTCCAAAATAATGGTTTGCGCAAATTCATTTTTGCACCATTGTTATTAACTCGTTAAAATACTCGTGTTTCAAACAAAAAAAAAAAAAAAAAAAATAGAAAAAAATTACGTGATAGCTAAACTGCAATTATACCATATATTTTACTTAGGTACTTACCTAGCAATCTAGCATATTTTTATACAGTGGACATAACTACAAATTGTAAATACTCTTTAATATTATTATACTATTCTAAAATGTTAAATACAATATACATAATATATTTAAAATTTCGTATTTATTATTTGAAGAAAACAAGTTTGAAAATAATATTTTACGAAAAAAATTAAATTTTATGAGTTATTTAATAAACTATTTAAAGTAACTTTATACATGTGGTTTTGTCCAAATTTTTATTCAAAATATCAATTAAAAAAAAATGATGCTTATACATTTTTTAGATTTTTGATTCTATTATGAGTTGCTATGAAGGGAGGAATTTTGTACTACTTTTTCAAGAATAAAAAATTTTAAATTGTTAACTATAAATTAATTAAAAAAAAAAAGAAAAATCGACGAGTTCAAAACAATTAAACTCATTTGCTCTTTTATGTATGGAGAACGCGTTGGTTTCGACGAAAAATTTTAATTATGTCAAAACAGAGTTTGTTTGTCTCAAAACTCATTAAATAAAACGTTTATATGGGTGTCAAATTAAAACTTGTCTTTTCTCTTTCGTTGTTATAATAGAGATATTATAAAACCATATATTATTATTTTTAATGACTTAATAATTTGTGGTAAATTTTATTATAGGAAATTTTGTTTAAGACCCATAAAGTATAAGATACAAGTGTCCTAAATTCTATGAGGGGGCCTGATCATAGATTTTCCAATTTAACCAATTACTCTACTCCTTACTTTGTTCAAAAAATTCACCAATTATTTTTACTGTTCTGATAATCATTGACTCTAACAGCCGTTTGGCTTGCAATAACCACAGGACAGTTTTTGTATGGCCAACCATATTATCAATATGTGAAGTGAGCACTGAAATAACTTATTCGGCATACAAATATGTGACAGGCCGAAAAGTTATTACTATAACATTAATTAGTACCCAATCAAAAATAATTATATTTATATGGGGTGGTACTCCGTGATAATACAGACTAAATGTTAGATGATACACGCATCTAATATATATATATATATGTATATAATAGTTATTTTTAAAAGTATTAAGAATATCCCAAAGTACAAACTAGATCCAATTTGAAATTCGAATAATAAAAAATAATTACTATTATCTGTAAAATTCCCGCCAACTCCGATAGGCACAAAACAACAGTGATATATTATTGAATATTGATAGCCCGAGCATGCATAATGGCGGGAGTATAAGATTCTACGTCATGCCTAATCATACATACCTATCGAATTTGGTTTTTATAAACCATTTAACATACGAACCCCTGATTATCATTTTACATTATCATTTTTAGTTTAATGTCATTGTGCAATGTCATGTTTCGTTTGATTTTTGTAGTTGTTAGTAACTAGTAAACATTATACGATATTAATATGTTTTACTTATTTTTATTTTATAATTTGGTGTTATAAAATAAATTATACTTATTAGTTACTTCACAGGAATCGGAAAATCAGTGATACGTTATCGAGTTTGACTTTGCGGTAAAGTCATGTCATCTACGCAAGATAAATCGTTGCTTAAAAATTCTCAAATCGTTGTGTCGATGATGAAAAATTTAGGAATACGCGAATGCGACGACCAAGTTGTAAATCACCTGTTGGAATTTAATAACTACAGTAACTGCCGTGGAACACGACATATATATTTTTTCCATGACTAATTTATAACTTGGTTGATTAGGGTCCATATCACTCATTTTGGAAGAAGCCAAATCATGTGCAATATTTGCTAACAAGGACACAGTTGATGTTAATGATGTCCAAATGGCAATTCAAATGGCTAAAGATGTTGGATTACCCAAATCCCCTCCATCCAAAGTAATATAATATAAATTATTATTCTCAAAAAATATTATATTAATTTTTGTACTGGTGTATTGGTAACCTCGGGTGGTTTAAAAACAGATTTTGTGTTATACCAAACTATTCCAAATTTTATTGTAATGAAAACATTATAGTATGAACCTGATAATCCAGTTTAAACTATTAGAAGCTACTATATAATTATACTTTAAAAATATATATCTTTGTTTAATTTAGTTAATCAATTAAATTGATAATTTAATATAGGTAATACAAACAATTTTGGTAAGATTTAAGGTAACTTGAACTTTTCAGTTGTCTTTAAGTCATTGTCATTTGTTAATATTTATTATTTCTTTAATTTACAACTTTTAACTATGATAAAAGTGGTTTTACATTAGGTGCAATTGGTACATAGTTAAATTTTATGAGCATATGTTTATCTAAAATCAAACGATTGTGTATAAAGATATTTGTCTTTTAGAAAGCATAGATTTATCCAACCCAAGTAGCGTTATTCAAGTACACTGTTAATTAATATACACTATGTTCTAATAAACATTTGTTGATATTATTTTAATGTGGCTTTTTCTAGTGATTATTTGTCTCATACACAAATTATATTTTACATCAAACATCAAACATTTAATATTTATAACTAATAACCACCAACATAAAAAAAAAAATTTGAACTAAAATAATTTTTTCATTCATTATACTGTCATTATTAAAATCATACGGAAAATAATATTTAATTCATATTAAAATATTTGGGTAGATATTAATTAATCCACCATATATTTTCATAGGTAGGCTTCTCAAAAAACGAAGATAGCAGAATTTTTTAGTTTAAAAATGAGTTAATATGCTTTTTTTGAAAATGCTATCATGATGAACAATTCAGTGATTCTGACGATTGAAGCTGATCTGAACTAACTATTGACAAACGTGCAAAATGGTGTGTTAACATTATCAATATTTAAATAATTAAATAATATTGTTTTAGGCATTATGATATATTTATATACTTTTTACTCTTAATCAAGATATGGTCTTGTTACTTGGTCATTATATTTGAATTCATAATTTAAGTTTATTTTTTTCATAAAAATCAATCAAGTTTTAACAAAGAAATTGATAACAATAAACATGTTCTTTGAAAAATATTTAGTTAAATCATAAATAAACATAAAATTATATAATTTATATCAATTTCACAGTAATAAATAATATTTATTAACCATTATTTATAGTCTTACAGTTAAGTATACAACTTTGTTAATATAAAATATATAAAATTCTTGTCATTTTTATTTAATATAAAAAAATGTATAAAATAAAACAATAAAATACTAAATAAGTTTTATATTTTAAAAATATGTAAGTAAAAAATGTAATAATTTTTTGCTATTTAATTCATAGTTTGAATACTATAGAATAATTTAAAGAAGTTCAATGATAAACCTAAAGTTTTTACGAGAATTATATATTTACGTTTTATATATTAATAAAAGTATAAATGATAAGTTACTGACACAATTACACATAGAAATATAGGTATTGAATTAAGAATGTAAATATATGAGCCAAGATATTTAGAAGGCTGGATAAGCATTTATATAAATATGTATGAATAGAACTGTATTCTTAAATATTATATGATTTATAGAAATTAGTAAATGCAAGAAATTTATCAAACAAAATACATGCAATAAATCCTGCCAGTAGATTGAGAAAATCTAAAGATGAATCACATTTTTCAGCAAAAAATTATAAACTCAAAACTCGTATGGTAATACAAACGATACAACATAAGTTTTTTAAATTATTAGCTTTTTTTTTTACATTATTTATAGAATACTGGAATAAATGCATGGAAGAATATCATTGAAAAAACAGCTGCTGAAATATTGAATGTGGCACAAACTAGAGCAATTGACAATACTGATATTCTTACACAATGTAATTTAATATTTATTATTTATACCTCTAAAGCAGGAGTCTTCTACCAGCGAGCATTATTTGCAACTCGTTATCACATTTAAAATATTGCATGTATCTTTTCTATTTCACAAATGAAAATTATCAAATCGAAAATAGCTTTGTTAACTAACATTCACTTAGAAAACTTGCTGAGGACTGCATTGTCTCAGATCCCACCAAATATAGAAAAATTACTAAATTAAAAACAATGTCAATTATCACACTAAAAATAAAATAAATAATTTTGGAATTCAAAATTCAAATATATTTTAATAATAATAATAATAATAATAATAGTTTATAATTTAAAATTTAATCATAAAAATTATAATAATAAAACTGAATTTTTATATAAATTACATGTTTTTGTTATAAATATAGCATTGTATAAAAAGGTTAAAGACCCTTGCTTTTTAGTAAAATGTTCACATTTAGTATAGAATTTATAACAAAATTTTAAAATATTGTGTGAAACGGTAAAAGTCTATTGATATGCTTAAACATTAATAGTGTAGCTGTTATATTATATAGATGAAAAATATCTTTTACTTACCTACTTGGCATATTTTTACACAGCAAATTTAACAGATATAACTATAATAATTGTAAATACATTTTAACATTATCATATTAATCTTATTTCTTACTTGCTATTTTACAAATATTATACATGATGTTTAAAATTTCTCATTTATTATTTTAAAAAAGCATATTTGAAAATAATATATTTGTGTGTAAGCTTTTAGATCACAAAAAAAATTAAATTTATATAAGTTATTTATTACCCAATTGAGATAGCTATATTTCAACTTTGAAACTAATTTAATTTGACTTTTGTTTCGTACATTTTATTAATATTACTATTCATACTATTTGAATCTCTCCTAAAATATCTAAAATTCTTTTATTTGTCACTATTTATCATATTAATTATTATTATTTTTAGATGTTCAAAATTTGGATGATTTACCAGAATTAACAGATTTAGATGTTGAAGAGGTTATTGCAAATCAACAGAATAATGAAGAAGTAATTACACCTAAAATCAATAATTTTAATGTAGATTCTTTATTAAATGACCCATATTCATTATGATTTATAATTTTTAACATGTATTTAGTAATACAGTTAAAAAATATTATTTTTATATTGGGATTAGATTATAAGATGTATTGTTTTACCATATTTAAATATATTTTATTGTAATTAATAGAAAAATTATATATTTATTGTAGAGTTATTTTGTAAACAATTGCATCATCCATGTTATTGATTTTTACACCATTAAATACATTCTTTCTAACATATATTGATTTCTGATTTTTGTTTTAAACTTTTATAACCCTAAATACAATATATCATATATCATCTTTTAAGTGCTTAAAATTCTATCTACTTAATTAATAAATAATAATACTTCTTATATATACCTAAGTTAGTTTTATAATGAATTAATATGAAATAACCTATAAACATTTAGTTTCTACAGAACTTGACTAACTAACTAACTGAACACATGATATTGTATGTTCTTGTGAACGTTTTTCAACAATGAGGTTAGTAAAGCAAAACTATAAGTTTCATTCACTTGATTAATATTTTTTGAACAGGAATTAACCAGTAGCATTGATTACATAGTAAGATTGATAAATTTAATAATTTAATAGGCACCTAGTGAAAAGTGTCATTTAGAATTAGAACTGGTATATTTCTATATAATGATATTTAATTTAAAAAAATTGTACAAACACGAAACAATGCAAAATAATATTATTCAATTAAATAGCTTAATACTTTATAACTCAGTAATTCGGTTGTTAAGTTTAATTTTTGTGACTGATATCTAATAAATGTTACTATTATTAATAAAATGTAAAATAAAATAAATATTTAAAAATTACTGATAATTTTATATACCTATTTGTAATCATTTATTTGTAAGACATTACTTTTCGGTGAACTATACAAATTTAATAAGTTTAAAGAATACTTATTAATTATGATTTACGAGCGCTCTTATGATGATTTTATGATATTCTTAAGCGATTCTTTTGATGCTCGTTTGAATTGTGAATACGATAATTATATATATATCAAAGTACGTATCGGACGGAATCAGGATAGCCCTAGTCCATAAGTACCAAATAATACTTAGATGCAATTCAAAAACGCAAAAAAAAATACCTTTTTAATAAACCATAAGCGCAAATACATTTTACAAAAATAAAGTGTATTTTATCAAAACTATATAGTTATTAATTAAGCTTAACCAGTGATATTAAAATGACTTAAAAAATTAAAAATTTAAATTACATATTTGTAGTAATTAGTATAATTATGACTTAAGTATACTTAAAACACCAAAAATATTGATACTATAATTATAATTATAATTTTAATTTAAGTATCTTAAATTTGAAGTCCAGAGTTTTAAGTAATCTAATCTGAAGTTTTTTTCCATGTACAAGTTTCATGATTTTATATTGGAGTTGACTTTAGAGATATCAAATACCATTTATTATAAATTTATACTGTATGTACTGTAAAAACAGTGTTGTTTTATTTATGTAACTCGAGAATGAATAACCAATTGAAATGTTTACCAAATTTTTATATTATTTTCTATTTACGATAAAATTTTAAAAATATTTCAATATAATTTGTAAAAATCTGAAAAATATGCAAATTATTATTTAATTAGAAATTCACCTACATTTTTGTTTTTATACCTAAGATTTTAAAATATAAAACAAGATTCTGTATAAATCGTTCAACCTATATAAAACAAATTCTATAGAAAATTAATTTCTTATGAGCATTCAAATTTTTACGACATTATTCCTCCGTAAAATAATTATTTCTCTTCAAAGAATTTTTGATATTTTGTTGTATTAAAAAAAAATAATAATAGTAGATACTTAAACCAAATGTCAATTATCATTTTCATTTAATAATACAATTTTAACTCTTGACAAATTTTTAATATTTTTAGTTTTTTTTTTTTTTATAATTATTGTCGATAAAGAATTCGACGAGTAGTTTATGAGTCATAAACTTATAAGTTATAACTAGGACTCGGATTTATATGTAAATACATATTTTTACTGTGACTTGATAAATTAATTTAAGTGAGTGATAAATTCATTGCAAGGGACTTCCAATGAAATTAACTATATTTTATTTTACATATTTTGATAAAGTACATGTTTTTACATATTTCTCAGTAATTCCATTTTTTCCTACATATTTTGATTTAAATTACATTTTTTAGTGGATGTCATTACAAAATTAGTAACTCGTGACTTGAAAGTTTGAATATTGTAGACGAAATAGTAAAAAAACTCGAAAATGTACCAGGGAAAATTGGCGAAATTATAAATATCCAAGTAAAAAATATTCTACAAAAATATTCTGATTTTGCACAAATGAAAGACTGCTATCAAAAGTATTCACACTGGTCGTTCTTCTAAAGTTTCATTGGATGTAGAACTTACTCCTTCAGACATAGTCAAAATGCAATACTGTCATTTGTGGAGCATCAGTGAAGTTGAAAGATTATTTAGTCGATGTAAGGCAGTTTTATGACCAAATCGAAGATCTTTTAATTTTGAAAATGTATAAATGCATGTTATCATAAATTGGAATTCAGATAATTAATATTTTTATTTTTATTTTATAATATTTAATACCATTTTTTAATAATTTTACTTTTTAAAGTATAATTTGTTTCATTAGAAACTTATATAGATATATTATATAATTAATAAAATACATATTTTGAGTTTTTAGCAAATATTTATGTACATATTTTCGTAGCATAAATACATGTAAATCCGAGCCCTAGTTATAACTATAAGTGTTTAAAATTAAGGTAAGTGAAGTTATAGACAAACATTTTGCAGGGTATCTCCGTACTACTCCACTCCTCTCACAAAAACTTAAAATTTTTTATAACAATTATAACTCATATTATATTACTCGTCCTAATTTCGATTCTTATGTATCAAAATAGGTACTCCGAAAAATGTTCTGCTTCAGAATATAAAATTAAAAATGCAAGTTGTGATTTAGCATCCAATACATTTCTTAAGCTAGTAGCTCGAAATTTTTAAGTTACTATTTCAAATTCGTTAATGTTTGGATCATTTGTGTTAATGTGAGCTCGTCTTACTGATGTCGCTTTGTTATTATTTTTAAATCAAATAATTAAGATTTATATAAAAATCTATTACTTAAATGTTTTTTCATTAAAATGTAGGTAATGAAAATGACTCCATTTTTGATAAACCCTCTATTATTGAAAAGTGTTCGATATTAGAAGGTGTCTGTCAGTGGATATTTAACTGTGCATAACATTTTTGATTGGGGGGTACTTACTTGTATTTAATTACGTTTGAAAACTTATTTAAAAATTATTCTTAGCAACATTTTGGTAACAAACTACCAAATAATTTTAATTTTAATTTACTTTTGAATCATTAAAATAGTTAACAGTAGTCAGTACTTACAGATGTATTTTTGCTATGTATATAACTGCATTGGTTATACAAATTGAAAAAATCGTTGTTAAAGAAAAAAACCAGATAAAAAATTTTACACGAATTTTGGATTTTGTAATTGTATTTAGCTGCCTACTTTATTTTATTATATTATTATTTTATTAATACTTACTAAATATGTTCTTCACATTTTAGTTTCTCATTATTTTGAAATATTTAATTAATACATACTATGTAATTATTTACTAAAATTTAAAATGTATTCTAACCTATTATATTTATTAATTTTCAATTTTTTAATTTTTATTATTGGGCGGAAAATTGTAACTATAATATGGGATTTTCCTTTTTATTCAGTTAAATAGAAACCTACCTAAAACAGAAATTTTTATTGGTCCCATGCAATTTCACACAAGATAGGTATTACTGTATACATTATTGGCATAAGCTGACTTCGCAGACAATATTATTGTGACCATTTTCATGTCGAAACTACCAGAGCCATATCTAACTGCAAGTGTGTTTCGTAAATGTGAACGTATTTCACGTATTAATTGTATTAATTAAATATGATAAAATATTATATAATTACGTATTTTGTATGATCGATCGACGAGCAACGACAACCAAAATCCAAAAATTTCCAGAGTACGTCGCAAAATTACCTTTTTTTTAATGTTCTGAGTGTGTCCGAAATAAGGTACTCGTATCGTGCGTCCCAAGAAAATAGGTCATATTTTTGATATAGCCTTAGTGCTTCCCAATTCATTTAGAGGTACCCTGAAATTATTATTGAAGTTAAAATGAAATGCAATTTCCCCACCATTTTCAGTGCTTCACAATCATAGCTGTAAAAATGATGCATCTATAAAAATTATTATAGTTGTAGATTTGAATAGGTATGGACCAATTGCTCCTAAAACAAAGTTTCAACATAAACAATCTAAACACTATAATACTTGAAAATTAAAAACTTATTTATCGATCAATTGATTATTGGTTAAAGTGACTGTTTATAAAATATTTTATATAGTATCTGAAATTTAATGAAATGTTATTATTATTACGCAAGTAAAATAACTTATTGAATTTGAAAAAAAAATTATTTATTTATATTATATTCAATATAATTTATTGATACTTGATAGGACTGCGGATGCACTTGGCCTATACAATGTAATTTGTGGATAAAACTGTGGACGCACTCGGGATATCTTCAATAATCATCGTTAAACAAAATATAAAAAAAGCACTTTCTACCATAGTGATAGTCTCATAGTCGTCTACATACCGTTTGCGCATATTTTTACTATAAAGTGTGGGCGAACAAACATTTTTTGGCGAGGGCGAAAATGTTAGCAGTTAGCTGATGTGCAGGTATCGACCTTGGCCAGAGTTCAGTGACTCGTTCTATAATGCTAAGTAGAATGAGTTATTTTATTGGTTAACTTCATCTTCCTGAAGAGTTTTACAAGGGAATGAATGGTCGAATGGAAAAGATTTGAAGATTTTTGGGTGATTGTAAATTGCATTTCAGTATTTGTGTATATATAAATTGTGTTCGAGACGCAACTAAATTTACTGAGAGAGGCCAGAGTGGCTAGTCCTTCAGCTAAGGTAAACTTAAACTTAAAGGTTATCGCTAGGAACTGAAAATCAATTCATAATAATATTACCATACTAACATTATTTATAATTATAAATAATAAAACATATTATATTATATGACTTATATTTTCCACGCAGCAGTTCTTTCAAAAGCGCATAAAATAAACATTTATTGTTAGAACTTATATATAATTAAAAACAAAAAATACCAACTCAATCGATAGTTTCTAAATGTTTATTTTTCAATTTAATAGTATGAAACTATAATGAATATTTTATAATGGATTATGTGACTGAATCGTTACCCCGCTGTATTTTACTTTATTATTTTAAAGTTATACTTAATTGTACAAATTATTGTCATTTAAAATATATACATATATTATCCGGAGTTTATTACAATCGAAGGCTTTTTATAATATTTTAATTTTTAAGCAAGTTATGAGTATTTTATAATTTACAAAAACTAAGGACGGGAATAGTAACTTATTTTGTACAGTAAGAGTCAACTGTCGTCTGTCGAGTGTATATTGTTATTGAGTAAGTCACTCTAATATATTGTGGTGGACTAAACAGCAACTGATTGCAGTGGAGATGTAGCCGTGGTTAAATAAATAGATTAGTGCAAATATTTTCCAAGTGTAGATTTATTGATAAATGTTATATACTGTAAATTATTCTAAGTGTATTTTAATTGGAAAATTGGAGTAAGTCACAGGGATTGATTCGTGATGACATCTGACGTAAAAGTGCTCGTGCTGATTCTGGTGGATCACGTCTGCTGGGGAGCTCTCCAGGACCCCTTATATAGTCGATGTCCCCCTACCTATTCTTCTGCTGTCCCTTCTAGTCAACGTATGTGACTCATTTGTTGTGCACGTGTTGTTTACACGGTTTAGGATTCCACGAACATGCGATGACCTAGTTAGACACGTGGCAGATATTAAATACCTAAAAAGTCATACTTAGAAAAGATGCATAATCTTCATCGATTGTAGGCATAATTATCTTTTAATAATTCATTCCTATTATATGCCTTCGTAAAGTGTTGTCCTTATTATAATTATTACGTATCACTATTACTATTATTATCTAAGATGTCAGAGCACGTAACAACATGTACACATTGTGTTAAAATTAAATTTATCGATAAGTGAAAATGGTCTGTTGGTCTTTTATACTTAGATGGTTGTCTAGTTTACGTATATCTAACGAGGGAATTAGATTTTGTACGGAAACGCTTACCTCGATAGAGAGAGAGAGTGTGAGAGAGTGTGTAGCGATATTAATTAGTCGAATGAATCATACACAAGTATGTAAGTATTGTAATTAATCTGGCCATTGATGATAAAGTGAAAATTAATTGCCTATACAACTCCTAAATATTGCACAAACAGAATTATACCAATACCAAATCAACACCACATAGAGAGCGCTGTATATTATGATATATCATTGTATAATTATTTAAATATTCAATATTATAATATAATTTATTATGTATTATAAAAATATGGTATATATTTATTTTGTATATATTATACATTTTTATAGAAAAAACCAAATCTCCATTATTTTGCTAAACTAAGTTATGATAACACGATTTGATATTGTTTTTGATGCACAATGCTAAATAGAAAAATAGAATAAAATTTGGTAATTACGCCTTAATTAATTAATTAAATTGTACCTGTTATTAATTAAAATTCTATAAAATGGTTAATAGAGAAGAAAAATTCAAAATTCAAAACAAAATTTTTTGGATACTCGTAGAGCCAGATGTAGACTTTTTGGAGCCAGGGTAAATAAATAATATTTGAAGGCCTGTGCTTTATAATATAATCAGTAGGTTATAAAAATGTTTAATTATTTTTGTAACGGAACAATCGTCAACATATAAAACGGTCTTTCTCAGAACTACAAAAGCACAACAGCCAATCATAAAACGGAAACCGTATCGACTAGTAAACACAGATACCTACCTACATGAGGTAATACACACGAAATTAAGTAGTCGGTACGACTGAGTGTAGATTAAATAATATATACCAGTCACATTTCGGGACGAGTATTAATTATTCTTTATACTTCAACACGATATCATCATACCGAAGACCAAAGAATAGACCCGACCAATAACCGAAGTCCAAAAGACTTGAATAAGATATTTGACAAGCGATCCAGCGAAAATACGAATAATTTCAATGAACGAACGTAGTCGTGGATACCGCCATCGTTTTAAGCTCATAGCGTGAAGCAACAATGAGTATCAGGAACCAAGTGAGACCGCGCCAACGCATAGCACCTCCACCGAACGACAATCTGCCGCACGTTCCGCGACGACTTATATAAGTAACCCTATCTCCCGAGTTTGGTTCACCGGTCCAGTAACCGCATGTTGAAGCTACGCTTTGTCGGAGGTCAACTCTATCCCGATCGATTGTCACCCCTGTGGCCCTGATCATACTCATCACTATAAATAGGAAAACGATCACTTTGTACGGTATATTGTTTAAACCACTTAATGCGGACACTTTGTACTATTAATACAATAAGTATGTATTGTAAATATAAATTTTATACCCACTAAAGTAATAAGTATATATGATGTCAATTATTAAATACAAAGTCAATATTATAAACGCTAAAAAATATAGTATATTAACAAGTCAAAATAATCAGTTTTTTAAATTTTTTATTTCTATATTAATATTATCAAAAGTTATGTTAAAAAGAAAATTAAAATTGTATACAGTATAAATATAAATAAATAATAATACCTATTGAAAAAATCGTTAAAAACTGCGTCATGTATAATATAACCAATATAGGTAAAGAATTTAAAAATTCGAAATTTGTTATTTTCTTTTTTTGATGCTAATTACATAAATTGAATAGTTTATTATTGTCACAAGCATTGGATTTTTGTCTCTTATGAATTTTTAAGGAGAGTTTTGTTTCAAACGAATGCTACAACGATTTATTTATATTTTATACATACTTTTTATATATATAATAGTGAAAATGTCCGAGTTCAGCTATCTTAATTTTTACCAGAATGTAAAAAATATTCGCGTTTTACACTTTTAATGCTAAAGACCGTACAACGTAATCTAGAACCTTATAAATATAGGACCACACAATTCGTTTGGTCACATCCGAGCACCACCGCATACATGAGCTCGCTTGGATAAGCCCGGCCGACACGGTAGCAACGCTTCAAGGATCCCACCAATATTATTTATAAGTAATTAATTTCATATGCTATTAAATAAATAAGACGCAATACCATTAAATAGGTAGTAGTTGTATTTCACGGGGCAATAGGCCACCATAGACCTCACTGTTTCATTTTAAAGCATGTGTAAACATTTTGTTTGCACAAATTATTTTTTAAGACTAAATTTTTTTGAAATTTAATAAAACAATTCAATCTGATACAAATTTGAAATTATTTTTAAAAATTGAAAATCCATAGGTAATACATAAACTCTACATAATTAGGTACCCTAACTTCATTGATTTATTTGATTTACTGTAAAGAAAGTTTAATGAATTATTTCCCAAAATAATACATTTTTATCTATTATCTTTCATATTTACCCAATTTAGACAAATATTTAATATCATTATAAAATAATAAATTTAAATCATTCATATTCATTAAAATAATAATTTGTATAGCCGCATAGATTATATTTATTAGTTTATTACTTACCTAATAAAATAACATTTCTATTTCTATTTTCAGTTTTAATATTATTAATATTAATAACGAAAAACAAATTAATATTGTTGTAAATAAACAATACTACAACCATATATGATATACTCATACTACTATACTAGACATGTGGCAGTTTTATTGGTGATTAGTTTCTGTTTTTTGATAAATTTATTTTATGTACCTGTATTTATCTAATTTAAGTTTATTAGACAGCAGCGTGGTTGTAACCTTCAAATATTTATAGTCTTGAAAACATGGAAAACAAGTACAACTAGAAGAGCATTTTATACAACAATAAATTGTATTATTTATAAAAAGTTTATGTATATATAATGCACTATGTTACAAATTAAACATTTTCGTAAAATGATCATTAGTATTTATGATATTTTTATTATTAATAATACTAGATTGTTGTTTTTACTTTTTAAAAATCAATCATTTTTAAAATTGTTGGGGGCTCTAAAAATTTAGGGCGAGACAGGACGAATATACAACGAAAACTAGCGATAATATTCGGTGTAAACATATAATATTTCGATTAATTAAGTGATAAATGTTTTGACAAATTTAAAAATCCAGTACATATGCAGTTAAATTAATTTAAGCCTACTTTATTTATTATCTAATTACCGCCTATATTACATGCACATAATTAACAATTAACAGTAATAATATATAAAATACAGTTTTCATTACATTAGGTAATTTATTTTTTAGTCTTTGGTCGTAGTTAATTTACGTTCGCGCTAATGAAACACACATTGCAGTTGAATGGGACCCTGGTAGTTTTTGCCAAAAAACATGGCCATAGTGGTCGCAATAATATTGTAATCAGCGGGACGGGTTTGTTGACCTGTATACTACAGCAATTAGAGGTGGTTACACCTAAACAACTCACACACTAGTTCACAAGCGAACACAATTTGAATTGTATTCGCTTAGAACACAAATCTTACAGCGTTTAACATTTTACACAGTTTAAATTCACGCGAAATCATCATTACCTAGTGGTTTATCATCTCGCTATAGTCTCGTTCCAAGTAACATTTAAGACGTTAAGATCTTACTGAAAATGTATTGATAAGTAAAATAATTATTATTGTCATACGCATTTTTTAGTTTTAAATGAACAGTTTATTTTAATTTCCAGTTATCACATGTAACATAGATAAGAAAATACGCAATTCAATGCTACCCGAGGAAAAATTATCAATAAAATGTTTATGTTTGCATAAACATGTTAAGCAATGCGAATACATAATTTTTGTTAGTAGAATCAGCAGAAAGTCCTAAGTTATGTCCCAAAAAAAGTCTCAAGGTAGATTTTTATAATGTCCTAAAAGGATATGATGATATCGGCTCCCCCACATCCCACCTTGTATTGAATGCCATTGAAAGGTTAGGTTTATAAAAGAAATTTATAAATGCATTAATATTTAACAAAGTCGCTAAGTGAATTTAATTACGAGTATAAAAGGTATATTTATTAACTATTTATTATGATATAAAAATAATTGTGTGTAACAGTCTTAACTCTCGTGTTCTTTAAATATTTAAAGTATACTTATACCTATTTACAGTATCGGACCTAGGAGGGGCAAGTGAGTATCATTACCCCGGGTGCTGTCGGTATGAGGGCACTTTTAAATTTATGAAAAATCAAAAAGCCATGGTATATTGAAAATGTATAGATATATTATGTTCTAAGTTCTTTTATTTTTTAATTTTTAAACTTGAAAATTAATTAATATAATACTATATATTTTATAGGAATTTATATTTTAAAACTATTTTTGTCTGATTTAGACGTCTTTTATACTTTTATAGTTCATTCGTCAAACGTTTTTATTATCTTATTAATATCTTGTTATCGAAAAAAAAATCAACTGATGAGATTTTGAGAAAACGGTTTGTTGTATTATTGTTAACAATCTACGATAATGATATTACTATAAAACCATAGTCATAAATTTTATTCATAAAAACAAACTTCAAGATGCCCTAATACTATACGAGTATCAGTTGTTTATCAAACATACCTTACAATGCCGGTTACTTCTGCTTCATGTAAACGAAGCTTTAGTAAACTAAAATTAATAAAATCATATTTACGATCTAATACAGAGCAAGGAAAACTTATAACTTATCTAAAATATCTATAGAACATAAAATTGTAAAAAGATTAATTATGAAGAAATAATCAAAGATTTCGCTGCAAAAATACTAGAAGAGTTAATTTTTAGACATAAATATATTAATGGTTAAATTAATATAATTATATGTACTTTTAACGTATTTATTTTGCAATTAGCAATGCAATTTATACTTGATAGTTAAATGTATGGGCTTAATAAAAAAAATACTTGATCTAACCTATATAGTTTTTTACACTCAAAAATATAATAAGGTGTCGCCGGTTTCCGTAAAATTAGAAATAATGTGATTTATTTTTCCATCAGCTATAAATTATAGAATTTTAATGTTTGGAACCCCTACGTAAAGATTTAATAATATTTTATTTCTTAGTAACTATAATGTGTGTATAGGGTACACACTACACAGTTAAATAATAATTATATACCTACAACTGCTATTTAAATCATTACACACAATTTTTAAAGTTATTATATAAGTACAAAGTACAATACATAATAATATTATAAATATATTATTTAAATTATTAAAAATTCTTCACTATTGTAATTTGTTTTGTGGATACTTTTGCCTTACATAATTTGTTCTTGGGCCCTCGGATCTCACCCCTTTGAATCCGCCACTGATTCCAACATAATATATTGACCAAATATATGTCATTTTTCCATAATGGTCATAGAGAATTCTATAAATAATATAGATTTATTTCACTGTTCACTTAATAAATTGTCTTCATGTATTCATACATTTTTAATTTTTATATATTTAATAATAATAATATAATAATATAATGTACATGCAATTTAATTTATTTATATTTTTTTCTTTTTCCTAAATACTTAAGTAACTTTCTTATATATTTAAAATGAAATTGGAATTTATTTATTTCGTAATAAACAGTATTATTATAATATTTAAATTTATTAATTCAATTTTTTTCAATTCCCTAAAATGTAATTGCAAATACAAAGATGTACAATCTTACATATCTTATTAATATATTATCATAAAATAAAAATAATTTTAAGTTATATTTTGGTTTAAAGTCTTTATGTTACAAGACAAGTGTTCAATTTCAATTAATTAATTTTATTTCAGTAAAGAAATCAAAACACAAGATATGGAAAAATAATTAAAATAATTACGAAAAACGTACGACTGAAATATAAAATGTGAGAAGCTTAACTTTGACCTAATATAAAAACTCTTTTACATTTATTGTGGCATTATCTGTCTTACAAAATTGATCGAATAAAATAAAGAATCTATTTGTATATATATGTATGTATTATTTTTATAGTATATAATATTATCCTTGTAACAAGTATATTTGTAACGACTCTACTCCATAATAAAATTCCTATATTGATACTGCTATAAATTGTGTCGTGTGGGACATCTACAATTATTTCTAAATACTCATTTTCACCGAACCACAAGAAGACAAAAAAAGTTAAATAATAATTAATTTCAAAAAGAACTAATCCATTTTTACACATAACACAAAATTCAGGTAATGTTATCCTGATTTTTTTTTTTGCCGTATTATGTATAAAAATATAAATAGTGTTCAAAAATTGGATTTTCAATAATTATTATATGTATACAGTATTTTAAAAACATTGAAGTAAATAATAGTTATGCCCTGGCTTAGGTTTTTGGCCTAATGGTTTTTAACCTTTTGTAGAACACGGACCTCGATGAAAGATTTTTAGAAATCGCGTACCCCTACCAATTTTTTACAATTTACAAATTATAGATATGGTAGGTTTATCTCTTACTATATAAGATATATTTTATAATTTTATATGAAAAAAATAAATAATAATCCACAAATATTGTCATAATGCATTTATGTCACATATTGATTTACGTTAGATGTTAAGGCTGCCGCGGACCCCTACATGAATATTGTGGACCTCCGGGGGCCACAGATCACAAGTTAAGAACCACTGGTCTAGATCCTAGTCTTATATTACCAATTTTAAAATAACCGCATGTGGTTCTATCACGTATAATGTTATGTAAATGGTAACTCAGCGGTCAACCCATTCACGACACAACCGGTTGCAGCTCAACAACTTATCACTATGTGTGGGCTGACCTTAACATTTGACAAGACTTGTTCATAAAAAAATCCTGATAATAATTAATAATTATTAATAGTTGATTATTGGACTCGGTAAGGTCAATGTATAAAACAACCATATACATTATACTTGGAAAATGAACAAGTTATAATATTGTTGTAATAATCTATTTTTAATTTAAAAATCATTGTATTAATAGTTAATACAAATTGTTATTAATAATCAATATTATGATAGTAAATATTATTATTATTATTTTTTATTATTAATTTCGATATTAGGTTAGGTTAGTCCATCAATATTAAGTAGGTAGGTTGTAATTGGACAAACCCGATATAAATAAGACGATTAGCGAGTTGCTGAGAGAATGTGATGACTGGCGAAATACCAGGAGTGAGACTGACAGTTATAAGTAGAATTAGGATGTTGATGACTTTTGCATCTTTTTCCTTTAATTCTATACAATGCTATCTTAGCTAAAAAATATATTGCATGATCCCTTGATTCAGATTATTCTTATTATATTTTGCATTTTTTTTTGTTTTTTAACGTAATTTTTCAACATTTTAAGTTATTTTTTCATTTTCTTGTAGTTTTTATAGTATTTGGGGTCATTTTCCTCAAATTTTAGATTTATAAAAAAAATTGTATAATATTCAGAAAAATAATTTTAATATTATTATTGTGATTAAATTTATCGTGTACCGACAAGATTTACTGTTTGAGTGTTATACATTGATAAAACAAGTACTCTTTCAGACATACACCGATCATACAAGCTTATCGTGTATTATATTTATAAATTGTATAGAATAAATGTATATTATTATTTATTAATATTATAATTCATATTTTAAATAACCTAACCTTATTATCACACCCATATCTTTAATAAAAATTATTATTTATAAATAAATTGTTTTCACTTATTTAATTACATTTTTTAAGTTTTTAGGGCATTTTTGTGTGTTTTTTAGTTTATCATTCATCAACATCCTAACTCTAGTTATAAGAAACTCCTAATAGAAAGGGTTTAACGCCAATCAATTGGTGAGCGCGTTCACATCGCCAAAATGGCATAGATACGGACTGAAATCGACAAATGGCAATCAGTTGCGGCCATACATTGAAGATTTTAACATCAACACAGTTCGAAAACTTGATAATGGACCCGACGGTACCATCAGCCAGCACGATAACGACTTGCAAATAATACGGCGACAATTAGCACAATACGACTGACAGACAAACACATAAAACCACCGTTTTCACGGTGAATATCAACACACCTCGCATTTGATGTTTGTTCGCCAGCGGCTTGCTAGCCTAAAATCACCGATTATAGATTTTGATTTGCAACAACCGATGGAGACCGCAACCAACAGCAACACTGACGATGGTGATATAATCGACCACGAATCGACGAAGGTAATTCTGTGAATAAACACATAAAACCGCCGTTTTCACAACGAAACCAGCATACCCTCTTCGAAGAAGCCTTCGTGTTTTATCACCACTAACTATCGCTTCCGACTCTCAGTGACTGAATCAACGACAGTGCAGATAATCACACAACGAAAACAGATAGAGAAGACACCAACAGCCTCATTCCTATCCATAATTTTCCATCTAAGTCGGTGTGCCTTCTTTTGAGCCATCTATTTGGATGTGTGATTTAGCAATCCTACTTCCCCTGACCACAATAACCGTCGGTTTTTCCTTTCCCAAGAAATAGGCATGAGTAACCTACGGCATTAGCTGGAAGTTGATAGGGATAAGAAAATATCTAAAAAAAGTATTATAAATAGATGACCTCAGCGGATATCCACACCAGTATATTTTATAAAAACTAAGTATATATATATATATATGTTTTTATGAATACGATTGTAAATATTAAAAATGTAATGTAACAAAAACCTAACGTGATACTGTAAAACTCGTGTTATAGTTTTATTGTGGGGACGTCGCTGACGCCCTAGAACAAAGTATCCGAGATTTTTTGTCAGTATTTCTGAACAAGTACATTAACAATGTAAATTTGTATTTTAAATAACTAAATTATTAAAATCAACATTTCCCTTAAATAATTATTTTCTCATTATGTATCAGTATAATAATTTGCATCCATAATTCATCATAATTTACGTCTCACACAATAAACTTAACATAATACTCATTGGACACAATGCAACGTATATTTGAACACAGAAAAACAAACAGGTACTGACACTGATCGTCTGACCAGAACTGTTGTCTACCGTCTACTTGACGCACACGACATGCCCGGAATAAAATTAAAACGTCTTTAGTTTAGATTATAATTAGCTATTATTATTATGATATTGGAAAATAAGTGGTGATAAATAATAATATTATAATATTAAAAGCCACGATAATGTATGTAAAAATAACGGTGTAACATACGACGATAAGTGTGTCCGTTTAGATAACATTCTACAGTAAAATATTTAGCCACTGTATTGAATAATTATTAGTGCCATAATTTGTATTGATTGTTTGAATGACTTTATCGCATTCACTACGTACGCATACACTACACACTCGTTTTTAAGGGGTTAAGTATAGGCAATTTTAATGATGTTTCTAAAATGATAGTAATAAACTAATGACTAATATTGTGGCCTCGTTACTGTTATTATTTAAGGGGCAACATTTAGGCAATTTATAATCTCGTCTTAGCCGCCCGGGATCTGTGAGTTACGTGTAAATGGTTATTAATGATACTCAACGCGGTTACCAACTGGAGCCGCTGACAGATGCCACTCTCGTACGCGCATGCAAGCGTCAAAAAATCGATAACAATAAAAATTCACTTTTACGACTACTTACTTATTATTTACGTTTCGGCGATAGATATTTTCGGCACTGCCGTTTCGGTGACGCCGATTCGGTGATAAAGACAAAACACAAACTACAGTGAACATTAAATGTCTAAGGTTAAGTTAGTTTAATAACATTTTAAACAAAATAAATGCATGCATCTATTTAGGTAAAAAAAATTTTAATTTTAATAATAATACAATAAAATAATATAGATTAAAGACCCGCGTTATGTGTTCAACATTTTGGATTTATATTATAGTTTTTGATTATTTCATTTTCCGCAAAAATAATTATAGTGACCCACAATAATATAAAATGCGATTCGTTCTGTTTCTTGTACGAAGATAATTAAATACGTATTGATACATAAGGACCATACGTCACAAAATAGATCTAGTAATCTTTATAGCTATACCTACTAAGCACAGAAGGAAAATAATATCAATATTATCATTGATGATGGCATTTTATCGTTTTCAAGGTTTTTGATTCTAACTACAAGCGCGTACAATTTTTATCGAATGTGCTAACTACGAGTAAAAATGTGTAGGTACCTATATACGAGCATTTTATTTGTTTAAACATTTTGATTTTCAAGAGTTATATTTTTATAACGAGAACCTATTGATTCTATACGGGTTATTTTTAACTGTAATTTTCTAGGAGACTCTTGTCCCTGTAACTACTGAATCATATAGTAACGCCCGTGCTTGAGGTCTATGTAGTGGTCGTCTGAAGTAGTTTTCTTACGGTCCGAACGAATATAAGACAAACAACGTGTAGCGTTTTCTATGAATTGGTTTTAGTTCATTAATTTAAAAATGTTTTTTATATTATTAATTATACCTATCCGTGATACATTATCTCATATAAACGAAAAACGAGTAT
The DNA here is from genome assembly GCA_036289425.1 of Rhopalosiphum nymphaeae. Classification (NCBI taxonomy): domain Eukaryota; kingdom Metazoa; phylum Arthropoda; class Insecta; order Hemiptera; family Aphididae; genus Rhopalosiphum; species Rhopalosiphum nymphaeae. The sequence goes on along the minus strand of JAZAQC010000001.1, from coordinate 5,138,117 downwards.
GATTGTTTTCTTTTATGAGAGCTCAGATTTTTTTTTAATTCCCATACCAAATAAGTAGAAAAGTGCATGTTCGGAGGTGGGGTCTGAAAGGATCTGATTAGAACAGGATATATAACATATTTAATGTGTTTAAAATCAATGATCTACGATACCCGACGTCCTTACTTTGTGGAGAAAACTGATGGTTTGACATCATAGAAATCCGGTTGATTGGGAGTTATAATATTTCAAAATATTTACATAAAAAGAAAAGTAACTGATTTCCATAACAACAGCGGTATGGCCTATCCAATGTCCGCCCAACCAATGTGATATACGCCTGGTTCAAGGACGAATTAATAAATTATTTTGACTAGACTTGATATTATCTACACGATACATTTATAATTATTTGGTTATACGAGTGTGCGTCTACTGTCTAACGGTACATATATATGTACGTATATAATATATGGATATACCTAAGTATGCTCTGTCGTTTCGGTATTTCAAACGATTTTCTTCCAATTATACGGCTGGTTCGTGTTATAAAAGAAAGTTGAATACATTGTACACATTATGCTTATTATAACGTGTATACCTACGTTTAACACGTGCTGTCTATTCGTAATTTTCTGTTGGCGTAGGTTTTAAACTATTTTATTTTTATAGATTCTTGCTGCCAGCTATTTATACAGCTCGTTCCGGCGGTAAGCATAGCACGACGCGTACGCTGTGCGTACAATGAAACGATTCAGTGGTAATAATATGTAACATAATAGTAACTATATTATACTATTATAGTAATAAAAAATGATAATTAATAATAAACAATAATTACTTGCAAGTACGATAAGATTCAATACTGTCAAAAATAGTTTCTATTTTACTATTTATCATTATTATTATAAATAATTGTTTTAGATTTTGTTTGACGGAGCAGAATGTCTGAAGACATTTTTTTCAGATCAATATTACGGACCATAGTTCGTAATATCATATTATGTTATCCCGATGATCATACTCTAGGTTGACATTAGTTCAAGAATAATTTAACGGGTACTTATATAACTAGTAGGCAACATAATTTAACCAAGAAAAAAAGAAAAGAAATGATTATCTATTCTATACAGTACGTCAATATCTAAATATTTCTTATTAATACCATGTAATTCAATTTCTTTGATACACGATACATTATATCTTCGTTACAGTAATATTAGTTATTACTAATCTATATTAATAAAAGGTAGTATTGTGTGTAAGGTGTAAGTGTGTTTGTGAGATTCACTGCCAAAGTGCCAAGTCTATTGTACTTATATGAAATCTGGTAAGTAATCCTTGTTTTAAGATAGACTCGCACATTCTCATTTGTATTGGATCATAAATAACGAATACTTTTTTTTGTAAAAGAACGGCCATTTATCACATAAAAAAAATATAGTTATTGTAATTAGATATAATTTTAGACCTGTATTTTATAATATGGCCAAAATAATTCAAATAACTATGTCAAAAACTGAATAGTTTATATTTAACAGAACTTCAGGAGGGGTAAATAGTAAATTCACAGACATTTAATTTTCTAGGAGAAATGTTATGCAGGATCAGCAAATAAATAATAGATTAAGATAGGTATATAGTTTAACCGTGTTTTAAATTCTTGATTTATGTAAAGAAAGTTTTTTATAAAAATGTTAGTATAGGATAAATAATAATATTTTTTTTATATATATTTAATTTTTAGATTTTGAACGAAGTGATGAATGTGTGTTTTATTTTTATTTTTGTGACTTTCATCACGTTTTGGAGAGTAATAGTGCTTAGATTTTTGACTTCAGCCCCTATTTGAAAAGGAAAATGAATTTAATTGGAACTTTAAGGGATCAAAAATAAAAAATTTTCAATAATTTTCAAAAGCGCCAGGAAAAACTCTAAAAAAGTAATGGAAAAACGAGAATTTTTACGCATAATCAGTTTTCAACAAAATCGATTTTTTATTTTGCTGTAACATAAAAATGAATCATTGTAAATACTTAAAATTTTCACAAAATGTTTATATTAGCGTTATCTATTTATGATTAAATTTTCAAAATATTTCCACTTGTTTTAAGTTATTTATAGACAATTGAAATTTTCGATTTTTCTTTTTTTTTTTTTGATATGCCTATATAAAAAAATTTGTAAGATTAAAATAATAAAAGGTTTATTATAAGTTTTACTTATAGTAATGAAAAAAATAAATAAAAAATCTTTTATCACAATTTTTGTTTATAATCATTTAAAGTTCAAATTTTTACGAAATATGTTAAAATCGTGAAAATTTGCAAGGAATTTTGAAGTTGAAAATTCATAACGTTTTTGTGATTTATGTCGAAGATTAAAAAATCCAATATAAGGTTCTCCATAACTTTTTCTTCAAATATCCGAAAAATATTTCTAGCGTCAATATAAAAAAAAAATTTATGAGCGTGTACAATTTAATATTTTACGAAATCGTGTAAGATAACGATATATATTACAAATTACAATTTAAATATAGGTAATAATATAATATATCCTACTAATTATCCTAGACTAACAAATGATCTCGGTTCAAAATCGTTTTTCGTATACAATGATATCTGTCATTGCATTCAAATTTAACACATCCATTATAGTGACCTACGAAGAGAAGTACACAGCAGAACGATACCCACTTGTCCAGCTTTTTAATATTGAATGTTTTTTTTTTATAAGAAATCTGTTAACATTTTTAAGTTTCCAATAAAAAAAGAGTAGTTTAAACATAAATATATTATATAATTAATAAAATATTGATTTATGTTTAAATTAAAATATTAAACTTACTTTAGTGATTTTTAACAAAAATTAGGAAGTTTGTGGTTAATAAAATTTTTCCAAAGAAATTGTGCGGAACAAGTATATTATGATGAGTAACATTGTAATAATCAATTAAAAGTAATTTATTAATTTAAGTTACCAACATTTTAGTTTAACTTATTACTTTTAATTTTAATTAAATGTTCAATTTCGATTATCAAAGAAACAGTACCTATTCAATATTTTGAATAAGAACATATTATATTTCAAGATTTTTTTATATATGTTACAGTTCAAATGGATAAATCAATCATTATAATACAATATCTAAGATGTTTGGGCAAAGTAAATAATACATATATTCCCATATAGACTAGTCACTGTACACATTTATGTTGTAGTAAACAATGCTAATACTGGTGTGAGCAATGTAAATATTAAAGTTATCTTAGAGCGTTATATTTTATGATCGCTGTACTTATAACCAGAAATGTGAAACAAAAAGATGCAAATATAAAGCTACAGGAATTCTATGCAACTCTAAATTTATAATGTTAATACTTGTGAAAATATTATTTTATTTTCCTTAGTAACCAATTGTAACCTTTTTTTATTTTTGTTTTTGAAATAAAAAATGTATCTACTGTCTGTCTGGTAATTTTTGAAATTAAAGCATTTTTCGTTATGCATGTATTGTTTGTGAACATTTCTAAAATATTCGTAAGTTGAACACATTCACGGATCCCCTCCTTTCACCGGCACAATGTCCATCGCCTGTGCGTTACCACCAGCCTGCTGCAGCTCGTCATCGGAAACGGAGGCAGCCGTTCCTCGGTCGAGTGTCAACTCGACCGACTGCACTGCCATTTCCAACGACGGCTCGTCTCTGCCTGACAACGGATCAAGCCTTTGTACAACGTCATCAATGAAAGCTTTCAGTTCTGTAATAGATTCATCGATGTCCATATTTTGTGATGCCATTTTATCGTTTTGTACTATTATATTGCACTGTTATGTGATTGAAAGTGTGGAATGTGAACAGATAGTAGTCTGGATTCAGAATCGTAAATTAACTTTTAAAATATTTTTCGATAACGAGAATTTGAAAATTGAAATTCTTCCAGACGATGAGTACAGTATTGTTTATTACTAGTCTGCAACGATGCCCGTTTGTCCGTTATTTTTCCAAAGACCATTAATATAATGTTTCAATATTCAATAAAAATAAAATATTCTTCATTTTTTTTACTAATCAAATCAATAAAATTATATACATCAATAATATATGTATTTTGTTCACTTGGCACTTTTAGTATTGGCCATTGTGTACAATGACTAGTCTATACTCTATATATGGGACTTACATATGTAGGTATTATTTACTTTGCCCAAACATCTTAAAATTCTTAGATATTGTATACAATGTCCAGGCATTACAATGACCATTTATCTACTTGGACTGTAACATATACATAAAAATGGCGTAAATACATATTTTTTTTTTAGTATACAAATTAACAGTTTTTACTTTTTTCATTTTTGTATACATTTTATATTTATTTTATTTTATTTTACAATACGGGACGAACCCATTAAACTATACTATAAATTAATGTTATTTTTTTGTTATTATTTTTGTTATAACATATAGGTACTTATTTATATATTGTAAATTATATATTTACACGTAAATTACATGGCTGGATAAAATTATTTTGTTAGTTATAATTATAAATATAAAATTAGGTATTATTGTATTGATTTCTGACTCTAAGTGAAGTATATAGTTTTACTTTTAGATATATCTTTTTAAAGTGTTAGAAATTTATAATATAGAGTCACCGAAGCCTGCAAGATATGTGAGACAATTAGAAATATTAATTTTCGTGAAATTTTCTATAAGACATATATTTATATTATTACACGAGTAGGTACATGAAATATGACCAATCTAAAATTTCACAAAAACAATTATATTAATATATATTACCTTACATTACACACAAGTTGTATTAATATAAAAGCACTAGTCTCTGACGACTGACTTTCGATCTATAGTAGACAATAATTTGCGTTATATTGTAATAATTCGAAATTTATATTTCATTTTTAGTACCAATTCCAATCTTTGTTTTTTAACGCTAAATATAAATTATTATATTAATGCGTATTTTCACGTCAACCAAACATTTAAAAATGTGTAATAGCTGCACTCTTATATATACTACGGATAAATTACGGTGAAATGTATTCATTTCACAACAATATGCATTATATTGTTTTTAAGTAGTCTATCTATGATTAAAACCTACACTACTATACGTGCATCAAATGTAATAATAATTATATATACCTAATATAATGACACTGAGAGATGCGATCGGTAAGACATTAAAAAGTAAAAGCCACCTATTTCCTGTAGGTAAAACGAACAATTTTCATTTTTATGCTCTGGTGATGAATACAATATTATTAGTATCTATATGGATATAATATGATAATATTATAGTTCTGTTATACACCAGAACCTATATAATTTCATACTCCTTTCATATTTTTGTATAATTGATATAATTGACATAATCATTTATGTATGGTATTATAATACCTATTTAGAATTAATTTAATCAAACTAACTTTTATTAGTTTTATTTATTTTTAATGTATTTCAACAAATTTTATACTGCTATATTTGCGTCGTACTACATACCGTAGAAATAAATACAAATAATTCAAATTATAATACTTAGTAAATCGAACTGCAACGTAGAGTTAAACTTAGTTCACTCGCCAAATTAAAAATGATATTTATTATTTATTTCATAGATAAATATTTTCTTATTTTATATGAAAATCTTCGGAGTGTTGTCCACATAGACATGGTTTCATAAACTACTACGACAAGCATAATATCGATTATCGTATTTAAAAGATGCGAAAAATGTAAAATATATATATATTCGCATTTATACATAATATATTATATAAGTAGACTGCACTACCATAGTTTATAATCTCTAATTTATACAGATACCATGATAAAACTAGATTCTGTATTTTTAGGTGTTTAAAATTTTATAAGGTTTACGATATGAATTACTTAGGTAATTGAAAATTTCTACACGAGAGTAGCAGACAAAAAATTAATGGTGAAAAAGGCGAAAAACTGCTATTTTTGAATGATTTGAAAATTTTTAAACATCATATTACATAAAAAAAAACTAAAATACGTGGCGGTGTGTTCCAAATAAGCGTAGTGCAAAAGAATATACAGTAAATCAAATTGTTTTGATTAGTAAATATTAATTATCGTTTTTTAACCATAGTCATGTAAGTAAAACTTTAAAATGATAATAAATTGGTAATTTCCGCAAAAGTAAAGTTTAAGCTCCATAGTTGAAAAAAAATTCAAAATGAATAAGAAAAGAAGGACTTATTTAAACATTTTAATGAAGGAGATTTGATTTGATCCAATTTAAAACTGATAGCAAGACGTATTCACAATGCAAGGATGCATCGTTATATCAAACTGCCAACATCGAGAAAAGAAGTTCACAAATCATTAAGTTTATTAAACATAAAAACAAATAGAGACGAGTTATCTTTTTAATCTTTATGATAATAAAGATGAGGTCCTAAATGAAATAATATTATTTATTCATTTAAAACAAAAATCATTTTTTTAAAAGAATTCGATTTTGTATATATGGATAGTACTTTTAACTATTGTGATAAATATTATACGAAATTATACACGATTCATAATAGTATTCAAAATGAAATATATAATCCATTAATATTTTGTTTAATAAACAAAAAAAACATGTATTACAATATTTAAAAAAAAAATCGAAAAAGTGTGAATGACCGGGAGTAATACCTAAAAGAATTATTTTAAATTTTGGAATAATGATACATCAGTTTTTGAATTTTTTGTCGGAAACAGATGTGTTTGCCGTTTGGTTGTCAATTTCATTAGGGCCAAGCTTGGTTTTGTAAAATTAAAAATATAAGTTACGCGCTATAATTTAATTCAGCAGATGAAAATGTTAGAATATGGTTGTTGCATTTTTTGGACTTCTTTACTCAATCAAGAGGAAAAGTGCAAGAATGTGTTTATAAACTATTTATAGCAGAAAACCTAAAAATTCGGCAATAACAGAATTTTGTAATTATTTATCAAATGATAGTATTTTTCCATCGTATATTTTTACGCAGTAATCTTCTAATAGAATACATAATACGACAAACGCATGTGAAAGTTGTGATTCAGATTTTAATTCATATTTTTATAAATGACAAAATTTTAAATTTAAACAAACAAAATTAATCAATAAGACTATGTTAAATATTTAAGTTTCCGAAATCTATATATATAGATATCTAATATATTTTTTACAGTTAAATAATTAAGTATGGAATGTATTATGATATTTAAAAAAAAATTTATAATATCATCAATGTTATATCACACAATATATAAAAAAAAGTATATTTTTTACAATTATTGAATTATAAAATGTAAATAAAACATTAGAATTATATCATACTCGTATATAACATATATATAAATAATCAGGAATCGGCAAATAACTCAAAAAAAGTAGTTAATTACAAATTACTTAAAATCACAGTATTTAATTACCAATTACAAAATACTGAAGTAATTGAATTACAGTAATTAAAAAGTGCCCAACCCTGTATATGTATAATAAGTAATAATAATAATAACAAACGATTAGTGTTGGAACTTGTACATACACTTATCCTGCAACATAACGTATTTTTCAAATGATTATTAAACAATAAACATAATATACTTGGGATTTTTTTTTTACTCTTTTCCAAGTTTTTTTCATTTACTTAAATTGTATAATAATGGTACCAACCTACCGACTACAACCACCGAATGTTCTTTTAAAGTTATTAAGTGCTGTTTTAGTGTTTTACTAAAAAATAATACCTATTTGTATAATATTTCTGAGAACGATTTGCGTTAAATATCACCGACATAATTCTAAGTTTTATCGTATAACTTGTACCGGTTGTATATAATTAACAACATCGATCACTAATCACCGCATTGTATAATCATAATAAAAACGGACGTAATATTATTATACTCAGATTATGGTCTTCAAAAACATATTATACGATCTTCTATAAGTAGAAATTTGATGTAACTATTGGAGTTGGCCGGCTGAGCTTATTAATTATTATCAATTATCATCATTACACCTAAAGATACTAGAGTCGCTATCTTCAATCGCAGTTTTTAATTTTAACAAGACAACTTACAAAGCTTACAAACTAAACAACTAAACATAAAACATATAATACTAAAATACTTTTTAAAAAAGTACCTATAAAAAAAAGAAAAAAACAATTAGATGTCTGCTCTTAAACATTTAAAAGTATTCTAAACAAATATTATTTAAATTCATCAAATTCATAATTGAATTAGGACTTATTTAAAATCTGCTAAAGCCAAAATATCAGACATTTGAAGTTCAAATTTGGACGAAATTGCATATTTAAACTATAAATAATGATATTCATTATATTGTTTTAGAACAAAAATGTTATTCATAGGAACACAACTCTTTTACTTGTATTATTATATTTTATATATACAACAATGATATCGACATATACTTTCAAATACAATGTGTTCGTCAAAAATTATTTCAACCTACTGTAAGTGTATACTAATAGTAAAATAAATTACTTTACTTAATATAGCAATATCAAAAATATAATACGAAGTATACTTAGTGTTGTATTATGCTGATGTTCACCGTCTCCGCTTAAAATCGTTTTTCGTGTACTATGATATATCATATTGAACTTCAATTTAACACATTCATTACAATGATCCATCACTCGACACCTAACCTAAGTCAGAGCAATACTAACTTACCAATTTTTTTTTATAATATTATTCATTCTAAAAAATTAATTAATTAAAAATAGCATATCATTAAGTATTTTCATCGAACCGTGACAGTGCTATACGGATGACTGCTGATACAAAAACGCTGTGCTTATGACTGACCAATGATGATACATTTGTAAAATCGTACTTTTTTTTAATGTATTTTAGTTTAAACGTAATTGAAATATAATTATGATAATAATTATTAGGTATTTAGGCACTTAATATATTCAGGGACTTCTATTTCATTTTTTTTATGGAGGGGGGGCTTAGGCCCCTCGATTTCCGTCTATGACTTCAGCAGAATCTTTATTATTACAATGGCAGCAAAAGCTTGCATCCGCATATCGTTAAACGCGGCTACTGCGTGACAATAAAAATATTATTGATATTTAATATTATTGCCTATCAGTTTTAAACCCATTAAAGCTGTAATACATATATTATAAGACCCCCATATCATATATCTATATGCATATATACGTAAAACCTAAAAGATCGTTTGGGCGCATCCGAGAAAAATCGGTTTTATAGGCCACAGTGTCACGGAACCGGTTCCGAATCGAACGTCCGGCATCATGCTTGACCCAGATAAGTGCACGCGTATGTATATAATATAATATTATATTATGTACCTAAAATATACATAAAATAATAATAATCATAAAAGTAATAGTTAAGGTACCTACTATATAATATATATATATCTACACACGCGTCATTTTGTCGCGGCGGCCGCGTCATCTTAGTACAAACACGCGTCGGTTTCGTTTGGACGGTTTTAATATACACACACGCGTGCATGCACGCACACGCATACATTTAATATATTTATTTATGTGTATGTATCTTGATAATATACAATATGTAGTCGATCTGCCAGACGAGTGTCTTCAGTCGACCGGCGAACGTTCGAAAGGTAGCTGTGTAGTTGCGCACCCACACTTAAATCACGAGTCGCTCGTACACCACGTGCTGTTTGAGACACAGCATATGACATAAGTCTTGACGGATTTCTTCATTTAACATCGCGATTATTATCAGCGACGGTGTACTCGCAGACCTACCATATAATATATTGATTTTGGGTTTTTTTTTTTATCTACCGAGAAAACGAATTTTTTTCCGAAGGGATTGTTCAATATACAGTTTTTTCATTCATGCGATTGCGAACAAAATGACACAACTGTGAGTATACCGTAATTAATTACCTATGCTATGATATATTAATATCTAACAATTTAGTATAAGTATATTCGTGCTTATTTGCTCATAATTTGATATATATATATGTATAATGTACATTACAAGCGGAGACTAGGATTTTGGTTTTACAGGAGGAGTTAAATAAATAGTTTATAAAGTTTACACAATTTTTAATTATTTTTTTATTTATTTAATATAATTCAAGGTTTCTCATAAGTATTGTTCTTATATATATATACATGGAAAACTATTGAAAATACTTAGTAGTTAATATACACAACTTTTTTATACACTTTTGTAGGTAGTTCAAAATTTGAAAATTTACAAATTATTTGGTACTTATAATTTCATTTGCATCTAAAATGTTAAGACTTGAATTTTTAATAACAAACTTTCCCTTGAATTTTTTAACAGTTATTTTAAATTATTAATACAACGATAAGCACAATTTTTATTTATAAGCATTTGAAGTTTAAATTTCAATGAAATTGGATATTTAAACGAAAAAAAATATATCAATATTTTCTTCGTACGGTTTTAGTTATTTTATTGAAATTAATAAAATATAGATCGTAGTTTTTACACAACAGCCGTGAACTAGACGTTTATAACGTCTCATATCCTGTCATCACTTTTTAAATAAAAATTAAAAAATATAAATATGCATTATTTTTAAAAAGGAAATCGATATAAATCTATACGTGTTAAGTACTAGAGAAATGGTATTTTGCGCCAATTTTATTACTTGTAATTTGCGTCACGAATAGGTCCATTTAAGTACGTATGTAATTTTCGCCAAAATAAAAAAATATAATATGTATTTTGCGCTACGACAGAAAACGAAACGGAGTATGTAATTTGCGCCACACTTTCAACTTCAATTGCAGTTGTAATTAACCAGCAGATAAATTTACTGATATCGCATAGTGAGTAAGCTAGGTATTTTATTTCAACAATTATATGTTATATTACAAAAATAGTACATTCTAAATGAAAATTTATTTATTTAATATACGTAGAGTTTGTTTTACTTATACACATTTATTTATAATTATAATATGACTGATTTTTATATGTTTTATCACTAAACGAAAATTTACTTATTTAATATACATGGAGTTTGTTTTACTCATATACATATGTTTATAATTATTATATTAGTGTTACTAATTACAATTTTAATAAGGCGAATAACTGCGCAAATTACCAAAATAAATTTTTAGATGTGGCGCAAATGACATATATTTTTTTTTTTTGGGTTGTTTTTAGCGCAAATGATGTACGCCTAGGTACTGTGAATACATATTTTTAAATATATAAAAGGAGTTTACAAGTAATCTAATGTAAATTGTTTTTATGATCTATTTCTGAAATTTATAAGTTCGTATTAATATATTATGGATTTTTTTTTAAAATTATTTTTAGATATTTCAACTATACTTTTTACAGTAATAATTATTAGTAAATTTAACTTAAAGAGTTTTATTTTTAATTGATTACTTGCTTATCATGTTTAATGTTAGTTATTATGAATATTAGACAATATATTATTGTTTATTATTTTTACAATTATGCTATTTTAATTTAATATGCATGAACATCTCTACAACACAGATCATATTGTAAACGATGTTCATTTTCACGAGATTACCTTTATATTATTATTTATTAGCTATAAATGAGTAAACAGTATAATTTTCAATTGGATATCAAACAGAAATTATTGAAAAACCAATTATATTTTATTTATTTTACGATCCGAATAACTTTTATAAAGTAATATAAGTTTAATAAAAGTCATAATTTTTATTCATTTTATATAGCCAAATTATTGGAAATTTGATGTATATCGATTATAGACCATGCTTGGCTTAATACTATTTATTTTTTAATTTATTAATTTGTTTTGTTACAAAATTGTCGAATATATTTTGTTATATACTTAAACTTATACGTAAATGGATGTATATTATTTATTCTTAATATACCTGATGATTCTTTTCTAAAAGAACACTTATTATTTCAAAATTATAATAATTTAACATATATCAGCTAAATAGTGGACGAATATTACGAGGTACCCTTGTACTACTCACTTTACTCGTCAACTTTCAATACTAATAACTCATAAAATACTCTTTCAAGACATGTCGTTAAAAGGTGAAAATTTTAAAAAATTATATATTTTTTTTCAAATATCTTGTTTTGTAATAATTTACAATTATTATGTATAATAAATACTTTCTAAAACTTAATTGAAAGAATAAGTATTTTTTGATTCAAGAATCACTTAGCATACGTGTACCTATATTAGTATGGGTTTTAATTGCTTAACAATAATCTTGTTAGTTACATGTAACCAACATTTTTAAATTATAAATATATATATATGTACCTATACTCAGTGGCGTATATAGAAGGAGAGTTAGGAGTTCAAACCCCCTCCCCTGAAGTATGGCTTATACGAGCATTAATTTTGTTTGCATAATTAATTGGAATTTAAGAATGGAATTTTTTTTTTAACCCACCTGAAATTAATTTATATATACGCCACTGCCTATACTATAATATTTTATTATATTAACACAAAGTTAAAATGTAACATAGTGTGCACCCATACACGTTCTCCTTTTTATATATTTATCATTTATATTAAAATGATTTATAATTAATTTAAATTTTAAAGTAGTACAAAACATAGTGTCATCCACTCGTATTTATATTATACATAATTGCAGATAATACATAATAAATATAAATACATAAATTATAATAAACAAATAATTATTTTATTATTTTATCCAATATAAATTATTATTTATTGATTTCTAAATTTAGACTGAAAGATTATAGCATCTTTATATTTAACAATTATTCTAAAATATTCATATCTACATTAATAACATAGATGTGTGCGATTATTCGATTAACATTGTTTCATGTTTCATATTAAGTGAATGTGGCACGTATGTACCTATAAGTTGTAAATTATAGTAAATATGTATTGATAATTAATTACTAATTCCAGTTCTATTGAAACTAATGCTAATATTTTTATGTACAGATACAAAAATATAGAACTATTTAGTGTGAAGGGGACGCAAGAGAAAGACATACAATGTTTTTTTTTATCAGTTATTTCTTTATTGTGCCCGAAAAATGTAGGAAATTTGGAGTTTTAAAATGATCATTTTTGCATTGCTCTAAATTCCTTCTTTGACCGTAAGACATACTCAATGCACACGCACATAAATATATAAATAAATTATTAAACAGAGTTGATCTTTACTTAATTTTTGTATAGTTAATATTAACATAATATTGTAAAAAGTTACCAGGGGGTCCAATAATATTTGCATACATTTTTATATAATATAATATAATAATAATACATAATATTATGTTTCTGATATTGTTACCAAACTACCAACCATGAACGCTATATTGAGGTGGGTACTAAGACGGGGCATTTGACCTCCGTTCGCCAAAAGATAATATGAACCAAAAAATAAATAAATAATAAATATTATCATGACATAATATCTCATAATACTCGAATAGTATAATTTTTTTTATATCCTCCTCCTCCCCTTAAAGTATTACTTATGGACACTCATGTGTCATGTTACCGATTACAATATTTTTGACTTTCCCGTATAAGCAAAAACTAACGTAATCAAATATCAGTGTTATTTTCGAAAATATATGTTATATATAAATTACAAGTAAGTTATATACAGTTTAATGGCTGCTGAAATTTGAACTTATACAAAAATATGATAGAATCTTAATCGCTAGATAAAACTGCAGAATTTTTATTTGATGGATTTTAATTTTGAAAACGGATTCATTAACAAGTTTACTATAGTTTATAGTAAATAAATCAAAGTGATTTTGAATAATTGTTTTTTCAATTGAAATGTTAATGATTGTTTATATTTTTATTATAACATTAACAGTTTTTTTGAATATTAAAAATAACTTTAATGAATACATAGTAAAGTTGTTTAGAATCCAATTTAAAAAATAAAATACGACTAATCCATGACCTACAGTTTTTTTTCAGATAGTACTTTATGTCGTAAAAATGCCTCGAAAACAGTGACCATGACATTCATTGACATGTTAAGTGAAAGTACCTACATATATAGTTGAATTTTGTCGTTTGTTATAGATTCTGAGCTGACCAACGGAAATTTTTACTTATTTTTGTGTTTCTCATAAACTTGTGCAATATAAAAATAATTAATTTTAACTTTAATATTTTTTCGAGAGGGATAAGTGTCAACATTTAAAAATTCCAACTATTTTTTTAAATAATTAGAAAAAAACAAAAAAAAAATTATACAGAAATCAGGAATATTTTATTTTTTTATCCATTTTAAACTATTTATAATTATTTTAAATGTTATTTCTAAATTTTTATAAAAAATTACTCTTGATCAAATAGCCTGAAGATTGAACATAAGATCTTACGTGAATTGATATTTTAATAATTTAAAAATATTAAAAATAGGCGTAATATTTTTTATAAGTATTTTAGTTTTAAATTCGATAAAATTCGTCAAAGTTCAGACACTTGCAAATAATTTGTTAATTAGAAATTTATAAAATATTAAATTTTTGCGTCTAAGTCTTGAATATTTATTATAAGATTTTATGGACCTTGTATTTTACGGAAATCCAAAAATCAAGAAAATGTATAACACATTTTTTTTAGGAAACATTTCAATTTAAATTTTTGACGTTATTTGACATTTAAGCAAAGAATAATAATTTTAGTTATTTTTTTTAATACAAAATATTTAAGTATATTCGGTATGCATATTATTATTATATTTTTTTTTATACACAATAACACTTTCAAAATATATTTTAGATTAATTTTAAATTATTGTCTATTATATCCGCATTATCAATAGTAAAAAAAATGTCCATAGCAGCAATATAAATATATCATAAAATATACTTGTTGTAATATTAGACTGCCAAATGGTCTCCGATCAGAATTGTTTTTTCGCATACGATGTTTATCATTGAATTTAAATTTAACACATCCATCATCACTACATTGACCTACTCTGCAATAACGATTTATATTCAATGACTCCTACTGTACAGTAGAGCAGTTACCTACTTTCCCACTTTTTACTACTATGTTTATTTTAAAATTTGTTATGGATACAATTTTAAAAGTTCAAAAGTTTAAGTTCAAACTTAAGTATGAAAAGTTCATGAAAAAAATTATAATTGAGATCGTGAATCGTTAAAAGTTTGACCCATTCCTAAAATAAACTATTTATCCGAACATATATGATTTTTATAATAGACACACTAATAATATTTTATAATTTTATACCTTGTCACACTATTATGGAGTCACCAAAATACTATATCAAAAATGTATGTTTTTCCTATATTTTTCTTCTTATAACACGGCTAACTGCGCTCCACCTACAGAACATTTAATGTAGAACGCATCCGGGTAGCTTGCTGGCTCAAATAATAGTCTGGATTTCAACGTTAACTTTAAATTAAATTATGATTTACTAACTTGGTCATGTTTAAGTCGTAACAATAATTATTATAGATAATAAGTTGTAAAAATTGTAAAAGAATAAAAATTTACTTAATGGATACGTCATATAATATCACTCTTCTTTTGAAAAAATTAATCAAAAGTCAAGTATGGATTAAAATTAATTTTTAATTGTTTATTAAGCTTTTAATTACCAATTGAATCTTTCTTATATAGCGATACGTTAAAAAAAAAACATCCATTCGACGTTGTGGACATCGCCCGAAACGTACACAATGGCCAAATTTTATTATTACAATAAACGGTTTATGTTTGAATAATACGTCGTCGTCAGGAAAAATTTTATAGAATAGATTATAATAGTACCTATATACTTATTATAAGCTGTCTGGCTAAATCATAACAACGAATGATGACAATTAGTTGGATTTCTATTAATTTCTATTGTGCGCGCGTGTGACGGATTTTGTTCACGGTGAATCATATTATATTATATTAATATTATATACCTACTTGGCGGCAACCTACCTCAGCGCAATGATGTATCGTCTAAACGATTTACGTATATAATATAAGCTATATTTACATACGCGAATAATTATTTCCGTTTCGGGTCATCGCAAAAAATTATAAAATGGCAACTTCTGCAGACTACACAGCCAGACCATACTGGTATATTGATTATTCAATAGTTATAATTAATGAATAAATATTAGACAGCTCAATATGTATTATAACTATTATTATTTGGATATTAAAAAAAAAAAAAATTGGGAAAATTTAAATTATGTATTACTACCAACATTATTAAAGAAATATCCGTTTAAGATATTACTTATTAGGAATTGATTAAAAAATTTCGAGTAGAATTAATTTAAAAATGATTACACAATGAATAATGTCAAAGAGGAAATATTATAATAACAAACAAAAAATAATGTCAAGGAACTATTGGGGATTAATTATTAAATTATAAATTATAATATTATGTTGACCACTATTAATATACGCCGATTGTCAATAGGTTGTATTAAATTGTATTAGGTAAATGTAATAATCATACTTATAGTTGGCAATTTGGCATTACGAATAATATTTATATAATTTTAATTTAATATTATTATTATATCCAAACAAAAATTATTAACCTATAACCGGTGATATGTTAAGCATACTTGAAAGTAAAACAAGACAACACTGTAAATTGATGAACTAAATCGACAGTAATAATATACCTAGGTACGAATTTATATACGAATGTATATAGTATGTACTCAAGTCTCCGTCTGTACATAGTTTTGAATTTAAATCTTAAACATTAATAATACAAAACATTTGGAATTTTGTAATTAAAATAATATAAACCTTACCTTCGATATACACGCTTTGTCATCAGTTCATATTACCATTGGTATTTGGTACATTCTCTTAATACATCCACGAACCACGAGATTAGTCAGCCACAAATCACAATAATAGTAATACATACGCATTACAATGAAACAATGTGATCGATATAGTTGTAGATTTATTAATTGCAGTCTGAATATTGGATATGTTTTATATACGTCTTATATTATTGAAGCGTTCTGCGTTCAATATCAATAATGTTCGAATTGATTTATCATCATCAAAGCAAATTGTACTGTACCTATATATATGAACATAATGCGATATCATCGATTACGTGCTCGTATGTACCTAATTATTTCGATAGTACAACGAATTACTGAGAACTATTTTTTTTTTTAATTGAAATCGAAATTGGTCCTTAATCACAACCTCCGGATCACATAAATCGGCCAATATATAATACACGCAAAACCGCGCTTAACCGAACGGGAAACTTTTGTGGTAAAATCAGTTTTTGCGTTTCGAGTTTGATCGTTTCATAGTGGTTCGTTTTCCTTTCTATTCGTGTTGGATTGATGCCAAACCGAAAAAATTTGTAGGATTTAGAACAAACATAATAAAACGGGTTTCGCGGTGCATTTCCTGTGCACGTCATCCAATAAAAGATTTCACTCACCGGTTGGCCTAATAAAATTACGTGCAAATATAACATAAATATATAGTCATCGAGCAAAATCTAAAATCGAATGGTATAGAAAGAGTAAAAATGAAAACGAAAATAATCGCAATCTATTTGTAGCAAATACAAAATTTTACAATAATAAAGATGTATTTATTTTTCTTCGCGTATAACCAATGTATCATACCAAACCTAACCTTCTCGTCTAGAATACATTTAATTTGTTGAATTATAATGCAGTACCAATATAAACATACTTATATATTTTCTAGCTATATGTCCTAAACCATAAAAAAACAAGACAAACAATTTTGGTTTAACTCCATAGAAAAATACCTCCAAAAATTGTTTGAACATTTTTATATTTTTTAAGATATTTTTTTAATTGACGTTTGCATGTTAGATAGAAGAGAGTTGTTTGCAATGGTGATGATAGTGCTGGCTTATAATAACAGTTTAAAATACATTAATATGATATGTTTCGTATAGTTATATTTATATTCTCGTGGTATTGTTCACAATTTAATATTTATTGTTCTTAGGAGCAAACTGTCCCAGGTGGAAGGGCGGAGTTCACCCGAGCCCGAAATACACTTACTACAGCGTATTCGTATAAAACAATAATTAATACAATATACAAATAACAAAATACAATTAATATTTTAACTATACATAGAAAGTGCAAATACAACAAAATTTATTTTATAAATTATTATTTTCTGTAAACAATTTTTTTTACGCGGTATAAATAACCTATACTTAAAAAATTTTAAATTTCACAGATATACGAAAATTAATTTTTTCGAATCGTTCATTAATACCGTAAAATATTTTTTTACGTACATGACTTAAACATTGAATAGCTTATAATTTTTGACAATTAATTAAGATATCTTAGATTTACAAATAACTTACCACTTATTAATGTTTTATATGCAACATTTCCATATCCTTTAATTGACTATCAAACGTTTCATCAAATTTTAATTAATTAAACAAATAGATTGTTAAAGTAAGTTATAATATAATATATGTAAATACATTATACATACATACAATGTAATAGAAAATAATCATAAATAAAAATAATTAATAATTATAATCTTAAAAAATATATTAATTGTCGTTAGCCATCATATTCTAAATAATTCGATAAATTAGCTTAGGTTTATTTTATATTTATTTTTAATGTTCACTAAGTATTTTTTATATTTATTTTTACGATCATTCATTTTTTATCTTGTTCTACCAAAATGCATTAATTATAAAAATGCATCGTCGACTTCTTCATGGCTTAACATTTGTAGACCAATACACAACTTAGTCAGTTTTCTGGATCATAAAACTTTTATATACTTTTTAAAGTTGATTTTTACTAGGTTAGGGCCAACACCAAATTTAGTTTAATTTTTTTAAAAAAAAAATATTATAATATGTAGCAACAAGCAACGATAGAAAAAAATAAATATAAATTGAATTCCGATCTCAATCGTATTTTACCGGAAATAGTTACTCCTACTTTATTATTATTATCATTATTATTACCTAAGTATTGTAGGTATCTTAATCCCTAAACATTTTTACGCCCATGACGATTGACTGTGTCGCCAACATTTATCTTTCACACTATAGTGACAAGCGTCAATCACCCTATTCAGTTTCGTCTAAAATAATTAAACAATCAATCAATGGTATTGAATATTAAAATGTGTATAATGTAATGTTTCTTTAAATACTTAATAGATACGAAATGAGATTCGAATCGAAGATGTATATGAACGTTAGATTGTTAGAAGTAGGCGCCATATTATTATGTGATACGAGAGTGTGTTTAACACTTAAAATCCATTATAATTTTTTACGATTTTTTAATATGCCTAGTCATTGCTCATTAGTCACTATATACGTATATTAATTTATGTGTGTATAAACCATCTTACCGTCTGCGTGTGTTCGATTTATCGGCGGCTTCGCTTATTAGCATATGGTATATATATTAAGAAGCGAGACGGATATGTTTTACGTATTGCGTCTCTGTGTATATGATTAGATTATTTTCAATAATTAGAAGGAATCAAGTACACAATATTTCATGGAATACGATCGCTATGCCCGCCAAATAAAGTCCGCGTGAATCCGTCACGAATTATATCGTTATTGTACGCAAATTAAAATTATTAATACCGTGTTGATAAATCGCTAGAACGGAGGATATTATATTCCTCAGTATATATTTATAAAATTATTGACGAAATAAATTTGCGGGTCAGTAGAATAGTTTTTCAGGACCGAATTGTTTTCATAGCATGTTGCTATTCTATATAAAAACCACACTGAGCGGCAAGTCTAAACGTTTTTTCATAATCTAATTTTTTATTTACACATCATTATAACAACGCTGCTGTTGAATAATATGATGACCTATACCGGCTATACGACTATTCCTAATCACAATTTTCTTCCTATAAACGACTATATAGTTTAGCCAAACACTAAATTGTTTTAACATAAATTTATATTGCGCTATTTTTTGTCTTTTAATTTTATTACAGCTGCAACTATGCATCGGGATTCCAAATTTTCAAGTAACTACAACATATTTTTTTTACTGTCGTTGATACATGATCGCTCTCGGTGCTCAACTACAGTAGATTATAAATTATAATGTGTGATAATAATTGAATACATTCTGTATAACAATACAGCCTCAAATGTACATATTACGCACTCGGAACTTATGTAAATAATTAACATGTTATAATATAAGTGTTGTAGTGTACAAATTACATGTTAAAAAGTACAACAGAGGTGTAAGATCTAAGAGGTTACGAATTTATTTATGTATTTGGTTATCCAGCGTTTAAATTATAATAATGTCGTACGGTATACTTATATTAATCTTATTCATGAATGCATAAAATCATAACAAATTTAGCTATACAATTTCCTGTACGTGTATGTGATACTTTTTTAATATAATATAATACAATACATAGATTATAAATTATAATATAAGTAGCTGCGAATACGAGATTAAATTGTTTTGATTTTTAAACGGTTTTCTGGTATAATAATACCTGCTCTCCAGTTTAAAAGCAATTTTCCTGAAACTCGGGGGGAAAGTGGGGCTAAATCGGTTGGCAATAGGTATTAAATTTAAATCGCGATGGTGCTAACATCGTGGTGTATTAAAAAAACGATAAATCATTTCGATTTAACACAATAATTTTAATATTGATTTGTATTGTGCTATTAAATTGGCACCGCTTTCATTTATATAATATACATACGATTGAGTCAATTGACCACTTGACCTCTCGCAGCTGTATGCGAAATGCCTAAATCAATATTCGTTTCGGAATAACTCACGCGGCCTATTATAAAAGAGAAAATAAATAAATAATAATAATAATAATATAAACCATCTCGATGCCACCTGCAGTTTATATATTTATATTTTATAGTAATGATCAGTGAATAATAATTATAAATATCTACTGGGTATAATTATTATTTCTACGGCTAATGATTTCGACGACGACGCACAGTCCAATATATATTTTATCCATCATATCCGTCGACGGTGTCGTCATTATTGTTTATTGGACGTAGCACGTAGACATTCTAATGTGTTAAACCTATATAATATACAGGCACCAGGTACGGTCCGACGGTTGTATCGCTTCTATTAGATGACACGCTCCTACTATATCGTCTTACACTCTTACCTCCGTGTTCTCCATAAGCTAATTATAACAGTCTCTATATCTAAGTCTGCACTTTGCGCTGTTAATGCTTAACGTGAACTATGATAATAAACTCTTGAACACCTCGTTGATCACATGATGATCTCGGCACTATGTGGTTATAAAGGTAATAGAACGTTAAATTATTGTAAGAAAAGTCTTAACACAGACTTTGATCTAATACACTTTTACCAGTGCTTCAAAATAAACGTAAAATAATGCACACTGGTCCGTGTTATATAGTCGTTACCTGCATCCACATATAATTGTTCCACACACGCTCAACACCAAGACTCTCTCGTATTCGTTGTGAAACGTGACAGTAACGTTTTATTAAAATATAGTCAAATCATTTAATTTGGTCATCTCGGTACATTTGCTTTATTGGCTTAACCTTGGCTGTACATATAAATAATTTATTTTTTTAAACTATAATTATTACTATACGAGTACTAACATTTCATAAAATATTTATAAATTACTGTTTGCAACCTACAACGATATACCTATACAACAGTCTATACAATTATTGTGCTATATCGTATCATATCTTGTTTGGAAAATTAGCAAAATGCGATTATTGATACAATATTTGCATAACATTACAAGGTGCAATAGTATTGTTTATTGTTGTTCATTGAAATTAGTGTACAAAGACAAATTAATTAATAGCCTGGTACAGAGCGTATATATTATGCCTAGAAGATATATTTGTCACTCCTCTGATTCTATTGTAATATTCTACTGCTATTAGGTAGGTATTATATGTGATGCACAAAAAAATATTTATATGTACTCGAGGAAATCGAAATCGAAAACTATTTCAGTTCACAACACATAATAGGAACCTACACGCGGGAATTCAATAACTATGATTATGATAGTATTATAAATAGGTATCATATTATACAGGTGTCTATTATTTTTAAAAAATCGTTTCTTCTATCTGTTAATAAAGGAGAAATCACGTTCCCGTTTCGCAACAACGGCAACAAGCAAACAATATAACATAATAGGCAATAGTCAATCCATCGTCTATAAATATATATGTATATTATGATAATAATAGTTATACGATCGCGTGCCACACAATCATTTGAACTTTTTAGATATACGTATTGTATATCTACATGGTTATATGGCTGTATACAATACATACTGATTTGAAAAGTTAATAATAAGCGAATAGAGGATTGCTGTAGTAATAATAAGTCATATCTAAGAGCGTTTTCTGCCTTTCTATAGTACAGGGGTTGGCAAGTAATTTCTGCTGGAGTCCGCAAGATTAAAATAAATAATAAATGAAGACTAAACAAAAAAATGTGTTTGTTAAATCTTTATAATAAATTATAATTACACAATTTGATTAAGATATTTTGACGGTCCAGTTTTTTGCTTTCTTTTATCAATCCGACCGTTGCTATAATAAATAATATATAATATAATAATAATAATAATATATATTTTATTTGATATAAAACGGTTAAACAAATAAAAATAATTCATGATTAGGTAAATACTAATTTTTTACAATATTCATTTGTGGTAGGAAAGGGCTATAATATTTATATTCGCTGTAAATTGTATCGCATATTTAATTTTTAATGAAAATCGTGGGTAAAGTTTATTTTATACATACGTAAATTTAGCCTCTAGTACATTTTGTGGATACTTATATAAAGTATGGCCTAAAAAATATATTTTATATTCAGACGTAAATTATGTGTGGGAATATTTTTGTAAAATCAATATTTTCCTTTTTATTTGTCAGATTTAAGACTGGAAATATATTAATATTGGTTTGGTTAAAAATATTGGCTTTGCTGTACATGTTGTATATATTATGATTAAAAATTAGTAACTATAGTCTACTATAATAGATAACTTTAAATTAACCATATTTTAAATGTCTCAAAATGTTAATGTTTTAAAAATATTCATACCTAAATGTACTTAGAATAATATACTATATAACTGAGACTTTTTTTGGGAGACGCAATTTACTTACACCGGATATTTCAAAATTATCATTATCCTTTCTCTTAATTATTTTGATGAATGACCAAATTTTCTGTTAAGACAAAGCATAAATAATAAAAATATTATAATGGATTATTAAAAATTAATTACCTACTTAATTATTTTAGTAGTATGTTACTTTTTAAATATCTGTCTTTATATAAATAATATAGGTACTCCGACTTAAGATGGTATAAAAATAATATCTTAAATTGTGTTATAAATAAAATAAAAATTATACACATTATATTATACGTCGTATAATATACGATACACACAAATTAAAATAATATAATTTGTCGATTAGTCAAATTACTAATGAGACATGAAACGCGGCGGAAAGACCTCGCACTGGCCGAAGCTTAATACCGCGTTGGTAGGCAGGTACGCTGCACGCCTATAAATGAATTACACATAATATAAACGAGGACAAAAATAATGACACATTTATAATTAAAGAAAATTATAATATCATCATCGTTAATAAATAAGGTTTAGAAAACATGATTCAATTTCATAAATAAGTTTCATTAGTGATGTATCATTGATTATAATACTTATTGGTTATTGTAATAATTGAGTAAAAGTGAATAGTTAATAAAATAATATATCTTTATATTGCAATCATAAATATACAAGTTGTAGTCGTATATAATTAAAAAAAAAGAATACATTGTTCATAGCATTTATAATTTGGTACACATATAAGTAAAATATTAATAAATAAATATTTACTATTTGATAAACGTGTTTAAAAGTAATTTAATTTATATATTTTAATTGTTTCGGGTCATTGTTTTAAACTACCTAATAATTAATTTTGTAATCAACCGGCTATTAGGATGATGCGCTTTATTACAAAGAGAATCCAACATTTATTTTTTTATGGTTGTAATTATATACTATACATACATTTTAACACCTGTATTACAATTTAACACTTATTATACAGTTGATTAATCGTGCTATAAAAATCAAATTCTAGTTTGTTATATCTGCAATAATTTGGTACAATTAAACGTTTGGTACCCGTAATTGGTATTGGTACTTTTTTGCGTAACATGCATACATCTATGAAAAATAAAAATAAGCAAACCAAAAGTGTGACGTAACTAATTACTTTTTCAAATGATTGATTTGGGGTATTCCATCTATAATTCAAGCTTTTACAACTAATGACAAAACCTATCATTACCTATTTCTAGCTGTTAATAGAAAATCAGCATTTAAAAATGCTTTTTCATATAATGATTTACAGTGATTACTGATTACACTTATGTATGAATTTGTTGAAAATGGTATTTAAGTAAAAACTATTGTTAATTACAATTATTATACAATTAGACAAACATGAATGAACAAAGCAAAATTAATTTAATAGATAAAAACAAGTGAAAAAATCATTCAGTGCCGTAGCCAAGATTTCTTTTTCAGGAGGGGGGCTGATCAATTTTTGTAAAATACAATTTAAGATTTTTGTATTTTTGTAGCGATTTTCATAGACCATTAAACATTAACATAATTTTTTAATTTTATTGATACTTCAGAAACCCCTTAGCCCTCCCCTGGCTACGCCACAGAAATAGTTGATGAACAATGAATCTAAACAAATAAACAAATAACTCCCGTTATAAACAACCATAGAACAAGTCTGGTGAATTAACTGCACGTTTACAGGGGCACTAATAATCTGTCACCGACTACCAAGTCGTTACCGTTTATCCCTTTTTTATAACAGTCAGCAGTATGACGCATTAACGCTTAACCCGGATTCACAGCTATATGTCGTTTGTCGTATCTTATGCCTTTTATCGTATTCTAATTGGTTGTTTTAATCATGATATCATTAGTATACCTATCGTTAATTAGCCGCCATATTTATGGACAAATTACCAAAGTTGGGCTGAGCTCAACTTTTGGACACGACACGACAAAAAACGGCGTACTAGTGAATCGTTCTTTAAGCTTTCCGTTAACCATAATTATTTCACCAACAGAATTTTTCTTGTCACTAGGAGTAACAAAGCTGTCCGTACAGCAGTTTTATACGTGTTTACAATCGTGCAGCTATTGTCGCTGCATTCGTCTGCCGTCGCCGATAATACCGGCGCGACCAATGCACCGTCGGGCGCCGAATTCCTCCACAGCGTCATTGGCAACATTCAACGACCTAACCGCAAGGTGTTTAACAATCGAATCGACGTCCAAGAATACATAAACGACGATAGCCCATACAACCCACCTTCTGACGAGATAAAAATGCTGTCGAAACAACCGTTCCATTTCAACGTATGAAGGCCGATTTCATTGCACAGTTTATACTTAATAAATAATAATATATATTTTTAATAAACTATTGGCCGAAGAGATAGGCTGTTAAATGCATCTTGTTAATGTCTATACTAATCGTTTATTGTTCACAGAATCAGGCGAACCGTCCTGTTCATACCGATGCCAACAAAAACCAAGTGGAATTATTACTTTCGCAAATAGCGCCTCAGTTTATAAAAAACGAATTTGCCGAATCACAAAATCGAATAGTTACCCAAGAAGCTCCGCAACAGTTTAACCCGGTTCCCAACAGTCCACAAAATATAATTGACGCTCTTACGAGTGAGTCTCAAACAAAAATATCAAAACAATATATAACCATTAATAAGTACTAGTATAATGAACTTTGACACTTGTGAATATCATGCATATAGATTATCTATTAAAATAAAATACCTTTATTTATAATTTATATTTTCAATTTAAACACTTAAAGTGTAAAAAAATGTCTACCAAATGTATTAAAATCAAAGCCAAGATAACTAAATACTAGACAAATAAGCATACATACGTGTTTGTATAGTTATTGATTTTATGTTTAGTAAATTTATTTGTGGGTATAGTCCCAGTGGTGTATTGTTAAAATTATTCACGAGTATACGCCTTCTTGACGCGGTTAGATCTTAGGTGTCGACCTTAACATTAAACCAACAAATTTTTTTCTCGCTTCGCTCCAATATAATTACAACCCTCATTAATTATTACAACTACCTAGACAAGTATTTTTCAACAACTAACTCAAGGAAACCACACAATGATCAAATATTTTAAATATGGTCTTTCTATCTGATACTAGTACATACTATCTGAGAAATGAAAATTACAAATATACAGAAAATTTTGCTTTTATCACCGAAAATTCTAATAGGTATACTGGGCTATAACGGCCGTATCGTCTTTATTTTAAAGGGTATACGCTAAAAAAAAATCTAGAGAAATAAGTATACGCCGTATACCTCCGTATACCTCCTAATACATCACTGGGTATAGCCGTATAGGTACATACTGCACGTTTATCTGTTAATCCTAGATTAAACGCAGTACAAGATACAAGAAGTATCTACATGTTTCTAATAATTGAATGTTAATATTTTAAATTTTTTTTCCATACAAATAAATGTGAATCGATATGAAATATGTGCATGATAAATAATAAACGAAATAAATAAATAAATAATAATAAATAATTGTTATTGTAATCAATTTTGTATCACAAACGCAATGTCTACTTAATTTGGCACTTTAAAAAGCTTTAATAATGTATTGATCTTGCATAAATGAAATACAATTATTCGAACGATTTCTAAGGTAAATTGGCGGGTACACTGCATAATATTATATAGCGACCAAAATATAATTGAAAATTATGTTGTTGATAAGCGAAAAAGTAATCAAAATAAAAACAAAAACCCGTTTTCTTAACATTTTTAAATTTTTGTAGAAGCCTTTCATTATGTGACAGGACGCAATATATATTATATATATGTGTTTACAAACCGCGTCGTTTTGCAGGCGACACGGCGCAAAGACCACCAGACGGCATGATTTCCGGATATAATTATTTCTTTTACCCGCTGGACAACAAGGCGCTGCAGCAGATGCAGAACGGCAATCAGGTGGTGTCGACGACGGCTGTGGCGGACTCGGAACCGGCCAAGTCTGAAAACCATGCGGCCGCTAAGCCCCGGGTGGAGCCTCTGTTCGTGGCCATGGCCGGATTCGTGGGCGTTGCGGTGGTGTTCCTCAGCGCGCTAATGTTCATACCGATATTGCCCATACACGCGCTCACCTCTAAGGCGGCGTTGAAACGTGCCCCCGAAGAGCTGGCCTCGCTCACCAAGCTCGTCGCCGAATCCATCGACGGCAAAGACTGCAGCGAGAGGATAGCGTGCGAGGTCGGCAGGGCTATGCGGTCCATGCGGGTGGGCAATAAACCCATCAGGTATTACACGACCCGCACTGTTATATATATATTTTTATTTTTTGTAAATAATTAACAATTTCGTGACTGAGTTAACTTGTGTTGAGGTCCGGGGATATCTGCAATCCACAAAAAAATCATCTCAAATTGTTTATAATAATAAATAAAATGAATTTTAATAATAAAAACGCACGAAAAAAATATTTGAGTTGGTAAATTAACGTCATGGCGTATAAAAAAAAAAAAACAGAAGAAAATATAATAATAATATAAATATAGCGTATAACAATTTATGTATTAAAAGAGCGACGAAATGATAGCTGTGAATTTGTAGATAAATGCATTATATATATTTTAGTTTACTGAAAATGTAGATTTTTCAAGTAAGCCTAAAATTTGAATGAATAACATATTATAAAATTTAAAGATATAAAATGATTATCGAGGATGGGGGTGATAAAACTATGCACAATTACTAAAAGTGGCACGTTAGGCATATTTTCACAGCATGCGATAATATTTTTTTTCATTGTTTAATTCCAAACATAATATTTTTTACTATGGTTTGTTCCAAATAAACTCAATTTTTATATCAACACATGTAGCATGTAAACGTTTTTTTTTTTTTACAGTGAACAATTTTAAATTAAAACAGATAAAAATGTATAATTGGATGAAACGAATGCTATTTGTTTTTTTTTATTTCTTTAAAATATCCAAGACTAATAAAATACACAACCAAATTTAAAATGATCCCCCATCATCCTGAGAAAAAATTTATTAATTTATACGTAATTAATTAAATTTTAACACATGACTCGTAAACGTTTCGTCACCCATGATCTAGCATATCCATTCTAATTTTAAAAATAACAAAGTAAAATGGACCATTGTAAACACAACATATTGAATGTTTACCTAAGATGGAGACAACACGGGTGGTATTTTCTTAATAAAACATTTTCTTAAGTACTATTGAACTCAATTTCAATATTTTTGATTTATTAATCCTAATTTTGGTCTAGTTATTTTTTCATTTTTTATTACTTTTTCCGATATTTTTTATAATTTTTATCAATTAAAAATTTTCACGTATAATTTATGAATCATTATTTAAGTTTTGTCCTATAAATATTTTACATGTTCTTTACACAAGTCGTGCCTACTTAATAAAAAATATGTTAATTTTATATTATTTTACATTTGCAATATAATTTAAAAATAAACTTACAACATTATAAGACCCAAAACATTCATTGCTCCGTTCAGAATTCATCTTTAAAAACTTATAAATCATTAACAAGTGGTGCCGAATAATACGTCCTAAGTACTATGATACTATCAATATTTTGAAGTCATATGGTTTATCTGTAATCATTTAAAACATTAGTTTTATTTCTATACTGTTTTGGACGGACAAGTGTGGATTATATATTATTAAAATTTAATTTGTTTACATTTCATATTGTTAATTTATTTTTCGATAATTATTGTTATATTTTATCTAAACTAATTTAACGATTTTCTCGTAATTTTCTCGTAATTTTATCATAACTCTATTTTCTCACGTTATACCGCACTGTAGCTACGCACAAACCAACTCATTAAAATACTACAACAGGAACCGCCACTTGATTCTAAATTATCATTTATATACTATTATAGCAGACGGTTAGCGGGTTAGATAATAATTCAGTTAATCCGTCGTTGATAATTAAAAATAAATACGTTTGATAGAATTACGACGCTACCTAACAATTTATAGATACTTACTTTTTGACTACTTGTCAAATTTTCCAACTCCTTGATGATTAAATTACACATCATATAACTATCTATACATACATGTGTGCCAAACGTCAAACGAACTTTCGAATCAGCGTGTTTGGACGTAGCCACGTAGGTCAAGCTGCTCAATGGGAGTATGGGACGTGTAGTATTGGTAATAAGAGCCGGGTAGTGTTTTTACTTGACAAATATATTTTTATTTAATACCTATACGAATTATTCGTTTTATGTTATTTTAATGTTTTAATTATCTTATTTAGTAAGCACTTGGTCAAAATTTTACACAATAATAGTGTTTAAGAAATAATTTGTTGTGTTTTTTACCAAACTAATATTTAAACGAATTTCTTTATTTTTTATTACAGAATGATGGAAATTATACTACCACCAGCGGTTGCAAAACAGCTAGCTCAAATAAGAAGATCTGCATCAAAGAAAGAACAGTGTCATTTCATCATGTGCAAAAAGTCTGAAGGTACATTGCAATTGGTGGCAAAACTAAAGAAATCTAATAATTTTAAAAATAATCATAACAAAACTATTCACGATGTTAGAGAAATTTTTAACATTTAAGACAGACCATTTTTGGAAATTAATTTATTCTAGATGTTAAGTAAATTATTGTATGCTTTTAGGATTAAAAGATTACAAACATAATTAAATATTTTAGTTATGTCAGGGCTGGGCATGTTACTTTTTCCCCACTATATTGTTTTAAAATAGAAATTAATTCAGTTAAGTTTTTAATTAAGTATTCAAGTTAAAAAAATAATTTAACTAGTTAATGGATACGAGTAAAAATTACTTTCTCCACTTTAAAACATGTGTATTAGGATAATTTATAATAAATTTATTTCATGATTTAAACCAAAAACTGTGAAAAAAAAAATACTCCTATATTAAACAATCAAATTTTTATTATGTACATTTTTTTAAATTTTTAAGTTACTAAGGTTATTGTGAGAATCGATTTTTGACATTTTAATTAAAATCATTTAAAAAAATAAAATAAAATAATTATTTAAAAATTGACTTCCACAATAACCTAGAAAAAAACGTCACTATTACATTTCTTTTAAAAAAAAGTAGTATGTTCATAGTATTTAACAAACATTAGTGGTGTGACAAACATGACAAATTATTTTTATTAGCTAATTCTGTACCATGTACTTAATACACTAAATTATAGTGTTATTCAAATTACAAACAGTAGTACAAACAAAGTAAAATAATTTTTTGCCATTTTTTTTTATACTAAGTAACATTATTTTAACTAAAAATAATTAAATTATGTTATTTTTAATTATTTTTTTAAATTCAAAATGTATATGAAAAATATTTGTAATTGAAATTATTGTTGTAATTTATTCTGTTGTTATGAATAAGTATTTATTCATATAGAAAATTAACTTGTTTCATTATAATAAAAAGTAACTTATCAATTTAAGGAGTTGGTACATCTTAAAATAAATAAATTAAGTAAAAAAAAATAATATGTTTTACTTAAATTTCAACGTTGAATTTGTTAATGCCCAGCCTTGAATAATAGTTACTTGAAGTGGTTACAATTGATCATTTTCTAAGGAGTATTATATAGGCAACTTGTTATGATTTTCATGACAATACTATAAAAATATAAAAACGTTCAAGAAATTAATTTCCCTATTTATTTTATTTTGTAAGATGCTTGAAAAAATTATTTTAGCAGAACTGATAAGTATATTACATTATGTATTTTTAATAAAAAATAAAGAAAAATACATTAATTATATATTTAGCAGTTGTTTTATTTTTGATAACCTACTAGCTACTAATAATATAAAATGTATTTGTGGATGTTGTACAATAAGAATATGAAAAACAACAAAGTGAAAAAGATAATTTTTGTTGTATAATAGATATAATGGATATATAATGTAGTAATTTGTAGAGATTATAGAATAATACCTCTCTTTTATTTATGAATATTTATGATATATAAAGGACAATGGAGTGGTAAACATCTTTTTTATTTTTGAATCTAAATGAAATAATAAATACTAAAATATTAAACACAAAAATTAGTATTGTGCATTACACTAAATAATTTTTAAGTTTCTAGTCTAGAATTAATAATTTATTATTAAATTACAATAAATAATATTTTTAAGTAGGGAGCAGATTTTATTTTAAATACATATTTTTATTGGAATGAGATATTTTAAAACTGATAAAAAATGTGTACAATTTAAATCATTCTGATTAAAATAAACCTAAATTTATTTTACATATTTGGTAAATGTCAAATGAGTATATATTTTGTATATACCTTTAGTGATTTTTGATGATGTTTAACATCGTCTACTTTGTCTATAACAACAAGGTAAGTAATTTTTGACAATCAGCAAATTTAATATTCTATGTTATCTAAATGGCATTTATATACTTATTTTCGGCATGCCACTATATGAATAGTTCAGTTATCGTACTAGTATGTAGGTACTGTATATACTATTGTCGATATTGGTATTGGCAGACAATAAAAATATAAAATAAGAAAGTGATACTCGTCAATTGTTTTTGGTAGTTTTTGTAGTTGTATCTACAACGTAGTCACATGTACATCTAATTTCTAATTTTTTAAATATCCTAAGTTGTGAAATCGAAAATGAATTATTATTTAAAAGTTTTCTATATCATCTGTATTACTTTTATTTAGTATTAAAAATAATATGTATGTGTATTATATATATTTATAAAATATCAATTTTTTTATAATTTTCAATACTAATATTCAATGTTTACATATTTTGAAATTTATATTCCATATTTTAAGAAAAATTGGTACATATATATGTAAATACATTGATTTTTTTTATTACGATAATATCTGTTCCCTATTTAAGAGTAATAACTAATATTGTTTGGTAAAAAATATTATGTTTTGTTTAAATATTCATAAAAATTAATTTATCTTCTTTACACTTTAATTCATATATTTTTTTATTTTCAATTAAAACAACTTTTTATGATGATTATTAAATTTCAAACTTTTAATATTAAATTGAAACACTTTTTATAAATTTTCAATTTCAAAAGAGAAAATAGTTTTAAGATTTTATGAATTTGAATAGGTATACTTAAATAATACAAAATTAAATTTGTATAAGCTAAAATATAGTATAGAATATGGATTTTTAGTAAATAATGTATTTGTATGTTATTTTTGTTTTGTTTTAATGGGCATTATACTAAATTTCTACCAAAAATATATTTTTCTTTTTTTTTTAGAATTAAATTAAATGTTTATTAATTTAAATTTAAATGTTATTTTATATGACGTTAATAAAAGCTTAATTAATTCATATAAATCGCTTACAATTTAATAAATAAACAAATAGAACAACATTCACTAAGAGATTTTAGCAGATAACCGTTTCAACCGCAACTACAAAATAGATGTGATATAATATTAAATATATATATTAATTTTTATATGAGTAGTGTTAATGTGTTAACAGTCTTCAGTTATTTCATAATATTTTTAAAAACTTAAAATATAAATTTTTAAAATATTTTGAATTACTATAAAAAATAAGCATTCACTTTTATATACCTACTTAATTTTAATTTATAAGAAAAAATCCAAGTTATAAAATGTTTATTTTCATGAAAAAAAAAAAACATTACATAGGCTACACAAATTCGCTTTGGAGCCTGTAGGTGGTGGCTGACCCTTTACCTTGTATAAGGTATTAAGAGTAAAAAAATTATTTATAAAAAAAACTGGTCAAAGCTTAACTTATGTAAAATAGTAAGAAAATAAATAAAATTAACAACGATTGTACACTATTGGCCGGTATTTTTTTTCCATTTCTCTATTCTTTACAATAGTATACGCGGCACTTCCTCCTAATACAATGACATTTGAAACCCACCATATAGAAGACTTCCATTGATTATACCAAAATGAAGCTAATACTGTTTGGAAACATGATTTTGCTGTACCAGATATATTATGAGTTAATGGTGATGTTACCTGAAATTAAATTAAAATTTAACAGTTATAATAACATATACATCTTATTTTATCATATTTATATAATATTATAATATTTAAAATATTGTTCATTTAAACTTATAACCAATTAAGATAATTTCTATATACATATACAAAATATAATGGGAGCTAAATAGTGATTATTGTTATTTTTTAAATTGCTTAATTGTAATAAAGCATTTATGCGAAAGGTATAGGATAACATGTTGACAAATTTAAAAAATTCTCTAGTACTATACTTATTGGAAATAACATATTTTGTCAAAATATAATTATAGTAACTACTAACTAAGTGACTTTATTGTATAACATTCTCCTTCAAAATTCAACATCAAAAAAATATTAAAGCTTAACACATTCACGGCAAAAAACGCCAATTGGAGTCATCCACACCTTATTTTTTAATGCACTACAATTCAGTTAGTGTTACTATAAAATAACAAATTTTTTCTGCTACAGTATCTATAAATATTATTTATTATATTTTGTACAAGTTGTTTGTTAATGATTCTATTTTTACACAATTAGCAACAACAAAAATAAAGTCTCGATTTTCTTTTACACATGTTGACACATATAATAATAAAATTCAGAGTAAAAATATAAATATTTTTGTTTAATTATTATTTACAGTTATATAATTTAACAATTAATAATAAAATGAACTTACTTGTACTTGGAGCACTGTTACGTAACCAATCGAAAGTCCACAGACACCACCAATTATCATAAGAAATAAAAATTTATATTCAGTCAGTTTACTATAATTACTCAATTCTTTAGCTTCAAACGCTAAAAGTGGAATGAATAATATAGTAGCATATACATTATTGAAATAAGAAAGTAGCCAAATTTGGTTATTAACAACAGGTAGAACTTTTTTAATTTGAATAGAGTAACATGCCAAAGAAAATGAACTTAAGACTCCAAATAATGTTCCAACTAATGAAAATGAACCTGTAAAATATATAATAAGAATAAATTAATCATAATAAAAATATTATCATTTCTATTTTAACACAAATAAATAGATATAATAAATCACTTTTTTCTTAAATTATAAAAAACTAAAAGTCATAAATATGTTGTACTATTATATGAATAATATTGCTATGAGCTGTAAATAACATTTGTAATTTTAAATATCACACAAAAAATATAAAATAATGTGAAATATAAATTGGTATGTTTAATTTAATATTCTAAAATATAAAAATATATTATTAAGTATAAACACCTTGCTAGTATAAACTAGTATTCCATATATACTACACACAAATTTTGTAACTTAATATTTTTGTATTTTATTGTTAATTATTTATTAAAAAAATTTGTAAATTAAAAATTAAAACTAAACACCATTGGGTTTTACTAATAATAATTACTTTCTAATTTAAATTAGTGACATTGATTAAAAATTATTTATATTTATAAGACATAATTAATCTTACTTTAATTGTATCAACCTAAATAAAATTTGAGAAATATAAATGGATTCACTGATATGTTATAATAATTTGGCAATAATTAAAATACTTTATATTAATACCTGAAAGATTTTCTTGATCTACTCCTAAAAAAAATCCACACACTACAGCAAAACAACAAAGGAGACAGCTAATTGAAGTAGTTTGACCTAAAAACCAAGAGAACATTTTTATAAAATAAAATCATAAATAATAAAAAGTAAATTAATATCGATTTAACTATTAAAAAGCTATTATCATAAATTAAATATAATTAGAGTGGCCAAACTACAGCTCATTTCATAGACTCATGCGGCTTGTATCGTAAAATACGATACATAACATTTTTACAAAATAAATGTATATACTGTAAATTCCGTTTAAGGTGATCACTATAGAAGCAACCGTTAATTGGAATCAACATTGAAAATCCCAAACCAGATCTTATGTTAATGTTAAATTAACCTTTTATAAGAATCACCAAGTACCGGATAATTGAATAATTTTTAAAAACAATCTTATCATTTTAATGGTATTTCAAACTTTCACTAAAAAGAAACAAGAATTATTTTGAAAAAGATTAAAGGAACTATTCAAAAACATAGCAAAAACAATACTTTTCAGTTGTTCCAAAAGTTATAAGTACAATGTACATACATTATTATTTATTTAATTTTGAATAATTAAAATTCATATGTATATATTATATTAATTGAATAATTAAAATTCATATGTATATATTATATTAATTGAATATGGATTTTAATTTCAAGCTAATATGAAAATGAAATTAGTAGAATTTTAAATAAAATCAAAAATAGATAGTTTTTTTACCTTTTTTTTTAAATGTATTTTATTTTAATTTAATATTAAACATATATGTAAATATAAACTCATCAATAAAAAAAATGTTTTATGGAATTAACCGGTCAATAGAATCAAATTTATCTGAACCAATGTGATTATATTAAGCGGAACTCACTGCATAATATATATAAATATTAATATAACCCATTTTTTTTTAATTTCAGCTCTTCTATATTCATTAAAATATTGAGCAGTTAGCAAATCTCTTCTCACTAGCCACACTTGAACTATAGTAATAAACTGATGAGTATACTAATATATTATATTGTAAGTAATTAATATTAAATTCAATTTTCAATTTTTTATAATCATATTTTATGGGGTTCAAAGTAAATTATTTAGTATAGTGTGATCCAACCAACAATATGTTTTTTGGTTCTCCTGAATACATGAGCTGTATTTCATTATATTAAAAATGTCATGAGTGACATGAATTTGGTAATATTAGATTGATAATATACAATATACATTATACATTACACGGGTTACAATCTTATGGCTAATATAATATGAGACTAAAGTCTCTAATAAAAAAAAAATATAGTTACCTAATATTAAGTAAGAAAGTATGACGTTGAATACTGTTGTAAGTGATCGACCCACATAATAAAATGTGACATCCACAAATTTTAGACAATAGTTATTAGTAGATATCATTGAAATATATAATATTGATAATGGCAATACCTAAAAATTAAAATTTCAAACATATATTTTAATATTAAAATATTGTAAAATAAAATTCACACAAATGATATAATTAAAAAATGTAATTTAAATATCTTTATTTTTGGTTTTACAGCTTCTTAAAAATGCATAAAAATATTTTTTTTTTCTACAAAATCCAAGCATTAGTTCTAAGTATAGTTACAAGTAGTAAATATGATGTATAAATAATTTAAAGTTAGTTAATCATAATTAGTATTTAATTATGATAGAAATAATTACAAAATATATATTATATTCATTGGTGCAAATAAAATTAACTTTTGATAAGTTTGTTCCAAGATTGGATTTATTAAATTTTAATAATATAATTAAGTTACCTAAAGGTAAAAAGAGATTGAAGTACTTTTGAATCTAAAAATACAAATTAAAATAGATTTTATAATACATAAAAAATCAAAAATCAAATGGCAGGGATAATTGGAAAATTGATTGTATAACGGGATAGTCCTAGAGGCTGTTAAAACAGGTAAGAACAAAAAAGTAAAAATGTAGAAAACAAGACCATTATATTTTAGGCACAACCTTACATTTATGAAAACCTTTAATTATCATAAATTTAGGTCTGCATATAAATATAACTAGTATGATGTTGAAGTAAGATAATTAAGCAAAATTACTGGTCTAATCAATATCATACCATAAACAATGTTTAGTTTTTTTTTACTTTAATAATTCATCAGTATAACCTAAATAACTTACGTTTCTAACAGTGAGTGGATTAAACGGATTTCCTTCAGGAAACTGTACTACTTTTGGAAATATCTTAGACAAACGACTTAACGTAAAACAAATTATTGCTGAAACCAAACACTGGAACCACGCAATGAATATAGGAGCATCCACATCTAGTTGATCAACACTCAATAAAGTCTTATTTACAAATACTGTAAGAATAGATATCACCCTGTAAAATATCAATCAAACATTTAGACACCATATAGGTAGGTTGGTACAATGTAGTAAGAAAATATCCAAAATCAATAAGACTATGAATATATTGTAACTACTTACCAATAAATAACGACAACAAAAAATATTTGGATATATTTCAACGATAAAGTATCAAGCTTCATCTCAAAATATGACATTTTTATGTGACAAATAATGTTAAGTGAATGGTAACTAGTATATATACTTGAAGAGGTATGGGTATTCGTTCCGTGTCACGTACACTTTTGGTAAACGACACACAACGACTACAACTCTTTAGCTACATCGTTAGTGGTTACTATATTTTATCCTGTTCTATTTGCACAAAAAAAGCATACGTTTTTGATTGAAACCCTTATCACGATAATGTACGTGTACCGGAATTCAAACATCAAATAATTTTACAAAAAACGAAAAATGACGACTGTAATGGATACACGCGAGGCGTTGTCTGTCCGTGGACAAGAAAAATATTAGATTTTTGTCATACTTATTACGCAAAAGTCATTATATTGATCGATAATAACGGTGATTGAACAGTAAACAATAATATTACTAAAAAGTAAATGCGTCAATATTCCGGTAGATATGAGAAACATTTTATATT
Organism: Rhopalosiphum nymphaeae; assembly: GCA_036289425.1. Taxonomy (NCBI): domain Eukaryota; kingdom Metazoa; phylum Arthropoda; class Insecta; order Hemiptera; family Aphididae; genus Rhopalosiphum; species Rhopalosiphum nymphaeae. The sequence goes on along the minus strand of JAZAQC010000001.1, from coordinate 5,100,160 downwards.
CATGATAAGCGTGGTATACCACGAACATAGTAATACAAACATTAATCTGTGCACGGTGGCTTGCCTCCAAAGATAGTATTATCACCGGTTCGAACAGCGAGCACACCGCGAGTTGAACCGTCTTGATAACGTCGCAAAATTGAAATTAAAAATACGAAATTCAAGTATTCGATCGAGTCCACGGTCTTCTAAGTTTTCTTTTTGAGGGACTTTTTCCAACGAAACGCTGGTGGGGATCTCGTGCGAATGTTGTTGAAAAAGTACAAAAAACGATGTTGTCGTTGAAAGTTTGTCGGGACTTGTCCAAGTGCCTGGTGTCGGTTGCCCGATGTTCAATATTGCAATCGCGTCTGCCGACGAGTGGGCCCACTATGATTCGAAAGAGTTATGGTGACCACAGCGGCACCGTTGGTGGTGGTCGCAATAGTGGCAAAGGCAATGACGACGATGACGACGGGTTCGTCAAGCCCAGCAACTACAAAGTGTTCAAAGATGATGACTCGTCAGTGATCTTGGACGTGGAAGAAGAACGCGCTCTGCTTAACTCGCAGCTGTCCGCGGATGATACTCGTTCAGATTTTGAAGAAATCGACCAATTTGCTGGTTTCAATGTATCACGTAAGTAAAATTCCAATGAAACGTTTCATTAGGTGTGATATCTACCCCTGGATGTTACAATTTTAGGAAACTTAGTCACGCTGTTGACTAATTAATTACAAACTACTAAATTAACTATTGTTGTCTACTGTTTTAAACTCCTATCTTATTAAGAGTTTATTGGTTATTTTATACAGTTTTATGATTTACCAATTCATCCATATTGTATATTTACATTTATTTATTTAATTTTTTAGAACTAAGCCAAGAAGCTTGTTTCAATACATTAGCTTACATTTAAAAAACTATATTATATACCTAGTATATTATAATATTATTATTATTATTATTATTATTATTATTATTATTATTATTATTATTGTAACTATGTATAATATTATCAGTAATACCATAGATTAAATATATTAGTATATATTAATCTATGGTAATACTAGCTTCAACAATTTTAAACAATAATATTTCATAGAGTAATAATTATTTCTATTATTATTATTATTATTATTATATTACTCTGTGTAATATTTATAAATAATTGGTTAATTGATTAACAAATAGTTAATAATTTTTTAAATAAAACACTGTTTTCTGCTGATTATAACTAACAGAGATCATAAGTATTTAGATTTTTTAGTTATCTTATCACAATTGAATCATTTGAATGAAATTTTATTAGAAAGTTGGGAAAATTAATTAATTGAAATCGTGATAATTGATTATAAAAATACTAATCTATAAGTTATATTGAAAAAAAAATACATTACGAATATATTATTTATGAATATATGTATATCTATATGAATTGCCTCTGTTCCACAAATATACAATATAGCAAAATATTTTTTGTGTTTTTGAATTGTAATGGGTTTTTAATAAGTGTCATATTTTTTCTTAATATATTTTAATTTGCTAAAGTTTTTAAATTTGTTAAAAATATATATTTCTTTCTTTCAAATTTAATTATTTATTGGTTTGAAATTGAATACTTACCAGGTTGAGAAATAAATTTTTTCTACAACCCTATGATTGTACTACTACTGCTGTTGATTTTTCAATTAATATTAGACCTTTAGAAATGAGAACCATCCTGTCTCATAATCAATTCTGTAACTGTCCCTATTAATCACTAAAATCTACCAATTTAGTCCACTTATAACTAAAAAAACATCTTTTACTATATCTTTTCATCTCATTCTTAATCTGCCTAATGGTATTTTCTCTATCGGATTCTGTTTCAACACTGTTCATAGAAGTTTAATAAAGTTAATAAGTTATGGAAATAGCAGCTGTGATTTATTATTGTTTTATTGGTTATGTACTTATGTCATTGTTTGATAATAAAGCGATGAAAGAAATAATAAATATTTGAAAATAAAATATTATGATTTCAAAATAATTGTAGAGTTAGTTAGTTAATTACTTATATTTATTTTGGTGTTCTCATAAATAATATTGTAACGAGCTAATTATTCATACTATTATAATATAAGGGGATATAAAAATGTTTTCAAAAAATAAGAAATTATACCTCACATGAAAACAAAATTTAAAAAGTAAAAACATTAAAAGATAAAATCTGCAGTAACTTTATAAAAATAAAAGTGGCATCTTTTCCATGTCAAAATCTTAAATACGCCACTGAATTTATATTATAATTAATTTGTTATTATTGTTTTTATAATCTGGATAGTAAAGATAAATGTATACTATTATTAAACTACTGTCTGTAGTAACTGCACATATTATTCATTGATTTTAATTACTTAGTATTTTTTAAATGTTCAAATAATTTTTAATTATACTGCATGTCTGTATTACATTTATTAGTTAGGTACTATTTACAAAGGAGTACAACATTACATGTTTATGTATGTTGTTTTAGTTATTAACATATTTATTAAACTTATTTTACTTTATAATAATTCATAAATGTAAAAACTAAAAATATATTATTATAATATATCCTTTCATATTATATATTATTATTGTAACTTGTATGAATTAAAAAAAAATCCTTGAATTTAATAGTATATATAGTAGTATAGTAGTAATGGTTAAAAAGGTCCTCAAATTTCAACTTCACATAAGTTCTTTAATTGGTTTAGTTTTGACACTGAGTACTGAATAGGTATTACAGAAGTTTTTGTTAAATAATCGATTATAATATCATACAAATACTATTATATGAGTACAATAGCACCAAACCAAACCTGTACTCAAATATCATGAATATCTATTGAAATAAAACTGTTTAAATATTATTATGTAAACATAATTTTATCCATACAGGGGATTGTTAACAATAAATATTATTTTGATAATGATCTGTATACAAAGTACATAGTATATTATGTAATCGTATTGTATTGGAACGCTACAATTTATAAACTATAATGTATTTTTCCAAGTATTTAGTAAAATCATAATTTAATTGTAATATAACTTAATTAAATTTAAGTTTAAATAGTGTTTAGTAATGAGTAATGAAAAATGATAATTTTTTTTATAAAATTTATAGATTTTTTCAGTCTTCATTTACTTAAATTACTTAGGATGGGGGTTGGCAACCTTTTGAAACAGCAGAGCCACAAAAAATGTTTATTTCAATATTTTAGTATTTGCTTATATACGATTATTAATTGATTTTTAATTTAAAATAAATAATTTATACACAAAATAATATTTATTCATGTAAAAACATCAAATATTATTTGCACAAAACATATCCAAGTATTTTAGCAATAATAATAAATAATACAGTTATTAAATAATAGATAGTTGTATAGAACATTGGTTTTGTATGCATTTGGAAAGTTTGCAGGAACAGACTTTTAATTTTAATTAATTACGGTACCCTGTGCAAGTATTTCATATTCTTAAAAGTAACAAAAATATAAATATATTTTTATATGATAATTTTTTTTTTTTTTATATTTAATAAGATAATTATTTTTGCTTATGGATCTAAAGAGCTGTAATTTATACTTGAAAGAGCTGCTGGTTGCTAACCCCTGACTTAGGAGAATTAGACTATACTTTTTGTTTTGTCACTCTACCCCATATGTAACATAATATATTTAGGTTCAGCAAATTTAATTTTATAATTTTTGCTTTAATATTAGAGTAAAATGATTGAACCGATATTAAACTTAAAAGTTAGATTATTATCTATAGTAGTGATTCTCAAACTTGTTATAATCGTGGACTACTGATGGCTTATTAAGTAGAACTACAAACTCCTTTAGATTATGTTTCAAAAACTCTATTAAAAATAAATGTTTTCTATAGTCTAATATGGACTGGTGGTTGAATACCAATAATCTAGAACACCTAATAAACTTTTATTGATATTTTCAATTTAAAGTGTATTATATAATTATATAAAATATTACAATGCTTAAATAGGTGTGGTAAGGTGTATTTTGGCACTACAATTTTATTTGTGTTTTGTTTGTTTTCCATAAAATTACAAACGTACTGATGACCTATAAGTACAAGGATTATTTATAATACTAGTATTTATTTTGCTTTAAAATTAAAATATCAATAAAAATCTATGAGGTATCCTAAATTATATTTATTTAAGCTGTATATTAAGTTAATTAAGACTAATATAAACCTACAACCCAAAATTGGATCTGTTGAATGCAAAAGCTTACATGTTGCACTAGAGCCAGAAAGAGAAAAAACCAAATGGTGCATTCACATTCTTTTTTTATATGATAAATAAATATAGATTTAATAAAGGTGAGTAGGTAGGTAGATTTTAATATAATAGGTAATAGTAAAAATTTGAGTTATACCATGATTTTACTTTAATTTACTTTTTATTTGAAATAATATTAGCGTAATTGTTATACTTAATTAGTTAATGTTTTTCAAATAGGTTTTTACTGGGATAGAATAGATTAGAGATAGGTTAGTTCTGATTTTATAATTGTGATCCATATTAAAGCAACTGTTAATTTAGATTCTAAATTGAGCAATAAATGTATTGATTTTATAATGATATAGTTTTTTTGTGTATGTAATATTTAATATGTATACTATACACACAATAAGGAAATGAAAAAATACGTAGATTTCTAGTTTTAAATAGAAAATTGGATCTGGATTGTATTTTTAAAATGCCAAAATCAATTTCTTTTTCTAACACTAATATTTAAACATTTTTGAATTTTTTGAGCTTTTTAATATAGACATTTGAAAATTTTTATTTTTTTTTTTTTATAAATGTTAATAAAAATATTTTCAGTGATTTAAAATTCTTGAAAATCTAATGTAAGGTTCCTCATACGTTGTTCATTTAGCAGTTTAAACATATACAAAATATATAGTCACAGAAATTCATAAAATAATTTGTATTTACATACTATATGTTTGTTTATTATTAATTTTAAATTATGTTAATTTATATAATATTTTTTTTAATGGTACCTGTTCAAAAATTTTCTGTTATGATTTTATAAAAAGCATTATGAAAATCTGCAATTTAAATAAATAGTTTCTCGTTTGTGTAGAAAAAATATTGCTGTAACACTGGGTACCATTAACTTTTTAAATGTAAAAAAAATCAATGAAATTCTTTAACTAATTATAGACATTGGCTTGGTGCGATAAAAAGCTGGGTTTCTGAAAAATCTAAAAGTGGATTGACGAATTCTTGTAAATAACTATCATTTGATACAAATTTCAAAGTTATAGGACAGTACGGATAGGTCAACTTCACACTCAAAAAGTGGGTTTGTTACGTAAAGTGTGTGAATTTGAAAATATTCACAAATTTTTATGTATCTTTTAATATATATTTAAAAATTTTAGAGTGTTTTATTCAATTAAATGATAAAATAAAATTAATCCATCTATTTTTATTTTTTCTGTAATTTATAAACAAAATATTGGTAGAAATTTTAATCATTACGTCTAAGTGAATAAGCCAAATTCACGAATGTGAATATCGTAGATTATTTTGTTAAAGTTTAAGAACACCATTCACAGAAACTTAAAATTTTTACGTATAATATAATAAATTTTATTATACACAACATGCAAATGTTTTTCACCTTGAACCTATTCACACGCGGTTTTACAATAAGATTATATTGACCTAAAAGTTAGTAATATAATATAATATGGTATAAATATATATTAATATTTATAATTTAATAAATACAATATTTTTAGTAAAAATTAGATTGACATACCGTAGTACTATAGTCTATAATAGTAAAATAAATTATTTAATAGTAATATCAAAACACTTATCATGAAGTATATTTAGTGTTATAATCAGATTATCTCTGCTCAGAATCGTTTTTCATAAATAATGATTAATAATCTATCATTAAATTCAAATTTAACACATATCCATTATAATGACTTACTCGATACCTACAAATTACAATATAACAGAGCAGTACTCATTTGCCATTTTTTTAATACATAGGTACCAGGTACTAATGTATTATAAATTATAATATAAAATAATTTGTATGATGCTGGCTGCATTTTTTTTTTTTTTTTTTTTTTTGTGATAGGTTAGCAACTTAGTATAAATGTATAACTTTTATCGTGCAGACTGTTTTTAACAAGTAGTAAATTAATCGGTTTGCTTGTAATTTTATAAGTGAGCAGCGCCATAGCGGCAACTGCTAAACGAACTATACATCACGTTGAGAACATCTGTAGTTAGTCGCGTTTGGTTTTTGACGTCCACTCGTAGACATTCACCGTGATGATAACCGTCTCGAAGACCTCCGTTGGAGCAGTCTTGTCTGGCATAGTGGGCCTGTGTTTCCTAGGTTACTTCGTCTTCTTAAGTTATGAATACTGCTGCAAAGACCAAGAATTCAAATCGAACCGACTTAAAAAACGGCTGCTGATCATAAATGATGAACTGGAGTCGTTCGTCCACGAGTTGGATTCACCGGCTTTAACCAACCGTCAAATTAATCAGCAAATCTTCATACAGGAGGTGAATATGGGCGAGTCCTACTTGGAATGCGGAGATGTGGCCCGTAGCGTCGAGCACCTAGCCAATGCGATGGTTTTATGCAATAAGCCCACTGTGTTATACAAAGTGTTGCAGAACAAACTGCCCAAATACGTGTTCGACATGTTGAATAAGAAGATGATAGCGGAACAGTCAGAATCGTATCCAGCTGACCTGTTATCAGGAATCTAGTCTCATATGAAATCAAATAGTGTTTTTATCGTTAAGTTGTTTATATAATTATATATTTATAATACGTTTGTATTAATTATTTATTTATTTGATGCTATACAGCATTTGACGATGAGGATTTTAATTTATAAAAATAATAGGTGTATTATATAAATATACAAATATTATTATTATAATGAAATATTAATAGTTTAATAAATTCAATGTTTTCTGTAAAAATTTAATCAACTTATTGTAATATTAATAGTAAAAAAAAAATGACTGATATAGCTATATAAAATGCCTATTGTGAAGTAATTTAGTTATATAGTCTCCGTTCAAAAACTTTTATACAATAATAATCTATAATAGATGATATATCATTAAATTCAAATTTAACACACCTATAACAGCGACCCACTCTACACCTAATATATAGCGTAGCGTAACCCACTTGCTTATCATTTTAAATACAAATCGTAGAAACTTGCAATGAATTTTTTATCATTACGTTTATTATAATTCTGTATGAACTGTAAAAATAATTAAAACTATTTAAAATAATTCCAAGCTATATAGATACAATTACTTAACTCTCTTTTTGATGGCTCCTTCATTGACGCTTATAATCTCCTAACCGACATTAGCTTCGGTGTACCTTCTTATTTCTTTCCAAGACGTATGCCCTTACTATGGTTATAAGTCATAACTATCCTATTTATGAGATTAACAAAGTTTTCCCTTGCATTTTAATCACTATTTAAATATTATCATTACGATACAATTAAAAATGTTATTTGTAATTTCCGTCCGTCATTAATAATGTATTTTAATAAAGAAGTATAGTATATACTTATTTAAGTTTCAACTCCGTTCAAAATCGTTTTTTTCGTACATAATGATTTACCATTGAATTCAAATTTAATACTTCCATTACAGTGACTTATACTGGCTATACTTAATGATGAAGTAGATACACTCGAAATATACAGCTAAGCAAGTTCGTGGTTTTTTGCTTTATTTCTGTTAGTTATAACTTATAATACTACTATAACGAGTATAATGACAAGAACGAAAAAATAAAAGTAAATATAAATTGTTTATTGATAGATTTAGGTATTAGTTATTCGGTCTATTTATTAAGAAAATAAAAGGAGAAGGTATATTTAGTATTTCATTTCTAAATAAAAGTGGAGATGATAATGTTCCCCTTTAATTATCGAAACAATATAATACAACCAACAAAGAATATCTTACTATAAAATTGTATAATCAAAAAGATGTCGATACAACAATTATTTGCATAATATATGTTACGGTGTATGTCCGCAATTGTTCGCTGTTGGTCAATGTAGACATATATAACAAGGTTTCGGTCATTGTTAACATATAGTAATATAGTATAGACTGCATAGATAGTTATATAAAATACAACATTTAAATTAATCAACGAATTATTATTATTATTAGATAGTACCTATTATTATATGTACTTATCATTCATTTAACTATTTAAGTTATATTTATTTTATTTTACGAAATGTATTAATCCCCTTAGAGCCAACTGTACCAGAATAGTTTAAACTAAGTTTAATATATCAGTGATTAATATTAAATTGTCTTTATATGATAAAAACTGATTTCTGGTTTATATAAAAACATTTTTTAATTATTGTATAAATCAATCGTATACTATATATCTTGTATAACTGCGATGAATGAGATAAAAGCATACTTAAATGGCTGCAGTATTGTGAGCGAGGTCTTTATCAAGATATGTTATAAAAGTTACTGAGCACGATAATAAAATATTTTATCAAAGTTATATGCTGTATGCCTACAACTATATATTATTACTAGTTATTAATAAACTGACTTTCCCATCATACCGAGATTACATTTAAATAAAACAAATTTGATTTTACCAAATCACCAAAATCGCTATGTATATAAATGTCGAAATTCACTAGTGAATGTTTACAATTAGTTCAAGTTTAATCGTTACACTAACATTCACCAATTTCGGACATTCACAGTAACATATATATATTTATCATGAATGAATATGTGTGTGGTATATCACATGTATTATTATGTTAAGTATTTATATCCGTTTTTTTATGATCTCATATGTCTGGATATATTATAATACCTACAACACAGTTAGGTTAAAGCTATTAAATAAATGTCGTTTAAAAATATTGTATTGATTTTGTTTGACATTTCGTGTTTATTAGATGATGAAAAAAATAATAGCAAAATAAAAAGGTCACAATAAACCCCGAATTAAATTTAATAAAAGGTAGACGTACCAAAATGTATTTAGATAGTGAACTTTTTCATTCGGTATTTGCCGTTATCCATCATTTACCGTGGATAATATGTGAATCACATGGATTTTATATGGCATCTACTTTGGTGGAAATAAATTAGTAACGTCTCATGTCGACGGATACAATCGTAAACAATAATTATTAAAAACGATATTGCTGTTAAGTGTTGAAAATTGAAATTATATTTTAGATGGTTCTTTTATAGAAATATTATATTTCATTATATAAACATGTGTGTTGAACACATTTACAGGTGGTGTATCCGGAGTATTTGAAGTTGAGCATCTAGTCGAAGTTCTCCAAAAGAACAATGCTTCGGATGTGTTCGTCGTGACTGTCCCTGCCAATGTGAGGTACGTTGACTACATCGTAATCGCAACGGGTAGATCACAAAAACATTTGATGTCGATCGCCGATTTTATTCACAAGCTTTTTAAGAAAAAGCGCCGACCATCGGACAGCATACCTAGATTAGTGAACAAGAAGCCTATTGACTGGATTGCATTGGACATAGGTGAGTTTTTTAATTTCGACTATTAAGTTATTATTACTATGCGTGCGCAGTGAATAGATGAATTTGAAGGATAAAAAAATGCCGATGTCTCATATATTATTTATCTTTAAAATATTATATTGACTAATTCAAAATTAAATTAAAACATAAAATAGGCAGGTACTCAAAAGACTGTGTGCTTGTTTAATGATCTTTTACTGGTAAATAATTATACACTATATTGTTTTCTAGGCAAAGCTCGATCAAATATCTAACATTTGACAACAAATTTCATTGTTTTTAATTTAGCTCATAATTTTATTTACTTTTGTTCGTAGGCCGCAATATATCAAATTCTAATTCAACAGAGTCCGGATATATTGATATAGCACACGTAATCGGCCTACGAAAATAATTATGAATTATTATTGAACAATCAAAATTGAATAACCGTAGTTTCTATTATATTATGTGTTTTACGTTATGTATATACCATCATATATACCAGCTACCTAACCTAGTTTCTACTCTGATTTACCATTTTATATTTTACTAATATACCTTGACGAACCTATAGTGGGAAGGAGTCGAAGAGGTCGTATCGGCCCTGTCGGCTGTTCATATTAATTTATTATTTTAGAAATATTATATTATAATACATTCGAAGACGTTATTTGAGATAGTGGGAAAGTAGCGTGAAAATTGTATGTAAATTGGTAATTCCTTAATCAATAATTCAAATCAAATAATAATAAATAATTATTACAGTGAAAAATTATTCTATGTATACTTATAGTACTTATAAATATATTAAAAAAGTTATATTTAATGATATATTGTATATATTGTAGTTCATCACTTAAATTGTCATTGTTAAAATTTTTGAAAATAAATGAAAATGGTGTTAATTTATTGTTGCATTGCTAGTGCTTGCCGCTTAATGTTGACTCGGGCATTCAGCATTTAGCAGTCTATACTGTTTTATATAATAGTATTCTATGTGGTGACGTCTTACTACCCGTAGTGTGTAAATGTTATATCCGTTTTTTATACCGTAGAAAATTATACCAATTACTATAATACAAAATATTATACCAATGTATAACTATGATTTTTTTTCCAAATCTACAAATTTGGTCCTTCTCCCTCTTCTCAAAAATTATGAAATGACGCCTTCGAATACACTGCGGTTTATAAACATATTTGCTCATTGCTCCTCACTATCTTATAATAATATAAAAATAAAAATATATAAACACGCACGCATTATAAATGCACGTATATAAACAGAGTATACTTATACGTCTGTATGATATATAATATTATAATATCGTCGTGACCCAAAAATTATTACTGCGGGACAGCGCGACCATTATTTTATAGACGGATTTCACGCCCGCGTCGTTGTCTAATATGACGACGCGCAGCGTCTGCAGGTATGTATATATGGTCTTCCATTGTTGGAGAAGAAATCAACGGACGCCGCACCGCGCCACGAACAACGCGGCGTACAGCCGATCGGCGCGCTGTGATACAAAACAAAACAAAAACAAAAAAAGCCATACAATTCTCGTGTGTATAAAATATAATATTGTATGAACTGGTCGTTTCGTTATAACTGACAGAGCTGTACTATACAGGGTGACTCAACCAAGTATGCTTACCCCCGTTTTTTAATTTTTTAATTTATTTATTTAAATTCTGATTTTTGGAATTTTAAATAAATTTAAGGCCTATATTTTCAAACTCTTGAAATTTTTTGTACTAATTTAAGAGTCTCCTGTGGCAGTATAAACTTCTATTTTTCAAATGCGAACCTTCTTTTTTACTGTAAATTATTTAATGGATAAGTTTTTATTAAATCTTTGGTGTGCCCTATCTAATTCGATATTTAAATGAAAAGTTTTTTATTTATTATTTATAATAAAGATATATAATTCTTCTATATGATTTTACAAAAATATAAAATAGTTGTGATGTTAGATCTAGTAATTATTATACTTTGACAGTTTAACTGTTTTTACAAATTATTAATGGTTGATATATTCATATTTATGTCCAAATTATTATAGCTTTCTTATCTTCTAAATTCATTATCATGGATTATTATCCTTTACACACCAAGTAAAATAATTCAAAAACTACGATCAAATTTTAATTTGTATACGTTAAATAATTCAAATAATTGATCCGAATGGGGGTTCTTTTTTGAAAAGTAGAAAAATGTATCGCTACAGGATGGATGCTTCTTAAATAACACTAAAACATCTCAAAAATATAAAAATATGATTTCTAAGTACATTTAGAAAATCCGATTTTGAATAACTATATTATTGAAGAAAGAAGTGGGGTGAACGTATGTTTGGTGAATCACCCTGTATACGTGCTTTGACCTGCTCGCATATATTTAATTATTTAGCCATGGTGCGCGCGATCATCATACAATACTATTTATGACGTATCTATGTCTGAAAAATTCTTCATCAGCCATGGTGGCGGCGTAGAGATTTCTAACCTGGTTGGGCAAATTTGTTTCCTAATACAGTAGGTACTATAAATATAAGGGACAGTTGTATTGTCGTGCATTTTTCTTAATATTATCTTTATCGTACGTACGATAAATAATTTAAATTGACGAATGTATCTATGATGCAAACTATTAGATTTTTGTGTATTTTATTTTTTAGTTCATTACATTGATATTACTATCTAAAAGCTATAAACCCATTTCACATTATATAACTGCAAAAAATTGATCAAAAGCTTTTAGTGCATACCGTGCCTTTTTTTTTCATATAAGGGCATTTTTCTCGGTTTTATTATTTATTAGCACATATTTTATGATTAATACAATTTTTTTGTAAACTTAAAATATACCTACCGATTTGAGATTTTAATCGTGAATTCTTGAATTCATAACCATAACAATATATTGTATACTGTATAATATTCTTTTACATGACTGCATAATGCATGTATGTTGACTGTTATAAATTGATTGCCCGTAAAGAAAATTAAATTACATAATTAATTGTACAAATTATTTCATTTTAATTCGTATCTATTGATTTTAATTTTTCATGTCAGTGTTCAGCTAATTAACGTCGATTCGTAGTATTATTGACATCACTGCATTACTCTAGTATTTTTTTTATATAATATACTAAGAAGTGATGGATTTTTTGACATACACATTTTGAGTAGTGTAAGAAACGATGGCACAGCAAAAAAAAAATATTTTATTATTTTGTGTTTACCTATATGGCTATTGACAATATTATAATATGTAATAATATATTTGTACTTATAACTGTTGCGATTAGTTAATATAATTATTTGTCGGGTATATGAATTTTTTTAAACCTTTTTTTTTGTTTTTAATTGTATTACACTCGATGACTTGAACTTTGAAAAGTTAAAATCATTCATGAATCTCAAAAAATATATATATATTAGAAAAATAATATTTGTAGCATTCAAAATAAAAATAAAATATAATTAAATGTTATTTTTAATTACGATGGGAGTAACTCGACATTATTTGAAAATTTATTTTTAATAAATTGCATGTCCTTTATATATCATTTTTTCTTAATAATATTTATTATCTACATTTCAGGTAATATAGCTGTACACTTGTTGACGAAAGACACTCGGAAGAATTTCGACCTGGAGACAATTTGGAGCGTTGGAGAAAAGTTCGACTCCCATCTAAATAGGCCTGTGGATTCGTTGGTCTCTTTATTGAACGAACATTCGTTTAGTTTAGATAATTTAGAACCGGTTGATTTCGAACACGTAAAAACCCAGTAATTCGTTGGCGTACAATTTTACTCAGTCAATTGTAAATATCCTTTTGAATATTATATTTTATTTTATTGTATGTAATTTAAAAATCAAAATTACTATTTTTATTGAGAAAATAAAAAAATATAATAAATATAGAAAAGTTAACTTGCGTGTGTGTATTTTCCCCTGTAATCTGAACGTATTTAATGTTTTAAAACGAATGTTAATAATATTATATAGGTGTGTACGGTTTCGGTTAATAATTGTATATCTACTTAGTATACTTGTTTACTTCGTCTTTAACACACATGGTGGCAAAGTTTAAGTTGTCTGTAAAATAAACAAAATCAACAATTCGTCGTATAGTATGTATGATTAGTTGATTTATGTGATGTGAACGAATAATGACGTTTACAGTATCTTTAAAGAGGTGAAACTTAAAATTAAAATAAACGACGTATCATTATAGTAAACAATTCTGAAAAAATAATCATTAATTAACATAAATTTATATGTATATGTAGTTGTTCACGTCAGTAAACAAAGATTATTCTTTGTAATTTTCATTTTTTAGAATCTGTATTAACAATAAAAAATAATTGCCTTATAAAATCTTTAATTTATTATTATTATAATAAATCTGAATTCCAATTTTAACATTTTCTATTTATTTTTTTATTATCATTTATTTATATTAGTGATTATTGACTTCCATGAAAAGTATCAATAGTATTATATGATTTTTTTAAGCGGTCGTTACTTATAATCATTACCGTATAAAGAAATATATGTAGTGTATGATATCGATCCTGTTATAAGTATAAAAGTTGTTAATGTTTAAAATTATAAGTTTATAATTTACTAAATGCCCCGGCCCCACTAACTACCTAGTACATACTCTGAATTGGTGTCTGACTTGAACGGTTCACATGTACGAATGTACGAATATTGCGTGTGAAATTATATATATATATACATACATATATATCGTTTATATAACCGACGAAATGATTGATTTCGAGTATCTAAAAAACGAGTTCTACTTGGCTTGCGTTCTGTGTCATTACACCCGTTTCATTATATATTAACGTGATGCATACAATATAATATTGTATTAATTATAACATTCTGTTCGCAATAGTTCTGTGCTTCTGTTTGTATTTTAAACGTTTGACGATTTCCTATAAAACGTATGTATACGACAAGTACGCGCGCTGTTGCGTTATTATCAAACGTTTCGATACGCTTTCTCGAAACGTTCGTAATTGTTAAATTACTCAACGGTTTAACATTTTCTCACGTTTCATTGTTGTGTTGTCAATGTTATGAATAAACTAATCTCGTTATTGTTCAAACAACAAACTGCGAGCGTTTTGTTCATTTTTTTTTTTATTTTTTTTTTTTGTGCAATAAACGTCTATTTTACACCAAAAACGTACCTGTATACAACATCATATATATACATATAAGTACCTACCTGTTATAGTGTATATTATTATATTTTATAAATCGTTCGTAATAATATAATATATTTTGTAATATTATTATAACAATAATATACATGCATATTTTGACTGTACAGTTTTCTAAGAGGATCAAATGAAAACATAAATCCCACACACACACACACACACACACATGTATGATGCTACGCGCAATGATGATGGAATTAGCTTATACATTTTATTATTATTATTATTATAACATGTTTACAGATGTCGGATTCATGCACGTAGCCGTGGAAATAATGATTTTTTTTTTTTAGGCGGTCGGTAACGAGGAGGTCCAATATAGGTATAATATGACCAAATCATTTTTATATTTGATTTTTTAATTATGTTCAATACAGCGTTTGAAGAAAAATATATTGATAAATACTCTGTATATCGAAAAGTATAAAGAACCAAACAGTATGCAATACAATATACACATATAAGTATAGATTGCCTAAATATAATAATTCTACAAAAAATTCCATCAATATGCTGGTTAACACACATTGCATCGTATATTATTATATTTATAATATAAAATGTTATTTGATAAAAATATATCGTTAACGCTAAGTCAATTTATAGTGTTATCTGGTGAGTGTTACTAAAAATGTACGGATTCTAAGAACTACTATTGATCTAGAATTTCGGCTTGCTGTAAAAACCAAATAATTCCATTTTTTTTCGAAAATACACTTTTGCACGGAATTGAATCATGAAAAATATTCCCTACAAGTGGATACAAACAACCAGAGTCATATTCTTTGTATAATTATAAGTTTTAAGTATAGTTTTATGGTATAAATTGAATCATTTGGTCGACTGGTTAAAATAATCACATAAATAGAGATTTATTTTATTTTTGTTGCAAATGATAGTCACATTTTAATATAATTAGTAAATTATATTAGTATGCATACGTTTCACAACTTGGTAAATCTAAATTATAGTTTTTTTTTACTAAAAATAATATAATAATTTTGAAAAACGATTACTGAAAAAATAAAAAATAAATCTACATTGGTGGAAGTAATAATACGTATCGGGCCATCGGAGTTTCCGTCAAAGTTATGATATCACATGAAAATTGTGATAAAAATTATGATATATCAAGTTAATTATATTTTAATAAAATGTGTATAAACACGGACGGACCAACTATAGTGTCTAGTATCTTATTCAGAAGTATACGAATTAAAATTGTAAAAAAAATTCAAATAGGTATATATTATTTATTAATTATAGCTCATCTTGCACGATGTTGCATCTCTAACAAAATGTTCATGTTTTGTGATCTAACAAACCCTTATATTTAGTCCTTCGTTAAAATGTAAAATATAAATTATTAACTTCGAAGTACATATTTTTGAGTATAGTATTATCACTATTACCTATATACCAAATATCAGAACTATGAATGCGATATATACTTTGCTGTGGATCGCTTATACACACACAAATAATGCTTTTTATTAACATAGTTAACTTATTTCAATTTCAAAGTGAAGTTACACCCATTCAAACAATTGTTAATATCGAACAACATTATATTTTCCGATATACAGAAAGAAACAGTACTGCAGTTAAACAAACATTCGTTTCCAATTTTGTTTTAGAGTATGTTTTGTTCGTTTCAATCTTAGTACATAAGCGCTCAACTTAACCTATCATCAATAATATAGATGTAATTAACATTTTCAAAAAACAAGGTTTATGTTCATGTAAAAGGTAGGACCCATGGTCCATAAACCTCACGCCTTTCCACAGGATACATGCCTGGTCGAATCACGATTCACGATAATAAAAATAATTATCAATTAGCGATCCACGCCGATTGTTCGACTTATACCGATTTCAGTTATTGCGGTCAGAAACAACTGTAGTATAGAAATCGATTTTGGATATTTTGGTCACAGTCGATTTAATCGGAAGTCGATAACATTTTCAGATTTGTTGGTCGAATTCAAACGTATTATCGACAATTATAAAATCATCGGTAATTTAAAAACTGTATCTACTATGAAAAATTAAAGTAGCTGGGCATATCTTGAAATGAATTTATTTTTATTCAATTCAAATTCCTTTTAGATTCGTTTACAAAGAAATATTGATTAAAACAGTTTTTGAAATGTAAAATTGAGTATAATCAACAACTTATCATGTAAAAAACTATAGGTGGCCCGGGTTCATAAAATGTAAGTAAATCAGAAACGTATTAATTATTTACGAGGAATAGGTAAATATTAATTCATATTTAAGTTGATTTTGAAATGAAAAAAATTCTCATTACTTTGAAAAAAAAAAAATAAAACAAGGAAAATGAAAATTTTTGCGCAAATCTAGCATTTGGTAAAAATGATATTGTTTTGTTTTTGTAGTAAAATACAAATAACCCCAGATACTTAAAATGTTCATCAAATGTTTTTATTATTATTTTTTATACATAATATAATTTTCAAAACATTTTGAATTTTTATGAATAATTTATATACAGTTTAAATAAAAAAATATTTTGCTCAGTCAAAAAGCTTGAAATTTTTCTACAAAGTTCTTCAAAAATCATTTTATAGAAGAAAATAAAAGTTAAATGTAAATCCATAAAAAAAATGTATAAGCGTCTGAAAATAATAGAGATAAATGAGATAATCAGTAATTATAATAATAACGACTAAGATAAATAACCAGCACAAACCAATATCGTTAACAGCTTCAAGACCTACTTGAGCTTATTTAAAAACGTAAAATCTAGGAGATAACTGGAATAGTGATATCCCTTCGCTTAATTTAATTCACTTTCACCACTACTAAGGTACCTATACTGCAAATCCAACCAGCATTTAGAATATTTGGACTTTTCATGTGTCAAATAATTGGCGAAGCACGATTAAGCATTTTTGCGTGTTTAGCATTTAAAATCCACAAAACATTTGTCCCTAAAGAAAATTACCACATTTTGGCATTAAAACGAAAGAAGCAAGTGTAGTTTTTGTTTAATATGTCAACAGTTTTAATACAAAATTTAAATTTTCATATACTTACCTATTGTAATTAAGCTCTCGTGGACGTTTATATAAATAAAGCCTATAAGAGTATGGTTTTTCAATTAACATTTTTAAAGTTCATAAGTTACGTTGGCATGATGTACTTACGGTTTTATAGTTTTAATTAATTCAAAGTATGACTTTTAACTTGTTTAACTTATATAAAACATGAATATACTTTTTGCACATAAATTCTACATATTTATTTTATTCATAATATGGAGACAAATATTTATTTATTAATGTCTAATTAGTCTATAAACGAGTATAAATATTCCAAACGTAGTGTTACATCCGACAAAAATAGTGCATACATATATTATGATTTTATGCCCAAACGTGTGTAGCTTGAATAATGCAGTATAATGTACACTTAATGTAATTAGACATCTAACAATAGAGGAATTTTGAAATATTTTAAGACTCCATTTTAATGTTTGGTTTCATTTTTTTCCCACTGTCATCAACATTTAATTATCAATTATAATTCTATTCAAAATACATAGTATTATGTGCAATATATTTCATAAAAATTGGTATTCAAATCTTATTTTACTAAATATTTATATTAAATAATAATCAAAAATAAAATTAATTAACATGGATTTAATTAGTACCTATTCAAGCGCTTTATAATTTTAATTTTTATCCAATAGATATATCAATCACTAATTAAAAAAAAAAAAAAAAAAAAAAAAAATGAAAGTATCCCATTTTTGAACTGGTAAAATAATGGTCACATTAGCTATAAACACTGTAGCTAAGCCGATAACAAATCGGTACTCCGAATTAAAATAAACCATGCACGATACCGCGGCACTTATACGTCGGGAAGACGGAGAATGAAATGTAGGACATTTGCCCAATGCATACGTCAGTTGTCAGTTCGTACTTATTTCGTATTCTTTTTTAATTTATTACACCGTATACAAATAATAATAATAATAATAATGACTGTCTGCTTATCTGCCACTTACCTATACACTAACACTTTAGAACTGTATTCGTTTTGCTGTTTTATTTTTGTATACGACACGATCATGTTATAATAATATCTTCATTAAACCGTTGGTGATGGATTGGTATATATGTGTGTGTGTGTGTGTGTGTGTGTGTGTGTGTGTGTAGGTATATACCTAAGAGTTCATATTTATACCAACTGTGACGCGTAGGTACCTACTGAGCATTCTCGTAAAAACACTTTTGAAATTCTTTTTTAAATATGTGTGATTATAAATTACATCAATTTTTAGATTAGTCGATTTTAGGATTGGATTTATTACGTCATGAAAATTGTATCGGTACTTTTTTTTACCTGAAAAAAAATATGTAAACTTCACTGATTACAACTATTTTTAGTACAGCTGCACATCAACTGTCGACTGCTAATGACATTATTTCCACCAAATATATGAACTCAATATACCGCTGAATTGAATTTAACTACTAATGCATGCAAGTCGTTTCTTTCACATCTAGCTTAATCCTATCAAAACACGCGTCATGACACATCCAAATATACACCACTTTAAAAGAACTTTGTTAGAAACTCAAACATTCACTTACATTAGATTAAACAGCATACTCGAACCTAATAAGTAATAACCTCAACAATTCTCAATGAAAAGGACGCCAACAATATTCAAACACCATAATTTCGCCATTTAAAAAAAAATTATTACGATAATGCAATACTTCAAAGCTGTATCTAAACATTGTAAATTTCAATTATAAACTGTATTTTATTTTTTTTTTTTTATTAATTTATAACTATCTAGTGGACATTAAATAAATATTTTAGAGTACAAAATATTGGTATAAGAGTATCCTTATATAATGTACTCTACTCATAAATATTATATATATATAATGATTTAAGTATAATATAAACATCAATAATTTACCGGTGAAGTTTACATTAAAAATGGGCTTAAACAGTTTATAATCGGTGGAATTAGCATGCGCCCGTTCCGTTTTAAATGGCCTTTAAAGATATAAATATGAGATAGAAATACAAATTTAAAAAGTATTTTAATTGTTCTAAAATAATTTTGTTGAAAAACATTTAAGAACAAACGTAAATACTTATCGATATAATATATATTTTTTAATTAACTCGTTTATCGATATTAATTTTTGTTGGAGGTTTGAATTCGACCTTTATGATTGATGATTTATTTTAAGTGAATGCTGTATACTTAGGTGGGCAGGGTAAAATATGAAGTTGTGAGATAAGATGGGGATATTATAAGTAAGCAGTGATTAGTTGCTTGTATTTTAATTTTTTCAACGCACAACTATATTATTGTTGGACATTGGTTGGTCTCTTTGTATTAATATTGATGATAAAACAAAATTACGTTATTACTAATCATATAATTTTGATTTCAAATTTACGATATCAATGATAATCATTGTTGATCATTATATGAAGAATATAAAAATAGTTCTCTGATAATTAACTTTTAGATTATTTTTCGGCAATTGTTAGCCATTTATAAGTAGATACCATTATAATATGAACCAATTCCATAAGAGTTAAGATTGAAAACTAACTCACTTTGGGCCTTTGGGGTAAGGTGTTAGTAGACCATCTTACCTCAAATGTATGTTATATTACATTTACTTTAGTACCTAACTATAAAAAATAATATTATACTAAAAAATATTTTTTATCACTATTAATAAATGTGTAGAATTATTTGTTAAACTAAACTTAATTAAAAAAAAAAAAACTATTTAAATATTAATTAAACTACAGTAAAAAGTAAACCCATACCAATCCGAAAAAAAGTTTTCGGTAAATAGTCACTATTTATATACTTTTACTCAAATACGTTACAACGCTGCCGGAGGACGCGTTATTTACTATAATTTCGTTACATTAAACCTAGCGACGCCGTTTATTATAGAAGAGGGATATGTACATTGTACATAGATATCCTAATCTAATATTATGTTTTCTGCGTTTATACGCTGGCGGGTGGCTTCGCGTGTTGCTATATAGATTAGTGGTGTGTCGTTTACATTTGTTATATTCATATAATAGTGGTTGATCGATTCCGGGCACGAATAGTTTTGGTTTATTTAACATTAATTGTACATACATATAATATGTTGTTAATGGATATTAATGTATTATTGAATGGCATTTTATACAGATGTTTCGAGTACGCATGTGAACGTTATTATAAAGGTTATACATAGAAGCCTAATTTGGACAAGTGGAGCAAAGTTTATATCATCATAACGTTGAACAATATGATGATGACTATTGTGATACAAAAATGAATGAGATCGTTCCGCCAAACAGATAATATGTTCAATAATTGTGGTCAAGTAAACATCACTGAATGTGTGAACTACTCGTATGTGTCTCTATATATATTAGATTATAGCTTATAATTAAGGTAATTTTTATACTTGGCATCAAAGTGATTTGGGTTACTATTGCTCTAATCGATTAAAAAGTTAAAACATATTGATACCGAACCCAGTCTTTTGAAAATGTGTTACCTGTAAACTGTGAAAAAAGTTTTAATTAAAACCTTGACGAAAAGATTATTTTAATTTTCATCACTTACTATTTTTTTCTCATAGAAATTTTATAACATCAAATATATGAGTGATCGTTATTTATCATATAGTAGGTACCTAAAATAGTTATATTTATCTCGATTAATTGCAGAGTAATTTAAAGATCTATAAAATATATAATAATATTCGTATTATGTATAGAATTGTTTTACTTACAATTTAAATTTCAGATCATTTAGGTACAGAAAATTTATTTTAAATTTTATAATATTCGTTATTCATGTATTTCTTGATGAGTGGGTTGTATAAGGTAAATTTATAATTTTTGTGCTCAGTTCAACGTCAAATCAACTTATCCACTCTTTTTTTCCAGTATTAATGAAAGTACCTATTGTGTAGTATTATTTCTCAGATTTGTATTAATAAGTTTAAATAATAATAAAAAAAAAATATTTCCATAAACTTTTGAGAATTTCCCCCTTCTCCCTAAACACACATACGCGCATTGACACTAGTAATCCCCTGTGTAATAATAAGTCTCAAGCTTTTTGATTACAATAAATAATTTTAAGTATAAATATTTTACATTTATTTAAAATGTTAGTCAGTTGACACCGTTTATAATTCTTCTTAAGATTAGTGTACATGTAAAGTCACTATTATTTTAGTCATTTTTCGTCGTCGTGGTCGAGGTATAATTATTTAACTGCTTATACCCGTGGATTCATCTTACATTTCCGTAGCAAATAATATAACAGGTATTAACCGTGAAAATCACTTCTGATAAAACTTATAGATCCTATTATAAAACTTGAATTTAATCATATATTATTAAATGAAGAATTTCTTAATACGTATTTTTATATAAATTTGATTTTTTAGGAGCTACTATCATCGAGATTCTAATAATATTTTGTGAAAGATATATATTTTACCAAAGTAATATAATTGTATTATAGATCATTTTTACCAAATATGTATTTAATTAGGTATATCTAACTATTTATTCGAAGATGTTTTAACCGGTAGTTGAAATAATAGTGTTGATTTAAGACGCGTTAATAATATATATCAACACGTAAATACATAATAAATCAAATATAATATTATGTATAAATTAAAATAAAATCGGTTGGTCGCCATTAAACTTATAGAGTATAATCATTATGTACGTATGTACTCGTTGATTAAGTATAACTTTACGGGTTACATCTTTGGCTGTGTGCAGTTAGATAAATATATACTGTATTAATATGATCGACAATCATCCGACAATTAACATTTAAAAATTGTCCGGAAAAGTGTTGAAATCATGGCCATGTATCGGCACTCGTCGCCAGAGGCCACGCGAAACACGATATTTTACATGAAATACAAAACGATAATAGAATGTTGTATAATAATTAAGTTGTTACAGTTGTTTATATCGCCTCGGTAGTATAATTATTGCAGCAGTCGTCGGGTCGATCAGTCAATTGAGTTTTATATTCACCGTTATTTCCTCGGTGTCATTTTTACTTTTTTCACGAAATGTGCTTAATTAATAGCGTATTTATATAATATTATATTACAAACTAAAGAACATTTAATTTATCATACTGAGAATAATAAATTGCATCTGTCAACGCAAATCGTTTTAAAATGTAAGCGTATAGTCGAAATTAAAAAGTGTTTATATCTATTGTGGTAACGTGGTGTCAAATAATACTTATATTATAAGATATTACATCTACACGAGTCTTTACGAGCGTTTTACAATAATATTCGAAAAAATATTTATTCGTAAAACTTAAAGCAAAGCTCCAGAGTCGTATTTATAATGAAAAGGTGGTATACCGGATATAAACCATTTTTTTGACAACCTCCTAAGTTTCCAACCAGATTTCGCTATTAAAAATATGTGAAAATTGTACATTATTTTTAAGTTAATATTGTCGTATAATACGCGTTTATCATTGAGTAACGTGCTGTGGCGTAAGTGCATATACCATAATATTTATATTTTATTATATTATATTATATGAATATATATTATGTGGATTGCGAGTACTTATTATTATATTTAACACTAATTATGTAGGTATAAATGTATAATTGTTGAAATAAAGCAAATTATTTTATAGTGGGTATTTGAATTTTTACTGAATTTACTTAATGGTTAATAATAATATTATAAGAATACCTGCTAAGAATATTTGTGAATAAAATATTATAACTTCGTAAAACGTTAAACGACGACGAAATTATTTCTTTTAAACTCCTAAATGAAAAATTAGATACATATTAACTGGGTCACTAAAACTGACCAACAATTTTTAAGTTTTGTTGATGTTAGATTATTATGTAAGATAATTTAATATTTTATGTTGACACACTTATTTTCGTCGATAAACATATATGTATTAAGTCACACAACGCACGTTATATACAATAACAATAACTATAAAAACTCATATTTCATATTTTATTTTTTGTACTTTAGTAGAATAACGTGAACAGAAATCATAACATATACGCGTGTATGGAAAAACTTCTATACATATTTAAGTAAACTAAATATTAGTCTACGCATGCACAAAGCGTTTACATAGTGGTCTTAAAGCAGATTGTTTTAGTGGTTGGAAGCGGATATATCAAATTTTTATTAGAAAAGCAAACACGTTTAAATCATTATCAGTTCTTATAAGGTTTACAAAACATCTAAACAAAACATAAAAATTTAAATGAAAACATTAAACCATATAAGTATTATAGTATTCTTCTTATATAATATTAATGTTAATCGTAAAGTAAAGGAAACCGATATTAATACTATTTTGTATCCAAATCGCGTAACTGTTAAACAGTTTAACATTTAACTTTTTTTATTCAATAAATCTTTGAAAAATTTACTAACGTTATATTTATAAAAATTACGTTCGAGTGTGAATACGGCAACGAAAAAGTACTATTTCCGAAGCATATTTGTGGTCGCTACAGATTTATTTATAGCCTTAGTTTATATAGATATTGTTGCATATATTTATAAAAAATGGAAATTTTTTACGAAGTTACAAAAAAAAAATGTTAAACAATTTTGACGACATTTGTTTGCTGCTGATTTCAAACACAAATTAATACTTTATAAATAATACTTATGAATATAGTATCAGTTACGTACTCAATTACATACATAAATATATGATGACTAAAAAAAAATTTAATTTTCACGAATGTTCTAGGTAAATAAAATGATTAATAATTAAAAGTTTATCCATTCAGTTGCAGGGATGACAAAACCAATATTATTGACGTTCTTAACTATTTATTGACGAATAGCGTAGAAAATAATTATTTTATAAGTGCAGGTATACGTCAAGTTGTATGTAAAAGTCACCATCCCCAAACAATATATAGATAGCTTACACCTATTTATATTATACCATTATCAGTATACATTTAGATTTAAGCCCACTGTGTCATTGTAGTGGTGTCAGTCGTAACAACTATTATTTTATTTATAGGTATTTTGTACGAATATCAGTGGCGCAAACTGAAAATTTTCTGATGGGGAACTTAAGAGTGTTCGTTCTATAACATAAATACTTATATTAATAATATCTCCCATAATTGATATGATACTTATATAATATAAGAATTATCATAAGCACCTCTTAATTCTTATTAAAACTGATAGTCACACACTATACAGTTGCGCTTATTCACGAAGGCATGAACAGTATACCGTATAGCTCGTTGTAGAGTTTAAAACTGACAAAAAATGCATAGAAAACTGAGTAGTTGATTTTTGCTCCAAGTTCAGGATTCAAAATATATTATTATAGATTAATCACCGGACGACGATGGAATCATATATTACATAGTGCGTGTGGTTTTTGGCAGTACGGACTTTATTATTGTTTTCTTATTGGATTTTTGCGATATTTTTACCTTATATTTTAAGTTTAATAATAAGTAAATTTAGTGTATTATCGAATCTTAAATAAGTACTATATAAAATTGGAACCGCTGAACACAGATTTATTATGTTGTATGGTACTGCATTTATAAGACAAACACATCCGCATGTAGTGTGGTGCATTTTCAGATAAATATAAAGAATTATTCTTTATTCTCTTTTTAAGAAAAAGATCTTAGGCTAGACATAATTATCTAGATATTTAATATGTATATATATAATAAATTATTATTTGATTTATGCATAAAAGATAGCGACGAATTCACAATTTTCATAAATTTAATTTGACCTTACGTCTAAGTATAAGTATTCTTATTTTTATATAGTTGTTTAATAGTTTAAGTTAACTTGGAACTTATATAATATTTTACTTATATACTAGAATTTGTAGACTGCAAGTGTATTTACGAATTGAAAACTAAAATTAAGTTACAGTATTAGGTCACTATTATGAATAAATAAAAGTACACATTAATCTAATAAAAAAATTATACAAATTTAAGTTGACAAGTTAAACGCGAGAATAAACTGTTTAACTCAGCCTTTCATATACGTATATGATAAGTATTGAAATAATATATATTTAGTGCGTGAAACTATCGTAATATATAATTATATTCAACAATCGTAGTGTTATTGATCCGCAATAGTTGACACCAGGAGACTCACGATCTTCAATAATTAGTCTGTGAATTCTTCCAGTGCCAAGTTTCGCAGATCGTTTTTCATTACAGATTGTCATAGATGTTCACCGCGGGTATCGAAGAAAAAGAAATTACAATAATAATAAAAATAACAATACATCTAATACTATCATATTTTTAATATCTATATTATATCCGTCGGTCGCCGTGAAGCCGCTTACACATTATGCACGGTTCCCGTCCGTTGTCGTGGTTTTATGAGACCGTGTAGAACCGTTTTTAGATCAGTGGAATTGGACGGACTGAAAACCAAAAATCAAAAGCAATTAAATAAACATCATAGTATATAAATATTGTGTTTATAAATACAATATAATATTATTATATCAATTTTAAAATTAAACAGTAATTTTTTTCTTCGACGGTTGTGAATTTATTTCACGTGAATCTATGCATTTATTCCAATTAGATTTTTTTATTAATACACGCATTTATCACACGTTAAATTATATTTTCAATGCATTTAGTATATTCCAATAGTTTCTAGTAGGAATATTGGATTTGAACATGACTTTTTATTTAATTCTACATTTATAAAGGAATTGACGCTTACAACGGAGCACATGATCGGCATAATAATAGAAAATGAGGATGGTAAAAGCACATCATAGTCGGTCGGTTCCTATGCAAAGTGTGCGTTCTGCGTGGCGTACCGTTTATCCAAAAAACCAACCAGCAACAAGATTATACGACTAGAGGGGTATAAATACAGGTACACTCTGGCTCACTTGATTTACTTGATCTTCAACCTTCGAACCATCAATATCAACTATATATAAACAAAAGAAACCGAAGTCACCGATATTCTCGACGAAGAGAGATTTACGCTAATATTAATAAAACTGCCTTTTTCAGAGTATCATCTGATCCAGAACAGGCGTTCCCGTTGCGTTTCCCATCTCCTTCCGTGGTCACCTCTCGCCGAAGTCGTCAGTCAGAAAGTGTTTTATGACTCTTTAACTGACACTCTCGACGTGCCATCAAAAATGTCTCATAGTGCGAAAACTCTACTCGCTTCACGGCATCCGTATCTTCAGCGTTGGACATAAACATAAGCAGAAGATGTTGCGTACAGAAGAAGGAATGCTACAACCAGCGGCTGTCTTATAAATAGACGGAAATAATAAAATTTGTCCTTTTCAGGGTTATTAACTTCGATCCCCTAAGCGTGCCTGCTTAGGTCATTTTATCCGGACGAAAGCTGTAAACAGACGTCACGTATTTGAGCAGACCTGTCACTGTTAATGATCACCTCCCAAAATTGTATAGATTGTTAGTATAGCATATTCCATATTTAATATTGTAATTTTGTAATTTTTTTATGACTGATTCTCCCTTTTTTGCCTCGTGGTTTTTTTAAAAAAAATTGAAACGTAGAAATAAAAAATACATAATGTAAGTCAGAAATTGCGTATGATTTTTAAAGGTGGTTCACGTTTACGACATATCGCGTAAGTATGACTAAACCGTTTGGAAAAAATTGTATCCTTTGCGCCGTTTATACACTCGCAAATAATAATGTGCAGAATTCTTACTTAAATTTTTAGTTTGTTTATATAAACATACATTATTACTATAATGCAAATAATACGCGTCGGATGAATCACGGACCTTTACCCATAATAACCTTATAGCCAATAATGAGAATGTGGCGTGTACAGTGTGACACAGGTTCCCGTAAATTTAATATTTTTAATATAGAATAGATACAATACTTCAAAACTATTATAAATACTATTATTACTTAAATAAACTATTATAATTATAATAGTATCTATATCAATTAAAATTACTTTTTTCCCTAAAAACCTAGATATACTGTACTGTAATATTCATTGTTTAAAATGCATACATTTTGATAGACATAATATAAATATTCGTCGATTTTGCCAACATCGATGTGAGTAATATAATTTTGTTATTACATGTACATTATATTTTTAAATCGATAAAATTACGTAGGTATTCCACTCAGACGATAGTAAAAGCTTTTGTTATGAAGACGAGTAATAAGTTTACAAAAAATTGTATTCATTAGCTATAAAATATACAAACTTTATCTACAATTTTTATTACATTGTTAGTTTATACATTATTGTATCCATTAAAAAACAGACATTGTATACTCGAATTGAATCATACTTGTATCAAATGACATTTTTTATTAGGTATATATTATTTTTATTATGTATAATATTATTTTGAATCATAAACTATTGACTTGTAGAGTTTGTATAAATTGTACAACTCGTAAATGCATGCAATATTATATTATGTTTGATACATTTTAAATAAAGAAGATAGTAGTAATTAATAAAAACAAAGCTGGAACTAAACAAAATAATCAGTCAACAATGATTGAATACAAGGAGTATTTAGTAATTAACTATTTTATTTTTATGCTGTCATATTTCGTAAATCGTATTCATTTTAACATCAATAATACATACCGATAGATAATTCCGTATACTCTGAATGCTATCCAGCGTTGACCAATTGAACGATTGTGTATTTTTTTAAATTTGTCGATGTTAAATCACTCAGATAACATTTAATCTTTTATCTTTATTGACTTTAATAACCGTCGGTATATTAATCATATTTCTATAGCCCAATGCTGGTGCGCACAGGAAAGCCATCGTATTATAAGTTCACGTTAACATATACATTGATTAAATTTATTATATGTACCTATAGTACAAGTAGCGCCGAAAAATATAATTATATTATAATCGTACACGACAAAACGACGACGCGTCGCGTGCGTGTTTTAAATTTGGGTCGTTGACATTTAAATTCTAATAAATATATTATTATATCCAACCACTATATCGTGGCGGAATAATAAATATATATATATATATATTATATACCATATAAATACATATAGTAAATATATATATATATATATAGCCATATAGGTACGCAATAAACTCCTCCGCGCGCGTCTGATGATTTATGATGGCCGCGTATGCATTATAAACGTAATGCGTACCTATATACTCGCGTTATTTATGCGTTTATTCGCAGCTTAACTGCTGCAGTAGTAGGTAGGTAGGTAGCATAAAATGTATAATGGCAGTCGTTATACAATGGTGCAGTGTAGTTTGCGCGCACGCATTACATAATATATAGAGGTATATTATATCCGGAGAATAAGTGTCCGACGACGTGTGAAATTCGCATCCATGAATATTCATTTTATCGAGTTTGGAAAAAAAATATGTATATATAATAAAAACCGATCGTTAAGTGACTTTGGATATATAAATATATATAAATATATACACCCACATATATATAGATGCGTGGATAAATTATTATATTACAACGGTCGAACGACGTTGTATACCTATAATACTATTATTGTTTAGATTTTTTTTTTGTGTATACCCATCATCATAATAAATTATAGTCGGCGTATTTGACTGCCAGTGAGCAAAGTGAAACTTTTATTTATTTATTTTTTGCCGGGAAGTATTTCGGACGATTATAATACTTTCAAATAATGTGCGAGGTTTTTGTGGTGACTAGGGAGGAGGGGGCGTGAGACTATGGAGCGGACAAAACGTAGTTATTATGAGTCATCCGAATGCGGAATGATTTTTTTGCCAATTACGGTATTTAAAAAACATCAAGATTCGTCGTCGAATTGGGACGAAAATGTTCTAACTGATTTTCGAAAATAAGTTTATTAAATTAAATCATGTACAATTTAACGGCAATTGGATTGGACTGGTTAAAAACGGTCAACTATTTGGAGAGGTATAGAATACGAAATAGTTCTATTAATTCTTAGAAAAAAACTCTAAATACGAATATACGATATACCTATGTCCTACTATAGTTTAAAATAAATTTCGTTGAGAATGTTTTGTTTTGTATGGAAAATTAATATTCTACTTTAACGAATAAGTAGTAAGTAGTAACGTAGTAAAAAAGTTTTATGTATATAGAACATTTTAAAATTCTTAAAAATTAGTACTCAAGTAATTATTATAATTTTTAAGGCTTACATTCAATTTTACAACTGTAATCACAGTGGATTGGGTAACAAGTTACAGATACCTAGTTAATTTATTTTTATTATTATATAACTAT
Organism: Rhopalosiphum nymphaeae; assembly: GCA_036289425.1. NCBI lineage: Eukaryota > Metazoa > Arthropoda > Insecta > Hemiptera > Aphididae > Rhopalosiphum > Rhopalosiphum nymphaeae. The sequence goes on along the minus strand of JAZAQC010000001.1, from coordinate 5,069,933 downwards.
GAAAAAAAAACATATAGTAAATAATTTTTTACATTTTTTTAATCTGTTTTTTAATGTTATCTACGTCGGTGGGAACGTTCAAAAAAACATTTGAGTATACTTTTGTAAGTTTTAACATTTTTGAATGTATAATTTTCACATAATTTGATGTCATTGCAAGGTTTACGGCAAAAAGAGCTAAAATTTTAATAAAGAGTAAATTTTAGACTAAAATTTTTTTTATAAAAACAAAAGCGATTGTATATAGTATTAGATCAGAGTTAACATCGTTATCTATTATTTAAATGTGTAATTTTATCTAAGTCTAAAATTATACTAAAAATGCAAAAAGTTAAAGTCTAATTTAACAACTTTTGACCCAGTATATATTTATTTAAATAGTGAATTTTAAATTACTCATATAATCTTTAAACACTTTACATACTAATAGTTTTCTATCATTGGTAGGTAACCATAGTTAGTGACCACTAATAATAATGATACAGATATTTAGATTAAAGAAATATTAGAATATTTAATATTTAATAGTAACTGTGCGACGAGTATGTTTATTTTTATAGAATGATTTCGTTTGTAGATTTTCGGACGTCAGACTTAAAACTTTTTTCTTGTTTAAGTTTAGACTTATTTTTACTGTATGCAGTTGGTAAATACTGTTGAAATTCATAAAATTTTCATTCGAAAAGTTAAAAAATATAAAAACCTACATAATATAATACCTATAATATATATAGGTCCTACATATTATTAAACATGCAACAAATACTACGTACGAATGAATTACTAACGTCTCTGTGGACACGCTGTAGAACTGTGGGTTATATAAACACTGTAAGTAAAAAATCTAATTACAGTTAGTTATAAATTGGAAATCGCAGTACTTTTAAACTATAAAGAAAAATTGATAAAAAATAACGCTAAAACAGAAATACCAACGCAACATGAATTGTAACTAAACGGATTTTGTAATTCGACAATAAATAATACATATATTGACTCAAATTTTATAATACAAATGTATATTATTATTTCTTAGACATACACATAATTATATTATATATTTTCAAAATATTTAGATTATTTTTTTAATCAAATAATACTATTTTTATATGTATAGATATGTCAGTTATTGACTTAGACGATATGGGTTATATTTTTCGCAATAATTAGTTCAACAACTACCGAATAAATAAATTGGTCAAAACACTAATGCAAAACAATTTAAACAAATAAATATTTACCGAAAATATTAAAATTCAAAATAATAACTATATTCAATACCCATAGAAATTTGTGTTTATCCACCCATACTCCTTCATTCAGAATCGTTTCTACGTAAATAATAAGTCATTGAATTTTTGATTGATGGAGGTGAAGGGTCCGTCTACAATTAGTAAGATGCTTTTTCGTTTCATCATCAAATGTTTTATGCAGTACAATATTAATACAATTTTCTATGAATTATGATAAACGCATAAATAATATACGAGTACAACGCTAAGTAAAATTAATTTATGAATTACAAAGAATTCAAAAGACATGTTGGTAATTCAATTTCCTTCTCAACTAGGAAAATATTGTTTACATTTATTTGAATAGAAATATAACATGCCCATTAAAGTGTAAAGTGACCAACTAACTGATAAGGTACAGATAAATTTAGGTACTATACAGCAAGACTTGTATCCTGATTTTTTTACTGTCACTATTATTTAAAACTTTTTTTTCAGATATATTTTGCAGTTAAGACATTGTTGTTGATGGTGGTAATGACCAATTATGGACTTAGTATGTATGAATAATTCATTTTAATAACGATTACTTATAAAAAATATATTATGTTTCGAGTTTGTTTTCACAGTTTTGTCATACTCTTAAGAATATTGTAAAATCAAATGTTTCACAATTATATAGGACAATATCGTCCCGCAGGACTTCTTTATAATAAATCCTGTAAGCACATAAAAAAGCTAAGGGACTTTATAACAGTTGATATTATATATTATTATTTTATACAATCCTACATTCTGTACTACATATTAAAAAATGTTCGAAAAAAAAACCCAGACTCTAATGGAGATTGTCTTTATATTTTGTTAAATATGGTTTCTTAATCATGATTACAATTATTTAGTTTTTATTTTTATTTATTTTTTTTTACAAGTAATTTATTTAATTTTCAAAAATGGAATCATCATGAAAATGTTTTAATAAACGTAAGTTATAAATAAATTTTAATTATTACTGTTAATTTGTAAAATTAAAAATGTACTACCTATTCTTGTTTTTTAGTTTCAAAATAATTACTTATATTTTCACCATCGAACATATTTATTTTTATTTTATTTTAATAATTTAATTTTGTTTTTAAAGTGTTGTTTAAAACAAAAACGATAGAAGAAAAAGATAATGAGGTAGTTTTGAGTACTGTTGTACTTATATATCTTATAATAAGCATCATGTTTTTGCGTATTAACTACAAACTCACATCTGGAAACATGGTAAATAATTACTTTTTGAGTATTAAAAATTGTAATGGATACTTTTACCACAATTAAAATTAATGCATATTTACAATATATTTTCAAATTTCTTAAAAAATACTTTTTGTATTGATGTATATAATCTGGATTGTTCATATTTCTTTCGAATCTAATTATTTCATAAGAGTTTTTTCGAAACTATAAAATCATTATCATTATTTGGATTTTGTTTCCTATGCATACTATAATTATTTATTTGTATAGGTATACACCTGCACATTCTACAAATACACTTATACACATATAGGTGTAGTATATACTTGCACCACTTGGTGTATAACCTAATATATAATAAATCTTTTTTCAATACTATTAAAAACACTATACTATTAAAGTATTTATACGATAACACTATTAGATAAAAATAGTTGATTAGTAAATTTACATTTACATATTAGATTAATATTATAATATCAAAGCATTTATAATAAAATTGTTTTTTTTTAGCCTAGTGATGGAAATTTGACTAAAACATGGCTCAATTATCATAAAGGTTTATTTTGTATATATTGTTTAATTGTAATCATCGCAGTATTTACTGGATATTATCATTATATTATCATTGGAATTTTCTTACTTATAAGTATATGTTATTTCAATTTAAAATATTATAAAACTAAATTAACGTGAAGTAAAATATATTTAATTTCTATTAATAGTATTATTGATAGAGATATCGATTGTCGGCAATTTTCACGAAATAATTAGTCCGGCTAGCCATCATGATAACATTTTAATTGTGGCAATATGCTAAGTATGACGTCTAAATCAGAAACAACTACGACAACTGTATAAAATATTTTTAAAATCAGATTTCGGACAAACGCAGTTATTTACAAATCTAAATCAGTAAATTATGGTTTTAAAAAAATCACAGTGATAAGCATACGCCGCATACTTAAGAATTAAAAAAATTGTAAAAATACAAAAATTATTTTATCATTAATAAAAAAAAAAAATTATAATGTATGTTAAAATGTCATTTATTACTAATATACTTGTATGTGCTTACTGTTAATTTATCTAACTTTTACTGACAAATAACAATAGCTATATGTGTGTATAATATTATTTATAATAAATTAAATAGTTTTTTTTTAATTTTAAATAATTATATTTTATTTCTATAATATATCGGCCATCAATTTATTATAAATATTGTATATAGAATGATAAACTCAACGTTAGACCGTGATCATTTAATGAACTGAAAGATATAGACGACTTTAAAATATTATTTTTATATAATTTTGTTGTCATTATTTACCTTTATAATTAATTATTTTTAAATTGTACTTATTTATCGAGTGTTAAAGCCAAAATGATTTTTGACATAAATAACATATTATTATAGTGTAATAAACATAAAATAAAAAAAGTATCAAGTTACTTTAGATTTTTTAATTTCAGTGTGAAATACTTATGAAGAACATCATATTAAAATGTCATGCCTTGTTTTAGACATTTATAACTACAAAATAATTTTTAAATATTCGTGATTTTGGCAGTTTTATCGTAAAGTCAGCTGAGTAAATTAAACTTAAATTATTTACTATAAAATATAGTCCATTAATATAAAAACCACCATTATAGAAATTAGGATGTTATTATTTATTTTAAAATTCTCAATACATCAATTATTCTTTCAAGTATACCTATAATACTTATATGCAATATTCAATTTTAAAAATTTAGAATTTTTTTTTCAATTAAGTTGAGTTATTTCAAAAAATGTATAAAAAAAATTAAATAAACGTTTTTAAAAACTTTTCGAGACAATGATGAGCAAATTTATTTACTATTAACAGAATTACACAGTAAATTATATAGTTTATGTAATATAGGTACACTCGTGTATATCTACATGGCAGTGCATATTAGGCCTATGGTTTTTCAAAAGTGAAACGCCGTGCGTGTAGTCTTAGCGTTCTTTTTCCCAACGCTAACCATATAATTACGTCTGTGTTCTGTTTGTTCGTGTGCTGTAATCCTTGAAAAACACTATGGTTATAATATTCACGTAGAGTATATAATAATAATCGTATAGGTGAGTCTGCCCACCTACTATAATATACTCAACTGTCGACGTATACATACAGTAGCCGCGCGCGATGTGACGTAAACCGACTAAGTATATAAGCACATATTATGTATATATACGGGGTGATCCATTTAATATAAAGCACTCATCGTTTCAGAAAAAACACTTACTTTTTTAAATATTACTTCTATAGGCGTTTTACTCCTTTGAATGACAACATACAATTTTAATCTCATGCTCTGACGTAGAATATTATTTAGAGTATTTCGTTTTATACAATTTTGTATAAGTAGTTATATAACTGTTATAAGTATTTAAAGATTAGATGAGCGGAGTAGATACTCCTGTACCACTTCACTTCCTTCATTAAAATTTTAAATACTTATATTATAAATTACTTGTTTAAAGTTAAATTTTTATAGATGGAAGAACTTCAAAAAGTATTCAATTTCGGGATCAAGAATTAAAATTTAAAAATGCACGTTGTCATTAAAAAAGTTAAAAATTTTAAAAATAATAACGACAAAAAAAGTAAAAAATATATTTTGTAGAAAACTATTGGTTTCTAACGACTTAAAATTACGTTAAAAAGAATTTTTTAAACATATTAATAGTTTTTGAAATAATTAGTGCCTCGCGGTAAATGGATCACCCAGTATATATATATACACATATTATGTGGCATTTCAAATAAAAATTAACGTGTGAGTGTTCTTGTATGCGTATGGAGAAGGTTGTGTTTAAGTCTTTAATAATTCGATTTCTTTTTTTCTTTTTACCACACGTAAAAACAAAGTTTGTCGTCGTGTACCTATGTACTATTACGTATATTAGTCAAAAAACTAAAATTAACAGAAATCCAATCAACTGCAACTTGTTTGGTTTTTTCTTACTTTGATTAGATTGAATGTATATTTATTTAGGATTTCGTGGTTTGTACTAAACAACTAAACACTGACATTTATTATTTAGAATATTTTCCTCATTAGTATTTATCTAAGCGCGACTGTGTTACATTTATACATCATTTTTCAATCGGTTCACTGTCAGCAAATACGAATTTTAATTCTGAAAGTCAAGATCCAGATTATATCATTGTGTCGCGGTCTATATAGACATAGCAGGGAAATCGTACTCGGCGTATCCATTACTTTTCCGGGAACATGCAACGGTATACACCAGATACCATCGTAAGTTTGCTGCCATTACAATTATTTTTATAATATCGGTTAGTCTAAAAAGTATAGTGTAGTATCAGTCACATTGTTTAACTTTAGCCTAATACAAACATAGAATGCATGCAATATGCTTGATATCTGTATTTAATTTATTTTTAATTTTGCGAACCACAACGGAATAACGTATTTTGAATCTCAAATGGCAACAATTAATAATGTTACTGTTTTAGTTTAACTAGTTTTATTTTTGTTTTCTAGTTATGTGTTAGAAATCAGTAATTTTTGTTGTTATAATGTTATGTTTATGTTTATACTTATAATTGGAGAATAGGATAAACCTAATTTAGTTGCAACTTGGAATATAACAAGACACTAAAAAGTAAAACAAGATAAAATAATTAATAAACAATAAGCAATTAATTTAAAACCTACTATACTAATATTTAAATTATAACGATAAAAAAGTATCGCAAATGTTTGTGAGTATATAACTAATAATTTTTAATAATATTAAATAATATTTATCAGATATGATTAAACACAACTTTTTATATCATTTTTCGAAATAAATAAATTGAGTTCATATTTACTGTAGGTATATTATATGTATGTACATTAATATTTTATATTGTTCTTATAATATTTATAAAATAAAAATTATTTTATTTTTCACATTGAATATTTTAATAAAAATTAGTAATCATGTTAATGGTAAAAGCATTTTATAGATTTTATTTATAGTCCGTCGTCGTTACATAATCATTTAATAAATTACATTAACCTATATCTACATAGACGGCGGAAAAATATTATTAACTTACAGTATAATGTTTCGTCAAAACTAAAATATGAATACTACTAAAAGGTCACCATCGTCTTAAAGGCTTAAATGTATGGTCTATATAGTATATTATAGTACAATATTATTATGGTAGTGCCGTAGTGAATATAATTTATAAATATATATTTGACAATAATTTGTATATTTATTACAGTGGAAAAAATATTGTTAATATTAAATATTGATAATTTTAATTGATCGAGTAACAAAATGTATAATACATATACATAATACAAAGTTTAATAACATAATATATTTTTAAAAATATAGGTAAATCGATTTGGAATAACATTGATTATTGTTTTTGCCTACTGGTACCTAGTGGTAATAAGTATTTTTATATATTAAGTTGGTAATTAACTTAAAGTTATAGATAACTATAGACACAGCATATGATTGTATGAATGAATGATTTGAAAAAAAATATATTGACTTTTAGTGCACCAAGGAGATTTGTATATTGTATAGAATATAATAATGCATAATACGATAATATAATAACAGTTACCTACTGCAGTGTTATAAGTGAAATAACAAGTAGGACAGCCCAAACGGTAAAGTAGAATAGAAACTTAATTGCTTTATAATGGACATTACATCTTCCAAAAATCGATAATGATCTTTTCCAAGAAGATTTTTTTTTAACATCTAATTTTCATGTACACTAAAATTAGTAATCAGTATTCAGCAATCACTAGATAATCACTGTAGTAGATATTAGCTACTTTTTCGTTTTCAATCGTCAACATAAAATTATTTTTGACGAGGAAATGAACGTATTAAATTGTAATAAATCGTGTATTTATGTATACCATAAAATATTTCGATTATAATTTATACACGATATATTACATACAGCGTACATATTATATTTCCTACATTCATGAATTAGTATTATGAATATAATATAATAGTTTATATAATATGATGTATAAAAAAAGTTATACAATAGGTAGGTTTTCAAATATATATGTAATAACTTTTAATAAAAATGAAAACTATTTGTTCGAATTCATAGAAAATTTGGTTAAATATGTATGATGTTTACTTATATATTTCAAATGTGATATACCTAAAACCAAACTTAAAACTTAAGAATAATCAAATTATGTAGGTTTTATTGTAACTTCTTTAAAGGTGTGTACCTCGAAGTTGATAAATTATATTTTTATATTCAGGATTTTTTTATTTTGTTTATATTGACAGTATCATATTACTTTAAGTTGAGATTTTTTAATCTAATATAATATAAATTCAGTATTTAGTTAACTGATGTGTATGTAAATATGAATAAAAAATATCGAGTTCTATATGTATCACCTGTAAAAACAAAGTAACAGGAAAAGTCAAAACACCAAAATTATAGAAAGCAAATTGTGTGAATTTAAGAAACTCTACAAACTATATATACATATCTACTTCATTTTATATTTACGTTCAGTAAGTAATACTTACCATTTAATCGATTCGATTTACTATTGGTTATACGATCTGTTGTACCGTAAAAGAAAAGAGCGATCTGACAATCAAACTATGCGGCACAAGAAAAATATTTTCCGCTATTATACAGTTACAGCTATCTATAGGAGGTCATCATCTTATTTTTAATTTTCCGGAATATAATAATATTGTTAACACTGACGACAACCGAATATGACTATTGACTATATAGATTTTTTGTATTATAGGTATATAATATTATAAAAAGGGTTAAAATTATAATTTTAAACGTTTTTCTGATGAAAAAAAAAATACTAAAATAGACGAACACACTAGACGCCAAAACCTTATCTAACTGTACTATTATACAGAAACAGACTGAACTGCATTATTCGAACGAGACTGCCTGGTGGCCGGAAATATAGAAGGGGTATAATATAAATAATAATGTAAAATTATATGGTTTACGTTAGGTCTGCGTTTTGTGCACCCTTACCACTCGTTGTTGCGAGGGTGGATATATAGTTAGGTATCTATATATATATATAATATGCATTATACACCTAGCGTACGAAACAATGCTCGTAATAAAAAAAAAAATGAAAAAAAATAAAAGACTGCACGAAAACACAATTGAAATTAAATGTTTCCCGTGAAGAATATGTTTAAACACGAACGTTATCAACGATTTTCACCCGTTAGGAACGCACGACATACTCATTCCCCATGATACCTATTGTGTGTTAAAAGTAAACAATATATTAATATATACAGAGTATTTCACCAAGCATGTTCACTTCACTTTTCCCATAAATAATAATTTTGTTCAAATCCTAATTTTTAAATTTTAAAATAGGTTGCTATAATATTCAAGGCCCAGGGTTTCAAATGCATATATTTTATTTATACCATTTATAAAATGTCCTGTCGCTAGTGATATTTTTTTTCCCACAAATTGTTAAATAGATGACTTTTTTTGAAAATTATGATTTATATAATTAAAATCGAAATACGAACCAGTAGTTTTTGAGTTATTTTAATTTGTGTATTAATGGGCTAAATGTACTAATGTACTTTGGGCCACGATAATAAGTTTTAAGAAAATTATGGTAATTATTATTAAAATTATCAAAAATATATAGCTTGTAAAAATTATCAGAGTATGATAAATACTAAATCCAAATTTATACTTAATTTACATTTTTTTTCTATTGCTTAGGATACTCCTCAAGTATATCTAAAAGTTCCAATAGTCCGATTATGAATTACTTCATTATTCAAAAATAAATGTGAGTGAGCATAATCGGCGAATCACTCTGTATATTAATAATTGTTTTGTATAATTATTTATACATACATTATGCAATAGATTATAGTTAGTGAATTATTTCCAAGGCGTCGTGACTGATGAGTGATGACTATTATTACACCAATCGTAGGTACGTATTTTTTATTAAATTTAATACAACTTGTGAGTTGTGTTTATTACAAAATTGAAAAAAAACACTTAATTTTGATAAAATAATAAATAATTATATTAATAATATTTGAATCTATACTAAAAATGTGCATAGCCGTAAAGGAATAATGCATACACCTATACTCATTCATATTTTAATTTCAAAAATAATTTTTGCAGATTTTTAATAATCGAAATAGGGCAGTAGACCAGAGAACAATATTAAATGTATTATATTATGTTTTTTACGTAAAAACGAATTACTTCAGTCGATTTTTATATAAACGAATTTTGACGCTTCGTTTGTCATTATTATTCTTCAAATACAGCTGCGAGCTCGATTAAAAAATGTAGACAATAACACTATTAATAAAATATTGTTTTTATATAAAAACAAACGAGCCGGACACATATCCGTTTGTCTATCTTTTATTTCCCAACGTTGAATCGGAACACCAAATTTTAAAACAATAAATATTTATTTTAATCAATTTTTACGGTAAGGTAATATTATACAATATTATACTATACTATTGTTTGTTTATGATTAGGTATAACAATATAGAACTAATTTTATTTCAATACAATACTCATTCATTTTGTGTACATCATTTCAATTATTATTAAAACAGTTATTATTATGTACACTACTCATAATAATGTACACTGTACAGTGTACATTGAACAATTAAACTAATAATATATTATGATATTTTATTCGCACCCAGTGGTATACTTAAACCTAAATTCGGAGAAGAGGGAGAGTGTTAAATATAGAAATTGGATAAACTGACCATAAAAAAATCATTGCAGAATAATTGTTACAATCAAAACATTCCCGGTGACCTTTATACAATGTAAGTATCGTCGCAATTTTATGGATTCTACGGATAAAACTCCAATCACTAAATTTAAATATAACTTGTCCTCAATATTGAATTTCGACAAATTTTTTATTTAGTATAATTATAATATGTACCTACTTATTACAAAACTACTCGTAATATTCAAGTACAATTCAACAAAAAATTTGTAAGTGAATTTCGGATTTGCAGATTTAAGTTATCGTACAAAAAAAATTCAACACTGATACAAGTCTGTGAAGTTAGGAGGAGTATGTAAAGCATTAATTTCCGCTATACCATGAAGTTTTAGTGCAAAATTAAAGCTCCCGCCGTATGAAGTTAGCAGAATATTTTTATTATCGTAGATAATCGTTTGTTGGATGGAGCAATAATTTTTTTTTCGTATATTCTGAAAGCATTAATTCAGCACTAAAACTTGATGGTATAGCGGAAATTAGTGCTTTTCATACTTCTACTAACTTCACGAACCTCACTGATACATTAATATACATTAACATATTATAGTACAGTATACGTTGAATAAATAAATTAATTAATTAATAGATATATATCAAATTAAATAAAGCATTCTTTCCTTGTATGGGCTAAGTAAAATATACGAAACAGTCAAATATAACTAAGTTAAAACAAATAAAATAATCGGTTATAAGATGTAATAAAAACCCAAATACTAGCATCACAAATTAAAAAAAAAATTTAGTTGAGTTAGAATTAGTAAAATTGGTTATATTAGACTAACACATCATTGATTTTCAACTGAAAAAGCGACCCTAATCATTCAAGATCATGAATATAAATCGTGCGTTTCACACTACAATAAAAAATGTATCTATATAACGAATGCTGACAATTTAAACAACATAGAAACTAGAGAGTAACTTAAAAAAATAATATTGTTGCTTAAAGCTCAGGTCCAAATACAAATACAAAGTTCTATAATAGTTCTATACAAGCATTGAATAAATGATAAATATCAACAAATTATTATTTTATAAATATGTAATTATATCCCAAATTTGTTATATTGTTTGATTTCGTATTACGTACTTAAATGCTTTAGATTATTATCCTAAATATTAATTTTAAAAAAATGTTACATATATATTATATTATATTATATGTTATATATTATTATATATAGTGCTAACACGACTCAAGTTGCCGAAGCCGAATTTATTCATGATCATTAAAATTAAAATAATATAATATAGCTAATGTTTTTATCACATATCTATACTATACCTATCTACTTCAAAAAACACATTAACCATTTTGTTGTATAATCAGTAATCACTAATGATTACATAGATTAAACTCTTGAGAAGTGGCTACTATTTTAAATAAAAACAATTGTTAACAAAAATGAGAAATATACCTAAAATCTACATGTTAATTAAAATATTAATATGGGGGACTTAATTTAGAGATTAGAATATGCCTAATCAACACAAGGACCCTACCCACACTATCGATTTAAACAATATAATATAATTTAACAACATTTTAAGAAATAAGAATTACCTATATATAAGTTTACTTACACTCACTGAAAATATAATAATATAGAGATAACATTTAAACCCTGGTTGCAAACATAATACTTATAACTGTAAGTCGATATAATTAAGAAAATACAGGTGAAACGTTGCGCTCAGACACGACATGTGCCGCAGTAACTAACACAATAATATAATATAATATCAAAAAGAAATACTCGCGGTTTTGGGGCCAGTGTGTCACCGGCGAAAAAAGAAGTAGGGCCTCGGCCGGTGTGACTGGTGCGCGGCAGTGTTAATATTATATATTATATATATGTATGAAGTGTATATTATATATATGTGTGTGTATGCGTGCATATGTATGTATATATTATACGGGTGTGTGCATTTGCATTTTACTGCTACTGTAGATCGTAGGTACATATAATATTTTGCACCGTCATCGAAACAGTTTTCTAAATTGCGGCTCGGCCACCCGAAACATTATAAAATAGTATTTTACAACCCACTGACCACTTCACTAAAATATAATATAGAAAGCAGAACTTATAAAGTACCTACTTGTGAATCACAACGAGAAAATAGAACAAAAATAGTGTGTTTTTATTGAGCTAGTTTTATTGATTTGTAGGAAACGTACAAAAACTTTTTTTTAATGAAACAAATGAAATGAGTATGATGATATTAATAATTATCAATAATAATTGCTTAAATTAAAATTATTTTAGTATAAAATATTTTTATATTTATTTTATATTCATTATAATATTATATTATATTTAGATCATTTGACAAATTTTCAAATATAAAAGTGAAGGTACGTTAATTTTGTTTTAATCTTCTCATACGTAATTATATGAAACGATTAGTAATTATTATTATTATTATTATTATTATTAAATATTATATTTATGGTAGTATACTAGTTTATTTAGGTAATCAATTACATAAAATTATGTCTTCCAAAACTCAAATCTAAAAAAAAAATTATTCGAAATATTTTATGATTTTTATAAGGTACCTACATTGCGTTAGAAAAATAGTGATGAGGTTAGGATAACATAAAATATAACATATATTACAATATATTTTATCCAAGCTTAAGCTTTTTAAACTTAATCATCTGCACGTTACTATATAAGGATTAAAATAGTATATAATACCCATTGTATTATATTATATTTGTACTTACTGAACAAACAAATAATATTGTAAAAAATATGGAACACGTGTACCTACCTATAATATTATAAATTATAATACCTATTTAAAATTTAAAATCGTCCGTATTTCCACTGTGAAGAATAAATAAAATTGAAAATATTATAATATAATATAGTTGTGTTCCAGATACTCCAAAATAAATACCATACTGCTGCATAATATTGTACCTAAATTTTTTTTATCATGTGTTAAAGTATGTGTGCTCTGCACCACACTTGCCAAGTCCCGAATACTTTGTGTGTGTGTGTATATTTCGATCCTCGTACGGACGTCGTATAAGTCTTCGGAAATAGGGTCGTGTCGTTTCGTAAAACCTTTAATGTTCGACACAAAATACAAAACGGTTGGTATAATTTCGTCGACTTCCTACTACATAATGTAATAGGCATTACTACAATACTAGTATATTATTATTATTAACATAATGTCTCTTAAGAATTATTTCGGTTAATATATCTGAGTGTGCAGGTGTTAATAATAATAACAAATTATTATACTCGATAATGTATGCGTTTGAAATTAAAATACCAATATCATCGCATTTCCGAGTATTTTTATTTGTTATAATCAATGTCAAATAAAATAATATCATGTTATGTGTTTAGACATAATATATACACTTATTATAATGCAACACATCCGCTCGTGTCCGATTATCGTACCGGCTGCACCGAGCATGTAGACGACAGCAAAATAATAATAATTATTATTATTATGACGATAGTACACGCGCGTTAAAAAAATCGTACATTTAATATTATTATATGGTCTTGTCGAATAGCCACAAAAAATAACAATAATATGATATTATTATCATATAACGTGATATATTATGTACTGTTATCATTTGAAAAAAAATGACGTGCTTTAAACGGTGTAGTGAGTGTTTTTATGTACTATGATAAATACCTAAACGCACATCATACTATAATAAATCATTATTTTCCAAAGAGATGTGTTGCACACTACGACTGTGATGGGTTCGCCGCATAATATCATTATTATCTGCTCGTTTGTTTTGCCCCTCGTCCCGAAATTTTATCCAATGAGATAATGAAACGGCATGTTAATATATTATAATATTACATACCCATTACAACGCAGCAGTGTCCATCGGAATAATAATATAGTGTACGGCTGTTGTTGTACAACCACGTACACAGCTGCCGCAGTCGAAAAAGTGAAAACGAACAACGCTGAAAAAACGTAAACTGGTGTTGTACGATGATACCCATATTAATACTATACCGTTCCGAATATTATGCGCGCACCAAGATTTTGACAAAGTCTACCCAGTCGAACAAAACATCCATGAATCGCGAAAATTCCCTAACGAAGTCGTTGGCCATCACACCTTTTTCCCCGTTTAATCGGAATGTATTCGGAATCATATACTATTATAATTTATAAGACATCGCAGAATAAATAGTCTCAAAAAGGTATGCAGTACCTACATATCGCATAATATAATATGCCGCCTATGCGGCTGGTGGGAAGCGCGAATACCGTTATGTTTTGGCGTGAAAATAATAAAATGTACAATTTTTTATTGCTGCAAAATATGATACTATAACTGCAGAGTTGTGACGAGAGAATAATAGGAAAAACAATATAATATAATAATAACTGAATTGCAGTTGTCGAACGTCAAACGCGGTTACGACCAGACAATGTGTGTGATACAAACGAGACGCGCAACTATTAATAATAGTAATAACAATAATTGCACATTATATAGAGCCGTCTATATTGTATTGTTATTGACTACAGTAGTATAAAAATAATATGTAAAACGTATATTGGTAATAATTGTTAGATAAAATATGTTTATATTATAATGATATTTAATAAAAATATAATAGTTGTTGGCAAACGAAAATAATATGTAAAGCAATATATTATATTATTATATTATATGAACCAAGCGTTCTTTTACAAACATTTTAACATACGCTTGTTATAAACACACATTTCAAAATATGGGAGGCGACAAACAAAAAAAAAAAATTGTTCAAAAACGTAGTTACTATAATGATATTATACAATATAATGATTATTTATGTGCACACGAGACTTGTCGACAACACACGCGCGTACATAATATTATATTATTGTAATATATAAATAACAGTCGAGTAAAGTGCAATCCTATAGTATATTAATTATTATAATGATTGCGGTATAAAATAGAAACGTTATAAGACTTACAATATTAATTATATAAAGATAAACATTTTTAGGTAAATGTTCGAGTGCGTGATAACATTAAATTTATATTTATTTATATATACCTACGTATTATTTACGGGTACCTAAATCGCGTACCAGTGAAAATACTATTTATATAATATTATAATATAGTATATATTGTCGTCGTCGTCGTCGTCGTTGTTATTGGTCGAGTTCCGGCGATTAAAAATAAATAAATAAATAATGTTAATGCAACTTGTAAAAAAAAAAAAAAAAAACAAAATATTAACGGACACATGACGTACAGAGTATAACAGTACTAACTAATAAGACATGAAAACAAAACAGAACACAAAAATACCGATTGCGCTGGCCATAATATAATTAATATAGGACAGTGCTGCGATGTGATAATAATAAAATACATTTTACAGGGCCTGTAAATGCGACGACGGGAGACGCGTGTCGGTCCGAATGGCCACCGAACACGGCACAGAAGAACTACGGGTGATGTGTAAATATGTACCCCGTGAATTCTTTCAGTGCCATTTTCGGTGAGACATCACAGTTTTATACCATCGACGATGTGCGCGGTGCAATGCGTCCGAACGGCAGAGGAGCGTACACGCCATTGCAATAATAATGTCGTTTTACGCGTTTTCGCTGCAGTGGCGGCGTCGGTGGCGGTGGCGGCAACAGCAAGTGGCGGTTCAGTCTTCCGCGGTCGCGACGTAGACGCCCCGAGGCGGCGCGCGCAAAAGTGGCAAACGAGAAACGAAAGTGCGAAGAGAAGTAACAACTGATCTCGCGGTCCGCAGCAGCAGTAGGCGACAACGATATATTAATGCAATAACGATCGTGACGGCATAATATTATTATTATAATCGTAGACACGGACGATCGAAAACCGCTACATCTTAAAGAGACGAAGGATGAGAAACCGTACAAGGGCTGCGGACGACGTGTGTTCGCGAGGACGGCGCGACTTGAAGTAACGACATCGAGTACCCGAGACGAATAGGCGGACGACGATGTCGGCGACGCGTGACCTGCTCCGGACGAGCGACTCCCCCGTGTTTATCATTAAAGGGGGGGTTGGTGAGGAGAGGGGAGCGGTGCCGGCGGCAGTTATTCGGCGTGCGGACGGACGGTGGTGTGACACTACTCGGAGTCGGAAGAGAGCGGCGCGTCTGCCGGTCTCTTCTTCGTGCGGCCGAGACCGGACGAATACTGACTGCGACGACCGCCTAGACGTCCGACTTTGGTGCGCGCCGGATGGCCCGGCGGCAAATTTCTCCGGGGGGCCCCTACGCGCGCGACGCGGACGCGCCCAGTGGCGGCTGCGGCTTTGGCGAGGCAGAGGGGGGTGAGTGGGCGGCACAGGAACGGGTTGTAACATCGGCGGCGACGGTCAGGTGGCAATGCGGAAGGAGCGGTGACCGCGTTGGTGGTAGGGGGGTGACGGAGAACGAAAAGATACGGCCGCGTCGACGATGACGGTGACGCTGCTGACTGCTCAGTACTACTGCCTGCTGCTGCTCAGTACTACTATATTGCCGGTAAATGAGGTCTGTTCCACCACCACCGCCGCCGCAATAGAGCCTAACCGTCTCTGGTGGGTCGCGGGCCGTGTTGCTATTATCATACATCGGTGGAACTTCCATATTATAACGAAGTTTCATGGGTGACAAAAATATTCATATTTTATGATGGTTATGATAGTTCTCTAAAATACAGAAAATTTTGTTAAATGGAAGTTTCACTGTGCGCATATATATGTTATACCTATCTATACACTATACACGATATAATATATAAATAAAACATTATTATTATTATTTTCATTGCATCGTCTGCTTTGCCAAAATGCCAGAGTTTGAAAGAAAGGGAAAATTACGTGAGCGTACAATATTATTATGAGTACGGGGTGTATATATTATAGTGTGCGTGCGTACGCATGCGTAGAAGTCTGCGTAGATATCTGCTAGAAAATAATGGCGTATTATTTTTTATTATTTTATATATTTTTTTCGTTTTGGAGGGAGTGTGGTCTGATTCTTTGATGAACTCTGGTGGCTTTTCAGTCGTTGTTCACGTTACCGGGGCCGGAGTTATGCTTGGTCGCGCATGACTCACATTTTGTTGCACGACGCAATTGAACGACAAAAAAATAATAATAATAATGATAAAAATAAAAAAATAAAATAATATAAAGTAAAAAAAAACAACACATAATAATACGCACAAATTGCTGGTCACCGTTGTTGTACTTATTGTAGTGTAGAATATAGTTGCTGTTTTTATAATCGCGGCGGCAGCGATGGCAATCGTTGGACATTATTACGTCGAGGAAAAAATGATTAAAGTTAAACTATAATAATATAATAATATATATAATAAGGCGCCAACACTTGAAACGAGTGAAATACAGAGTAGGTATTGGTATTACCTACGGAAATCGAAAAGCGGGGATCGAGGGCTGTGAAAGGGGTAGAAAGGCTTCTTGGATTTATGTACAATGTACGTTAAACAATAAAACAACACACTAGACGCTTATGATATTATAATACATATTATTACACGATAGGGCTCTACATAAGTGTTTATTAAAGAGTGTACCGTGAAAACTTAAAGCTTTTTATTTTAACTCATCATAATGAAAAAATAAATTTTTAATATAAATATAAATATTATTCGAGAAAAATTATTAATTAGCAGGTGTAATATATTATATTTAAATATATTATCGTGAATATTTTAGTGTTTGTTACTGGTCTATGGCGTTTCGTTTTTTTGAACTAGTTTCTATTATAATTGTTATCAAGAAGTAGGTAAAAATTGTTTGAGAAAAGTATACTGCAACTTTTAGTAGATAAAATGTATCGTGTGGAAAATGAGTTTGTGAACCACTGTTCTACGTATGAGTACAAGGTATTGTAAGTTTACGCACTTGCAGAATGTGGGTCGGCTGGACTCCAGCTTTCGATGTTTTAATGAATGCCATACACCATCGATATTCGGACGAGAAACGAAAAATCGAAAAAACCGACAGTCATAGACATATAGAAAGCAGAAAAATCCGTTTGCTGATAGTTTCTGAGGTCTAACTCGTTTTCGTTTTAGTACACGGTATATGCGTTTAGCTGTACTTATGCACTAACTGCATGTAATACAATATGTAACCGACAATACGGTTATATCATAATATAATACACTATGTACAAAGTATAAAAAATAATATTTATATTATACAGTGTCAGTGTCAATGTCACATACGTCAGTGCGTTGAAGATGTACTTTTCAGCGCCCGAAAAATATTCGCGTCAGTAACCGCACTGCACTTTTAATAGAAATTTTAAGAGTAACTATTTTAATTTTTCATATAAAATGTATGATATCATTATGGTATACCGACTAGAAAACTGTACCTATTATACGTTTACAATACCGATGTACCTATACGCGACTAATCATGTAACATTAGATCGTAGATATCGCATGTGTGCTACGCGGTTGCAATATAAGCGTATATCGCGTTTCGACTACTGAAAAACATATTATTATATCGTACACATGTGTTGTTTTGATAGATACTGCATGGTGATGGTCATCAACTATATATAGGTAGGTAGGTAGGTTGTACATTAGATCTCCACCACTACCGTTTCGCTTTTTTTCTATGTGTATAATATATGCTCGGAACGATATATGTATTATATATATATAGCAACATATATAGGTATATATGTATACGCATTTATGTACAAAGAACATAAGTCGTGTGAAATTAATGATATTATATTTATGTATAGTATACGGTTTGCTAATTGCAATATAAATTGCAATTTTTTTCCGCCAAGAAATTATACAGAAATAGTGTTCGAAATCGAATTCATCAACGAGTAACAATTATATTATACAGGGTAGTTTACCAATTACCTAAAATGGTCACTCATTTTTTTCTGAAAATTTTGTTACATCAGAATCAAAACTAAAACGAGTAGTTTTTGAATTATTTAACTTCGTATGCTAGGATAATACTTCAATGATAATGAGTTTAGAAGATATGGAGGCTTTCATAATTTAAAAATTTTAATAATTATTATTAATCCATTAACTTTTATGATTTGTAAAAATAGTTGAAGTATAATAAATACTAAATTCAATATTACTTCTAATGATTTATATTTTTATAAAACCATATTTAAAGACTAATACTCATAGTATTATCCACATTCACACATTTTAATAATTGAGAAACTACTCGTTTAAATTTTGAATTAGATGTTTAACAAAATTTTAAGAAAAATTATCCTCCTATCTACTAAATGATTTATAATAGAAAATGTATTTAAAAAACAGAATTTGTTATTATCGCAGAACACTTCTTAAGTAATAAAAAATTCTCAGTAATTTAAAAATATGGTCTTAAAGTATAATAAAAATTTAAAATGTCAGAATTTGATTAAATTCATTAATAAAGGAAAATGTCACTCTCTATATTGTATTTATTTTGTTAAACATTCTCGTTTCAATGAACGAATCGTCCATCGTATATGTCATCGTTATATATATAGACATAATAGGTATCCTGCACCCTACAAAACTCATACATTATATGTAACTATTTTATACATTATAATAATAATCACATCATCGGCCGTGCCATCGCATACTCATAATAGATGGTCGTAAAATATTTATATAGTCCGCATTCGAATACTAAATGTGTTTGATTTGTCAGTCGGAATCTTTTCGTCCACGTATTTACATTTAATTATATATAGGCAATACAGTGATACAATGCATGCATAACATAATATTATATTATTATAAACCTATCGTATCTACCCGCACGATTCATGTCAATATAAAGTATAAGCGATGAATAATAAATTATATTATTCGGTCGCTTACTTACTGATAAAGCAAAAATCTATAATTCAAAAATGAAGAATTTTTCATTCCATTTCGAAAACATTTTATAGTTGAGAATGTGTTCAAAAAATCAACAATGAAGAATAAATCCGTTTTATCCGAAATTTAAATGGGGTGTTTTAAAAAAAAATCCTAGAAAATTCAAATTTAAATTTTAGATAACTCATTTATCACAGGAATAAAATTTAGACTTTTAATAATTGAGCATAAAAGTGCAAAATTACTATGTTCAATCGGTTCAAAGTCAATAACATGAACACTAAGTAATCACATCTTCACTTCTACGTCCTATGCAGGGAAAATGATTGACAGTACTGTTATACAAATAGTTATGATTTTGTTTATCCAATATTATACATTTTATTAAAAACAATAAATTATTATTTTTTTGTTTCATAATAAAATGACAAAGCACAGGTCAACGATCCCACCCTAATAATAATTTCATTAATAAAGTTCAAAGTTTCTAAATTAATTGATAATTTAAATAAATTATTTATAATAATTTTAAATCATCATGAATATTTTTATTTCTAAGAACAGAATGTATACAATTTAATAATTTATCTAATTAATTATTATCGTTAGTATATTTTGTATTAACCATAAAATTGTATTAATTAATGACTGATTACTATTTAAATTGTCGGATATTATTTTTAATTATTATTATTGTAAGATATATAAGATTTTTATTCTATTTATTAAATTAAAAACACTGGTCACTATCGTAACCATTTTTATCACGAATGGCAAAATTTATTTTTTTTTTCATAAGTTAAACTTTACCAAAAAAAAAATTATATTTAAAATTCCTTTCTAGTTTTATTTTAATAATAATTTATATTTGGTTTTGAGTATAGGTTGACAAAATATGTCACACAAGTCTTATAACAAGTTTTGTCAATAGCGACTAATTTAGCTATGATTAAAATAAACTCGTTTAATATGCACAATTCACTCATGATTATGATTTTATGTAAGAATAATTGAAGTAATAAATAAAAAGTATATATATAATAATTAACACGATGAACAGGTTATTATTATAAATGGTCACAGTACAAACACATGGAAAAATGTAAGTTAAAAAAATATACCTTAAATATACCTTCTGCAGTAATTCAGTATCAGGTTAAACAAGTTGTAATAAAATTAGATTCAAACGGTATCAAAATCATTATCAAAGTACCTACCTATTAAAATAATTTAAAAAAAAAAAAATACTTAAACGTTGAAATAAACATGTTTTTATTTTACTTTACATTATAAAACAATAACGTGTAAACTGCATGTGTATATATTGAAGAGAATATTTTTGTATAAAACATCAAATTCCAGGGATAAGGCTGTTAAGCATTAATAGCTTAAAAGTCCAAAGTACTGTAAATAGTTAATTGATGAACACAACACTTATTAATTAGCCAAAAATGTATTTCAACTTAATCGATGATTTTTTATAAAAATGGTATTATGAATAATTAATTTGACTATTATGTCTATATACATTCTTTTCTACGTAATAAGATTTAAATAAAAGACAAAGTCAATGTTTTAAAGAAAGCTTAAATATAAAACTGACAAAATAAAAACCGAAATAATATTTTTTAAGCATAAATTGTTTTATAATTATATCAATACAATTTTTATGATAAAAAAATATTTTACTCATATGATTTTCTTAAAAATATTTATCAAGAAATATACGTACAGTAACCCATTGAATAAAATGTATAGCATAATTAACAAAAACATTAAGTAATCTGCAGCCTGCAGGTATTGTAAAATGTAATCATTTAATATAATTTGAAATAGTTATTAGTACCTATGTATTTATATAATGACGAAAATCTTGCTTGTATTATTGTATTAATTGTGAAAATTTCAGAACGATTATATTATGACTGCCGGTGGTAAACATAACGTATTTTATATAAAAGTAATTAAATCACAACATAATATTTATCTAATACCCACTAAAATAAATGATGGGTTAAACTAAGTTCAAGTTATAAATATCAAAACTTAACATAAAAATATATTTAATATAATATATATATATTTTAAATGTTTTCTTTTAAAATCTGTGGATTTTATTAATGAGGACAATATATTAATATGGATAAAAAACTGAAAACATCGTGGGGGTGGAGAAATATCACGCTGCTATGATTAGATTATGTGTGTTTAAGATGTATTTGTATACCCTACAGGTATTAATATAGTATAATATTTAAAATATATAATTCAATAATCGTATTTTAGCTTACCTGACAATCACCATTTCGATAGACTTGTTTTGGAAAGCAGTAAAGCAACGGTAATCAGATATTTTCTATATATCCACTGACGATAAGTTCGCATGCTAGTGTCTTTTCGATTTAATGTTAGTTTCTGAAATAATAAAAAAAGTTTAAAATATTTTGACAATTTCAAAAGAAACTCGTTTTATAAATAAACATATATAGGTAAGAGTAAGACATTAAAACACTAAACTCGTATTTAATAAATGTATTACATACTATTTCTAATGATATTATATGAAAGACCAAAATATTTAATATTATTTTTTCTTTGACATTTTAGTGAGCATATAACACAATTAATTTAATTATTTGAGATATTCATAAAGAATACACATGTTCAGGATTTAATCAATAATATGTTTAAGTATTATTTGAAAAAAAAAATCGTATGGATTATGAATACGGATAAAATTATTTTTACTTAAAAGAATTGATATTGGTCTTTAAACGAAAAAATGAAAAATCATCATAAGTTCATACGTTAGGTACACGCTAAAGTACGATACTGAATGAGGGTGGTCGCTGCAGACTATATTAACCGCAGCGATTGCGCCACTACTGACATTTAGGGCGAAATGACGTCACCAAACTATACTTTTAACCATAAAAATAATAGAATGCGCAAGACAGTATTCATATATTGATCAATCAAAATGTTACTTTTAGTTTTTATTTTGTTCAAAACACTAACTTATATATGATTTTTGCGTGTTTGGCTCAAAAATAACGTGACAAAACCATTTAATCGTATAATTTATTATTATTTTTTTGTTATGGTATAAAAACTGAAGATATGTATAAGTTATTTATTATACCTAAATATATGAAAGAAAATACTGTAGAAGACCTCTATGGAAATTGATGATATACTTAGAACAGTTAGAACTTTAAGCATGTTTGGATTTTATTGAAATAAAAAATATATATTGTTTAAATACATAACTCCTATAATATATATGCATATACTCATAATATGTTATTATGTATCAAAAATTGTTATTACATTTAGATATAGTAAAATATATAAAATATATAAAATTCATAGATATTAAATATATTGATACCACACACATATATTTCGGTATCAGTATGATGATATATAAATAAAATAGTTATCTAATAATAATATGATATGCATAAAAAATATAATTTACTTACTTGTATTTGCAATATATACTATATAATATGATATACGATAATTGACAAGAATACAAGCGATCGAAACTAATAAATAAATATTTGTTTCTCATAATTTAGGTCAATATATTTATATTATAATATTATATTGAATATTTTGGTGTTAAATGTTAATTTAATAGTAAACTAAAGTTTTTCAGTTTCCTAAAGCGTTTTTTTCTTTTTAATACATAAGATGATAATTATTAATAAGATATTATAAATTAAATTATTTTATTTATATTGGATTTATCAATACTAGTATTTAGAGTTTATAATAAAATATTATTGTTTTTATTATTATTATTATTAATTTAAATTTTAAACTTTAAAATATTTACTATTTATCATTTTAGGTACAAAACTAAATATTATAATTTTTGATAATATGTTATGTTATTTTATATAAATTAAAGTATTTATTATAAAGCAAGTTCAAAAATTATGTTTAATAAATGGCACATACAGTTTTTACAGAGATGGTGTTTACAATATCACATAGGGTAAATAGATTATTGAATTTTGTTTATAAAAGTTATATTATACATATTATGAATATATGATTATCATTTAATAATATTATTCATTTGATGTATTTTTGAAAAAAATAAATCATTGAATAATAAAATACGTTGATTCAGATGATGCAAATGTCCTTATAAGGTTACTTTCCATTTTATGTGGACAATGGCAATATCAAAATATACACTAAACAAATGTCCCGTATATTTTAAAATTTAATGTTATTCAAAATATATTAGTATCAATTTTCAATTGACTATTACACTGAATCACAACATAGCTTTATTTTTTATAAAAATAAATTTTAATAAAACCTATTTAGGGCTAAAAGGAAAATTATATTTGATTACCTACCTACTATACATATACCTATACTTGACATATATTATCGCCACAGTTATAAATATCATACAAATGTAGCATAATAATACTGAAATACTGTAACATAAAATTTTCTAACATATAATGATTGAGTATACAATGTATTTGACGCCTCGCGATAAACTATAAAAATCAATAGTGATCGAATAGAATTGCATTATCGTTTGAAAAAGGTAAGACTATTTAAGACTATAAAATAGAATCACAAAAACTTATACTAATCACTCATAAAAGAATGGCCGTGTTTACTATCCGTTTAACGACAGAACTAAACTATGAATATTTACTAATGACCAAACATCAAAATAACAAATTATATTATGTTACACATGGCCTTATAAGTTGTGGGTTGGTATTGTGTGCAGGAAAGGAGCGGGAAATAGTTTCACATCAAATCATGTCCCATGGTATTACATATGTTACGATAGCTTACAGAAGATAAGAGGGAACAACTGATTAATGCGTTTTGATTGATTAGAACCGTATTGTAGGCCTTTAGGATAACTGGCACTGACGACGAATCGAACAAATTATTTGTTCGTTGGTAAAAATAAGGGTTGTCCGTCAAAGGTTATGTCAAGCGAGTGAATTACTGCAACTAGGGATACATATAATCTACGCTTGAGACTAATATGTATAGACGTATATGTACGCGCAGAGATACGAAAAATATATTTGATTCTAATAGCGGAATACAAGTCGACTAAGCTCGTATACTAAGTTAAACGTATATTACATTGAGTTGACTACAAGTAATACAACTAGAGGCCAGTTGTACCCGTAGCGGTTTAATTTAAGATTATCTATAATCTTATATAATTTCTATTTGAAACTAAGATTAAAAATACTAGTCAGTATTATTTATTTATTAGCGCTTAAATTGACATCACATAGATACCAGTGATAGTTAAATTATTATTATGTATACAGGATGTAAAAATATGTGTTTATAGTGAAAAGAGAAAGGGACAGAGCTAGTCAGTTAGATAATAATTATAATCGAAAATGCAGGTTACTAAGTTGTAGAATAAGTCTAATTAATCTTTGTTAACAGACATTTATAGTTAAGGAAAGAAACTGTTTGGTTTTAGACGACGATAAGAGACATTTCTATAAATAGACTCACCACAATTTAGAAAATAAATCAATCTTTTAGTCGAGGAGGATTTTGAGAAAAGAAAATATATATTTGCTTTAAACTAGCGACCATATGTGATAGTAGTGTGCAATATATGAATAAATTCTATGGAGCTAGAAAGTTGAATCAAACTAACATACGAGAATTATTAAGATAACGATTTTTCTGAAAATATTGATGTATATAAATCGAAATTCAAATGAGTAGTTTCTCAGTTGTTACTTGTTAAACTTTAAGTAGCTGCCTACGAGGATAATAACTATCATTATTTATTATAATATAGTCTATGATAACTGGTTTTAAAAGGAGCTATTTTAATTTGAAAATTATATTTATTAATATGAATTTATTACAATTTTATAATTGGTAAACATTCTCAGAGTATATAAAATAAGAACTAGACTAAATATAATTACATGTATTTTATTTTAAATAATTATTAAGGAATATTAATCTTAATATCTTAAAGTTTAATAACTTGTTTGAATTTCAATTTAAATGCATCAACATTTTTAAAATAGTCATCTGATTAACATTTTATAGTAAAAAAATAATGTGGTTCTAGTAAAAAAAAAAAAAAAAGAGAAGTTTATATCGCCACATGGCACTAAAATCACGATTTAAATGATATAAACAATCTATAAATGCTTACTCGAAAATTATGAAAATCAGTATTGAATAAATGAATTTTTAAAGGTTAAAATCTGTGGGTTAGCATTGTGCATTTTTTGTGAATCATTTTGTGTCTAATATATTATCATCACCTACACATTTTTTACCACGTTATCGCCGGCGCTATAAAGGTGTAGAAATGGTATTTATAATTTACACGCATTACAATATATAATAGCTTTAGTTCATCTGATCACGTTATTATGACGCGTAAATACACGCATGTGTATACGAATGATTCCAATCACGTTTAGCTTATAGTCCGCGATTATAGCACGACTACACGTCACATAAATATAGGTGCACGGATGTGTAAACAAATAGGCTGACTGCACTTTTAGAGTGATAATAAATACATACGTTGTACATCAAGTCGGCTAACCGCGAATCAGAGAATTCGCTGTACGAGAGGAGCTTGCGACAACGAGAATCGGCCAGTACACGTCGTTCGTTGTTTACTGTCCTCCAAACTGCACTATCGCCGAATAGACATACTACGCCGCGATAGAAAGATGCCAGACTCTTTGCCAGAAAAATTACATATGTAAACGATACATTGCATTGAGGCCCTGTCGAAAATGCATTGAAATAACAATTGTAAGCACTATAGGAGCCCGCTCGGAATATCATATGGATATCAAAATAGGTATATCATAAATTATATGCACATAATAATATTGTACTACACGCAGATGATTACTAAATAATATATCTATAATAATAAAAGAAAATGTTTGAGTGTGTGTGTGTAAACGATTCGCATTCAAGTTTATCGTTGCATTCATGGTTTTGAAATTTAGTATATAGATTTAAATAATACGCTTAAAAATGTCCACTTGAACTAATTTTTAAATATTACATTTTAACAATGTTAAAAATCTGTACAATTTAAATTTAACGTAGATGAAAAAATGATAAATCCACGGGAATACCGTACTAGATCGTCTAGATCAGCAAATTATAATTTTAATATTATATACCTATGGATTATTTCTGAACAAAAAATTTATTTCAACTTTTATATAATGTAGGTTATTAATAACAAATTTATTTCCATTAAAAATAAGATAAGATGTATATATATGAACTGTATTGGTATATTTTAAGAATCTTTACAATTATCTTTTGCATCGGGGCCTCCAGAGTTTAAGATCCAACACTGCGTGTGTATTTTATAATATTATAATCGCATTCCAACCCCGTCTGCTCCAAATCCTGCATAGGTTTTTCGTCTAAGTGATGGTCTATGCGTTACAGTTACGACGTGTACATTTTAATGTAGCGCTGCAGTGAGTGTGAAAAATGACACCACGTTTTGTCTAATACGTGATTACGTCAAACCGTGATGGCCGATTACAATAGTAAGCGGACAAATAAGTCCAAGGACGAAAGAAAAAAAACACAACGAAAAAAAGTACAGGTAAAAAGGATAAAAAAAATTAATAATGCATTTTTGGAATAATGTATAAAAAAAAATATAAGTACTATAATATGTATATGAAAACGTATAGTATAGTAGAGACATCAAAGAATTTGAATTTTAAATTTAAAAAAAAATATACGGTTAGTTTTGAGAGAGAAAACATTATTTAAACCATGGATTCTGTAAATATGAAATATTTCAAAATAATATATTGTTTTACTGCGGGATGCACCTAACAATATCATATGACGTATATATATACCAACAGTATTTTACGCGAGTACTATAAGCCGTATGAGCACGCATATACAGTGTTACTTCTTACCTAATCCGGTTTCATTTTAATAATTATGTTTTATTCTCGTTGTCTGCGTGATATTCTATAATTTTTTTCGTGCAAATTTATAGTTAAATCATGTATAATAAAAAACACTTTTTTTCAGATTATTGTAGCAAGTTAATGGAGCAAGAAATGAGTAGATAACAAATTATATGTTCTTTATTTATCTTATTGTATTTTTGTATAAGTAAATGGTTGCTTCGAAATCTTTATATCTATCTAGATATCGATTGTAAATCAAATCGGGGGAGTTTAAGCGGAGTCAGATTTAAATATTGAAATATAAAGCTTTGCTAAAAAAGTTTTTTGATTACAATATTTTATATATTTTCATCAGCTTTCAAATTTTATGACAGTGTTTTCAGTAATTTTTTTTTGATTTTCACTTTTTTGTGATATAAAAACAATACTTGATTTTAAATTTTATATTAAAAAGATGAAAAAACTGAAACTCGATAATCCACAAAATCCTATATATTAAACTGCTTCACTTTAGAATTTTTACACTATTTTTATCAACTAAAAAAAGATCCATGAAATAAAAAATAAATTGATATGAAACCATTACATTCTTGTTTACCATGCTTTATTGTTATTATATTTCAATTCGATTTTCTTTAATTATTATCATGATTAATACTATATTATTATTAGGCTTGAATATTTAATTTATGGACTTAAGTTTATTTAATATTAAGCCAATTCGGTAAATTACTTTTAGTCGTTAACATCTTAACGTTGATACTCGTACATAACACAATAATATTGCATGTCATATATTTTTACACTAATATAATTATTATCCCTATTATATTTCACTAAGGAGGAAATTCACTCAGTGACTTCTAAACATGCACTCCGAATTGAATATAAAAATTACATATATTACAATGAATAGCGATTGGGTTTTTTTCGTTTGAACCAATTTCGAGGTATATAGTATTAAAAATTTAGATTTCCTATTTAAGATCAATACTACTGATATAACAAATATTGTAGATCGATACAGATAGCTAGACTCGAGGAACGAACGAAATAATTTATTTAAAAACACCAACATGGTCTGCAATTCTATTAAAACATGGTAGTAATACATTAGAATAAATAAAAATTCAAATATTTATACGCAACTTTTTTTTTACGATTTCATTTTGAATTATACGATATGTGTAACAGCATTATATTATAGGTACCTAATAATACATTACCAACATCATATTGAGTGATGTTAAAGTAAGGTAAAGTAATTTCAGTATTATATAAAAAATGACAAAATATAAGATTTAAAAACATGTTGTAAAAATATACTGTATATTGCGATGAGTAGTAGTAGGTAGGTACTGCCTATATGTATACCCAAATTTGTTTCTTTATACTTTAATTAATTTTACAATGACAGAACAATTTAAAAATTTGTCTAACCATGATATTATTAAATAATATGTAGTATATAAATTATATAATATAAACAAATATGTTATTAAACTATGGCCAATTCTATTGAAGTTTTTTCATAAGGACGATTCAAAATGTTATCATTATTATTTTGTCAGTGAGCACACAAGTAGGTACACAACAACATCGATTACGATTTTCAAGAGGCCACGGATTTTGTGGTATGTATAGTAATCGAAATTTTTAGTTATGGAAAATTTAATTTTAAAAGGTTTTGCGAGCATACTTAGACTTTAGTAATTGGTACTTGGAAAACTACATTAAATAAAATATTTTGGTATATTATAATAATAATAAAATTTATTCGATAGGTATATTTATGAATCTTGTATAGAATATTATTTGTATATGCAGCGGCTATTAGAATAAGATTAATTAAAAAAAAAAAAAAAAAACATTAATCCTAATTAGAATTAGACCTATGTGACGGCATCCCGCTAGGTTATTTAGTGAGTTAGGTTTGACCGTCTAAATGTTTTTCCGAAATCAAGACTTCTACATAATAATAATAAATGCGATTTTGTTATAAATATATGGTCTGTAATTGTTGAGTTTGACGTGAAATAATTTACAATAACTTTTATAATATTACATAAATATAATCATGACGACCCTATATTGATTTAAATTGTATAAAATAATAATTGCAAAATAAAAATATTATTAGTCTAAACAGATGAAATGATATTATTTAAAATTTATAAACACCTTCGACGAATATTATTATCTTTTCTGATGGATAAAATATGTCATCGTATGTGGCAAATAAGAAAAAACAACGTTATAATAGTACATAGTATTATTATTTTATTTATTATTTTGAAATCGTCTATAGCGGATCGCTGGAGTTTGAAAAATATCGATAGGCATAACATTATTATTTATTGCGTGCACGATGCACGCGCCTATAATTTTGCCAATGTATATAGTAATGAAAATTATTTGCTTACGAATGTATAATATTTTTAATATTAATAAAAATAATAAAAAAATAACAAACACCGTCACTGTATACATGTGCACAAAAAGTGTTTAGATTGTGCAGTGATGTTACATACTTACATATTATACATATTATGATGTGCATATATAGCAGACAACGAATTAACTTGATTGTAAGTATACAGAGTGCTCAGCCTAATTTCATGTTTTAACGCTAAATTTTGGTATGCAAATTTTTTTAAGTATGTATCTATCAAAATTAAGATCTCATATTTAGATATTTTATACCATAGCGAAACCACCTTCTTTAATTCAAATTATATATAATCGTCTTTTTTATCTGTAAAACGTTAAGCCGATGATGTTTTTGAAAATATTTATGAACATAAATCGAAGTTCAAACCGTTTGATTTTAAGTTATTTAATTTTATACTCTAAGTTTTATTACAGGTTTGAATATAATGATTGATAATTTTAAAATGATAAATAAAAGAGGTAATTAATATTAATTTATCAATATTTTATGATTTGTAAACATTTTCTGAACATAATATATGAGTATTTGTTTTAATAATAATATTTTTATAATATTATAAAACCATCTCCATAACTTTAGTATATACATTTTAATAACTCAGAAACTACTCGTTTAAATTTTGCTTTAAATACGGCAACATTTTCAAAAAAATTAACCATTAAACAATTAAAAAAATAAATAAAGTCTGCATAACCATGGGACACTTATTAAATAGTATAAAACTAAAAAATGTTAAGTTTTAGTCATTATTTATTATGCTTAAAAATTACAATACTCGGAATGTGAATTAATTCAATATTAAATAAAAAAGGATAGCTGAGCATGTTCGGTGAATCACCTTGCAATTTTGCAATTACCTATATATGTGTAAAGTTTAACATATAATATACTCGTAATGTGTAGTCAGAAAGGATATATTACTGTATCTATGTTTTATTTCTGTGTGAAATTTTTTTTATTATATATTTTGTTATTAATTAAATTATTATAAGTGTAAATTACCATTTAATTTTTTCAAACCAATTTTTGAAAAAATATTTTTCTATACATAATATAAGCATAATTATTATGATAAAAAATTACATGGTAATAGATTTTAAATCGTATCTATAATTTAATGAGGACTAAACAAAATTCGACGATATTATATGATAATATTATAAATATGATATATGAGTATATATATGGTATATACGTATACCTATATATATATATATATATATATATATATATATATATAAATTGATTATCTTAAGTTTTTTTTGCAATCTCAGCAGTAACTTAAAATACATAATATTATACAAGTATATAATATATATTTGTTCAAAAATTGAAATGTATAAACAAGAATATCATTATGATAATTTTTTTATCAACGCATTAAATTGAAAAATTCTTTAATTTTTAATTGGTTAATTAACTTGAATAAATTAGATATGTATAATATATATTTTTATTAAACGTTATTCTAAATTTCTATCTAATTAGATATGTTATTTATTCAAAATACTATACACATTAATAATCAGCCACACAAACCGAAAATTTTCGAATTACCATACCGTGAAACGTATACGCGAAGCTAGTTTTTTCCGATCTAGAAAGTAAGTATATTTTTCCTTAAAGTTTTTTTTTACTATTATTATTTTTATTTTACATTTGTAACTAGACAGATTCGTCGATTTGAACACCGGAGCATAACATTATCGGGTTGATGTCACGGTGACATGATGTTTTTTTTTTTTTTTTTGAGGATGAATGAATTGAACAAATCATTGAAATGACTTTAGTGGACCGTGTACCGAGAAAACTGGCGGAACCGATCATAAGAGACCGGTTTATAGCATTTGTTCACGTAGTAGGTACGGCAATCCACGATAGAAGAAGTGGTGAAGTGGGGGACATCATCGAAGAAAACTCAACCGTGAGACGGAATTTTGTGAATTGTATACTTCCTGCCGCCCGAGTGGGTAAACAGAAAACTGCATCGAGTGTAAAATTCGAGTTGGGAAAACGAAGAAGAAAGAACGGGAAAAATATAAAAAAAATAGTACACATCCATCCATATAATATGCCTTATATATAGGTATGGAAAACTGACGGCTCTCTTGTTATTTTTCTCTAATAAACCATAGTGTCGTTACATTATTTTCCGTGCAGGTTGACGACCCCAGGGTATTCATACATATATATATTATATATAAAATCAGTAAATTCATATTATATATATATATATATATATATACACACAGTACACACACATTTTTTTTAACTTAACGGTCCATTTAAGACCTTCGCCGCTTTATCCAACCTCTTCCACCTTTCTCTTTCATATACACACCGCATCCTCAATACTTGTATTGTTCATTAATGTGTTCCTTGCATTCGCTACATGACCACAACAGCACAAAACGTATTGCTATTATTGTAAAGGTATATCATCACGTTATTATTCGTAATTTACATAAACGAATAACTGTAGGAGGCTGTTATTAAATTATAGTTTTTGTGCATATATCGTATAATAAAAATACTTTTATAGTTTTCAATTTTTTGTTTACCGAAAAAAAAGTTACTTAAATTAAATTAAACGTATAGATATTATTATAATAAAATAAAAACAAAACGGATAGAATGGGTCGCTAGTAATAATGTTATATTATTTCACAAAAACCATGACTCTGTAGTCTGTTGTTACAGGACGTACATTACTCAGTTGAACCATGAAACCACAAAAACGTACCAAGAAAAGAGGAAGAGAAAAATAGAAAACGTCATTATATATTATGTTATAGAGCTTCCCGTACATATAGATGTATTGGTTATTCTGTATTCACTTTTACATTGTACTACGATCATATTCGTATGAAGTATAATAATTTATAAAATATATATTATAATACACGGGATAATTTATCAAACATACTCACCTCTATTTTTTATCTGGTAATGCATTTATTTTATTTTATTCCAATTATTAGAATTTGTATTAAAATACCATATTTTAAAATTACTTAAAGTGTTATACTATTCAAGAAGTGTTTAGTAGTAAGAACTTTTAATTTTCAAATGAGGACCATCCTTTTTTACTGTAAATTATTTAAAAGATAATAGGTATTTTTTGAAAATTTCAATGTATCTAAATTAAACCAGTGGTTTTTGATTTATTGAACATTATGTCCTTTAATGGAGAGAATATTAATATAGTAATAAATTAACATTTTATAATTAGTATTATTATTTCTTTTTAACAATTTAAAGTAAAAATGGAGATTTTAATTTGAAAGCACAAAAGGTTATATCGACACAGAATATTCTTTAAAATAGTATAAAAATCTAACTATTCGAAAATATGAACTGAGTGTACTTGAAAATTCTAAAATTCAAAGTATAAATAAATGCATCATAAAAGGATAAAAGAGAGTTGAACGAGCTTATTAAATCACCACATATATATAGTATACTAAAGTACCTTTAACAGCTAGATTTGTATAATTCGAGAATATTTTATATTCTGTTACTGGTGTAAGAAATTAATCATTATCGGTTGTTTCTTTATTATTTTTGTCTATATATTCAAAGCTATCTATCCATAATGAGATACTTAAATAATATCTACTCATAATAATAATTATTCAAAATCAAATATTTTAAATGCACTTGCATTCTGTCACAACTACATTATAATATATGTGCAATTTACTATACTACATACCTATATCCCTTTAACTAAATAAAATATAGTAATAAATAAATATACATGACAATATTAACATAAGAATCAATATTCATTAATTTATTTTTCATGTGTATAATTTGTAATTGCTGAACAAATACCAATATATTTAAAAAAAAAATAGGTTTAAAACTACTTTTTAAAATGTATAACAAAAAATATTGATTTCACTAATCAGCGATCACAATAAGTACGTATTGAACATATTAAACAACAATATACTCGCTATATAAACATACTATTATATTCATCAAGTAAAAAGTTCAATCAGTATAATAAGTATAGATGCTGAACAGAATATTTATTGTGTAAGTGTTTAGGTATTCCAAATAAAACCAAATGTTATGTATCACATTCGTATTTTATTATATATCATAGTTTTAATAAGAGGAGTGCGTTACAGAACGAACATTAACAATTTCTGTCAGTCATACCGATTACTAAGCACAACATACCGTATATATCAACTATCAAGATATCTACTTTTTAGGTATGAATCATCGGTTATTATTAAAAAAAGTAGTACATTTTAAATATATTTAAACAACATTTTTGCCTACCACCAACTGGTTACTCCGATACCCGAATAATACAATTCATACAGATTTCAAATAATCAATATTTTAAATAACGTGGTGGTCAATTAAGTTTCTATTTTTAAATTTTAAATTTATGTGCGATATGATAAGTCTATATGAGTATATGACTGTTTTAAATATTGGTAGTACTTATAGAAAATTCATCATGTACTTATTATCTACATTTTAATAAATGATGGAAGAATAAAATTATACGGGGGTGAGTCAATGCTAGCTCAAAATTGTTTTCAAGTGCAACTCTCATTGAAAGATTATGTGAAATATATATTTTTAAATTTATACTCTATTTCAAATCATAAAAACCAATTTCTAATCGTATAACGAATGTGCATAGTGATTATCATAACTGAAGATAAAAATAAAATGTTGAGCTAAATAATTTAAATTATATTAGTTAATATTAAACTCAACGAAAATTTATAAATTATCAATCAATGTGATATTAAGTTAGAGTAATTTATAAATTACAATGATGGGTAAGTACGTTTATCAATTGTATAATAAATGTAGGTGTATGCGATTTAATTATATTTTAATCACTTGGTCTAAAGAGTGAAGAGCTTATTGTTTAAGATTAGTTTAAGGTATAAATCAATGCACGTACCAATATTACATCGAATATTTTTTTCCATTTAATCGATATTTTATCCATCATCGTAAATAAGCAATATTATCTCATCAAATGTATAGTTAAGGCAAAAAACACAAAACGAACCTACAAAATAAACAGTAATGCAACTCTTCTGAGTCATGACACATATATTTAAGTCGACGTTGTGGATTATGTTTTCAAAAAAAAATTAAATGTTGTGTTTATTTTAAACAATATGTACAAACCTGGCAGTTTAAATTATATGTCTTTAGTCTTAACCTATTCGTTTGTATATTATAATCAATAATCATATTTACGAAATATACCTATAGACACTTATTACTCATATATTATAGTAATTGAAACGTGTGCCTGCACATCACTTATTTTGTATTTTTGTTTAAAGTGTGATACAATCCAAACAAATAGAAAACGCTGTATATCTACAGTATTACACTAAACTATCCACAGCGTGAGTAAAAAAATGGAGAATCCCCAGATGAATAAAAAAATATTTGTTATACCTAATCAGCATTCCGCTCTAATTTAATCAATTTGTAACGTATTTGGAGATAGTAGGTATAACTATATATTAAGAAAACGCAATACATAATATATATATATATATATGACTACTTAATAAATAATTATTTTGCGTGAACTACCTTGGATATCATTGAATAGATATAATATTAATTGTAAATTGTGATTGCAATAATGTTTATCGAGTATAGATTTGTTTAGCAACTCAGTACGATAGAATATCACCGACCTTGGTTTCACGAATAAATCGGATTTGGTTTATGGTTTATTTATAAGGTTTTGGTATTATTGTTATTGCCCAAATCATTTAATTAAAACATTTTGAACCATTAAATTATAGCTAGTTGTTCTCATACGTCGAAATGAAAAATACTCGCAATGAACACTTATAATAGGCATTATATAAACACTATCAACCAAAGAGCAATAATTTCAAATGCAAAAGATAACACCGCATCATTTGTATGATATAATATCTATATAGCTCAGTATAAAACGAAATTAAATACAATTACTTGAAACGATGTTTTTGCCTGCGGGTACAAACGTTTTACGCCCATGTGTGACTGATACACGTTTTTTATTTTTTTAGATGCAATTACAAAATTTAATGTAGTTGGTTACCTACTGTAGGTATATTTACATCATTTAAACATACGTGTTAGTTATAATGATGCTAAATCGTTGTACCATCCACAATTCAAATTATTCTAACTTGAAATAACTTATCCTTAACAATTTAATACGGGTAAAAAAAAACAATAGCTTGGTTGATATCCATAGTGTTAAAATACATTAACTATTATACTAATGGTCATAGATCAAAATTACGGGGATAAGTTTGATATTTAAAATTTTTTTATTCGTATAGATTTCATCCTTCTTTTTTTTATATTTTCTTCTGCTGCAAAGTGCGATAGCTTATTTTTAAGATTTTATTTATTCAATATTTTTCACCGAGCTTAAAATCAAATTTTTAATGGTATTTTAAATTCTAATACAATAATATTATATAGTATCTATCCACCCCCGTCACTTATTTGACTACTGTCCATTTATGAGATGTATGTATATGTAAAATATTTTATGTACCTACCTTATATGATTTTTTTTTAATAATATAATTAAATACTATAGAAATGTAAAATGTTGGTACTCAGTTGCATGCTCTCTAATACACTAATTTTCTTCATGCATGAAAAATCACTTTGGCGTAAAATGATTACATTTTTTTCGTAATTTGACAGAACCATCTGATTATCATTTATCACAGAACAATCAGTAGTCAGTACAACAAATAACATAATTACCACCAGAGGATATTTTTGTTTCAACTAGCACGGTATATCTATAATACATATTACATACTATGATAAATTATATTATTACTTATTATGTCAGACTTGCATATTATATACGTTGTACACATTCAAATATTGCATATAAAATGCTTATGATATAATATATTATAAGTACAAAAAAATGATGCTTAAAATAATATATATGTAGCGAAAAGTGGTTTTAGAGTGCAAATAATGCATTTATTTATTCGTACTAAATACAACCGTTAGCAAATAAATAAAACGTACCTACCGCTGTGATATACAATAACGGGTAGGTACGAGCATTATTTTTATTACCTATAATCATCATATACTGTACTGTATATTATAATATTGATATAAATAATAATAAAACGTACCAATAATGTATGTTTGGCGGTAGACCGGAAGTAGGTTCAAATTTCGAAAGCACAGCTTATTGACATCGCACAAACTTCGACAGGAAGCGATGCCGTCGTCACATGTAATATACAAACTACAAACACGTATAGGTACACCGCAGACGGATATCATTATATACGTCATGTATATTATGCACGCATTAGCGAGTGTGTGCGTATCGCGAACTAAAAATGAAATGAAAAGAAAAAACGGTTACTCTGTTGTTATGGCACTATTTTTTTAATTTTTTTTTCTACGGGACTGCAGTTTTTGTAATGACTACTGCAACTGAGTAGCAGCGGGCTTATGGGTGCTGGTACCTTGCGAACTCGAAAATTACACCGACAGACGGGTCTCAGGTGGCCAATGGCGTTTACCAATAAACAAAGCGAAAAGAAAATAAATTCAAAAAAAAAAAACCTTCGTTCACCGGCAGGTGTGTGTGCGGTGCGGTACGACGAGAGCTGCACACGGCTTGTCCGTCATATTTTGAGAAACCCTGCAGCAGTACCTACATATGCACTGCACACCACCTGTCAACACTAACCACCCGTAACTGTACCTTTTTTTTATACGTTATTTTTTACGGACGTGTGTGTACACACATTATTATTATGGTGTATGTGTGTACGTTATACGCAACGGTGTAAAAGAAAAAAAATAATTATGTAGGTATTAAAAGAATAATAAATGTGTGTGTACAGAGTGACATAATTCTTAGCGGTATCCCTGTATACATAAACGTTGCAGTATACATGATATTATTATTTATTGTACGTAGTTCACGTTGTTTCCGAAAGAACAAAATAATATTATGGAAAATTGATTTACGATTTAAATATCCGAGGGTTAATGTAATACGGATTGTATGAGGGGGAGGAGATAAAGGGTTTGTGATTTTTTCTGCTGTTCGTACATTGGCACTCGCATATTGACGAATGACAATTAAGAATCAATAAGAAAAATTAACCTATTCTAAAATTGAATATGAAAACGACAGTGAAATAAGCTTGCAGGTAATAATAACATTTACATTAAATTCAGTTATACACAAATTTTTCTTTATAAAAATGGTAATTAATTCGAAACTATAGTTACATTTGAATCTATGATAATATAATGACTCTTAATAACAGATCCCTTAATTATTGGATTGTACTATTTTTTCAATTATCCAAAATAATATATCAAGAAAGAATAATAAAGCTAAAATATTTTATTAAAATATATTATACACATATACATACATTATGCACTTGCACTTGGTAGTTGATATAAAATCTTAAACTTGATCTTGAATCACAGTAAAATGAAGCATTTTCTAAAAAAAAAAAAACCTCATTAATATAAACTTATTATTAGCCTGATATCTTACTTAAACTAATATGCATGACCTAAATTAATCCTTCAAATTATTATTTGATAACACATATATTGTATTTCAATACATCATATTCCACTTTAATATAGATGTATTTAATTATTTTAATGTAGATAGTCATCTTCAATACAAGCATTAGCTTAAAGGTGAGTAAATGTAAAGCATTATAATTCTATTGTAACAAATTGTTGTTTGCAAAATAAATAAACAATTCATTTAAAATGATTAAATTATTTTTCTTCTTTATTTTATACACGCTATCTAATATCTATAGGTATATTTGCAGAGTGTATGTAAAATACAAATATATGAATTGAGTAAAATAATACATCGAAGAGTTTGACGAAAGAAGCCATTGAGAACACTACATATTTTATTTTTATTGATCTTAATGCATGACGGGTTTTTTCAATTGCGTCTTAAAGGATTAACGAGAATTTCTTTAGTCCATAATCTTTAGATCAAGGGTTAGAATGTTTAGAGTGAGAACGATCATATAGAACCTGCCCTTAATCCTTATAGACAAATTTTGTTTTTTTTTCTAAACAGCTCAGTTTAAATAAAATTAAAATCAAAGGATAAATAAGTAGGATGATTTAATATATATTTTGTTACCAAGTACCTATCATGCTATTCATACTAATGTATTAATAAACCGTAATGTAATTTATTATTATTAGGTGTCGTTGAAATCTTACACATAATATTATTGTAAATAATTTATTATACATCTAAGGTAAAAACGATGGATAAATAGTAATACTATTTATCGTGATAGTTGTCGCGAAGGTTTAAACACGATAAATTATTATTGTGGAATCGATGTACATCACGTACTTATATGTAAATATAATTAGTCTAAGCGTTGAATACGTGATTGGTTCACGTTTATATACGAATATACTCGTATCATATAATAATTATAATTATATTATAATATTATTATATTATTTATTGTCATCATAATATTATACTCGCACTTTGAACAAATACATTATAAGTTTTTTTTAATAACCTGTTACTGTCTGTTACCAGTTGGATATCTTGTTTAGGTGTTTCTTCATTAAGAACATGTACATAACAAATAACAATCAACATTTCATACTATATACCGGCAACGCGATATTATGTTAATAGCTATGTATTTATTATAGTGGTGGGCATATTTTTGGGAATTTCGAGGATTATCCGTATAATCCGGATTATTCAACTCAATTTTGCTGAAAAATGACTCTTTTTATATTCTAATAAATTTAATTCTATAGCTTATTTTTCGAACATAGGTGTACCATATTTATTTATTTTACCATAGTTATAAATAATTGTAAACCACATAAAAAGCAAATCCATAAATTCGGATATTCGGATTTCATGCCCATTCCTAATTATTACTTATCGCAATTTTCGGATATAGTAGTTACTATTTATATAGTACTGTTGCCAGAGTTCTCACCTTATAAGTTATAACTACAAAATTCAGAAATTATTGCTCCAATAATGTTCAAAGTATATACATGGATATGCAATTAAAATAAATAAATAAATATTTTAAGATACGGAGTTAAATTTTTTTCAATAATTATAAATAGTACTTCTGAGTTCTGATTTATTTATTATTAACTATTAATAAGGCTAGGAATTTATTTCCCCCTAAAAATGTACCAAATATCAATCATATTCATGCACCATGTAATAGTAGTTAAAATTACTAAAATATAGCAGTTAAAAATGTTAAAACTATAAGATGAAAAACGAATAAAAATGGTATATATATATTATATTATATTATATGTGTAGATACCTATATGAAAAAATGCACTTAAATTATACCAATAATTATATAAGGATGTTTAAATTTATTAAATATAAATTTCTTGTAAAAAACATTTGTAATAAAATATACAAAAATAATAAGTCAAACTTTGTATTTAATTTCACAATATAATTTTTTTATCTTATCAATGGAATATATTATACTCTACAACCACAACAATATAAAAACATGTAAATATCAAAATCTCCAAACCCTACTTCTTATATAATTGTATATATATATATATATAATATACAGAGATACAGAGTGATTCTTTAATCATGCTCGACCACATTTTTTCTTCAATAATAAATATATTCAAATTATGAATTAAAGATTTTGAAATATACTCAAACCACTTTTTCAAATTCTTGAAATTTTTTTATGTTACTGTTTTATAAATGAATCACTATCCATTTTGTATTGTAAATTATTTAATAAATAATTTTTTTGAAAATATTGATGTAATAGCACATATTTCAAAATTAAATTCTAACAAGTAGTTTAAAAAATATATTTAAATAAATTTTTAATATTATTAAAAGTTTATACTAAGTTTAATAGTCCTTAAAAATGGTTTTGCAAAAATATAAAAAAAACATGTAATATCGAATCTAATGTTTATTAAACTTGGACCATTTTTACTCATTATAAATTTTGATAAATTAATATAAATTACTAAAATGTTCAAATCATCATCATAGTGTCAATTTCCCCATGTCTTATTATCATACTATTATAAAACTATTATCTTTAGTATACAAAATAACCCAAACACTACTCGTTCAAATTTTTATTCTAATAGATATGGCAAAGTTTTCAAAAAATGTATCAGCTAAATAATTAACAGTTGGAAAGGGAAGTTGTTATCATTATAAAAAAAAAAAAAACAGAAACTTGTATCTCATCCACAGTGCATATTTGAACATTACAAAAAACGCATGAAAATATATAAAAAAAAATATGGCCTTTACATAAAATTGAAAATTCCAAAATTCAGGTTTTGAATGCTATATTATTAAAGTAGACTAGGTCGGTGAATCATTCTGTATATGTGTATTTAACACAATGGCAACAATAATAACTACTGCAATATTACACATGGGCATCATACAATTATTATTCAGCATATATACCAACTATATACCAACACAAACTTAAATTATTGTATGAACAATTTTATTTTATTTCGGGTAATGAACAAATTATATTTATATGCTAATCCAAGCAACTTGAACGCGGATAGTCGTACCTATCATGCTCTGCTGCTTTTGTAAATTATATGTGCGTGCTTATTATATTGTTTTATAAAAGAAGAAGAAAACTGTGTACAAGATATTGCTACATGACTTCTACATGGCTATAATATTATAATATATTCTTAATCGAGACATTTTATTTTATTTTTCTGCAAAATTTATGACCGTTGGCTGTATATTGTTTTTGTGCGGACCCGACAAAAATGTTAGCCACGACGATGAATTAACGCGATACGGCTCAATATAATAAAAATACAATAATACTAATAATAATAATTTTCAATGGGTCAAAAACCTCCCGTAAATACGGCCTTGATCATTTATTTAGTTCATGTTTCTTTTTTTCTCCACTTTAACTAGCGTAACGGGTACATTTTTCTCGTTCTTTGTCGGTAATAAATCGTTTTTATTATTTCTCTATGGAACAATTTATAAAATTACATAAAAATAAAGTAGTAAGTAGGCTTCTTCAAAAACGTGTGCAAAAAAAAATAAAAATATAGACTACGATGTAATTTAAATTTATAACAGCGGCTCATATATTTTAGGCATAGTACTCTGCTACATAAAAACGCCGACAACAGATTCGTGCATATCTATATTTTCCACATGCTTACAGTATTTTTTTTTCCTCCAATAAGTAATTCGCAACATAGTAGTATGTATTATTGTACTATTGTATTTTTTCGTCACACAATGTTTCTGATTTTTCGAACATTACCCGAATATATGTAATTATAATGATAAAAATAATTAAATATTATAATACACACTGTGTTTATAATGATATAAGGTGATTCTTTTAAAGGTGCACTTGTTTATACAGAAAAATTACAAATTATAAAAAAAAATATTTTTGAAAAATTATGTTTTGTACAAGTATTAACTTTTTTCAATTAAGTATGTATTCATTTTTAATATTTCGAATCAGAAAAAATTTTACGAGGCACCACTGGTCTCTATAAGTTATAGTAAGTCTCGGTACACTTATAAGTATCCAATTAATTACAAGTTTGACATTTAATTTTAATACAGTTGCGTGACAGTAATCCGAAGGGAATTAAGAAAAGAAGCCGTTGGGATTACCAATTCGTTCAAATTACCTATGACTTTGTTACAAAATTGTCTTGCAATTTAAACTTAAATTTTTTTTTTATTAATTTGTGTATAATTGTATAAAATATTTGAGTACAATAGATATAATAATTGATTACATTTTTGACGTGTGGAATCTTAACGACGCACACGTGTCGTATATGATTATTATTTTATTGGCCTACATAAGTACAATAATGGAACTATAGAATGGTGGTGATGTACACTCGAAGCCTTTCGGTTACCACATCTTTCGGATTAGCTTATGTTCGGCTTACCGCAGCACTACTATATATTGAAAATTATTGAAGTTCTCTGAAAAATATTTTGCTAAGTAATGTAAAATTAAAAACGTATACTATCATTTAGTAAAATAAAAGGCTTATAAAATAATAAATATAAAAAAAACTGATTTTAAATAACTTCAAAATAAATCTAAGAAAAACGGTTAAAGTTAATCAGATATTGTACATAATATATTTTCAATACACTGTGCCAATGAAAAATATTTCACTGCAATTAATGTATTAAATGCAATGATTTATTATTACAAATATAAATTTTGAGGTGTATCTTTACTTCTAAGGATAAATATTTTATGATTTATTAATACTATATAGTTATTGCTATACCTAATTTAATTTTTTATTATTAATAATATGATCGATTAGGTCATTTTGGACAAAAAACCTACTTACATTATAATAAGTATTATTAAATTATAATCATAATATATTATGTGACAATTATTTTTTGTTTAGATAAGTATTCAATTTGGTAAGAATAATTAACTTCAAAAGCCTATAAAAAAGTATTGAGAATTTAAATTTTGACCATTCAATGAGATTCGATTTTCCACCAGAAACTACGACCTTAAACTTTAAAATTATAAAGTGTTAACTGTTCCCAGAGGTAACGTTAGACACACACATATCATCGTTAAATCACTCCGCTTA
This sequence comes from Rhopalosiphum nymphaeae, assembly GCA_036289425.1. Taxonomy (NCBI): domain Eukaryota; kingdom Metazoa; phylum Arthropoda; class Insecta; order Hemiptera; family Aphididae; genus Rhopalosiphum; species Rhopalosiphum nymphaeae. The sequence goes on along the minus strand of JAZAQC010000001.1, from coordinate 5,025,624 downwards.
AAATTCAATATCCGATAAAATATGTGTTTAGTATTTACCTTCAAAATAATAAATAATATAATATTATTATTATTGTTATTATATTAAATGTGGAGCGAGTATAAAACTATAAAATATATATATATATATTAATATTACATTACTTAGTACACATTTCAACAGCCGATAGTTTACACGATGTTTTATACCAAAATTAATTCGATTTACATTTCTATATCATATTATTATAGTCTTGCGAACGCACGGATATTCGCGTCACGTGAAGACTACAGAGTTATGTGCGTGCGCGGATATACGAAAATATTGATTGGTTAAAAAGGTTTTTCGATATGGTATTATAATGTATAATAACAACATATAATACTATAACGCCGAGTAATGCAATTCCTATTTCCCAGTTAAGTGTATACAAATATTGACTTAACGGAATATAATGGCGAAGGGTGCACATGCAAGAGTTGTGGTCTGCTTTATAAATATAACAATATATTACGTTATACGCCGCTCGTCTGGATTACTTTAAAGTTTATCAGGATAAACTTTAGTGCAATTAAAAACTGTTTGTTCAGTATTATAGACCTTTATACTTTGATGTTCTGCTTAGTTATATATTAAAAATATACCTAAGTTTCGTAAAAATAACTCAGCCTTTTTTCTTATATTTTAATTGTTTTGTTTAAAATATTATCAATAATGTTTATATTATAATTAAAACAATAAACTTATAAAATAATATTATTTTGTTCTCAGCTATATAATAAATATATATATATATTGGCTATGCATCATCAAGTGACATTTAGATATGTTAAAATTCATTCACTATTTATGACACCATTTGACTACAAGTTTTAAGTTCATTTTGAAGGATAATGATACAATCGCGTATAATATATTATATAAAGTATATATATTCTATCATCATAGCGTATACTCTATATTATAATGAAAAAGTATCGCGTTTCACGGCAATCCCTTTTAATATTCCTATTTAACGATAAAAGTATAACAACAGAATATACGCTTGTATATAGCAATACGGCATAATTATCACAGTATTATTACGAATTTTGTACACGCCACATTTATAATTTTATAATATATATATTATATTTAGGTATACCAAAATACCTCCAAGTGCCGACCGATTAAATTATTATATTATATTGTACACTGTGTTCCGCGGTCGTTTATCATGTTACGAATGCGCGGCGGTCATCGTCGTCTCGATCGGAGCAACAGCAGCGAGTTTCCTTCCGGTTCAGTCCACGGTTTTTAGCTTCTATCGGACATCGGTAATATGTATTTGTGGGGCCCGAGGAGAGAAAAGAGAATACAAATATGTTCTACAAGTGTCATATTATAATATTATGTGTAACGGCTAGTATAAGCCATAAGGTGCTCTCGAAATGCTGGATGGTGGTTACTGCTGTGAATTATGACCAGCGTGAAAATGCGACGGAAATGACCGCATGACAATTATATTATTATATTATTGTTCTCCCCGTGACGCAATGAAATCTGACACGGGTGGCAGAGCACTTGAACCAGAGAAAAAACGCTGATGTTTATATTATTCAATGCAAGGTGCTGTCGGCAACGTTTCTGGTCGAAATCTGTTTTTTATATCTAATAGTGTTATAGATGAGCAATACTAGTCTATTGTTGTAACTCGGTTTTTCCAGTTAATTTGATAAATAGGCATACGCCAAATATGATATATTAGATATAATATCTATGTGTATAACTTTAGTTAAAACTAAATAATTATTACTAACGTGCAGCGATTGTTTAAACCACTAGGTACTTCATAGCAAGAGTGAAATTAAAAGGAATAGTAGAATACGATTTTTTTTAACAAAATATATTTAGTAACTATTTAAAAAATTGGTAAGTTGCACTGCGTAATTGATCTATGTGTGGCCTATGTGTGGTCCAGGTGCAAATAATAATAAGCTAAATTATATTAGAATTAAGTTAATATTTTTCTCCAGATTGCATTTTTAAGTTGAATACATGTATTGCTGTTAGTTATACAATTAATAAAAAGTCAAACTCACATAGATTGTCTTCATCATTGCATAACACACTCAAATTAAAATTTTGCGTTGTTATGAAAATTAATATTTCTTCAAATATATTAAGTGAAATAGTGAATTTACCAGTAAATTAAATATCAAAATTATAATTATAAAATCATTATATGACAATTATTGTGTTCTTTAGTTTGTTTTTTTTTTACAATATTTTATTTTGAGCGAGTTATGCGAATTTTTATATACTAATATTTTACATACTTATAACAGTTATAACTTAAAAGTATCGTAAAAAATCAACAACAACGAATACATACAATTCCTTAACCTTTTAATTATCTCTGCTCTGCTACAGATACATGTTACGTATAACTTATATATGCACGTATCAATGTACTAGCTACAGCTTATAGGTAGTAACTTAATTTATTTTCGTCGCATTATATTGATCGTTTCCTGCTTAAAATACATAATCATCTATGATGCACATTAAATGTACATGTGTACATTTGTACAGGACGAAGAGAAGGATGAAAAGGACGAGGAGGTAAAGGTGTTGGTATTATATGTGCGTGTAATCCACCATGGTAGAAACAATTTTCACGCGAAATAAAATATAACGCTATACCTATACATATACAGATGTGTATAATATTATCATTGAGCATATACTGCTATAATTTATATAGGCAAGTACTCGATATAGTCAATGGTATTTATTGTGCATACGGTAATGAAGACAATGTATTATTATATTGGTGCATGTTATAATATTATGTACGGTACAGTATATTATATGAATATATACCATAATATAACGTTGTATAAAACCTGCGGATGCGTTATAGGTATTGGCGTATGGTAAAGGTCTTATTAAATAGTTTAGACTATGCAGAGTAACCAATCGTGTATGAACAAACCGATTTAGTCGAGTTTATTATATTCTATTTTTCATTTAGTTCTTACCACTCGACCAAAATATTGGTATATAATATGACATATACTAGTTGTTTATGATTAAGATATAAAGTGAGAAAGAAAGATAGAGAAAAATGAGAATGACGTAGAGTTTATATAATAGTTGATAAAGTACATATATATATAATATCCTTCTATCGATTATAAAATATTATGTATATTATGTCAAATTTGAAAAACCACGGAAAACCGTTCTATTGTGAGTAAGTATGTATATCTTCGTGTATAATACATAGAATGTTAAAAGGAGAAAGAGAGAGAGAGATAGAAAATACGGAGAGTTAGGATAGTTTGAGAGAGACAGAGGTGGTAGGAGAGATTTCTTTGTTTGTGGATTTGATACACAATTACTGCGACGAAAGTCCCGTAGGTCGACCGACGCCGCCGCCGTTGTAATAATGTCGAGTCGGGTGGAAAATAAAAAAAAAACGCTCACGGTATGATTCAAGGTTACAATGTGCGACAACCCGGGACGGATCTTGGCCTTTCTACCATTAAAATAAAATAATCTTTTTTTCGTTCTGCTGTGAAAACACAGGACTCGAACAACAGTGAATGGATTTTATTTTTTTCATCTAGTTTTTATATATATTTTTTTTTAATAATAGGTATTATAATATATATATATCTAAAATTCAATTGGTTCAAAACCGTCGTCGTCGGCCGTGTACACATGTAATGTATATATATATATATATATATATATAGACATCCGCAAGTCGTATGCGCTTCACGTCCCGATCCCGCACACTCAACCGCGTAAAAATATATAAATTATGTATATAATTCATAAGCTGTGCAAAATAACATAGAATCTATGTTAGAAGCACTCCATGTTATATGTACTGAATGGGTACGTATATAACAGAACTCTGTGTTTATTATAAATTAATCCTTTGAGGCCAAGTAAAAAAAAAGTTTTAAAAAATATTACGAGAGGTTTTTGAACTCCCAAACTCTCCCCCTAGGTCTGTGTACATTCAGATGATATAAATAATAAATAACCTTAATTTGTTTAATCATGTCCTACATCTACATGTACAATTATTTTAAATTAAAAACTAAAATCCTTGATCGGTATAAGCACTATAAGCCAAACTAATAAAACAAATAACAATGACCAGATATTGTTGATGTGTAAGTCAGTTTACCTCCTTGTGTGGTGTGCTCACTACCCTTCCGGGTAATTTAAATCAACTGATATATTTTTGAGACGTCAAAAATATGATATTTTTTCCTAGAGAACACTATAAGACGTGATACAGCATATTCTGGACAAGCTCGGTATATTTAAAATAAGTATCATTTCGAGACCACAGATCACGGAGAAGCTGTGAATTAACACGCAGATAACATAACACTCATATTTATCGGTATGGTCTACGCATATACAGTAACGATAGCGACGATAATATTGTATATAATATACGTTTACGTATATACGAGCAAATTTCTTTCGTATGCGACAATAACACTAATATTGTACAACACGAATAATAATCATACTCGACGACGCAGTGTCGTGAACGGAGTACTGGACGCAACTTTCCATCATGATCTTGGTCAACTGGAAACCGATGGTCATCGGATGTCCGTCCGCGGCTCCGCAAAAACCGTTGCCCCAGCGGCCGCCCGGCTGTTGTCTGAACGGCAGAGGCGCATACGCGCACCGGGCGACGAGGCCCAGGCCATCCACGCCGCCACCGATCACGTCGCCCATCATGCAGCGCAAACTCCGCGAGGCCCGTCTTCGGTTGCGGCGCAAAATGAAGCTGGCCGCCGGTGACACGGGCCGGATCCACGTCAGTGTGCAATGCGCGCGCGGCCCGTCGGTACCGCAAACACTGTCGCGGGGTGTACAGGCGGCCGCGCAGACGGACTTATCACCGGTCGATCTCATCATGCCGCTGGAAGTGATCGTCAAATGCAAGACGGGCCTGGACGCGTACACGCAGGTGACCTACGGCGACCTGCTGGACTTCGAGGCCGAGGTGACCCTGCTAGCAAAGGTACTGAACGAAGTCGTTCTACAACAGGCTGTCGGTACCGTGCTGTACGAGGACGACGCGATTGCACTCCGGCGCGAACAGGCCGTGTACGTGGCCAAGCGACGGGCGCAGAGCATGGAACTTGACCGGCTCAACCGCATCGAAGCCGGCCGGCGGCGCTGTGGGCTGCGCACGCTGGCCTTGGCTGAGCGCGCTGAGCCCGGGCCAACATTCCGGGCCATCCACGCGCGGGCCATGGCCGACCACTACATGGCCGGTCTGCGTGCTGACGCTCTGGGCCAACTGCAGGCGGCCGGCTATTTGACCGCCGACGACCAGCTGGCCGCTTGGATGCAAGACCGATTCCGCAGCTACAGTGTGCGCCGCGGTCGCAATGATGTCCGCCTGGACGAGATCATCGGCGACGTGATCGCCAACAGACCGCAGACGTATCGACGACTTGAAAAACGTCATCCGCGCTTCAAAGAAGATCCCCCCGAAGTCATAGTACCGGACGTTACGTTCTCAGACGCCATACTTTCGGAAGAGATCACTGTCGAACGCATAGCCGACGATCATGATTACGACGACGATGACGACAACTTTTAATAAGTGTATATAGTACGTATTAAAAGTAAAATAACGCATCGCTGGTGATCGATTAAAATCAAAAATAAAAACCATATAATATATTAATTACAGTCATTTTTTTCCAAACGAATCAATTGATTCACCTTTATAATATAAAATTAGTGTTTACACTATTTAAATTTTATTTATAAACAATTATATTTATTATTTGGACAACTTTTCGAGGCAGTAACCACTCAAAAAGTTTCGTACTTCAGCATGAGCGTGATTTTTCCTATGTCTAAATACTTAAATTCATTCAATCATAGATAATTTTTTTAAAGCGAATTTAAAAAAAAAATGATTAATTTAAGATTTAAACAAGATAAATTTGTCTTGGTTGGTACTGGTACTATGGCATGCATGTTAAATATGAATATAATTCAAAATACTACAAAAATGTTGTTAACATTTTCCAATGTTTCAGAGGATGATTTATTTACTGAACTGAAACTTTTAAAAAATTATCAAAATGTTATGTAACTAAATGGTGTTACTAGTGAATTTGTTTATAAATGGATTTATTGGTTGAAAAAAATTGGAAATTCCACAATATATACTTGTGTTTTTAAAACTTTAAAATTGTTTATAATCATACCTATAACTAGTGTAACTAGCTGTATGTGTGAACGCGTTTTTTCAAAATTATCCATAGAAAAAAACAAATTATGCAGTACAATGGGTCATGAACATTTGGAGTTATTATTATTACTGCTTTTCACAGAACAAGAAATGGTATCGAAGGTAGATTTAAATGTAGTAATATATGAATTCAATAATATGGGTAATAGACGAATGTCTCTCTAAGTACATAAAATACATTTATGATTTCTAGCTATGTAATTCATAATTATTATTTTTGTTAGACAATTAAAATTTATTTTAATTTACTAGTACCTGTTTAGTTAAAATAATATACTGAAAAGTTAAAAATTATATTAAACTATGTAAGAAAAAGGGGTTATAAAATGGTCGATCAAACATCAGAAGGCCCATGATAAATATGGGCACTATACCTGCTTTTAGAGTCTGTGTGCGCTTATGTATATCAGCCACTAAAATATTTACAATATATTATTATATTATATTTTATAGATACAGAGCAATAAGTGAACATAACGATCATAATCTTATGTGTTTGGTTGTTTTCAAATAAATCTGTTATTAGTTTTGTATATTAATAAATTATTTTTATGATCCATATGTATAAAATTTATATATATTATGTATATTCACTATTCACATTTATTAGGTAACTAAAAGTGCGTTTTCTTTAATTATAATTTAATGATATTATGCCGTTCTATTTAATGTCTGTGGCATGTGTTCATTATGAAAAAATATAACATAACATAATATACAATAATGCAATAATAAATGTAAGTTCTGTAAACCCATATATTTGAATTTTGTTTGAGAATAAAGGGGTTAACAACAACTGTAGTCTGTAGACTGAGAAAATGCGTTGAACCATTATAATTACCATACGGTATAAAAACACATCTGCTGCAGTTAATCAACATGAAACCACCCGTTTATTTTATTCGTTGTAAATTATATCCATGAATATAGCAGATGCTAAATATAACCGTTTTTTCTATAATAATTTATGATTAATTTCGTGATTTTTTATACATATTCGCGTAAAATATTATTGGCAAAAAATATCAAAAAAGTTTAATTTATATAAATATTAAATTAGTAATCACGTCTTGTTCTTTTAATAACTATGAGAATACAGTTATCATATTTAATTTAATAAAATATGAGAGTAAATGATATACACGATTCAACCAACCAAAATATTAAACAAATATAACGGATAACTTTCTTACGATGATCACTCTTGGACGCAGTAATACATAATCTAAATTACCATTAAAAATACTAATAAGAACGGTTAAATACTATATCAATACGTAAGTATGTAAATCATAATTTAAGTTACCTAAATGTCGTTAACTATTATTTAGTAATTGTGTAAATATTTAATATTTATTCATTTATTCAGTTATGAATTATAATAAAATAAATGTAAATTAGTTTATCACCAGTAATTTTATTAAAATACGTTATTTACTTGCGACATACACAACATAGCAGATTTTCTTTCAGCATAACCAATCTCACGTTGTTAGGATTTATATTAGAGTGAATCGTCCTATTATACAACTTAAAGTTAATAAAATTATCTCGATTTGTAGTGTTTATTTTTTATAATACTTCAATTTTCATGCAAGTTATAAATTAGTATTTAAAATATTACAATTTACAATTTTAAGATGCTCATAATTCACTAAACAATTTTAATATCATAAAAAAATGAACGTATCAATTTAAATAATATTTTTAATTTAAATTTTGACTATATGTCATTATTCACTCCAACATTAAATCTAATAATCCAAGATTGATTCTGCTAAACATAAATTATGTCCAAAAGAGAAAACAAGTATATTGCGCTGCATCCTCTTAACATTTAACTTGTACTGTAACATTAACATGTTCTTTATGTTATATAACTGAGCTTAAATGTTTTTCAGCTTATTTTTATTTAATTTATTACTAATTTTATAATTGTTCGTAACGCCTATAATATTAATTGATAAAATTATTATAGTACAAGTTACGTTATGTACTAATATTCTTCGATAATATTTTCTTCATTTTAATATTTTGAGTTACCTAGGTGCCATTACACTTAAATTATAATTTAAGAGTAGTGAGTACCAAATTATGTTTGGTTTTCCTAATGTACCTATATTAACGCCAATTACTATAACTAGTGTACAATATTATATTAATTATTCATTATATGCATACTAAAATGTCTATAATTATGTAAGATGTAATTTTAAAATAAATTATAAATAGTAACTGTGCACAATAATAAATTATACACATAATTATATATCACTAATGAAAAGTAGAAAGAACGATTGATTATTATTTAAAATGTGAGTTTAAGCAATTTCATTTAAGTATGGTGATATAACGAAAATATCACATAAATAACTAAGTCAATAAAGATTTTAACTATCGTTTGAAATAAGTAAGGTTTTGCTAACGTAAAGTAAATGCCATTAATACAATAAAACACGACACTATGGTATTTTATTGCTAACTTAAACGCTATCCTCTTATATATTATACATTGTTAGCTGTTGTTTAAACTATTTCAACTTCATTTAAACAGTAATCGAAAATACATATAATACAATAATACAATCTATGGATTACTACCCTTATAAATGTATATACGTTGAGTATTTCCTAAATATAATGGCTTAGAAAAAAAAAGGTTTAAATAGAATTCTCAAATAAACTTGATGAATTTACTTTTATCAGTATTTGTGTAATTACCTTCAATAATATAATAGTAATCAATAAAACAGATGAATTTTCCAAGAAATTTTTACAGTAAAAAATTAAAAAAAAAAAACAATAATATAGTGCAGTAGGTATCTATTGCCTACGTCATACACGTAATATATACTATAAACGAATTCAGTATCATAATTTAAAATATATGTGAATATGCGATGAAACGAATGATAAAAATTAAATAAATAAATCTGGTAGCCAATAGGTATAAATATATTTTACAGTAAGAAATATTTTGTTAGTTGTTAAATTAAAATAAAAGTAATAAAAGGTTCAATCTCTAAAGAAAACCCATTTTCTTTAAGCGCATAGGATATCATCAAAGCTTATGCAAGTATCGTATAGACAAATTTTATATATATTTTTTTTTTTTTGAAGTAATATTTATGAAAATTTTTTCGTTGAATAATTTGAAAACAATTTACTTTCTAAAGACCAAACCATTCAAGAATCTTTTTTGTGGGTAATAATGAATAAATGCGCAGAAAAACACACAGGTAAACCACACGCATTATATGTAACATTATTGTGTATATATAAACGTATAAATGTCTTTATTTCATTGCACTTATATACAATATATACAATGAATGAATATCTGTGAAAAAAATGGTGCCCGCGAATAACGAATTGGCAAACGCATCGCACACCCCCTTTTGTAAAAGAGGCAGGGACCGAAGTTCCGATGAGATGGGTCCATCCCAAACGACTTGCGCACAGTACACAAACACTGCAGCATCACACAGCCGCACCCTATTCACCGGACATAATAACGAAAATGGCGTTCGGAATGTATTATATTATAATATTAATTGTGTTTACGAACAGTACCTCCCTATATATAGTATATACACCAAGTAAACCGAAATATTAATAAAAATGTTTATCTAAATATATCTTCTTCACGATCAAAATGTCGCTATATGCTTATCGCTCACTAATTTATTATATGTACGAGGTAATCCATTGTAAACGATTATTTTCTCAAAAAATTATTGACGGTTTTTGGAAATTTTATTATGCAAAACCATTTTTTGATTAAATCGATATTTTAATATAATTATCGGTATTATTTAAAAATAAATTAGTCATAAAGGTTTAAAATGTTCGGCAAATATTCATATTAACATTCAATAGATATGACATAATATTTTGTTTATTGTTCTATATATATATAATTTAAATTGTTGACTTTTTTAATTATGATTTTAATTTAAGTTTGATAAAATCTTTGTTTTAAGTAAAAAAAACTTGAAAAATTATTTCAAGGTTCCTTATAAGTTATAATAGTTATTGTTATAACAATATAAAAATATGAAAATTACATAGGCATATTTTTTTTCGTAAGTGTTTGAATTTCAAATTCTTATAAATTCCATCAAAATAATAAGAAACAATTAAAAATGTATATAACAAAATATAAAAAAAAAAATTTTAATTATTTTAATTTTAACTTGTACATGTATATTATTTTATGTATTCTCTCTAGGTACCTAATTAATAATTGAGTATTAAAATAAAATTACGAATTTTAACAAAATATTGAATATTTAAATATCAACTATTGAGTAGGTATTTAACATATCATTACGTATTATACTATCTAAATATTCTAAATATTTTAAAGTGGAAAAAGAAAAATAATGTTTATTATACCTGACTAAAAAATTAAATATGGACTACTATACTATTATTATGATTATTATTATTCACTTTTCTATGTTACATTTTTTATAAAGGCATACTTTGCATTCAAATCCTAAGCCGACTTAGAACTACTTTAATTAACTATTTAATCTTTCGAAATTCTGCTTCGGATTACAAAAACCAAAATTTATGCTATCATACGAAACCTAAAAATTAATGACAATAAAGATAAAAAAAAAAATTCTTTTCAACAATTTTATTTTTTAATCACTTCAATTTATGTAAAGAAAAAATTCAAATGTAAATCTATATATAATATATTTATACGTAATAACTGATAAAAATAACCATTCAACGATGCCATGATGATACCAATTTGAATTATTATGTAGAATTATAGTTATTTGAAACTTAAGATTAATAGATCTCAGTAATTTAATATCCAACACAGCTCATTATTTAAAAATATCGCGATTTTTTAAAAAAAAATTTAAAACGATATTGGTGTTTAATGTTTAATTTAATTTAAGAATATACTTAATAGATGTTTATGAATTTATGATTGATACTATTATATTGTTCAGGAAGTTGGTTTTGTAATATAAACTATTTGAATGGAAAACAACAATGTAAACAACGCGTATTTATATATTATAATTTATAACTTAGAACGGAATCTATGGCATTGCCTCACTACAGTGTACATAATATTATAATATGCATAGGCACATAATGTATATTATTAACTTATTCAAATAAAGTAAAATTCACGCTGAAAACGTCTTCATTTCTATACTTATAGCTGTTAAAGACGTTATTTGCGTTGCACCAACATAAGATATAATATTTTGTATAGGTAGATTTGCATTTGCGCAATAAAAATCGTTAACTAGTTAGTATATAAGTAATAGGTACATGTAGTTTGACCTTAACTGTGATCTTTTGTTTTGGCCCGCGACGGTAGAGCGACAATTCTCGATAATTTAATTTAATATGTTTTATTCATTTTTCTTTGTTATCACTTACAGGCGTATCAATAATACCGTGGCTACCTATTAATTACCTATATATATATATATATATTAAATTATAATACGTTTGACATTTTTTTTAGTTGACTACCATGTCCTATATAAAATACGCACTATTATATATTATAAAATTAACCAATATGAAATATTCATCACGCTCAACAATTTTCTGCTCTGTTTAAAATATTATGCAGAGTGATTCATCAATCATACCTAATCCCAATTTTTTATGTATAAATAAATTTATACAATATATAGGACCTAGATATTATAATTGTATTTTATACATTTTGGAAATTATAAGTACCTACTATATTACACTAAATTAACTATATTTTAAACCATGTTTTTAGTTATTTATATTTTTCATACCATTTAAGAAGAGTATTATGGTGACACTAACTTTTTTTCAAATTAGTATTACTATTTTTTTTCCGTAAATTATTCAACAGCTTACTCTTTTGAATGTTAATTTTTATAAATAGAAATTTAAATTAATAAATTTTAAGTATTTTAACTTTTTGTACAAACTACTAAGTATAATTATTATAATAATAACATGAATAATGTTAAAATATGTGATATAATCAAAGGAGAGCAATATAATTATTTTATAATTGTCATTTTTATTGATAAAATTAATAAACCTCTAAAAATAGTGCCAAAAACCCTTTCTTGGAAATCGGATAATTATATAAATTATAACATTGTAATAAGCCCGCTTTAATTATTTCAATATTTATTTTCTCAACTGAAATACAAGTATCAATATATAATCGCAATAACAGAATTTCTTAAATTGTATTATGATATACATGACATGAACTGTTTTTGTAATACTAAAAGTTGGTCAGATACGTAATTTAGGGGAAGGCGATGGAAGCTCCTCCTCAAATATCGTATTTTAGTAACTTATAATTAATAAAAAACATTTTTTAAGCTTCAACTATTCTAAAAAAGGTTAATCGCCCCCCCTCCCCCGAAAAAAAAATAAGCACTTATTTACGCGCCTGAAACTGCTTTGATTGTAGTACCTAAACTTAAACCAAATGAATCAAAATCTGTTTTAAAAATCAAAATCCATCTAACCAAAATTTCATTAATTTTTCAAGCTACAATCATTATTTTATATCATTTTGAGTGGCTTAGGAGCAGTGACCATAATAATTATCGGCATGTACCTGAGAGTATAGATATGCACCGATTATAAATAAACTGAAGATAATTTAATTGTCACACACTTATAAACTACCAAAATACTGTCAATTAAATTTGCTTGTTTATTGTGTATAGGGGGTACTTTATTTTTCTCTTTAAAAAATTAAAACACGGCTGAATTCAGGTTCGTTACCTATATATATCGTATAACCATAACTACATATTATTATAATTATCATTGATTATAGATAGTATAATTCAGTATGTGGCTATTGATGCATGAATACTAAACTTTTGGTTCCGAGAGGAATTCAAAAATGTATAAGTCTTACAATTTATTTTTATTTTTAATAGACTAGGAAAATTATTGAAAATAAGACATTTGTGTAATTACCTAACCAATGAAAATAAGAATTAATTTTAAAAACGCATTGATTTTTAAACACCTTTTTAATCATAATTTATGACAATTTCTATATGGTAAAAATATGCTAATTATGGTAACACGAGAATTGTATAAAACTAGATAGGCCAAAAGTGGTAGGGAATATAATATATAGGTAATTGAGTGTTAGATCATGAATAAAAAAGTATAATTTAAGATATATTTTTTAGGGTTACTAGGATTTAATAAAAGAAGAAATAATGTATATTATGAGTTGGTTGAAAGTCGGATTAATAGTAGTAAAAGTAAGAGAAGTCAGAAGAATATTTAGAGGAAAAATTCCAAAAAGTATCAATATGTTACTATGGAAAAGCAAAAATAAAACATTTATTAAATTCATGTATTCCTTGCTCTACTGAGAATATAAAATATATCTATAATACAAAATAAGTTTTTATACCTTCTATTCTTTAAAATATTTGTTATAAATATATTAAACAAATCAAACAATTCATATTAGCACCATGTTCATGAATTTATATATAATTTTAAATTGGATATTTTCAGTATACTTTTGAAAGGTAAATACCTACTTATAAATTATACCTACATACATCATAAAGACTGTTTTTTTAAAAACAGATAGGTATAACCTTTAACCATTTTAAGTCAAACATAATATTAAATACCTGGTATAAGTATAAAAATAAATATTTTCGATTATTTGATATTTTGATTTTTATGATTATTGGACTATCAATACGGACGATATTTAGGTAAATATTTTGACCTTAAATACTTAAAAATAAAAAATATCCAATGTTTTCCGAAATAATCAAATAATACTAAAAATAAACATAGAAAAATTGAAAAATTTACGCGCAATATTAGTTTGAGTTATCAATCGACAAAATTGTTTTTGATATTTTTTTGTAGTTCAAAAACAAATACCCATAGATACTGAAAATGTTCACTAAGTTTTTAAATTAATATTTTCTACCTTTCTAACATGATATAATTTTCAAAATGTTTTGCTCTTTTTTATGCTATTTTTAGGTATTTAAATTTTCGATTTATGTATTATAAAATTATTGTTTATCGATGAAAAAGCTTGAACATTTAATATAAAATTTCTCATACAACAATTAAAATTATGGAAAATACATTGTTTCGATAATTTTTTTCTAAACGTTGAAAATTCAAATTTTTAACAAAATTCATCAAAATCACGGGAATATGTAGAGAAATTTCATACAAATCTACAAGTTAAATACCTAAAACTTTAATTTTCTTCATACATTTTCCTTATAGTATTTTAAAAATAAACACAATTAGTTTTGTTTATAAACATTAAAATTTTTAATATTTATACAATATATCTATAATGATTTTTCCTTTGACAGTTTTAACTATTATATCATAATTCAAAATATTTCAATCAAAATTCACAAGACATACATTACAACGTAAACTCATTATTTTTTTCTATAAACACAGAAAATTTAAAAATATTTAGATAAACTTTATGGTATAGGTAATATATTCATGGAAAATTAGTTTAATATACCATATCCTTACAAACAAAAAAATAAACTAATAGTAATGTAAATAAATTATCTTTAAAAATAATATTTCACACGTCTCCGCTCAGTACCATTTTTTGTATGCAATTATTTATCATTTATTTCAAATGAATTATCATTATTGTGAGTAGTGACCTATATACTTAATGAGGTACACACTCAAAGTACGCTCGAGATATACTATAGGTAAAGCAGAACGACCAAGATATTTTTTTTTATCTTATGTTATTCACGTCTATTTTAAAATGCATTTTATTAAAATTTACAGCTATTCAGAATTCATCGTGTCTATACTTTGAACGTATAAGGTACCTACTTTACCTGAAGCTACTATATTGAACTCTAACCACCGTATATCGCAATGTCGCAGAAATCAGCGGCCCTCATGATCGTGTTGTATATACCAATAAATATAATAATATTATATGAAATAATGATAACGGAAGTTTGACTTGTAAAAAGAAAACTACTTTTTAAACGTAAGTACTACCATAACGAGTAAGTATATAATATAATAAATACATATTATAAAACTGGTATTAACTATTTTATAAATTCCATTTTGTCGTATTATCGTTAAAAATCATTTATACAATGATGTAAGATTGTAAAATATGCTGGGTATATAATATATTCAATAACTTTAAATCAAAGTAAGAAAACAATATTACCTTTGAATTAAATTTATATAAAAAATTAAAAATACTAGTTTGTTAATATATTTAAAAAACAATAATTAAAACAAATTTGAATTAACATTTAAACAGCTGTATCTTATTTGGAAAAAAATAAAAAATGTATGTGGTGAAGGGGGTGGAGATAAAAAGAGCAAAAATATGTTAAATGGCTAGGAACACTGATACGGCTCTGATTCTATGTAAATTAACATGTTGTATGTTGTAAAAAATATAATATACCTACAGGCTACAGGCTACAATGTGCAATGTGCATTGTGCATTCTGTCAATATTGTCCTACTATACCTATTGTCAACTGTCATAACTAAAATCTGAATTTTTATGCACTAAAAACCTTTAAAAATGCATTAAAAAACTTTACAATGTTAAGAAATATGCAAAAATATGCTCTTATTCTAAAAGTATATACATTCATATATAATTTTTATTTTAGTAATTTTATCTGTAAAAACCAATTTACCTTAATAAGAAATTACGTGGTCTATTATATTATACAATCTATTGTTTAAATAAAGTAGAAATACTGCTATGGTGCTATGACATTTAGGTATTTTTAACGCAGATCACGAAACGATGTTTATAGACGTCTGGAGTGGCTCACCGCTATTCATAAAGATTAATGTGCAACATGCATAGGTACAAAATATAAAAGACTATAACAATTTAATTTATAAATTACTAGTAATAGGGGAATGTTATTGAATTGATGATTCAGTTAAAATTGTTATCGGTAATACACTGATACAATGCAGAAAACGAGAAATGGGATCCAATAACTATACAGTATAGCGAAAATAAAAAGAATCTGATAATTTCAACAAAATGTACTTAAATATACAAATTTCTTCAAATATGTCTTTATCATCAAAACATTAATTTATATATTATAATATGTACTATATAAATTTGTTTTTATGCATTTTCTGCTGAACAAAACATTGTCATTTCTTACTCCCATTGAACTGAATATACTCCCAATACAAATATGAAAATGCTTAATATATTCTAAACCGGACTTACTTGAGTCATAACATTCATAAAGTTATAACTATAAGATGGATTACCCAAATACCTAAATCTAAAATTATTTTTATGGCTTACCTATTGTTTATTGCAATATTGTGTTTTCGCGAATCTTGTGAGATATTTTTGTTTTATATGCCAGAGTAAAATATTTTTATAGAAATCAAAATCATAATAATTATTTGACAGACTAGCATAAAAAAAAATGGCACATTGTTAGTGATATACATAGTATTCAACCGAAGCCCTCTACAAGATTTTTCATTCCAAGTAATAAGTGTGCAGTACAAATTTTTGATATTTACTTCCATGAGGAGAGACAAGTTTTTTCTTTAGATCCTACAATGAACATCGATAATGTACAATATCATACCTCCTAAGTCCTGAGGGCTGAGAACTCGAAGTATATCGTCTCAACTCAGCTTTTTCTAGACCACATTTAACCACCAAATTTTATTTTTGTTAAGTTTTCAATTTGAATTTCCATGATGATTATGAACTTACGATATTATATATTGTATGTTAACACTTACACATATCTATTGAATGATACCTACGTAGTAATTTATAATTATAGTTAATATCAAAATCTGAAATCCAAATATTATATTATAAAATACTCTTTTTCAAAAAGTAGAAGTTGCTGTCATAATATCTTATCTTATAAGTTCAGTAGGTTCAATATATTTTTATTATAACATTGTCTGTAACATTTACATTTGACATTTAAGTAAATTATAGGTAGGGAATTTTATATACCTAATAAGTAATAATATTTCATAATATCGTTGTTTTTTATAGTATTAAAGTTTTTATTTTAATTCATTAAATTTACCTATATAACGCAAAACACAACATTATTATAATTGCTCAAGTTTTCTAGTAAAACACGTTTCTCTGTGTACCTCTATACTCGGTATACACATGTCTACAAATAATTGTATTATTTGTTTAAATGATTCAATAATTATTGTTAAAATGATTTAATTGAATACATTAAACACTATTAATTATGTTAAGCTAAATTTTAAAGTGATTGTCTAAATTTTGAGTTACAGGTATAATAATAATATTTTTTTTGCAACACCGCCAAACATAGAAATATGGAATAAACTAAGGGGAGATACGTGCATGTACATTTTAACGATTTTTAGAGGAAAAACATAATTTGAATAATTCATTGGTGGAAATGACAGGGGCTTGAAGCTTGAAACTAAGTCGAAAATTGTTAAAAATATAATATAATGTTATAAGCTTATTTATGGGATC
Organism: Rhopalosiphum nymphaeae; assembly: GCA_036289425.1. Classification (NCBI taxonomy): domain Eukaryota; kingdom Metazoa; phylum Arthropoda; class Insecta; order Hemiptera; family Aphididae; genus Rhopalosiphum; species Rhopalosiphum nymphaeae. The sequence goes on along the minus strand of JAZAQC010000001.1, from coordinate 5,007,815 downwards.
ATGTTGATAAAAAAATGTTAGCCCCCCCTTGAAATTTTAATGGATTTTCGTCTATAAATGTTATCAAGTTTACGGATTTTATTATCAATTTTAACCACAAGGAGGAGACATTCTAAACATTGTGAAATCATAATCATATTTTTGATAAAAATTGAGATTCGTGTTGCGATCGTCTATTTTGAAGTAATTTGCACGCGAATCACGACAGTAATAACATAATATGCAACCGGTAAAAATGGTAATTTATACAGTGTAACACAAATAGACAGGTATTTGGATTGAGGTATATATTAATATGTTATATTATGAGACGGTTGAAATCACGTGGATCGCGAGACGTGTTATTCGACGGTTGCGAGACACGGACCCGTGTGGCAGTGTGTATATACATAGTATATTGTACACGATATCCGTCAGTCTCGTCGGGCGCTCGCGTAGTCGGATGTACACGACGACGACGGACGAAGACGCGCTCACGTCACAACGATAATAAAATAATAAATAATAATGTAACATTATTATAACGTTGGTTGTCGGATTGTGGCGGCTGGAAATTCGGCGTGAGCACTGTACGAGAGGGCGACTGTATTATGGGCGACGTGAGCCATCGTCCGAGCCAGGCAGCGCACGAGCATTCTTCGGCGACCTCATCTCCGCCGCCGCCGCCATTCATGTCTTCTTTCTTTTTTTCCAAGCGCGCACGCACGCACCCGCGGCCAGTGTGTGATACTCTGTTATACAGGTATATTATATACAGGGCGATTCGCGTTTAACTCGCCGTGTCCGCACATAACATCACCACGATTTTGTTATTTAGCACGATTTTTTCGGATTTATAGGGTTTGTCAATCGTCTCCCTCCCCCCCCCCCCCCAACAACAACCTCAGACACGATTTAAGAAATATTATAATTATTACATAACCTATTCCTATTTTTACAAGGTTAATAAAAACAATCGCACGTGGCGATAATATACGTGTTAAATCTAGTAGTAGCGGCAAAAGATTAAAAATTATTAAAATTAACTTTTAAACTGTTTTTAATCGGACTGAATACGAAATTTGCTAATTGGAGTTTTTATTGTGAAATATACTTTAAATGGCTGTATTTCTCGGACGCTTGACCAAAAATATACCATACGATAATAAAATGATCTTATTCCCGGAACGAGACGAGTTGGGATTATGATAATATAACAACTACATTTTTAGACTCCATAATTAAAATTAAATTTATAACAATTCATTCCAAGGATACAAGAATAAAATAATAATGCACGTCGCGCGTTCAACGTGATATTTTGTTAGGGTACTTAGCCCACAAAAGTCGCTCCATCGACCATCGCCGCTTATAAATTATAAGAAATATTTTTTAGATCGATTAAGACTTATATTTATTAATATAATAGGCCACCACATGTGTGCACTATATTTAATAGCTGACCAATACTCGTTGTCATAGTACTACATTTTGTATAATTTGCGATGCAAATTTAATGTTTTTACTATTGCTCATTCGCCCCTACACGTTTTTGATCCATTTAAGTTTAATAATCTAGCAATTTAATTTTTATTCAAACACCTTTTTCAAATATAAAGGGTGCTCCATCAAATATCAACTACCAGAATCTATTTATATATAATAAATATGTTAATATATATTAACATTATTATTTGGTGTTTTAAAAAGGTCTAGATTTTTTGTCGGGTTTTCTTTTAAATTTTACTGAACGTAAATAAAAGTAGCATGATACGAATTAGTAATTGTAATAAATATATGCAAGCAAGCGTGGTTGTTAAATCAGTTTCGAATACGATGATTTATTTTCCATTCTTGTCAAACTTAAGATCGTAATAGCTAGTACTAGTAAGTAGCACACTATATAGTGCACCGAAGCGAAACAAGTACCGAGTGCCTAACGACTTTCTGTATTCAGCGTATTCTATTCGCTTTTTAATTTTATATTCTGAAATTATCGATATTTGAACATCCAATATTAGTTACATGTTAAAGGATTTAAGAAAAAGTTTCCTCTTCAAAATATGAAATTAAAAATAATAAGGTCCATTTTAAAAATAAAAAGAAAGTAATAAGCCTTACGAGCTTCACTGCAATAAATATAAATGGTTATCGTTTTGATATTTTTCTAATTGTAAAAATATGATAATCATACAAAGTAAGTTTAATATAATTTATAAATTAAATATATAGTTTTATGTACAAAAACTGACTGACTATAAAAATATTATAATCCTATACAGTATAAGCACTAAGGTATAATGGATGTTATATACTATATATATGTAAGTACTTCAAAAAACAAATCGTTTAAAAAAATACAAAAGTTGACTGACATAATGAGTGTCTAAGATTACAAAAAAAGACTCTTCTGTACATTATAATAACATAATATGTAGCGTCGCATCGTAAGTATACAGCGTGGTCCGTTGCAAATCCTAACAAAAGCTTACTGACATTTATTTATAGAGTAAAAGACTAAAAAGGTTTAATATAATATAATTATTATAGTAAAATATTTTAATATTTTAAACGTATATTAAATAATACCTAGTAGAAGTAGTAGAACATAGATATTGGTGTACGTGAGTTCGATCTCGGACAAGGATAACAGACCTACGGATACGGATGTAATGTACGATATTTCCGATTTTTTGTTCAAATCTAGTCTAGAGTTATTGGACCATTCTGTATAGTTGAAGATTATTTTATCAAACAACACCCATTATTTTAATAACTATTAAAGTTTTGGAAAATATATTTTTACATAATTTTAAATCGTTAAAAAACAATTTTTCTTTTTTAAAACAAATTATATTTTTACTATTTTGAATATTTTGAATATAAGCAATACCCTTGAATTTTAATTTCTTATTTCAAAGTAGAATATTACCTTATAACGATTTACTATTTGAATGAAAGTGTTTATATGTTGTAAGTATTTTAAGTTGTTATACTTTAAATACCTACTTTTTAGTTATATAAGTCGTCCGAAATTTGATTCATATAATCATATCAATCTGTAAGTAGTCATTAGTTCCAAGTAAATCTATATATTAAAATACTCCACGAATCGGTTGTGCTTCGCAGTATTTAAAATCAGAAATATTCAAAAAATTAATTATAGTTAGATACAAAAAAAAACCTCAATAGTTTTCAAAATAATGAATGCTGCTCAACGAAACAATCGCCCTGTATATCGAAGCCGCGGTATACGCGTATATAGAGGTATCCACTATGCACGCACACGTAGACGTATATTATACATCATATACAAACGCGCTATATACACCGCACACACACAGACGCACACGCACCGTCGCCGTTAATATACGTGTGAAGACGGTGTATAGTCGTAGACACAAAGAGCCTCTCGGCTATTGCACACATACATCCGCCGACGACCATAGGTATATTGGTATATACCACGCGTATACCGTGTATAATTTACCGTGTATGCATACAATATATATTATATTAATACCTGTGCGTACAGTGTAAACTATTATGTGCGCGCACTGAATAACACATAATATAAAATTGTATACATTTTCAACGGTTGTATGCCAAACATCGCTGCCGCTGCAATAGTGCCCGTGTGATATGTCTCACTATATTATTATGTATTAAATTAATATAAAATATAAAAAAATGTGATATCGATTTACGTGTAAGCATATTATTAGGTAATAAAATAAGCAAAGGTGGAGACAACATTAGCTATGTATATACTAAATATACTAGATAAAATTTAAAAAGTAAATTTATTTAAACGTTTTAACTCAACTGTATAGTACAAATTATTTTTTTTACTTCAGTCGTTTTCAACTAGGTAGTTTCAACGACTGTTGAAATAATTTAGCTGTTTTCGGTCGATTAAAAAATTATCTATCAAGTTAAAATTAAAAATTATTTTGACATTTTAGTAACAACTATTAGGTAATAAGTACTATAATTTTTAAAAATTTTCTTGATACATAATATAATATATAGATAGGCAAGAAATACTTTTTACATGATCAACATATTGACTAAAAAAATATAGATTAATTATTTTTTAAACACTATTTTTCCATAATATTAAATTTAAATTTGGCGAATTAAACCTATTATTTGTTAAATGCTAACCTTTAACCTCTAGTATTCTTAACTTAACTTGAATTAATTATTTTTATGGGGAAAATAATATTAGTACGAACACAAAAGATACGTCACTCGTAGCAGCTAATATCTAATACAAGAGTATTATGCGATTAAGTTTCGTCCAATTTAGCATGATAGTCTCATTGGAAAGTCGAAAAAATTTAAAACATGATTTAAATTCAAAAAACGTCAAAACGTGCCTATATAATATGATGATTGATAATATACTTCCAGTGGGACAGTCAGTATTATAAGGCCCATTAGGGGTTTCTACACCGTGGCCACGTCGTAGTGGTTATTAGTTATGTAGTTATTACCATTAGAAACGCACCTGCAGCCGCCAGCCATCATAGCACACTCTGCTGCAGGTTTGCTAAGGCAGCTGATGGCAAATAATAGGCTTTTCAGTACAACAATAGGATTTAATCGGTTTTTAATTTTTTTTTTTTTTTTTTTTTTTTAATGTTACCAATTCTAGCTCTAACGTCCTCGCATTAGTATCTATACCTATGTATAATTACAACAGGCGATTCGCTTGATCGCGGGTCTTAAAAAGAGTTTTACCGAAAACGCTCACGGTGACTGTCCATGTTTGTGGTGTGTGTGTGTTCGAGTTCGAGTTGTGTTTGTGTGTAGGGGCGTTTAAAGTTTATAAAAATAAAGAATAAAAAAATACGTAAGGTTCGATAATTTGTCATCCACCCGCACAGCTACCTCCTCTTCAGAGTGTGTGCCACCATGTTTTACTAGGTTCTTTTCAGTCATTAAACCGTATTAATCCATGAACCGTTCGTAGAAAATCGTATTACATTATACACACGCATGGGAAAAAATAGTATGCCTGTCTGTAATAATGCAGCAGGTATACCTGCTGTAATTGAAAATTAGAATTCCTTTTTATAAATCAATGTTGACTTTTTTATAACGATATAAAAATCTATACAATATATAGGTATTATAGTTTATTACGCGTACACGCGTCTATATAGGAAATGTAATACACTAATACGTGGTAATTATGTGAGTATATTATACATAATATAAGCAGTAATGGTAACATACTAATGTGAAATGTCGCATATTAGCTGCAGCAGATAACATTATTGATTTTTATACGATAAAACAGTTATCATTAACTATCAATATTAAACATAACGGTAATTATACATAGGCTAGGTACTTGCAGGTTTACATAATGTACTTAAGTAATTCCAATAACCGTTTGACTTATTCAATAACTAACTTTAAATAAATAAAAAACTATTAAAAGGAAAGACCTGAACATAGAAATAGTAAAATGAATTGTCATCAAATTATCCCGTCAAATCAACACGCAAATCACAAAATTTATTCTTGGCATAGAAACCATTTCAGATAATTAACCTCGTCGTTAGCAGTGTTGGGTGATATCTAGATAAATCATATAGGTACAAATTAGGTACCTAACATATATCTCATTTAGGCAAATAAATAAATTAGTATCTAATCTAATTGGTATCTAAGATTGAAATAAAACCAAAGAAATTTACATAAATATCGTTGTATAACTCACATGTATTTTTTCTAATAATCGTTTACTACTTTTATTTTATACGTATATAAATTATCCTTTAATATATTTTTGGACACAAAATAAGCCTTCCTAATTATGCCTTCCCTAAACACATTACTCAACCAAGAACCCAATAGCATGTCAAACATTGATGCAAATTAATTACCTATTGTAGGATGAAGTTTTATCTTTATATTAATCTAGATAAAAACTAAATATTCTATCTTCGTATTAATCTAGATATTTATTTAGCTAGTAATCTAATATTTATCTAAATATTATTTTTGCTATCTGAATTCAACACTGGTCGTTAGTGCAGAAATCTTCTCAGACGTTTAAATTATGAAATTATTTCCTAAGGAGTCTATTACTGACAGTCCTTGCTAGCGCCAGTTCATGACGAACTTTTTAAAAAAAATTTCTCCAAATTTGCTTAATGTATAATATTGTACATACATATAATGTAGACATTATATGTTTTTTAATATATTTATATATGTATGTTTACTAATACGTTTTAATAAAATAGATTTATATTAGGTTCCTGAAATTTCTCGCTTATGAATTATAGTACATTAAAAAAAGATTTTATTTTTGTTATCATTATTATTATAATTACTTAACATAACCTTCGGCCAGCTGACAGTGGTCATTGAGATATATTTTCATATTAAATGGATAAATTAAATATTTATATATTCATAGTAACACTAGATGTTAAATTTGGTTGTGTAAATTAACGGAATCAAGACAGATATGTAATAAATATCTTAAAGCTTAAAAGACGTTACAAATAAGGAAAAGTATAAAAATCAAAATTTAACAAAATTAGCTTTGTTTGACAAAAAAAAATAAAATTCTAAAATGTTTTCATATTATGTGGCATATAACTGGAAAATTCTTTACATATTCTAAAGACTTTTATCAAGTACACACGATTCGTGGCTCTAAGTTTAAATTTTATCAAAACTTAAAATAATTTAAATTATAATCTCCAAGTTCAAATGAAAACTATTATTTTTGGTTCAAAACAATGCTATGATTCAAATCAGTGAATTTATTTTTGACTTAATCAATATTCAATGTTATTATCATCTTTCTCAAAATATATGGTGAAATTTTAGTAATAAAGATTGGCTAAAAAACAAAAATAAAATGAAAATATTTGTTTAACCGAGCAAACAAATTTATACCGACTGGAAAAAATAAATTCGAAATATAGGAATGTATATGAAATAATGTGTACAAAATATTTGGGGTAAATTTAAAATATCTACAGCTAATATTAAGATTTTATAGATATTACAGGTATATTTTGTTTTAATTATGTTTAACAAAATAATAAAATTCTAGTTCTGAACTATATCTATTTAATATTATTAATTATTTATTGTTATTTATAAAACAACGCAAAATATATTCCTTAGAAACTAGGTAGTTATTACTTATTAATTCATTATACTTAAATGACTATTTCAGTTTTTACATTTTCTTACTTATCAATAATTTTGCTTTATAAAATCTCGTTCAAAGTACTTTATAATTTTGTTATATAAATAATACTACATTGGTATGTACAATTTTATTGTTAATATATACTGAAAACTTCTATTTAGATACTAATTAATGGGTTTTCAATAAATCTGTCAGTATCCGTATAAAATACTGGATAATTCCAACCTACATTTTTTAAAAGAAATTAAATTGTACAAGAATTCAATAACACTAATTGTTATTTTATTTCTTAAAAATTATATTGGTTTTATTGAAATTATAATTGCAATATAATATACAGTTACTACATTTTCCAAGTTGATTCATTAATATTTTAATTTATGAATTCTATTTTTTTTTTTTCGTAATTAGTTTATTCTATTAAGTTATTTTTGCTTCAACGGCTGTGCATTTCTACTCGATTGAGTTTTATTTTAAATATTTTAATTTACTAATAAAATATATTGAACGATTTTTAATTCATTCGTTTTGTTGTATTTTACCGCGTTTATGCAATAATTTTGTTTAAAATTATTGCTTATTATTAGGACTTAGAAATTATATAGAAGCTAAAAAAAGTCAAAATATGCAAGAAAAATTCTATAAATAAACATAAGAAAAAGCTAATTTTATGTAAAAAATGTTATAAAAAAATTTCCTTAAAATTAATTAAATATGCAAAATGTGTATTTTCAATTTTTTAACTCATCATTGTATAGCTAGAATTTCTAGCTTTCAAATCTACTGTAAATTGAGAGTATATTATAGAACAATACACAATTTCTACAGTTCTACAACTTCCGAGCTTTATATATTTATTATTAATGTTTTTTTTTTTTTTTTTTAATAAAATGATAACATAATTGAACTATTTTTTTACAGTATTTTTAATTTAATTTTATTGAAATTATCTTAGTAGTATAATTATTATTACATATTACCCTGATGAGTTATGTATATGAATGTATCGAATACACGAATAGATATGTGTTTTTTGTGATGTGAATTATCTCGGGATATGAGTTTTTTAGCGATTCTGCAAGATTTGACTTTCCCCTTCCCAAAACCAATCAAAGCTTTAAAATTGACATTTTCTTACATATAAAAAAATGACAGACAAGCATTGGGGCAAAGCATAACTAAGCATAGATTTTCGTTGGAAACTATAGACACTCAAATTCATTTTTAAACCTTGCACTTTTTACATTCAAAAAATACCAGAAAGCACTCTAAAACGTTTGTTTTTCATGAAATTTATGTTATTATAACTCTACATCACAGCGAATTTTGCACTGCAGTATGCCTTCTATAAAACATTAATACATTTGAGCATTTATTAATTGTTTTTCATCATTATCTTTTTCGTAATCATGCGTTATTCATCAAAAACAGCCTATTCTACAACTCTCCAACCGTGTCTTTTTTTTCACGCAAGTATTGGCCCGAGCCCGTTGCTCCTCAACCCGTAAATTTTCATTATATGACCTCTAACGGTTCTGCTTGCCCACCGACAGATATGTACATGGTACATCATGCGTAAGTATAAAGGTACCTGTACAGCACGATGTATAATCGCGATTATCTGTTCTGCTTCGCGTAATCGGGGCCCCGCGAGACCGCACGTACCTAATTCGTGTTTCCTTTTCATACTCGGTTCATTTTAGATGTTAATTTTTATTTTTATTTTTTCTAGACCTCCGTGTTTTTTTCATAGTATTTTTTCTTATACGTTCTGTACGGTACAATACACACCACAAAATCCCGCTAACACACGGAAACTAATCGGCCACAGTCGACAATAATAAATTCCTTCCTATACATATATTATATTGTACCTATATAGATCTGATATTGTTGTTATATTTTATACATTGAATAGCGATTCGTTTGGAATTATTAAATATGTATAAATATAGATACCTATAATATTACTAATATATATTATATATATATACGATTTACCTACCTATATATTAATATAATATATAGAATTTGATTGAAACCACTTTCCTGCACGGTATAGCTACATTACACGAAAAAAAACAGACATATGCGTATATATATATATATATATATATATATATATATATACATCATTATTATATACATATAATAAGAGATAGGTACGTAATATAGTGGCCGTCTCGCACCAAAGATTACGTGCCCCCTTCCCGCCCCACCACGACACCCCCTACCCGACGATGACGCGAGTTTCCCCACCGATTTCGTTTGGATTTTTTTCCCCGTCTTCTGCACGTACAAAATAATAACATAATAGTAATAATATCACGCTCGTTCTCCAAACGTCCTACCGCGCTGACGACGCGTCCGACTGTGTATAGTATTATAATATACGCGCGCGCGAATCAAAAACGTTCACACCGATCGCCGTCGTACGGACGGTTAGACGTGCTACAACGTAATCACAGTCATAGAGGTGTTACGGTTGTATTATCGTATGTAATACGATAACATTAAACGAATATTTTAACGTTGTAACGATACACATCAGACACGGTATGCAGCCGGAGCGCGCGCACCGCGAGCGATAAAACAATGCATAAAACGTAATGTAGGTAGGTACGTCATAAAATAATACGTAAAAACGACACTGCAAACGGAAAAAATAAAACTAAAATAATAATAATAAATATGATTTACTAAAACTATATGTTGTTACTACGCGTAGACGAGCTAAATAACGAGCTTACAGACTATAATTAAATTAATAAATATTAATAATTATTGTTTTACAGCGACGTGCCATTAATCGTTGTATATTAATATAAAAGTACACACGACATATTATATCGCATAATATTCGATTGTCGCACGCCACTGGTGTGATAATACGCGCGCGCTCGTAGCACACAATATCGTCATACTACTATACTCATACTCAAATATTATTATGTATTTATATATTATGCTATACTACTTAGGTATATTATTTTTCGTAGGTACTCACCTTATATATATACATTATATATATATATATACGTATTAGGCACGTGAACGCGGCCTAAAACCGTAACGGACTTCCGCGCGCTTGTGAGTTTGTGTGTGTATGTATGTGTGTGTGTGCGTGTACCTATGTGTTTTGTGGTTTTAGTTTTATAGTGATGATACTATTGCTTGGACGCGAATTAAAACGAAAACCGCCTCGGCCGGGGAAAACAATGTCATTATTATACTTATAAATTTTATAATATTAGTAATATAATAATATGTTGCATGTATCGCGGTCGGTCCGCGTCGCGAGTCGTGTGTCGTCGACAGTTGCGGCGTTATGCATATATAGGTATTGCAATAATGACGATGATGATAATAATAATAATAATAATAGTAATACTATATCGCGCGTGCGCCCGGTCAGCGACGTGGTGGTGGCGACTGGCGGTGCCGGCGAAACGCGACGGACGAGGGCGCCCGCGATATTACCTATACACACACACACACACACACACACACACATTATACACACATAGCCGTCGACGCCGCGGGGACGGACGAGCGTCCGGCGACGTGCGCGTCGCGCCGCGCTGACGGGACTACCGGTCGGAAACCGAATTCGGCGAAGAGGCGTTCGCGAATGGCACGGACGCGACGGAACGTCAGCGATATATGATCGCGACAGCCGCCGCCGGCGACGCAACGCCTCGGGCGCACCGTACAGATGCCGCTCCGGCTAGGGGTCAAACGAGGGGATCGATAAGCGCGAGCTTTCGGCTTATTGGACGGCCGGCGGCGGCCCAATGGGCGGGTCGCGCGCGCGTCCGGGTCGGCGGACGGCCGAAAAGCTCCGGCGCGCTTCCGCCACTCGCGCCCGACCGCGTTCGTCTCGGACGGTGGGCGGCGAGCGGGTACCCGCACACGCCCGACGATACAACAATATCATTAAGCGGCGGTATCGTGCGCGGAGGGTATGATGACGACGGAACGATAATAATAATATAATACATTTTTATGTGATTGATGTACCCGCGACGTGCGTACACACTCGCGCGCGCTCGCTGACCTCGGTCGGTGGTGTTGTGTGTACGCGCGTATATATAGGTATACTGAGACGTACTAAAACTACTCCCGCCCACCACCACCCACCCGCCGTCCATAGTAAACGGTGCAATGCGTGTCTCTAACACCGGCGACATGACAATCGTAATAAAAAAATACGATTTTCTTCTCTCCCCTCGTGGCGTGTCTCACGTTGTATATTACGCGGGGTAGCGTATACCTTTACGTCGAGTGCGAGTGCGCGCGCGCGCGTGTGTACGAGTACCGAACGCATTTATTTTCGGTCTCGTGAAAATCGTCCGCCGCCCGGTACCTATGGTACCACCTACTCAGAATGTCCGTACTATATATTATTATGTAATACACTTATACAGTTTTGTGGAGGTCACTATTTATATGTATACATACACACACACGTATGTATTATGTTTTAGACGTATTTAAAGTATTAAAACAGTTCCTTGACAACGCGTCGTGCAAAACAAAACCAGAGTCGGGTAGTAACGTCCTGCCGCCAAACCTACCCCCTGCACGGCCATATAATATTCGTATAACGAGTTTTTGGGTGAAAGGGGGACGATGACAGGTTTAAGGGGGTATTTTGTACGTGGGGGTAAGATTTGAGTTACACGCGAAGCTTTCGTGTTTTATTTTATTCAAATTATTTTACCGAACAATAGTGCCCGCGAGTACCTACTGTATATATAACGTAGAAGTAGTATTGTTTGTGTGTGCGTGTATTAAAATACGGTTAGCTCCGATCATATTATATGAGTATATACTTATATAATATAACTAATAGCGTGTGCTTGGTGACTGCGGCTTTTCTTAATTAGAATATCTGCACGAGTAAGGTATACCAGTAAATAATGTATACGGTGATATACTACAGGGCCGCAGTAGCTAAAGCGTTGATTTCTAGAAATTAAACTGGAGATCATTACCTAAATATATATTCTCTGAAATAACTGAACAATATTATAATATACTCCATAGTTTGATTTAATCGCATTAAACGCGACAATAAATGTCACTTATTTATTAGATACCAATACCACAGAATAGATGAAATCTTTCGTCTATTCTGTACCAATACTGTACGATAAACAAATATTTTTTTTTGTTTATATAGAGTTGCCATTGGTTACATAAAATAAAATAGTTACCTATCATGATTGAATATAATTTTAGACCTATATTTTATACTTGGTCAAAACTCTCTAAATAACTGTTAAAAATGTGTATAGTTTGCATTTAACGTAGTTAAAGACGGATGGATTTACCATCCACTATTATTAATCTGTCACTGTTAAGGGTGTTCAACTATCTAATAATACAATATATACATATTGATAATTGATAAATACAATATGATTAAATATTAAAAAAATGTTTATAAATATAGTTGATGTAGCGAGAACAACTTATAATAATATTATATTGAGACGGATCTTGGATATTTTAATAGGGAGGGGGGATATATAAATTATATAATTTGAATCATAATTGATATAATACATACTCTTATTTTTAAACAAAATTGGTAATATATTTAATATAATGTTGATTACATAATATCACACATCAAAATATTAATTTATGGATATAGGTAATAGGTAATATATATGTGTATATTCATTAATAAGAAAAAATATCTTTATAGATTCTACTTTTTAGCTTTATAGGTCAAATTGAAGTCTTCGTTTATTTTTTAGTAATATTATCCTTATTTACTGTATTTTTCATTTATATGATATTCGTAGTTACATAAAAAAAAATTGTTGATAGAAAATTGACAGGGGGCCCGTGCCCCTGTGCCCCTTCCTTGAATCCGTCATTGTTTGACAATCGCTCACCCCAAAAGTTACACAACTAAAATAGCTATTGTTAACAAAACTAGGAAATCATACAATTAATATGATATTTATTACTACTATGTATTTAAATGTATATTCTATAACTCATATAAATTCTAATCTATTGTCATTCTTCGATAAAAGTATTTAAGCTCGTCTATGCAGTATGTAATACTGTAGTTGGCTTTCAAAGTTTAAATTCACAGAAAAAAAAATACCTAGTGCTTATACTGTTTTTATTAAATTCAACATTTTTAGATATTTTACTGCTAATTCTCCTAAATAGATAATAGCTGAGGTCACATATTTAGAGTCGTAGGGTGGGCTATTACCCCAACCTGCTAGAACATTAGAGGTATGGTAAATGTGTACATTTTTTTTATTTTAAATCAGTAGCGTAGCTAGAGCTTAATTTAGGGGAGAGGGCTATTTAAAAACTGTGATACACCACAAAATATCGTGAGCAATTCAACTTTTTCTAATTATTATTTTTAACCATTTAAAATTAATTGTTTACTATTTATTTGCTGTTATATAAAAAAATATGTATAATATAGTTGATATAGGTACATGCACTTAAAGCCATGTACTTCTACCGTGGTCTTTATTTGTTTTAATTAAAAATAATAATGCATATACATAATACATATATAAAAAAATATATATTTATAAATTGTAATAGTAGAAATTACGTATTATGATACGCAGCACACAGCCCGCAAATATTAATAATATGGAATATCAGAATAAACATCACATATATTTGAATTATTATAATATGATGGTCATACAATATTAATATTTAAGGTAATTATATAAAACATAATAAAAATAGTTAACACTATCACTAAATGACACTTATCAAATTTTTTATTTTTTTTAGGAATCTCCAATATTAGTAGTTACATCCTGATTCTGTCCACTATATATACATCATAGTATATAGGCATGTAACATGCCGTTATTACTTGGCACTATAGTACAAAATAGTACTATACTTGGTCTGTTTAGTTGTATAGGTAATAAATATACAAACATCTTACAAGATTTAGGTCTATAAAAAATTAACAAATAATTATTTTAAGTATTGACATATTCTTTTGAATTTGTAGATAATATAATTATAAAACATAGATACTGCGTATTTGCCTTTAAAATGTATACCTAACTATGTAGAACCTCAGTAGTCAGTATTCCTCGAGCGGATTTTCTATTATTAATAAAAAAAAAAAGCCATTATTATTAATATTTAATAATTAAATTCTATAATTATCGATAAAAATTTGAGATTGAAAAAGTTTTGCAAATATTTTATAGTCATTATTCAAGATCCTAGGACCTAGGTGATAAATTCGTATCGAATATTTTAGATTCTAAGAGGAGCGCTAAATGTATTGATTTTATAGCGATATGTTTAATTTTTTGTGTGTGTAATATGTAATCGATTTACACATCAATAAACAATGGCAACAGAGTAGTAATATTGTTCACTGCAATATTCACACAAAGCTCCTTTGCTGTTGGTTTATTAGGAAAAAAAATAAAAAGAAGTCAACAAAATATTTTAATTCTCTACTATATTGAGAGTGATTTTAGAACTAGTTTATACTTTATATAGGTCAAAAATACTCAAAACTGTTTTTTAATAATCAGGAAAAACAAAAAATAAATTAGAAAAAACCTGACATTTTTACGCAAATTTATTCGACAAAATTGGTTTGTTTTTTGGTGTAATACTAGAACAAATAACTATACTGTTTATATGCTTGATATTTTCACAAAATGTTTAAATCATCATATGATATATAGTATATACCATTATATAAGATCAAATTAAAACATAATATTTGAAAATTTAATATAAGGTTCTTTATAATTTTGTAGACCTAAATGAACAAAACAAACAATTCTATTACCGGATAGCCAAATCCATTTTCTTAAATAACTATTTCTCCTCAAACAATTTTTGATATTTTATTGTATTTTCCAAAAAAATAACTGTAGATAGGTAGGTACTTGAAATTTTCACTAAATATTTATTTTATCTTTTTAATTAAATGATACAATTTTCAACAGTATTTAATTCTTTTTGATGTATTTATATGACAAAGTTGCAATTGTTTTATATTTTTCTATATTATCAATAATAAATGATTCGCTCAATCAAAATTCTTGAAAATGTAATACAAGATTCCACATAAGTTTTTCTTATATCTGTTCAAAAATATTAAAAATATATAGGAACAATTTTTTTATATACCTTTGAAGTTAGATTTCGACGAAATCGCAAAGAATGGTCAACTATTTTGTTTTTGTAGTTAGAAATTCAGAAAAACTTTTCTTTATTTCTATGTCATGAAAATTCATAAGATTCCTCTAAAGTAATTCGTACCATAAAATCTAGAAAATATATAAAAACTAAACATTTTTATGAACATTTTAAATTAAAATTTGGAAAAAATTATTTATTTTAACGATAAATATTAAATAATGATGTTGATTATTTTGTTATAATTTAAAAACATTATTTGTGAGAAATTAAAACTTTTATGTATTCTATATCATTATACATTTTATTATACGAATTTATATTTTTGAGTTATTTTAAGATTTTATCTATTATTTATAGGATGAATCTATTTTTAATATTTTACGGTGCTTAAAAAAATACGTTAATAGATTCTATAAGTTAATATAATATGATATAAATACTATAAATATGTACCTATTATTATAATTAAATACTAATAATATAATGCAACATTTTTGAAAAAAATTATAATACTAAAAGTAAAATAAATTACTTTAATAATTATAATATCAAAAAAACTAATCACGAAATATTCTTGCTTATATAAGCTGATAGACTGATTCGAATCAGAATTGTTTTTTCGTATACAATGATATTACATATCATTAAATTCAAATTTAATACATTCATAATAGTGACCTACTCGACATCAAATATATAGCAATGCGGTGCCCATTTACCTACTTTTTTTTTTAATTACTATTGGCATGTAAAGTTAGAAGTTGCATATTAAATACTCCAAAGAACTTATATTTAGTAGGTTGTCGTGACCTGTGAGGTCATGACACATAATATTACATTATCGGGGTTCGAAAGTTATTGGAGTTGCATATTATTATGTATGCTCTCGATTTATAACAGACCTAGCTAGAAATCTAAGCTATTATACATTATTTTTATTATAATATTAGCTATACTATCACATTGTATAATGTTGAGTTTAATAATTGAAAATTAAAAATTCATATTTTTCATATTTCGTCAATTTTAAAGAATTAAATACATATTTCTTGATTTTTCATAAACATATCATGCATATTTAATATTCTCTAAAATAACATCACAAATAATGAAAATATATTTTTTAACTATTTTTCAGTTTAATAAAAATATGTCAAATAACTTTTTATAATTTTTTTTTTTTTTTTGTGTATATTAATAAGTAAAAACAATGGTCAATAAGTAATAACGACATTATATGTTTTTAAATAATGAATTGAATAATTTTTTGCATAATTTACATATTTTTGTACATATTTTGTCTGTTATAGCTCCTATATAACTTCTGATTCCTACCTATTATGAATATGTCAAAATATAAGTATTATGGTGGTTTGGCCGATAAATTGTCAAAATAATATAACCTATAACTTAACATTATATATATATAAGATAATAGCAAAAATATATAATACATAGTCACGTAGGTGACCATACTGGTACTAGAGGAGCACAAATAGGATATACTATGTCCAGTACCCGCACTAAATTTTATTTTAATAGGCTTCGTGACTAATATTTAACACCTTAATATCATAAATTAATATATTGGACAATAATCAAATCTTTATGTTTATTCATAAATTGTGATTGTAAAATTATAGTGTTGAATAATATATTATACTATATAATACTTGTGAAGAATCTAGATATAAACTTTTAAGCTTAACAGAATATTAATTTAAACATTATTGGTAAAAATATTAAGTATATATTTACAACAAAAATATAAGATAATTTTTAAAAAAACTGGATATTCTTAAAAATGTTCTTTTTTACTCTTTTTTTGTTAATATGTGTTAAATGAAGGGCCAAAATATATTTAATAGAAAATGTATAAAACATTTTTCATTTAAATATTATTTAATTTCGTCACAATTTAATCTTTGAATAAAAAAACTGTGTCTGTCAATTTTTATAATATTGTAAAAACGACGTATCGAAGACTTTGAATCATAATTTAAAGTTTTAGGTATTTTAATTTTAAATTTGTATGGATTTTCAACAACAAAATAATTTATACATTTCTTTAAAATGTGAAATTTCTATACTTATCATTAATTAAAAAAATGAGACAATGAATTTTCGACTCAATACATTTTTTTAATTGTTGTATGAAAACTCTATAAGGAATTTTGTATTAACTTATCAAGATTTTTTACTCACAAACTAAAATTTTAAATATTTAACAATAACTCAAAATATTTTGACAATTATATAGTGTCTAGATAATGCTGGTGAAATTAAATATCTATAGTTAATCATTTTGGAATGTCCTAACCTGGTGTTATATAAATATACCATACCTTTTTCATTTTTTCCATTAGCCCACCAAGATATCATCAATTAAATTAAATTTTTTACTAGAAACCACCCTAAAAGTTTATGATCGAAGCATTTTTATTACAATAAAATAAAATAATAAAAAACTAAAAAGCACAAATCATTGTAAAACTAGTATAACTAATACATACAACACTGCGCTAAAAATCTACAAAAATAGAAAAACAAACCCAAAAGTTTGATTTATTACCCGTCAGAGATACTTGTGTCATAAGTCATAACTCATAACTAAAAACAGTAAGAGATAGAAATCAATATACCTTGCCAGACTATATTATGTAATATACTATAGCCACGAATTATACTGTGGGTATAATCCTATTTATAAAGTCGGACAGAATTACTTTTTTCTTTTTTTTTTCCGTTTTGACTTTTGATAAATCGTCCGTTGCACGACCACCCGTTGATAAATTGTTCATAGAAGGCTAATAGACGAACAAAAAGTTCAATATTATACGCGGCCGTGTAGATATTATATCAATTGTATACCTTTAATCGACGACAATGCGTGTGCGAGCTTTTTAGTCGTATAATAATAAATAATAATTATTGACGAACGAAAAATAAATTATTGTAAGTCCATTGCTCGACGAAAGATAACCAATTCAGGTATACGAATCATACTCTGTAAAGCATACCCTAATACCCTATAGTCGCTGTATATAGTGCATACAAAGTGACGTGACAATTGGGTAAAATTCAATTTTGAAAACCCATACGTCTAAAAACGATATTTTTGCTGTAATAAATTACTTAATTCTTCAGCCACGTATATACATTATTTTTATAGGTATTTGGTATTTTCATAAGGTATCGAAATCAGCTTCCTATTATAACAAATGAGTAATGGCTGATTCGAATTTGGACGTTGATTCAGTGGTTGTTCTCCAATTGGTCGGCTATTTTTTTTTCTTTGTTATTTATCAATTATTATTGTATGACTTACACACGTTAGTGTATTACGATCATCAAAAATTTGTCTTTTCACTTATCAGATTTTATCAGACGCATTTAATCAGCTCAACATGTATAATCATTATGTACCTACTTATTCACGATTTTAGATAATTATTCTAATATACCTGGTACGTTGTACTAATTTCAATTTTCACTGATTTTAAAATAAGTCACTCATTTTCATTAAAATATTTACTTTAAGTAATTATTATTTATTTATTTAAAAAATAACTTTATATATAGCGTTTACATATGCTATGAACTCACATTTATGTATATTAAATAATATTTAATATACACACACACACACACACACACACATATTTATATATATACAAAAATATGGGGTTCAGATAAATAAAAGTACAATAATTAAGTATTCTAATTCCAAAATAAAATCTTCAAATTAATAGTCAATGTGCCAAGTGTCTATATTATAATTTTACATTATATATGGTATAATTTTTATATTTTTAATTTTTTTTTTGAGCTGTTTATAAACAAATATAATTTTTTAATTTTTAGTTTTCTTTAAATGTCAATAAAAAATATTTGCTCGGTCAAAAACCTTGAAAATATATTACCTAAAAGGTTCATAATAAATTGTTACTAAAATTAAATTAAAAAATAAAGTTGAGCATGAACCAAAAAAAAATTTAGTACAAGGTTCTTTATATTTTGCAATCTATAACAAATATTCTTCCAAATATATCTTCCAATTCTACCAGAAAGTCAAATTAATTTTTTATGTATCTTTATATAGTTTAAATTTTTACAAAATCACTTATATTCACCAGTAAAATAAAGTAGCTATTATCCTCAAAGTCAATTTTTTTATTTTTTTGTAGTTCAAAAACGAATAACCATAAGTAGGTATTTGAAATTTTGAAATTTCTTTTTGAGCTATTGAAACTATTGTTGATTATTTTGATATTTGTTTTTGATATACATATTATATTTTATTTATAAACTTTAAATGTAATGAAATAATTTTTTAATGTGATTTTGGATTAATTTTATATAATATGTTTAAATTTAAAAACGCTTTCAACACCATAATCATCTCGTTCATAACCTCTTAACAGATATAATTCCCGAAAACCCTCCAATGGCCTCAAAGTGCCTTCAAGATTTTTTAAATTATTGAATAAATAAATGTGTCATAATTAATGTGTATTATACCACACATGTACAAATTATAAAATTATCAAAAAAAAGATTATTATAAAAATATCCTACGTACGTTAGCATGCGTCAGTGAAACATGGCTGATAATACGAAAATGTTTAAATTTTGATTGTTTACGCCGGCCATTATTCGTTATTATCATGTCTATGGTCATTGGTCATTGGCTTTCGCATATCACACATTCGCTGGTATACCCATATTTTCTTTAGTTCAACAATAATAAAACAATAAATGGTACACGTTGATGTGTACAAGAACTCGACAATTATATATATACAGGACCGAATCTAAGGCTAGGAAATCGAGTATATCGGTATTCAACTCCGGTTGTAATTCATTTGGGCGTAAATAAAGTAAACGTTTTGTCATTATTAAAAATGAAGTACCCATGATACTTGCTATGTTGTATAATAGGTGTAAAATGTATTTCTAAGTTTAGTTAAATAGTTAATAATAAGTTACCTAATATATATATAGTGTTTAAAGTCATTAGGTATAGGGTGAATTATTTCAAAAAATCGTTAAACAATAAATTTTCATTTTAATACAAATATTGAAGATAATTATTAAGTAATTAATAATAATACCTATAGACTATAAGTTGTAACTTTAATCTCGATAATAATATTTAAAGCAATGAGTGTTGTTGTCCAAAATACTCGAAAAATGTCCATATTAGGGTCTTGTTTTCGTGTATTTATAGTGAAACTTTATTTCCCCATTTTAATATTTACCAGGAAAAATAATGACCAACACGTCATCCAATAACCACAAAAAAATAAATTAAATAATGTCAAAAAAATGTCGTGATTAAAGTAAATTTTAAAAAAATGCTAACAGCATGCAGTGTTTCACTCATTTAACTACTAACTAAGCTCGACGTTGATCTATATTCAACATGGTAGGTCGTTAACATTGAGCTTTTTATTCATTACATAATTTAAGCATGACAACTGATAAGTAAATATTACATTTTGAAATAGTTATCAATTTAATATAAATTCTAACCGGGAGACCGAACTTTATCCAGTAGTATACTCAATAATTATTTTTTAGTTAGACATTTTAGGCATATTTTTTCTGCACTCCAATTAAATCAGTAAAATTAATTTTTTAATATCTAGTTAAAATCAATGTAGTACTTACTTAAATTAATATGCATTATCAGTAGCACATACTGCAGAAATTTTTAATAGGGAAGGGTGTATTTTATTTAAGTATACGTATAGATACTACGTTTTATAATATAATATTTTATAATACTAATATATAAATGTACCACCAGTAAAAAAAATTGTACATAGTCTTGGTGCTTAAAAAAAAATAATCTTACTTTTAAAACTGAACATGGATTTATATATAATTTTAAATATATAATAAAAATAATAATGAATATAGTAGGCGGCTACTATGTCATATTATGTAGTAGTTATATTGTTCTTTTAGGTACATCGTACATACTATGTTAAAATATTTAATAGTTTGATTATATTTAACTCATTTATCTATCACAATTTTTATTTTTCAATTATTAGCTATATAAAAATAATATAATAAAATTATATAAATGATTACTCAGTACTAATACAAAATAAAATAATTAGTTTCTTTTTTTCTAAATAACACAAGGATCAATTTAGCATTAGCAAAAAGCTTTTATACTCATATAGGTACAATTAAAAATAAAACTGAATTGTAAATGATAAAGTCAGTACTTAACGTTAACGTTAACATAAAACAATAAAAATAAGTCTGAAATTAATACGATTTACCTTCAATCAGTATTTTAATAAAAAAACCGATTAATCATTTTTTAATTACAAAGAAGAATAGAATAATAAAGAATCAATAATAGTTTGAGCAAAAATAATTATTTTACGGGTGAATATAAAAAATTAATGTGAGAATGTATTTTAGACATTTTAAATTTGGCATATGAAAAATGAATGAAAAACCTTATAATGCATTTTCAAGATTTTTGATCGAGCAAATAATTTTAATCCACTGCTGTAATAAAATTTTTTTTATTGTTTTTAAAAAGCTCAAAAAATAATAAAAATATTTTGAAAATTGTATGTATATAAAATAATAAAATGTCGATATAAACATTTGATAAAAATTGCAATTATCTACAGTTATTCATTTTTGAGTTGTATCAAAAAAATTTAGTTAAAATTTCAAAAACTAGTTTTGAGTATAAATCGACATTTTCCAAAATAATTTTAATTATTGAGAATATTTTATAGTACCAACTACACCAAATTTTCTACCAGAACCTTCCTCAAAGTTAAAAATTGAACTATTCTACTGTTACTAAAGGTGATAAAAGACATTAACATTTTTTTTTTTTTTTTTTTAATAATCTGAAATAAGGAAAAGGCGGTAATTTCAACGCAAAATCAATTAAATTTGATTGTTATAATTTAAAAATAAGTGATTCTACATTTATGTATTCATAAAGCATCTAATAAACATGAGATTGTTTTCTAAATATATTGATATGATATAAAGAAAAACATTTTTACCTTTGGATAACAAAAACTTAAAAATTTATTACAACTTACAAGGTTACTGATAGTATTATAATTTATATTAGAATTCTAAAATATTAAAAACATATACTTAAGCACAATTTTTGTGTTCACATTTTGATTTTTAATATTAGATATTTAAAGAAAGAATAGTCGTTTTAGTTATTTTAATATAACCCAAAAATATTATTCATGAGAATTCATAACTTTAACATGATATGTTATTATATTTTACTATACATTGTTATTACTTATTTTACACAATGGAATGATCAAAATATTTAAAATAATTATTTTACCTATTTATATCACGAGCCTATTCACACTATTCTACCTTATACAATAAGTATGTATTGATTTAACGTTAATATAACAATAATAATGTATAATATCAAGATATACTGACATACTCATACTGTTGTAATAATTAATAAAAAATTAAATAATGTTTTCGGAAAAATTTAAAAGTTAGCCTACCGTAATAGTAATAGCAAAATACATTATTATAGCCGCAATATAAATACGTCATAGTAAAATATAACTACTTAGTGAAAAGCATACGCTGAAAGATCATCACGATATCACCGGTTAGAATTTTTTTTCATAAAAATAATGAAAACAACTGATACACTCGTAGCTTATTTTATTTTATAGGAAACGTTATTTATTTCATAAATAAAAAGAAGCTTAAGCTTTCAATTGAAAAAAATTCTAGTTACGAGCCAGTATTATAAATAATAATTATATATATATTTACAAATTTTCGTATTTCATGTTTGAAGATTTGAAACTTTTCATCACGATATTTCCTAATATCAGTAATTAATTAAACAAAAAAAAATCTTTTAGTCATATCAAAATAGTTAACGTTTTAACTTAATTTAAATTGTTATCTTATCTACTAATTGTTTTTTTTAACTATAGGACAAAATTATATTTAATTTTTTTTTATGAGTAACCGACTTTGTTGATAAGGATTTTTTTTTTTTGATCGTATATATGTGGTTAGTTAATAAAACAAAATGTTAAGGAAACAACATTATGTAATTATTATGTGATGTTTATGGTTTTTTTTTAATCTTTAATATTGTAATAAAGTTATAAACAAATAAAATATTAGTCTTAATAACCACTGATTTTAAGTTATCTATGCATATAAATTCAAATACATACAGTTTTTTTCTGATTCTAGAGAAAATGAAGCTACTTAACGGTTTTTTTTTTTTAATTTAAAGATCATAATATAATATGAAACATGTTATAATTTAATAGTTTTATTCGCCCAACTCCTGTCCCTAGAATATTGAGCAATGAAATAAAAATAAACCATTAGCGCCATCTGTCCTATGAGAAAATGTATACAAAAAAATTAAATTAAAAAATAGCATTTTTCAAAGTAAAATTTTTACCCTGGTAAATATAAGTCGGATAATACAGCTTGTAAATTATAAAATAAATAAATAATTTTTACTCATTGTACCTATGCCTTATATAATATAAATTATGTCTATCTATTAATAATATCAGTATGTACCGAATACCGATGTATCTATATATACGAGTATAATATATAGTATTGTATAAAATATTTAAAAAAATGAAAAATGCAAAACACTCACACACGCAAACAGTAACAAGTTATTTTGTAAATATTTTTGTTTTTGTAAATTATAAGCACATACTTAAGATTGTTTTTTATTTCTGTCTTCTGTGATTTCTTTTGAAATGTATTAGGTAACTTGGAATGTTAACCAACATTTGTATCTAAATGATCAGATTTACTGCAGTAAAGCTTAATATTGTCTTTATTATTATTATTCATATGTGATTATTATCGCGTTCGAATCTAATAAGATAATATATACATTATACACTCATTGCTGCAGTACACCGACCCTAAATAGTGTCAATAGACGATTACAGTTTACCACGAAAACATGCAATGAATATTAATAAAGTACCCTGTATTATTTCTATTTTTTTTTTTTTTTTTAATGCACGCAGTTAAGGAACTCTGTTAAAAAAAAGTTTTTATGCACGTCCCAATTTCTGTTATAATTTTTATAATAAGTACATTATTATAACCTATATAAATTATAAAATAGTTCGATATTAGATATTATGACGTTATCGTGTAATTCACCATAAACATACCTATGGAAACAATATATAATTCGTTCACCGAAATAAGCTACAAAAGCATATCATTAATTTTTTTCGATATAGCCCGAAAGCGCAAAAATAAATGTTATTACCTACACAACATCAGTTGCATTTTAAATTTAACGATCGTTATACTCAGTTCTCGAGTATGGCGTATTTTTCTATTTCTAAAACAACAGTAATCGAGTTAAGTTGAAATTTAATATTATTTCATCATATTTTATTGACGATTGACATTTGACAATCATTTTATATAACTACCCCTATACTTATGAAAATTGAATACGATGAAAATAAATTTAAAATTTCACATTGATTAAAGTATTTTTTTTGAATTGGCCTTTTTAACTTCTACTGAAATTTCTGGTGTACGTATGAAATATTTGAAGAATGAAATAATAAAAAAAAAATGCTTGCCAAGTCAGAGATTCTCTAAGAGGATCTTTCTCATTAATATTTTATGTTAAAGCTAGCTTAATTATCCACCTACTCATTACAACTGATTTACATTTTTATTATTTTCCTGTTTAACATAAATTCTTGAAGTTTTAAAAATTCAGGCTTTTTTCATTTCAATTACCTACTTACTTGATTGAAAATCAAGAAAGTAATAACAGCATTTTATGATTATATTTTAATAAATTTTATACAAAATGACAGAAATTAGTCAGAAAATATCCACCACATCTCTGTATTAACCCACATCCGAATGAGTCAAGTCATAATCCAGAATCATACCTGCACACCTATCAATTTATAGTTATATTGAAGTAAATATTTTAAGAACACTAAGTGACTAAGTAGAAGTTTATTTAAAAACTACAGTAAAACTAACGAAAAACCACAAATTGCAGCATTTGCAGCTCTAGTCAATATTAAAGTATAGAACAAGTTATTCAAAAAAATTCTAAACAGAATTTCTTATAAACTGTGGGCTTCAAATTTAAAATTTAATTTTAAGTTATTATGATATAATAGTAAAAGTTCAATTAATAATAATTAATAAGTAATATTTATAAGATTTTAATAAAATTAATTTTATTTTTATCTTAGTAAAATTAAATCTTATAGGTTCTTAAAAAGGCACCTAATGTTTTTTGCGTGGGATATATGTATATTTTTTTAATAAATTTATAATACGCTTAATAAAATTGCATTTAAATTGTTCAAAAACATAAGAATGCAATAAATTCAAACTATGAAGTATAGTACCTATAATTATATGTCTATATAAAATGTAGGTTATAATAAATCTATACTATATAAAAATAAACCACATCAGAATTATGATTAAAATTATTTTTAATTGATTTAATACTCTGATTTATTATAGAGGTTGATTTCAAAATAAACTGTGGCAAATAAATCAAATTATATTGGTACAAATACAAATTTATATATATATATAAATTATATATTGCAGAAGATTGTTTCGTTTCCCTTCGTATATTCTGTCAAAATAATCTATTAGACGGTGTCTTGGTGTCCATCATTATTAGAAGTAGAACCTTTACAATTTAGTGGTTTTTATAACGAGGTCGTTAATCGTTTAAATATATATATAGCTCTACTCAGTGATACTCTTCAATCTGTAGTGTGAATTATCGTTACCTATTTCTGTGTCAAGTGAGCATTACAGTTGATGAATCAATTTTAGTAAAGAAAAATACAGCTGAGCTTAATGTTACATTTTAATATTCACAAAATCTATTAATAGTTTTTTTAGTTTTGATTATTTAAGTGTTTCTTAAAAAAGTTCATAACTGATTCCTGATTAAAGTAATATATTTTTTTAAATTTTTTATGAAGTACAAAAATAAATGCATATTAATTCACTTTTCTTTACATGATTGACATTTTTTGAATATTTATTATTTTGGGTTCTAAACTTCTAAGCTAATTTATTATAAATAATAACAAAAATATTTTTGTAAAATAGTTTTCACACTAGTTGTGAATAAGAAGCAGCTAGCATTGTTTCCAAAATGGGCTAATACTGCAGTGGGACTGTTCGAGTATATTATTCTTTTTCGTTTATAATTATAAACAATAAATAAATAATAATAATAATAACAATAATAAAAAATGGGAAGAAAGTAGGTAATCAGAGCGGTTACCTACAGGGCTACAGTACTGCAACCGTACAGTAAGTATCAATTGAGTAAATCACTGTAATGTGTTAAATTACATTCAATTCATTCAAAAAATAAATCTGAACGAAGATAGACCGTTGACCTGTATTACTATATAAGTATATTTTATTATTTTATGATATATTAATTATTATACTGCTATTAATCGACAAATAAAATAATTTTAGTTATTTTGTTTATTTTAATATATTGTTGTATTTTGTACATACAATGGAATCTTCAAATGAAATGTTTTCAAAAAAATGTAATTAAACTACTGCATTACTTTAATTTAAATTAAGCTGCTTTAAACATTTTATTTCGTTAAAAATTTAACTTAAACTATATCTATAAAAAGAAAACTGTTTATATATTTGGTTGCATGATTGTTACTTATTTATAAAGAAGTTTGTATTACGTTTTCAAACCTTATTTATTAAAGTTAAACATTTCATATATTTTTTTCTACAAAATAATTTGTGCAAATTTTGGTGAATTAAAGGAATTTTATTAAAATTTGAACTTAATTTATTTTCTGTTACTAATTAGATCAAATTTTCTACTTGAACCCCACCCCCCCCCCCCATTATTGAAAATCAGAGAATTTTTACTGCTCAGAAGGTGATGACATGCAGAAAAAAACACAAATACTATTGAAAAATCAATACATTAATCTCCCATCGCCCCGTTTAAAATCTAAATTAAATGTACTTAACACGAGCAAAATACATACCTAGTATTTTTTAATATATAAGAAAAATTTGTAAATTTTTTTGATTTACTTTATTTTTTTCTTTAATAGAGTTAATGGAAAGATATACATTTTTAAAATTTCTGATTTTGCTTATTTTAATGCTTTCAATTTTTCATTGGAGTACTAATAATTACAAAAACTATTTAAGTATTTATTTTAATTATTAAAAGTGCTATAAGTTTCTTAAGTAGTACCTTTTATTAATAACTAAATATTATGATATATCTTAAAATATCTGTTTTTTATTATTAATTTCAATATATAATGATATTTAAATATTTAACATAAAATTTCGAATCAAAAAAATATATATCATAGTCTTATTTGTCTTTAAGGCATTAATTTGTTGACAGATTTATTCGCCAGTTAATCGGCGTTAAGACAGTAATAGGTTATAGTTTCATACTAGCTTTTAGTTGTCGTGTCTACGCGTTTAAAAGAATCATGCACGCAAGTATAAAATATCTATGAATATATAATTAGGTATTAATATATTATAATAGAATCAAAAAAATAAATTAACAATAATAAACTTTGTAAATTAAAGTCATACCATAAAGTATCAATAACAATAAAAAAAAACTGATAACAATTTACTGTAAATCCGTTATTTTTATTTTTATTATAAAGTTTTTCCTAGACAAATATCTAAAATTGGTGATGGTAAAAAAGAGAAAATACTTTTTTTTTTATTACCGATGGAACAAATTAGTTTATTTTTGCTATTTAAACAAATAAGAAAAACTATAAGAAGTATAATTTAATTGTGTATTAGTTAAAGCATAAGTTAACAATTTATTGATTTAATAATTATTGTTATTATTATTTATATCATAATTATAATAATAGTAAATTGTAACCTAAGCTGGTTTTCATTTACCAACTTCACAATGGAAATAAAGTGTTATTATTTTATGTGTAAGTACTGTCGTACTAAAATTATGTTTATCACTTTAAAAATTTTTAGAGCTTGTATATTCGTTTCCTGACAGGTATATAACTTATTCAAGCCACGCCCGAACTTTTGTTGCTATATATTATTATCAAATCATCATACTGTTATTATTTATTTATTATTCACATTTATTAGCTTATTAGTTATTACTACTAACACAGCCTATCAGTCCGCTTTATGTCGAGGACAATTCCTATAATATTAATATATCGACAATGGCATAATAAATGAAAATAATAGAAATGTAGCTACCTATATACGTGACGAACGATGCGTAACGAGAACGTAGGTATGTCAACATTTCTTAGTAAATTAATTCGAAAAAAAAACAATTTAAGGTTTCACGAGAATTCCATTGAACATTGCAGGTGGATAATATGATGGTTATCATCTCATATGCGGTTCATCAATTGAAATTTAATTATATTTATAATATTTGGTGAATGCATATTGTTAGTTCGTCCAATCTACTATAAAATGAAGGGAATTCGATCCCGACTGGGTTTCTTACGAAAATAGATGCACATCTTATGCCAATTGAATTGACTAAAATGGATAAAACTTTTGAAAAAATATTAGAATTCTTCATAAAGTTTCCCTATTTTAAAATGACTTACCTGATCTTTTGAAAAATTAAACTAATTAAAACTTTTTTTTTAATATTAAAATTTTTAAAATGTAAACTAAATCGCTCTTCTCTCTACAGCATGTGTCGAATGTATTTCGTAAATAATTAGGTCACTATAATGGATATGTTAAATTTTAATTCAAATCAAAATATACGCATACTATTCTGAGTAGATACGGTTAAACTTGTTGGTAACTATCGTTAGGTTGAACTAATAATAATATTAAAATGTAAGTCATTACTTGTTTTAAAGTAAATTTCATGATGACTTCAAATGTTTTCTCAATTTTCTAACATTTCATCGGAGAAATAGGTTAGAAAATAATTAATAATACAATTAGTAAAAATATTTATAATTTTTGAAAAAATGCTAAATAAATTAATACGCGTTTAGTGCGTTATTGAATAACGTTATTTTTTTTATAGGGAACGCTTTGATATTTCTTTTACATATACACTATTGCGTAACACACCAATGATCTCTTGCTATGAAATACGCACATATTTACATATCATATAGAGGATTTGCCTACAATGAACTCCTTAAAATTGGTTGGTATCGAGTTCCCTTAAAACTAAAATCTAATAACTATTAGTAAATTTTAATTTATTTAGTACGATAACTTAAATACTAATTTACGACACTTTTTATGTCAAAAGAAAAATAATAATAATAATTAAAATAATAAAAATTCTATTTTGTTCAATATTGAGAGTGGTGGTCAGTAATAGCGAATTGGGTATATACCCATAGGTTAGAAATGCAATGAAGCTATGTATTATGTTTATATATATATTATAGGCATTTAAAATGTTTGAATTTTCAGTTTCTTTTTATGAAAGTTGATAAAAAAATAGTTTTATAATTAAAAAGCTTGAAAATTTAAGACAAAGTTCCTTATAAGCTGTTCTTACAGAAATTAAAATTATTACATATGTCACAGTATTTTTTTAACGTGTAAAGACTTTAAAGCTGTAGTTTAGAAATTAAAAATTCATATCATCTCAAAAATATACAATTTTTTTTGTAAATAAACTTCATAAATTTTTCATTTTTATATCTATAAGGTTTGAAATTTTCATATAATGTTTGTTCATAAATAATTTATATTGAAACATTTGAAACTAATAAATCCAAAAAATATATAAACATAATTTTTTTTTTAGACATTTAATATTCAAATTTGTACTAAAATAAATATGTACCCTAAATAAGGATATAGGAATATTTAGGTACATTATATTTTAATATTTTAATCGTATATATTATATTTATATATTTACTTTATTTTTTTTTGTGTTCATTATATTTTGATATAATTCACAACAAATGGTAATGCGTTTCAATATCAGAAAATTTTTAATTTTATTAATTATTACTCGAAACATAAAACTGCATATTATATTATGAATTATATGGCCAATTAGTATACACACATACACAACCCTGCAAGAAGAACATTTAAAATGTATGCACATTTTTATTCGTGTTCTCAATAGTTTTTTGTTGTCTATTTTTAATATGCATTTCTCTTCTTAAAGCTGTGGTATTCATTCGAACTCCTTCTCTGTGCGTTTTCTTTACAGATGGTCGTTGAGATGTTTTAACCTCCATTTTATCTTTGTTTATCAAATCTAATATAATACTGTCTTTGGAGCTATAATTAGAGATAATAGTATTAGGTAAAATAGAAATCAATTATTATTTATTTTTCCTTTTAATTATTTATATTTATATTTTGATAGTTGACAGTTAAGATTTTAGATACTTAATATAAATTTCAGGTGGATGTAAAAAATGTATTCATTATATTAGACTCATATCCGTAAAACAAATTTTTCTTATTGTATCTCTATTTTATGTACGATTTTAATTAATTATAGGTAATGAGTAAGGACACATACATCTAATTATAAATATTGAAATGATAAATCGTAATTATATAAAACCTTATAACCATATCCTTTGTCTGTTCTACATAATTTAGTATGTTTTTCTCTTTATTATTTGCATCCAAAGGTTGTATTACGTTCAAAACCGATTCAAAATTCTCAGGTACTAACTCTATTTCTTCACGTTGATCCTCTGGATCATGTGATTTTGTAGATATTATATCTTTATTTTTAATATGCATTTCTCTTCTTAAAGCTGTAGTATTCATTCGAACGCCTTCCCTATGGGTTTTCTGAACCTCCGGCCGTTGAGAATTTTTTAACTCAATTTTATCGTAATTTTCTAAATCGAATATAAGGTCGTCAATGGATCTATATTGGTGGATAATAATAATAATATCAGGTAAAATAGAAAGCATTTATTATTGTTTTTTCTTTTAATAGATTATTTAGATTATTTTGTAGAACTATCTGTTAAGAACCAATTTTAGACATTTGCAAAAAAATTCCTAACCAATTATATCTCCATTTTAATATACAATTTTAATGGAATAAATTTTTACTACATAATTAAAATATGCATAAAAATACCGGTAAATTTTACTATAAATATAATAATGATGAATCGAAATTTCTTACAAACCTCATAACTATATTTTTTGTAAGTTCCGAATCATTTAGTATGTTTTTCTCTTTGTTATCCGAATATAAAGGTTTCGTGAAGTTCAAAATGTGCTCCGCATCTTTATGTTGATCCTCCAAATCGAATGATTTTGCAGGTATTATATCTTTTTTAGACCTAGTTGCGTTTATCACTATCGGATTAACTATTGGTGTGGTAGTCACTAACGAAATTATCACATCTTCTTTTTTGACCGTGTCATTATTAATATTGCTTTTATTAGATAACTGTTCCGGTTCTTTTTGCATTGTTTGTACAGATGTACTTGATTTGACCATGTTACCTGACATATCCGTTTTTTCTGGTGCTACTAATGCACTATTGCCCTTTCCTTCCATCGACTGAATTTTCTTTTGGTCCATTGAATGCTGGGTCACGCGTAGTACTTTATTCCCCCCGGATAATTTTGCTAATCGACAATTTGACAGTATATACTTATTATCAAATCCTCTTAGAGATCGCATACGAGATAACTATTAAAAAGAAAATCAGCACAAATATAAATAATTTAAATAATACCAGTTGTATAATTTTTTAATGAATTATGTTTTAGTTATGTACTACTTTTTTTTTTAAACAAAATGGTTATTCTCACCTTTAATAATAGTATTTTATACCCTAACCTAACCAGAAATATATTGTGTAACAATAGTTAATATGATTACATTATTAATTTAATTTAAAATAAAATATTTTAAACTAGATCTATGCTTTATTTTTAATTTATCTAATGGTGATGTTAACTAATCTTAATTACTTGCTAGGTTAAACTTTTATGTTACTTTTTGTATAAACAGATAGTTAATTACTTTTTATGTGCCTCTCCAGCACTCAAAATATAGTCTTAGTGCGCCTTTAAATCGTTTAATACAACTTAGCATTTATTTGTTTATAACTCTTTTAAATCTTTTTTTAATTATTTAAATACCTAGTGTTTTTAATTAATTATTGCCTTGTCTATTTAAACATTAAGTTGTATAATTTTATTTTATTGTTATATTAACTATGATACTTTTATTTAATGTTATAATCCTTCTATAGCTATCTGTACACTATAACTACTAATTTATCAAATATATAATTTGGTATTGCCCATTTAAATATAATAAATATAAACATAAACTATAAATACGTTAATATAATATACAGAGTAATTCTTTTATCGAACAGCAATCATTATTTGAAAATTTATTAATGTTTTTTTTACATAATATCCTGTCGAAATAAAACAAAATATTTTTAAGTTTTTTATTTTTTTGAATGATAACGTTTTTAATTTCATATTTTGAAGCAAAATATTTTTGAAGTATTTTAGGTACATAAAAATCAAAATTTGGATGAATAGTTTATGAATTATAACTTATAACTATTTCAAGTATTGGTGAGCGGAGCTGAGAAGTAAGATGATACCCCAAAAAATGTTAGTCTACTACTTCGCTTACCTAAACTTTAAATACTTAAAATAAAAAGTTAAAAAAAACTAATAGGCAAATAACTAATTTATAAATTACTTATCCGAATTTTGGTTTTTATATATCAAAATAACCCCAAAAATATCTTACTTCAGCATTTTTTTTTTCAAAAATGTTTATAGATTTTTAAATAATAAATATTGATTGATAAAAATAATCACCTAATATAAATATCATACGTCGTAAATATGTATGTATAATGTATATTATTAAAATGTTAACTCAACATAAATGTTACATTAAGAAGTGTAAAAATAACGAGATTTTTATACTTATGACAATAATGTTTTAATTGATTTATTAACAAAATAAAAATATTATTTTAATATGAATTGTACGAACCTGTGCTTCATTGATTGAAATTTCTTTTGAAGAAATCATCCATAATACTATATTTTCATGAATTACTTCACATGTACTCCAATACATGTGATAATTTTGTAAATCGTTATCAAACAAACTTGATAATGCAAACGAATCAATTTTGATTAATTCTCCTGGCTTATTAATTTTCGTTAAATTTGACGTCAAATTGTCCAACGTGACATTTCCATAGCGATCCAACTTAAAATGTAACATTTTCAATGATACCAAATGTATTTTACCTAGTATTTTCATACTTTACACATATACGTCAATATTAATTTTCCATCTTGGGCGTTAAAGGCTTCGGAAGTACTTGAATAGCTGATATTATAGAACACCAAATGTATTTCCATAGGTGAACTGTTTATTAAATAAACAAAATCAAACGGACAACTATATCATTATATTATTGTGTTACCATTTTCCCATTGTACGATGTTCACTACCATTATCATGTTTAGTGCCCCAATGAAAATGAAAACTTGAAAACTCGTATGGATACTGTAATATAGAACCACTCAACGAAGGTCTTGGTCCGGAATATTCGGCATCAACATTACCTTTGAATTAAAATTAAAATTAATAGATATATTATTTTTTATTCTATATTTAGCTAAATCTATATATTAAGAGTTAATTATATACGATTATACTATAATATAAGATACTCAGTTAATATGATAAAATTAATATAAAATCTGATTACGATTAATTTATTACTAATTGTCAACATTATTAGTATTATTGGTAAAATTTGTTTAGCACCTACATGTCATTCCTATATTTCTAACAGACATTTTTAAAGGTATCGTCTCTGATTCTGACCAAATTAATGGTGGAAGAATAATTGGCGTTGCATTATCCAAATCTATGTCCAATGGGGAAGAACTGTGTACCCAAGAATCGATAAATCTTGAGCCCTTCGGTTCAATTTCCGTGAAAGTCGATAACGCAGTACATTCAATTTTATCTATTTCCAAATAGTTTAAAATTACAGTTAACTCTGATAAATGACACATCATAATGGTGTAATAGGCACTTGTATTTTTTTTGCAGACGACCATTTTAGTTTTTATGTTTAGTACTTATAGAGTTAAATAAAGTTATACAATTATTAATTTTAATAAATTATCAATAGTATATGTATGTACCTGTTTCCCTTCCTATGTTTTAGAAAACAAATTGTATAAATTGAACAGAAATCTATAAACAAAAATGTTGTCACGGTGATAATATATACGTATTTACACTTACCAATTCATTACTATATATGATAATTACAACTTACAAATATGTTATATTTGTTTTCAACCATGTAACATTTTGTTAACATTTTTTATTACAATATATTATCTTGTTTAAATTTACAATGAAAAGTTCATGTACTATCGACAAGAATTAAAAGTAGTAACTTAGTAACAGATTAATAGGTACTTTAACTTTAAATTTATTTCATTATGCTCGAAATGTAAATTTAGTAAAAAAATAAATAGGTAGATAGTAATAATTAAAGTTGTTTCTAAGTATTAAGTATACTTATTACTTAGTCCTTACATGCAGTGGTACTGTAGGTAGTCAATGTTTTCAATTTTTTTCGTTAAGTTAATACAGACAAATGTAAATTAAGTTTAAAGTTAAAAATTACTTTTTTATTTATTTAACTCGTTAAAAGTTAATTTGAAAAAAAAGTAACTTAACTTAGTTACTTTTATTTTTTTCGTGTAAAATTAATTACATGAAAGATCACAGAAAGCAATGTGAACAAAATGTTATGAACAAATAATAATTGTTGACGACACCACGAATGTATTGCTTAATAGTTAATATATTAAAATCATTCTGTTTTCTCGTTAAATTAGAAGTTACTTAAAAAAAAACTCGTTAAGTAACTTTAACTTTTTAACTCGTTAATGGCCAGCCTTGCTTCCAAGTTCCAATAGTTCCAATAAGGAGTACCTTCCTCTAGCTTCATATACATTCAATAATTATTAATTAAAAATTCATACTAAAATTGGATTAATTTTATAATGTGGGTTATTGGTGTACCAAGTAAGTATAATAGTGATTTCTAAAATAAACACACATTGTTATATCTGTCTTCGAAAAAACTAATATATAATCATGAAATTGATTTTTTTTATTCATTTTATATTCAACTTAAGATCAGTATTTTTTTTTTATCTTTGCATAATATATATGTTAAATGTTGAATTGTTCAATAGATTATCAGCTCAGCAAATTAGAGCTTATATTCGATACAAAATTATTTTATAGTAACTATTTAGGTAGTACCTATATTGATTTTTACTAGGTAT
Source organism: Rhopalosiphum nymphaeae (assembly GCA_036289425.1). Classification (NCBI taxonomy): domain Eukaryota; kingdom Metazoa; phylum Arthropoda; class Insecta; order Hemiptera; family Aphididae; genus Rhopalosiphum; species Rhopalosiphum nymphaeae. The sequence continues at coordinate 4,972,048 of JAZAQC010000001.1, read as the reverse complement.
CTATTAAAAACTGATTTTATTTATTTGATTAGAACACAGCAACAATATATTTTAGCTATATAACTAAAACACAACTAATGAGTGGCCTATTCGATACAGTTTAGTTTTCGGGCTAGAATTAATACTATACTTATTACTCACCTTCCTGAGATATACTATTAAGTTATCATATTTAAATAATGTAATGTACCTATTTAATGATAAATTTCAACGTGGTACACATTGAATACACTTGTTCTCATCTGATCACCGAATTTCAACAACGTCGAACATAATTAGTCGCTTGGGAATACTGCGTATCGCTGTCGTTTTATTTATATTTGTTTTTTTTTTAATTCACTATATTAATGCGAAAAATAATTAAAATAATTTAATTTATCTTATAGTTAATGGATAAGTCGTTATTTTTTCCTATTAACTACTAAAATGACACTATTAACTTATTTCAATTAATTTTTTATTTCCACTCATTTTTAGCAACGAAATTTAAAATATAGGTACATATTAGATAGGTCATTTGTATATTATCAACTATTTAACTTAACTTTTATTTTTCTATATTCTACATTTTTATGTTCAATATTTTAGCGATTTAATATTCATACGGAGTTTTACAATCTCCAAAAATGTAACTTCATATTTTATATTTAACTACGAGTTGTAAAACTCTATTGAATTTTACTACATTACAATTATAATTATATAATGGACTAATATAAACTATTTTAATAAATTGTATTAAAAGGTAAGGAACTTTTTACGTTATAAGTTACTTAAAAGTAACTAAATAGGCAAATGAATATAATTATTTATAAGTTATAAATTTATAATTCTTGTAAATAAATAAGTACCAAATAATAATTGTGTACATTTGATAAGTGATAAAACTACAACTAATGCAATCAACATTTTATTTTTTATATAATACATAAAAGTCTCTTTAAGTTATAGGTATTTTGTAAGTTTAATATTCAATTAAAAATATTTATCTTAAAAATCATAGAGTAATTGTATTTGGTACTATATTTTAAACACCGTCAATCGTCAATTGTTATATCTCATATAATAATTTATAAATGTATAGTGTAGTGGCGTACTTAGACCTGAACTTTGGAGGGAGGGCTTAATTTTTTTAATTAACATATTTGATGACGTGACACCTGAACATAATAACGATTATCGATTATAGATTAAAGTGGCTAATACACTAGGTGATTAATCACACAAAATAAAATACGTTTTACGACAACGATAAAAGATTGTTATAATAATTACACAGATTATAGACATCCATATTTACAATATCTTCGTGGAAATACTCATATTCCCGTAGGTACCCACATTAGATAATATAAACTGTACTACTTAATATTTATAATCAGAATTACATAGAACAATATTACAAAGGTATTTTAAAATTTATGCTGTTTATTTTATTATAATGGATAATTTGTTATACCTAAGTACAGTACAATTAATTTACAGGTATTAGAAATTTTAGTTTTCTCATAATAAATTAAATCATCCAAAAATTTCGGGGGGAAGGTTAATCCCCCCGTTAGTAGACCACTGGCATAGTGTTCTTTTTTTAAACATATCACCAAACATAGAATTTAGACGACTGGACAGCTTAAGGAGTTTAAAGATGTTAATTACATCTTACATCATTTGGACCTCCTAACGAACACAAAAATGTTTTTTAATACAGCACGAAAAACTTATAAAGATCTTTATTATACATTTTTTAAATTTTAGATATGAATTTTTAACAACAAAAATACTAGAACAGTGATTTTGACCAAATTTGTTGTAAATTATATTTCTACCTTCAAATGCTTGTTTTTTTTGTAGAATTACATTAAGCTTTTTTTTCTATTTTTAGGAACTAAATATTATTTTATTTTAAATTTTTTAGTTTTATAACTGAACGAACAATTCTTTATTGACGTTTAGAAAAAACTAAAAAAAACCAAATGTTCAATTGTCTATATTCAACTCAAAAATAGTTAACGTTTTGAAAATTTTACCATATATAAAAAATATTGATATAATCACTTAGGGAAAGTTTTAAGTTCCAACAGTTATTCGTTTTTGGGTTTTAAATTAAAACAAAATAAATAAAACAATTTTTTTGAAAAAAAAAACTGAACATTCTTTTGATTCGTGATATAAATGTGTATTATTTATATTCTTTAGATAAATCAATGTTCTGAACATTTCATTACGTAATGCGTATATAGTAAAATTTATAATATACGCGTATAACTTTTATGGTAAAAGTTCCCACATTTAATTTTTTTAAATTATAACAAAATTCCTAATGAATATTATTTATCATAATAATAACTAGATCCAATTCGCTACTATAAATCACCCCCAAAGTTGAAAATCAACGGATTTTACTGTCTTAAAAGATGATGATTTTAAAAATATACAAATCATTGTTAAATCAATACATTCATCACTCTATAATTAGAATTATAAATTAGCAAATATGATTAAGAAACGGCTGTCGTAAAAATTAAGTGATATTCCGTGTATAGGTAGATACCTAAGTTTAGGTACCTGCTCTGTACTCAAATGCTTATTAATTTCAATTATTTCAAAGTTCTGTATGGTTGTTGTTTACAACTCATCTAGCCGGCTTTCGTATACGCAGTAGTGTGTGCTATGAGGCACTGATATTTAGTTTTAGGAATTGGCCTGTGTGGTTTTATAAGATTATTAGTTAAGCACCCATTATTCACTCAGATGATCACGTTTTTGTTTTACTAAAAAGGTACGTTGCCACGTTGGTTTAACTTTTGAAGTTAATATATTGGTCTAATTTATTGGATACCTTATGCCTATTGTCCTTACTTAGCACACCTATACCAATGAAATGCATTTAATTTATAATCCATGTTCATCTAGCTTGAGATAAACAAATGTGAAATTGACACTTCAACTATATAATGATCGCCTAGCTTGGATTACATATCGTAGTAGTACCACTCGTTGTTGTTCAACTAAACTAGTTTGATAGATTCTCGATCGAGTATTTAATTGTGCTGTTCACGTGACATATGCAGAAATGAATAAAATAATCGATAGCTATTATACTATTATCGTTATTTCTTACTGTAAAAGTTTATTTTCTGATAATTTTTATTGTTTTGAACAATTTCACGATACTTAATATAAAACATTTCAATTATAAATTATTTATATTATTTATGTATATGTATGGTATACATAATAAAGTTAAATTGAAAGTTCCTACTTACTAGACAAGCATTGTTACCTATACAAAATTAAAAAAATAAAAGGTTATGATTATTTTATTTGAATATTATGACTTGTAAATTCTTAAGTGGAATTAAATAAGAAATATAAATAGCTTAAATTTAAAATATTCTAATATACATTAGGTATACATTAAAATAAACTAATAAACAACTACCTATATTATGTTAATCAAATGAAATATTTACAATAAGCAGGTAAAACGTAAAACGTACACTACAATCAAAATAATTAATTAAATTGTATGAGTTATAATCAAAATAGATGATCTAACAGTAAGTAATATTGAATAATTAATTAAGTACCAATCAACCAATCAAGATGTATTTATCAATATTTATAAAATAATGATTATTAATATTAACATACTTTTAGGTTAAAACTGGGATCATAAACTATCATTGGATATAATTAAACAAATCTTATTGGTTATTATTAATAATTCTTAGTTATTAATAGTAATTACTGTCTACTGGTTATGTCATATTATGGGTTAATTTAAAGGCACAGGGAACAGTTAAAACACCTAAAAATAGTATTGGGCACTAGTCGTGCTAGTCTAAACTTGCTCAATACTGCATAAACAACTTCAAAACATTCTCCTTGGTATATTCAGTATACCAGCTAATGAATTTATCTTACACAATATTGTAAAAAATTTTCTAATATGTGTATTGAATATTATTTGATATAATCACTATTATAATGGTATATGTATTTAAAATTGTATTTTTCTAAATAACCCCAAGGTATTAATAAGTTATAAGTACATTTAATTACAAAATAATTAATATTAAATTATGTAAACTGAACTATATAAACTTAAATGATTAAATAAATATAAATTACAAATTATTCTGTATAAAGAGTAGTAATAATATATATAAAATTTAAACACATATATGTTAACTTTTCTATTTATGTTTCATTATTTTATAATAAGGCAATTAGAACAATTTTAAATTTAAATTATATAGTAGGTAGTATATAGTTATATTGTTATTGATATTATAAGTTTTTATTTGTTATAATTCCCATATGAATAAATAAATAAAAATAATAATTACAATATTCTCTATTGAATGTACTTAATGTACATATAGAATTTTAAAAATGTGTAATATTTTCAATATCAATATTTATTAATTATTAAAAATTGCTTATACATTTTTTTAGCAATAATTTAAATTTTAAAATTATTTAACTAAACTTTAAAAACACTGTCCAATTTCATTCACCTCTAATTACAACTGTATTGGTTGTTTCTTTATTTCTGTTAGAAATATTTTTTAAATAACAACAATTAGTTTTTGTTTACTATTTGTAATAATACTAATAACTGATATTATTTTTAAGAAAGTCACTGACTAAACAAAAATAACAAAAAAAAAAACATTAATCGTTTAATTAACAACACTAACAATATTTCTGAATTTTAATTGATACAATATTACAGTATACCATACATAGTGTAATATAATATGTATATGTACCAGTAAGATGATAAGTATTTCAAATAATGACAATAATTATGCACACATGATAATATAACTAAAAATAACAAATTATTAGGTATATACATTACTATAACCTATATTATTGTATTTCATGCTTTCTAAACATAGTTATTATCTAATTTAAATTTTTTTCATAGCTTAATTAAAAATTAATATTTAAAAAAAAATATTATTGAAAATAGTACAAAATATTGTGTTTTTAAAGTAGCTACATATTTATTTATTTTTTATTTAATTAAATTTCATATAATTATTAATTGTTAAGTAAAAAAGAAAATTATACAAATTGAAAATAATAAAAATAATTGATTAAGTTAAAATATAATTTATTTTAAAATTTTAAGCAATTTATTTAAAAATTGAATTTGATTGTGTGAATGATGAAGAATAGTTGCAACACTAGCATACTATTTGTTGGTAAACATGACATAGTGTAGTGAGGTTGGATCAAACATAAAAACTTTTAAATTTATTTACAGTAATATAATGTATATCATAGGTAATAGCCAATAATTAATTTCTTTAAACAATTATTTTTATTTATGACAAATTTATACAAACACACGATTGTAATTTTTGACCATTTTAGTAAAAAAAAAATATTTAATACTTAAACATTTTTAAAACTTGATTATTGTTTATTATACTGATGCATTAGTTCCCTTTTGTTTAATGCAATGTGACAATTGTATATGCCTTGCTACATTTGAAAAAGGGTGACTTAACTAGTCAATTAAATACATACTATATCATAGTTCATATTTTATTATTAAAAAGGGAACTACTGACATTTTAAACAGAATAAATACATTTAAAAAAAAACAGGGGAATTGCTCTACTATATACTATATTAAATTTGAATCAATAATAAATCATTGTAAATTATAAAAATAATTCTAAGTAAACACTATCTACCATTTTTCTAAGGATATTTTGTTATACATTTAATTTTAAATTATTATTACTTATTAGTAATTTATTTTTTCTAATAGTAATACAGCAGGTTAAACTAGTTTTAACCAATAACAAATCACATATATTATATAATAATTATAATATTAGTATCTGTATTCTGTAATTACCTAATAAGTCAACATAAAACATATTTTAGATTGATATGAAAAGATCTATGGTTTAAATAGCTTCAAAATATTTTGAAAAATGTGATGTGTATAGCAAGTAATAATATATCATTATATATAAAATGGTAAAAATGTTCAAATCCCCCAATGTTAAATATTTTGTTAATCACAATGCAATATCTAAAATCATTAAAAAATTGTTATTTTTTATTTTATATATTTTTTTTTATCAAAACTAAACCTCAAGTACTCATAAAAGAAAATTGTGCCTTAATGTCTTTGAGGCTTGAATCGTATGGAAACATTAAGCAACTTATAAAAGTATTTTAAATAAGTAAATATCCTAAAACTAAAATTGATACTTTTAATGTGATAAGGACTGAAAAATTATCCAAACTGTTTCAATACACAGACTATCAAAGGTTAAGTATAGAAAATTAAATTGTATTTAAGGTTAAGAGTGACTGTTGATTGTTCGAATAAATTATCATTTCTTTATGAATCTATAATTATGATGATATTATTAATATAATTGCAAAACAAAATGCACAATCAGTAGCTGCAACTGTACCAATTTGGGCCCGTGTGTAAATAAAATTAATGGGCCCTTCCATTTTTAAAATGTTTATCATTGGGCCCCCATAATAAGTTGGTGCTGTGGGCCTGTGTATTTGATACACGCAACACACCCGGTTATTGCGGAAATGTGCACAATTAAATGTGCTATTTTTTTTTGTATTTGGCATAGTTATTAATTTACTAAAATATATACATTTATATAAAACATATAATAAAGCTATAAACATTTCTATTACTCAGTTCATAGTTTTAGGCAAGGGCAATACAGAGGAATAGTAAGGACGTCAACAATTTAAATACCTTTGTACCTAGTCTATGTTCTATATACCTACTTAACTAGGTAGATAAATAAAAATATAGAATAAATCAAATTGGTCATTAAACAATAATTACATTTAGTACCTAAGTATCTAGTATCTACTCACTTCAATCCTCAATCATATAGCATAGCTAATGGTTAAATATTAAATATAAAGTAAAATTTAAAATATTATAATACTGACATACCTAGGTAAAATACATTTGTTAAGCGAAATTTATCATTAATTTATTAAGTATTGAACGCTTGATGCTTAAAGGTGTAATTGTAATTAGTAACACAACATTACAAAATATATAGTAATATTTATTACTTATTTACCTACAAGGCAATAACATTATAAACATAAATGTTTACATTATGTAAATATTATAAGCACGACGAATGAGATAAGACGTGATAATGGAGTTGTGATACAGTAAGTAATCAGCATTCAACGAATTAATTTAATTATATAAATCTGTAGCCTGTATTAAATTACTATTTACTATACTATTATTTTAATCGCATAAGATTGTATTATTTTTAGTATATATATTTGATTAACATTGATTTTTTACCTGTATTCAATACCTATTGTACATGAGTAGGCAATTGCATAAAAAAAGTAATGGGCCTTGAAAATACTAGATTCTAAGGAACATTTTATAGGCAACTTTTTATGCACTCGGCCATATCATTAAATCTTAAATGATAAAATATCACTTATTTGTCTAAGTAGTGAGTATCTATGTCCTATATAACATTAATAAGGTGAATTAACATACCGGAGCTACCTATTTTATGCACTTGCACGCACACGTCAATACCTAACAATTTATTCTAACGCTCACTATAAAAAAATGTTTGAATTTTCACTCATATAGACGAATGAGGGACGATTCTACTTCAAATAGTACGTCATAAACACAAAACTCATATTACTTACTCCAATTATTTTGAAAAATATATTCGAAATGTCTACAGTACTTTAAGTATTAAGCATTATTTTCAATCTAGATGCTAGATAAATATTTTGGTAATCATGTAGTAGATATGCAACTTGCAGGTAAATTGTTTCCTATAGAAAAGTATGACAGATCTTTCATAATTTTACTCTGTAAATATAGAAGTAATAATACTACAAAATAAAATAGAATAATTAGAGACAACTATTAATGACCTAAATCAGCGGTTCCCAACTATTTTAGTTGTGAGGAACACTAATTTTGTAGAAAAAATTGTTGAGGCTCACTAATGACCAATAGCACACCTATATACGTATGTATATAATATAAATATCTAATAGGTATATAATAAAAATATATAATAATATTATTTTAAATATATACATTATATATATTATATGGTCCATGGCCCAGTTTAACGCTGCCCGCGGCCCACAAGTAGGCTCGTTGGGAACTGCTGATTTAAATTTTACGCAGCAGTTAGAGCGCTGCGTTGATCGATTTTGAATGCTTTTAGAAACAGATTTTTTAATACCAAACATTCGATGATTGGATTTTTTTTAGGGGGGGGGGACGTTTACCAAGCTTCAAATACTAGCACACGCCACTGTTTCTAGAGTACATTGTTTTTGGTAAATATAATTTTACGGAAGCCAGTGATAACATATTACACTAGGGCACTATACCTTTATGGCTATATTATAATGTATTATACATAGTGCCTTAACTATAGGAGTACCTACCAAATATTTAATTATATTTCATCTTATCTATATATTTAACCAATTTTGATAAATATTATACACTATTATTGTACTATTTAAATATTTTAAATTAATTTATATAGATAAATAAATATTAGATATATTTTATTTTTTTTAAAACTAGAACGTGAAAATTTAAAAACCCATATTTTCACTAGTTACCTCTCTATGAATTCTGAAATACAACAACTGATCAAAATAAAAAGTAGAAAGTAATAATTTTCTTTTCCTTTTTTTAAGTAATTTTTAAATTTAAACGAATTATACGACTACGGTTGCCGGTCGTTTGTAATGTATATACTATATTATCATATACAAGTAGGCAACAATATTTTAATTCACTATATTATACTAGATTATATACCCTAAAATCTAAAATCTAAATATTATACTAATTATTTTTAATTGTAACTTATAAATAAACTAACCTCCAAAAATATACATAAAAATAGTAGATATAATAATTAATAATGAATATTAAATATAAATTTATATATATATAATTTTTAATATCTGTTAAATAATAATAATAATATATTTTAAAATGTTAATAAAGTAACAAAACATATTTAGTATTTTTTTTTATCGATTGTTGATTTATTCAATTATTATTATTTATTAATAAATCCTAGTTATTAAATAACAAATAAGTTAATTATTTATTTGTATTTTTTAATTATAAGTAAAATAAGTGTATAGAAAAAAGTAAACTATGTAAATTGTTAATATTTCATTTTTTTTTTTTAATCCAGATTAATAGTGTACTATCTGTCTTCTTTTATATAAATAAATTTGTAGCTATTTTTTAACAACATTTATTTATAAAAGGGAATAGCTAAGGTATATTATTATTAAAACTATATAATTAATTAATTCACTGCTGATTAAATATCTTAGCTTAACATTTATTATAATTTAAAAAAACTTGTACACAGTACAAAAAAATTATAAAAATATGAAAATATGACCTCTAAGTACTAAGTACCTATTTAAAAAAATCAAAAATCGGGTTATGAATAGCTGAATTATTGAAGACTTAAATTGGGATAAGCATTCAAGATGAATCGCTCTGTACATAAACCATATCGTCTGATTATTATTATTATTATTATTATTTATTAGACTTATTACTTATTAATTATTATTTATTATAACTGCGCGTCTGCACGACAAACTGCGCGCAGTGCGCACGCTATTAAATCGTAAAACTATAATAGTAATAAGCTAATAATGAATTAATAATAAATAGACAATAATACCAATGACAGTGTTAACTAATAAGGACGTGGGTGTTGATAAAATAAAATCATAGTACATAATTATATAATATTATATAGAACGGCTCTTATCGTAATTGAAACCTACATGTAATATACAATAATACACTTACATTGTACGAGCATTATGGTGTATTCTGTATTTCTGTATGCGTATGCTCAATCAGCGATATAATTCTAAAAATGTTATAATATATATGATATATATTATAGGCAATATAGAAAATATATACATATATAGAAAACGCGAAACACTGAACTCATCTTTTAGATATTAAAATCAATGCAATTTATCACATATTAAATGTATTTATTACATTTAATTATTCATAACGACCCGCGATCATCGGTGATACGTGTCGACCTCTAGTACGGCTCATATCACTTCTATCAAACTCGAGTATAATATCATGTTTTATGTTATTATTATAAATATTATAATATTTATCTAAATTAATCGAATAGCGATAGTCTATTCTATAATCAGTAGTAATTCTATATACGCCTTCCGATCTTCAATGGTTTTTTAATTTAAATATTCCTTTATGTTTATAGTGAAAAAAGAAAATAATTTTGTGGACCTAGAACCCATGGGTGTTATTTTAAGTAAACTACTGAATAACACATCTATTTGGCTACATTTGAATAAAATATTAAAATACTTATGTTCTGATCTTTTCTCATCCCCGAACATGACAAAACTTTATAATCGGTTGGCATTTTGGCAATATTTTAAAGTTAACTACTGCACTATACAAAAATAGTAGGTTAAATCAACAATACTATGAGTTGAATTAATAATAAAATTATTAAAAACGGTCAATAAAGACAACTATAATGATGACGGGAGATAGCATAAGTATCGATATCAAATTTAAACTAAAATTTTATTAGGAATAATTATAATTTATAATTATTATGGTTACTTTCATATGTCTTAATACAAAATATTGATCTTATAGATAATAGCCAATAGATATCAACTACCAATTATATCCGAGTTCAGAGATTGTAATTGTATAACCATATCACTAAACTATAAATATAAAATAATAATTTTTTTTCATTACATGTCAAATGTGTATTTTAATATAATAAATAGTTAATATCGACATTATTAATTAATAACCAATATTAACCAACTATCACTCAAATTTGTTTATAACAAACAGACAAAAATTACGAAAATAAAAATCAAATTTATCATTCTGCTATTATATTCCATTATGTATTGAACATTATAGCTAGTTATAATTACAAATTCAGATTACAAAAATTGTAACTTATAATATTAATAAAAATTATATTTATTTAAAGTTGAATTTAAGTAATTATAGAAAAAATATAAAAAATATTTTCTTTCTATTTTAAAATATTTTTATTTATGAATTATTCGTCTACATATTGTATCTATATCTAAGTTTTAAGAAAGTTAAATTTCTGTTTTGTTAATGTGTGAGTGTGTGTGTGTGTGTGTGTGTGAGTGTGTAGATCCCTATAGACTTCATAATAAAATGTGTAAAAAGATTGACATCTAAAAGTGATATTATGAAATATTATAATAATATATTATAAAATTGTATAATTATAATTATATGAAGAATATTATGACTAAAAAAATAGGTATACATTATCAACCATGTACATAATAATGTAGAGTTAGAACATTCAGAACTCAGGAAATCACTTATTTTCTGTGAATCATTAACTCAATTTGCATAACACGCTAACTCCACTTACTACTCTGTTATAATAAGACATATTATAGGAAAAAATTGATTCACTAACCATAGCGGTAAATTCATGATTTCGTTTACAGTATTATTTATGTATACTTACACCAAATGGTTTAAAAGTAGTGCGGTATACACTAGATTAACATAATATTAATATATTTATTATGTTTAATATTTTTATATTATCATATTATACTGTATCAATACAATATTATTATATATTATTCATATTCTCGGTAAACTTTGAACTCTGGTATTCAAATAAAAATACAAAATATTTATACAACAGTCTAATATATCTATATAATAATAACTAATAAGTAATTAGTAATTACTAACAATATTTCATCTGATCTAGATATGAAGTATCAAAAGTTCGATTCAGTATATTTTGTTAATTTCTATACCATAATAGCAACATCGTTAAAATTTTAATACTACATTTTTTTATTAAAGTAAAAAAAACTTGAAAAATCTAGTATTAATTTTTAAAACTTTTTTATTTATTTTCCCAATTATTAAAATAAATATACTGGAACATTTTTATTTTTGACTTACAAAAGTACCAAGGTTTTCCTATCAGAAAAGATATTGATGCAATTTTAATTTTAAAAATTTTATCATGTACAAATGATAATATAAACATTTAGTGAAAACTTAAAGTATTTATACAGTATTTCGTTTATGAATTATAAAAAAATATCAAAAATTGTTTAAGGGTATATAGTTATTTTACGGGTGAATATCTGATGTCATAAAAATTTCACCTGCCAACACTCATAAAAAATAAATGTTATTTTTAGGCAATCTTTTTTTTTTGTCTTATTATAAATGGAAAATATATAAGAATTCTTGATTACATTTTAAATTCTATTATATGTATAAAAAAAGAAATATTTTTAAGAATTTCTAACAAAAAATAATTTGTAAATTTTCTCAATTTCGTCAAAATTCTAACTTTAAACTTTTATATAAAAATACTGTTATACTATTTAAACTACTATTATGTGTAGCTCCGTGTTAAATTTTTTTAAAAACCAATTTTATTTTCATGCCTAAAAATAGTTTAAAAAGAGTAAATATTTTTTAATGTACCTACATGGTTATATATATAGTAATTGTATATTTGTATAGTAACTTAAGCATTATTTGATTAAAATTCCAAGAATCTATGATTATTCGTTTTTGAGTTATTACACCAAAATACAATATCGAAATTATCGAGAACTGGTAGAAAGTATAAAATTGTATGTGTTTTTCTCAATTATTTCGAAAAATACTATGAATTTTTAATTTTGACTTCTCAAAAGTAAAAACTATATTAATTTTTTTTTATCAATAACAATCTTAAAGTTGAAGATCAAAGAATTTTTCCAACTATATTCATCATGTCACACACACATACACACACATTATTATAATATCATTATTGTTAAACCAATAGTTACATTTAATAATGCTCCGCTTAGAATCTAAAATTAAATATTTAACCTTGTACCGCAAACTGCACTTATGCCCATCGCTCATCTTTTTTATGTACCTACGATCGACTCTCGGTAACTCGAACCGATGGGCATTGACATAAATAAGTAGATACTCAAAATAACAAATAATACAATATAGTTTGCCTAATTCCAGTTAATTTTTCTTATATTATATTTTCACACGACTGGTATTATATTTATTACTTGTCGTCTATTGACTATTCGACTCACAATTTTCAATTTAATAATACATTTCTTAAAATTATGTCTACACAGGTACCTCGCTATCACTGTATAACATAATATTATATTTACTACCGGGTGATTTATTTAATGTAACACATAAATTATTTCAAATGTTAACGTTTTTGAAATTTTTTTGTTGTACCTATAATTTATTTTAAGTTATTAAAAACAATATTTTTTTAAATAATATATTTTAAAATTTTTTATCGTTATAATTTATTAAATTTTTATATTTTTTACGACAACACATGCATTTGCTTTTTATTATTAAAAAAAGAATATTTTTGGAGTATTTCGATACATGCAATATAAGTTTGGACAAGTAGTTTATGAGTTATATCATATATAACTTTATAAGAACCCACACAATGTTAGCTCGTTTAAAATTTAAGTACTATTATTATTTATGAATTACTTCATTAGGTACTTATACAAAATATTTATAGATCGAAATAATCGAAATAATATTCTACTTTGGAATATGAAATTAACAATATATGTTGTCGTTCGAAAGATTAAAACACTAAAAACTTATAACGATGAAAAATAGAAAAAAAATAGAATTTATTCCTAAGCTGCTGTTTTGTAAATTTATGACTGAAAATTATTTAAAATATGTATTTTCAAAAACGTTAGTGTTTTTGAAATATTTAATGAGTGTCTTACGTTAAATCCATCACTCCTTATATTATATAATATATATAATACCTATGACAAGTATTTTTGCTTTTGTTATTTTTGTTGTTGTTGTTAGCAGTGATGCGTACATGCCTCACGGTAAGAAACTTATTATTAAAAACATATTGTGACGCGCACGGTGCATGTACACGTCGTTCATAATATAATAGTGATGATAATAATAATAATAATAATATTATATAATATGTCCGTTCCTCTTTTGTATACAGTATACATACACGTCTCCGCCGCCACTGCCGCCACTGCCGCCACTGCCGCCACCAAAGGTCGAATAGCTACGCCAGATTACCACTACCGCGACTGTGGTGAAAATGCAAACAGACAACAGTAAACGCACACCGTGCGCGGGACATAGTGTGTCGAGTCACTTGTACACAAAATATAATATCATGTACAATTGAATACTACGCTGCCGAAGCCCGCGAAATATAATATAATATTATTATGTATTAGGTATGTATAATACTTTACTATCTATATAATGTACGTCTGATGTAGTTTTGGCCTCCAGAAATCATATGAAATCGATCTCAATATCAAAATCATATCGATCCGCATATCTACATCATTTTTGTGTTTTTTGTGGTCGTGGATGGCAGTCACGGAACTGTAATAACTAATAATACCTATAGATTCGTGATAATATTACTACTGATCTATATATTATATAAGTATTAATAGTGTAATTTATTTTTCTCACCTACAACGTCGACGATTAACGTATACAGCAGCACACATCCGTCGTCACGTCGTGATCGGTGAGTACCAACATGTTTTATTTCAATACAATTATTCCATTTAATTTTCAAAATTGTATACGAATTTCGCAGATTATAATGTACATTTAAATAGGTTTCTAATTTTGAACACTTTCCGACTATTTCTTTTTTAGGTATTTTTCAAACATCTAAATGATAATAAGGTTAATTATTTTAGTATTAACTCATAACATGTCATTGTATGATTTACATCTAATTATTATTTCAGAGCGTTTCATATCTATTACCTATGTATACATATATGTTGTAACTAAATGAGTAAATTAAAATGACGTTTTTAACGTATTTTAACATAACTACTTCTACAAAGTATATTAGGTATACAAAATTATAAAAACTGTTTGTGTTCGAATAATTGGCAATTTACTAGACCTCAGTTTATGACATGCCATGTATGGTAGGTACCTATATATTACCTTCAGTTTCATGCCTACCTGTATGCCTACATAGCTGTATAAGTACGTGATGAGTATACAGTGAGAACAGTGAGAAGGTGAGTAAGAGAGAAATTAGAAAAATACAATAAGAGAAAGACAGAGAGACCTTTGTAGTATTCCTATGTTTCCGTCACGGAAAATATTAAACTAATTATGGCTTAAATTGTAGTGAAACATCATTAACGAATTGAAGAAGAAAAATTCGATTCACGTTCATTTTTTCGTTGTTCGTCAATATTTCGGTTTTAAGAGAACACAATGATATCTTAAACCCATCCATTTTTAAGGTGGTTTTAAATATGTTAGAAAAATATAAAAAATAACAGTCGTCTCGTCTATTGTCAATTAACATAATATATTTAAATTCATTCACAAAGTAATTAACAGTTTAGCAGTGTTCTTATTTATTAATTACACTTAATATTGGTTTATTCATTATCATTATTGCATAATTGAGTAGCCCATTTCTAAAACTGATTATGTAGGTGCCGTCGGTGTAGAACAATTAATATTGTTATTATGATTCTAAGTAGTTTTGCGATAACATTATATTATTGCTTTAATTTTCTCTCGGAATAAATGTCCACAACTTATTAATTTTCTTTTAAAAATAAATTTTAATGAAGCCTTTTTTAATACGTTCGTTAGTCTTTCATCAGAAATGGGTATTTTGTATTATTCTATATCGCTTCAACAGAAGTGTAATATGCATAATATCGGCATAATAAATATTACTATATTGGTACGTGTGATGTCGCAATACTATAAAATAAATATAATATATAATCTGTGACTAAGCAACAAATTGTAATACCTAATATACTATTATTTACATAAAAAAATATTTTGGCTTATTGTATCGGATCGCATATTGTTCACTGTATTATACATTATATGCTGGTGCTTTACGAACTGCCTACAGCCTACAGTAATAATAATAGACTTTTTTATTATGAGTTTAAGCCGATAAATGCTATTCAAAATAATTAATATTATCGGGTAAATTTGTTTAAAGCCAAATTTATTAATTAAACACAAGCTATTATAGTAGACATGGCCGCTCTATTAAAAAAATGAACGAGATAATTTTTCCTATTTTTTTAATTATTAGCGTTTAAAATTGTATTATTAAATGTTATGATTTACGGTTGTCGTTTTGAAGCTTATACTATGTATTGTCAAATGAAAACAATCGAGTTTGCCCCAGTTATAGTTAAGTGGTTTCGTAAGTTTTCGTTAGATGGCGCCACCAACGATAACTTTTTTGTCCTCGCTAGCCGCTTTCGATCATAATTCCTATCCACTTATCTCTTATCTTTCTACCGTAAATATTATTATCATAACAAAATATATAATACATATATTCATAGTATACAATACACACGCATATATATGTATTTATTTTAATAAATACATCAATAATTAACGTTGTTATCATTATTGTTGATAAATAATTAATTTTATTCGTTACCTGTAACTTGCTGGTAGTTGTTTTGATTGAGTTTAATTCTTATTTTTTATTTTAATCAGTTATTTTACAGCCGATGAACCTACGTTATTAATTTTAATTGATTTGCTTGTTTTTTTTTTTCATCTTGGAAAATAATTCACAATCACTGCACTGTTCAGAGACCAGAGTGTTCATACAACAGTCACATTTTGCTGATTAAAAACGTTCAACCAAAATGAGGCTGATTACCTATAGACTGGCTAAAAATCTAGAGAAAATGGTCGATTTCTACTCGCAGTTCAATCCATCATCATTATCCATTAAACAGTTCATTGACTTTGGTTAGTTATTTACAATATTAAATAAATACCAGTACTTTTTCATTGCATTTGCAATAGTTAACATTTATATTAGATGCACATCTATGATAATATAAAAATTAGTAATAGGTACTAGTTAATAATAATGTTCATTGTGGATATATCTATAGTCTATTTGTATTGCATAAATTTTCATTTCCCAATGTAAATATTTTGTATAGGTAGGCCATTATAGAATGAATGCAAAATTTATGAAAATAATTACTTTTTCATAAATTAATATGAAACAAGTTGGGTATTACTTTCAATCAAAATTTTCAAGGATTGTTTTATTATTATAGTTTTGTACAAGGTATTCTACTGATAAATGTATTGCAATTATAATCATTTGAAGGTCGATAGTAATGCATTTCATTACTGACCTAGAAAGTAAATACTATTTTATTTTTAGCATCATTATTGCATGTATATTAATAAGATTTAATGTACAAAGAGTTAAAATAATTTCACCAAATTATGCTTTTTTATATTTTAATTATCAGTTTTGTTTTTATCAATTTAATAATTTAATTTTTGGGTAAAAAGAAAATATAATTATGTAATTAATTATTTTCACAAAATATTAATTAATAGTATTTTTATAATATTTAAAATATTTTTAAGATCAAAGTATATTAGTTTTCTAAGCAACTTTCTAATTAAAATTCACCCAAGTTTATCCATGATTATTGTTGAGAATAAATACAATTATGTTTTTAAGAAATTTTGTTATTTTTAATTTTTCTTATTATGATGGTTAAAACTTTTATGAAACATAATATGTATATTTACGTTTTAAAAAAGAAAAATATTATTGGGCGATTAAAAAAAAAAGTAAAGTAATATGTGGTGAAGAATTTAAAGAAATATTGATAATAATTAAAAGATAAATTCAGATAGAGATTTAAATTTTTAGTAGATTGTATATTTTAGTGACATTAATTAAATTGTAAGTCATCGGTAAGTCGCACATTAAACCAGTACCTAAGATAATACTATAAAAATAATAAATTGGTTATACATTTCTGATAAATACAGTATGTTTTAAAAATTTAGATGTTTTAATAGGTAAATAATAAATCTTGTGCCCATTCACGAAACAGTTAACGACTGTATATCCCCTGCATGGAACTGTTGAACAAATTTAGTTTTGTATAGCTTTTTTTTTATTTTATGAATAGATAAATTGCTTACTTCAGAATCCATGCACCAATGACATAGAAATAATTTTAGAGCTACAACTACACTTTCAAGAATGTTAATAATATGGTCAAAGTTTGTTGCACTCTTTGATCTACCTGACCTATTTTACTCATTAACATTATCTAAGACTTGAAATTAAGTTTTTAATATAATTAGAAAATCAGTGAAATAACTCAATGCTACATTTCTAAATCATACACTTTCTATTATCTATTTGTTAACTCATTCAGTTTTAATTTTTTCAACTGTTTTCAAAAACTTAATTAAAGTCTTAAAATTTAGAAAAATATATATATAAATTACATAAAAAGATTTTTACATTTTTTAATATTTGAAAAAATAAACTATATTGATTTTCCACCCAGATATACCATATGAAGCATATAAAGCATACATATTCAGATTTTAAATTCATTCTAACTGTATTAATTATACTTGTTCAATACAAAAGCTATACACTGGTACCTAAACCTCTTAAAAACAATATTTTATGAAAGTTATACTAAATGTATTTTTTTTTTAATAAATAGTTAAAAATATTATTAATAGCAATTATAATATCATTTAAATATACATTGTTAATAATTTTAATTAATTAAATTATAATTTAATGTTATTAAATTAAATTTATCAAATAAGTGTCAAAGGGCAATCAAAATAATAAACCACATAAAAAGAAATTAATTTTTATTCTAACAATTAGAATTATTTTAACAATTATATTTTATATACTTCCATCATCAAAATATTAAAAAAAAATCTTAAATTGATTTATCTGAGATTAAATCATTGTATTAGTAGTTTTTATAATGTTCTTATGAATATTTACTAAAAAATGTAATGCAACCTAATCTTGTTTTTATTATTATTATTTATCAATACAATAGGCTTAAAGGCAAATGAACAAAAATCATATCAATTTTTAAAGAAAGAACTTCCAGTTCGCTTGGCAAATATTATGAAAGAAATTCACTTGCTACCAGATAATCTGTTGAAAATGCCATCTGTAAATTTAGTCAATAACTGGTATACACAATCTTTCAATGAGATGATTGAATTTGAAGTTGATGATGGATGTACAGAACAAACTTTAGATAAGTAAGTATAAATTTAACCCTGTAAAAATATTATTAAAACTTAATATAAATATACAACATTTTCATTAGTTATTATAAAACACTGAAAGCTAAATTAAATAAATATAGTAGTTAATTAAATAGGTAATTCTCGTATATTTTTGTATACTTAATACTTTTAATCGTTTTTCATAACATGATTTTATTTTACATAATATATACTTACTTTATTTATCAATGTATAATTTTGTTTTAATGCTAACTTAATATTGAATTTGTTCAATACATTATTTATAAATTTTATTTTCATAGAAAATCTTCTAAATCTAAAATATAATTAATTTATAGAATTAATTATATTATAATTTTTAATAATTATAAAATCACACTTGAAAGAAAAAAAAATGTGTTGTTCTATAGCTATTAAAAATTTAATTTAAACTTATTCATATACTTAATACTTTAATGTTTATTGTTTATTATAAAATTAATAGTATTTTTTAATATATTTTAGATTTTGTAAAATATTAGTAAAAATTCGTAATCGCCATTCAGATGTTGTTCAAACAATGGCACAAGGGGTCTTAGAGCTGAAAGATTCACATGAAATCGATTTGCATACTGAGAACAGTATTCAATATTTTCTTGATCGTTTTTATATGTCTCGAATTGGTATTCGTATGCTTATTAACCAGCATAGTAAGTTTAAAGATAATATTGAAAATTTTTTGTTTTTAAATATTTTATTTATTTGTTTTTGTTTTTAAGCATTGTTATTTGGTGACCATATAAACAACAATAACCATCATCAACATATTGGATGTATTGACCCATATTGTGATGTGATTAGTGTTGTGAAAGATGCATATGAGAATGCTAGATTTTTATGTGACCAATATTATTTGACCTCACCCGAATTAGAAATCTGTAAAAGTATTGGTAAGTATAAACCTGCATAAGATTGATGCTCCTAGATATTTAATTGAATTTAATTTTATAGATGCTGATGATGAGCCAATAAAAATTGTTTATGTGCCATCACATTTGTATCATATTCTCTTTGAATTATTCAAAAATTCAATGAGAGCTATTGTTGAGCATCATAAGACTGATATTTTGCCACCGTTGCAAGTAACAATTGTTAAAGGAAAAGAAGATGTCTGTGTTAAAGTGAGTTTAAAAATGTTATAGCTACATTCTATGCTATTATCATTTATCACATATTGATGTTCTTTAAAATAATATTTAACATTGTAAATACTATTATTTTTGTGTAATAATACTGGAAATCATTCAGTACTTGAAACTTTTCATGAAAGATTTAATATTTTATCATTTTCATATTTGTATTATTTTATATTATATTTAATAACTTTTACTTATTGGCATAAATATAGAAAATCAAATATTGTGTATTAAGTTAGCATTGAAAATGTACAGTAATTATGATATAAAAGTTATAATAGCTTGAGAATAAAATAGCAAATATTCTAAATATGTACAGTTAGATATTGAAGATTTGATAAAGAATATTAAATATAATAACAAAATTTTAATAAATGTAATAAAAATGTTATGTTCTTAATAGGTGTCTGATCAAGGTGGTGGCATTCCAAGGAGTTTGAGCGAACGCATGTTTCACTACATGTATTCAACTGCACCACAACCTTCAAAATCAGACGCACATACAGTGCCATTAGCAGGAAAGTATTTTTTTTTAAAGAAATTTTACTTTTTAAAATATAAAAGTCCAGATTTTTAATGTAATTATGTTTAAAATTGTAGGGTATGGTTATGGACTTCCTATATCCAGACTTTATGCAAGATATTTGCATGGAGATTTAGTTTTGTTATCTTGTGATGGATTTGGTACTGAAGCCATTATTTACTTGAAAGTAAGAAAACATTTATATTATTAAGTTTGAATATTAAATTGTTTAAAATTTAAAAAAATAAAAATATAATAATAATATATTTATTTAGCAAATAAACAAACAAAATAATACATTATAGCAGGTTTGCAAGCACACCCAATTAGCATAGGTATGCTTGTAGACGGTTAAATTATAGTTATAGTTTTAAATTATAATGTAGGCATCAAATAATTATAAACTCTTATCTTAAACTCTCTTATCTATTGAAATTAAAAATTTTAATATTTATAAATATACCTATACTTTAAAATATAGTAAATTCAAAATTTGAAAAATCCATAAATATCACTGTTAGGAATAACACTTTTTTAAAAATAAAATATTAACCTAAAAATTAGTTTAATATTTGTTGTTTAAGTTAGTTTATAAAGAAGCTCTACTGTGTTTCCAAATGATACATTTAGTTTATAATTAATACAATACTTTATATTTTAAAATATTTTTTTCAATGAATTATTTTATTAATTATAATAGAACCAACATCTACACATTCATGATTATTCGCTATAAAAAAAGAGAAAAAAGAAAAGTTTAATCAAAAATATTGTAGGTAATATATCTTTAAAGATATTTGAAGGATCTGCCTAATCAATTACTCATAAGTGATCAGCAAGTGTCGTAATTAGAAAAAATGAGTTAACCATGGTATTTTATAGGTACACTCATTTTTTTAATTTTCTGTAGAAATAAACACTTGATAATATATTAAACAAGCCAACAAATTGCATTTAACATTATTTGGAAATGTCTTAAGAAAAAGAAAAATTAAAATGAAAAATATATTACTAACTACAAACGCTTTATCTTATATTTTTATTCGAGTATAAATGCTATAAATAGTTTTACAGATACAGCATTTTCACTTATCATTTCTATGTTATGAATAACTTAAAGAATAAGCATAGTATTTTTTTTTCAAGTTTAGATTGGTAAGATTATTAGTTATTAAATTGTCATTTTCATTAATATTTGGAAATTTAATTAATTTGTTATGTGAAATATCAATATCGTTAAAAAATTATAATGACAATTATATTTGTATTTATTTAATTTTTTCCAATAGTTATTTGTTAGTATATTCACAATTGCTGAGAATTGTAAAATTTACTTGCGTGTTCTTAGTTTTCCTTTGTAAACACACCATCATGGCTTATAACATTATAATTAGTAGTTGTATTACTTTTTAATATTAAAAATAACAAATATTTTTTAACATTGAAAACTATATCTTATGTAATTGTAAAATTTTTCAATTATTGTTCTTAAGTGAAATGTTTTGCATGTTTAACTGGTTATCTAGTGAGCAAATGTTCATTTCAAGAATACTAAATAAGCAATAAAAAGATAATTTAATCCAAAAAAACTAAATTGTTCCTAAATAACTTGATTCTAATTTTTATAGTAACCTAATGCACTCTGCTCAAAATTGATATTAGATCCTTCATTCTACTGCTATCACTTTAGTTGAAATATTTTTTTTTTTAGGCTTTATCAAATGAAGCTAATGAGTTGTTGCC
This sequence comes from Rhopalosiphum nymphaeae, assembly GCA_036289425.1. NCBI lineage: Eukaryota > Metazoa > Arthropoda > Insecta > Hemiptera > Aphididae > Rhopalosiphum > Rhopalosiphum nymphaeae. Next base: position 4,949,358 of record JAZAQC010000001.1, on the reverse strand, counting down.
AATATTTAATAAGATGTCAACCAGGTTCTATAAGACAACTGATCACACTATAGACTGGAGAAGTACATGTAATCATACACCGATCAGTCAGCAGCAGTTTACACAAACACAATAAGTACAAACTGACCATTTGAAGCTGTTTAGTCGCCATTTATGTTTAATGATAATACAATAATGGAATTTTTTTTTTTTTAATTTATTTTAGTTTTTAATTTTTTAGATATTAGAAATTGTTCATAATTGGTAAAAAAAAAAAAGGAATGTTTTTTTGAACATAATTCCTTTACTCTCATTATATTTTTGTATTAGCTCATTTAGTAATTATGTTTTTGAGACTCAATCAAGGTTAATATTCATGGATATGGAAAATTTGAATTAATTATATAAATTGAACTTTTAGTTATATTATTTTTTATTAATTTAGCAATTTATAAATACATTCTGATTGTTTGTTTAAAATTTTAAGGTGGTAATCATATTAATTTTATGGATGAAATAAAAACATTGTTAGAAAGTTAAGCTCATGGTCATTAGAAAGTAATTACAAAAACTCACAGAGTTATTTGACTTCTGTAGATTTAATATATTAAAATATGTTTTCTAGTTTTCTGTTTTAAATAATTCATATTTATGAAATTTGTTATTTAACAATTGAATTAATCCGCTTTTATACTTTTACACTAACCTTATTTTAATTTTAAAAAAAAGTTGTCTACTTTAATTTTAATCATATTGTGTTGGTTATTTTGATTTCTGTAAATTTCATTGAAATTTTTTGTTGTATACCTAATTTTTTTTTTTTTGTAAGCCAACCTTACCTTTTTATAATTCATTGTTTGATCAATTTTCAATAAAATTAAATTAGTTCATGTTTAAATTATAAAAAATAAAAACAAAAATTTTCTCAATAGCCTAATAATGGTTGAAGTTTTGTAATAATCTATTCTAATGATTTCATGTTCATGCTGTATATTATGAATGAAATTAAAAATTGTTATCCAATCAAATAGACTAGGTATTTAATTTTTATAAATGAATACCATTATCAGGATTTTAATTTTAATTGATATTATAACTATTTTTTTTTTGTCAAAAGTATACAATCAAATTATTAATATTTTTTTAAGAAAATTGCCAAAGTTAGCCTTATTCTAACTAGCTATTATGATTATCTTCATTTAATAATACAATTAGAGTCTCAATGAATCACATTTACACTTGATATTTTTATGTATTGTACTTTTCATGGATGAGACTAATAATATAATTAGGTATGCAGTTGTATATGTAATAACAATAATATTAAATTGTATTACATAATTCTTTTAATAACAGTTTATATAACTGCTTAAGAAAGTTTGTTAATTTTTTTTTATTTAAATGCATTTAGTTTATATTAATATGGTTTGATATACTTTAAAATAATTTGGTTCTGTATGTGTGAAAAATAATTTTTAAGTGTATAATGCAATTTAGTGTTTGATACTGTTTTATAAAAAAAAAAAAAACAAAAGAAAACAATATTGTGTATAACAAACAAAAGCAAGTGATATGAATAAAACAATTATTATAGTAAAATTCCCACCGTTTAATTGTAAAAAACTTGGTGTTTCTATATCGTATTATAAAAATATCAAAAAATTAACTGCATTTTTCTATACAATTATATCAATGTTATACTTACTATAATAGTTTTATTTCAATGATAGAATTATTCGTTGTTAAATAAATATTATATATAATATAATGGAAAATATTTATTTAATCATAATTTTATTCAGCTTTAATTGGCTAACTCGCAAGTATATTTAGGAAACATTTATTTTACAATGCCATCTGTATTTCAATATTTGTGTAGCTAAGAAATTCATAGAAAATACAATTATTAATATTAAAAGAAATATTGAAAAACAATAAAATTTAATTTAATTTTGATTAATATTTTTTTATAGTTAACCACTTTATGTAGTTTATAAAGTAGTGACGGTCAATATTACTACAAATTCTACTTAGGGCATTTTAAATATTCAATTTAGTTATGGTATATTAACATTTATAAGTAAAATAAAACAATAAAGTTTGTAATTTATTTACATTTTAAAGTATTTTTGATTAAATATTGATGTACTAAAACAAATAACTAAAATGTAATTAACATAAGATTTTATACACTTAAACATTAATTTTAACTTGTCTGTGTTGAGTACATATTTTAAAATTATTATTGTTATTATATCATGTGTTGAATTTGTGAACGTAAATAAGGGCTCTGGAGGACTAAACACTATCTGGTTGTAGATTATGGCTATACCCTATAAGCATTAAAAATGTTATGCTCCTATTATGATTAAACAAATTATAATATCCTCTCTTCTTTCTACCCTCCATAAAAAAATATTCTAAATACAAAATTCATTTGAATTTTTAGATTATTTTTTTCTTGCTTTTAGTTAATTAGCTTTGTTTGAAAAAATGTCAATGGATGTCTTATCATATCTAAATGAAAACCTACAATGATAATTAATAAAACAAAATTAAAACAATTATTTGAAAAATTAAATAACACATTAAATCAATAAAATAATTTTTTAAGAATAGTAATATAAAACAGATATTATAATGACTATTTTTATATAACAATTTTTAATTAACTATTATAATTTTAGAAATTAACATCTTGCTCTCTGATTAGCTAATAATTTTAGAATATCTTCATATGATAACGAAACAAATAACTTGACTCAATTGTTAGAATTGTCTTTCTACAGTTTATAGTAATAGCAGACCACTGAAATTATGAAATTAAAACATGAATTCATTCCTAAATATATTATACCCAACGTGGCTGACATCCAGTATCTTGATTTAGCAGGTCACATAGACTATTTTTATATTTATTTCTATCATAAACGGTTTTTTACAATGATTTTTTGTAAATATAAAATAAAATAAGGAATATTCTATTTTGAATATATATACGAATAATGTAGTTTAATAAAGCTCGATAGAAGCTTATGTCTTCCTTTAGATATATTTTAATTTATGTTTTCTTACATAAATTACTAAAAAAATATAATAGCAGTAATAGTTAATTTGATCAGCTTAAATATGCATATCATTGTTGATGGAATGTAGATTAAAATTAGATACTTAGCACAGAACAGATGGCTCAAGAGAGAGATCTTCCCTGTACCATCTATCATTTAACACAGAGTACTTTTGAAGTTAAATTGTCAATATTGTATGTACAATGTCTATATCTACTTACTTAGTTTCACACAGGCCAAAAAGGCAGCTAACATAAATATTAACTGATTCTGTATAATATATTGGTCACATACCTTAAGTTACCAACTAACTATAGTACACTACTCTATAATATTATAATTATAGATCTCGACAAGTAGTGATCAGATACTGTAAAATGAAGGATAAATTATGTATTTCATTAGTGATGATTAAGTTTATACATTTTGATGATTAGTATCAATTTATATTTTTTATGATGTGGTTAGAGTTTTTATCAGATGATTAAGTTTATAATCTATATTTCTTATCACAGTAAAAACTGCTACTTTACCAATTAATGCAGAAAATAAAATTGAAAAATAAGTAAACTTTATACTACAAAGTACAAGGTAGCCAATTTATTATTAGCTCGTTGTTGTGTGCAGTATGTGTACCGATTTTTTTTCAGATACCTAGCACAAAAAGTTAAGTTGAAACTAAATATAATAATCAAATTTATATTGAAAAAAGTATATGCATGTTGTTTAGTTTTCAAGATGATTACTCATGTTAGTATAAATCTTATATACCTACTATATTATGAATAATATTTTAAAAATTAGTAAAATATATTAGTAAATTAATGAAGTATAGAAAAAAAGTTTTTACAGATCAGAGATATTTTTAGTTAAAAATAAGAATCTAGTTTAAAATTAAAATCAAGTATTTTTGGAGATTATAATAAATAATAGATAAGATGTTTTAGTTCTGACTTATGAAATAAATTCTAATTTATATATATATTTATTGAGATTTATATGAACTTGTCTATACATTATGTATGAGAGGGATAATTTAACAAAAACCTTTACACGTTAAAGCAATTAAGAATACAATTTGGTTTGATACAGTTCCAGGCTTCAAAAATATTGTCATTCAGTTGCCTAAGCAAAATTCACATTTTAATCTTCATAATATATATATTATATTTTAATAATTGAACAATGTATTTAATTAATACATTTTATATATCTTATGATTTTATTTATATGATATTTTATGTATATCAATGACTGATAAAATACATATTTTTCAAAACTAATTCATTTTGAGACTTGAATTATTATAGAAACAATTACAAATGGATCTTCTTGAAACCGCCATGTTGTAATACTCAGGAATTCATTTAACAGATATTCAACATAAATTAAATATATATTCTTTAACCACTTGTATTTATCAAATAATTACCTTAGAATACAAAATGCTTTATATAATTACTGATGTAAAAATTATGAGGATATGGAGAGTAAGCTCATACATATTACTAAATAAAGCATTAATAAATGAAATGGTTTAATCATTTATTTCAGATTAGTGATTAGTGGTTTGGTTGATGGAAATTTAAATAGAGTTTAGTAGTGAAGATGGCTTTATGTGTTATCAAATTTAATCTATTACCAATAAATTTGTATGTTTAATGACAAAATATGATGTGGATGGTACTTCTAATAATATTAGCAACATGTAGTGGCAATTACCTTATTAAGATAAAAAACGAGCTATAACTATTTGATACAATTATTTATCATATTAATATAATAACAAATATATTATATCATTAATTTGTGAGTTGATTTTCTTACATCAATCGTATCAAATAATTAATGTAAATTAAAAATGCTTTTATGATATATACACCAATCAACTACATTAACTTATGCATATAAATACATTAATTAATTAATGAAAGCAAATTTGCATTGTTATTCTGTAATAGATTATTTTATTCAATTATTAACGTCATATCATATGTATAGTTAAATTTCATTTATTTAGTATCCAGTCGGTAATTACATTTTTGATCAATGGACCATAGTATTAATATAGTGTACATATTATTACTGTATCTGTATACATACACAGTAAAATATTGTCTAAGGAGTATGGATGTATTTTTTGTGAGTCCACACCCGATATAATTTAGAATAAAACTAGACCTTAAACATTTTTGTATTTTATAGATAACTGAAAAATAAATCTTACTCAATTTCATTATAATATTTTCTTATTACTCTAAACTTCTAGTTGCTGTTAAAATTTCTTGTAACTGTCCAATATATTGTATCTTTAATATTTATTAGTATAAATATATGTATATGCTATAATTAGTCAATGGCCAAAGTTTAAAAGTGAGGTATAATTAAAAATTTGTAAGTTATTTAAGTTGATATAATATGGTATAAATAAATAATATTATAAGTGCAATATTTTATCAACCTACTACAACACTAAAAGTAAAATAAATAACTATTAGCTATATCAAAAAACATATTACGACATTTTAATTAGTGATACAGACTATCAGATTGCCTCCGCTTAGAATCATTTTTCATATACAATGATATATCATTGAATTCAAATTTAACACACCTATAATAGTGACCCACTCGACATTTAATGTACAACAGAGCAGTATCCACTTGCCTCTTTATTTTTAAATATTTTAAAGGATGTTAGATATATTAATTGTAATCTTCAATTTAAACATCCTTCGTACAATATATTTTAATGTTTAATATTATATTTATAATATCTACATTAATATTTTGGTACTTATCGGTTATTGAGACTACCTTTCTTTATACAGTATAATTTAAAGAAATGAATTAAAAGTTATTAAAACTATTATAGAAACTAGGAATTAAAATAATTAACTTAAGAAGGAAAATGTTCAGCTATGCAATTTAAAATGCCTATACATGAATTATTATGTTTTTTACGTCACATGAATTCAACCAAATAATTGTTTATATGTTAACAAGCTGTACTTTTTTTGTTGTACTGTTTAAGGAATCCCCACAACCTTTTAAAATTCTGTGTGTGAGCACTAGTTTGGGAATTGACAAAATTGTAAGTGTGCCCAATAGTTAATTAATTAAAACTAGCATTCTGTAGTTCATCTGTTTTATAACTATGCCAACAATTAAAATGAATAGTTGTATCTTAATTTATATTGTCTTTTATTGCTGTGGTTAGGAGGTAAGTGTAGATACAATCCTATTTTAAACTAAAAAACATTTTGTCGTTTTCTATCTAACAGTTAATTGGTTAAACTTCACCAATAAATACCAATATTTTAAAATACTTATTAAAGAAATTAAAATTTTATTTTTATTTTTTATAAGTAAATCATAATTGTATATTTATCTAAAATCATGAATTAAATAACTTTTAAAAAAGCATTTACTACTTAATTAGTTAATTCAACACATGATTAACCCTTGTACTATAAAACATAAAAGTAATATTAATTTAATAAAATATAAGTGCAATTCCACTTTCCAGAAAATGAATCCTTCAATAGTATGAATTATTATGAATTAATGATTAAGTTAAATATTAATATTTTAAGCTTAAATATTATTTTTAAGAAATATGTTAATAGTTTATTTATTCTAATTTAAATAATTATAATTCATTAACTATGCAATTGTTTTTCTTAGATTATTAAACATACAGTGTGTGTACTAAATTCATTTTCTTGTTAATACTTACGCAGTTAATAATCTTATTTTCAATTATGTTATACAATTTCAATTTTTAACATTTAGTAAATGTAGGACTCAACATTTTTTTTACAAGATAATGCTTATAGTGGATGTGCTACTACACGTATATTAAATAAGTTAAAAATTTTATTTTTTAATTGGTTATAATATAAATAAATATTATTATTAAATATGACCTACAAATCTATATAATTATATACTTGTACATTATGTATTTAGTAAAATTATATGATAACTAATAATTAAGCTAATTAGTGGTTTTTTCTTTTAGATAACATCATTTTAAGAAAATGTTAAATGGGTTTTTACTAAACAAATTATTATGATTTCTTTTTTTGTGGGGGGATACAAAATAATAATATGTAAAAATTTAAATACTTCAATATAACATAGCTGATGTAAAATTGAAGAGCCAAAAAATATTAAAAATATGATAAATTAAATAGAAATTTAGAAAAACTATTAATAACCTTCATAATTTTAATTCCAGTCATAAACCAGGATGTAATCAAATTTTAAATATTAAAATTTGTTATCTTAATAATCACTATTGAATCAAACCAATATAAATTATTATTTACACATATTTTCATAAAAAAAAACACCAAACTCTGTAAACACTGAGCACAACACCAACAATATTGTAGATACCCGACACAGCATTTACTTAACTTCCATGTTAAATGCTATTAATACAAATTTTTGTAAAAAGTAATCGTACAATTAATTTAAATTAGCAAAATCATCATTACTATATCATACATGATTTATATGTAATGAATTAAGATTATTTTTAAAAATAACAACATTTGAATCGCGAATTACACTTTATTATAAGACTAATATAACGCACATGATTAGTTACAAGTTAGTAAATAATAAAATTAATTATTTTGTCTTAAATAGTTACAACACTTCAAAAAATGATTACTGAACAATCCAAGTTAACTTGATTGCTTGATAGTTTACACTGTATTTTCAAAGATATAAGAGAAACAGTTTAATTAAAATGTAAGAACGGTATACATATTAACACTTATCAATAATAAAATAATGCATTATTTTAAATGTAAAAATATCGAATCACTTTAGTACACATTAATAAACTTAGAATAATGTTCTATGAACTATACATTGCAGCACAATCTGTATAAATAATATTACGCACTCCACATGTTTTATTAGTAATTAAACTGTGTGTGTATAAATTTGAATTAATAAACAAATACATTAAACTGAAATTTTTAATTAAATTTTAAGCACATAATAAAAACTTTTACACAGTTTAATAAACCACAATAACTTGTTTTGTTATGGACTTCTGTGTTCAAATTAAAAATATAAATATTGTAGCATCAAAAATCAATTTGAAATCAATAAAAAATATTTAATCTAAAATATATTCTAGTATTATTATAACTTAAAATAATTAATATTATCTAATTATTAAATGACATTGATATAAAAAAAATATGTATACATCCAGTATATATTAAGTTGATGCTACATACATTGTCACTGCTTAACAAACATAAAATAGCAAATTGTTATAAATTAATAATCTATTTAACTTTGTTGTTTTTAATTAAAGTTGGATTGAAGTATTATACAATTTAAAATAAGAATATTATTTAATGAATGACATAGTTTGTTTTTTATATTTTAATTTTAAAGCAAATTATGAGCATTTCAAAATTTTAAATTGTACAGATTCATAAAGATAATATTCTTACTTTTAAATCTGTTAACAGGACAATTCCTTTTAATATTAAACATAAAAGTTAAATTGATTATTCAGAATGTGCAATTTGTTATATTATGTGTTTGTAAGATGAAAATAATGCATACGTGTGTAGCATCCTCATATAGATTAATGTACCTACTTGAAAATTGAATAAAAAAAAAAAAGAATATATTATTATGAAACCCCTCCACTAACTACCACCACAACTAAATGATCATCTTTTAATGTTTCACTGCTTAAATTTTTTGCACTTTGTTTCAATAATTTGGCGGAATACTCACAAGGAGGAAATGCATATAAAACACCAGCTGGTTCAGGATCTTTACTTATTAATGATATAACCCCAGCAGCCTCTTTTTGTTTTAGATAGGATACTAAATTACGCAATGGTCTAATTTGTACCAATGCATCATCGTTGGAAATGGAGTTAGTAGAACAAGGCATAGCCAAAAATATAGCATGCATATCAGCAGTTATTATACGTTTAGATACATCTTCTAACTTTGGCTCATCTAAACGCAATCGTTGAGTTATACGCAATGTTGATTTACCATCTTCATCTCTCATCATTGATTCTATAACATTTGTATTACCAGAAATTAAATGACATTTAGCTGGGAACTGTGAGCTTTTTAATACAAGACTGCCTTGCCATATATCAGTACATTTACGAGCCAAATCCCCTAGTGTACGAACAGATGCTAAAAGACCTGCTGATTGTATTGCTCCTTCTTCAGATTCTAGATCACTATCAATTGATTGGTGAAGTGGTGATCGTTCAGGTGATCGAGGAGAACCAATATCAGAAACAGAATGCTGCTTGAATGATCGACCATTTTCATAATTCCCAAATTCTTTGTTTTCTTCACCATATTCTGTACGACTTTTACGATAGCTTCTGGAACTGTAAGAAGGATACTCACCATCTGGCCAACCATAAGGATATTCATCTTGTCTTGTTAATTCTCTTAAATCTCCTGCCGATGCTGCAACATCATCATGAGATGACTTAGACTTTGATGAATAAGTTAAAGTAGGACTGACACAGACACCTCCATCAGCAAAATCTGTTCTCAGTTTATGTTCAGAGCCTCCTAAAGCCACTCCTCTCATTTCTTTGACAGCTGCAGTTGCAGCATCAATGCTTTCAAACTGTATATAGGCACAAATGTCACCTTTGACATATTCAATTTTTTTTATAACACCAAATCTATCAAATTCTTGTTCTAGCTGAGCAAGTGATGTCCAAGGACCCAAACCACCAACCCATATTCGTTGTGTTGGTGTGGATTTTCCATAGCCAATTTTACATTGAAATTTGCCTAAATATTGGCCAGATAATTCAACTTTTGCTCTGTGAGCCATGTCTAAATTTTGATAGCGAACAAATGCATATGCATTGCCTGTTCCTGGTAACGGTCTTTTAACATCAATATCCTCAACAACTCCATATCTGCCAAATATACGACGAAGTTCTTCATCCGAAATAGAAACTTCTAAATTACCAGCAAATAATGTACGTGTGGCCAATGGGTCATCTTCTGGTGGAATGTGGTGCAAATAGTTTGGAAATTTATCTTTTTTGTCATGTATCAAATGAGGATGAGGATGTGGTCTAAATGGTGGTATAAAATGTCTTGGTGGTCCATACAATGGATGAATTGGCCCTAAATGAGGATGAATAGGGGCCACATGATGTAATAACGGTCCTCTAGGTATCATAAGTTCATGAGGATGTAATGGTGGCAAACCTATTTCTCGAAAGTCTCGTGGTGGCAGCATAGGGGGAAGAGTACCATATGGTAACCTTTCATAAAACCTATCAGCTGGATGTATCCTATGAATTTCTGGAGGCATAGGAGACCTATGATAGTATCGTTCAAACTCTGGGGAAAAATTTCGAGATCGAGAGCGTCTAGCTCTTGATTCATAATGATCTCTAGAACTACGACTTTCATAAACAGGTGCAACTAAAGCTATTTTATCAAACAAACTTATCCTAGGCTTACTATGTTTGGCATCTCTAGCATCTTCTGAGCTTCTAAAACACACATATGCCACTCTCTCATCTAATTCATGTGATATTTTAACAGAAAATTCACCAAATTTGCGGTATTCTCGATACAATATTTCTTTGACTTGTTCATCACTTGCTTTGGGATGTAAAGCACTCACTGACAACACTTTATAAGTAGGATGTGATCGGTCCAAATCTCTAGAGCGGCCAAATTCATCTCGTTCCGAATACCTAGATACTCTAGGACTGGGTGGCGATCGAGCTCTACGGCGAACACGTTCGGGTGATCCACGCTCGTCAGAACTACCATCATACCTGTTAATACTGCTATGGCGTTTTTTACGTGACATAGGAGGAGAATCACCATAACTTCTGCGTTTCATATTATCAATTTTCACCGTGATTTTTTTGGCTTTAAAATCTCTATGCAATCCAATCATTCACACTGTTGCACAATAAAACCATTAAATTACCTGAAAATATAAATAATTTAATTAAAATATATATATTATTAAATGAATGATAATACTACGCGATTGTATATGCTTATTTAATGTCATCAAAATTAAACACCAGCTAGGTGTATGTAATAGTACAGCGCACTTACGTGTAAAATGTCAAAAGATACACAACAGAACGTCACGGTACAATGGATCATCAATGCAAAATGATTAAAAAACGATTGGACTCTGGTAGTAACAGCGGAAACTTCACGATTTATGCACAAAAATAGTTAAAAACTTGAAGTAAACTAAATAGTACCTAGGTACTACTTGTATACGTAATGATTGGTAAGAAAAAAAATGTTATTAAATGGCGGAAATGCGAAACGTATAGTGCTGTTGGACGCGGTGTAAGCTAACGTTACGCTCACTGACTCACTTACGCCGAACGGATCGTGTATTCGTGTGTCGTGACCGCGGCTGATGCTCGTGACTAGTGTATAAAAATTACAAAATGAAGGTAGTTGCGCCGTTGCAACTTGCGTTTGTAGTAAACACTAAACACTGTACACTCATACAGTGAACGCGTAATACATTCATTCGTTGTATCACAGACGTAGTCAAAATAATAATAATAATAATATTGTGTGGATACCACAAGCAGCGGCTGCTGGTCACTGAACATACGACCTGGTAATCGAATATTATCAGTAGTACAAAGGATCTTTATCACCTATCGACGCATTATTTTTATGGTGTTATCGGTTCGACAGTAGATATGATATGATGATATAATATTGTAAAACCGTAAATTTATTTGGTTTGATTCATGTAAAATAGTAAACTAAACTTTACTCGTTTCATATTTTCAAATTAAAATAATTAATAATTAAAATTACCGATACAAATACGATTCAATCATATCGTTTTAAATTTCCATTACTGTTTTCATTTAATATTTAATTTTAATAAATAATTTAAAATGTCATTCATTACATCATCAAATTATAACAGTTCTAATGAAGAATATGTTTTAGAAGTTTTAATAAATCTTTCCAGTCCTAGAATATATTGTGATCATAATATTGTTTCAACCCGTCTGAACATTATAATGATTATGGTTTTAAAATCGGATTTAGGTAGGCAATGGTCTCATATTTTATCTGTTCGATTCATGGATTTGACATTTCTTTAATTTTGTTAATTTTTCTTTTTCAGGTTGAATAATGACAAATTCATACATTTATTTGATGGTACAACTTAAAATAATCAATCAATAAATGTTTGAAATTGCACTAGAAATTCAACTGTTATTTGCATTGAAATATTATGTAATTAGAGTATATCAAATTAATATTCTGGTAAATTCTTATTTAAAGGTAAACATTTTATGGATAAAAAATTATATCAATTATTTTTAACTTTATTTTTTTATAGGTGACCATCTTCAAATCACAAGTCTACTATATGCTTATAGTAGTATATTCAATAACAGTTTATTGTGTGCATAGTTAAAAAATAATGAATATGAAGATTAATGTTTTTCATAGAAATTCCAAATTGACACTAAGAATATTATTCAGTCATTGAACAGGTATTTAGTGTTTGAAATGATGTTTTTCTGTTTTGTCTATTAGTATATAATTATACATTTAGTCATTGACAGCATATTTAATAGTAACCACTATTAATGTAACCTATATTTTCTTTATCACAATTTATATACTATTCTGTTTCTATATTTTATAATCATAATAAAGCTTTTAGTGTTAATTAAGTAATATTTTAATTAATTTTTATACAAGTAATTTAGTTGACTTTTCTGTTTCAAGCATATTTAAAATTCTATTGAAAATAGACTCATAAGTAGATTTGTAAAGTTTTTATAAACATTATATTTTTTTTTGCGTATTACCTACTTAGGGTACCAAAGTATTTAACACTGCTAATTTTACATATTTAAATTGTGCGACTTTTTATCTATTTTTTTTTCATTTTAGTCATGTTTAAACAATTGTATGTTATAATATATTTAAGCAACTTAACACTTAAAAATTAAGTAATATAATTTAGAGTAAAAATATTAGAAAAAAACTTATATATTTTAAAACTAAAATTAATAAATTTTTTAATGCTAATTATTGTAATACAATATTTAAAAAATAAGAATAAGTAATATTGATAAGTTTCATATTTATCAAAAAATATATTTTAGAAAAAAAATAATAATTTTTTAGTTATTAAACATCTATTATACAATAATTCCTATTTATAAATTATATTCTAGAAATATAAAATTTGGTCAAAAAATAAATTTTTATTCAAGACCTGATATAATGAGTTTTTATATCACCCAAAATATGATTTAATTAATATTTTGGTGATTTGACTTAAGTCAAACAAAAATATTGATTATCAATATGTTAATTATCTTTATTAAGTTAGTATTAAATTTAAATTAATTGTTTGGTAATATTGTAAGACCATGGTTTGGCTTATTTGCCCACCCATAAATAGAGATATATAAATTGTATACAGTGAAATCTCCCTTAACAGTCACCTCATAATAATAAATGTTTTTTTGAGGGCTGGGATATTTTTACTACTTTTCAATGAATAAACCTCACAATGGCAGACACCTATTTTAGTTTTAATTTAAAAATAATAACAAAATAAGAGAAAAACGCACTTACTCGTATACTGGTATAACGATAATAAACTCATTCCAAAACCTATTTTTTATATGAAATTAAATTGTATTTTTGTGTCTTCTATTCTTTTTTCATATTTTTTTTGTATTCATTTCAATATTAAAATTATTATATCATTAAAATATTAAACTATAATACTATAATAATCTAATCTAACACATATTTTTTCTTTTACATGTTTACCTTTTATGAATTTCAAAAATGTACCACTTCTAAGTGGATGAACTTTTATGACCAAGAATATTTGCTATTTAGATGTTTCGATCTATTTTTGTTAGTTCTTTATTTAATAAACTACTTAGTACATTCAATCCTAGTTTAGTTTTAAATTTTAAATTCTGTATTGTATTTTAAAATATTGTTTATTTAATACATTTAAACTATAATTTTTTTTTATAACTAATAATTATATTTAATATGTTTTTTAATGTCTAAACATCATATAACTTTATTATATATTATTATATACATATATATATATAAAACAAATTATAATATAGGACATTAAGACTTCTAGCATTTGAATTTGTACACATAAGAGTACATACTGTTGTAAATACAACACATATAATTTATAATTATCTGAATAATGTTATAAAGTTTGGTTTATTCATGTTTATGATTACTAGTAGTACTTCTAGTACTGCAATATACAATTAACAATTAAACTTAATTATGAACTAAGATGTCTTAGTTCATGAACTTGACTAATGGAACCCGTAAGATTATAAGAAGGACTTTTCTTGGGTTGAAATAAAGTTATTAAGGTTAAGAAATTGCAATTATATATTAAACAAATAAAAAATCAATGATCTTAATAAAAATTTGCTCAATTTAGTTAAATTTTTTGAATATAAACAGTTGTTGAGTTGTGACTTGAGGTCCGAAATCAAATAATTTTAAAATTTACCTTTTTTATTGTAATTATGTAAGCAATAAGTATTTCAAATATTTGAAATAATGTTTTAGTATTGATTATAAAATTATAGAATATATTAAATTAATATATTTTATAAGATTTACAAAGTTTTTCGTAGTGGTATTAATCCATAAACAAAACTTTTATCATTAATTATGATCTTGCAGATCACAATGTCACGGTTAATGCTAAAAATTAGTTTAATAAACAACAATATATGATACAAATATATTTATTACAGCTTATTAAATAAAATAAAATACTTAAATTGTACTAATTTTAAAGTTTGAACAACTGTATTGTGAGTCTCTATATTGGTGTATTAATAATATTATTTTAAGGTACAATACTATCATACAAAAAAATATCTATGTATGTAGATGATATGTGCGGTTATTACTGCAATATGTAAATTAAGTTTTAGAGATGTACATTAGACATAATAATTATGTTTACAATATATTATATTATTTACTATTAAGTAAATTTGTATGATTTAATCAAATTGGTTTTTCCCACGGCTGTAATAGACAACTCGATAACTCTGCAAGTGATGACTTTATTTTCTATATTTTTTATTTTAAATAACAGTTTATATTTTCCATAAAAGAATACATTGGGGGAGTTATGATCTTCTTATTCATTTAAATCAATCCCTGGTGTAATATAAGTGTCCTGAAAAAATTTAATGATAGATTGTTACAATAAAATATAAATAACTATGTAATAATAATTTGTTGGTGAATCTGAGTGTTAAGTGTAATTTTATTTACAATTATTCAACAATGTTTTTTATTTAGTTTAATCATTTTACTTATTTTTGCAAGAAGTTGATCTAATAATAAAGTATACTTTGAAGTAAAATTATTTAAAAAATAAAATATATAATATATACAGTTATACTCATACAGTTTTAAATTTGTTTTTCTTTAAAATATTATTAAAAGTCTAAACTTGATTAATATAATATTGTAATTAGTTAATCACATTCACATTTATATATTTTAAATACTCTAATAATCAGAATATTTCAACATTATCAAATTTTTATATTAGCATTTATTATAAATATTATGATTTTCAAAATATTTTGACTCTTTTTGAGCTATTTAGGTTTAGGCATTTGATATTTGACATTTTTTTTTAGTTTTTTTATCTATACCTTTTGTTAAAAAAGAATTTGCTTGTTCAAAATTCTTGAAAATATAATTTAATGTTCTTCAAGTTCAAAAGTTGTTCATTTATTAGTTAAAATATATCTAAAATACATAATTAAAATTTTTTTTTATAAGTGTTTGTTGTTATAATTTTGAGAAATTTCTTTAAAATTGCAAATTATTTTGTAGTTTGAAATTCGTAGATATATTTCTTTTACATCCATTTGAAAATTATAAATAAAATTATTTATAATACCTTTTTCTACTACCTATATAATAAAAATAAAAGTTTATTAAAAAGTTACATAAATTTTTTTATGTGTATTTGTAGCAAATTTTTTTACAACAGGATATTCACATGTAAAATACCTAACTATATTTATCCTAAACAATATTTGATATATTATTGTTATTTAAAAATAAATAGCTGTAGATACTTGGAATATTCACCAAAGTTTGTTTAAATTATAATTTTCTAGAAATTTTATTACTGTTTTTAATAAAAAATAAATGTATATAATAAATGGATACCTATAGTACATGATAATTTGATGGTAAAGTGTACCTATGTACGTGCATTTTATTAAAAATATATTTAAATTAGTTTTAATGTACTTCATTTAAATAAGTTTATCTACTATTGAAGTTTGTTTTGAAGTAAAATTGTTTAGAATAAAAAAAATAACATGTAAATTTGAAATTTGGTTTTCTCTAAAAATATTGAAAAATTAAAACTGATTAATAATGCATACTTGAAGTTTAATTGATAAATAGTAAATCAAAATACAAAGATTATAAATTACAAGTAATAATTAAGTTATAACTGATAATGATTAACATAAACAATTGAATTTGTTGTAATCAGTCTTACAATTCATTAATTAGTGTACAATGTAATTATAAGTAATGTTTTATTTAATTTGTTTATCAAAAGTTATTACATTCAATTAAAATCTAAAACATCCAATATAGTGGCCCAATGGCTATTTGTTAGTAAACAATTTAAATCAAGTTAATTTTAATTAAGATATATAAGAGTTACTTTTTTTAATTGTACTTCTAACGTAGGTAATACTATTAGTCATTACTAATGAGTCAATTTTGTTCCATGATTCATATTTTAATAGTTATTGTATCTGTATACTCATATTAAATTTTTTTTTTAATTTAATATACAATATCTATAGATTAAAACATATTTATTTCTTTATAAATTATTGTTTTTACAGAAATAAAATATTAGTTGGAAATATATTAATTTATAATTTTAATGCTATTAAAATCTCGCCCAAACATTAATTTTAAATCTGACAAAAATAATAATATCAGTTAATCTATCAGTTCAACGATTCTATGTTTAAAGAGACCTTATGGCGTGATTGCTTCAACTTTGAAATCAACAAGTATTGCTAATAATTAATCAAGAAAAATCAAAATTGTTTGACAATGGTAATCTGTGAATAGCTTATAATATGAATAATATGATGTTAGATATTATTATTAGTTTACCAATTTTCAAGTCATCATTTTTGTTAAAATGTTCAATCTATATTTAATATAAAATTAGTTAATTATTAGTACATATTACCGCAAGTATAGGACAGCTAGTAGATGGAATGTTAAAGCTTTTAAGCAATGAATACCAAGCATTTTCTAGTATTTTTTTCATATTACTACATATATTCTTTGTTGTTCAGTAAAATTCCAAGACACAACATTTACATCAAGCTACAAAAAATTAGTATATTTTTTTAGTTAATATTAACTTCAAACATTTACAATTTAAATAAAAATAAAACATTTTCTGAATTAACTCATAAAATTTCAAAATAATTAGAAAATATGAGGGATTTAAAGATCATACAATTATTTGTTCACCAGGACATGATTATTTCAGCAATACTTTATAATAATAAATTTATGGAGTTTATGAATTCCATGAGAAAAATATTATTTCAAAATTTAAAACGTCATTAGTAATTTTTACTCTATATGATCAATTAGTCATTACTCATTTCAGAGAAATTAAATACAATCTTCGTGTATGATCCAATTACCTAGTTGTACCCATCAAACCCATGTTATACTATTAATTGTTACGTGACTAATATGTTATTTTTTTCAATATATATTTACTATAAGAGTATCGTCCAAAGGTATCAAATATGTTGCAATTCCTTTCAATCAGTTAAACTTGATGTTTTTTTATTAAAATAAAGATTTAATTTAATTGAATGGTTTTTGTTGATTCGCAATGATATAATTTATCAAACATCGTGCTATATTTTCCTTGTATTAAAAGTATTAAAAATAAATATTTTAGTAGACAATTCGTAAATAAATTATGGTTATCGTAGAAATAATTAATTTGTTTAATAAATCAAGCAAAATATTAAATTACCAAAGACCAGTTTGGCGTAAAAGTGTTTTGTGATTTAACCAATGAGAAAATTATAAAAAGAATGAACACTTTTATTAAAACCATTTTTAATGATAATTTTTTTTATTTTAACAAAAATAGAATACTTTATAAGCTTTCAAAAGCAATAATAGCAGATATCTGTGATATTTTAAATACATTTAATATTGTTTGAGTTTTAGCCTTAAAAAATTACCGTACATATTTACCTACCTAATTACATTTAATCAGGAAAAAGTTATAAAATGGATCCGAAAGTGATATTGTTAGATGTATTATGATTGTATCAAATATCGTAGATATTATAAAGAATAAATTATGATTGGTGCATTTGAATTTAATATAAAATTAAAAAATAGCATATATTTTTCTATTATTTGTTTTCAAATTATACTAGAAATCATATTATTCATGTAAGAAATAAATTGTGATATATTTACATGAAAAATAAATTTTTTTTTATATATATATTTTAACTGTATACATGATCATAAAAATATCAACACATAAAAGTTTTTGGTTTATAAATAATACATTTCAAATAATGTAAGTATCACTGCACCAGTGGCGTATTGAAGATTATATCAAAGGGGATATATGTTGATGAACTTATAATTTTCAAGAGAGAGTTGTACACTTACCATCATTATCAATTGTCTATCATTATTGTTTCACAAAAATTTTGAGGGTTGATATTATCATTAAATATACGTATGAATTTATAAAATCGTTTTCTTCAAGTAAAAAATAGTCACAAACAAAAATATGTAAAATAAGTATAAAAATGTCAAATAACTTAGAACAATAAGCCACACGACGTTTTATGCGAATATAGGTTTTTCTTTATTTATGAATAGTGAATACGAGTGCATCGAATACGATTAGTTGGAGTATAATGTCCTGCATTTTGTTTTGTACATCACGTTTTTGGATTAGAGCATAGTGAAGATGCGTGGACTAGAACTGGCTTCAAAAATTGGCAATAAGTACTTATAAGTACTTATGTGTATAAATGTGATACAACTATTACATTTTCTTAAAATACTTATTTAAGGCTACCTATTGCAACTGATGTAGGTATATATAAATTATCGGTTCTATACAGATATTAGATATTATCTAAATCTAATATATCTGTATACTCAAATATAAAACACCAACATACACATTTTTAAAAACTCCCTTTAATTGCTAATACTGGAAGATTAAATTTTAATTTTAATTTTGCATTTTTCTTTGTGTATTTAATTAAATATTATTATTATTTCAAGTAACATACTATTATACTAACATCAAAATAAAAAATGTTTTTTAATAATTTCCAAAAAACCCGAATTCTTTCACAACTCGCGCCAACACACTATCAAAGGCGGATCCAGGAGGGGGGCACTGGGAGTAAATGCCACCCCCGTTGGAAAAAAATAATATTAAAAAAAATAATTCTTATCATATTTTCTTTTATGGGAAGCTATATCTATATTACATAATTTATCCTATATAAAGTGCCCCGACCGTAAATACATACTGGATCCGCACACTAATAAGAAAAGTGAAGGGTAAAACGACAATGTTAAAAGAAGGAGGCATGTCAAAGAATTCAGCCTACCAAAATACACCAGCTCTAAGATATAATAATATTAGTCCCTTACTAAAACAACGAATCACCTTAGTTCTAATTAGAATACCATATATGGACATGGCCGGAAAGGGTTACATTCTGCCACAAATCTAAATAGGTCATCGCACGTTCGCGGAATCCTGAACCGCGTAAACAGCTTGTGAATAATAAATGAGTCACATCCGTTGACCAGAAGGAACAGAAGAATAGTAGGGAGGGGGAAACTATATAAGGCCATGAGGGGGCCTTAGAGAGCACCGCGGCAGACATGATCCATCAGAGCCAGCACGAACACTTTTATGTCAGATGTTATCACGAAACAGTCCCTGTGACTTAGTCAATTTTTCTAATTAAGTTGCACTTAGAATAAATTACAGTTAACCACACTTTGAATATTTATCAATAAATCTATACTTAAAAATATTTGCACCATTCTTATTTATTTAACCACTGCATATCAGTTGCGGATTAACTAATACGCTTGAGTAATGAGTTCGTGATCATAATATTTATCATTTTCCATTAATTATTATAATGAAAAATGCTACTTAAAACTCACCTATATTATACTACTTATAGTAATATAATAGTTATAGTTATCAATTAAATAATTTTTTCTTTACTGGTCGTAATTCTTTTTTTTGTATTGTAATACGTAATTTAATATGTTTCTCAGACTGTAAACTGTATAAATACATAATATTAAAATTTTAAGTTTTTAACATTTTAGACCTAGTTGCGCCAATGGTTTATAGCCAGGACCTAGCTCACCTACTATCTTTTTACGTTGGGTATTATTATTATGATAAAAATATTATATTATGTACCTATAACGGTCCTATATCTAAAATTTCCAAAAAAATAATAATATCGATATTTATCAAAGCAATTATTTTTGATAATATATTAAACCAGTAATCCAGTATTATACATTTGTGTTATGCTCTAATACAGAGGTAGTCAATTTGTGCCATTTTTTTAAAATGCATTTGTAATTTGCACTAATATTAAAATCGATAATTTTTTCGATGGTATCTCGATAGTACCAACTTACAAGTTTCTATATCCTGTTATAAATTTAGCTTAGTTTTTATTTATAAAATAGCTGAGCTTATACACATATTGTTGTACGTTTATATAAAATCGTATTATTATGAATATAAAAAAAGTTAGCCAATTAAAAAAATTATATGTAAAATTAAATAAAACAAATGTATCTACGTTTCATTTGATGTGGCAGATTATTTTGATAGTATTTCATGTTTCGTGGTTAATTGAAGGTGGAATAATCTGAAAATAATAATTTATAATTGAAAAAAAGTAAACTTAGGTAGGTACATATTAATCGCTGTTATATTTCACTGTTTTAATACTTACACGTTTTTTTGTATTTGTATGTAACTAATTCAATGAATGAAGGTTTTGAAATCAATTTATTATTATACTGGTCCAAAGAAGCTTGAATCTGTATGAACTTTAATGAAACCTAATATTTTATATATCATTTTAATAAATTAATTAAAATTAAATTAAATCTTGTTTACAAAATTGTTATTTTAATAAATGTATTTACATTGTTTATTGTTTAGGTATATACGAGTAGTAATATTAATAAGATTGTTAACATATTATTTCAATATATTTCTAATATTATTTAATAAATGGCAAATTATAGTAAAACAATGTTATGTTTATAAAAAAGTAGTTCTTAATTTTAGATAGGTTTGCCTCGGGGCGTAAAATATCTTAATCCGGCCCTGGTTGTAAGTACCGATGACGATAATGCAACTGCCCAAATATACGTTGCAAATAATGAATTGTTATCTATATAATAGTCAGCAAACATTTGAAATTTAATATCAGATATTATTGTTGACATAAAGTCATCAACAAAACACGAGTCCACTTCATTAGGATTTAAAAATATTATTCAACCATTCACCTTCAAGGGTCTTATTATTTTTATACGCTTTACATAGTCTTAAGTTTTGTATTTTTCTGTACTAAGAAATAAAATAAAATAATTTTTTTTATTATTATTATTTTTAATTTTTAATAAAATCGCATATAACTGTTGTAGGTTTTAATATTAGATTAACATTTTGACATTCAAGTACCAAAATATTTAAAAAATGTGTTTACGTTTATTTTGTTTTATTTGGTAACAGCGCAAATACAATTGGAACGTAATTATTATTGAAATATCCACGTAAAGCAAAAAGTTGAGTAAATAATTTCGGACAATAATTGAATGTCCCATTAAGATAGATTGTTTCACTTTTACATAAGAAATCAATGTTTGTTTTGCAAGAAAATATAATTATATTTTTATCAGAATTGTATTGATAAAATAAACGGTTCACCTGTATGTGTTTTAATATCCATAGTTAACAGAATTGTATGTATCTACCTCATTCTGTGATACTGGAAATTTTGACAATATTTTCCTCTTCGTATTATAAAATATATTACGTCTTAAATCAGAAATATCTTTGGTAGTGATTACATTGGAAACTGTTGAATTTTGTTCTACAATTCTTAAAATGTTGGCTGGTTTTTCATATGATAATTCTCGTGCTTTTATTTTACACAATTGGTTTAATTTATAAACGTTTAAGTTTTTCTCATCGTGATTTATATGTACACTTTTATCACGGACAATCGTCACATCGTCATCTGTAGTAAACAATTTTGCTGAACATTTTCTCTGTGTACAACGCTTACAAATTATATTTGTAATTTTTGTTTTATATGCAAAATAGAGAAATAGAGAATAGAGAACAAATAATAATCAACAGAGCTATAATAGGCCACTTAAATATTTCTCACTCATACTTAATTACTAAGGTACTTAGATCAACGTGCGACTCATGCAAAACACCCCTCACAATCGAACACATAATCATTAACTTCCCCAAATTCGTATCCGCCCGTCATCTCTTCAACAACTCTACTTCACTTGAAGAAGTTCTCAATCAAAACAATTCCGCCAATATTGTCAGCTTTTTCAAAATGATTGGTTTATACAAAAAATTATAGCTGTATATATCTTTTTATTTTTTTTATTTCTCTTATTTAATATTGTATGAAAATATTTATAATATTTTTAATATTGTAATATGTAAATATTCTTAGTTTGCAAATTATTCTAGGCTTAATGAGGCCTATAAAAAAAAAAGTATGGTTATTAACGGTTTTGTATTTTAAAATATCTTCTCCGCGATTACTTTTAATTATCTTAACTTCCATATTTCAAGAAAAAAAATTAAAAACTGCACTACAAAAATGTTACGTTAAATTACGTATTACGACAAAACGGCAAGAACTAAATGTACGAGTATAGCTTAATATTTTATCAAAATAAACTGATATACATTATATAAATATATATATATATATATAACGGGATTACGACCGATAATTGGTCGTAAAACGTCAAAGTATTACCAGATAAGGCGAAAAAATCCGAAAAATTAATATTATCAAGCGTGTCCATCTACTCTTGACGTCAACGAGGATATAATAAGAATAATCGAACAAATAAATAATCATTTTGGTGCAAATTACAAACACTACTTTCGACTACCTGTAGTGGTACAAATTACACATCTTTAATTTGGTGCAAATTACAAACTTCCTCTCAAAGTGGTCTATATTGACCCCGTGGGGATTGGGATCGATTCTGACCTGCAATTGATCTATTTCCATGAAAAATAAAAATAGAGAATGCGTGAGGTTTAAATAGTGGTCTATGATAATTATTAAGTAAAAAATGCGTGTATTGTAGTTTAATTTAATTTGCATTTCTGTCGTTTTAATTATTAAAAAAAATTAAATAAAAATTTTAATTATTGAAGGTATAAACAAACTTAATACGTTTTTTATTTAAAAAAAAAAATTATAATAATAAACACTATTCAAGTGAGCAGCTATAAAAAAAACGCCTAGATGAATTTATAAAAATTCAATTTTAGGGGTCTACGAAAATTGAAAAACTTGGTACATGGTCTACAGGGAAAAAAAGCTTGGAAACCTCTGCTCTAATATTATATTGAATCGGTGATGTTTGTGCCATCGTCGTATTTTATTTTATAATGGAGTATTTTATTAGAGTGTTAATATGAATAATAAATAAAGTTATCATTGTAATTATTTTTTTTATAACTTTTAATTATTAAATTAAATATTTTTTAGACGATTAACACGATAAAAACAAATTAAATCGTATGTTTTGTTGATCGCGATTTTGAAATTCAAGGTTTTGACGTTCAATTGTTTGCTGTTCAATGTTTTGAAGGCTTCCCTAATTTTTTATTAGCGTTTAAACTTTAAATTTCATTGAAATTCGTTTAAATTTGTAATTATTTTGTAAGCATATATTTTTTGTAACTTATGTAGTAATCCGACTTTTCCCTTATTATTATTACCTTGAGCTGATTAGAATATTGTTTTTGTGTTTTTGTATCTATTAGTTTTATTACGTATAATTACTATATTATTATATGGTCCATATTATGATATGTTTTGATATATTTTTAATTTATGTATTTAGATTATGATACTGTAATATGGTAAACACGAAATAGAAACTTATATATGAATTTCCTATTTACCATGACACGTACATATATTTTTGTATAAAAAGGGTTGTAGCATAATTATTACATTAGACACATTTTGACTACAATTACGCATAGGCCGGTGGAGTTGTTCTATACTTAACAACCTATCGGGCTGGCTATTAATATGTTTCAGCAAATAAACATTATTATTAAATTCTAACCTAATGCTACGGAAGCAGACCTGTGACAAAGTGGACTTCGTAGTTAATTTATGCTGAATTTATCTCCAACGAGACCAGCTCACTACACTTATTAAACTGATAGACCGTATCCACTCAAAATATTTTGTCATTTTATACATTGCCATATTGGTTTATCATTGAATTTAAATTAACATATACAATATAGTGACTTAACCATATTAAACTATGTAATGGTCAAATTTCAATTTTTTAATTATCACTTAATTAAAATGTAATATAGAGAATATCGGCCAAATGTGTTTATTATTATTTTATAACAATTACATAACGTCATTGCCTTATTTTGTGTAGTGTGTGATATCAATATAGCGGATCTAGGATTTTTTTATGGGGAGTGCTAAGGTTAAGATAATAAGGACTCGTATTCTGTATGCTCCATTCTGAAAGGAAGACCTTTTTTAGTCCTTAAAATTAATGCACTTTAATGTGTATTGTTTTTTTTATTTTTGTATCAATTTTGTTTAGAAATGTGCCCAGCCAATTAAAAAATATATGTTGTGTAGGGTATTTGTTTTCCAGGAAGCAACATCCCAAGGGGGTGGGGATGCTAGCACCCCCCCCCCCCCCCCTTGGATCCGCGCCTGTATGATATGCCCGACAACGCAATTATTTCCTTACTTTTTTTCCTCCTCTTTGCGTGCCCTAGTAAAAAAGACGTATCACCGGCGCACCCGAAAATGATAACGTATTATATATTTATTTAACACTTACAAAAACACATTGGCCGGTACTCTATTAAATTATACATTATTATTTATTATTACTATACACGCCGGTAACCGATCGTCGGTGCTACGCGCGCCGTGATGTACAATTAGTAATTAAGTTATTATATATTATTATTATTATTGTATTTTATGGCGTGACCTTTATCTTAATGTAAATGTAAATATCCAACTCTTAGATAAGAGGATTTTGGCCATTGACAGCTTCAACAACATTTCCAAGTCGGTTATTTAGTGATTTTATATATCTGTAGGCTTGGATAACGATATCTAATAAATAAATAATTCATATTTTCATACTTGATCTCTAGGTGATAGAACCGGTCCCTAGCGAAAACAGTAGTCAACGACTTAAACAATTTTTTTTAACGCCTACGTAATAAGTATTATCAGGGTATAGACACTGTTGGCAAAATCGGGTGATTCTGGCCTTGAACACGGTCTCTGGAGGGCTTAGAATACGTACTACTTGAATAAATCATATTAATATTATCACAGAACAACATGATTGTTTACTTTACAACCATAATGAGCGCAGAACGACAATGAATCTAGAAAATGCACTATTGACATTTTCCCATTTCTAAGACAGGGCGCTACAGTGGCTATAGGTGATCGATGTATCGTTTCCGTTTTTATAATATCATAACAAATAGGGATACATCTTTTCATATTATGGATACGGTTTCAACTTTTAGAATCGGTAGGGATACAGGCGATACAGTGGCCCGCTCAGCTGATAGAGCGTAGTAGATTTTTTTTTTTTTAACGAGGGTGTTCTGGGCAATCAGATATACCAAGTTAAACTAATATGGTTGCTAGTTGAAACCGTTATCAGGACGGACGACGCGTCGACACAAACACACGGACACGATACATGACGTGGCAGTATAGATAAAAGTTAGATTATAGTAATCTTTGTCTTTTCCATAGTTACTGTGTTGTTTGGCGTTCTTTGTTATTTTTCACAAAGCGTTTTTGTTTTGGTGATCAAACAAACATTCCCGGCAATCGTTTAATGGACGTTTTATTTCATTACCGTGCGGTGTTGGGTTTACTTGTATTTATTCAATTGATATAATATATATTATATATTATGGATCCCATTAATCCCAGTCAACCTAACAATGGAACTTCTGGTACTATAAACAAATATAATTTTTTAAAGTATAGCTTAATTTGATATAATTTTGCTTTACAGGTGTTCCAGGAAAGAAAAATCAGAAAAAAGGTAAAAAAATATTTATTTAGTTTAAAAGATAGGTACTTAATTAAACTAGGGTATACATTTAAATGACCTATAGATCCATTTATTTTGATTAACAAATAAGTCTATAAGGTTTGCCACAAACACTTGTGTTCTAGGCGAGTATAGTAATCTAGTATGCTTGTGTATAATTAATTAGAACTTACGACTATGTTGTTATTACACAACTTGTATTCCGTATCTATTTTGTTTAGTTCCTTCGACTCTTCTTTTTTTTATCAACAACCAATTGAATCTACGAGTGACTGAGTAAAAATAATCATATTGATTTACAATTAAATACTTTCTGTGTGGCTAACATACATACATTGATTGATGAATTTTGGCTGAGTACTGGCTTGTTAATTATGCATTATAAAATGCCAAAGACAAATTAAACCACATGCATTTATTTAATGAGAAATTGTAAATTTTACATTTATAAAGTTAAACAAAATAAATGTGATAAATATATTTTAAGTATTACTTTGATTCTATGACAAAATTAAATAATACAGTGACAGGCATATAAATATTATTATTTATTAAAAACTAATAATCTATTGTACATATGTACTAGGCATTATTTCACTCTAGGAACTTTCCAGTTCTTTTGCTCATCTTGTCTTGTTTTATCTCTCCTATGGAAACTAGGCCACTTAGTTAGATTATTATTGTATTAGCTTTTTAGTTTATTATTATTATTATAAATTAATACATTTTATATAAATAAGATTCCAGAGCTACATAATATTATTACAGGTCATAAATCAGCACTAAACTGAATTAGTTTATTCAATTATATCGTTATAAATTTATGATTATTAATTGTAGTGATTGGATCGTTGATAAAAATGAACAATAGAACATCAATTCAATTTAACATTATTATCAAGAACAACTTAGTAGCTATAAAAAAAAAATATACCTACATTACCAACTTGCTTAATGAGTTAAAGTCACTCTCCGCATCAACCTTAACACTCGTTAATACTCAATAATTAACAATCTATTTCAAAAATATGTTTTCTAATGTATTAAACTAAAATAAATTATTATATAATATAACGCGAACAATAAATATCAATATATCTTTATTAATTTATATAAAATTAGTAGTATGAATATTATTTTAGATAATATTAATTTAATATTATTACTATTAAAAAAAAAATCTAAGCTTAACCAAGAATGAAAGAATTAACTTATTACATACTAAGTAGGTACTTATTCTTATGAACTATTAACCCTAGTACTATTTTATTAGTCATTTCACAATAAATTGCTTATTTTATGTTTTAATAAATTTTTGACTAGTGTTTAATTACTTCTACTTCTCACTATTTTGAGGCGTTATTTTTTAAATAGATTAGCATTGTTTTATTTTTTTTTTTTTCTCATATCTAATATATTAAAAACTAAATTTTGATCATTCTTTATTTATATAGGTCTTCATATAGATAATTCATGTATTAATGTTGAGCAAAGTCAAAGATAATTAAATTTAGGTAATTTGTTAAATTGTTGTAATTTTTGATAAGATGTATACAAACTTTTTTCAAAGGAAGTGATTCACATTTTTTATACTTTTCCATTTATCTAGTAAAAAATATAACAACATTTCTTTACGTCAAGTTGTATTAATTGTAATTATGGTATTTAGGTGAACATGAGAATTTTAAGTCCTATAGCCAAATTTAAAGATAATATCAAATCATTTACATAAAATTATTAAACTTTGTTGTTGGATAAATTTTATTAAAATAACAAGTCATTACGAATCTGAAAAATATTCTCTTCAAATTATGAAATAGGTGTTTTAAGTTTAAATATTAATCTAGAAATTGTAATTTTGATTTTATTTGGTAGAATTATGCAAATTTGTCATTAGACAGAGAATGTTTATATGAGTATTACATTTTCTTAATAATTTTTTCCTCTATTTATACTATATTTTTAATGTCCTAAGCAGAAATATATCACTGATAACAGGTCCTTTAATGTACTTTAGCTAGTTTGCACATCCTGATGTACATGTACTTACCTTTGTATTATTGTGTATCATTTTCTTTAATATTAATCTATATAAAATAACATAAATAATTAAATAATCAGAACTAAAAGACTTTCCACAAATGTCTCAAAATAAGCTTAATACTAAACAGGAGTTAGTACAAAAATAAAATAAATCAAGAGTCAAAATAACAGATAAAAACTAACCAACTCATAATAAACCAAATTAGGCTTATAAATATTCTCTAAAATAATCTGAAGGTAATGTAAAATAAAAGTAGAAAAGCTATTGATTTGTTATCGTGCCATTAATATGATTATTTATATTCCTATCATCAAAATAATAATGATAATAATAACAATAATGCATTTTTTTTTTTATTGAATACTTCCTAAAATTAAAAATGTAAGTAATAATAATATATTAAAAAAAAAAAACAGGTATAATAATAATAATAATATCAATTCATTTATATGAAAATAACAATAACCATGCTTACAAAATTAAAATTTAGGTTGAGACCCACGGTGGCTATTGTTAGAATTTGGTGTTTAATTATTGGTTTTAAAAAAACCATATTGTGTGATTGTATTCATATATAGTATGTTTTTCCTTAAAAACCATATAATTTTTTAATTATTATTATAGAGTGACTGGACTCTTTTGTTTTACAAATTTTTATTGAAAATATGCAGCTCCAATTGGTTAATCTTCCTTGACAATTAATTTTCCTATGAACTGATAATTATAGGTATTTTAGTGCATAAAAAGCACATTTCAAGGTTAAAGAATATTAAGTGTACAATAATATGTTTCAGGAATAAATTACTGTTTAATTTTAATATTTTATGAAAGTGCAAAATTATTAACTAAAACCTACCCTGAATATAAAATTTATTTTTATTTTTATTATTTATAATAGGTTATTATTATTGTTTATTGAATTCATAGATCTGAATTTTAGGTATGTAACTATGTGTTACAATCATAATCACATATGTAAAATATAATTGAACAATATACACCAATATATAACCATAGTATGTATTAAATATAACTTTTGAAATAATTTTTTAAATTGTTACTTTTATTTGTTTTTCAGTATTTTATTTAATACATTTTTATAAAACATCATATTTTTCCAAAACAAAAATATTATTTTATTATTTTTATACTCATGCATATAATAAATTATTTTAATGAAACTATTAAGCATAAAAACATCTTGTTTTTAAGATATTAGGCGCAT
Source organism: Rhopalosiphum nymphaeae (assembly GCA_036289425.1). Lineage (NCBI taxonomy): Eukaryota > Metazoa > Arthropoda > Insecta > Hemiptera > Aphididae > Rhopalosiphum > Rhopalosiphum nymphaeae. The sequence goes on along the minus strand of JAZAQC010000001.1, from coordinate 4,919,471 downwards.
ATAAATCTGATCTCTATTGATAAAAAACTAGTTCTGTGTAAAATATTTATGATCTTTAAATATATTTTATTAAACAACAAGAATTATTTGTTGAATAGAACAAAATAGCTTTCAACAAATATATCAAAGTAAGCCAAGTACAAACCAGCAGACTACACATAAACAAGATCTGAAAGGAAAGGAAGCAAATCAAAAACAAAACCAGAAAGAGAATAAACCTGAAGCGATTAAGTCAACTCAAAAACAATCTGAAGGTAGTATATGATGAAAGGAGACAATAATAATAATAAAATTGAAAATAGATAGGTATTTTAGCGATATCCAAATGTCAGCAGACTCCATGCAAATATGACTGTCTTTTGATTCTTCTCATTGAATTAATATAATGAAAAATATTTATAACAGGGATGGGAAACTAGTAACTTGCAGGACTTTGTGACCCTTGTATTATTTTTATCTGACTTGTAATATATTTTCAAAGTTAATGTTTTAAAGTCTACATTTTTAAAAGTAAAAATTACATTATAAAATGTTGCAGAAGTGTTTATCTGTATTTATAAATTACATTGTTTGTAAAATTTTAATATTATTTCTTGTATGATAGAACTCCAGTTAAATTATTAAATGTTTGTATAGGAATTCATAACTAATAGTAAATAGGTACTGGTTTTATTATATCAGTTTAACTTGCTCTATTTTTGTGATTCATGGTTATAAATTTTATTAAAACATACATATCTATTTTGTTATGGTAAAAAAATATTGTATAATCAATGAACAATATTATTTACACAGTGAAAACTCTTTACAACAAAAAACTCTATATAATGTAAACATTATATAATAATGGTTGGTTTGCTTTATAATCCCTTAGTCAATTCATTCTCTATAACATATTAGTCATTCTCAATAACAAAACAATATTTTATGTGTTAAATTCAATTTACTTGTTATCGTATTATAAATTATAAAAACAATTAGCAAAAATGCCAAAAAAAACGATTACATTTTTTCATTATTTACTTTTAATATTAATAATACCCTATATCAAATATGTTCATTTTATTATCAATGTAATTTCTTACAAAAATTTTGATTTTTAAACCCTCCTATTACAAAAACTGTCTTTAACGAAAGAAATCTCTTGGCCCCTTCAACTTCTTTATAAAGAGTTTTCACTGTATATTTTTTCTTTTAATATAATTAACTATAATTTTATGTTAGGTAATAATCTATCTGTTATGCTACAATCGCCTCCAACTCAAGGTAATTTCAAAACGCATTTAAATATAATATTGTCTTACTACTTGTATAAATATATTTAATTTAGAAAATCAACAAATTGAACAACAAATATCAATATTTAAGAGTAAATTACTGATTCCTAAAAGAAGAAATCTTAACACTGGAGGTTTTATGGGACGAACAACTGAGATTGAAGTGAATCATCTTCCTCTTAATCTTGAAAAATTGTATAAGAAAATTGTTTATCACATAGATGTACAATTCAAACCGAATTTACCAAGAAAATTTCTTAGGTAATTTATTTTACAATAAAAGAATATCAATACGTTCATTTTTCAATGTTAAGCATCATTTATTCAAAAATTAATATCTATTATGTTTGATTATTAGTATTATATTTGTAAAATGTGTACTTAAAACAAAAGTAAAATATTCAGATTGATATTTTTAAAGTTTTACATTTTATTAACAATTAACCATGTTATATATGTATGTATAATTATTTTTTATCGAATAGACAAAAAAAAAACTACCTACACTATATAATAAATGATTAAATATTATTTGTTAATGCATACAGTATGTATATATATATATTTTTTTTTTTTTATTATAGAACTAATTTTTTGAGTACTAGTAAGTATGTGACGTATTTTGTCTTTCTTTATAGAAATGCTTTGGAAGAATTTAATAACAAACATTACCCGAAAATTCATTTTGCATTTGATGGACAGAGAAACATGTATACTACAAAACAAATAAAAGAGGTATGTTCATTATCTTAATATTAGAAATATGCCATAAACTAAAATTTATGAATGATTGGTTTATATTTTTGTTATCTGTTAATTTTGTATGTCATATTAAGATATTATGCTCATAATTGTTTTTGTCTTTCTACAATAAATTGTGATACAGCAAATTTTTATTAAACAGTTCGCATTTAGTTTTATTAGTTTTGATATTAGAGTGATTTTTCACCTATTATTAAACTTAAGATAAAGTCAGTGGATTGATATAAATATTATGCAGATCTATTTGTTCATAGTTGAATGTCGAAATACCAATTTTGTGTACTAGTGGAGATTTATACTTTTTGGGTTGTTTATTTATTATTGTACTGTTATAAAGTAAACATAATTAAAGTATTGATAATATATGATATTACAACAACGTTGTTTGGTTTCTCTCTGATTCATGCTCTTATTCAGTAAAATCCCAATTGTTTTTTGTTAGCTTTAATATATAAGTAATGACCTATTATCAAACTTAAAAAAAAAAAGTTAAAAAATTTTTTGGCTGAATAGGTATGAGAATTTTATTTATTTATTTTATTAATTGTAATATTTTACAATAAAATTGAGATATCATAAAAAATACTAATACCGGTAATGTTTTTAACTTAAAGTTTAATAACAAGTCAATTCACTCTATTATTAAAGTTTCAAAAATGGTACAACTGAACTCAACTTTACCACCTTGCATTAAGTCAGAAAAAATAAACAAATAACACACTGTTATGTCAGAAGTATCAATATTTTCTGGTTTTTATTTTATGTTAATTTTAAAGCAAGTTATGTAAAATATTATGTTGTAATAATGCTCATAAGTTATTTATGAGTTATAACTCTTAAAATCTTAGATATAAAAAAAAATACAGATAATATTTTAATATCAATTAAATATTAATATAAACAAAGCTAAATGTTTATTTTTGGGTGAAAAATAATGCTATTTTATAGACTTGCAGACAAATATAAGTTGTGGGTAAATGACTTCTTTATAAATTATTATTGGACTTATTTAAATACTTTAAATACTTAGTAAACAATAATTTTCAATAATTAAATTTCTATTTGAGAACTGAAATATAGTTGATGTTGTATAATCACAATTATCTTAAATATTAATTTTGTTTTTATATTAAATGATATTTTATCATTATTTAATGTTTATATGAATGTTTTCATATTAATGCTCTTAAAAGCATTATACATATATGCTAAAAAAAAATACTATATTTATGTTTTCAATCAAAAAATGTATAATGATTTTACTGTTTATATGTAATTATTTATTTATGTTTAGAAAACTGATTTAGTTACAGTTTTAAATGAAGAAAATAACAGTGCTGTAGAATTTACTATTGCCACTTCAGTTGTTAATATAATTCCAATGAATAAAATTGAGGATTATTTAAAATCTGGATCATCCAATTATCCCTTAGGTGAAGCATTTCAAGCATTGGATATTGTTTTAAAAAACCGACCATTTTCATTGAGGTTAGTAAAATAATGTGAATAATATTTTAAATAAGTTATAATAATTTTAAAATGTACATTTTCAAAAAGATCATAACTTACTTAAAAACAATAATATCAATAAAAGGCTACGTGGGGCCTTAGATAATAATCTTGCTTTTAAATTTCATAATAGGTCAGTTTACTCTAATATCAAAAGTAACAGCACAATATATTGAAACTTGTGAACGAAAATTTGCTATGCCGTATGAGTATAAGACGCAGACAACACATACGGGTACTACGTTCTCTTTAGAGGATGTCACACCCGCATGTGTTATCACCGCCTTACAAGTGCGTAATATATCAAATTTACGCTCAGCAAATCACGGTTAGATCCGTTAGTTTAAAAATTAGAATGAATCCTACCTATTATGAAACTCGATGGTAAGAATATTATCTGTGTTCGTATGTTGGTTTTTTTATGATGGTTCAATTTTTTAGCAAGTAATGCGTGCATAATAAAACATAAATTAAAAATGCTCATAATTCACCAAAAACTGAATAATCTTAAAAAACCAACATATAAACATCGATAGATAACCTAACCATCGAGTTCCATAATAAATCGATTCACCCTGATTTTTGAACTAACGGAGCTAAACGTGATCTGCTGAGCGTAAATTTGGTATGTTACGCACTTATAAGACGGAGATAACACACGTGGCTGTTGTGACTTCTTAATGCTTTATTTTATAAAATATGTTCCTATAATAAACAAATTAAAGTCTAAATACTCAAAATGTTTCAAAAAATGAAATGTTAGTATTAGTTTTTATTTAATTCTTATTTTAAAGTATTTAGGGTTTTTAAGAGCATTTATTATATTAGATATCTATTTTGTCACCTTTATTATAATCTTATTGAAAATATCTATAATAAGAGATATAAGAAGTATGTTATTTTAAGGAAAAACATTTTCTCAAAAAAAAAAAAAACTGAAATAAGGTTCCTGATATTTTTATTTTTAATATGGTTTATTCAGTTTTCTACATATTTTTAAGTATTAAATTGCAATTCATTTTAATTGTGTGTTACAGATTTACTAATGCTGGAAGAACATTTTTCCCACTACCGCGTTTTACACCAGTTGACTTAGGTGAAGGAATGGAATTATGGAAAGGATTTTTTCAAACTCCTGTTATGGGTTGGAAACCTTATCTTAATATAGATGGTAAATATTAAATAATAAATAATCAAAATACTTTAATACTCCTTTTTAAAGGTCGTTTTTAGTAATTAAAAATTGAATGAAGTATGAACTTAGTGGAGGAGGAGTAGGAAAAAATAAAAGTATTTATAAAATATTTGTTTTGTGCACTTTTAATTATTATTTTTGTACTACAAAAATGAATAATTTTAGGCACTAAATATGTTCACCAAATAATATCATTATCATGTATTATCATTTTATGGGAATAAAGTATTTAAAAATAAATTTTGCTTTTAACGAAGAATTTATTGACAGAAATTTTCAAATATTTTTAGTTTTTTGATAAATATTATTTAGAGGACCTATAAACCTATCTGTTATCTTAGTTTTACAAATATACAATATAATATGTTACACATTCACGATAATCCATTTTATACTCTGTAATTTTTAAAATTATAATAATTTGACCTATCATTAAATTTAAGTTAGATTATTATATATGGCGTCGTCTTAAGTTGATATTTTAATTTTGAAATAAATAATGATTGTTTTAATATACAAAAATAAATAGTTTTAAAATGCTTGTAATTTATTCTGTCACTAAAATATAAATAAGAATCAATGAGTCATTCTAGATCTTACATTTAGATTTTATAATAGATCAATTTATTCTAATTTTAAGCATAACAGAGTAAAATGGTTATTGTGAATGTAAAATTGATTATGTTGTACATTTGAAAAATGAAAACAATAGATTCAGATGTGGTATGGTTTTAAAACAAAATTTGTTATCTAATAACTTGAAAATGTAATACAAAATTACAAATCATATTCCTTCTTCTGAGTTAATTCCTTAGTTTTTTTAGTAATGCTTTATGGTTTTGGTTTTTAAAAAGTAACTATTAATTTAAATTTAGCTTAGAATTCTAAAATAGGCTGTCAATTATTTCCAAAAAAATTTTCTGACGTTTGAATTGTAGATAAGTTTATAATAACTTGTGTAATTATTTGAATATCTTTAATATCTAGCATTGAGGTGAGCAAAGTAATTTGAACTTCCAATATCCATACAGTTTTTGTTCCTACTATCCTACTCTTAAAATGTATTTATTTATTTTATTAATATAATTTTAGTGGCACACAAAGGATTTCCTAAGCATCAGCCATTAATAACCTATATTAAAAATGAATTGCATTGTGATCTAAATTTAGAAATGGATTGTAAGAATATCAACACGTTATTATGTTATATTAAAGGATTAAAAGTTGAATTTATGGTTCCAATGCAACCCAATACAAAACGTATATTTAAAGTAGTTGGTCTTCTTGATAGTGCCTCTAAACATGTGTAAGTACAAATTATTTATAACATATAATTGCCTTATGGGCCTAAACAAATATGTTTATATATTAGTAAAATAATGGCAAATCTTAAACATTAAAGAAATTACATAATTTTTTTATACTTTTCATTAAAAATCTACAATAAGAAGACCATACTCAGTTTACTGAAAAAAAAAATTCACATAATTAAATGGCCACATGCTGCATTATAACTACTAGTTAATATTTTAAATTTAAATAATATAATGACAAATTCAATTAATTTTGAAGCTTTATTTTGCATATTTTTGACATTTTTGTTAATTTTTATCAGCTTATATTTTTATTTTTATTAAAGTAGCAAAGAAAATTGAATTATGTAAGTAAAAGATAACAATGACATAATATTTATAGGTTTGAAATGGAAGATCTTGTTAGAGGCAATAAAACACTTAATGTAGTACAATACTATAAGATTGCACGAAACTATGTTATCAAGTATCCAAATTTACCTTGTTTACATGTTGGCAACATTAATAAGAAAATTGCTATTCCAATTGAAGTAAATATTTATTATAATATATTACTAGAGTTAAGATGTTGATGGTTTTAAAAAACACACAAAAATGCCCTTAAAATTTCATAATATGAACTTAAAAATGATCTAAAAAGTCTAATAAGAGAAATTTATTTGTAAATAATAATTTTTATTAGAAATATGGGTGTGATAATAAGGTTAGAATATTTAAAATATGAATTATTTTATTAATGTATAAAACACTCAAACAGTAAATATTATTGGTACATAATAAATTTAATCACAACAAAAACCCCACGTTAATAATATTAATTTATTTTTTGAATATTATACAAATTTTCTTTAAAATCTAAAATTTGAGAAAAATGCCCTCACATCGTACAAAAACTGCAAAAAAATAACCAAAATATGAAAAATAACTTTAAAATGTTGAAAATTACGTTAAAAAAACAAAAATTGCATAAATAGCTAAAAATGACTAAAAATGCAAAATAAAATTAGAATAATCTGAACAAGGGAGCATGAAACACGTTTTTAGCTAAGATAGCATTGTATAGAATCAAAGAAAAAAAATACAAAAGTCATTAACATCCTAGCTCTATTTATTACTTATTAGTGAATACTTATATGTATATATTAGTTAATAATCTAATAGTTATATATTTTTGATATCATTAAATTAAAGTTTGATATATGAAATTATTCTAAAATAATTTTGGGTTTTAAGTAATATTGTTCAATACATTTTTTAGTTGTGTATTGTTCAAAAGGGACAAGTGCGTTTGAAAAAATGTTCTGAAATGCAAACTGGAACCATGGTGAAATATGCAGCTCGGCCTCCCGTAGAACGACGACAAGCTATTGAAAATTCTATCAGAGATATTAAATTCAACCAAGATCCTGTATTGAAAGAGTTTGGTATTGAAATTAAAGAACAATTCGCTTCAATACCAGCTAGAGTTTTGGACCAACCTTTCTTGGCATATGCTCAAAATAGGGTAAACTTAAAATTTTTTTTGTAAAATGGTGTTTTTTTGATAGTTGATCAATACAGTTGTTACGAACTGTGATAACTTTGATAACTTATATTTATACACACACATATAGCAACCATATAGTAAACAAATATATATATAACTAGCTGACCCGACAGACTTCGTCCTGTCAAAAAGATTTGTAATGTGGCAGTTTTTGTGCCTACGTATTTTAAAAAATTCTCCTGAACAGAACCGTCACCCTGGTGATAGGGCGTTGTGAATAAAAAATAATTAAATAAAACATATATAAGGATTTAAAAGTAAGTAATCGCTTTATTGTTAATCATGTGAATCATAATTATTATTATTATCATTGTAGTGCTTTGTGGTATACGATGTTTTTTGTTTGATTACCTGGCGCATAGATAAACAAATCTGATGGTTTTCCAACACGGGAACAGACAACATACAATTGACCATGGGAGAAACATGGGTTTTCTAGATTAATACCACAAACACTTAATGATTGCCCCTGGGACTTGTTTATAGTCATAGCAAAAGCAAGACGCACTGGAAACTGTAGTCGTTTAAACTCAAATGGCACATCAGTCGGAATCATTGGGATGCGCGGTATGAGAACATCTTCTCCTTTATACTTTCCTTTGAGTATAGTTGCTTCTATCACATTGTTTAGTAATTTTTTTATCGCTAACCGTGTACCGTTGCAAAGACGCGGTTGGTTGATATTTCGCAACATTATAACCGATCCAACCTTTAATTGAAGATTGTGAGGTGGCAATCCTGGCAAATCCAGCGAGTTTAAAAATTCCGGTGGATAGTTGACTACATCATCTTGATTAGTAGCCGAATCAACTGATTTATATATCCTCAATTCGCCTGTAATTTGTTCTTGAATTTTGAAATTTAATTCATTTACATCTATGTTTTTTGCAGCCAGTATAGCTCGTTCGCTCAACCAATCATGGTTTCTGTAATTTTGAGAAACATCTGGAAACACCTTCTGAATAAGTTCATCTTTTGATCGAGTTAACTGACAAAAACTTTGAGGAAAGTTAATGCAGCCAGTCAACATGTCTATAGGAAATTTGCCATTACCAATGTCAATGAGTTGTTTAGAGAATATGTTTCCAGATTGGTCATTTTGCAACTCGACACGCATATTCTTGCTTAAATGAAGTACTTTGACATGTTTCCACAAACTGGAGGACTCAATTGAAATCAATGCTTCATTGTAAATTTCTTCACTGATTTGTATATTTGGATTTCCCATTCTATTCTGTATTTGATACAAAATATCATCACACATATAATCTTTGTACTTGATCCACAAATCAATTGGGTTTGATGGGAAGCATGTAGATATGATTATAGAAAACAATGTTCGTATTTGATGAGCGTGTGATGATATTACAACATCATTGAGAGTTTGATCCCAATGAGCGTCATTTTCAAGCAATTGCAAACGTTGACAGGCTTCTCTGTAGGATCCACACAATTCACCATCAACAGTTCGTAACTGTTGGAATGATGTTGGGCCACGTACATTGACTAATAGCAGTCGTAAATAAAAACATTCATCATTGCTTGGATGTACTGAATAAATCCGGCCAATCGCATCGGTGGAATATACATCTGTATATCCTGGAACTGGTTTTCCTTGTTTCCGTCGTATAAATCTCCTTGAGGATTGATTCCAGGTATAATATTTTGGCATTTCAGAATATAGCAATGTTTGTGCGAAATCATCGTTTTGGCATGTCTCAAAAAAACTGGTTAATGTAGTAGATGGTGGCTGAGCAGCTCTTTGTACTGCATTCTGTGCTGTAAAATACACTCTTTGTCCATTTTCTAAATGCACAGCTAAGTGAACGACAGAAGGGTGTCTCTCGTGAATAGGAAAAGAAAATATTCGCCAAACTGCTTCATTACTACTGACATAGCGGCCCATTTGGTATTGGGTAACTTCATCATTGGAATTCTCTGCACCAATTCCAATCACAGCCATATCACTCCCTTTGGTTACATATTTGCAAATGTATTTAATAGATTTCACTGAATGGCAAGATTCAACGTTGATGTGTGCTTTGAATGTCTTTGATAAAATGGGTGAATATGGAACAATCCAACGATTATCTATTTCAATATCTTGTTGATTTAATTTGACAATTGTTGATTTTCCATTGTCTGCTGTCGATCTGCGACGATACAATGGATAACCGTCATTACCAGTAATTTTTTCCGATATTAATGTCCGTGGATATCGTTTTGAACATTTACCATCCATCATACACGGTGAATTTTGATTAAGAGTTCCACAGGGACCATGTATCATGTTTTTGATAACTACCTCATGCAATCCAGGATCTACTTGTACATTAGGGATTTCAGCTGATATCACTGCATCAACTTCATTTGGCCTTATCTTTTCAACCAACCAAATCAAAATGTGTGCATGTGGCAATCCTCGTTTCTGCCACTCCACAGAATACATCCAGCAGCGTGTCTCACCAAACACATTATGTTTTACGATGAAATCCATTAAAGATTTCAAATTTTGTCTAAAGACTCTGGCTGTAATATCATGACGATCAATGGGTGATTGCCCAGAGAATAACTCCTGCTTGATTTCTATCCATTGCGGATTGCATGTAAATGTGATGAACAAATCTGCTGTACCATAATGACGAACATACGACATGGCATCTTGAGCATATTAGGCGGTATGAATAATAGTTCATTGAACTGACTTTTTTGTTGGTTTCAGAACCTGTAAATAGATTTTGTTTTAATAACATTCAAATATAAAATTAAAATACATAATATAATGACTGAGATATTATCGCCATAGCTAAACTAATATTTTAGTTACCTGTAATGGGATTCATCATTTTTATTGAGAAATCGTAGCCATCTTCACCTTGCCAAAATATAATGGGATATTGCAGTGCATCATATGAGCGGTGTGTTTCCTTTATACGTTGTAATTGATCATTCCGACGATGTAAAACAATATCACGGGATTCCAAGTTTTCTCCAACTACAACGATAGCAACTTCATCAATAGTTGGTGCATTAAAACGTCTTGTATGTTGACCTGCAGGTGTTTTATCAGCTCTGATTACAATTTTGTGATTATCGGATGGCATCAGATCCAGGGCAGTTTTAAACAATATAACCAATTGATTGTGTTGATGAAATAAAGTTTGTAATTGTTCTACAATAGACCTCTTTACTAAATTGTTATGTGCACAACGCAGATCAATTTCTTGTGGTGAATTGCCCATAAAATAAATTTGCAGGAATTTGTTGTCGCTATCTGACACTGGTAACAGTGAACCTGCTCTGTGATATATTTGCCCTTGTATCTGTAAATAAAAAAAAATATTATGGTGTGGTATAAATTAATGGATTGTCAGTGATCAAACTTAAATAATATTTGATCTTAAAAAGTATATATTTAGTTTTAACTGAAACTGAATCACCATATAATATGATGACTAAGTGATATATTTCGTAATGATTAAGAAATTGAAGATTAGTGACACATCTTAACTTTGGTGACAGAAAATTTTGTTCGCTAAAATAATTATGAGTAACTGCTATAATACATACCTTGAAAGTTGGCATAAAATTTTCCCGAACTACATTTGTTGCCCCAAATGAAGTCATTTGAAAGCAATTGTTATATTGTTGGATATGTGTCAAAAAGTGTATAGAATCTGTTCCTATTCCTGAAACCAATGAGTACAATGGTTCTGGTGGTGGATCCAATGGTATCAATTTCACTTTACCATTTGCGCAACACAATCCATTGGCTTCGTTTTTGTATTTTAATGCCTTACAGTGTGAGCAAACTGAGTTCATAGAACCAATAACAACACATTGGTAGTTACTGTAGTCAATTGACACATCGTAACTGAAAGCAGCTCGATTCAAACTTGCGCGATTATTAGTTGAATGTCGCGCTCGCGCTTCACGCGTTTGTGATATCCGAATTCTTTCACGTTCATTTCCGTCGTCACGTTCTTGTGCAGTACGATTAGATCGGTAATTAGCTTGGTTTGTAACATTTCTGGTTCTTCTACCTAAATTGCTTCGTCTTATAGGAGGCATATCAAATATAAATTATTTTTTCACTAATCACGAACTAAACAAACACTAACTAACTAAACACTCTGCACAAAACACGATATACGAATTTGTTTCTTGTATCAGTTGTCAAAAGCAAACTCAGTAGATTAGGTAACAGACAACTTTTTTTTTTAAATTTGATATGACTTGAAGTCAAATCCTTTTAAGCCGTACGAATTGTTTTATTTATTTAAAAATAATAAAATAAATAAATCGTAACCATAGCAATAAAGCTCAAATTGACTACGTTTTAGTTACAAATCATTTGTATTAGAAAAAGAAAAGGGCTATTTTTAGGGTTTTTCCAGCAATAATTCTAATTTTTCTCGCCGTAAAAACCATCCTTGAACTTCAACGAACATTTGAAAAAAAGATTTGGCCAAATTGGTCCAGGCGTTGTTGAGTTATGCGCTCACCAACACATTTTGCGATTCATTTTTATATTATAGATAACATGAAAAGGATTGTTGTCCTATACAGGTAGAGGTATCTTAAAAACAAGCGTGGTTTATAATTATATTTTTAATATTGTAATACATGTAATTTAATCTAAGTTGGAAATCATAAAAACATACAGGATGACTGCAAAAAGATATCTGGTGTGTGTTATACATGAAAAATAGTATCGGTAAACTTAAAATAGTATTGGATGTTCTACAGACCATGGTATAATCATTAATCATTTATGCATTATTATAGTAGGGTTCTTTGTCAGGAGAGCTGGTCCTCAAACCAACAGAGTTTTATTAAACTCGGAATCACAGAGCTTGTAGCAACACATTTCTTGCTACAACAATAGAGTAATTTGGAGTAGTTTATTTTTCAATTTATAAGACACTCAAGAAGATTTCATCAAGTATCAACAACCATAAAACTATATTAAAATTATTTATGACTTTAGTTATGATTGATCTGTACAACTGAATATACACAGCAATGTATAGAATTCATTCACAGTGATGTTTTTATATCCATAATTTGTATACAATAAGTTTTGATGACCAGTATTTCTGTGTCACTTAACCCATATTAAAAGTTTTAATACTATTTACTTTACTAATTGGATAAGTGGATATCTATAAATACTTTAAGAATGTGAATATCTAAGTATTATAATTATTAATAATATTAATAGATTTTTAATTACACTTACAAAATTAGAAGAATTAGAAAGACATTGTCTTATTAAATTGGTTGATAATTTATTCATATATCTTAGTAAGATTTTTTCAGTGATGTCAAGATTTCGGTCATTCTAATAATTTATATTATAATAAATTATAACATAGTAAAACTACCTTTTTAATTTAATTTCAAGTCTTATAATAAAATGCATTACATTGTTATTCAAACTTTACTTTTAAAATTGAATTAAAAGACAAAATTTCTAATTTGTTAGTATTAAAATACCTTATTTTGTATATTCAGACTTCTTCTATTCATTATTTAATTTTTATAATATGTAATGGATCACACTTATTTAATAATTCCAGGATCTATAAATTATCAAAATCGTTTAAAATATAAGTATAATCTCTTCTTGTGTATACTAGAACAACAACAATAAAAATTGAAACTTGAACACTATAATATTTATTGTTTTATAATTTCTATCTAATTTGAACTTTCAGAGTAGTTACTAAAAAAATTACAACAATACATAATAATTATTTTTATTTTATAATAAGTAATTCTAATAAAAGAATAATTACACCACAAATATATTTATGTTTTTCAGGAAATTAAACCGAAAGCTGGTATTTGGAAAGTAGATAAATTTTCTAAAGCTGTATATATTAAAAAATGGGTTGTATTGAATTTAGATCGACAAATTAACATTACATGCATAAAGTAAAAATTTTAATGTTTTGTTATTTCTTAAAAATTATTTTTGATTAATTCTTTATTTTTATTTTATTTAAGAAATTTTGAAAAAATATTGATGACAAGTGGTAAAGATTTGAATGTTTCTATAAACCCGATGGATCCTGTGGTTAACTATTTTTTGCCAAGAAAGTTTTGTTTAGATGATTTGAAGACCTCAGTCGAGAGTATTTTTACAAAACTAAAAGCTTGTAATACAGAGTTAATTATTGTTGTCATTCCAAATATTCCTTCAGGAGTTTATGGTAAATAATCAATTTACTATCAATGATTTAATGAAAGAGGAAACTAATATTTATTCTTCTAATTCAAATCTAACATATGTGTATATTGTATTTACAAATTGTTTACTATTATATTAAATTGTAATAAATCTTTAGTAATCTTTAATAGTCAAAGTGTTTAGTTGATTTGATAAAATTGTTTTTAAAAATATTAAATATATTATTAAATCATTTTAATAAGAACTTTACTTGATTATGTTTTAGCTGTTATTAAACAAAAATCAGAATTGGATGTTGGTATTCTTACACAATGCATTAAATCGAATACTATATCTAATATGAATAAAGGAACATCTTGTAATATTCTTCTGAAAATAAATTCAAAATTGAATGGAGTCAATCACACTCTTGCTAACAAAAACAGGTAAATTAAAATGTGTTTTTCTTGAGCTATTCAAGTTTAATAACAGCAGAATCTATAGTTTTATTTTGAATTATTGTTCTAATAATTCAATATAGTTGGAAGTAAAACCAAAATTATAAACTCTGAGATAATATTTATATCTAATCACAATAAATTGGGATAAAAATAAATACATTTTCATTTTAATCCAATTTCTACGAATATTAGCTTTTTTTTTACAATCCTGTGTTTTTGGTAATAAAACAGTATTCAGTACTCTGATCCCATATGTGTGAGTATATTGAGATTATTTTAATTTTAAATTCTCATTGTTAGAGGAGTAAAGTTTATTTAGATGGGCATGATTAAAAATCCTAGAGTCGATTGGCTATATTGTAAGCTTTGAGTGTGCCACAGCACTGAATAGATAGGCACTCTAATCAACGTGATAATTAAACTAAATTCAGTAATAACTCATTATATACATATGAATGATTCTGAGTGAAAATACTTGGTCAGCTTCTATTTCTAAAGATATTTTATAATTTATATATTTTATAAGTAATTTATTCATCAATTAGTCATACCATAGGTTGAACTAATTTTTGCCAAAAAGTAGAACATAGGTTAATGTAGTAATTATTATAAAAATCTATCACGTATTATTGTTATAGACTTATAATGTTATAGTGTTATGAAACTAAATTCCACTTAGAAACCAAAAACAATACTACTAAATAGTAAATATATTTTGTTAATTTAGTATTTCTACAGTTAAAATATATCTTAATAGCTCTCAATGAAATAAATATAATTTAAATTATGATTGATATATATTTATTATTTTTTTTTTTTTTTTGGTATAGTGTTCAAACAAATTAATAATATATACTTTTAAGTAGACAAAATTGAATAATAAAAATTTCACTTCTAAATAAATAAATAAAAATATTTTAAATTACGTTTTATCAAATAAAATTTATGATTTAGTCCACCTTGCATGGTTGGTGCAATTATTTTTGGAGCTGATGTGACACATCCATCTGCTGAACAAACTTCTGTTCCATCAGTTGCTGCTGTAAGTATAATTCTATTTCATACTATTCAAGTGGATTTAAATATAATTTATAAGTTATAATAATAGTTAATTTTGCAAATCTATAAAAATAACTAGATACTTGTAACAATTTTTATAACTGTAAATTATCAACCTAACAAATTTTAAGACATAACCATTTTTAAAATTGTTGCATTTGCTAAGTTTAGTGAGCAATTATTATTATTTACTTAAGAAAACTTAGAGCTTAATGTACTCACTACTTCAATTATATCTTTTATTATTAAAATATTAAATACTTAACAAATTAATTTTAATTTAAAACTTATAGACCTTCAATGACTTTTACATTCTAAGTTGAAAAACTATAATAAAAACAAAATAACAAAATAATAAATTCATATTTCTAGATTTATTTTTCATTATTTATCATAGATAGGTTTATTATTTATATTAAATAATCACTTTTTTTTCGATTTTAATGATTTAAAAAAAAAATTAAGAATTTTAATTTTATATTTATAATACATTTTAAATTATACTTAAATTTCTAATTAAAAAGCAGCATTATTGAAAAATTATAAAAAACATTAAGTTTAGTGTAAAAACAAATCATTCCAATAAAATGATGAAAAAACTTATCGATTTTCAAATACCCAGTAATCAAAATGAGTGTTTTAAATTAAATTATTTAATCATTAAAAATTAGCTCAATAAATTATATCTTTGATTTTTCAATTAATATGACATTTATAAAATTACTAATTATACCAAATAAATAAGATCATAAACAAATAAAAGACAGACCCCATCAATTAACATTATAAAAAAAAATTTTAGGTGGCAGCCAGTCATGATGTTAATGGAATCCAATATAATATGGAATGGCGCTTGCAACCTCCCAGAGTAGAAATTATTCAAGATCTAGAAGACATTATTCATAAACAGTTGCTAAAATTCAAAGATAAAACAAAAACCGTGCCAAGGAAGATATTTTATTTTAGAGATGGTGTAAGCGAAACTCAATTTTTGCAGTTGTTGGAATTTGAATTGGTTGCTATTCGTAGAGCTTGCCTTAGACTCAATATTAACTATAAACCTTCAGTGACATTTTTGATCGTTCAGAAACGACATCACACTAGAATGTTTCCCAAGTTCAACTATGACATGGACGGAAAGTTTGCTAATGTTACTTCTGGCACAATTGTGGATACTCAAATTACACATCCAACAGAAGTTGATTTTTATTTATGTAGCCATTCTAGTATTCAAGTTAGTTACTATAGTTGTTATTTGTTATCTTATAGTTTTAAAGTTGATTTATTAATTTTTTTTTATTACCAAATTTTTATCTATCAAGGGAACATCTAGACCAACCAAATATCATCTTATATGGGATGAAAATAATTTAACTGAAGATCAGTTGGAACATCTAACATTTTATCTCTGTTTCATGTTTGTACGATGTACTCGTTCTGTTTCTTATCCAGCACCTACATATTATGCCCATTTGGCTGCATTTAGAGCACGGTCTTATATTGAAAAGTCAGTTATTTGTTTACAGTAAAATATTATTAAAACAAAAATATACTTTATTTTTTATTTTATTTTTATAGCAAAATCATCAACATCAATCGTTTAGATGACGAGCAATCCAAAAATAAGCTGAATCATTCATTCTCAGTTAATACACCAATGTTTTTTATTTAAACATATTTTTTGTTGTAATAATTACTTTTCTTTAAGTATTAAATATAACTATATTATTACCTATATATACAGTAAAACTTGCTTAAGACACTCTTTAAGATACCAATTAATTAGTGTTTTATGCAGGAATTATAAACAAAGTGAAATACTTAAAACATCAAGTTTATTTATTTATTTATTTTAATTAATATTAATAAAAATATTAAAATTTGTAAACATATCTCAATATTTCATATTTTTAATTTTTATTATTTTACAAATACTAAAATTTATCTTCTGAACAAAATACAGTGAAATCTCTGAATAGTCAATACTTTCGGTCATCAAAAATTTGTCTGCTATTTAGAGCGGGTAAATTTTGACTTATCAAATTTTCAAGTATCTATGGTTATTCGTTTTTAAATTATACTCCATAAAGAAAATCTATTCCATCAAGTACTGGTTTTGCTCAAAAATTTCCGTTATTCTTAATTTTTTTTTTTTAATAGGCGTCAGCTATTGAGCTATTGGAAGATTTCACTATAGTTTTAACTAATTATATAAAGAAAAATCAAATATCTCAAGCAAGTTTTACTGTACCTAGATTTAATGACCTACAATATTCATGTACTAGGTTTTTTTTTTATATACTTTTTTGGTTGTATTCAATTTTACTTTTTTGATAAAATTATATTCCAACTTTATATATTTTAATTAATTTAGTTTTTTGAGATTTAATTAGTGTTGGTGACCAACCTGATGGTTAGCAACCTGCAGTCGCTTATTACCAACATGTATATCTTTACACAAATACCAGTCCTCTTCAATTGATACTGAAACAATTATCTGTCTGATCTTGAAGATCATTAGATTGTACTAAACCAATAGTCAGTTGGTTGTTTTACGTCGTCCAATTAATAGTATATTTTTGTTGAATGTAACCAATTATTTGATTTTAGCCTCATTTTCCGTCCTGTTTATTTTTGTAATTGTTCCCTTTTCTGTTTTAGAATATTAATATTAAAAATTATTATACTCAATTTTGTTTGTTACAATATATGTATTACCATTGAATAGATTGACTTATAATCGAGTAATATACATTTTTTTTATTAATTTAATAATTTAATAAAGTGTAATGGACTTTATATCATAACTTATATTAATTACCATTAACTCACTGTTGATTCATTAATTATTTAATGATACTTTATGTAATTTGGAATTAGTATTTAATACATTTATTAATCAGTATTATGTCATCTCAAAATTGTTTCACTGCTTGATGATTAATACAATTCTAATTACCTATTTTAGAAAAAATCTATGAGCAGTTGAAATAAAGAACTTAAACTTTTTATTGTTTTTAATAATTTTCTTTAAAAAAATGTATACATATTTTTTTAGAAGCCATAATTACATTAAGTACTTAATGGATTATTGTGTGATTTACTTTACACCTTCCTTTTCTTTTTTGTATTCAGCAAATAATACATGTATATTTTTCTACTTTAACTTAAAAAAAAAACGTAAATACAACGAAAGTTATTTAGAGGTAGGGTTCTAAGATGCTAATGATTGCCAGCCACAGTGTGTAATTGTTTTGAAAGTTCTTCTTAACAGTTCTATGTATCCCGGAAAATTACGCCGTCATTTATTTTATTGTATTTTGATGATACATAAAAATCGAATTTAGGGCGAGTAGTTTATGAGTTATATGCATTTAAAGTTTAGTTAAGCGGAGTAGTGAACAAACATTTTGTGGGGTAACCCCGTACCACTCCACTCCGCACATCAAAACTTTAAATATATATAACTCATAAACTACTCGCCCTAAATTCGATTTTTATGTATCATCAAAATACTCAGAAAAATATTCTGTTTTAAAATATGAAATTAAAACTATGTAGTCATTTAAAAAAGTAAAAATCTCAAAAAAAATATTTAAAAATAAAATTTTTAATAAAAACGTTGTTTTTTAACAACAAGAATTTATGTAAAAATTAGAATTTGAATATATGCATAATAATAATAGGGTGAGCATGAATAAAAATTACTTTATATATTTGTATTGATATAGCAACTTGCATGCTTGACAAAAAATCTGCCAGACCTTTTTAATCATTAAAAAATATTTAAATAGCTATAAACTCTGTAGATAAGTACTAATTCTTAGATTCAAAAACATTTTAAAATAAATATAAGAAATTAAAAAAAAAATCTTTACCTCTGCAACAACCAGAACAACATCATTTATAGTATACCATTTTTTTGTTATAAATCCACACACTAGCAAAAAAAATTATAAGCCTCTAAGCTTTTGAAAGCTTTAAATTCGTCAAGCGTACAAGCACTTTTAATAAGAACTAAATAATTAAAATATCAGGGTAAGTTACTTATGGAACTAAATCTAAACTATTGGTCCACTGAATACATTGATTCTTCATTAAAATATAGGGATTACGTAAACCATGTACATTTATTCTTTTAATGTACCTCTCCTGAACATGTTTAGCTAAGCTTCTAGCGTGATTATTTATATGATAAGTCATGAATAATAAAAAAAAATTAAAAAACAAATTAATAACCAATTTTACTAGTTATTACTGAAACTGAATAGCCAGATATAATATACTGAATTACACGCGCTGCTAGTAAAATACAAAATATAGAGTATTAAAACTTACAAACATCGAGATAGATAAACAATACTGAAGTGCGCTCTTATCAACATCGTCAGTATGACGTAAACGAGCCATGTCTTAAACGTTACACTCACCATTGCAGGCAAAATAAAAAAAAAATAGCCGCAAACTTACGAACATACTAGAGAACATAAACGCCTTATAATAATTTGCGTACTTTCACTCGTTCGATTTTAAAAATTTAAAATTATTTGAACTTGTTAACAAACCTACTATTATACAGGGATATAGTTTTAAACAGAAATATAAATAAATACACAAAACGAATATTTGAAATTAATGCAATAATATAGACATTTATCGTGTTTACTGCTTACCAGTTATATGTTCATTCACTACTCACACAATGACACCGTCAGTGGCGCACACTGGGGGTTAAAGGGTAGCAGCTGCTACCACTGATTTTTTTGGTGAGTGGGTGGGTGCCGAGGGTGAGTCATGGGTGTCTCCAAGCCTCCAAAATAACAACATCATAACAATTCTACTAATAATATAGCCATATAGGCTATAGTAGTATAATCATTAGCCTAATAGCCAACGAGACGTAACCGACTAAAATACTAATGAGTATTTTTTTATCATCCATAGACCATACATCACAGAATAGATTCTCATGTTGGCATCTTGTCACGGTAATAAAGAATACATGTAAATCGGTATTGAGGATAGGCATTCCTATCGTGAGAATACGTTGGAATAATTTGTTTGGGTCCTTGTGTTAACTGCTAAATGCTAATGCATAAAGATGAACGGTTTATCACAGTTGACAGATTAAAATTATGTTATAAAATATTTCAATTTGTACTATTTATTACCATTGATTAATGATTAAATGATTAATGATTTTATAATATATAAATTAATTATAAAAATCAATGATTCGTATAAATGTCCGACATTTCTATTTTCGATGAACAACATAATATATTGGAAATTATTACATGAGCATCGTCCACCACCTTTCTGACTTCCGATCGTAAACGATAATGTTGCGTATATTATAGGTATCCCGCCTCCGTAACATCGCGTAGCAACTAGCGAGTAATGAGTATCGACCTATTATTTCTGAAAATACACGGATAGCCGTGGATACTATAGAGAGTATGGAGTATAGATACAGGCATACAGCCACGGCGATGATATTTTTATCCATAAAATTACCCAAACTGAATTTGTATAAAGTTCACAATAATAATTTGTATTTATAATTATTAATGTCATACCAATATGGATGGGACGATGGTATATTATGTGATTTACTGATATGGCATATGCCACACACGACACACGAAACATACAATATTGGTATTCATTATTCACACAGCTCGCACGTTATTAGCTATTACCAGGATTCGGATTTTATAGCATTTACTACTTATTATAGGATAGAGATAAGAATAGAGGAGTGGGCTATACATTTGTTTTATGTACCAGGGGCTCTAAATATGAAATTTTATTTTGCTATTTTTTGCATATTTGAAAAATTTTAGAATTCTAGTGCTATTTTTAAAATTTTAGTGCTATGTTTTGCTAATATTTTTAATTCAACGCTTTATTTTATATTTTTCATAAATCTCGTTTGTATTGAATGACAAATAGTATTTATTAGATAAAATAAAATATTTACAATCTGTAATTTTTTATATATACAATGAGTAAATTTGGTAATGAAAGAAACAACAACAACATGAATGGCTTGAGGAGGGAAGCCCACCAGTGTGGATACCCTCTAGCTTGGGGGAGAGGTTTTATTTTTTATTTTTTTCTTATTTTTTTTTCTTATTATTATTTTTTTTTTTTATATTAGTGCAGGTCGGGATTCAGAAGATCGCGACACCAGTGTCTTTTTAATCGACGTGGAGGGTTGTTAGGCATGGATTCACTGGCCAAGTTGGAAATCAGTGGATTTGTGTGGTTAGCTGTTTTGGTGTGTAAATTTTTGTAGTAGTTTTTGGCTGTTTTAAAGACTGTTTCAATTTTAAGATCCTTATATAGTGAGAGGTTTGAGACTTACCATGGCGCAGATATTATTAGGTGAAGGGAAATAGACTGGAAAGCTTGTATAGTCCGTATTTGGGAAGGCTTGGCACATCCCCATATTTGGATGCCGTAGGCCCAGATAGGTTTTAACATTGATTTGTATATTAGTAATTTGTTATCAATAGAGAGTTAGGACTTGAGAATAGGCCGTAAAAGATGAAGTCTGGAGTTAAGAGTCTTTCTTTTGATTTTGAGGTGTGGGCCCGAAGTTAGACGCTTGTCTAAAATTAAACCTAAGTATTTGGTTTAAGTTGTGGTTTGGATTGGATTGTTTTGAAAATAGATATTAGGAAGAATAGCTTTTCTCAAAGTAAAAGGAATGTGAAAGGACTTGTCTGAATTGATTTTTATTCTCCATTTGGTGGACCATTTTAAAATATTATCAAGATGAATTTGGAGGTTTTGGTATGCTGTTGTGGAATCGGAATGGGATGAGAGGATTGCCGTGTCATCGGCGTAAGTGGCTATCAGTGTATTTTCGGAGTTGGGAATGTCAGCTGTGTAGATGTTGTAGAGGTCTGGTGATAAATCACTTTCTTGAGGTACTCCTGCTAAGATTTGGAATTGTGATGAGAGGGAGTCTCCTTGGCGGACGAGAAATGAGCGGTTTTGTAGATATGATTTGGTCAACAAGTAGAGTGGAGTCGGGAGGAACATTTTTAGCTTAAAGAGTAATACGGTGTGCCAGACACGGTCGAACGCTTGTGATACGTCTAAGAATACTCCCGGACAGAAGTTTTTTGATCTCAAACGACGAGGTTATTTTGTCGACAATTCGGTGGATCTGGTGGGTTGTGGCGTGGTTTTCTCTGAAACCAAATTGGGTATTTGGAATAATTTTGTGGGACTTGAGAATGGGTCTAATTCGTTTAAGCATCACTTTTTCAAATAATTTCCCTAATACTGGTAACAGGCTAATTGGTCTGTATGAGGATGGTTCATTTTTTGGTTTGTTGGGTTTATGTATAAGGATAATTACAGATAGTTTCCAGATTAACGGAAAGTAGGACATTCTCAACATAGAATTGAAAATGTATGTGAGAAGAATTATTGATTTTTTAGGAAGATGTTGAAGTATTTTATTTGTTATTTGGTCATGTCTAGGTGATTTTTTGATTTTTAACTTTTGTATTAAGTTTTTTATTTCGTTGGGAGATGTGTGTTTGGTAGGGAGTGACATTGGTAGCGGGCTAGTAAGGAAGTTTGTAATTTGGTTTAAGTGACTTGGTTCGGGAATTATATCGTGATGAGGAGTAAATATTTCGGATAGGTGTTTACCAAAAGTGTTTGCTTTATCAATGTCTGAGAAGCCTAAGGTACCGTCTGCTTTTTTTAAATGGAAAGGTTGATCTTTTATTTTTAAAATATTTTTGGTGGTTCTCCATAAGGATCCATCTTTAGAACATAAGAACTCGTATTTGTGTTTAAATAACTTGGAT
The DNA here is from genome assembly GCA_036289425.1 of Rhopalosiphum nymphaeae. NCBI lineage: Eukaryota > Metazoa > Arthropoda > Insecta > Hemiptera > Aphididae > Rhopalosiphum > Rhopalosiphum nymphaeae. The sequence continues at coordinate 4,896,339 of JAZAQC010000001.1, read as the reverse complement.
TTGTGGATTCGAATTTTTGTTTTTATGGTATTAGACAGGTGATTGTATCTTTTTTTGTCGGATGGTAGTCTGGTGTATTGCCAACGTGAGCGTGCACGACGCTTTTCGATAATTAGGGCTTTTATGTTGAGAGGTAAATCGTATTGATTTGAATTTGGTGGTTTGTTTGGATTAGGAGTATAAGATAAGTTGGAGATCGCTGCTTTTATTGAGTTGACAAAGTCTTGGGACGCTATTTCTATTTCGCTGGTGTTTTTTAGAGAGATTTTTAAGTTTGTGTTGTTTTCTAAGATTGTGGAGAATTTTTCCCAGTTGACAGGATCTTTTACGAGGAAGGGCCGGGGAGGTTTACAGGTCATTGAGCCGTTTATTTCAAGGATGACCGGAGTATGATCTGATGAAATTTCACAACTATTTTGAATTTTGTGTCTTATGTGTTTTGGAATTGAGGTGAGAAAGAAGTCTAGTATGTCAGGCTGACGATTTATGTGAGTAGGCCAGTAGGTTGGACCGCTTGGAGATATAAAAGAGCCGCCTAGTTTTTGAATGTTGTCAAGAAATAATCTCCCTCGATCTGCTACCCCATTGTGTGTTCTTAGCCACCGGCGATAAATGAGCGCCCAAGTGACTTTATGAAGTTTTCGATTCGAGAGGGCATTATTGCTGGTAGAGGAGGACAGTAAACTGAGGATAGTGTAATTGGAATATGATTTAATACGATTTGGATATTCGTTGCTTGTATTGATGGCAGTTGGAGGCTTTGAAGTGGATAATGTTGGATTTGGTTTGAAACTAAAATGGCGGATCCCGCGTGGGCGGTTCCGTCAGGGTAGTCGGCTCTGTAAACTTGGAACCCAGGGAAAAAGTGATTAGTACTAGAAGTGTAGTGAGTTTTCGTTATTAGTGCAATGTCTATTTTACTTTGTATTAAAAGGTGTAGTAATTCAGGTTCATTTTGTTTTAAACCGTTTGCGTTCCATAGTATAATTTTTAAAGACTTAGTATTGGGGGGATTAGTACTCGTCATTTGAAATTAATTTGTTGATTACTGTGGTGAGCAATTGGATTAGCGGGTTAATTAGTAACTTAATTTCAGTTAAAAATGTGGACATTAGTTTTACTATGTTATTTTCTTGCGTGGGATTGTATGTTTCACGTTGTGAGTACTTTGTTTTTGAGTTTGTTTCAGGAGGGGGTTTATTGGGAAGAGGGGGGAATGCATTTAAGTCTTGTGTGATTGGTGTAATCAGGGGAGTGTCCACACTGGGGTCCTGACCCGTGCTTACATTGTTAGCATTAGTTACATTGTTAATTTTAGATTTAGAATTTTTAAAGAACAGACTTGAATTTCGATGTAAACGCTGGAGATTTTTGTGTGTAGTGCATCCACGGTAGCTGGCGGTGTGGTTACCTCCGCATAAGGTGCATGTTGGTGGCTGGTCTTTGGGCTGGGTGCAATTGGCGGTTAGGTGCTGTCCTACGCAACGAAAACATCTTGGTGGGTGGGCGCAGTAGATTTTTGAGTGGCCGTAGTCTTGACAATTTGTGTATTGGATAACCTCTCGACGTTTGTGAGGTTCTTCGAATTGATATTTTGGTATGAACTAAGTTTTTTAGGTGAAAAATATTGTTGTTGATTTCTGCAGGATCGAGATCAACGAAAAACAATGGTAATTGTCTAGAGGTCTTGTGAAAAACGTTACTGACGTTGCGAACTGTGTAGACAATTTCAGTAATGGCTATTCTGATCTCAGAAGTTGGTGTGGATGGGTGGAGGTTACGTACTACGATTCGGAAAGCTTTATCTTCACAAGCCTGATACGTGTGATGTTTAATTTATTTTTCTTTGAGATATCTGATAACCTTTCGGTATGAATCAGAATCTTTAGTTACAATTTTTAGATTTTTCGAGGTTGATTTAAATGAGAAATTTTTAGTGCCAATCCGATCAATAAGGTCATTGCGCAACTTGATAAAATTTTCAATGTTGCTGTCAAAAATAGGTGGAGGTGCTGGGGTTGGTTGGACTTCGTCAGTTTCAATATTGTATGTCATACAATGTATGACGTTGGTTGAGTTGGAGCTGATTGGTTTGAAGTGAGTTCGGAAGCTGTAGTAGCAGGTGAAATAGGAGCAAACCTATTTTCTGTAACAAACTGGACCTGTTGTTCTTTTTTTGACGTTTTCGGTGACGTGGAGCTTGACGAAAGAAGTAACGCACGTTTTAACTTGGATGATTTTTCATTTTTTTTAAAGGTTTTAACTTGAAATTCAGAATCGACATTTGGATCTAAATCCATATCGGAGTCGTTTTCAAATGCATCACTTGACACACTCTGTATACGGTTCATGTTTGAGGATTATTGATAACTAGTTCGGTTTAGTGTCCGTGCGGGTATTGAATAAGATCGACCACCGCCGGCTGGGCCGGGGAGATCGGGGTGTGTTGTGTCGATAAGATTAATTGAGTGTTTATCGGTATAAGGAAAGTTTGTGTAATAACAATAGAATTACAGTAAAGTAATTATATTTACCAATTTTTTCCGTTGTTTGAGACTGGATAATGATTAGGTGTGCAGAGTAGTAAACAATGAAAGTAGAATTTTAACAACGGTTAAAACGGTACTACAAATAAGGATGTAGTGTAGATAGAAACTGTCAGATTGAATAAAAACACTGAGTAACCTTTACGCACATGTGCCACGGACGACGGACGACGAGGTTATGAGTATTAATTTATGCGAATCAATAAGAAAAATTCCCACATTTTCGTTTCATAAATAATATGATATTACCTATTTAACATGTCATAATCTATTTTTAAATAGCCCGGCGATGTCGAATATATTATATATTTATACATTTATACCTTTTTATCTGTTATTGTTCCACATAATTGCAGATTATATATATACCGTCGACTGTCGTACGTATTTCAGCGTCAATCGGTTCTTCGTATCGTTTGATTTCGTTTCATATTCGTTTATTACTCGATTGCGTATTACTTGTTTTTCTGCTTTGATATTAAATGCAAAATGCCGAAAGATAAAACATTGAACTATTCGAGACTAAGATATTTTGTGTCCGAGTTTGCGATGATGTTTTTTCGATTGATGCAAGTATTCTGTTTTGCAAATTGTGCGAATGTAAGGTTAATAGTGACAAAAAGTTTAAAGTTACACAACATTTAAAAACGGATAAAATTTAAAAGCCATTAAACGAGAGCAAAATAAAATTGAAAAGAAACAGCAGTTACTTACAAATATTCCACAAAAATGTACTTTTAATATCGATCTATGCAAGACTCTTATTTCTGCAAATATACCATTAAACAAGTTATCCAATGTAAAGTTTCGACAATTTTAATATATTGTACGTTGATGATATTTACAATGAAACCATCGAAAAAATTAGGACTCAAGTAGCTAATAACTGCATCTGGGTGAGTATCGATGAAACAACAACGGACGTTGAAGGACGCTTTATTACTAATGTTATCGTCGGTACTCTGGAGATTGAACATTCTGGATCCATATTTTTACTCCACTCGGAACAGTTAGAAAAAACCAATTTTTTCTACCATTAGTAAAGTTTTCCACGAATCTATGAGCAAATTATGGCCAAATGGAATACAGCACAACAATGTACTATTATTTTTATCAGACGCGGCACCATTTATGAAAAAAGCTGGAAAATTATTAAAAGTGTTCTACTCAAAAATGATTCATGTTACATGTGCAGCACATGGCTTACATAGAATTGCCGAACAGGTTCGTGACCACTTTAGTATTGTTGACAAAGTAATCGCAAATTGTAAAAAAGTATTTAAGAAAGTACCTACTAGAGTCGAAATATTTCAAATAGAGGCTCCAGGTATATGTTTACCACCAGATCCCATAATTACAAGATGAGGATCATGGATTAACGCTGCCATTTAATTTTAATTTGTTTGTTTAATAGAAAGTGTAAAAGCATATTGTGAATTATGTAATGAAGATCAGATACCCGAACTTGTTAAATCAACAGGTTAATTTTTATTCAACTAATATATTTTACTTTTTATTTATATTTACTTTATATATTACCTAATGCTAATAGGTACAACGAGTACACACAGCATTGTTGTCAATGAAGATTGCATATTATCTACTGTAAATGATTTAAAAGGTAATTTAATTTGATTTTATATATATTATATACCTTATTAAAATTTTATTTTAATTTGTAATTTGTTTGTTTAATTGAAAATTCTTCTCATTTTTAAATTTTGGTATCACAGAAAAAGATCCCTTGAAAATCATTGTATCTGGACCATTTTCTTATAAAAGAAGAAAATTAATTCTTAGCTAAGGTCCTTATCAGCCTCAAAAAGAAGATATACCCAACAACTGTTTTCCTATACGAAATAAACAGAGTTTTCTTCCTTCATAGTATAAAAAAACCTTGCCTGATGGCACTACCAGTTCTAGAGAATGGCTTTCATATTCGTGCAGTACGGACCATGTATTTTGTTTGTATTGTATTTTAATTGGAAATGATAAATAGTCTGTTTGGGTCACAACGGGGTTTGGTACATAGAGCAAGGCAACATATAGACTAATAATGCGTGAGACATCTTCCGTTCATATTGAAGTTTCTCTTAAATTAAAATTAAAAAATCAGTTTGTACCTCTTTAACCTTCAATTTTAAAAGCAAGGAACACTTTTGTTGCCTCGAACCGTCTAATTGTCGCAGCGATTATCGATGTAATTCTTTACCTTGCTCAACACTCTTTGGCTCTAAGAGGTCACAGAGAAAATTGGGAGTCCAATTTGCGTGGGAATTTTAAAGATCTGGTTTCCTTATTGGGGGAGTATCACCTTGTTCTTGGATCATATATAGCTGGCCAACATTTACAAAATAAAGCAAAATATAATTTCATATCATGGAAAAGGCAAAATGAACTCATTGACGCAATGTCTATATACACTCGAGGTGTCATTTTAAAACAAATTAAGTGTGCTAAGTTTTTCAGTATAACATTAGACAATACATTTGATAATTCTAGAAAAGATCAGATCTCCTTTGTAATTCGCTATATAAATGATGAGGCTGTCGAAGCCCATGAAAGGTTAAAAAGTATGAGAGAATGTGCAAATACTTCGGTGCAAAATATATTTGAAATAGTGGAACAAAAATGTGCCATATATTCTTTAGATTGGAAGCAATACTTGATTGGACAATCTTTTGATGATGCAAGTAATATGCGTGGTGTATATAATGGAATTTAGGCCATAATTAAACGTTTTAATCCGGCTGCAGTTTTTGTTTGGTGCTATGCGCATTGACTGAATTTGGTTGTAATTGATGCGGTAAGCTGTTCACCCAATGCAGTAGATATGTTTGTGATTTTAAAATATATTTACGATTTTATACGCTCAAGCAAGAAACGGGTGACCTTATTTGATGAATTTCAAGAAAAAATATTTGGAAGTACACAACGTAGACGACGCTTCAAGAGAGTAGAAACTACTCGATAGTGGTCCCATGATTATGCACTCAATACTGTTTTAGACACTTTTGATGCTTTATATAATATCCTACAATATGTCAAAAATAATGAATGTTCAAGTGATCACAAAGGTGCCCATCAAGCTTGGAATTTAAAAGAAAATATCATGTGTGATACATTTTTAACCACAGCCATCACTTCCAAAAAAATTTTTCAGATTATCACTCCTCTCAGTAAAATGCTGCAGGCCAAGGACATAGATCTCATCGGAGTTATTGATTTAGTCAAAAAAAAAAAATAAAACACTTAGAAACATGTAGAAGTGACAAAGAATTTTCCACTATCCTTAATGAAGTTGAAGAGTTCAAAAAGTGTTTAATTAATGAATGTGAAGATTTTAAGCCAATTCAAGGAATCGAATAAGACGGGTACCACGTAAAGCTGATGAAATAGCTGTAGACGAAGTTATTGAAGACCCATTGCAGAATTATAAAATTAAAACATATTTTGTAGTATTTGATACAGCTATTACTCAGATAAAAGAAAGATTCTATGAAATATCCAGTGGTTTATTTAAGGATCTGTCACTATTTTCTCGACGAGGTATGGAAAAAATATCTAATGAGCTCAATAAATTGCCAGTTGATGCATTTAAAGTATTTTCTGATACATATAGTAAATTTGTTGATAAGGAAGATTTAAATTTCATGAAATTTCCAAACACTAGGTATTACTAAACAATAAATACCTACTTAATTTAAAGTATAATATTGTAATAGGTGGTGATTCATTAAAAATATACCTGTTAATAACATGACTATACATACATTCATAAATGATCTAAGAATATAGGAAATGGAAAACAAAATACAAATCAACATAAAAAATAGAATATATTTCTAAGATTTACCTACATTTTAAACATTAAATTATAAAAACAATTAATTTAAAATTAATTTTTAAAGATTTACGAATAATATAAATTTAGTTAATTTTTGTTCCAAAGAACTTTTATTTTTAAATACTTCCTCTGTATTAACTTCCTTGGCATAATGACGCATTCTAATATTTATATAGTTGTCACCAAGAGCAGACTATGCTCATGACTAGTAGAACCAAGGTTAACATTTATAGCAGTGTTTCTCAACCTTTATATAATGGCGTCACACTATTCAAATATTTCATACTTTGCGACACATAGTAAAAAAAAAAATAAGAATAATAGGTAGTAATGTAGTATTAAATATTTATAATTAGTTAATAATATATAAACTTAAAAGCAACAAAGAAAAATATAATATAAAACAGCATTTTAATGAGAAATTTGTGACTGATATTTCTTACATAATGTATCAATCCGTGGTGAAATCTTCGATAAGGCTACTCTTAACTCCTCTTCGACATTAATTAATCTTTCCCTTTGTTTGTTTTTAATTTCGTTCAAAGCAGAAAAAGCTACCTCGCACAAATATGATGTTGAAAATGGTAATAATACAGAATGAGCCAATTTTGTTAAACTCGAATATTCTTTTTTTGTGTAAATCCAAAATTGACTTAGCTCGAGCTCATTAAATTTCATTTGAAGAGTGCGATAGTTTTTTAATTCTGCAAGTTCTTCTTCCTCTTTTAATGAAAGATGTGTGCTTTCTAAACTAGGATTAAATGGATTCCTCACCCAATCAAATAATTTCAAATCCAGCGATGAAAAATAATGATTAAGTTTTTGGTCCAACAATGTTATTGAGTCATTAATAATTGGTATTATTTTATCAGTAAATTTAGTATTAGCAGTTAATGGAAACATATCCAAATTATTATCAATTACCCTTTTTTTTCAAATCAATAATTTGCCTTTAAATGCAGCCATTTTGTCTGTAGATATTAATGAATTTTGATATTCACCTTGCATGCTTAAATTTAATTAATTCAGGTGTTCAAAAATATCAGCTAAATATGCTAATTTTGAACACCAAAATTCATCGGATAAATAATCGGAATATTCCATTTGTTACATTGTAAAATATACTAAAAGTTCTTCTCTAAGTTCATAAAAACGTGATAAAACTCGGCCTTTTGATAACTAACGTACTTCTGTATGAATAATCAATGTATAGTGGTCAGATTCCATTGATTCGCATAACTGAGAAAATAATCGAATTTTTTGAGGTCTACTTTTAATAAAATTCACCATTTTTACGACTTGATCAAGTACAATCTTTAAATCATTCACAATACTTTTTGCTACTAATGCCTCTCTGTGTAAAAAACAGTGTGTTGTGATTATATTTGGATTTTGATTTTTGGCAATTGTAATAAATCCTTTAATTGAGCCAGTCATTGATGGCGCTCCATCTGTACAAATACTTACACAAGAAGTCCACGATATACCATAACTTTTAAAATATTTATTTATGACATCAAAAACATCTCGACCAGTTGTTGTCCCAGATAATTCTTTACAACAAAAAAATTGACTAACTATTTTTGAATTCACAATAAATCTAATAAATGCCATTAATTGAGCTTTCCCACTAATATCTGTTGATTCATCAACTTGCAAGGCAAATAATTCTTCACTTTTTATAACTTCAATAACCTGTTCCTCGATATCTTCTGATATATTTATAATCCTACGACTAATTGTACTATCAGATAAAGGTATTTTAATTATTTCTTTTTCTACTTCGACTCCTAACATAGTCTTTACCATAATTCGACAAGCTGGCATAATAAGACTCTCGGCAATTAAATGAGATTTTTTTTTTGAGCTATCAATTGGGCGATACGAAAACTAGCTTCCTGTGCCTTATCTAAAATTTTTACTGATCTTACAAATTGTTTTGATTGTAGTTTTTTTGAATCTAATAGTCTTCGAAAATAATCAATTTGTTTGTTTTGTAACGATTGATGTTTTGTGGTAAAATGGCGGGCTAGTTTATTGGGAACCATTGATTCATTCGACAATTTTTCGTCACAAATACAACAATAAGGAATAGGACAATGTTCGTCACCGACCCAAAAAAATCCTAATTTTAAATAATTTTCATTGTATTGACGATATTTACCTTTGAATTTTTTAGAAGGTGACGAGTTTTTTTCTGTTTCCAAATTGTCTTCATCTGTTCTCTCTCTTACTACTTGTATTTTTTTAATCAAAAATTTATCCATTTTATTTTAATTAGTAGCAAAAAATTATTGTTGTTGGTAAATTAAGAAAATAAGTCTATTCGATTATAGAAGTAAATGACAACTGAGCATACAAATAAAGTGAGTTATAGATACGGTGCATGTTTTTAGTATAAATATACTATACGTATTCACTGTTTAAAAATAAACGAAAATATTAAATAACCAACATTTATCAATTAAGTTGATTACACACTATAGGCGATTCGAACGCGATTAATCGTTTAAAATTACGATATTAATAAAATGTATTTTACGTCGGTAACTGATAATCTATTTTTATTCACCATGGAAATTATATCAAATACCTATGAATTTTTGTAAATAATTAATAGTGTTAATAATATTAGAACGGTTTGTCATTTAATATTAGTACTTCACGCAACACATTTGGACTTGCTCAGCGACACACCGGTTGAGAAACACTGATTTATAGGATGAGAATTAGGGAAAAAGAATAAATTTGATTTATTTAATATATTTTTCCTTGCTAGCAATAAAATATTATTTTTTACATTTGAATACATTTTTTTTGCATAACTACAATATGTTAAAAGGATTTTTCCAATTCTTTAAGAATTAATGAAGCAGTGCGAGAAATTATTTTTAATTTTCCTCTTGTAACAAAAGAAGTAAAATTTATATTTTTTGTATAGCTATGGTTTGACTGTCAATCAATTAGTATGTCAATACAAAAAAGGCAAACTATTTTTTTACATATATTTCTAACAATATATCTAGCAATACAGTCTAATATTTTTCGCCAGTGTATTCTTTTAGATGTATACTGGATAAAATATTCGTATATTCATCATCTAACACACCCAATTCATAAAAAACTTCATCATTATGAGTAATTATTAATTATGATATAATTTCATAATATAAACAATTTTCATTCTCAACGATAATATTTTTGGTGTACAATTGTTTCGAGATTTTTTTTAATTGAACACATTTTGGATCATTACAAATGTTGGAATCCAAATTAAAGTATGTAAATTGATATGGTAGTATATTTTTTTGCTTGGGAAGCATCTAAAAACTTGGCACGTTTTCAGTGTCACTGCACGCGCTCCAGAATTGTTTATCTCTCGATGCATATAAATTAACATAATGATTACATAACAGGAGATTAACAGACAAAATATTTATACAAATAGAATAACATTGCCGAGGTTATTCCCGTAGACATCAAAATATTTAAAAGCAAGCAAGATAGGTAGTTTTTATTAAGAGGATGGATATAAAACAGGGATGGCCAACCCGCGGCCCGCCTTGGAAAGTTTTGCGGCCCGCGACATTTATCAAATATTTACAAAAAAAAAATTATTTTTGCGCCGATAGAATAGTCTGGAATGCCCGCGCAACGCGGTATCTGTATTATTAACAATGTAATCGCAATAAAAGTAATAATTCTAATCTAATCTGAAAATATATACGAGTAGACACCAGTTTATAGCAATATAGCAAATTGTATTGTTAAAATAAAACGTGGCTAATAACAGTCATTATCTGTCCGTTCGCTGTGACTGTTGTAGTGCGTTCAGTGTGGAAAAATATTGAAGTACGTACTTTTTTTATTATTTTATTATTTATTTTAAATATGAGTGGTGCAAAGAAAAGAAAAATAGTAGACGAAAATAGAAAGTACAGTGAGGAGTGGGAAGAAAAGTACTTCTTTATAATTCAAAACACAAAATTAATGTGTTTGATTTGCCGAGAAACAGTCGCTGTATTTAAAGAATATAACGTTAAAAGGCATTATGAAACTAAACATAATGATTATTTGAAATTTAGTAGTGAAGTGAAACAATCGAAGCTCAGGGAATTTATGTCACAATTTAAAACTCAACAAAAAATGTTTAGTTCAGCATTACAGCAACCATCTAATATCGTTAAAGCAAGTTATTCTGTCTCATTTTTGATTGCAAAAAAAATGAAAAAATTTTCAGATGGTGAATTTGTGAAAGAATATTTGGAAGCTGTAGCAAAGGATATTTTACCGGATAAAAATAAACTATTTTCGAATATAAGTTTATCCCGACAAACAGTATGTCGTCGAATTAATGACATTTCAAACGAAATTATTGTAAAACTACGCGATCGAATTCAAGATTTCAAATATTTTTCTATTGCATTTGACGAAAGTACAGATATATCAGATACAGCTCAACTTGTAATATTCGTTCGTGGAGTAAATGAATCATTTCAAATAACTGAAGAAATGTTAAAATTGATAAGTTTGAAAGGAACTACAAAAGGTGAAGATATTTTTCACGCTGTTGAAAACAGTTTATGCGAAAACAATTTGGATTTGGAAATTATTTCTGGAATATCAACTGATGGTGCACCTGCTATGGTTGGTAAAGAAAAAGGAGCTATAAAATTACTGATCGATAAAATAGAATCTACCAGAAAAACTAATAATTTCTGGAAAAGAGATGATTTATTTATAATCCATTGTTTGATTCATCAACAAAATCTATGTTCTCAAGTATTATCGATGAACCATGTTATGCAAGTAGTCATAAAAACAGTGAATTACATTCGATCACATGCCCTTCCCCACCGACAATTTAAGGAGTTCCTGAAAGAATTGGATTCAGAATATGGTGACGTAGTATATTTCAGTCATGTCAGATGGTTAAGTCGTGGAAAATGTTTAAAGTGATTTTATGAGTTACGTCATGAAATAGACTTGTTTATGAATGATAAACAAAAACCAGTAGTAGAATTAACTAATGATGAATGGTTAGTAGATTTATGCTTTTTAGTGGATATTGTCGAAAAACTGAACCAATTAAATGTATCATTACAAGGAAAAGATAATTTAATAATTGACTCATGTAATTACATCAATGCATTTCAGAAGAAATTATTGTTATTTGAATTTCAATTAAAAAATAATAACGTTCAACACTTTCCATTGCTAAACGAATTGAAAAGTTCAAAACATATCGAAAGCATTAAATATGCACAAGAAATAAGGAAACTTATAGCTGCTTTTGAAAGTCGTTTCACTAATTTAGACAAATACAAGACAATATTTGAAATATATTCATCTCCTTTTCATACTGATGTCAATTCGGCCCCAGAATATCTTCAAATGGAACTCATTGACTTACAATGCAATAATGAATTAAAACACATTTTTGAAACATCAAAATCAAAAATAGATTTTTATAATATTAACATCACAAAAGAAAATTTTCCCAATTTGAGAAATCTGGCACAAAAAGTTGTGAGTGCTTTTGGATCGACTTACACTTGTGAATCGTTTTTTTCAAAAATGAAATTCGCCAAAGATAAATCACGCTCAAACTTGACGGATGAAAACCTGCAACATCAATTACGGTGTGCAAATACAAGCATCTCTATTGATTTAAAAAAGCTTAGTGAACGAGTTGAGAAACAAAGATCTCACTAAATAGTATAGTAATGTTAACTCCATTTTTTTTGTATTAAATACTTTTTATTATTACTTTTATATATTTTAATTTGTTTTAAATACTTTTATAATTTTATAGGTGGCCTAATTCTGAATAAAAAAAAAAAAATATGTGTATTATATTAATATTTTGGTTGATGACCTTTTTTTTTTTGGCAACCCTAATGTGGCCCGCAGGATTGTTATGTATTTACAAAGTGGCCCGCAAAATCATTTGGGTTGGCCATCCCTGATATAAAATATATCTCTGTTATAGGTATCATGAGGATTGACTTTAAAGCTATTAAGGCTAAGTATGGAAGAGTCGTATATGTTATTATTTAATAATTTATTAAGAGAAGAAACATAATAATTGTGTTTTCTATCTTCTAAAGACTGTAAATTTAGAAAATGTAGAATATTATTATAAACGGAGTAGGGGATTCTAAGAACTTTACATTTTAAGCAAATAAAATGGAGAATTTCGTTTTGGATTATTTCAATATCATTATTGTCAGCTATAATATCATTAACTCAGATTATAGTTAAATACTCTAATATTTTGATCAGATGAGGAAGATGTATACGTGATTAAATGTTAAAGGGTTAATGAATTCATAGCCGTTACGTTTGACCATACCAAATATTGAGTTATTTTTTTTTAACTAATAGGTTATGGGAATTAAATATAAGTTTAGAATCGAACAAAATACCAGATCATTGATTAATGAGTAATGGATAAGACTAATATAACAAAAACAATAGTTATAAGTAATAGGCTTATTTTTTTGGAGAAAAAAATAATTTTGACATTTATTAACGTTTAAAGATAGAAAATTATTGCCGCACCAATCATTAAAATTGTTTAAGATATCTTCTGGAGTTTTAATTGATTTAAAGATTTTCGCATTATCGGCAAAAAGCAAAAATATTAGCATTTTAGATTACATTGGTTTTGGAGGTAAAGGGATATCCGGTGCGTAATTTTTGAAAATTTGTATGCGTGATGGTGCTTTTTTAAATATTTTTTTTACATTAGCTACAATTTTATCAACAGTACCAAATTGATTTCGTACTCCCTCCGAAACTCTATAGAGGCCATAAGCAGCACAAGTCACATGTACCATTTTAGAGTAGAGTGCATTCAGAGATTTTCCACACTTTACCATATACGGCGCAGCGTCGGACAAAAATAATAAAATGTCATCGTGTCTTATCCCATCAGGCCATAAAATGCTTAAAGATTTGTCAAAAAGTTTACAAACTGTAGAGTGATTGGTCTTGTCTAGTGCTTCAGTATTTAGTAAAAAAATTGAACCAGCAGTATCCTCTTCTAAAGTCCCTATTATTACATTAGCTATATACCGACCTTCTGCGTCTGTTGTTTCATCAAGTGACACCCAAATTTTTCGGTCGAAAACACGTCGCCTAATTTTTTCCATCATTTCGTTGTAGCAGTCGTCTAAATAGAATTTTCGAAGTACTGATTCTGTGGGGACATCTTTTCCAGAATAAACTTCCAAAAATTTCCGAAACTCTATATTTGATAGTTTATTCAGTGGTATATTAGCTGAGATTTTAGATTTTTAGATTTTTAGATTTGCATAAATCCAGGTTGAACTTCGATTTTTTAGACGGTAAATCATTGGTTAATAGTTGTTGACATTTGGTCTCTTTTTGATTTTCTTTACGTTTAATAGAACGCAAATGTTTTTCTGTTTTCAAGTGCTGTATTAAGCTGGATCTTCTTTCCGAATCGACTTTCGTTTCGCAATATTTGCAAAATAATACCCTAGTGTCAATACTAAAAACATTTTTACCGAACTCAGACACGAAAGTATTTAAACGACTACTTAAATTTTTTTTTCTTTAGGCATTTTAACTTTTGTCTGACAAATATTAAAATCAGAATATTACGTAGCACATAAGCGGTAATCGAGCACGATAAGCGAACAATACGAACTACGAACACACTAATTTATTAAAGTAACAGACCACCGTTATCGAATATGTTTTCTTGACTATCGATTGTTATTTCATGATCGTGAGTTATATAATTGGTCAGTCCAGAAGAGGAACTAAGATTTTTCACAAATTACCAACATTTTTTAGGATTTGAATTCGAAAAATATTTAACATTTCTTAAATATTGCTTGTAATCTAATTTGCTTTGGATTTTACAATAAGAGTGACAATTTGCAAAGTGCAGGTAGTAAATTCTTGAATTGGTTATTTTGAAGCATTTATGGAATATATTTTTTTGGAAAATAAAATTTTTTAATTCTTTGGAAATCGAGTGTTTAGAGTTGTAGTATTCCTTTTTGGAAATAAAAGAGTTGATGGTAAAAAGTGAAAGGGAGTAAAATTCGTCGACGAGGACAGATATATCGCCGATTATTTCGTAAAATTTTAACCAGTTCATTGTATTCAAGAATGATATTATCACGTTATAGTTACCGTTAAACCAGTCAAATGATAGTTTTGAGTATAATATAAAGATAATATTGAGATAGCTGGTTAAAGAAATAGCATACCTTTATAGAGGGATGATAACTATCAATTGGGATGATAGAATTAGTATTCAACAAGATAATAGGAGAAGAATAATTAGATAATATTAAATCAAGTATTGAGACTTAGGTATTTGTAGTAATTGTATTTAATTGAAATAAATTGAGAAGTGCCATGTGTCAAAGGAAGATATTTTCAGTAGAGGAAATATTTAAATTAAGATGTGAAATGGCTTTATTTAATTATGGATGGTTTAAATTATTAAAATATAAAAAATCGATGTTAGAATGAGCTAAAATTATGTTTTCAAGAATATCAAAGTAATCAATATAAAGAGAAGAGGGAAACTTAGGGGGAGATTAAACACAACTAATAATAAACATTTTTTGAGAATTAATTTTTATAGAAACAAAGTTAAGTTCAAGAGATTTAATATCAACATCAAATTAGATGTATAATTATTATTAACCTTTCGATCATACCCCACAACTTCTGGATAAATATAGTTCCATCACATCGTTAAACAAAATGACCAAAAAGACCAAGTTCTAAAGAATTTACATTATTATGGAGCCAAGTTTTAATAAAGACAAGTGCACAAAAATTAAAGAAATATTTATACCTCTAACACTTTAGTAATAGCAGTTAAGAGAGGTACGGAGAAATTTATTTAGTTTTTTGAATGAATAATTACATAATAAAATTACAGTCTGACGTATTTAATAATTAGATTTGGTTCACCATTGGATCTGTGACGAAGAAGTAGTTAACGTAATAGGTAAATAGAGCGTATGGTCCCGATAGATTTTGTTTCATCAGACAAGAAACGAAGATCTTTCCGGGATTGATTGAATTTCAATTTTTTTTTAGATGAAAAAATTTCAAAAATATCTTTTTGGTCAAAAAAACATAATTTGATGGGTCGTGGTCATAAAGCGTTAAACGATAGAAGATTCAAACGAATAATAGAAGTAGAAATAGATTTCAATTCCATAAACTTTAGAACTTTGCAAATAGCCATAAAATCCAAAGAAGAGACATTATTGTCATTGGAAGAATCGGGTAAATTTAAGAGCAAAACATTTTTAAGCGGTTTTATCTGTTTAACATCTTAGATAGTTCCGCGGTGGCAGCCGATTGATACGCATGTATCTCGCGCTCCCGCTCTTCCTAATTACCTAATTAGTACATGTTTAGTGACAATGCGAATAGTTGCGTTAAACTTCTATTATTAACAGTGCTAAACTACCGTTAGTTTTTAAAAAATATTGTTTCCTATAAAACTTCCCATGCTAAATATTTTTAGGCAGTGCGTATATTGTTCAAGTGCAAAACGCTCTACTATTTGGTTACACGTAAGCCACAGTATTATTACGTAACCATTTCATTACGGTCATCGTATCTGCAGACCGCCACCAGGGGGTCTTACTACTGTTATTATAAATATAACTACCCACCGCCACTCGCTCAATAATAAATTATGCCGTTAACAAAAACCAAACAAAACGCCAACGCTAACCAACAATCCAAACCCAAGGCAAATACGCATAAACAATAAGGTAATGATAATACTTAAACCCATCTTTTGCATAGCAACTCGGATATAGACGTAAATTCAAGCGACCACTTTAACCTGGTCAAAAATAAAAGAATTCTTTCTTCCTCCTCGCAAGCATCATCTGCGGATGCTACTTTCAAAACTCCTCAGATACATAATCACAAAAAAAACAAAACTGTTCCAATCAACAAATCGTTTCCAAAGCCTTTCTCAAGATGTTGAGGCTGGTCCTGACACAACTTTGCCTTCAAATTTCGATAACGACATCCACAACGATGTTTTTAACCCTCCCCCCTTTCGATCTTTGTAAGAGGTATAACCAACTTTTTAGATTTATCAAAAGTACTCATCGAACTAATCGTTGTGGATAACTTCTTTTACAAAGCATCTGCTGACCGTCTGAAAATCCAAACAGCTAACCCGGAGTCCTATCGTTCCCTAATTCATTTCTTAAAATATGAAGGCGCAGAATTCCACACTTATCAACTTAAAGAGGACAAACCTCTCCGTGTCGTCATACGAAACCTGCACCCAACCACGGATCCTGACACAATTAAAGATGAACTTGAAATTCGCATGTTTCATGTCAGACGTGTTACAAACGTGTTTCACAAAGTGACCAAAGTTCCACTTTTTCTTTTTTTCGTCGACTTGGAGTCTCAAATCCAGTTAAATTATATGTTTCAACTTGCATCACTTTTACATATAAAAGTTAGAGTTGAAGAACCCTACAAGACCAAAATCCTAAGTCAATGCAATAATTGTCAAGAGTATGGGCACACGAAAACCTACTGAGGCTACCCTCCGAGATATGTTCATTGCGGTGCCGATCATAAGTCACCTAAATGTCCAAATCCACGTTCGGATCTTCCAAAGTGCGCACTCTGCTCCGGCGATCACCCGAATAGCTACAAAGGATATACCACCTACAAAGACCAAAAAACCATTTTCTAAAGGTAATTTTGTACCAACATACACTAGAACAAACTCATCAAATGTTTAAGATAGTCATCCTTCCAATGACACTCATCCAAATCACTCTAATGCTCACACCCCCACTTATACCCAGGCCACTTTTGACAGAGCTACCAATAACACGACTTCTGAATCAACTACTAATTTAAATATTACTATCGCTAGATTCCTTGAGGATTTTAAATCTCTTATAAATCCTCTCTTGTCACTACTCACCAAAGTAATAGAAAAGCTACTTATCAAATCATAATAACTCAATTACAAATAAATCTCTATTAATATTACTATTTAATGCTAACGGATTAAAAAATCATGCCATCGAAATGTTCTATATAACAAACGCCTCGACATTACCCTAATCACTGAGACGCACTTTACTAAATATTCTACCATTCATATCGCCGGATACAAGCTATTAAAAACCAACCACTCTGACGGTACAGCCCATGATGGTGTTGCCATACTTATTAAATCCACAGTCCTTTTTGAACCCCTTCCAAATTTTTGTCTTGATCATCTTCAAGCATGTGCAATTACTGTAAAACTAAATAATATTCCTATTTACATTGCTGCTATTTACTTCTCTCCAAAACACAAGTTCACAGTAAATCATTACGCTAATTACTTTAACGCAGTTGGTAACAATCTTATAATTGGAGGTGACTTTAACGCAAAGCACACTCCTGGGGTTGTCGTGCAAACAACCTCCGTGGTTCAGTCCTTCACAACTTCGTATCTCAAAAAAAATTTCAAAGTTCTTGCTCCCCCTGGCCTAACATATTGGCCAACCTTAGATCGTAAAAATCCCGATATTTTGGATATTTTTATGGTAAAATTTCCAAACAACATTCATGGTAACACTGTTAACATCCTAGACCTAAATTCCTATTATTCCTCATTTATTTTAACTCTAAATGTCTCTCCACCTCTACGTCCTGTTTCTCCAAAGTAATTTAATTGCAATACAAATAAACTCTAATTTCACGACCTTGAAGATTATCGTATTAAACTTAATGTCAAACTTAAATCAAAAGACGACCTAGATTCAGCTGCAAACAATTTTACTAACATCATCCAATCGTCGGTCTGGTCATTATCAAAACTAACCACTCCCCCCTTCAAATTCGTTTTTCACCCCGGACCACATCTGTGAGATTATAGTTAATAAACGCAGCGCTAGAGCGCTTTACCAGCACTCTCGGCTTCTCTCACATTAGCAAATTGATAACAAATTATCTAATAGTCTCAAAAAATTACTAGCTAAACACAAATCAAACTCTTTAACCAGTTAAGTAACAAATCTCTCTCCAATAGATGGTAGTGTATGGAGAGTAACAAAGCATGTTTGCAAAACTATAACCCCAAATACTCCAATCAAAAAACCTGATGGTTGAGTGGCAATCACTGATTCGGATAAAGCCGAAGCATTTAAACAACATCTTTCTGATATTTTTGTCCCTCATTCCGATTTTTACTCTCCTCATAATATAAACTCAGTTGAAGTATTTCTTAATACCCCACTCCCAGTGTGTTCCTCTGTCAAACATTTTACCCCAAATGAAGTGAAATACACTATTGACAAATACCCCCCAAACAAATCTTCTAGGTTCGATCTTATTACAGCTGATGTTGCCAGATGCCTACCCAACTACCCAAAAAAGCAATTGTTCAACTCCCACATATTTTCAACGCTGTTTTTAGACTTTTCTACTTTCCATTAATTTGGAAATTCTCAATCATTATTCTAGTCCCTAAGCCCAATAAACCTCCTGACTACACCTCCTCTTTTCGACCAATAAGTCTACTACCTTATTTTGCTAAAATCCTAGAAAAATTTTTACTAAAGCGTATTCTACCAAGTGATATGTCAAATTCCATTCTTCCTGACTCCCAGTTTGGTTTCCGCAATGCCCACTCAACAATTCATTAAGCCCACAGACTGGTAGACTCAATATCCTTTGCAATCAAAAAAAAAATATATTGCACGTGTGCCTTTCTAGATATATCTCAGGCTTTTGACAGGGTCTGGCATGGTGGGCTCTTATACACACTGAAGAAATTTTTACATCCGGTCTTCTTTCTAATCATCAAGTCTTATCTCACTGATAGATACTTTAGCACTCGTATCGGTGATACCTTTCCATGCATAGCCAAAATCTCTTCGGGTGTCCCCCAAGGGGGCATTCAATCCTCTTTGTTCTACAATATATATGCCGCAGATCATCCTATCACACCCACACTCAAGTCGCCGACTATGCTGATGATAAGGTAATTATTTCCATAAGTCCTAATCCCATCACAGCTTCTAGCTACCTACAAAATCATCTATCTCTCATGAAAGACTAGTACACAAAATACAGGTTTAAAATTAATCAAACAAAATCTGTTCATACCACGTTCACTACTAGACTTTTGCCTTGCTCTGCTGTCCGTCCCAAATTCCCAATTCAAAAACGATTAAATACCTCGGTCTAATCCTAGATCATAGGCTCACTTGGGCTCATCATATAAAATCTAAGCGTCTAAATCTTAACGCTCGTTTTCGTTTGCTCAAAACATTCATTAATAATAACACATACACTAACCTTAACACAAAACTACTTATCTATAAATCCCTAATAAAGCCAGTATGGACATATGGCATCCAGCTATGGGGTAATGCTAAAAAATCAAACCTTCCAAAACTTAGCCCTCAGGAAACTACTCAATGCTCCACCTTACGTCTCGAACAGCACCATCCACTCTGACTTAAAAATGAAAACTGTCCAGGAAGAAGCTAAAGCACATGATAAGCGCTTTTATAACCATCTGTCCTCCAACTGTAATCCACTTATCCGCGATCTCGCAGTCCCGACCATTCCTGGCAATCCTCCTAGGCGAACGCAAATGGTTTCGTGACCTTCTCACCCCCCCCCCCCCCATCCAAATTTAAATAACTAAAAAATAATAAAAATAACAAAAAAAATAATACTCACAGCGAGTGTCATTTGATGGATGGCTTCTCACATCTCGTGTTTCTTGTAAATATATATGTTTATGTTAGTTCTCTTTTAGATGTATTAATGTAATATGTATATGTAATCTCACTCTCATCGCATGTACTCATTGTGCCTCTTAGGTATAGATTGTATATTTTAAATAAAGAAAAAAAAACATCTCAGTTATTATATCATTATTGATGTTATCTTTAAAAGTAGATAATGATGAGTTCATAGTTTTAAGACTAATTTCAATGATATTAACTCTGCTTTTTAAAGAATTGAGGATCAAGTATCCTTGCGAGAAGAAAGGTCATTGATTTTTTCAATGAGAGTAGTTAATTTATTATTATGATTAATGATACTTAAGATAATTTTATTTTGAGAAACCTTGAAATCATTCATTGATTTAATGAAATCATCAATTTTATTTTTAAATTACCATCTATAATTATAGAACAATAGGTATTAACATTAAACATTATCATTAATATTATAGTTTAATTTCAAAGTCTCCAGAAAGTAAACAGTTCAAGGAGATGAGTTGTAATTGTTGATATTGAGTAATAATACGGAATGATAGTGGCAACAAAACAGAGTACTCACGAATATCAGTTTAATAAAGTATACAATATAAACTATGTATCACTGGATGGAATAGACTCACAGTACAATAACGATAGCTCATAATGTTAGATGAGCGAACAACATACAAAAAGTAATAAAAAGAACGACACAATAAATATATTTATGTAGACAAGAATTGACTATCATTGTTATCACTGACAATATTTATTAATTAAATCACTAAATGTTTATTATTTAACTTTAATTTTTATTTTTATTATAATGGTAATAAAATTCATGTATAACTTTTATGCTTTTTCAATTATACAAGTTTAAATAAAGTTTTTTTTTTATAGATGAAACTGTAAAAAAAGATGGAAAAATATCAAAGATACACTCATGATAAGAAAAAAAACTGTTATTCTTTAACCTAGAGAATAAGTCCACAACAATTATTGGAAGTCAGTGTAGATCTATTGCAACACATTTTACAGTGTATTGGGCGATGGACGCATTTCCTCAGTTCTGTACACCGGTCAGTACAATAATTAGAAGTAAACTTATTGATTAGTTAAATGATTAGAGTGCGCCTGCTAGTATTGTTAAATTATGATGATCTACATAGTTACTACACTACTACAGTATAAACAATTACCTAATAACATTATTTAATATAGGTAGGATTTATTTTACAATTTTTTGAATTAATGAAAACTATTTTTAATTGTAGTTGACGATTAGTATTATAATTAAGACTTACTCTTATATGGATTACTTATATTGAGCTCAGGGCTTCATTATTTTTTTTATCATAGTTCTTATAATAATTAAATATTTTGTGGTGATATTAATATTAATAAAATAAATTAAGATACAGAAACAGTTGGGTATTTATACAATTATCTAATCATGGTAAAAAATTTAACTCATTCTAGAGTCCACAATAATTCATAAACTTGTATTGAGCACATGTTTAGACAAGTTATATATGACTTGCATGCTCTTATCAGTACATTTTGCTCTTGTTCTATGCTTAATAACTTTTTTAAATAATAATATTATTTTTTTATATATTTCTTTGTATTAACTATTAATAATATATTACTATGAATTAATACGATTTAATTGATGTTCGAAGTTGATGCTTAGGAATTTATTATTATAGTTTTTGACTCCTTAGGAAAATATTTTTCAGATAATTGTATATTATGTTTTAAAAGTCCCTTATTTTCTAACAGATAATCATAAAACCCAGAATTGTTTCAGGTGAAAAAAAGGTTTTACGACCAACATGGTCGTAACTAGAGGTCTTAATGGAACACGTGTTTTTTTGAACCCGTGTATCCGTGACACGGATGCACGAATATATATTTTGAATAAACACGTATTTCACGTGAATTTACAAAATACAGGAAATCCGTGATTTATAGGTATATTCACGTGATCGTGAATCGTCTTATTTTTAAATTTTTTATCGGTTTTAACATTAACTATAGTTGGATTAAATAGATATTACGTATTATCGCACCTTTAGTCGATATCTAGTACATAATACATATTATTTATAAACGTACCAAAACACTACATTTTATAAGTTATCTCTAATTGTACCATATAACGTATATGTATGTGCACTAAATTTTCCATTTCTATTTCTCATTCAGTATTATTATATTCAACCATAATCATATATCAGAGTCTCATATATGTTTTAACTGTATTTAAAACTGAAATACTTAGAAACTATTTTATTGTAATGGGCAATAAAAAATCAAGTTAGGTTTGGCAATATGTAAAAAAAGAAAAAGAATATTGCATACTGTCTTTTGTGTGATAAGAATGAAAATAATGAATTTGTTTGCAATGGAGGTACAATTGGATCCATTGGGCGACATCTGACGGCGATTCATTTCATGAGTAACGGAGTAAGAGCAAAAAGAGGTAAATTTATTTTTATATTATTATTATACCTAATCAAATAGTACTATGATTTACTGATTTCCGATTTTTAACCGATACTGTCGTAAAAAAACTGTGTAGCTAAGGATTGAAAATTTAATAGAAGTGTATCCTTACATTTTGCTTACAATAGTTATAGTAAAAATCGAGTGTAAGTCAATTAAAAATGTTTACGAGCGTGTAAATTTTAAATTTTTACAATGCTAACAATTTGAAAATTCACGTGTAAAATAACAATTTACTATCAAATGGTTTTAGATATAAAATAAATAAATAAAATATCTTAGACTGACAAATCGTCATTTCCGTTCAGAATCATTTTTCGTATACAATGATACCTATCATTGCATTCAAATTTAACACGTCCATTATAGTGATAGTGACCTAGGTGGATTTAAGAACAACTTATTAGAAACCTTGTATTAAACTTTGTATCTATTTAATAGACACACTTTTGACTCAGAAAATGAGATGCTTGAACCTTGAAATGGCCTAAAACTTATAACAGAACATTTAATAGCCAGTCTACTACTTCATTAAATGATTTTGACCAACCAAGTACTAGTTCTTCAAATATTAATTCTGATTCAACGTCAAACATCAATTTTATTTCAAATTCTCGAATTAGGCGTAAGCGCCAAAAAGTTAATAAACAAAATACCACGTCAGATAATATGCTTAGCTCTGAAGAAACTGAGGAAATTCATAAAGCACTTTCAAAAATGATAGCTATGAACCAGATGTCTCTTTCATTTTGCTCAAGTCTGGGTTTTAAATACTTCACGAACGTTGTTGATTCTAATTATAAGCCATGCTCTGCAGAAAGTGTAAAAAATCGTTTTAAATTATTAACAAATAACATAAAACAAATAATTAAGAACGAATTAAATGAAGTAGTTAGTGTGTCTTGTACAACAGGTTGCTGAACCTCCATATCTCAAGAATGATATATAACAATTATCTGTCACACTATCGATCAACATTGGAAACCGATATCATATACATTGACAACTCATGAAGTTGATGTGCGACATACAGCCGTGAATTTAGCACATCATTTAAAGAAATCACTTTACTTATTTTGTAATACGCTACTTTCCCATATAGCATAGGACGTTTGGTCACCCTATTTACAAGTTTAAGACCAATCTTGTTATTATTTTCATGTTAATCTCCTATGCACCAAATGGACCTCTACATAGTTATGCGTGTTTATGACTTAATTTGAATACTACTAAATTTTTGTCTTCGCTTATAACCTTCTCAATTAATTCTTGACTAGTTAGTTATATTTTATAATCGTGGTTGTTTTTAATTGTCTTTGATAAAAAATTTTACACATACCTATAATTTTTGTAGGCACCATGTGGAGACTTAAATGCTCGGTACTGTTTACCATTAATATGGCATATAATACTGTTAAACCGTAGACAGCTTTAATCCGCTCTATATTATCTACATCCTTTACATCTAAAAGTTAAATTGCTACTAATGAAATCTTAATGTTTTTGAACGGCCTTTGAACGTAATTGAGCATCACAAGACAAATTATTGACCAAATATATAAAATCTTGAATAAAGATCTCAATACCAATTTCAACATCCTATTACTATTTTTGGTTTGATTCCCTCTCTCTCAAAATTTGTGAGCTATGTACTAATGTTTACGATATTTGTTAAGTTGGCACCGGTGCTCATAGTGTTACAACTTCAAATCTTACATCATTGTTTTGCTGTAATTTTCAGAGTTTGCTATTAATCGGAAACAAACAAGTCGCTATTATTTTGTGATAGTACTTATTTTAAACAACTCAAATTGGGTACAAACATTTTATTACGTTACTTTTAGAATTGGCTACATATCGTCTGTTTTTTCTAAAATCATGAAAATATATAATTTCTTATAAAAAGGGTGCTATAGCAACGACACGTTGTTCGCAAATATCCAGTGCTCGAATAGGGAAAAATTAAGTAGAGGAGCTCAATCCAACTATTCAAAACTGCGTTCCAAATGCACAATTACTTAATACAGACTCGCGGTCGCTTTGCCCCTACACTCCCTCCCTTTGTCAACCTTACTTATATTTTTAATACCACTTTTCGGCTACATAGAATTTTAATTCTACCTTCATATTAGTCCATATGTACAATAAATTATAGGAAACAACAGTGAGATATTATAATTAATTAATAAGCAAACTACAAAAAAAAATAAAGGGCTATAGAATTGATAATAATATAATAAATTAATAAACTATTATAAAAATAATTTTGATATTAAAAATTGTAAAATTCGTTATATTATAAATTGAAATCCACATTTTAATACAAATTATTTTGAACATAAGTTTATTCCGCCCCCCCCCCCCCCCCCCGTTTCTATGAAAAAATAAAGTTGGGTACGCAAAAATAATAAATAAATAGTAAGTGAGCTCCATCCCCCTGCGTATCCCCCCCCCCTCAATTTGAGCACTGCAAATATCATGAAATCAATATCAACATTTCACGAAATCGCACTAATTTTTGGATGAGCGTTTAAAATTCTATTTTTACGATATGGATTATATTTATCTCTAAAGTAACTTCTTTCCTTACATTTTTTTTGATGTTTTATTATAAATCAAAAAAATATTACATTATTTCGTAAAATGGCTGCGTAGATACTTGAAATTTTCATCAAATTATTAGATATATCATTATTTTCTATACATGATAAAAATTTAAAATTTTTTAACAGTTCTAGAGCTATAAATATAGGCTTAATGTATTTTTTTCAAATATTGTTAATACATAATTTTTCATATAAAGACTATACAAACGTTTGAAAATTAAATACAAAGTTATTCATAGGTAACTCTTACTAATAATAACAAATCTAATTAATATAATATATGCATAATTATTTTTTTATAGACAGTTTAAATTTAAATATGAACGAAATTACATATTGAAACGAAGTCGATTATTTTGATGTATCTAATTCAAAAACATTATTCGTGTCATGTCTCATGGAGAACACATTTACAAATATTATAATTTTTACTTTACGCAATAACATATTTCAAAATATGCATTGTGGCTGTAGCCAAGTTTTAATTTAATGAACATGAATTATACCTATTTAGGTACATTTTTTTATTTTGTTTATGTATTTTGTTTGTTAGTAACA
Organism: Rhopalosiphum nymphaeae; assembly: GCA_036289425.1. Classification (NCBI taxonomy): domain Eukaryota; kingdom Metazoa; phylum Arthropoda; class Insecta; order Hemiptera; family Aphididae; genus Rhopalosiphum; species Rhopalosiphum nymphaeae. The sequence goes on along the minus strand of JAZAQC010000001.1, from coordinate 4,870,514 downwards.
ATCTCATTTCTCAATAGTGTATAGGTAAGTATAACAATTTTTGGTATAATTATAACTATTAAACACTGACTCAGAATCTATGATGTTAAAGTAATGATTTAAAATATTATAATGTTATAAAATACAACTTATTTAAATAAATAAGTTAATATTTTAATAGGTACTCAATGATAAAATTACAGAAAAATTTAAAATTTCATTAAATGCGTATTCGTTAATGCTTAATGCTTAATATTATAACAAAACCAATAACATTTAATAAATAATATAATAACTGGTGAAAATGAATAAAATACATTTAGATATTTAAATAAACTATAAATTAAATAATATAGGTACTCAAAGATTTGAGATGAACAATCGTTAGCCAGTGATAAGTTGTAGCTAAATAAGTATAGGAACTAAAAATGAACTATAATATATCAACACAAAGTATAATTTAAATCCATAACATCTACAGACAGGTCTGGTCCTAGTTATTGCGGGGCCCTGGACAAAATCATTTTCTGTGTATTTTTAAAAAAAATATGTACCTATACTGGATTATATTTTCTTTAATATTTATGATCTTTTTATCTATTAAAATTATTTGGAAATCTTTACAGTGTTTTAATAAGACATAATTTTCCATTGTTTTCAACTCGCCAATTCGATGCAAAAATCCAAAATTGTCCGAATAAGTCTCCAACTGTTTAAAGCGTTTTTTAATCGACTGTATTGCATGGTTAAGAATAATGAAAAAATAATTTGTACAAAACCTGTCTTCATTATTTAATATAGGTCAACGTTTTCATATTTGAATAGTTTCTTCTTTTTTCTTACTCGTGAATTTTTGAAAGCCACTGTAATATCAGCATTTTTGGCTAATTTGTTAGCAGCAATTTTTGCCAAATTGAATCCATTTTCTCTGTATTGATGCAAAAACTGAAGAAGACTTTGAACCATTTTTACAGAAGTATTTATATCCATATTATAATCTTGTACACATTTGCTCACGATATTTACTTCTATTAAAGTATCATACCAAATCACAAGACTTAATATAAATTCATAGTTACCAATTTCATTAGATAGTGAAACAGCCTCACTTTTGGCCATTAAATCATTAGCGGTGTTAGAAACTTCTTCTAAAGCATCTAAAATACTAGAAAGTTTAAAACGTAAAGCTTTCACGCTATTTATACGAATCTCCCACCTCGTTTCTGACCATTTTTTAACCGTGAATTGTGTACAACGCTTTTTAATAATACTCCAACGATATATTGATGCAGAAAATAATGTATAAACACGTCGAACTATACCAAAAAATGTAATAGCTATAGTTTAATTTTTGGCAGAATCACAGAGGACTAAATTTAAATTATGGGCAGTGCAAGGACTAAAAAATGTTCGAGAATTTATATTTAAGATACGGTTTTGAACTCCTTGATATCGTCCTGTCATGTTCGAACCGTTATCATAGGCCTGACCTCGGCAATTTTCAATATTTATTTTGTATGATTGAAGTTGTGTGATGAGAACATCTGATAAATTTAAACCAGTAGTAGAATCAACTGTTACAAAATCTAGGAAATATTCTTGTATAGTAGGCGTACTGTTTTCATTTTCTTCATCCATATGTACTATCCACAAAAGAATAGCAAGTTGTTCTTTGTATCCAATATCTGGAGTGCTATCCATTATGACCGTAAAGTACTTTGCAGACTGTATGTTTTTTATTATTTTTTGCTTGATTTCATTAGCCATCATATTAATAAGTTCATCCTGTATTCTGTCATCTAGATAATGGACATGTGTTTCTTTATTTTGAATTCTGCTAATATGTTCCATGATTACTGGATCGAATGTTGCCAGCATTTCTATTAAGCAAAAAATTTTCCATTACTTTTTATATAAATAACATCTGACGAAACTCGAAATGCATCATTTATGAGCAGCTAAATAATGAATAACTGATAAAATTCTGTTCAGTAAATTTGTCCAGTGAATTTTCTCCTTCTCAATAATAGACAAGTGTTGTTGATTTACTGATTTTTCTTTCAAAATTCTTTTTTTAAATTCTGTTCAGGCTTCAATGGATTTAAAATGTTGAACAGAACGCTCGTGAGTTATAAGTTTCTCAGGTAAGTGTTTCCAGTCATTTGTTCCGATAGTACTTAAATGATTGAGGTGGGGGTTTTCACAAGGGAAAAGCTTACAACTTTACTATAACAAAACACGCAATTTTTCGAAATTGAATAAACAAGCCAAACTCTATCAATTTTTTCACCATTAATTAAAATTCTTTTATACAAATTTTTGGTAAATTTTCGTTTAGAGCCATCATCTTGGAGAGTCGTTGGAAATTCATAATCTATTAAGCGTATAGGTCCTAACTTTATTATATCATATCTTATTTGATCGACTATATTGCTAGGCCAGTTTCCAGGGTCACTCCATATATGCGATTGATTTTTTTAAACAATCATTATTATTAATAACATTATTTTCAATAAACTTATTATTTTTTTCTAACATATTGTTTTTTTTTCAGTTCGCTCGCGGGCAGTTATCGTGTACGTATGTGTCAATTACGCTCTCGTTATTTTTATTTATACTCTGGTGCGGATTCGTCGATTTTTTTCAAATTTGCATCATTCAAAACAGAGGGAATCATTGATTCGGACTTTTCGAAGAACGTACAAACTTCGGGGGGCTAACAACCCCCTAGGTAATATTCACTCAAATATTAATTACCTATTCACTGCAAGCAGTACAAGTCACATATATAACGCGTAACAATAAGTCGCCGCCGGCATCACCGGCCGCCGTTGCAATGAAAACAGATAACCACACACCGATAACACCAATTAAAATAGTAAATCGTGACACCATTCTAAAAACAGCTAATACAAACTTCCTCCAATGCGATAACGTAAACGACGGAAATAATGATGACACCGACTGGATAACAGTCGAACCCAAATCAACTAATATATATAAGAAACAAAAAACCTCTACTAGCTTATCTCCCAATCAAAATCAATCAGCCGTAACTCATCTAAAACCACTAAATAAGTACACCGTGTTAAATCCTCTTCATAACGATACGTATAATATGGATACTGACCAACCAAATATTAATATACCCGAAACGGAAACCCACTTCCCACCTCCCATATTTATAAAATCAGGTTTAAATTATAATGGTTTTTGTAGCGCGATAAAAACCGCAATTGGCTCTAATGATTTTACATGCAAAAGTAATTTAAATGAATTAAAACAAACAAACATTCATTTCTGATGGGTTTAGAAATGTAATACACTTATTAAAAGAAAAAACGTTAATTTTCACACATATCAGCTTCGACAAGAAAAACCATTCCGTGTGGTTATCCATAATCTACATCACACTACTGACATAAGTTACATAAAAGACGAACTTGAAGCACATAGTTACACAGCAGTTCAAGTAGTCAATGTTCTCCAATGGTAAACAAAAAAGCCACTCCCTCTTTTCTTTGCCAATCTGAACCTGACCAACATAACTCTGAAATTTTCAAGCTATCTTCTATCTGTTTCACAAAAATTAGAGTAGAAGAACCTCGTCCGTGTCAGCATCTAATCCAATGCCAACGTTGCCAAAATTTTGGTCATACGAAAACGTATTGTAATCACCAATCACGCTGTCTTAAATGCAGCAAATCGCTTTACCTTACACAATGACTTAAAATAGCAACCACCACTGAACTAGCCAAAACAATGTACAAACGTTTTCACCAAAATTTAAGTACGCATAGCAATACTTTAATATCCCACATGTCCACCTTCACCCTCCCAAAAAACCCACTACGCAGACTAAAGCGTAAATGGTGTAGAGACCTATTAAATAATCGCGCGGAGTGGGGGCATGTGACGTCGACCGACAATCCAGCAGACGTGTTGTCGCGTGGGTGTACGCATAGGGAGCTAAAATAGAACACTCAGTGGTGGCATGGTCCAGCATGGCTGGAGAGTAAAACGTTCAAGTGCTCAACCTCATACACGAAAAACATTGAACACGTTAACGACGTTCAAAGTGAGGAAAAGACCGCACCAATCGTTGTGTGCACCTCACAAAAAGACATGTCATTAGATATTAATAAATATTCGTCGCTGACCAAATTACTACACGTTGTTTCGTATTTATTGCGGTGTACAAATAATGCATTATCGAAACGGAACAATACCTCTCGTATCGTCGGACCGTTGAATGTAAACAAAGTCTTAACGGCGACCAAAGCTATTATAAAACTTATACAACACGCACATTTTTCAATAGAAATTGAAGAATTAAAAAATAATCGTAATGTGTCAGTGAAAAGCAAAATGAATAAGTTAAACCCATTTATAGACGATGACGGAATTGTGCGCGTGGGTGGTAGGTTGACAAATGTGGGTGATTGGCGTAAATTTATGATTTGGATTACTCATTTTTTTAAGTCACTTCTTTTGTGTATAATTCTGTAATAGGCTGTATTAATACATTTAGTTAATATAAAATATGATTAGTCTTTTTTTTTAAATTTTCAATATTTTTCCATATTTTGTCGAATACCGGACTTTACGGATATATGAAGATTTTCTCTGAATTCGATTTGAATATTTATTTTGATCTCGATGGTATCCTGCATTGTGAACAGTATTTTATTTTTCCAAATTTTAAGTTTTTAAGTGGAAATATTTGTTAATATAAAATATTAACGATAATAAATCGTTTACTGATTAATAAATGTATAAACTAAATTCTTAAGTTAACATCACCTTTGATATTTGTTGGTAATTTTGGGATTTTTGTTGGTACAGTTCATTGAAATCGGGTAAGGGTTTTTTTTTTCAATAATATCGGGAAAGGAAAAAGTACCTGATCATCGAGGTTGACGGCCACAGTCCACAGATATACACAATTACAAGATACCTCATAAAATGGCCTACTCCATGATTTCCTGAGATGAATATTTACATTTTCACGTGTCGGGTACAGTTGTCCAAAAAATAATAACATATCTGATACCACAATTACCAGCAGGGGCAGACCCAGGAAGGGTTCTCAAAATGACAAACTACATAAATATATACAATAGTACAATAATCAAAAATGAAATAATACTAAATAATAATAATTTATAAAATGTACACAGACTCAAGAATATTTCTATAAAAATATAATTATAAATTTATTAATATATTATGATATATAGAAAGATATGAAGGCTGGGTAGTGAGTAAATTTGTTAATTGAATATACATTTTAATGCAACAATTAAAAATAACAATTGATTAATAATACCAAAGTTTGTAAGTAAGCTTTAAATTTTACTTAAAACTTAGTTGTGACTTATATATTATCGCTTATAGTTATATTAGATGTTGGTATTAAAATATAATATAAATAAGGTAAATTGAATTATTGGTTAAACCTTTTATACAGTAACCTCTCGTAAGTATGGCAGGCCCACAGTCCTAATATCCTGGGTTCGTCAATGATTACCAGTGATCTAGAAGTAAAACCAATGTGAAATAATAAGTTATTACAGTGATGCCTGTGTCGTCACTCGCTCGCTCAGACAAAATAATTTCCCTCGTCTTGGTATGTAACATCACCACAAGCAGGCTATAGACACTGTGTGATATTGGTCAAATCGGGTGACTCTGGCCTTGAACACGGTCTCCGTCAGGCATGACACACGTTATCACTTAAATAAATAATATTAATATTATCACAGAACAATATATTTTTATAATTATTTTATTTATTTATTTAACAATAAATAAATGTAAAATAACAATATTACAGTAGAACACTTATTCATTTTAGTAAGATTTATTAAAATACAAAATAAACAATTATATAATAAAAATAAACAAAAAAAATTAGTTTGTTTCCGTTTTTATAATATCGTAACAAATAGGGGTGTTTTCCTACCAACATCTAATCAGATTACGGATACGGTTTTAACCTTTAGAATCCAATACATCATACCGTAGATTACAGTAGACCGATCAGCCGATTGAATGTCGCTTCTATATTGTTCTGTGCCACAAGTGGATCATTCGGTAACCACCGTATAACTATGCTTATTATCTGCCCTACCATTCTTATCATTTTTCGAACAAGTGCTATCACTTCATTTTCACAACGATATAGTTTTAGGTATTTGTCAAAGACGTTATACTAATGGACGTGACATCCGGGGTGGACGCGGGTGGGTAGTGCGATCTTAAAGATAAGGCATGGTTAAATGATTGTACAATCCCATAGTTTTTGTGCGTATGTGCGGTGCAGTGTACTTATACTATATTGATCAGCGTCCACACGTGTTGTCACCGTAACTACTACCACGTATCGTCTATTAGAATAAGGTCTGTGATATTTGTACACTGAACTAAACACTATATTTACTATACTACACTAATAACGAATTTTTAAGAATGATTCTTTTTTTTTTTTATCATTTTGTGTAATCGTACACTTTTTAGATAAGAGAATTTCGGCCATTTTATTGTTTTATATTTTTTGTTACTGGTGGATGTGACTACCTAGTGTTTTTATATTTCTGTGGTGACAGCTTACGCTTGCATTCAACAAGTTGATAAGGATAACATATCAAAAAACCATTTCATTGACTTTACTTAATTAGTATTAATTTCTAATAAATTGTAGGTATTCCTAGTTCTCTAAATCTAACAACGCGATAGCGATTATTTACCTTGCTGTTGATTACGAATAATTAAAAATAAATAAATTAACTATTTTATTGTCAGTGACCGCTGTGAGATGAATGATATAAATCCATGTACAGTATGTATCTACAAAAAAATACTTATACTTCTTTTATTATAATGTCACACATCGTTATAATATTATAAATTTTTATTATTTCTTGTCTTACAAAGAGAAAACTTCAAAAAGAAATGGCATCATTCATTAAAGATCCTCCTTTAGGAATGGTTTTAGATGTTGCCAAAGCTAAACAAAATATCAATATGTAAGTAAAAATAATAATTGCTTGTATGGTAGTTCAAACAATATTTATTTATAATTTAATCATAAATTAATACATATTTTCTAATAATCTGTCTATCATTTAAATATTTATAGGTACTCCTTTATGTACTACAACATAGTTTGAGTAGGTATATTAGTTTCATAAAGAATGAACTTAGCAAACTAAATGTTTATAAATCTTTAATTTTATTCAATAGTTTATCATAAATATTTTACTTATCAATTTACGTTATATCTTATTTTTTAGTTGGACTATATTTATGAAAGGTATTGAAGGTACTTTATATGCCGATGAACAGTTTCAATTGCAGATCCAATTTGGATCCAATTATCCTTTTGAATCGCCTATAGTAAAGAATTAATATTTCATTTTGATTATTAACTTTATCACTTTGATTATTAATAACATTATTTTTAAAGGTAACATTTGTGGGTCAAAACATTCCAGTTCATCCACATGTGTACAGTAATGGGCATATTTGTTTATCTATTCTTGCTGATGACTGGTCACCAGCAATATCTATTCATTCTCTTTGTGTTTCAATTTTATCTATGCTAAGCAGCTGCAAAGAAAAGGTAATTAACAATAGTTACATAAATATTACTATAATATTATCATATCTACTTTTTACTAAATTAAAATAGTGGCACAATATTTAAATAAATAAATAAATTGATGCATCAGTCATTATTAGATTATTGTTTATGTATATATAATAAAATTTTGATTATTTTGAGTGTATATATGCATCTATAAAAAGTTAAGAACTGTTGATACATTTTTAAATTTGAAAATAATTTTTAAAAAGTTATGTAGAAAAATCAATATTCCTCTTTTTGATAAAAATTTCTAATTATTATGAATATATTACTATTCCCCAAAAAACATATTAATAATGATAATTACTTGTATTGTTTTATAATAAAATGTTTTTTTTTATTTTTTATTTTGGTAAAGAAATTTTGAGAAGTTTAGAATTAACATATTTCATCAAATATTTATGTATATTGTAAATTATATGATATTTTGAAAATAAAAGCCTAGAATTGTATACACATACAATTGATGTTTAATAGGCATATAATAGCAAATACTCATTATTCGTAATTGCTTACTATTTTCTGTCATGCATACCCGACATTTTTAAATACATCAATATGGAATATTTCTTTTTTTTATTCAATAATTCATCATATTTTAAATTTTTGTTTGATACAAAAGTATAGATTCATAAATGCATATTTTTGATTAAGCCACTTGTTTTTATTATATAATTATAAATTTGTTCAAAAAATAAATAAACAATAATTTGAATAATTATATATGATAAGGTTCTATAAATATTTAATGGACATGTAATGAAAGTATCTTTGGGTATCTCAAATGTTCATTAATCATTTCTATTAGTTTTTACTCAAATTAATAATAAAATAATTCTAAATTTTATAAACAGTCCATTATTTTATAGTCACTATTTAAATTTAAAATAGTAATTTGTACTTTTTATACCTACTGTCATATCATTTCATTATAATGCATAATGGCATATGCATATATGTTAATACAAATATTTGATATAATACAAATAAATGTTTTATAATTTATAGAAAAGACCTGATGGTAATTTTATGTACTTACAAATGGGCATCGAGAATCCAAAAACAGTAAAATGGGATTTTCATGGTACGTAAATTAAATCCAATAGTGAAATAACTATTTCAATGATACATTATCATAGTATATAATAAAATATTAATAATGATTTAATTTTTTTTTTAGATGGCGATATTTGAAGTATCTAACATCCAATATTTTATCTATTTACTTTATATTCTCATTTCTCAAAATTATTATCACATTTTTAATACAGATAAATTCACTAACTTTTTCATGATTATTCATTGTATCCAAATACATTTTTAATATACAATTTTTTTATTATAATTTATAAAACACCTTAAAATTATTATACACACTAATAAATATATACTATATTATTTCTTTAGTTGAGTAATTTATCTTAAAAATAAACCTAAATCAATGTTGCTATTAAAATATATCAAAAAGATTATATTATTAAGGAAAAATATCAGTAAAAAATCATATAACACAACATACAATACAATATTGAATTGTAAACTATAGATAAATAAAGTATAAATTTGTCAACTTAATTTATTGGCAGGTGTGTATTGAACAAAATAATATGAATTATTTACATGGTTTCCTTGATTTTCTTACATTGCTATATTATATAGGTATGTTGTTAAAGATATTTTATTGTTTATTTGTTTATGGACTTTTTTATATTCAATTAATAGTAAATATGTATTACATTGTAAATATAATTTAATAATCATCTCAAAGACTGATCTGATCCAGAGTACGGTTGTAAAGGGGGTTTTTGTGTACAATTTTAGCTAAGCTTAATACAAATTCTTGTAATTACTTTATAAACTAATTGGCAAATGTTATTATTTAAATTCCTATTTGTCAATACAATTAGGTTTAATTAATTTTATATAATATATAATAGTTAATAATACAATATTAAACATGTTAAACAACAGAAAAAAAATGAACTGGAAAATTTGCGACCTAAGGCAACAAATATTTACCACTTCATCAAAAAACAAAAAAAAAAAATGACAAAAATAACAATGTAATATGGACATTTATTAAACATTATTTAAAAATTTTTTTGGTGTTGAAATGTAAAAACTTCTTCTCCGAGTGACATTTTTAAGCTTTTAAAATAAAAATAATTTAAAATGTTCTGTGTGTTTATTTAGCAGCAAAAATATTAATGACATAATTATAATTAAGTTGTGTAGTACCTAATGTCACTTTAAATAAATCTTAACACAATAAAAATATAAAGATACATTTCAGATTTTTTGTTTTAAATAAATACAAATATACATGCATTTGTCTATTGAACATAATGCAGTTGTCTTAAAATGTATGTCACTGTTGCTGTAAGATACTCCGTGATCTACATTTTGGCTACTAAACATATTTTTTCTTTTTTATTAGCTTATTTATAGTTTTCTTAGTTTTCAGAAGAAATAGAAATTGCTAGATTTTAATTTGAATAACATATGCATTAGGTGTCCTTTATCTATTCAAAGGTAATTTATATGAGTGATTAAAGAATGATAAATGTCTATGACTGTACCTACTTAAATTAATTTTAACTGATAGTAGTTTTTTATAACGTTTATTAAACAATAACCAAATAATAAAATTATATAATGTATATATATTATTTATTATATATATATTGGTTTTTTTAACAAATAAATAAAAAAATTTCCACCATTATAAATTTGTTAATGGGGGCAATTGCTCACCTAAATACATCACTGCTTCAAATTGGATAAAATGATCTCGCTAGTCTGTAGAATGCAGATTTATAGCATGTAATATTTATATTCTTATAAGATGCATTGATACAATTTTTTTTGTATACAAAATCTACATTTTATATATAATGATAACTAAATCAACCCGATAGTTTACTAACTGAATGACTAGATTCCCTAAAATCTATATTCAATTATAAGATGAATATTGAATACATGAAACTATTTTATCGCCTATAATTGCTTATGTAATTTAAAAAATAAGTGCTTATATATTTAATAAAAAAATTATTCACTAATCCAAATAAAATACTGTAATTCAAACTCCAAAGTGTTAAGAATATAATTACTTCTTGGCAATTGCTGTGGATTTTTTAAATTGTCTTTTGATAACTTTTGTATTTTTTTAATAATAAACTGATTTTGGTACTGGATTTGAAAAATTTAACTGTTATTTTAATATTATTTTGTTTAGTAAACAGAGATTTTTCAGACACAGCATCACAAAGTGCCTATGTATAGCCTCTCTAGCTACCACATTACTGTTAATGTTTTATTGTCATTTGATTTGAGACATATTTTGAATGAAATAAACACTTAGAATATTCCACTAAATTGTGCTGAAATTATTGTAATTAATTGTAATTTAAATATACTTCAGTTTTCTTCTTGAAAATCATGGACATTAATAACAATATTTATATACATATCTATTTATTAGTATTATTAATAAATGGTTTAATAATTAGTTAATAATTTATTATTTTCCAAAGGTATTTATTCGTAATTTAGTTTCTATTAAAATTAATTAAGAATAAATAAAATTACACTATAAATTTAAACACGTGTTCAAGCATAGGTAACATCAACAAGTAGATCACTGCGTAGAATACTAAAAAAATACTAACATACTAATAAGAACATTAAGAAGAAATTAAGCGGTCAACGTTCTTTTATAAATGTACAAATTGTTATTATCTTCAGAAATAATTATTGAATACTTAAATTTCATTGAGATTCGCAACATAGTATTTACAATCTCCCCAATTTTAATATATACTTACCTACCTATCGCTGGTACTGAGCTTATTATTGATTTTGTAGAAATTGGAGTTTTTTTTTTTTACAAGTCTGAGATTGTAGGACAAATAATAATACAATTATTATTTATTAATTATTCTAATTATTGATAGATATGTTTTTACAGATCTATGGTTTTATATTTAGTAGTTATTAATTAGATATTAATTTACCATTTATTATGAATAGATAAAATATTTATTTGAATTTGAAACAAAAAGAACAAAAACTTCTATATAAAATTGTTGTTTTTAGTATCGATTCATCATTCATATTCTACAAATTCAATCTTTTTTTAATAATTTTTTCAATTAGAAATATTTTTTCTGCAAAATTAAAATAAATAAATAAGTAAATAAATAAATATATAAATACATTTATTTAATAAATAAAAATAAGCAATTAAAAAAACCTATGGATATCAAATAAAAAGCAAAATGATCTTCTCGCATTATATAATATTGATCACTTAAAGCTATAAAAAAAAATAAAAATAAAATTGAGCAATGTTACATTATACGGACAGAAAGTTTAAAATACTCCATCTATTGGTTGTTTTAATTTTTCATTTGGTTAACCATTAAGATTTTAACATTTACAAGTTTTAACTGCGACATAAAATACAATTTTTCATTTTCTAGTTTCTTGATAGTTTTATCAAGATTATCAATTTTTTCTTTTTGATTTGTTGCAATATTTTGTAAATGTTCAAATACGTCTTTAGCAGCTTTTGTTGATGAAATATTACGAGACTGCCGATTTTGACAGGCAATCTCTTTCTTCTTATTAGAATCTTTTGTTCTTCCTAAAACAGAAAATTAATTTTATTTTGCAGCTACAATCTGACATTAATTCTGCTAAAGTATTGTGTGATAAGTTGTATTTAAAATTTGACTTCAATTTTCTACATCAAAATTATATTAGTACAAGTGATGCATCATTCATCATTTAGCATTCATGAGTTTCAAATCTTAATCGGTATGTTTCCTATAATTAAATCTGAAACCATCAATAATATAGTAAACATATTGTTGATTAATCTATTAGGAATTTATGGAGATCTTTTCTACACATTTCGATATTATATTATATAATATATAATATGTGATGATACAGATATAAGACCGTATTAAGGACCTATTGGGCCACTGGGCTGAAATTTCATATGGGCCCTTTTGATAAAACATACTTTACATAGCTGCTGCTATGTTCACAGGAAAATACATTATCTAATTATTTCATAAATTGATAATTGTATTATAAAATTATTAATTTACATTAAAAACTTTTTATAATGAAACCTTTATATCAAAAAAGTTAATATATAAAACAAAAACTAAATACATTTACTTGAAGTCAACTCTTTTAGAACTTCATTTAAGTCTAATGATTTTAACTGGTTTACTCGTACTTATTTTATTCCAGTTAATTTTAAAAAAGCTCTCTCGGCAGAACAATTAGCTACAGGAAATGTCAAATATATTTTTAAAGAAGATTAATTTTTTTTTTAACAAATGACCAATTAAAGGGTCAAATAATTATTGATATATTAACCTTCTATATTATAAACTAAGTTTAGTTTTGAAAATAAAAAAAATTCATAACATCTTCAAATTTCTTATAGCTCAACTTTAAATTAAAACATTTTAAACTAACATAGATTGATATATACCATAAAATAACTATAATAATTTGACTATTTTGAACTTATTATGTTGATTGCATCTGAAAATTGTTAATTTTTTTATTTGTTTGAAAAATATTTCTTTTTTTTCTTTTTGCTGAACCACTTAAAATTTTGATTTTATCATTTTGGAAAAAATTAAGATTATCAACCGGCTTTTTTTTATTTGAACACAATAGAATAAATAATACAATACACAGGTAACAGTATGAACTGTAACAATATTTAACTAAATTATTATTATTAGCTCATAAATAATTTTATTTTATTTGCATAAGATTTATAATTAATAGAATAATACTAAGTCAATGTATCACAAACATCACAGATTGTAGGTTATATAGTTAGGTTTTGTTGGTAAAAAAAAAAAAATAGTTTTTAAAAATATAGAAAAACTATTATTTAAAATCACAGAAAAACATGTATCAGCCTAAAATCAGGCTAAATATCTTTTAATCTAGCCTTATATAAATTTAGCAATCAGGATTTTAGATATTTAATATTCAAATTTTATTTTATTTTAACTATACGTATATCAATAGGTGATAAAAAATAAAATTTATGAGATACTAACTTTTTATAACAATTTATTAAACACTAATATTTGATAGTAACTATATTTTATCAGTAAATTATTAATTATTAAAATTAAATGAACCTATTTTATTTATCACTTCTATGTCATTAAAAATATTTACAAATGTGTACTAACCATCTATTAAATTTCCTTTATTCCTTTAGCCATAAACTAAATTCGAAGAAATTCAAGTAATAATAACTTTTTACTTGATAGGAAATAAGTACAATTATTTTTTAGTAAAATAATGAAAGTTACTTTGTAATAATTTAGTATAGTGGCTCTAAACAACATATAATCAAAAATTTTAAAATTATCATACATTTAAAGAGATTTTTTATTATCAATTATAACTTATAAGAATAAAAAAATTATAACAAGTAAAATCTAAAAAAACTAATATTGAGTAATAAATTATGACATACATTGGATTTCAGTATGTTATTCATTTATTATGTTTCAGACTACATTTGAATTACAATTCTTAAAGTATCATACAACATGTATAGGTAAACTAAATACCATTAATTACTAATTACATCAAAATGTAATAATATATTATACCAATGTGTTCCTATATTCAGCGATCAGCTCTTACTCAATACTCATCTAAAACTTATCAACTACTCACATACCTATAAAAGATGGTAGGCGATTGACCCTATACTTTTAGTTTAAGATTACTATTAGACAAATTTCTTAAAAAAAATTTAGTTATTCTGTTATATTTATATATATATATTACATAGTAATGAAATTACATCATAAAACATTATATTTATTACTTAAATGAAATCAAATGTACATATATTAAAAAGAATGTATAATTAAAATACCAATTTCATCTTTATTAAGCTTATGGGATATTATGATTAGCGTTATTACTGTATTATAAAAATCACTATGAATATTTATGTTTACGACAAGGATGGTAAATCAACGGCACCTGAACCCAAGGTGGCAAGCAAAAAATTAAAATATTTTTTAAAACCAAATATCAACGAATTGACATCAAGTATTTAACAAAAAAAATCAAATTAATTAAGTAATGTTATTATACTATGCACCTAAACTAACCTTATTTTTATATTAATACATTAATCATACAATAAATTACAATATTTTTTTTTTTTTACAATATTGGAAATAATATTATAATATATAATATTTTTCTTGGCACACTTGAAAAAAAAAAGTTAATTTTTGGCACGCAGCGTTCAAATAATTTGACACCCTTGGTCTATCACAATGGGACAAGAACTTAATCTGCTGCACTCAATGCCAATAAGCAATAAAAATAGTAAGAAAAGTGTATAATACATACCTTTTACAATTTTGGTTGCTAGATTTTTTTTTTTTACAAATTGTTTCTCAAAAATTGTTGGTACAGCATCTGGGTAAAGTATACGTCTCTTTGCATTGGCTTTGTAACATGTAGGCTTAAAATGAAACGAGCATATTTTATGATTTGGTAAGACTTCTTGGTTGGTTAATTTACACCGTTTGATCCATATCTGCCGTTTTTTTGGACATGTTGGAAATCTAATATAAAATCATAAAATATAACTTATTGAACTGGAGTATTCTTGTCTCTCTACACTAAGGTAATATTATTAACAAGACTTACACGTGAAAAGATATCTTAGAGTTAGAATTTTTGAGCGTTGGTCTTATACACAGTATACAAACGGTAGGCATTTTAATAAATTAGAGATTGTTAATTTTTTGTGATAGTGCGATCACTATAGTGAAATTTGATTTAAACAGATAGTCAATTCGTAAATTGTCCGGCTGACTAGCAAGTGTCTACCTTCACTATACAAGACGTATATAGTTACGTTACAACTTGCGCGAAACCGACATTAAAGAATTTAACGAACGTGTAACAATTCTAAAACTCACGAGTTTGTATTCAATTCATAGAAATCCTGGTAATTTAACCTAACTTATCGTTAACACGAATTCGACTAGGCGGTTTTTTTTTTTTGGTTACATTGTATACAGGTGACCGATAAAATGGCAGTTTTGGGCGAGGGTGCGGGACACTTTCACTTTCGAACTACCTGTGACGTATTCAGAACGTTCCGCAGTGAGCAAAGACCGTAAATATTTCTTGCTTGGAAAAAAAGACGATCTGTTGCATTGCATCGTATCAATAAAAATTTGGACAAATAACTGTTTGGTTATAGGTACTACCTTCACGTATATTATTTACACGTACCGAACATTTTCATTAGTAATAACTAAAGACGTTATCGCGTTCGCCGCGTCAGCCGCTCGTACCTACCTACATAATATATACATAATATATACATATGTATGTATTATACAATACAGTTACTGAAAATAAAGCTACTGAAAATCGTTGGTTGGAAGTATTTATACGCTTCCGTGTTAAAGATCTATCGCACAAAAGTATTTGTTTAATTGTAATATAAATTTTATGTTTACCCGATTAAAGTAGATTTGTTCATCTGAAAAATGTAGAAAGCTAGCCCACTAAATTTAATATTAGTTCTATTGTACCTAACTTTCTAGTTTTTAAAAAAGCAACATTGTACATATAATATTATTTCACTGATTTTGAATAGATACTTCGATTTATTATGTTCAATTTTATATTTTTATACTATTGTCATTTTAAACAACAAAAATTAAGATCCATATTTTCCCTATTAAAATGTGTAGGCGTTGTAAAATGTTCCGAGGGAAAACAATTTTGATCATATAAGCTATATACTGAAAAATCAGTTGATTTCACAACACTAATTAAAGGTTCATCTGAGTGCTACTGAAGAGAAAAAATATAATATGACGTGAATGTAAAATAGTCATTTATTTTGATGTCCGGAAGGACTAGGCGCGGTTGCTCGTTAACATGATAACATTCATTTGTCGTATATTTATAATGTAAATTGTAAACATATTAGATTACAGACTAAGACTAGCTACTCTACAAATTGAGTACGTGACCTATTACCTGTTACCATCACATATTTTGTCTCGATGATATTAAATACTGATAAATTGTTTTTATAATAAATTGTCTTAATCGTAATTTTCGTGTGAGATACGATGTTACAAAAAAAAGGAAGAAATCGATTGATTTTTATTGTGGTATGAACGTAAGTCTCCTGATAATATTTCTAAGAATGGAATCGTGAATAGTGTATTTGCGGCACAGTTATTTAGTATTAGTATCGCATTATTACAATAAATTTCCTTTATGTTAAAATGCCTAACGTTTGTATTTTGTGAGTGAAACCAATGCTCAAAAATCCGAGTTCCAGGGTATCTTTTCATGTATAAGTTTTGTTAATAATATTATCTTAGTGTAGGCAGACAAATAAACGCCAGACTAATCCAGTTGTATTTGATAATTTTGTGTTAGATTTCCAACGTGTCCAAAAAAAACGGCAGGTATGGATCAACAAGTATAAATTAACTAACAAAGAAGTCTTACCAAACCATAAGTTATGCTCATGTCAGTTTGAGCCCAAATGTTTGAAATCCAATGTAAAGAGGCGGATACTTTATCCGGATGCTGTACCAACAATTTTTGAAACAGGCCATGTTATAAATCTGTCATTAAAAATGTTGAAAGGTACCCATTATACATTCTTCTAACAACTATTACTTATGGATTGCTCAGCGTGTAAAATAATTTAACATATTAATGGTGAATCTTTATTATTTGTGTCAAATTAAAGTATATGGTGCAACCATCTATCTTATTCAAATAGATATGTGGGTGGTTGTTAAATGTAAGATGTGCTGTAATGGGAGATGGCTGATTGTTGAATACATTTAGGTATATGTTATATTAGTATACAAATTACATTTGGATGTGATTAGTAGTTGATATGACTTAGTTTGCCTATACTTGTGGTCATTTGTCATCAGTTGTAATATTTTCTTATTTTGGTTTTTTGTTGTAAATTTTATACGTTGTTATATTTTTCTATAACAATCTAAGATTAAGGTCTAGGTTAAGTCGCAAGTTAAATTAATATAAGCTTTATCATCTTAATAATGTCATCATTGAAAACAAGTCGAGTGAATAACAAAATTGTGTTTTACATCCTTAAAAGTTTAAATGTTTAATTAAAACAACTTTTTTTTTAAAAATTCTAAAATAGTTTAAACTACATTTATTTTATTAAATTAAATATTATAAGACTATAGCTTAAATCTTGTAATACATTTTTAAATCTTATCATTAATAAATGGTAATTGAATTAGTTTAAACTTTTAAAAATAAGTCATTAAATTTTTAAAATCTTATAAAATTTCCAAACAATTGTTATGACCAAGATATTTAAAAAATAAATTTTGTATACTGTATAAGACATTGTTTAATTTATAATATACTTTTAAACATTATATCAAGGACTCAGTTTTATTATATTTTACTGTGTATGGGTAATTATTAAAATAATTTTTTTTGTTAATTCAAATTATTTAAATATTATTCAGTAGCATAAATTGTCAAGATGTTACATATCTTTATAAATATTTTTGACCTATGAACAAAATTTACTAATATTATATTATATTTGTGTAAAGACATTTATTTGTTTACACTTTTTACCTATGTTCTGTATAAATATTATTGTAGGTATGAAATTATAAAATGTATTCATGTGCAAAGTAATATTTTTTATATTGTAATAAAAGTTGATAATTACATTATATTCAATTCAAAGAAAATTGGCATTATTTATATTTTTTTTTCAGTTTTTATAATTTTTAAATTCTGCTTGCCTTTAATCTGTGTAAACTTTTAAATCATATATGATTTCGAATTTTTAAATAAAAATAATGACTAGACCTGATTTAAGTTATTGTTACATAATTTAGGTATACTTAAATAATATAATATTAAAAGAATAGAAGAGACCTTCTTTTTTATTTAATGTATTGATTACCAATCTATTTAAAATATTATTAATGGCTATTGAATTCTGATATATTTATTGGAATTTATAAGAATTTGAATTTAGATTTGAAACATATGTTTGCTTATTACAACAAAGTTAATATACTAACAGAATTTCATTGTAAATAATAATAGTTAAATTATAAATAAAATTTTTTACTTAATACTTCTGTTGAATAAATATCATCTGCAGAAATCAGAAAATAAACTCAAAATAAAAATAATTTTTTGTTCTAGGAAAATCAAAAAATTGCATCAAGTTCAATAATTGTATTCTATGTGTGAAATCAGTACTAAAATATCCCAACTCCAAGATATCATTACATTTGTAAGTATATAGGAACAATAATATGCCAGTCTAATTAGTTGTATTTTATAATTTTTTGTTAGATTTCCAGCATGTCTAAAAAGATGACAGGTATAGCTTAATAACTGTTAATTAACAAACCAAGAAGTCTTACCAAACCGCAAGATATGCTCATTTCACTTTGAACCAACATTTTTCAAATCCACTGAAAATAGGCGGATACTTTATCCTGACGCTGTACCAACAATTTTTGGAAAAGGCCTTGTTACAAAAAAAAATCTGCCCTCAAGAATTGTGAAAGGTATTATACATTTTGCGTTCAATAGTTATTGTTAACTAAAATTAACTTTTTATTCTAAAGTTATAGAAATAAATATTCACAGTGATCTATATAATATAGTAATAATTATAATTATAATATCTAGTAAGTATAATAAAGATAAAGTTGGCATTTTAATTATACATTCTTTTAAATGCATGTAAATTTATTATATCTGGTTTCTTTTGAGTAATAAATATAATTTATTAGGGTGTAATTTCATTACTTTTTTTAAATTTAAAATTATTTTTATTATATTCTTTAAAATAAGACATATCTAGTATGTAGGCTATCTACATGTGTTTACAGAATCGGTAATTTTTTGGCAATTTTAATGAGAACATTTTGTTACTATATATAGCAGTAAAAGTATTTTTTTTAATAAATTTATGTCATCTTAAACTAGAAACACCAAATCCAAGTATAGAGGCAACCATCCACCATTTTTTAATAGTTATGTGAGTAGTTGAGAAGTGTAAGATGAGTACCTATTGGATGTTGGATGAAGTTTGATTGTTGAATAAAGGAACACATTTATATAATTATTATATTTTGATTTAATTGTTACTAATGGTATTTGATACGGCTATATTGTATGATACTCTTGGAATTGTAATTCAAGCAAAGTCTGAAGCAAAATAAATGGTAAACCTACTAAAATTCAATATATGTTATAATTTCTTGATTTTTATAATTGATAATAAAGAATCTCTTTAAATGTTTGTATGTGTATTCCAAAATTCATGATTATATTTTGTTTGGAGACATTGTATTGAATAATTACAAATTTTTGGAGAAATAATATAGTAAATAGTTATATAGTGATAATATAGGTACATATTTTTAGTTTGTTTTTATGATAAGTAAATTACTGGTAAAAATTATTTTCAATTCTGTTAAGATTACTTCATGATTCAGTCCAGTTATTTTACATAAAGTACTCAAAGCTGATACAGGTAATAATTCAATGTTGTTAAATACTGCAAAACTTCTAGGGTCCAACTAATTCAAGTCTTTTAATATATTTTCATTTTTCATGAATCGTGTCTCAATACTATTTTGAATAGTATTTATAATTAAAAAAGTATCATATTTAAATTTATTATATGGAGATATAATTCTTGATTCATCATAATACTTTTCCCCAGAAAGTTTTTTTTTTTTGAAATACATTTTATTGGAAAATCTTCTTCAATACTAATTAAATCTTCTTCACAAAAGTGATTATTTTTTTTTTACAAAAATGTTGACATTTTTTATATACATTTAATACATACTTATCATTTCTTTTTCAGCTATCATATTCCATGCTTGTAAATATTTTATATTTTTAGTTTGTAGATAAATTGACACCGGAGTTGTAGCTGAATAAATATCAAGTAATAAATTAGATATACAATTGATTTCAAACCTTGACCAATTACTAATCAATGATTTAGCAATAAATTTAGATTGTGAATTGAAATTGCCATGATAAACTGTGGTTAAAACTGTTAATAAAGTGGTAAATTTGGCATTATCGACTTCTTTATCAATTTCAACTACGTTCAGTTGTAAATCCATAATTAAAGATAAAGCTTTATCTTTACTCCACCACCTAGTTGCACCGATTTTTTGGAGTCTATAAAGTTTATCATGACTAGTATGTTTTACACTAGTAATAGATGTCCAAGTTTCCATTAATTTGTGGGAATCTGATAAAAAAACAGCAGATTGCTCTACTAATCCAAATAAGTCTTCAGCCAAATTAATATCAGTACTACATTCACTCATTACCAAATTTAATACATGCCCCATACAATGTGTGTACACAATGTTTGGATTTACACTTTTTAAATGGGCCTGTAAACCGTTATAAATACCTTTCATATTGGTAGCACCATCAAATGAACATGCAACAATATCATTTAACATTAATCCTAATTTTTTTATTTCTTCTTTTAATTAGTTAAAAAAGCCAATATCATATTGCTAATTGATCCATAACACTTACATCCTGAGTGCTATCAATCATTATACTAAACTTAATACACTCTTTAATTTCTTTAACAATTGTACCTTAAATTGCTGCTCCAATTGATATAATTATGTTATTATTTATAAAATTTTTGGACAAGAATGTAATCAAAGATCCACGACCTTTTTTAGACTTAGCTTTTTCACTAAGAGTTATTGACATTTTAAAATGTTGATTTAAAATAGTATCATATTTGGAAATTAACATGACTAGTTCTAAAAATTTACCATGGTTTACTTCAATATGTTTTAAAGAATTCGCTGATTCATGTTTACCTCGATATGGGATGCCTTGACAACCAATAAAAATAACAATATCTATTAGTCGTTCAAGAACTTGTCTTCGATTATGTACTTCTTGAGACCTTTTTTGTCATGACATCACGATTTATAATACACTCAATATCTTTATTTAATTGAAAACGTACTGCTGTACATGATGAATTCTGATGGAATATTGAAATTTCATGTCTCACTATATCACGATAAAGACATTTTTGTAATTTAATGTCAGATTCATACCCACTTATGAACTTTGATTCTTCTTCTACAAAATTAACTGGTTTTCCATAAGCCATACAATTAGAAAAATATAAACAATTTGTTTCTATACAGTAAGATATCCATTTTCTTTGAACCACTTCGCCATTTGGCAACTCTTTATAATAAATTCTTTTAAAATTAAGTTTACCTTCAGTAGTCATTATAGGTTGTATTGGATGCTTAGAGAAGAAATTATTTTTAATAACAATGGAATCATTTCTTGAAGGGCGAATAAAATTTATAATATTAGAATTTTCATCCGTGTTATCTGCATTGTTTTCATTAATCATTGTTATCCATACTAGTATGTTCAGGCATTTCATTAGATTTAGTTTCTATTAACAAAATTATTTATTATAATTTTAGATTTCAATTTTCTTTATTAATTTGCTTAGGCATCTGTCCGCAGACTACTATTTTTTAGTCTGACTATTATTTTATGTTACCAGTTACTACCCACACCTCTCCACAACATTCACCTAGGTCCAAGAAAGGTAGGTATCATGACAAACCAAATTATACAAACTTAGAAAGTAATTCATAATTTTATTTTATATATAGTGCAGATTAAGATTAAGTATAATTTTAAGTTTACATTATTTTATTATCCCATAAATTTTAATAGTGAAATATATTTAAATTTGAGTTTTTTTATTTGCTAACTTTGCCAACTTTGATCTGTTATTGGTAATACTGTTTTTAACACTTAAAATTACTTTAGAATATTTACATAATATATATTTAGAAGTTATGTTAAAGTTATTTTCTGTATACCTACTAAAGACTGCAATTACTGAATTACCTACCTAATAGATTAACTTTGTTTTTAATTTTTTTTATATTTAAATTTGTTATAATAATTTTACAAGATTGCAATAAACATATTTTATTTGTTTCAAATTTTTATATTATAATTTTTTTTAACTGTGCAAATATCAATTGCACTAAATCATCATTTAGGTATATTCATGTCTTTAAGACTGTGAATTTGCAAAATGCTATTGTTATTATTAAAATGACAGTGTATAATTTAGTCTAAAAAAACAAGAAATTCTTATTCACTGCATACACAATATCCAAAATAAAACCCAAAAAGTCTTTATCAACATATTTTAAACTTACTTTTCGTACTATTCGCAGCAATCTTAACACGCTGCACTTGTTCCAGTGTAGAAAAACTTATTATATTTTTTGATGTGGTGATGATTGGATCGCTAACAATGCTTTTTTATTTCTTTCTGCCTTTTTTGCGGCCCTCAGATTTATATATACGTTTTATGCTCATAAATTAATTGCACACATTCACGGTAAATAAATTAACAATAAACAACAGTATAACATCAAATATAGGTATCGCATAACAATTAACAATAACCGACAGCACGCGAGTACACGACTACAGCAGTCTGATTAATAAAATAACAAATCAATAATCATAGCTGTGTACGAATTATCCTATTTATATTAGTCGACAATATTATTTTAAAATTATACTTGCAGCCTAAATGTTTTAAATATAACAATTATTTAATACAAAATTTAAATACATGTGTATTTAAGACACACGGACTCCCGAGTAATTACACGTATATTGATACACGTGTACCCGGATTTTAATTACACGGGTATTAATACTGCAAGATACGTGTACACGTGTTGGTTAATACTCGGTCAAAATCGCGAGCTTTAATACGCATAAATGTGACCTGGTGGATCGACTGCATGATGGACATTCGAACGACTACTCGGCAATGGAACAGCGCGCGCCCTCGCAACCAGATCGATCGGTACTTTTTGCGCGCTCCTACACAGAGTGCGCAAACGATATAACGGTAATACCACTTGACGAGTTACGAAATGTTCAGGCCTTTTTACCGGAGTTCTCCGGAACAACATTGGAGAATCCAAAGCGGTTCGTAATGCGAGAGGAGGGAAAATTACGCCACGTGCAGATACACCCAAATACTCAATGGTATGGACAAAGGTAGTAGAACCAAACCTGAAGAGGGCAGTGAGTATATGGTGGACTATTTATATAGTCTACGGTGCGCTAGACCCGACATGAAAGGAGTTTGGATCGAAATTTTACGAAATGTATGAAAACCCTCAGATACAGGAACGGCTTAGGATGGATCTGTTGTCTGTGCCAATAACTGGAGACACAAACTTTGGTAGATTTCCCCCGTGACTTTTGGCAGACTGATGAACGAAACGCTCAGGGGATACCTAAGGGATTTCGTGCAGGTATACCTCGATGATATCGTGAAACAACTACACTGATACCATCGCCCCCTAACGGATCTATTATAAAAAGGACAACAATTCGAAGTTAATTAGCATTGCAGTTAGGAAATTTAGACTTCCACATAACCCATGCCCCCAGAGAAGACAACCATGGCACCAATATTCTATCACGGTTCCCACAACCAGGTCCCCCGTAGATGATGAAACCTCGGAGAAAAACCTGATAGGAGCTCTGGCCCCTTAATCGTCATTATAAGCACCAGTCTCAGATAACCTCTTCGCGATAACGTCCACCGACAAACCGTTCTCCTGAAGCACGATAAAATGATGGCGGGCCCAACACTAGGAAATAAACGCGTAAATAGGCCGACTATTGTTACCTACCGACTCGAACGCAACAAAAGTAACAGACTTTATTCTCTTAGGAGAAATCTTGTGTAAAATGATAAGGGAAGATGCCCCTGTTGTGGTGTCAAAAATACGGTCAGATTTTATAATGTGACGGTACTACGATCAGGACCTCGCGAACCACCCACGCTGGAAGGAAACATATCGCGCGATCAAACGACGGTTTTACTGGAAATGGCAGAAAAACGATACCAGAATGTACGTGAGAGATCACGTTATATCTGTGCATGCACAAAGTCGCTCAACACACAATCTGAGAACAACCCGTCGCCGAGAAAAGCGACGCAACCTTGAGAGGTTGTCGGTATCGACTTAATGGGTCCATATCCGAAAACGATTAGGAGGAAAACCTACATATTAGTAGCAACCAACTGTTTCAGTAGTTGGGTCGAGGCTTACCACATGGGGACAGGTACGAAAACAACAATAAAACGTAAATTTTTCTCTTGATTCGGATACCCCTGGGTATGTTTAAGCGATAACTGTACCCAATTCGTGTTGAACGAGATGCACAAAGCGATGTACAAAATATTTTAATTAAAAATATATTTGGATAATCTGTCTTTGAACACCTCATAAGTGCTTCTAATCTAGTTTTTATATTGATATCTCCATTGCTTATTTTAACTTTCCGCATTTATAATTTTACAAAATAATTATCCCCTTCAACTGGTAATAAATAAAATTCAACTAATTTCTCAAATCCCAAACTACCTTCATCAATAAAAGTTGAACTAAACAAACATTCAAAACCTATAACATATAAAATAAAACATCTGAATAGTAATTAAAGTTTTGTAATAATCTTAGATAACAATAAAAAGCTTTACCTTCAAAAATTGTTTTATAATATAAAAATCAAGAAATAAGATGGAATTCTTTTTCAGCATTCTCTCTAATTTCCTTTAATTACTGAAGTAATATTTCTATAATATTTATAGTGCGTTTTAAATCTATTCGTTATTTTCCTTATTGTTTGCATTATAATGTACCAATCAACTAATCGCTGTGTAGTTATGATGTAGCTATGGTTTAATAAAATAAGATGTAACAAATGAATTTAAATTGTTTATTTTTTTGAAAATATTCAAAAGTATAATAAGTTGTAAATTACTTCAAGTGTTTTTAATTAGAAAATTAGACTAAGTCCTAGGAACTATTTCGTGATGTCAACTGACGTGAAGGTTCTAACTCTGATAAATTACGTCTATCGGAGTCCTCTCCAGGGCCTCCTTTATAGTCGGTTTCCCCAGACTTACTCTACTTTTGTCCCTTCTGGTCAACTGATGTGCGTAATTTGAGTTCACGCGTTATTACACAGTTTAAGATTTATGCAAACGTGCGATGATCTAAATAAATTGTGACAGAATGGCACTTCCTACATATTTTGTTCGTACATGTCCGTACATGGTATACACAGTCGTATTGCTACTGCATGCTCTGATACGGACGAATCTAATTCGTTGTTTATCAAGGAACTATAGTTACTATGACGTTATAGATCTGGTGTATTTTTAATAGTCTGAATTTGTTAGACCTATATCTTCTTTTAATGTTGTCGTCTAACCTTCGCTTTTCATTATTTCCGATCAAGTACCAGACGGTTTATAATAAATCTTAGAGAATTAATTACAATAGGTAGTTGTTTATAAATATAGGAAGTTTTAACTTAATTTTTGACAATTTAAGTAATTTTCGTTTTTTATTTTTTTAAATTACTTAAATTGATTATAACAAATAAGCGTTGCTGGTTTAATAGATCACTATGTGTCTGTTTAAATATTGATTATTAAACAAGATAAGGACGTATAAATAAAATAAATTGCAAATTACTTACATATAATTAGTGAACTTTTCAATATTTGTTTTTAACATATAATTTAATTGTTACATGTATTGAAAAACAATATTATATCAGTCAAAATATACACATTCTAATTAGTAAAATTAATAAAAACTATTTTACCTACGATATCGACATGATCCGTTTTGACGAGTCATCTTCAGTTGAAAGGTAAAGACACTATGCAGTAAAGTGAACCCTCTGTTTAAGAATCCTCCCTTTTAACATATATATTTTAATTCTCCTACGATGCACGGTATATACAGGGTTTACTTTATTTAGAAACTAAATGATTATTGCCCTGTGTACATTCGTAATAATATCTTACAAAACCCGTTGAAGTCGCATTGTTATAATATATTATCATATTATTAGTTAGTATAATAATATGTTTTATTATTATTATTATTATTAACTTATAAGTCAATATCGCATACTGTACTCCGTACAGAGCCGTGTTAAAGGGGGAGGGCAAATAGGACAATTGTACCGGGTTCAAAACCCAACGGTTTTGAGTATACCATTTTATCACCTACTAGTTGTTTATTTGTATTGTAATTATGGTCCAATATAGCCAAAATAGATCTTATGTACATACCTCTATATTTCAGATGTATCCGTTTTGGCATATATTTTAACCTTACATTATGATAAGATTCCAAACGGCCAGTATGGACAAAATTTTTTGCATGTACCAAATCTTTTATAAAGTCTTTTGTAGTTATAACTTTTTTCAATGCATAATATGATTCGTCATTTGATTTTAACCACAATTTTTTATTTATTTCTTCGTCTGTTAATGGATCATGATCGCATGTTTTTATTATTCCATTTTCTTCCCATTCGTCTTCATTTTTTATATGATGTAGTAGAGACGTGTATTTTTCAACTAATAATTGACCGTCACCTTTGCAGTTTTACGAAGTCCACCAGAGATGATTATTTATACTACTTTTCCATAAATAAACTTTTTCGTGTTTTTTTTCTAATGTTTTCATTTTTTTCATCAAACTTTTAGATAGGTGCCACACATCAAATTCATGTTGTTTTTCAGGATGTTGTGTTCTAATGTAAAAACGAATTCCTATAGATCGATCAGTAAGAAACAAAGTATACTATTTTTCCACTATGTAAATCCATTACCGAATAGATACAATACTTGGCACAAAAGCCTGGAGAGTCATACTGCCCATATCCAGCTAACCAAATATAATTTTTTGAATTTTTAATACTATCAATTGTACTTTTCTTATGATTTTCCCAAATATTACAGATGATTGGTCCAGTATAACGCTTAATTATTTTAACATATACCGGACGAGAAAAATGATAGTTTTAATGAATCACAAAAAGCTACCATTTGTGTATATAGAATTCTGGATAAAGTCAAAGCAAATCCAATTAATATATTTCCTAATGAAAAAAAAAAAAAATGTTAATTACTATTAATTTGTGAACGCCAAATTAATTTATGATTTCTATCACATATAGTTATAATAGATAGCAATGCCCCTTGGATATAATGTTGGACGGTTACAACTATAGAATTACATTGACGGCAACGACTTAAAAATGGCAATAAACAATCCCAAAATACAAAAAAACAAGAATTATCTTCAATATTTAATGATGGTTTTTGCCGTGCCTGTATACATTCATATATTTCTTCTTCATACTCTTCTTTTTCTACTTGGTTTTCTATTTCAAAAGATATGTCATTTGTAGGCTTATTTAATTTGTAGTTTTCATTGCCTAAATTACACTGTATGCCTTTATCATTAGGATTATCATTGAAGTAAATACAATTTGGATTTTCGGTATTTAGTGAATTATCTTCTTCGGAATCAGATTCATTAAAATTTTCTACGAAATTGTCGGTTTTAAATTGTTTTACCGATGTGCTTGTTGAATTTTGTTTTGATATAATATCTCCTACGTTTCTTTTTCGGGACATTCTTATACTTCGAGATGTTTTGGGTCTAAGATCATCGACTTTGTAAATAGTTGGAATAGAATCGGAATTTAAATATAATTTTATTTTTTCATTTGACAGTAGCTGTTTTTTTAATTTACTCGATTCTGTAAAATCTTGTTCTTAAAAATGTTTTGATCATATTCTAAATCCACTACCCGGAAGAAAATATTTACGTTTACAAAACGCTAACCATTGTTTAAATTTAAGTAGTGATTTATTTCTTTTTAGAAAACTATAAAAATTTAGATTTTTAGATTGACTGCAAGTTGCCCTTTTCTTATCGTTATTTGAATTACATCCAAATACAGAATAAAGAACCATTTTACCCCTAAAATAAATTACACTATTTTGTTTTAATTTTTAATTTTAATGTACGAGTGCCTACTACTTATATGTACCTTATATGTACCTACCTACTTTAATATTAATTGATATGGTTATAGGACATAAATAAAATATTATGAAATGGGCTTACATTAAAATAGATATATATATTTTTTTATTTTTAAAAATTTAATTATAAGAAGTGTTCTCATTAATATTACAAATATTAAAATATATATATTTTATATATTAATAATAATTTATTATATAATATGTATGATAATTTATTATAACTAATATATTTTGTTTACAGTGTAGATGATTTATAACCAACATAACAACCTTCTTGTTCCGGATATTTCTGTCATATTTTATTTAAAACACAGGATGGAATAACAATACGATTCCTATATAAAACCAAAACTTTTGACATTTGTATTTATACGTTTCATATTGCATTATATTATCAATGGACTTATAGTCATCCTACCTTTTCCTATAGAATTCCACGAGTTTATCCAATAAGTAAATTGTTTATAACAAATATACCTCCATATCTTATTAGTTGGTTGTGATGAACATAACGAATTTTTTTTGTTATTATTTTTTGATTTAACAATAATTTGTTGTTGTGTAATATTAATAACCTAATAAATGTAATAAAAATATCGTAATTTCAATTTAAAAAACTGAATTGATTGTGTTTTTATTATGTAGGCAGGTACCTAATCTATGACTTATTTCTTCGTCTAAAATAATTTTTGAAAAAGAGCTTATCTCCGTTATACAGGGTATTTTGTTGCTATGCGGTAATAAAATATGTAATTTTTCCAACTCAAAACAACAAATACATTCTTGGTCAGTAGTAAATCTAATGTTTTTATTACATATACACCAATCGTTTACATTCATTTTTGAACGACCTTCTAATTGCACTCCTATATCTGGTTCATTTGTACCTGGCTGAATATCAGCCATATCAATATTGTTCACAGTGGGCTCAAAACTATATGGACGTATTCACATATTTAAATATTTGTAATACACTGTCAAAAACCAATAAAAATTGTTTTAATACATATTTTGCTTATGCGAGAACACTTCTGACTATAAAATGTAACATAATATTGGTACTTAACTATTTAAACTTTATATAAAATATGTAAGTATGTAATTAACAAATTATTATTATTAATAAATAAAATAAATTTGACTATAGTATTATAATATTATAATTTATAATAGATTACTTTACCTCGTAAAATAAGATCCCAACGATAAAAATATAAAAGTTGAAAACTACGTTCGTTTATAAAGGCGTGTAAACGTAAAATGCGGTTAATCGGCGTTCATTGACATAGAATACGTTTTGTTTTTAATAAAAATATAATTATCCCAATAGAGTATTTTTATTCGTCCGTTCATTGTTGTGACTACGAAGTTATTTATATAGCAAAATTGAATATAACAAAAAATATAATTAATAACCTAGGCCGCGTCGGCGATTTCTATATAAAAGTATAGGCCGCCGCCGCGCCGTGTGATCTTATGACGTCACACGCCTATCTCTCTTGAGCTCTAGCGACTCAACGAATCGACGTATACAAATTTTAGTACCACCGTTAGTTATTTTAATTAATTACCTATTAATTGAATCAAAGTCATTTTTTTTTGTTTCATGGTCCTTTAACGATTTCTCAATAGTATACCTAATATTTTTTTAGATATAGGTATGTCGTTAGGTGTGACTATGTGAGTATAAATTATAGGGCTGTAGCCCATTTGCGCCCCGAGGGTTATGGACATTTGCGCCCAAAATAAAAAACTTAACACCCTGATTTATAGCCCAAATGCGCCCATTTTGCATGCAACGTTGCCATTATTGTTTAAAAATATAAAATAAAAATTAATAAAAATTAATAATTTTAAAAATAATGTTAAATACTACACAGTATACATATTATCTATATAAATATTATTTATATTGCATTAAATTATAAATTTCAAATAGAAACATTTTTACATAAAATCAAAATAATTAATAAATACAATTACAATAATATACACATATATATCTAAATTTTAAATAATACTTATTAGTTGTCAGTAGTCGTTTAAAATTGTTTAAAAATATTAAATTCTACGTCAAAAATAATCAAAATGAATAATATACATTGGTCAATAATACAAAAAATAACTTCGTTTTTGAACTATAGGTTTTGACATACGCACTACAGATTTTTATTACACAACGCCAACTTATATCTCCAGAAAAAAAGGTTCTACTCACGCCATATTTAAAATAACGAAAAACTAAATAAAATTTTTGTTTACTTGAAACAGTTATATAAAATTCCATTATATTATAGTAGTACTCACTATTCAGTATACATGTACTGATGCAACTGACACATAAAATACAACTGATAAATGCATTTTTATATAATATAATCTTTATCGATTAGGATTTTACAATTTCGATGAGTACGATTAAAAACATAATATTATTATCTTTAATGATTTGGATATTGGTTACGATTAGCTTGGAAACAATCAAATATTATTTTAGATTTTATAGTTACACGCCAATATACTCAATAAATGGCAACGTTGCACGATTTTCACCTGATCTGAATCGGGCGCATATGGGCTATGATTTGGGGCGCAAATGGGCTACGATAAATGGGTTGCGCCGAATTATAGATTAGTTTAATTGTCTAGGATCTAGAGACTGAAGTCATTGGGACATTCATTTTTTTCATGAGGTGGTCGCCTAAAATAGCTATTCACGCCACCACTGTTAGCATTAGTTATAGAAAAATAAATTACTTACTTATAGTAATTAAAATATATTATAAAATATCTTTGGGAATAGTTAACAGATCTTTTTGTATAGTTTCAATGTTTTATTATTGAATCAAAATTGCAAATATCCATTACAATGACCTAGATATAACGGTTGACGGGATACATTTGAAATCTGACTACAGTAGATCGTATTCATCTCATTTTTTTTTATATTATTATTATTATTTTTATTTTTTTGTCTACACATATTTAACTATTTTAAATAATAAATATGTTTCTATTAATTATCAATTTATAACACTATTTAGTTTAACGAGCAAATTGGTTGTTTCTGATGAACTATCGTTGATTATTGAAAAAAATACAAACGTTAAGGATCTAGATACGAAGCAAATAGATCAGTTATTAAGTTTGATGAATTCATGGATGGAATCATTGCAGAAAGAAATTAATTTTATCGAAGACATAATGGTAGGAATCCACCAATACTTTGTTTTTACTTTTTGAATAAAATCGAATCAAAAATTAGGAATACATTTGTTATAAAAACTTTTATTGCTTGTTTATTTTTAAATTATTTTGAATTAAATTATTAGATAAACGTTAAGGAGTTTATATTTTATGATAGGGTGGAAGAATTCAATACACGTCCGCAATCAACGAGTACAATTTTTGGGATAAACGTTATAATAATTTCAAAGCAATGTTGGAACAACTGTTGACCGACAAAGTGGTGCTAAAATGCATAAATATTTTGGAACAAATAACTAACAGTCAAATTGTTTTATATACGTTGAGGATATTTAATGAATTAAAAAATGACTTTCAAATAATATATGATACCACTGTTAGAAATACCATGCATTTCATGGAATTAATTTACGATGGAATTGATGTACTTACAGTTGCCTAATGTTATGTTTACTCATAATACATTTTCATTAAAAATACTATTGTACTATATATACACTTTGGAATAATATTTTTTCAGTCAATCATCAACGCGCCATTTATAATTATCGTAGAAAACTTCATACCGTTATACAACCATTTAAATCTAATGTGGTTAACATCAAATTTGTTTAGTCGGAAAAAACACATGGAACGTCTACTCGAATCCATTTCAAATTCGATTGCCGATAGAGTTTCTATAACTTTGAGTATACCTGAGATATTTCGGTAATTATAATTTATATAATTTGAGAAACGCATAATATATATGGACACACTGCACTACTACAATACACATTAACACTTCTAAATGAAATCTACAAATTAAATTGAAATATCATACAAAAATAATTTTGAAATATCTATCGAGCTTCTAAGTTATTAAGGCACCAAATTAAATACAAAATACGTAATATTGCCAAATTTCATTAATTCATTTGACATACAAAGTTTGTATGACATATATTTTTATTTTTGCACCAATTTATATAGGTATGTAGACAGTAGACACTACTACTTTTTTTTTTATTTTACTACTAGTTACCTATACTACTAGACACATGATAAATTCCTTTTGGCAAACTAGGAGTTTCAGATTTTCAGTGATTAATATTTATTTATTTTATATCGCATAAACCTTTATTCCTTGGTGATGTAGAATAATGTCGTTATTTCAATTTAATACATCATAACATATTTTTTGATTCCATTATTTTACCTATAAAAGTACGTATATTATAGATATTTGATATAAATACATTAGAATTTCTATTTTCTATTTAGTTATGTTTTGACAGCAAAAAAATTTAATCAGATATCCACAATAATAGTAAATATAAGTAATAAACTATTATTATTATTATATTTTATCATTCATATTATTTTAGATTCTGAGCAAAGCGATGAATGTATAGATTTTACAATAATAAAATTACCAGTATTTTTTAATATAATCTATAAAAACTAAAAATAAACAAACAAATTAATGAAAAACAAAAATTTTTAAGTTTTCGGTGAAATCAACTATGGTTTATTTTTGTAACTTGAAAATTAATAGCCATAGAAACTTTCATTAAATGGTTATATTATCAATTTCTATACATAATATAATTTTCAAAGTATTTCAACATTTATTAAGCTATTTATAGACAACTGAAATTTTTGATTTTTTTTAGTGAATAAAAATTTCCCAATAAATAGTTCGTATTGGAACTAAAAACCCTAAACTATAAACTAACTCAATTATTTATTATTAGTTCTAATTTGGACGAAGTTACATATTTTAATGATGAATAACAATGTTAGGTAATTATTTTGTTCTAGTTCATAAATATTATTTGTGGGAACTTAAAATTCTTTTGTGTATTTATTATGAATTTTACTACACGCGCTGAATTTTTTCAAAATATGTAGATTAATTTTAAGATATTATCTATTTATATTATTAACTTATTCATACTGTTTTATGATATTTACAGTAAGGTATTGTTAACTCAAAAGTGAATAACAATAATTAATATTGTATAATGTTTTAGGAAAGAAATTAATCAACCTACCGTAATACTAAAAATAAAATAAATATATTTAATAGTAATATCAAAAATATATATCATGAAATATACTTAGTGTTTAGTGACTTTTTTAGGCTTGGACTGAAAAGCCATTTTTACTCAAAATTATCTTTTGTATACAATGATATATCATTGAATTCAAATTTAACACATCTATATCAGTGACTAAACATTTAATGTGCAGTAAAACGGTATCCACTTGTTTGTTTTTTTATAGCTGTGTTTCATGTTTAAAATTTGTTTTATTTTATATCTTTTTTTTTTATATTGTAAATATAAATAAATAATATAATAAAATAAATGTATAAAAAAATATATGATAGATTTAAAATAAATGCCAATACATTTATTTTAAATACTAAGATATGGATACAAAAAAATAATAATAATATACTACCACATCACTACCTTATTTAATTAAAACAATCTTACTTGCTCCTTTACATTTTACAAAAAAATAAAATCATTCATTTGAGGTTAAATAAAAATTGTTCATAATACTGCACTAAATATCACATGCTAGAATAAATTTTCTTATGTAGTTACTAGTTATGTAGACACTAAACATTTATATAAAAGTTTTAATAAATTCCTACAAAAACTTATAAATCATTATTGATACAGATACAAAACATCTAAAGCTATAGACTTAGTCAAAAGTGGTTTGTATATTTTGGAGCAATGGGAAACGACTTATATTAAATTTAAAAAGAATATTGAGGCAATATCCATCCTTTACTACCGAGGATGGGCTTGGGAGTTTGACGAGGATATACTCTTCCATCGATTACATTTCGTTCGTTTAATTATCCGCGATCTAAACAAAATAATGAAGGTAAATTGAATGTCTAAATTTATCGATTGATAATAGGTATCTAATCGAAATAAAAATAGAACGCTTTTAATTACTTGATTAATATTACTTTTAATGTATACAGATTATAGAACTGATATTAATGCGCCCTGAAGTTAGTCATATTTTCAAAAATAGTTCGGAAAGCCAAACATTTATTAAAAATTACATTACTCGTATGTTTTTTGATTTGGAAACCAATGTGTATGATAGTAATAGAGAAGAAATTTGGATAACATTAATGGATCAATTTCTTCATCGTTTCGAAATTAACGTCTATAATAAAATCACCCAATCGATGAAAGTTTCAAACAGTGCAATTAATGATGTTAAAGTATTACAATTTTTCGAGAACATGATGATTCGACACACACTAATAAAAAAACTTCGTCCAACGTACGTGATTATTTTAGAAAAGTTCGTTGTGGAAATTAATAATTATAATACACAATTCATGGTAAGTTATTATAACAATATAGTTGGATATTAAAATTGATTAGTCATTAATATCGTTTAAATGTATTCAGTCCTTACAAGAATCTCCTCAATTAGTATTTGGTGTGCCTTTGGTGGTAGGTAAAATTATTTTAGTACAAGACCTTCTTCTAAGAGCAAATAGAACCGCTCGCGTCGTTGAATCGACGAAAAAATTTCCTCGCATTCAGAAAACCAAAGTATGTTTTTATTTAATTTTAAAAATTATTCAACTTGTAATTTTTATTGTTAGACATTATCAGTATATGAAAAGTTTTGCCAAAAAATCTTGAAATATGAAAGTAATATAGTTAATATATGGTTGCGCGATGCCGTTAAGATCGAAGGGCGTCTAGTGGAATGCCCTTTATGGACTTTTCGTGAAAATAAACTCATATCCACGTTTGACGTACGCAAATTAAAACTGCAATTTGTTTAAGCCATAATCGAATTAAACAAATTAAATGATTTTCAGAAAGAATTATTTTTTTTCATTGACACGGCACTACACCTGCATCTTCTAGGTCATGATTTGCCAATAATTATTATGAACTTAATAGAAAAACAACAACGGATAATACTTAATATAAAGATGCTTGACTCGTTATTAGAAGTTTACAACGAAATAGTGGGCAGCATGGATGCTCCAATTGTTAGTATGGCTTATTTTAAATCTAGTGAACCGCTCTGACTGTACAAAGTATTGCTTTTTTTTAAAAAAAAAAGTTTTAAATTATTACTTATTTTAGATACTTACCGTTTATTTATATCAACTGTCAAAATACTAATTTTTATACATTATATGTGTATATTTATTTGTTTACAATAAATGCAGGCTTTAGCTATGGAACATCGCTTTTCCAAAGTAAAACTGGTTATGCGTCCTGGTTTTGAAAAGAGATTTAATTATTTGTCATTTCACCTACCGAGATTTATGAAACATTGTTTGCGGTCTCTAAATATATTCAACACAATTTATAAGGAAATTAAATTAGTAAATATGATTTTCAAAAAATTTACCTATTAATGTTATAGGTATTATGTTATTTAGTTTCAAACAATCATATCCGAAAAACTCAAATTAATTGAAAATCTTAAGTTCTTCACAATAGATCCAAATGATGACGTTCAAGATATTTACGTTCGTATTTAAACATCTATAAGATTTTATAAATGCACGATATGAATAAATGTCGCATCAATTTCCAATAATTACAGGTATTATTTGATCAGTTCATAACACAAGGAGATAAAAATATGTCGGTTATAACTAGTTCTATGAACTATATAGCTAAAGCACTAAATCTGATCGAAAAAACTTGTTACGATTTAGAAATTGACGGCCACGAGCACATGCGTTTATTGTACACAAAATATGAAAACGCGCTATACGATGCTTTTATTGCGTGAGTTTAGTAAAATAGAAACTCATCTGAAGTTGATAAATCCACATGTTACAACTCAACCTGCCTAATTTTTAGAATGGTTCGTAACAACTGTAAAGCGTACAAAAATATAGTGGACGGTAATCGCGTAACCTTTATGATTTACGGACAACTGATCGATGATAAATTTACTCTTATTCCCAATATCAACACCATATATGCCACATTGACCAAGGCCATGGATGATATGTTTAACCGATTGAAATCCGTGCCTAGATGGCTGAGAACTACTAATGTTCTGTGTCCATTAATGAATAGCACGGGGACTGATGAATCGCATCTACCTTATACGTATTACTCCCATGTGATGAAATGCGAGGACGTATACGACATAAAAAAAGAATGTTGTAATACGATTGAAATACTTATCAACCGATTGAAAATAGCAGTGCTGAAGTATTGTTTCGTATAATATTATAATATGTGTGTGTGTGTAGCACTGTAAAATGTATGTGTGTACGCGCGGCCCTTATAGCGTATTTGCATTTATAGTGGTATAGTTCTGCCGCGAAAGAATATCTGTGATGAGGTGTATGAAAAAGTACATTATTCCATTAAAGGAACTTTAGAAGAATTAATTACTTAAAGCCAATAAAACATTGTTTCGAATTTGAGTCAAACAAATTAAATCCTTTTACACTGTGCTTGACTTTGAAAATAAATAGTACCTAGAGGTACTATGTAAGCACTTAACAAAAAATTGTGTGTCCTTCATTAATTCATATGCTTAGGTAATATAATTTTAATATAACTTATTTAATTATGTCCTCAAACTTATGGCCACAAACCAATACAAACATTTCATCATTTTATAATTTATTATGCTTATTTCAAAAGTTTCAACTATTATCGTGCACATGTGGACTTAAGGTGGTAGACTTTTGTAAGCAATTGAAGTAATAGTGATATTTTTTCTAATGGATCAAAAATAAATAATGGCTTGAAGTATTTTAATTAAGTTAATTATTTATAATATAATATTCTAGATGCTTACTTATTGCGTATATATTTGAAAAATATTTATTTTTTTTCAAAAAATTTCTAAACCAGCGGTTCCCAACCAATGCCCCGCAGTATCGTAAAATTGGGCCGTAAATTATATAATATTAAACCTTTCACTCATCTGGTTGCTTTCCAGAAATATTTAAACAAACATGTATAATTCCACTGTTTAAACGAGGTATTAAGGTTTGTTCTAATTATTGTTCAATTTCACTAACCTATACTCTATCAAAAATATTATAAAAGTGTATTAAAACTCGATTGTATGAATTTCTTAAGAAATCGTCTAGTTTTTTCTGAAAGACAGTTAGGTTTTCGAAAAAATAAAGGATCTTCTAAAGCACTAAAAACTATAATTAGTTGTATTTATGATAAATTTGACAAAGGTGATTTCGTTATTGAAATTTTCTAGATGTAACAAAAGCATTTGACTGTTGAGGATCACAATATTTTATTAAAGAAATTAAAAAATATGGCATAAATGATGTGGCAAATAACTCATTAAAGTTTTTATCGAATTGGTACTAAAGTGTACTAATTAATGACACTTATATAGTGATAAAAAAAACTCCAAAATTTGGAGTTCCATAGGGAACAGTCTTAGGGTTATCACTTTTTATTATTTATGTTAATGATTTAATTAATCTAGATTGTGATGGTAATATTCACTGCTTAGCAGATGATACGATTATCTCAATCCTAGTATCTGATCTTGAAAAATGTTGGTTAATTCCAAAAGCTAGTCAAATTATGAGTCGTATCGATGAATGGTTTATCTGTAGCTCACTTGAGATTAATTATGGAAAAACATGTTGTGACCCCTTTTAGATTTCGAAATCCAAATGTTTTGATTGTAGTGAATTAATAAAAGTTCATGATAATTATTGTCATAACAGAAGTATGATTGTTAAGCTAAATAT
Source organism: Rhopalosiphum nymphaeae (assembly GCA_036289425.1). Classification (NCBI taxonomy): domain Eukaryota; kingdom Metazoa; phylum Arthropoda; class Insecta; order Hemiptera; family Aphididae; genus Rhopalosiphum; species Rhopalosiphum nymphaeae. Next base: position 4,831,838 of record JAZAQC010000001.1, on the reverse strand, counting down.
TAGTGTAGTTGTATAAGTATTAAATTAATTCATTCAGTGAAGTTCGTAGGAGTTTTTTCATATCAATTGATAAATTGATAAATTTTAAAATGAGATATTCATATTACGGTAACCGTTAAGACATTTTGGAGTTTTTTTTTGTAAATTCAAAATCTTTAATAGTTTTTTATAACCTAATACATTACGTATGGTTTTTGGTGCTCTTGCATAACCGGTATACTCTTATGGGATATCTGCCTGGGAAGGCGCATATGATTACCATTTAAAACTGCTTAGTACAACTGTAAATATATTATTAAGAATTATTAAAAAAAAAACAGTATCGCACTAGCACCAAAACTCTTTAAATGAATACCTATTACCTTTTATTTTTAAACTTGAAACAATTACATGTTAAAGTAATCTTATTAAATGTATATTATATTGATTTAAATGAAGTGAGGTTTAACCCAATTACAATACACTCAAAAATAATAAAAATATACTTAGATTTAATAAGTGCATTACCTACCGAATTTAAAAAGAGAAAATCTTTAAATATTTGTATTACCTTATGTAACAATTTAGGAATTTATATTAAGAGTTTCCCTAATTTTAGATTATTTAAGAATCATGGTAAACATAAAATATGTCTTTAATACATTTATTGTAAATACCTATAGTAATTTATATAATTATATTGTACTTTAATATTAAATTAAAACTTTAATTATTATGTATTTAATTGTAGATTTTAATAATATCCATTTTTTATTTATGATGTACTAACTTAGTAGATTACTTTAGTTTCATATTTTAAACTTAAAATATATTACCTAACTTAATTTTAGAATTTCTGTTTCCTACTCAAGCTCTGCTTTTGTAATAAATTATTTTATATTTTATTTAATGTAAAAACTTTGTATGATATTTTGTGAAATAATAAATTACTACTACTACTAACATTATTAACGTATATATTTAAAATAATATTATTATATATATAAATATATAGATTTGTTATTAGTCATTGGTGGGCCTCAAAGATTTTTACAAAATTAGTGGTCCGTATAACTAAAAAGGCTGGGAACCGCAGCTACAGACCATAAATAAGAATATTTTTGGTTATAACATAGTTTTCTTGTCTTTTATCGCTCATGATTACAATAGGTAGTAGATCAACATACAACTATAATTACTTATTGGTAATAAGTTAAATTAAACCTAAGGTAATAAGTTATTACCTTATACCCACAATTTACAATCTACATATTGCGTAATATTATAGGGCAGTCGGTAATTGGGGCAATTGGGCTACATTTTATCTACCTGCTTCATATAAAATATTTTTTACCTTATACTACCTTGAGATTGAACTACAAATTAAATCTATATTTTTAAATTGGGCCATAAATATCTAACACGAAAATATACAAGTATATAACGTTAATTAACTAATTTTTTTTACATAAAAATTTGTTTTTTTATATAATATGATACAGATTTTACAAATTCAAATTTATCGTTTTCCACTTTTTCGTATTTTTTAATTACGTTAAAATATAATTTTTTTAAATTAAAGTTCGTTTCCTGGCTTTTGATGTTCCTACATTTCTAATTTTAATATAAACTTCTGATTGAACTCCCAAAAAAACTTATATTAAATATTATTTTATAAAAATTAAAAATTAAATTGTGGCCCAATTACCGTTTACCTTTTTAAAAAAAGGTTAATTGTGGTCCAATTCCCGGGCGTCCATATTATGTGTCATTGTATCAGATAAATCAATACTTATAACAACTGTGTTAATAGTTTTTTTTTCTGTATGAACTAAAATAAATGTTTACTTTGTAATTAAAACTTTGCAAGCAAAACTTTGGTTCTATGTTAGGTAAAATATTTGTATTTATTATTAATTATAGTGAATATAATAATAATTTATAATTTATTTAATATTTATTAGTATAAATATAATTTAAATATTTATAAAAAAAATGTAGTCCTTAACAAACCCTATTAATAACGTTTAGATGTAATAACATATTGCCACTTAAAATTACCATTTTTATTCTCAATGTCGACATACATGCTATTATTATATTGTTCTTTATCCATTAATAAAAAATTATTAATTAAAACCTGACGTTTGTATGATAACCTAAGTTAGTTTCGTCTTAATTTTGTAGCGTTAGAAAGATGAGAACTGTGCATGATAAACTATATTCATAGCAAATGCGCGAATATACTCGTATACGTTTATAAAATAACTGTAATTTTATATAATATGTCCCAGGTTTGCAGGATTCGGTTTCTTGTACGAAAAACGAATTAAATTAATAATTGATCAGTTCACCGAAACAAATCCTACACTGACCGATTACGGAGAGAAGTTGAAATATTTTTCCACGCTATCGACCCGTGTTGAATGCGAGTTGTATATTGACTATGGCTGTGTTCGAATCGACGTTTCCGAATATGTCGCTGTGCTACGAGAGCGATGTGATTTTTGGCATTCAGTTTATGCTAATCAATTGATACTTGAATGCGACGATATTATGTCAAAGTTTTCACAAAAAATGGTGGTAAGTGATTGAGAACGGTATCTCTTATAATATAATTAATAAGTACACGTAGAATTCCTTGCTAAGAAAGGGATAAAGTAGTGGTGCCCTCAATTTTAGGAGCACAAAATTAAAGAACAAATTAATATAAATTAATGTTATTAATTAATTTAAAAATGTATTTTATTTTAACTTACATATTCCATGATAAAAGTAAATCAACTAAAATTGGATATGTTGGAATTCTTGCAGTTCTAAAGTTTTATCTACTTATTTAATCAAAGAATTTATATTTAACATCCAATAAAACATAAAATATTCCTCAACTGATTAATGTTGGTTAAATATGTGTGGTTTTTGTAGTTCATATTGAATTATATTTAAAATCAATAAAAAAAATTAAATTAAGTACTAAAAAGTATTTATTTTAAATAGTTATACAACTTAAGTAATACGTGAAATAAATACATTTTCATGATATAAAACTAGAATTAAATATAAAAATATTAGGTATTTTATATTTAAGAAGATGTTAGTAAAATTACATTTTCTTATAAACACAAAATTAGAAACGAAACGTATTTTCTGATAATGGATGTTAATTTCTCAACTTGACATAAACAGAAATAGAGAAATCTGTTTATTATGTGATAAATTTGGGTTTTTTGTTGACATATAAAATACTAAATCAGTTCACATTTCACCTGCATGAAAAATCATATTAAAAGTTCGGAAGTAAATTTTTCTATTTGCCGAGTATATTATTCAATTAAAAAAATATTTTTCTTCTATTTTTCTTACATAGCATTCCTTAAATGTTTAAATCACCTTAAAAATATTAATTTGTATTCCATATTCATAATGCAAGCGAATTTTATTTATACTACAATTATTTATAGTCATTGTAGTCAATAAAAATGTATCAGCCCCATCAATATTATTTATTGAGCTTGAAGTTGCTACTATTGCCAGGAATATAAATGTCTAACATTTATAGCTAGAAAAAACAATTGTATGAGTTATATACCTAACTGTCCTAACTTACAAAATCATTATTATTATGAATTATACTTTTATATGATAGAAGTGGATATAATATGTTACTACTCATATTTGAAATAAATTATGAATATATTATTATTACCTATTTTATTTATTTTTAATAATTGTGTTTTTTATTTAAAAACTAATATATTAAAAATATATTACCTACTTAATTAGTTTTTAATAACATTCATTGTTTAATGTTTATTGATAATATAAGTATGAAATTAATAATGTAGGTTTCATATTTGTCCCAAGAAAAAATAGTTATTCTTTTTTTTTTTTTTATTGTTCTTAATTGGCATCGGCGATAAAGGCCATTAGTTACAGTTATTTATAAATACATTTTTTTTTTTTAATTTAAATTTAAATTTTATTGTACAGATTTGTTTTGCTTAAGAATTTAAGGATTTGTGTGGGGGTAGCTGCGTCAGGTCCGAGGGCTGCATCTAGGGAGTTGGGTATCTCGAAGTCTCTTTGTTCATCTGCGTAATGGAGGCATTCGGTGATAACATGGTTGACTGAGAGTTCAGTTCCACAAGAAGTACACTGTGGTTTTTTTTCTTTGTCCATGAGGTATCGATGTGTAAGACGGGTGTGGCCGATGCGAAGTCTGTTTATAATTACCTTGGCCCTTCTATTCGGAGGGAAGTTTGGCCAGTTGAAGATTGTGTTTTTTATTCTTCTTAGTTTGGTCTTCTGATTGAACCAGTGCGTTTGCCATTTTAATTGTATGCGTTCCTTGATTTGGTTTTTTAAGTCTGCATATGTTGTTATGTTTAATTTTTGGGCGTCTGAAGATTTTGCTGCTTTCTTGGAGTATTCGTCTGCTTTTTCGTTCCCTTCTATATTACTGTGCCCAGGAATCCAGATAAGGGATATGTTTAATCCTTTGGTTTTTGAATGGATTATTTGTTGTTGTATAAGCTTTGCTATGTCTGTTGTGTTCGTTGTATTTTTTAGACTTAGAAGTGTGCTCAGAGAATCTGAGAGTATTAAATTGTTTTTGTGGGTATTCCCGTGGTCAATAATGAGTTCTACTGTCTTCAGGATTGCTATGGCTTCCGCTGTGTAGATGGAGCAACATTCAGGAAGTTTGAAAATGGAAGTGAGATTTTCGCTAATGATTGCTATTCCCACCCCTTCTTCTGATTTGGAAGCGTCTGTGTCGTTTTTGTGTTTTTGTAGAATTTCGTGTAGCTGGTTTTTATATATTATTGGTAGGGTGATTCCTTTCTTGAATTTTGTTAACTCAAGATTGATGTCGAAGTTGGTGTTCCAAGGGGGGAAATTGTATGGCTGGACTTTGATTAATGAACTGAGATCTATATCGTGTTCTTTGGCGCATTCTGTGAGGACGCCTATGTGCTTTTGTGCTGGATTATCTGGGTTTATGGTAATACTTGCGGCGTACATTAGGCTTCTTTCGGTTTTTCTTAGCTCGGGGGAGGTTCAAAAGCCAGGTTTCGGATGCTTTCAATGGGGCTTGATCGGAAAGCTCCTAGAGCAAGTCTTATGCCTGTATTGCAGGTGGTGTCTACTATCTTCTGATGGATAGGTTTGGCTGATTTGTAGATTGGTTCACCGTAGTCCATTTTTGCTCTGATGAGCTGTCTGTGAATTTTGATGAGCGTGTCTTCGTCGCCTCCCCATGTGGTGTGACTTATCATTTTCATTATGTTAAGGTTTCTAGTCAGTGATATTTTGAGGTGCTTAAGGTGTATTATCCAGTTGATTTTTTTGTCAAAGCAAACTCCGAGTATTTTAATTATGTTACTGTTTGGTATGAAGTTGTCATTAAGCTGGATGTTGATGTAGTTTTGTCCTTTCTTATTGGTGAATGTGATGCATTGGGATTTTTGGCTAGAGATTTGGAAACCAGTTAGTGTTGACCATTTTGCGATGTTGTTGGCTGTGTCTTGTAAGAAGTGTTGTACTGTCTTGGGGTTCGGGCTTTTGCACCAGAAATTAAAATCGTCTGCGAAAAGGTTTGCTTTGACAGGGAATTTTATGGTGTTAGTTATGTCATTTATTGCTAAGAGAAAGAGGGTGACTGATAACGACAAACCTTGAAGAATTCCATTATGCTGAGTGTAATTGTTTGATTGAGCGTTAGTGAGTGAGACTATGAATTGTCTTGCGTTGAGAAAGTATTTAATGTAGTTAAACATGTTGCCGTCTGACAGTATTTTTGAAAGTATTTGTAACACTCTGTGTCTCCATACCGAATCGTAGGCTTTGGAGATGTCTATACTTATCAAACCTAGGTATTGATTAGAGTTGAGTGCGTTGTTTACTTCTGATTTGATGATGGTAAGGTTGTTGACTGTGGATCTGCTGTTGCGGAAGCCACTTTGAAAGTCGGAAAGTGTTTTTGTTTTTTCCAGGAACCAGATCACACGAATATTCACTATTTTTTCTAGTATTTTGGCCATGGTATTGAGGAGTGAAATAAGTCTAACCTTTAGATGAGTGTTTATTTTTTCCTGGCTTTATGATAGGTATTAAGTTGCCCGTTTTCCATCCTATGGGGATCTGTCCCTCTTCCCATATGTGGTTATATATGTTGAGTAGGTGTTGTTTTGATGTTATACTTGAGTTATGTAAGAAGCTATAGGGAATTGTGTAGGGGCCCGGACTTTTACTTTTACACTTTCTCAGAGTTTGTTCTAACTCGTCCATACTGATTTTAACTGGTCTGAGTTATTTGGGTCGATGGTTGACTTAATTTGTATTTTCTCGTTGGGGATTTATAATTCATTTATAAATTTTTTTTTGTATACTTTGTTACTGAAATTTTCGTAAAAGAAGTTTCTTATTGTGTCTGCTACTACTGTTTGATCGGTTATGGTGCTCTGGTTTGTTTTTATAATTATGTCCTTGTTTTGGATTAGGCCTTTTAATGCTTTTATTTTTCTCCATACTTCTGAAGGATTCGTTTTATCACTGATGTTGGATGTGAACGTATTTCACGATTCTTTTTTACTGTTTTTTATAAGATACTTGCTTTTAGCTCTGAATCTTTTGAGTTCAATAACATTTTCGAGGGTTCTGTTTTTTTTTAAATTTATCAGTGCTTTATTTTTGTTGGATACGGCTTCTTTAATTTTGTCGTTCCACCATGGAACTCTAGGTTTTTTTGTTTGATTGGTTGTGCCTATAGTCTTTTTTGCGCTGTCTGTTATAAGGTTTGTAAAAGTTTGGGTAGTTTCTTCTATATTAATGATGATAAGTTCGACTATTTTTTTGATTTTTTATTCTATAGGTTCCAATTTGGGTTTTTTAAATGCCATTTTTGTTTGTTTGCATATTTATTATTCGCTTGTCTTGGTATTATTTTAATTTTGATTAGAATGTGGTCACTGCTGTAAATTTCTGAAAGTACTTCCCATTCGAGCCTCTGTGCAATAGATGGTGTGCTTAGAAATAGGTCTATGTTAGAAAAGTTACCATTTCCTAGGTTTATATGCGTTGGGGTTGTATGATACAGCAGTACAAGGTCTTCATTTTGTATAAGTTTCTCTATTAATTTTCCTCTCATATTGAAGCTGTTTGAGCCCCAAATTATATTGTGTGAATTGAAGTCCCCTACTAGAATAAAAGGTTTAGGAAGTTGTCGTGTAATATTTTCTAGGTCTGGATATGAAAAATCAGTTTGATTTGGGAGGTAAATGTTGCATATTGTGAATGTTTCCTTGTGTTCAACGGATATAGCTATCGTTTCAAGGTTACTGTTTATTTTTATTCCTTTGCTTGGTATGTTGGATTTTAAGAATATTGTGATTCCTCCGCTGGCTCTATCTGATGTTGTTCTATTTTTACTAAATCCTTTGTAGTTTTTGATGTGTGCGGTGAAGTTGTCTTTGAATATTGTTTCTTGGAGGCATATTATTTGGGGATCGTGATTTTGGATGATTAGTTTTAGCTCTTCTTGTTTTTTGAAGAAACCGTTTAGGTTCCACTAAATAATATTAACCATTTTTTTTTTTTTATTATTGATGTTGGGTCTTGTAGGTTTGTTTTGTTCTGGCTTATTGTAATTATTGTGTGTTGTGTGCATGGATAAGTAAGAATCAGTAAGTATCAGAATCAGCTGCTGACGCTTCCATGAAATCTTCATTTTCCAATGCTTTAAAGACCTTGCTTATTATCCGAGTTATATTAATTTTAGCTTTGATAGTTTGAAGTGAGGGTCCGAGTTTTTCGAGTAATTCCAATATATGGTTTCCTGTTGTTTCGTATTCGTGGAATGTGTCTAGAGGGTGATCAAGTGTAGCAATGATTTCTATTAAATGTTTAAATTGAGAGAAGTTTAAGCTAGTATTATTATGCTCCTCAAAGATTTGACTAATGGGATCAAGGTGGGTGTCCAAGACCTTTGAAAAACGTTTGCGCCAATTCGAGCGGGAGCGATTTTCTAGCTGGTTTGTTGACTCTGGTTGAGTGAAAGATGATTTTTGATTGGATGAAGTGTTTTCTGATGCGCTGATCTGTTCGGTCGTTTTAATTTTTTTGTGTTGATTTTTTGACTGTAGGGGGAGTGATTCTTGTGTAGTTGTATATATTGGGCTGGTGGGGGCTGAGGAGGTTGTTGTTGGTGGGGCCTGTCGTTTGTGAGCTGAGGATTCGGCGGTGTTGTTCAAATTTGTGAGAGTTTCGTCTGTGTTAATGAGCATTGGGTAATTGTTAGGAGGTTGGGAGTTTTCAATTTGGTCAATTTTATGGTCTTCTGAATCTCGATTACCTTTGTCTGGTGAGGTGTGGAAGAGATTTCCAAGTTGTTTAGAATCGCTTTTTTGAATGTCAAGGAGGTGTGACCCGTAGATTTGCAGATGAAGCATGTTTTATCATCCGTGAAAAATATACGGAATTGTGAATCGTTATCATTGATTACAAACGAGCTTGGAATTTTTGGTATGTCGTCGTATTTTATGTACATCTGTCGGCGAAAACTGAGAATATGATCATATCCTTCTGCGAATATTCCAGCTTTAAGGTGACTTATTTGTGAGACAGGGGCGATGTTGAGCATTTTAAGTTGGTCAAGGATGCTTTGATTGTTGATAGAAGGGCAGACATTGGATATTACTATCCTTTTGGCTGGGTTGTTGAGTCTGCGAATTTGTAGGTCCTGGTTGTTTATTTTTATGAAGGGGTGCGTGTCTATTAAGTTGTCTAAGATTTGTTTGCTAGATAGAAATATGCAGAACCGGTTGTTAGAAATTCTAGATACGAATGTGATATTTTTGGGAGAGACTATTTTCCCAACTGCTGACACATATTCTTTTTGTGGGATGCCGTCAATGGAGTTGAAGACTATCGCTTGGTCTCTTGATGGTGTTTTATCATTTGCGGTGATTGTTGCAAATGTGATATCTCTTTTATTGAGTTGTGGAATATTTTGATTATATGAATTGTTTGATGCCGTGGGGGCCGGTTGATAATTAAATACGGTGTGATTATTATCGATATTGTTAATGAGCTCATTTGTGGTAGAGGTATTATGCATTGTAGATTAGGGGACGGAGGAGCTGTGATTAGCGGCCGCGATATCGCTTGCTAATGATGTACTCGGACTGGCTTGTTGTTTTGTGTTTGGCTTGTTGAGTTTATTTGGCAATGCGATTTTTTTGATAGACCTGTTTAAAGGTTTGTTTGTTATATTATTCTGAGTGTTTTGAGCAGGTACTGCTATGTTTAAAGGTTTTATCCTAGGTGAGTGCCCTTTGGAGGCGTTGATGGACATATTGGGAGTTTTACGGTCAAATTATGATCATATTACCTGAAGAATTGTGACTGTATGGATATTGGATATGCTATCGGAAGCTTTATAAAGGCGCACTCGCGATACACACGTGTTAGACGTTCGAAGGTTTAACACGTACTGAAAATAGTTATTCGTGATCATAGCAAAGGTTTGAATGTATATTATGCATAAAATTTAAATTAATATATGTATTAGCTTCACTAGAAATCATATCTTCAAATAAAATGTTGAATGTGATTATATGAACACCAAATTTGATTACCCTCGGGCATCATTGATAGTTAGCACAGCTCAGGCGTAGTTTATGGATGTAGTACACAATATAATGTATCATAAAATTGTGATAATTCTGTCCGTAAAAAATATTTATTGTTTATTTGAAATTGTGATATTTGGTTTTAATATCATTTGATAACAATCAATCTATCAAGATAAACAATAATTGTTTTTCTCATTGTAAAACCCGTACGGCCATATAAATTATTAATTTTTATGTTACAGATTTTAGAAAAACAATTAAACAATCATTTTCGAAATTGCCAAGGACTCGACATTGTAGAAAAGGCTGTTAAAAAAATCAGGCAAACGGTATTTCATGCTGATTCCACATTTCACGAAATATATAATCGGTTTCATTTCATGATACGGCATAAAATAACTGTAAAACAATATTAAAAATACCTTTTATAACTAGTATTTTTAATAACTTAAATGTATTTTACAGGTGCCAAATTATCAATTAAATAATTTCAAAGATGTACAAAATAATTGGAATATTTTGTGCAAAGATGCATTAAGCCGGAACTTATGTTTTGAAAATGCAAAAACAGGTCTTGTTACAATTAATAGCTTATAAATTGTATTGATATTATGTATAATAGTTAGTCATATATTGTCAAATGTGATATATTATTTATTACCTACATACAATCGAACGTTTTATTCAATATGATATAATATGCTAGTAATTTAGTAATTCTACAGAGTACTGACTATTATAATGAAACAAAACCTTTAAACGTATCAACGTTTTTAAAACAGAACATTTTTATGTAATTAAAACATATTCATCATAAAAATATAAATTGAAAATAGATAATGCTGCTACGTGCTCTGACATCCTAGATAGTAATAATAATAATAACGACATTTTACAATAATTAATGGGATATAACAATAGCAATTGTATTAAAAGATGTTTACTAAACACCGAATTGTCTCACAACTCGTGCCAAAAATATGGTAGTAAAAGTGAAGGGTAAAACGACAATGTTAAAAGAAGGAAATAGGTCAAAGAATCCAGCCTACCAAAATATACCAGCTCTGAGATATAATAATATCAGTTTCTTGCAAAAACAGTAAATCAGCTTAGTTCATATTAGAACTACGTAGTAGTAATATGATAGAGAATACTATTTATGAACATGACTGAAAAGGTCTACATCTTGCCACAAATCTAACTAGGTCATCGCACGTTCGCAGAATCCTAAACCACGTAAATAGCTTGTGAACAACAAATGAGTCACATCCAGAAGGAACAGAAGAGGAGTAGGAAGGGGGAAACCGACTATATAAGGGGGCCCTGGAGAGCATCCCGGTAGACGTGATCCACCAGAGCCACCAGTACGAGCACTTTCGTGTCAGATGTTATCACGAAACAGTTCCTATTATTTAGTTTATGTTTCTAATTAAATTGCACTTAGTATAAATTACAGTTAACCAGACTTTGAATATTAATCAATAAATGTATACTTTAAAATATTTGCACCATTCTTATTTATTTGACCACTGCATATCAGTTGCGGATTGGTACACTGCAATGCTTAATAAGCTTGAGTAATGAGTTCGTGATCATAATTTTGATCATTCCTCCATTAATTATTATAATAAAAAATACCACTTAAAACTCGCCTATATTATACTACTTATTGCTTAACCATGGTTTTCCAATAAATAATTTATTTATTATTTACTAACAATCTATTTTGATAAAAGATTCAATAATCTACAAGAAAGATATTTTATTCTACTTCTACAGAAAGTGGCGTAGATACTAATCTTCTACTACTATGACCAAATAGCTAAAGAACTGATCTCACATTTTGTATATTTTGGTATATTCATCTTTCAAATTGTATTTTTCATTCATATAGTATGATTAGCCAATAGGTACCTCATACAAGGTTTCATAACAAAACAACACTGATAAATGATAATTATTATTTATTTGTTATGTATAAAAATTTATTTCATCGACCTCCATATCCATATTATAAAGCGGGACATGACGTCAATAGCTCACATTTAGCTTTACCTACTGGCTACTAGCTTTTATTTTACAGTGAATTAATCTATTATACAATTTAATGATAATGTAGTTATCCTAAAAACAAAAGTAATTATTAATTAAAATGTAATTTATGATATAGAGAGTACCTATTTAAAGTAGGTATGAATAGTCAATACACAGTATACGTGTACAGCCTAAAACATGGAAAACCTAGGTTAAAAGTGGAAACAACAAGTTTTTTACCGATTCATATAAAGATGCAATTTGGCAAAAAGCAAAGGTAAGATGGCCAATTCTACAACACGCCGCCATACGTCATTCGTAGAACCCATATAAATACGAGTAGATCACCTAAGCAATGTCAGAAGGTAGTTAGACAGTCTATTCATTTTTTGTAAGAGTATTGATCGTCGTGGACTTGGTCATAGCCACGTTGCGTCGCCGCGAGTATACTTAGTCATTCCCAATACCAGTAACTTTTACATAGCAGTTAACTATTCTTATTTGATTTATTGTTTAACGTACGTACCTATATTAATAAATTATTGTAACATATTCATACTTCAAAATACAAGTTTTCTATTTATTAACAAGGTACCTACCTATCTTCTCAGTTTTCATAAACATATCAAACCAACCAGGAACGTACTATGTAATTCATGTGATTCGTTAATCGTAGTGTCCTGTACGGCTGTACAATTAGAATATTATTAGTGTTAGTAGGTATGTCGTTTTTTACGATATATCCATTTTTATGCAAGTTATGACAATGTTTAATTTTACTATTTTGTAAATTATTATATAATTATGTAATATAAAACTTGCTAAACGTTAAATTATTATAAAAACCTACACACGAACATTACCAGCGGCAATATTTTAAAATGTTTCATAGGTGGCATTCATGTACCTACACATTTTTCATACATTATATATATATATCAAATATATATAGAGATCAAAATAAGTTAAATTTAAATGAATTCAATGTGTATACCTACACGATAATCGGAATAAAAATTCCCGGAAAAAAACCCCAACGAAGAACCCAGAAAAAAAATATCACCAACCCTAGATAAAAAAAATTTCCAAAATAAAATATCACGTTTCCTAATATGTTAACGTTTAGCGTATAAGATATAAAAACTTCAAATTAATAAATTTTAATTTTTAGTATATGTATTGCGACATTGTATTTATAAATGATAACCTATTTTGTTTTATTAAAACCTATATAATAAATAAATAATTATTATTTAATCAATTATAAGTAATTTTGTAATGAGCGTTTAAAAAATTGAAATGTAGGGATTTTTTTCCTATGGTTGGAAATTTTTTATTCAAAGTTCTTTGTTGAGGGTTCTTATTCCGGGATTTACCTACACATACGCAGTCGAAACACGATGGACGAAGATGAACGTGCAGTTATTGTAATTTGTAGTAATTTTATTATAAGTACTATTAACTATAAATAATTTTTGTTATGCATTGGCGTATGCAAATTATTAATTTTATTTTAAAAATCATTTACAAATAACAAAATTATAACTACATATATTATCAGTGCTCAGTAAACAGCTTGTCGCATACTACAAATTACATTATTCTTTTTCTGTATTCTTTTAAATAATTATTTAAGATCAATATTTACATTAGCAAATGAAATATCGTCAACATAGGCGTGCAGAGACCTTGTCCACAGGAGGGGCCCTTTAAAAGGTCTGAACCAAAAATTCTTAACCAAATGACACCTAGACACGGTTTTATTTTTTTCACTCCACTCATTATAAAAGTATTTTATTTACTAGTTAAATATAATATTATCTACAAGTTACAATCGTAAAATAACGTAAATATATAAATTTAATAAAGTAGTTGATAGCTACACTGTGATAAAAAAATCCGCTAGCTGATATCAGAGTAGAATATTATGCGATAATAATAAATCATTTGGTCGATGATAACTGTTTAATTAATAACCTAATTACATTTATCCGCAAATCTATTATATATTACAGGCTTCACTTGTTTCATGTAAAATGTAAAAATGCTCGCTATCTAGTATAGCAGGAGTCTCTAAAGTATGGCCCTCGGCCCCAATAGGACGGTAAATATAGATATTCAAAAATATGTGTAATTTAAAAAGTCGTTACTGCGGGCACGTATCATAATTTATGAGCTAAAATTATTTTATCAAGTTATTAAATTTATAAAAGTCATCAGCTACTTAACGATTAGATTTAATCGTAACATGAGAGAGATTAACCACATTGACGAGCGATATGACGAAATCGATCTACGTTTGTTCAGTTACCTCTTACCTATGCCTACATCTGCAGTGTACTTATTATGAATATTAATCTGTATCTACCAATTTAAAATACACCAATTTGACATGTTGGGAGGAGATTGAAAAGGAAAATAGATTCCGAATGTCGTGTTTTCAATGAAAATTGGATGTTGGATCATTTGGTCATTTATTCAGGTAACAAAATAATATGTTTAATTTGCATAGAAAGTATTCCTGTACTTAAGGAGTACAATATTCGAAGGTATTATGAAACAAACATAAAACAAATTTTTCTAAATTTACGGTAAGATAAATTACAGTCACTTCAAAATAATTTTTCATCACATTTTTTATTTAATGAATAAAATAATATTAATGAAGCTGTTATAAAGGCTAGTTTTTGTATTTCATATCTATTGGAAAAAAGAGAAAAACGTTTTCTGATGGTAGTTTAATAAAAGAATGTTTAATTCAATCAATTGAAGAAATTTGTCCTGAAAAAACTGATACTTTTAAAAATATTAGCCCTTCTGCTAACACAGTTAGGTACTCGTAGAATATACAATGTTAGTAATAATTTAAATTATTAGGTTAATAATAAGGCTCAATAATTAATTTCGTTAATATAGCACTTGACGAATCAATAGATGTATCTGATGCATCATAGTTACTTTTATTTATTTGTGATGTTAATAAAGATTTAGAAATTTTAAATGAACTACTTTCTCTACATAGCGTGCGTAGATGATAAAGAATATTTATGAAACTATGAATTATATTTTGAGTATTTATTATAGTAATTGTTTGTTTAGCATTTACTTAATTAGCATTTATATTTTGCACTAAGTTATGTTTATATTCAACCATTTTTTTTTATGTATAAAATAAAAGTCTTCTAGCAGCCTTAGAAATCCTTAGTGTAAGTTAAAAAAGATAATATTGATTCCTACAAGAAAATAAATTTGAAATAAAAAATAAAAAGTTAAACAAAGAAATAATATATATATTTTATAAAATTGATCAAGTTAAGTATCGTTAATAAATAATAAGAAACTAACACAACTCCTTTTGTGTATATGGAGTTAGTATAAACTATAAACAGCAATGATATGTCTGAACTTTAATACAAATAAAAACAAGACACTATACATTAGAAAATAAAATAATATTATTTATTATATTTTTAAATTATGAAATCTTAATAATAGAATATAAAAACTAATGAAAGTTATAACATTTTAAATATAAAATATATTTAATAGGTACATATTACATATTTAGCCTAATACATTTAAAATAGTACATAAATACTAAAAGATTAATTTAAATTCTTATCAGTTACTATATACATCAATTATCAATTAAAATAACTAACTAAATATTTTAATTTGATACATAATAAATACATGTCTTAGGTACTTCAATAGTTGTTATACTAAATTTTAATTTCAGTTTCTAGCTAACAATTTAATTAATAAACAAAAATATTTAATAAACCGGATAAATATAAGTGTGGAAGTACATTTTCATCGTTTAATAGTATTATTATGCATGAAAATTCCAAAATAATCTGAACTTAAACCTTAATATAATTTTACCTTATAAGAATTATTCACATACTTATTGTATAATATCATAGAGCTGCGTTTACTTACTAATGTTTTGACGATATCTAAAGCCAGTATGACTATGATGCTCATAACTTGTTATGAGGTTTGTAGGTCACTATTAATTTATCTGAATCTCTATTTTCAGATTCAACTTTTTTCTTTTATTTTACAATATTTATCTTATTATTTCCATTTCTTTTTTTTCTTCATATTATTAGTAGATTTGGCTTTCATTTTTTTGTACATTGACACTTTTGGTTCATTTGATAAAATGTCAATTATTGAATGTCTGTTAATCTATCCTCGAGTTCCATTTTGATTTGGAGTTTTGTCTATTCTTATTTTTCTTCTCTGGAATCCAAGTATTATGAATATTTTTTCTTGGTTTTAACACAGGAGAACGATGTTCAAACGTGTTTGTATAATTGTTTTTATAAGTCTTATTATCTGTTTTCCATTTTTTAGAATTGTAATGATTTACAGAAGTATTACTTATGCTCCTTTTTAATGAACTCTTTGTTGAATAATAGCTCTTATTACTTTTAGATTCTATTAATTTAGAACCCAAAAGAATTTGATGTTTATAGTCCTTGATATTTTTTTGTTTTGAGATATAAATTGTTTTTTTCCATGTACATTGTTCATTTTTATTAATACTCGTATCCTCGTTTTTATATTTATTAAAATTTGTTTTTTCTACTACATCTTGAGTTTTATTAGATTTGATGTGACTTTTATTATATCTTCTTGATCTAGTACTGGAAATACTTTGAGATTTGTGGTCTTTATATTCATTAGTTGTATGATTGTAAAAAACAGATTTCTTCGATTTATTTTTATTATTATTTCCATTATTTGAAATACTGCTTGCTGATTCATTGAAATTTCTACTTTTTATTTTATCTCTAGTTTCAGTAGATGATATCTTACTTTGTTTATTTTTAATCAAAGATGATGATACCATTTTAGCAATACTTTTTTCATTAACTTTGTTATCCGTTATACCTTTATTAATATTAGTTGACTTTTTTACATCAACAGAAATTGAATGAACAGATTCAATCGAACCTTTTGCTATAAATCCATCCAAGGATTTATGTTTATTTATTTGTTCAATTTTTAACTTTCTTTGGTTTTCTTTTTCTCTAATATCACTCAACAATGGATAGTCAAGTTGTTCAATATAATCATAGTTTGATGTATCAGTTAACCAGTTATTCGTGTTCACCCAATGCTTGGTATACTCGTACCGAATTTTGCCAACAATTTTAAAGTATTTATCACTCCTATCTTCATATTTAGGGTAATCTCCAATAGGGTTAACTAACTGTGTGTTCAATGCATTATATGTATGCATACAATTATTTATGGTACATATATTTTGTTTCTCCAAAGATAATACATTTGAATTGGATATCATTGTGTGGCTAGTTAAAGAATAATTTGGATTGATTAACAACATAGGATCAATAGGCAGAAATTGAGAGTCTATTAATGGTTTTTTACTATTTTGTGGAATTATTACTGGCTGAGTATCACTTGAAAGATGATATTGAGTTTGAATAATAGCTGTAGAAGGACCTAGATGATATTTTGATGAACCACTAGTTGAAAGTTTATTTTTTAATGATGAATTTACTTGTTGGTTTTGAAATTTAGGATTTGATTGAGATTGAATGAATTGATTGGGAGTATCTTTGTTAGAAACATATTGTAGCCTTTTAGATTCTTCAACAATAGATTCTAAAATCTTGAATTTAGATTTTAGTGAATGATTGTTGTTTTGGTCATACTTTAGGTCCTGCTTAACAGTTTTGTCTAAGCTACAGTTCATCTTCTCATCATGACGTCCATTAAACATATATGTAGCTTGATTAATATCAGAGTTAGACGATAGTGAATACTTTATAGATGGGCTAGTTGGTTCTTCAGGTATAATGTTTTTAGCAAACTCAGGTAATGGCAGTGACAATACAGAATTATCATATTTTGCCAGAGATTTGGAAATCTCTGGTAGACACTCGTTATATAACATTGTTGTTGGAATGTTGTCGACTGGATTTGTGTTTGAAAAATAATTAGAAATATTAATATTAGAGGTGTTGAAATCGTTATGCTGTGATATGTACTGAGAATTATTAACATTAATTGAATTATTATATGAATCACTGATGCTTGTTGGACAAGTTTTATTATCAATATTATAACTACAATAAGGTAATGTAGTTCTAAAATCTTGATAAGGAACCATATGAGTACTGTAAGATGGCGATTGAGCAGCATTATCGTGTTGCAAAATAGTTAAATCATTGTTGTTTATATTAGATTCTTCACAAGCTTGACACATTATAGATGCAATACGAACATTAATTAATTGACCTTTTATAAAGTTACCATTCATTATAGAAACGGCTGTCTGTGCGTGTAATTCCTATAACATCAATAATAAAAAATTAGTTATTCTTAAGTAATCTTGATTTATGTACAAAAATTATTTGAAAATCATAACTATCATAATGAGCTAATTCATAACCATAATAATTAAGCAAAGAGTGATTAATTATTATTGGTTTATAAATATCAAATACCTGCTAAAAAATAGTTAAACAAATAATTATATTTGTAAGAAGATACAGAAAGAATTAAATTAAATGGTGCACATGATAAATCATTTAAAAGAAAAAGAAAGTTTTTGCAGATTATCACCTGGATAACCAATATGATTAAATTTGACTACTTTTTATGACATACTAGTAAAAAAAAAAATTTTTAACAGTATAATAGGCTATTAGTATGACATTCACGAATAAAATCATAATTAATCTATATCATTCAGGGTAAAAATGAATTAATTGTAATCTAAGAATTTGTAAATAATACTAGAATATAATCTACCTCTGATACAGAAAACTCAGTGTATATCTCAATTTACTGTAATTAATAAATCATAATAACATGTTACAACTTACAAAGTATTATTACAACACTAAAATGTAACGCAAAATACAAAACAACATGAAGTTTTTAAAATTGATTTATCAAATTCAAATTCAAAATAATATTTTTAACTTAACAGCAATACATTAATGAAAATAAATTACTTAAAATAGCATATGATGAATAAAAATATACAAACAAATATTATGCATTTGTATAAAATTAGGAAAAAAAATAAAATTTGAGATGGATAATAACCTAAAACATATTTTTTTAAATAAATAAGAAACTTATTTATTGTACTATAATTTTTATTTCTTAAATCATTATACACAAATTTATGTTTATTTAATTTAATAGGAATGAAAATAAAATACTTTATTATTTATTACATTCACACACACACATAATAATTAAATTGTGCTTAAAATATTTTATACTTTATAAACTATAGTTGATACAACTGATAACAATTTTATTTTTAATATAGTTGCTATGCTCAATATAAGTTAATATGTAATACTTTATTTAGTAGGTAATAATATAAATTTGGTATGAGCTCTGACATTACATACAATAAAAATTATGATTATGACATAGGCTTATGCAACTAAATATCATTACAATTTACAAGGATATATTATTTCAATAATAACAGAAAGAATTGTGTACTAACTACTAGATGTATGTAAAATACAATACAATACTGTACAATTATTGAATTATACTATGTAGGCACAATAATGATACACTAACAGTTACTAAATAATGCAGTTATATTTGTAATAACAAGTCCTTATGAGGTTTAGGCATGGGATGATATAACATCCAATTTCATAAATCAAAAATATGTAGAAAATTATATATATTGTAAGATCACAACTTGTGTTATCCCAAATTACTACCACGGGATACCCAGTAAATAGGGACTCCAGATGAGCCAATATTCAAACTTTTACATTAACTAACATGTTTTTTTAAGTAATGAATTTATTATACATAATTTTATCTATTAGTTTTGATATTTAATTTTTAATTTTTTTTTTTAAATTAGAAATAATATTATTTAATTTTAATTTTAATACACAAATTATTGTTGTTTACAATCTAGTATATTACAATTTACACTACATTCTAAAGTATAGAAGCATTTTTTTGCACTTGGTTAATTTATATTTAAAAGTGATTCCAATCATAAATAAGAACATAAATTAATCATCTGTAAAAATTATTGTCGAATGAATAATATTATGGTGTCAGGATTATAATGCATAATATTTATGATTTAATTGAATGTTTAATAAAACACAGTAATTAACATTAAGTAACAAAGGAGTAGGTAGTTGCCTTATTATAAGTACACTATCAACGAAAGGTGATAAATTATATAAATTATATTAATTTTTTATGTGATGACTGATAATATAATAACAGGCTTACGTCAATAAAAATACTTAATAATCAATATTAAAATTTACCTGTTGGAAACACAATAAAGCACATTGGTTCCATCGGTCAACTAAACATTTTTTTATGGGTCCAAATTGACTAAAATGAGATTCCAGATATTCATTAGTAACTGAATCTACAATACCATTTATCCAAACACAGGCAATTGGTGATGTATGTTCCTTATGTGTGGGATGAACATATGAACTATTTGACTCAACATAGAGATTTGATGCTAACTGGCTGTAAGAAATATAACAATTGAATTTCAATAGAACTAATAAACTGTCTTTCTTAACTTACTTGAAAATTTGTAATGTCTGTCAGATAAAAATAAATAAATTATAATTATTTTAATAAGATAAAGATATATTTTTTTTTTTTTTTACATCAACAAAATAATTTTCTAATATGTATAAACTTAAATAATAAGATAAAATAAACAGTTGTCGAAGAAATTTAAGCATTTACAGATACACATTTATTTTGTATATTAAAGTAATATATTTCTTTAACAGTCTTACAAATTTAGATTAATGTAGTACACAAAAATCAAATATTAAAGGAGATAAAATAAATATTATTGTAAATTTTTTTGTTTTTATTTTTAAAAATATATATTAGTAAGAAATAAATATTTAAAATTTAAATTAAAAACTTTTAACAATGAAATGTATAGTTAATTATTAACTAAAAAATAAAATAATTAATAAACAATTAATTTAGCAGAAGAATATATTAATAATTATAGTTTTCAATCATAAGTCTGATATCATATATAAAAACACATATGGATATGGCTATACATCTTTTGAATCATTCTAGAAATAATTTATCATATTATATTGACTAACAATTGTAAACTACAATAATATTATTCTGTACACATATATACTATATTCATTATATTCTGATCTTGAAAAAAATTTAACGTACATTACTATACTCTTAATATAGTTAAGATTATTTAGGATGTTAGTTAACTATTTACTTTTGGTATCTATGAATTTATGATACATTTTATTTGGGTTTTAATACCCTTAAAAAATTGCAAAAATAATATTACCAATTAAGGGTTAACTCATAATTTCAAAAATTAAGTTACAACAATTTAGTTATAAACACGGCAGTTACACAGTCTTTTATGGCACACAACAAATTATTGAAAATTAATAAAACTAGCTATTATTAGCTGTTTAATATAAATATTATATAGAATATCCATTAAACTAATAATATATCTAAGTTATTATTTCATGAATAAAATAAGTTTTTTTAAATATAATTTGATGTATGTGAAAAATTTCAAATAGGTTAAGCAAGATATGAAAAATGGGTATGCAATATTTAGGCAAAACATTTTTAAAGAAATCTCTGATAAGCGTTTCATGAGATTTATACATACTTTTTTTCATTAGCATCGGATGTTAATAGATATTGACAGTCAACATTTTCCAAACCTGTTGATAAATAGTTTTTACGTTTTTGCTTATTGAAAGTTTCAGCAAATTTTTGTTCACACTCAAATGACGCATAATCACCATAAAAATATAAACCATTTTTATAACCATCCCTCATTTTATTTATAGCTGTTTCAGCATCTGAAATCTAAAAAAATGTAAAAAAAAGTTTATTTTAAAAATCTTAAAGAAGTTTATAACTATTTAAAAAATTATATATACACTAACAGATTCCAGAAAATAAATAAATAAAACAAGTGAATAGGTTATTAAATATACGTATATCTTAAATCAAAAGTAAGTGACAAAAATTACTTTTTTTTTTTAAAATATTTGTCTAATTAATTTATTATAACACATTATACTATACTAATATATAATAAATCCTAATTATTATTCTCAAAATGTATATTCAGATCAATTAGTGCTTTGGAAATAATTATAACCCAATTCAGTACTTTTAAACAGCACATTGATAAAAAAAAGTACACAAAAGCAATCCTAAAAAGTGTGAAATAAAAAAAATATGTTAATCAATAAAATAAACTGTGCAATAAATGACTGTAGCTTTATAAGTTATATTAGTAGTAGTATGAGAATTTAGATTCTAAAAATACCTTAAGTCTTACATTTTTTATACTGCTATGTACTTATAAACAAAAAAAATATTTCCATACGCTCGCTAAAAAGTAACATATAATACATATATATGATGTGTGCAAATTTCATGATTCCTTGACTGGGAGGCATTATAATTTAATGTTTCAAAAATAAATACATATATTTAAATTGAACATCATACAAGCAAATTTATATTACAAATAAAAAAATTTAAAAGATTATATCACTTTATAGTTTTTAACCATTAACCTATTATCATGGATATAATTTTATCATATCAAATTCTACTTCTGCTTTTAATTCTAAGAAAATAGAATTACAGTTAATGACAACTAAAAGTTATTTATAGTAATTAAAATTCCAATAACTATAAATGTTGTATCAAAAAATGTATACAAAAACTTAGTATGACTATTTCTTTGCTCAATTCTGTGTTGATAACATTTTAATAATACAGATTAAAGTACAGTTAAAATTGTAAAAAAATAGCAGCAAATATTGCTAGGAAATCAATTGTATCACAATAATTTCAAGAAAATTATATTGAAAAGTAAAATGGTTGTACAACAAAAATCCCCTAAGCAAAGTTTTTTATTTACTTCAATAGAATATTTTAAAATCAAGGTGTTATACATTTGAAAAGTAAAATGATCCTATACCCAGTACTATCTTTGGTTGTTAGATAATTATAAAATTATGTAGAAAATTAGTTTTGAAAAAAAAATAAGGTCCAAATTAAGGTGTAAAGTTATATTTAAGAAACCGTATTCATACAAGGTCCAAAAACCATTGTTATCATAGCATTTTTTTTTCTTTTTATATATAATTTATATATATAAATAAAATAAAAATGATACCTTGATTTTCAAATATGCTATTTTGTATTTTTTACCTTTAAGTCTGGATACCAACCAAACAATATAACAAAGATAAAATTAATATTATGATGTTATATTTTTGCATAAAGTACCTAAGTTGCTCAAAACAACCAATGATTAATATAGTTACATTACTAAAACAACCTCATTGATATATTTTTTTTAAATCATAATTTTAAAAATCTATAGTTAAATGTTTTTCCATGCAGCAAATAAAATAACAAGTAGCACAATAGTTTTGTACATATTTTTTCAATAATGTTATTCTTATAAATTAAAAGGTTACATTTTCAAATATGAATAATTCTTTTTTATTTATAATATTAAAAAATATAAATACTACAATACAGAAAATATTGTCTTATGTTAGGTTTTTCAATTTTGGTTATTTTTTGAGTAAAATAATTTTTTAACTTTATAAGAGTGTAGCGTTCTTGTAAAAGTTAAAATATATACAAAAAATAATAAATTAATAATGGAATTAAATCTTACCTCTTTAAAATATACTAAAGCACGTTCATTTATTTGATCAATTGAACATGATATAATTGGGCCACAATCAGCTAAATAAGACAGCAGAAAATTATTTTCCATCAAACTTTTAATACCAGTGACCCAAACACATTTTGATTGATGTGATTTTCCAAAACCTAAACGTATATGACAACCTTCCACAACTACATCATTCATTTTAAGCATAGCAAGGAATACACTGCTGGGTTCAAAGTATCTAATGAATGCATATACTCTTAATGAACAATCACTCATATAATTTTTCTTTTTAATACTAATGCTCTGTAATCAAAAATCAATATTTCAATACAAATAAGCAATAAACATAAAATAGTATAATATAGTAAAATGCTATAAAATTACATACAATAATATCTCCAAATTCTTCAAAATATTTATATAATGTAGTATCACTTATATGTTCATTTAAGTTACCGATGTAAAGAGTTCTTGATAATTTAGAATGAAAACCACTTTCGTCTTTTCCATTTAATCTATAATAAATTTTTTTAGTATAAATACATTAATATTTCTAAAAAATATTTCTAACCTATCCATCTCCATTTTAATTGTTGTATATTTTTTCTTTGTTCAAATGATGATCTTAATGATGGTTTAACCCAGTATCTAAATCATATATAAATATATATATATATCATATTAACACAAAAACTATTTTATACTTATAAAAAAATAACTCACTACAAACATAGTTTGAACTCGGATTAGCTGTTTCAACATTTAGTAATGAATGATTCAGTAGTTCTTCTTAAACTACTATTTTTTTAAAATAAATAAAAGAAAAACAAATTAAAGATATTGCATAATTAATTATTACCTATTAATTACAGTTGTTCTATATATTTATGTATAAATAATGTCTTTATTGTTGTTTAAATTTTAAATTCCTTCTATGATTTTTGATTGTTCAATAATGTAATATGTAAACATATATATATATAAGTATACTGAGTAATTCTTTAATAAAATAACATTCATTATTTCCAAACCTATTAATGTTCTTGAAAATATTTTTTATTAATATATATTTTTTTAAGTATTTTTAATTTTTTGAATGACAATTATCATTCAAAAAAGTAAAAACTTAAAGAAATTATGAATAGACAATTTTAATTACATATCAAAACAACAAAATTTAAAATACAATTAAAATGTAATCATTTAATTTATAATTGATATGTATTAATCATTTAATACAATTGTAATAAATATAATTAGTAACAGTTCAGTTACAGAAAAAAGTTAAGAAGTAACCAGTAACAGTTCTACTGTATAGAAGAAGTCAAATATAGCTCATAATTGACATCGAGTATAGTAGCTATACCCTTATAGTTAGTGGAGTTTATTTAATAATTATTTTTATTTTTATGACATCAATGTTATTATTAGCCTGTTATTCCAATATTGATTTTTAATATAAAATAATATGAATTCAAATTTATCACCAGTATACAGTGTATCAAAACAACACTTGATATTTAATATAAATTTAAATTTAAATGCAAAGGTAGGTTATAATATAATAATAACAAATTTACTATTTATAAATATCAAAATGATTTAAAAAAAAATAATTTAAGATTATGTATAATGAATATAAAAATATAAATAAAATAAATTCTCATCCATTCAAAATAATTAGCTTTAGAGTTAATCTACTTTGTAGTATAAAGACTCTATAAAACTCCAAAGGTTCTACATGTTAAATTTATTCATTAAATTATGTTCAAAAATGAAAACTAAAATTAACAACTAATTGATGGAAAAAAACAAAGAATTTCATAAAACATACAATTAGCCCTTCAATAATAAAATTATCAAGACAACCTTCATTTTTCAGTTAATTGTATTGTGAAAAATATATTTTCTATGTACAATTCTAGGTAACTATAGATTTCTAAAAAAAAAATTGAATGCAGACAAGCAATATTATTACCCAATTAAGGAAAAAATGTAAATAACTTATTTATTTAGATTCGAAATAGATTAAAACAAATTATTTTAGATATAAGAATTAAAGACCAAATTTCTTACAAAATACAAATATAAGATATAATCAAAGCATAAAATCTCCGTATAATCGAATCATTTAAATACAATACAATAAAACTAACTATATGTTTGATAACTGCAACACCATAATATTTCACAAATCCATACCTACACTCAAAGACTTAAAAATTCAAACAGTTAATATACTTTCCAGAGTTTACAATGGAAGATACTATGTCAGATAAAAGATATTTACTTATCTCAATCTCACCCCAATTTAAAACAAAACCATCTCAATTAAATTAATTGAAAAACTACCAGGCAGATTAAATTAAATTTTTCAAATTTCTATAATTAGTGAATGTATGCTATCAAAGTTGATCTTTTATAAGTTTATTTATTATAAAATTATGAATCTTTATAATTCACGCAATACCGAAAAAGACACTCTTAAATTTTATTATAAAAGTTTTATTCCTAGACATTGTATGTGTAAAAAAAGACATAATAAAAAATTATAGAACAGGAAGGTTTCTAAGAATGAAATGTTTTGATGATACAATGTATGTGCATATTGCATACTAGTAACTGGTTTTTAAATAGTCAATTATATTTTTTAGAAATTAATACAAATGTGCATTACACAAGTTAAAGCAGTAACAGTATTCAAAATAAAAATTGAGTTATAGTAAGTAAATAATGAAATGGCATCAAACTAATACCAGGCCTCATAAGTTCATGCATTTGCATGTATTTTTTGTTACACAGGAAAATATGCTGAGATACAAATCAATTTCATAATAATAGTAATAATTATATAAAGTTTAACAGTGCATGTTTTTGTATATTTTGGGTGTAAAGGCATATTTGTCATATAGTAGATTTTTAGGGTTATTAGCGCATATTATTACATAAAAAAATATTATATTTATTTATTTTTCTATTTACAAAATTATAGTATTAGTTTTGATTTATTTTTATTAATTTTAACTATTATAAAACGTATAAAAATTTAAAGGAATAAAATACTTTTAAAATTAATTAATGTTTTATTTTATGATTTCAAAATGTGCTTATGATTTTTTTACATTGTGTATATTTTACCAATATTTAGAATGAATGCATGCTAATTTATGCATTTTTTAGTGCATGAACTTAGGAGCCCTGGTCATTATATTAGTTGATAGTCAATATAATGGAAAAATATTAACAATTTAAAATGCTAAAGATAAATAGCTCCTTTGTCATGTAAAAAAATAATGACAATATGAAAAAAAAATAATGTTATAATGGTGTTATCATATTATACCATATTTTTCCTATTTTAAATTTTATTGTTAAATTTTTAAATAAAAAAAAAAATAGAAAAGGTCATCAATGTGCAAAAACAATAATATATTAATGAAATATTAAAGGGTTTTGATTATTACCTATATAATGAAGAATACTACTCTGATAATGTGAGGCTTAGGGTTGGTTATATGGCTCTCTGTTGTAAACCTTGACTTTTGTAAAATAACAAATTTGATTTAATTTGAACTTATTTTCCAGTTCAACTAGATTGAAGTCTTGCCAAAACGGTATTCACTACAACACAAATAAACAGTACAGATATTACATTTCTATTACAAAAACAAAAATAATAATACATAAAAATCAGTTATTTTACCGGAAAATTGTTGGATGTTTTTAGTTCTTGTTTCAAATGCTAAGATAAAACGAATAGTCTGCTTAATATGACGCTCTTAAAATGTCATAAAACAGCGACAAATATCAATGGTTGTAAAGGTTCTACCAGAAAGGACATTACTGTAAAACAAACAAAAATGTTGATAAAGCCAATATAGATAACGCTTAAGAAAGCTGTGATATAAAACATACACCTGTTGTTTTCTTACCAAAACAAAAACATACTATTTACTATCTATTTGCAACGAACTCATTAGAAATACCGTAGAAAGCTGAGAAAAAAAAATATTTAAATGACGGAAAAAATTATTTGATAACAAATAAGTAATTAACAACGCAACAATGAACGCAAGAGACGCTACAAATTAAAAAAGGAAACCAAGCGGCGACGTCGGTGGAGATTGAACTACGCAGTTTGTGCCACCCGTTCGGTGATCAGTCAAGAGACGAACGTACCCGAACGTACCCGAGTAGCAATAAAAAAAAAAATAAGTAAACGCTGTAGTTTATCGTACTGTTTTCTGTTGCTCGATTGTCCTTCGACAGAGGGTCAAAATGACGCCCAATGAAACTACAAAGAAACTGTTTGTAAGTAATCGTATTCTTATCTTCTATAGACAGTGGAAAAAAAGATCCCTTTTATAGATTAATTGTTCTATAGAATAATAAAGAACATTATGTCGTCCCAAAATGATTGTTAAAAATACATAGGTACGTATTATATTTATATATGCAACAACAATATATATATATATATATATATATATATAATGATATGTTTCGTTATTGTAAAGGGGTAGACTAATATTATCGAAAATTTCATAAATTATTTATGAAATTATAGTATATGTACAAAATACAGAATGGGTATGTGGTTTAAACATTTATTAATTAGATGAAATCCTTCACGTTTTATACAGTGCATATACCTAAGTAAGTAATATTAATAATATTATGTCAAAATAAGTTAGCGTATAAAAAAAATGTAAAGACAAATTTGACGTCACTAATACAAATATACTGCTATACATGCTTATTAAATTTCAACAATTTAAATTACATGAATATGAATTTAATGTGGTATTAATATTAAGTTATAACTCATTATAATGTATAAAGCTAAATTACAGGTATAGACGTTAATAACGTCACGTTAAAGTAATATTTCTTATAGAAATCTACTCATCTAAGTCTGATGGTTGCACCAATTGTTGACCGCATCAAAATTTCCTATTATTCCGAATAATACATATTGTAAATACCTCGATAATAAAATTCAAATATTATAAATGAAAAAATACTTAAAATTGAAATTCGCTTAATTTGTTTATTTATAAGCTATCTTTGATCTCTACTATTAGTGATATAATAATAATAACAATAATTGAATGGTTGTAATTTATAAGGTATTTATTCTCCATCAGTAATTGATGAACATAATATTCAAAAACTATTTATAATCATTTTTATAAATTTTAAATTTTTTTTTCATTTCAAATAGAACATATATATATATTTATACACATACATAATATATATATTTATTTAAATTATTTACGGGCATTTCACCCAATTACAGCATGTATTTTTAAGATTAAACATCCAGAAAAACAAAAATAAAAAAATATGTATATATAATATAAAAACACTTTTATGGTAATATAAAAATAAGTAAAATAAAAATATACGTATCCATATATGTTGTATTCTGTGTATATATGTTTAGTAATAAATAATAGTATAGTTGTAAGAGTAATAATAATAATAATAATATAATAATATAAAGTTTAAATTCTAATTTACCATCATGATGTAAAAATTGAGAAAGAAGAGTTGGGATATGCAAGGGATATGCAACGTACAAGAAGTTTATTTGAACCATAGAGCGTAAAGAATAAAGTAATATGAAATGGATATGTTTGGCGTGTCTTACGAGGAGAGACTTTGAATGATATATATGGAAGTAGAGTAAAAGAATCAATATCATCAGATATAAGCTTTGATAAAAACTTAAGATTGGTATGGTGTTTCCTGTCAGCTAGTGAGGCAAGACTGAGGGATTTAAGAATAAGTGTGTAATCATAAGAGGACAATCAATCTTTAAGCTGTAACTGACGAAGTTTAAGAATTTACACTGAACATGCTCTATTAAAGAAGAGCGTGTTGCTGATGTGGAGTCCCAAATAATAAGACCGTATTCAAGGGTTTGTTTAACAAAAGCACAATAAAGGACTTTCAAAGGAGAAGTAAATCCAAATTCATCAATATAGGCTTAATAAACCTGAGGGTCTTGAGAGCTCTACAACAGGTTGAATCGATGTGTGTAAACGTGTATTCGTGGTTGGAGTAAATACAAAATCTAAGTGGGTAACTAAAGTATCAAAGAGGGAGATAATTGTTCTTTCAATATTGTACAATACATGTTATATAATATTATTTTTTGTTCAAATATTGTGAGACCAGGCAGATGTTATCGATCGACAGCGATGCTATCCAACCCCGCACCTGCCGTAGGAATACTTAAACCGACCGGTCAATCCTCGCCAATTATCCCTCCACTCACCCGTACGAAAGTAAACACCCAACTCCGAATTCATTTACCACTCACACAGATACAGTCTACAAAATTATTTTATAAAAAGGTCTAAAAAGCTGACAGAGTGTAAATGTTTCTGCGTACTATATTTTATAATAAGACGCTAAGACAGACTACGCCTTACATCGAATAATATATTTACGTAGAGCAGTTCTCATTTAGTTCAATTCTAACAGTAAATTTACCTGTTAATTAAATTATCGAAAGAATCAAAATACTATAATAACTATTTTAAATTCAAAACGAGTTATGGGAAGGCCAAATGTAACCGGAATAGGCACTTTTTCCACGTTTAAAATATAAATGATAATTTATATTGCAAATACAATGAAACATGCATTCCACCGTAAAAGCCATAATTACAGAAGTATAATATATTCACAAATAATAATTTAAATAAACAATTATTAATTTTCATGCGTGATAGGTACTACATTTATAAACGATTGTATTATTTTTGTACAAAACAAAAGTTTTGGTTAATTCCAATGATTTCTATATGTGTTTTGATTATATATATTGTGCCTAATTGTATGCGCTTTTAAAAATGTACGCCTCAGTCAGGTACTCGCATTGCGGCCTACCACTTTTTAATCCGTACCTGGTTGTGAGCATTTTTAAATTGTTATATTTTACACAAGATTTAATAGTTTATGTTGTGCATTTGAAATGTGTCTGATGGAAACAATAAATTTAACTGTGGCATCTTCTTATTTTACCTATACGTTACAGACCATGTCGAAACGACGCGATGGTTTAACTGTAATAGCCAGTAAATGTAATATGATAAGCTAATAAGTATAATCCAAGTACCTACTTATATAATAAACAGAAAACGTGTTTTTCATCAGACGTTCGTTGTGCACCTGCAGTACGCCTTTATAAATCATATTATGTTTATGAGCTTGACAGCTTAATAAATAGTAATAAATTAAAAGAAAAGAAAAAACTATATTAAAGCATTAGATGAAGCGTTTATGTAATTTATATATTTTTTTTAAATGGTATCGGTATAAGGTAGGTACATTCCAGTGATTTTCAACTTTTTGGGCAGCCCGATTTTTACTATTTTACAAACACACCATGTTAATACAATTACATGTTATATCAATTCAGAATGGGACAAACCAAACAATAACCAACAGGTATTTATATGTTTATTACATTTATTTTAATTATCATTGATTTAAGAACTCGTAAGATGTCAATCAACATCAGGAAACCGATTTAAAAATTGTATGTTTTTGATAACAATAACATTCTATATCTTTTCTATAATAGCTACTGTATATACATTAAAACTGAGTTTGTTGAAAAAAAATTGTTTTGACAAAAATAAAAATATACGCATACTTACATATTATATTATGAAATTGCAGTCTTGACAGATAATCAATAATAGAAATTTCGCAATTTGATACTCCACACTGTCAACGCTTAGTTATATCTAAATGCCCCCCTACGCTTTAAATACTAATACGTTACACCACCATGGTGCAATATGAGAATTTGACTTTTTTTGCATTAATATTTAACATGTAATTATCAAAAATCTGTAAAAACTTATTCGACGTACAAACTATTCATTTTTACTACTATACTAGTCCGGTTTCATATGGTATTTTGTGTAAAAACCAGGGTTGTCAAAAACACTAAAAACCCTTAATTTAAAAATAATATGGTGTTTGTAAACTTTAAAATCCATGAAAATGACACGATTTTAATGAAAACACTGGAGTTGTTTAAACCTTCCCACCATTTGTCAATTAACTTTATGGTCATTGATTACGTAATAAGTAAATTTATTATTCCCTCATTTAATAACCATATTTAAATATATAATAACAGCTTTATACCTATATACCTATATAAATTATAAGGGTGCTAATTTCAATTAGCTGGGATTCAAAGAAATTATCTAAGCTTTCCCCCCTCCCCTCAAAAAATGCGCCAATGAATATACGTTCCGAACACATGTGGTATATTGTGCTTAATTAAATTATTTCATTAATGTGTTTTTATATTATTATTAATGTACCTAGTACCTCATCTAGCAACTCCTGACGTATTAATTTTAAAAATTACGCCGTACCCTAGATAACCTATATAAATATTGGTATGTTGTCAAATATACATTCTATAATCGTTCAAATAGGAATTTATTGGCATAGATAATGAATAATGTAATTCCCTACGAACTTGTAATTTTACTTTGAATTGTTTTTATTTATGAATTTGTAGTTGGTACTTTAGTACTTGTCTAATAATTTACGTAATTTAATTTTATATTTTCTTGACTTTAAATATATTTTTTGTTTAATTAAATAATATTACAATTATTTCTTCGGAAAAAAATGCAATGAAACAAGACGGTAAAAAAAATTAATTCGGCTAAATGAAACAGCAATAAAATGTAAACTGAAAAGTCGAAACAGATCAAAATGGCTCAAAATAATTGCAAGGATGCCTTACTATAATTACTGTAATTCAAATTTTGAATGAATTAATTTTAAATATATAAAGATGTTAATTTGTACTTCATTTTAAAAAGTCAAATCTTATGAGGGATGCGTTATTCTATACAAAATAAATAGAGGGATGAAAAATATAGCGACATAAAACTTTTATATGATATATTATTATATTTTTACATTCAATTTTATTTTCAAATGCAATGTTTTTTGCAAAAATTAATTCAACTTTTGTAATACTAATAGGTATTTAATAGTAAAATAAATTACTCTACCTAATAGCAATATCGAAAAATAATATGGTAATAATATATAATATTATATATATTATATATAATAATTTGGTTTCATAATATCAATAAACTTCTTTACCAATAAAGTTGTGTTATTATGGAAAAAGTAGGTAAGTAATATAACTGTATAAGTGCAATTTTTTCCGTTACCTCCCGATTATTGTAATAATCTGAGATACAGATTAATAACAGGTTATCATGTTTGACAACAATACAATACTAATGCGTCATCCCCCTCGTCCACACCATCATCCATAGATATTACTATTGTATTATTATACAAAGAACTATTGTACTTGCCCGTACATATTTTAGTGCGACATTGTCGTGCTATTGTCAGTACAGGCCACTTGACGCGGTGATTGTTGTGACTGAAGGTGGGGCTCTAATTAAAATGAAGCATCTAACTTTATCAAATAAATCAGTGGCGAACCAAGAATTTTTTTTGTGGGGAAGGAGGACGAAATTTTTCATATTATTTTATTTATATCATATCATTTTTCTAAGCACAATATTGATATGATTATATAGCGCAGGAGTCACCAATTAATACTTTTGAAGGGCCACATTCGGAATCTTAAAATTTTTCGCGATCAAAATTTTAAGTACATATTGACCAACAATAACACATATAATGTTCTTGTAATGTGTTATTTATTCTTTGTCCGCGGGCTGGATAAAATTTATTTGCTGGTCGTATAGGTGTTACCATTAAAAAATATACATGTTATAATAAGCCGCCAAGCCGGTACCTGTCAGGGTCGAACACATAGCGGGCAGGGGGGTTAATCCCTCCCACCCAATTACCAAATACTTCCCTGCGTTCACTCTTACACCCTATAGGATTTCCATTTAACTATGATATTTTATAATTAATTAGAATCTAAAATTTAACATTGGTAGCTCTGATATACAAATATATTCCACTGCAACTTCAGCTTACTGAAACGAGAAAACATGTATTTCATATATTATTATTAAGTTGGCTGTTGTGCTTTTCCGGGGTTCATCGA
Source organism: Rhopalosiphum nymphaeae (assembly GCA_036289425.1). Classification (NCBI taxonomy): domain Eukaryota; kingdom Metazoa; phylum Arthropoda; class Insecta; order Hemiptera; family Aphididae; genus Rhopalosiphum; species Rhopalosiphum nymphaeae. The sequence goes on along the minus strand of JAZAQC010000001.1, from coordinate 4,798,363 downwards.
GAATAATCAATAATAACTAGGGCGGCGCTCGCCTTAATACTAGCTGTAACGTTCCGTGCGTTATTTTACTTGTCACCAATCAACAGGCAACAGCTACTCGAATAGGTTGTTGATTATACACTCAATATTATATAATTTTTTATAAAACGTTTTTTCTAAGCGAAAAGTGCAACATAACAAAAGTATCTACTGTATTTGACTATTTTTGTTTGTTTTCAATCAAATCGATATCTTCCTGCAATCTTTTAAGGTAAGTGATGAGCCAAACGTCTATATAAAATGTATACCTACCAATATAATGATGATTTAAAAATTTCCAATCAAATTGAAAAATGTTTTCAAGATTATTGGAATATAGAGATGGAAGTGTTGCGTAAATTTATCCCACTTTGTTAAAAAAATTCTTACTTGGAAAATTAGAATTTATAAATTCTAAAACTAGTTTTCAAATTTTTGCAAATTATTTTCAAAATATTTTTAATTAGACAACATTATTGAGGGATACCTCAAACAAGTACCTAGTTAACAAATATTGTATGTATTCAACTGTTTTATTATTATCAGCGCCTCTTATACTGGTATAAATAATAAACATTATAAATCAAGTATTTCAGATATTTTTTTCTTCGACTTTTGCTTTATGATTGACACTAGGCATTAATCCATAATTTATAATATACATTTTATACGATTGGAAAGAATACTCAACTTTGACTATTTATTATTCATATTGTATTATATTAGGTTAGACACAATGGCTGAAAAATCCAATGAAAAATATCAATTTGGAAAAACTGAAAATTCTTCTGAAACCGCAATATCTTCCAACAACATAGCTGATAAAAATGACGAAAATTCTTCGGGTACCATCTGTACCATTTCATCTAGTTCTAAAAACATACCAGAAGTATTTTTATCCTTCGATGAACAATCTCCTGAACTTAATGCACTTCAACCGTCATCTTCAATAAGTCGTACATTTTCTATGAAAAAAATTGTTGGTAAATTTTTCGATGAAATTGTTTGTGATGATAAATACAAAAACCGTAATAATGATAATGTAATTGAAAATAAAAATAACAATCTCGTCGATATAAACAATAAACCCAATGTTTATGCTCCAGATGATAATAATATTCAACACAATATTTTAGAAAACATATATATGGTTGACTCTCCATCGTCTTGTTCAAACGTGCTTATAAATTACATCCATTTTCCCGAGTTGTGTTTATCAATCAAAGAACCGTATTATACTTATTCACAGCTCCCATTATCAATTTCACTCACGCCTCCATTAAACCTTGATGTTAGTGTAGTTAAGCATGGCCAAGAATATATTGATTTTATGTCTGTTTTCACAGAATTTGATATTTATACACCATTTCTGGAAAAAATATTCTCATATTTAACTTATAGAGATATTGCATCGATGACCGCTGTGTCTAAAACTTGGCGCAAAGCGGTTTTAAAATCTGTAACTGCTCAACAAAAGTTGGAAAAAGTTTTTATACACGCAATATTATATTTTTGTCATAGTAATGCAAATGTAACTGATGAGTATAAACAATTGTTTGATAAGATTTTGATACATTTTAAAAATCAAATTCAGTTTAAAAAACAAGATTTTTAAAACATAAAAAATTGTACCATACTTAGTTAAAATAAAATAGATTGCTTATAGATAAAATAACATAAATACATTATCTATTTATCATAGTATATAGTGATTAGAGATGTATTCCAAAATTATTTAAATTAATACTACGATATAAATAACTCGTAGAACATCTGGTTTTTATTTTATAATTAAGTTATACTTTTATAGTTTGATTCTTGAATTATAAGGTAGGTAGGTAGGTACTAAGAAAATATTTAACTATAGTAATAATAGAGAGGTATAAATAAGTATCTTTAACCACCTATCGCTACTAAATCTTAGGTACCTATGTAGGCTAAAATACTAACATAACATTAATTTTATATGTATATGTATAATTTATTGCACCTTTAGTAATTATAAACCGAACAAATCACCTATCATCTAAATTATATTTACAATGAAAACTAAAGACCTTTTTTGTATGTAATTTTTTAATGTTATATTTGCTTAGTCATTAGAAAATTATAAAAGTAGAATTAATTATAATATCAGCCTACTACAAACATCGACTGCCGATTTATATATATATAAATGCAGACGTACCTTTTTTGTAATTAACTTATTAATTTATATACGATATACTTCCACTATAGTTAATGAAAATCTATTATTGTTCTATTTAAATTTGTAAAACTATATTGAATTATAATTATTAAATATTTAACCTATACAAAACACTGAATTACTAAATATATACACAAGCAGTCGAGCTAAATAGGTTTTATATGAAAATAAATCATTAAATATAATTTAATACTAAACACTTTTACCTATACTCTTGTGATTATAATTATAAAAGATTATCATTTTATTATTGTTTAACTATATTTTTTAAGTTAAAATACATTTATATTTTTCCGTTTTGTATTATAACTGACTCAATTAACAATAGGTAATTAGTAAAGCTTTTTTACATAACTGACAATTTAATTTAATTTTGTCGCCTAAATATAATTAAACCGGATGCAAATGTTATTCATTTTAATAAAATTAATATTAACATTACCGCATAAATCATCATTCATAACGACTAAATAATATTTTTTAAATAAATCAATTTCTCAATTAATCATTATAAAACAAATCAGGGTGTTTGGTTTAAAATGATTAAAATTTGTATTTTTATATATTTCAATTATAAAATAATGAACTTGAATGTAATTATTTTACAACTTGTGTGTTCAAACGGAATAAATTATATTATAATAAAATATTAAAATGTAACTAAAAATTCCTATCTAAACAATTATACAATTTTAGAATTATTATCGTACCTATATAATAATCACTTGTACCTTTTTAATCTATACATTAATGTGTGTATATGAATTGATGTTGAAAAAAACGCCGGTTGTCATTTGCGCATCGCTATTGTAAATTTTGACTTTTTTTGTAAGACAGTTGCGCATCGTTCGATTTTTGGGTTATACATCATTTGAGCATCAGCCGTTTAAAAGGTCTTACATCATTTACGCATAAATATTATTTAACAATATAATTATATATTAAAAAAATGCTAGTTGTTTTCTAACTTTGGTCATAAAATTCATACATCAACTTTCAAATATTGTACAGATATTATACAGAAAGAAATATAGACAGAGACCTATGTTAACATTAAAGATATTTCTAGAGGTATTCATCATGTACAACGGGCACCAGAACGTCAAACATTAGATTACATTAATAAACATTGGTTTAAGTATACTTCCGGTGAAATAAACAGGTTTCATTTTGTTAAAATAATGAGACATTATAATATACCAAGTATTGATTTATAATATTATCTATTTTAAAGCTTAATTTATTTATTTTTATTCATACAATTTATTTTTTATTTATTTCTATTCAAATTATATTTATATTTTAACTATGACTGTAATGTGCCAACACAATTGTTCATTTCAATATGTGTATTTGTATAATTATCATGACTACAATTCAATTTATTTTAATTATTTGGAATTATTTATTACATATGATTTATGAAAATCATTACATTTTCAATTAAAAACTATTTTTTATACAATTCTATTGTTCATCATGTTGATGCGCATTTGATGTATGATAATTTGGTGCAGGTAAACAGACGATGCGCAAATGATATACAGCCGAAAAAAATTTATCTGTGCATTTATCTTTGTTAATTAATTAACTGTAAGTCATAAATTATTAACTACCTAGTTACATTTTATTTACCTGTTATAATAAAATTTATATATTATATGCGTTTATAAAATGTATATCGATTGTAGTAAAGTAGTATTGATTAGATATTATATAACACTTATACTTGTAGTTTGAAAATATTGTTTATAATTTCTATGAAATGTGTTTTATGATGTGTACTTATCTATAATAAATTTCTATCTGTACCTATTTAACTAATTTTTGAAAATTGTCTTATATTATTAATGATGTATTCATGCAAATCACTTGGATACTTCCTATCACCTATTATGATTACTTCTGAAGTATTTAATAATAAACTAAAATACACACAAGTATATAAGCACTTTATTTTATAGCTAGTGGTCAATAGCGCATTTTAGAGTTAAAACATACAAACGTCTTTGTACTCCCTCTGTCATACCATGTTTGTTAGAAGTATAATCATTTTTTAATTCATAATTATTAATAATTATTTAAAATACCTATAATGTATACAATTTTTAAAATAAATGATAATTATTTTTAGCTCATCTCTGAAACTTAACAGACTTCAGCAACAGCCTGTAGTACGATAATATGCTTCTGTACGCTTAATATATTTTCATACAGCGCAGTTTATTAGCTGTTAACTATTTTTTATGTTTGCGATTATTATCGGATAAATCAGTCTACATGCAAATTTCAGTCTCCATTTTACAAGTGGTGTAAGCCGTTTCCGTTGGTCCTCCTATACGTTCTGTGCAATGCGGAATGAATTAAAACATTTAAAACGTGGTTTAATTAAGTAAGTCCGAGACGTAAACCTGTGTGCATCGTTTAATAATTCGTCACGAGCAGCGCCGTATCGTGCAGTGTCGGCTATTGTAATCATGTACACGGATAACAATTATCGTCGTTTTCTGAGCGCTCTACGTCCTACGCGTTATTGTGACTACTTAAAAGTGGAACGTGCATAACTTTCATATATTGTGTTTCTCTAAAACGAATATCACTTATAGCCATTGCGTCTAGTGATAATACGACGTCGCACTGTTGCACAAAATGCTCGTTGACCACAGACTTCTTATACTATATAGAAATCTGTGTCGTCGACCCACGATCCATGTATGAAAATATTATCTCTATCACAAACAAATAGATATGTAATACATTTTAAACTTGCGTCGTCTATATCTGTGATGTCGAAAGGCGCTAGAGCTGACATTTTCAATTGTTTAGTAGCGTTCATGACTTAGGATATTTATTGTATTTTATTATACGATTTCGGTGACAATCAAGATTCGTCAGGTACCTAACCAGTAACTGCTAACCATGATATCGTAGCGCTGACCGACGACGACGCGCACGGAATATTAAGCGACGGGCGTATTATTATGTATAAGTATTATTTTATTATATTTCTCGTGATTTTACGGCCGACTGGGTTTTCAGTTGTCGATGATTAGGGGGCGTCACCAGTCGGTCAACAGTTGCGCGGGCGGGTCGTCCGTGAGCGCGCGACGGCGCGAACTCGCGAGAGCGCCCCACGGTCCAAGCCTGAACGTGAAACCACGCTGGCCGGCCCCTTGTACACATCGATCGTTGTCGTCAGGCCCGTAGCACCGCATCTTCCATAAACGTGCGGGCGGCGATCAACCGTACAATAATAATACTATGTTATCCATGTCCGCACCACTCCATGTCGTTCTCCTACCTCGAAACCGCCGCAGTCACTACTGAGTGCGCATCGGCAAAATATAATATTTTAAGAACGACAACAACAACAACAACAATAATAATAATATAAACATTATACGCCTACGACCTCATGGCGGCAGTGGTGACAAAAATAAAGAGAGCAGCATATGACAGACGGACAGAATTCTAACGCGAAAAATTATATATTTTCTTTTATAATTGATAAAATGTCTTAAGGTCGAATTAAACACCATATAGATTTTTGAAATTGCTATCGATTAAAATAACCATACTTTTTGTATTCGTGTCGTTGTTTACCTAGATTTTGTTTGTTATTGCTAGATAAATAAATTTGTATAAAATAATGTTCCTGCATACGTCGTGAGCTCGAAATCAGACAATTTAGTCATTTTGGTTCATTTAATTTAATGCCTGCCAAGTAGAATATAATTTATCTACATGAATTAATGTATTAAAAATACAAATTTACTTCGTATTTAAATTTCGATATTCACGACAGCAAAAAATATATTTAAAACTATTGTCTTATAATTGTGTAAAAGTGTTTTGTCACAAATGTGTAAACACGAACATCATATTTAATATTTATAACCCGTTATTGTGATAACGTTTGATATTATATCCAAATCTAAGTATTAAGGGGAGGGTTAATTTAAAATGTATAGCTTGGCTTACCACCATCGTCCATTACTTTTATTGGTAGTTTTGTTGAAAAAATTGTCAAGTTGAAAATAAAAAAATGAAATTTAAATTGTCTCCCTTTTCGTCAGTTTATGCATAGTTATTTCATATTTAAAATATTTAGTTAACCAATACCAATAAAATATACTAGGTATGTACTAGGTAGGTATAGGCAGAACTACCAATTTTGATAATTTTTAATATCTATTAAAATCCGAATAAATCCGATAAGTAATCAGCCGTATGTACCGGCCCATGGCCCATGGGAATAATAATATCTTACCAATATTGTTCAATATTACGGTTTATTTTAGCTACTACTTGGTCGCAACGATAACGATACGATAACAATAACATTTTTTTGTCTGCGATTGCGTTGGATCAGCCGTTGACCGTTGGTAGATATATTTGTACGTCCGGCGTCGGTCGTCATAATAATAATAATATATAAATATATATATATACGCTTTGCTAAGAAAGCAGGTATGTAATAAATGCTATTTTTGATTTAACGCGTTTGTTTATTTTCTTCTATTTTAGTACCTAACCACAGTGACAACTGACAATCTCCATAAGTTATATAATACTATATTTCCAAATATAATATTAATATTGTATATAAATATACATAATATACGCATGTAAAACAGTGCGTGGGTAACGGGTAAGAGAGGGGATCGCAGTGCTGAGGCAATGAGGCGGATTGAGCCGTTTAAGCTGACAAACCATGAGCAGTGTGTCGCCCCGGCCTCGTCAGACTCGATCCCGAACCGCTCTATACGATGTTTTATATCAAAAAAATGTAATTACACATTGAATATGGTAGAAGCTTATACGATTATTGAAACAATGACAAATTTATACAAGCTGATTCTTATTATAAAACACATTCATTATTTCAAAAAGTACTCATGTTTTTAAAAACATTTTTTTACATAGTTTCAAGTTGTTAAAAAAACAACATTTTTATTAAATAATTATATTGTTAAATATTTTTATTCGTATATTTTTTAAAGTTTTTTATTTTTTTGAATGACAACATAGTTTTCATTTCATTTTCTAAAGCAGAATAATTTTCTGAGTATTTTGATACATAAAAATCGAATTTAAGGCGAGTAGTTTATGAGTTATAAGCAGGGCTCATAAGTTCGTGCACTAAAAAATGTATAAATAAACATGCATTCATGCACTAAGAATTGGTAAAATCTACATTTAAAAGTTCGAAAATATGCATTTATATGTCCTAAAATTTTTAAATTATGCGTTCAAAATATGCATTATGTAAAAAAAATCATGAGTTAATTTTAAAATAATAATTGAAACCAAATTTTGACAAAAAATAATGCAAGCGGCCTGCAATTGTTAGTTTTTCTTTCGGCATTGTTTAAATAAAATATGAATAATGTGTACGGTGGTATCTTACACGAAAACAGGAAATCGAACGGACGAACGCATACGATTCATACGAGTAAGCAACTCATAGGCGAGTGCAAAAAAAATATACTGTACCAATGTACAAACATTTTAGATACGGGTTGGTGAAAAGCATCGCACTCGTATACATGCACGTACAGGGTTCGTTTCAACGACAGACTTTGTATGGCGGAAGATGGTAGCGGTAGCAATAACATTATTTCGGCGTTACTACGTAAAACGCATAAAATCTAAATAGGTATTTACTAGGACACCAGTCACCCGAGAATAAAAATAAATCAAAACACTGTCTTTTAATAAACGGGACAGTAAATAAAAAACAAGAAACTTTTCATTTAATTATCTAAAAAAAATGTTTATGAAATAATATGGGCTATCAGCTCAAAAAACTCGATTATATGCCAAATATGCCTTTACACCCAAAACATGCAAAAACATGCACTATTAAAATTTATATTATTATTACTACTATTATGAAACGGAATTGTATCTAAGTTAGCATGTTTTCCTGTGTAGCAGAAAATACATGCAAATACATGAACTTACGAGCCATGGTATTAGTTCGATGCCATTCCATTATTTACTTACTATAATTCAATTTTTATTTTGAATACTGTTACTACTTTAACTTGTGTAATGCACATTTGTATTAATTTCTAAAAAATATAATTGACTATTTAAAAACCAGTTACTAGTATGCAATATGCACATACATTGCATCATCAAAACATTTCATTTTAGAAACCTTCCTGTTCTATAATTTTTAATTATGTCTTTTTTTACACATACAATGTCTAGGAATAAAACTTTTTTATAATAAAATTTAAGAGTGTCTTTTTCGGTATTGCGTGAATTACAAAGATTCATAATTTTATAATAAATAAACTTATAAAAGATCAACTTTGATAGCATACATTCACTAATTATAGAAATTTGAAAAATTTAATTTAATCTGCTTGGTAGTTTTTCAATTAATTTAATTGAGATGGTTTTGGTTTAAATTGGGGTGAGATTGAGATAAGTAAATATCTATTATCTGACATAGTATCTAAGTTAGCATGTTTTCCTGTGTAGCAGAAAATACATGCAAATACATGAACTTACGAGCCTTGGTTATAAGTATTTAAAGTTATGTTGCATGGAGTGGAGTGGTACGGAACTATCCCGCAAAATGTTTGTCCACCACTCCGCTTGTCTAAACTTTAAATACTTATTAAGTTATAACTCATAAAATACTCGCCCTAAATTCGATTTTTATGTATTAAAATACTCAGGAAATTATTCTAACTTGGAAAATGAAATTAAAATTCCATGTTGTCATTCAAAAAAATAAAAAAAACTTTAACAAATATTTAACAATATAATTTTTTAGTAAAAACTTTGTTTTTTTAACAACTTGAAACTATGTAAAAAAATGTTTTCAAAAACATAAATACTTTTTTAAATAATGAATGTTTCATGATAAAAGAATCAACCTGTATAAGTTAGCAAACTATTGAGTGCTTATGAAATAAAAGTTATGCTGTAGTTTTTTTATTTATAAAAATAACGAACCAAAAAATATATAGTATTTAGCATAATTTATACTTATTATTTATTATTAATAGTATTATATTAATATTATTAATGATTATTACTAATATTTAGACCAGAAGATAATTAATAACCGAAAAAGTATCTTTAGTAGTTAAGATAATTAGTTTCTTATACCTGCATGTGTTGTGTCCGTCTTATAAGTACGTAACATTGCAAATTTACGCTCAGTAGATCACGTTTGATTCCGTTAGTTTAAAAATTTAAGTGAATCGACTTAATATGAAACTTGATGGTAAGTACATTATCTGTACAATTCAATGAAACGTTTTTCATACGAAGTTCATTCTGGAACTTAAAAAATCTAAAAAATATGCACAATTATTTTTATAATATATTTGTAGTTAAAATTTGGACGAAATTACGTGTTTTAACAATATTAATTATTTTGTTATAACTCACATACATTATTCGTGAGAACTTAAAATTTTATGTATATTATGAATTACTATACGCGAAGTAAATCTTTAAATATACAGATTACCTAATTTTAAATTATTATGTATTATTTTTTTTATGAACCCATTCACGCGGTTTCACGGTATTTACAGTAAGCCCAGTGAGGTATTAAAAGTTAATAACAATAATTTAATGTGGTATAAATATATGTTATTAATTATTAATAATATAATAAATACAATATTTTCTGAAAAAAATTAATCAGCCTACCGTAGTACAAAAAGTAAAATAAATTATTTTAATAGTTATATTAAAAAACATATCATGAAATCTATTTAATAATATAAGCTAACAGACTGTCTCTGCTCAAAAACGTTTTTATTTTCTAGTATACAATATTATATTATTTAATTAAACAATTTATAAAAGTAAAAAATAAAAGCAAAACATTTAAAATCAAATTTATTTTAAATATAAACAAATTTTAAGCCATCTTGGTAAATATAATAATATATAATATTATAAAATATTAACATAATTTTAATATACCTATAGATATAATATATATATATCTGTATGTTGTTTGATACATTTATAAAATTCGTTGTGTAGATATCAGATATAGATAATATAAATGACAAATGACAGAATAATGCATTTATCACTATGGTAATTAATTTTGTACTATTTTTATCAGCGTCGTCGTCATACGTTAACGGGCTTCATATTTATTATTCATAATAATATATGTTTATATTTAATTTTTATTATTAGTCTGTCTCTTTGTAAAATTTACTGTAGACCGTCGATATACGCCGATCGCGCAGCTACGCGCTCTAATAAATAATAATCAATAATAGATTAATTGTTTTACGCTGTGTATGATTTTATTCATTGGTATTCATTCCTTTAACGTGGCCATCACCACATCATAAACAAATTATGTGAAATAAAAATAGTTTTTAATTTCTAAGGCCAGAGCTGTACACGTCGTATTCCGTCGCGTTTTCCGTCGAATTCAAGATTCATTATCTTATACCTATCGGAATAGTTATACACGACAAATGTAATACAATGAATCTAGAATTCGACGGAAAATGCAGCGTTCGAAACGCGGTGGAATACGCCGTGTATAGCCCCGGCCTAACAACAAACATTAAATAAAGGCTCACAAAAAATTACGCACACTAATATTTTACGCCCCGGGATCAACCGCAGGATTCCCTCCTTAGTTCTGCTTCTGGACCTATTCAACACCTATTATACAGTAGAGCAATACCCACTTACCTACTTATTTTTTTAATTTGTTATTCAAATCATCGCAAATCCACTAAATCATTTATGTGACATGGTGGTTCTAAGACAAATTTTAACTTATTTAAGTTTTGATAATGTTCTTTCTGCACTTACTAATTTAATCGGTAATTTAAGGAACAAATAAAATACAGTTGACAAATCAAGGAAACTAATAATTTATTTATTATTTTCAATAATTATTAATTTACTCAAATCCATTACACTGTGACATAATTTACCTAAACTCAGAATTAAACAGAAATTTAAATAACTCAATTTACGTAGCAAGTTCTTACAAATTAGAGTCCTTAAATTCATCCATTAAAATTTTTGCATTTTTAATAATTTTGTCCCCAGAATAAATTAAAGTAATACAGTCGATCGTTAATTCGTTAAAAACAACTAATTAATTAACTTATTTTACTAATTTTCGATTGTGTGACGAGTGACGACGGTCAACAGTGTCAATGTATCAATATAAAACTATATTTATGTATATGCTATTTTAGTTATTTTTATTATAACTCAATAAGAATTAATCATAGAATCTATATTTAAATAATAACTATGATATTTGATGCAATAATATTGTACTACGAATTATTTGTACATAATGAATTTGAATTTAATACATTCATGTACCGTACACTCGGCAGTTCAAGTGCAGGTAACCGACACTAGCAGATCATTAGTTAAAATCGGTGAAACACAAAAGCGCATATCGTCTATTTTGTTCCTTAGTAGTAGGATAAAAGCACAAAAATAAATTATATTATCTGTTACGATATTGTATTCATTACACTACAAATTTCACACCCATAAATTTATAATTTTATCGAAGTGCTTAAAGAACACTAGGCAGAAGTTTATTAAAACAATTCAATTAAATTGACGAAAAACTACAAATCACAGCTCTAAAGTCAACTCTAATATAAAAGCATGAAACTTATACAAGGAAAACAATTTTCCGGTTGGACTATTTAAAAACGGTGGGCTTCAAAGTTCAAACTTAATTTTAAGATAGGTATACTCTTTGTAATTATACATTTATACTAATAAGTAATAACTACTAATATGTAATTTAAATTTAAAAATTTTTTAACTCATTTTAATATTACTACTGTAAAAACTTTATTAACAATTATATGATTTTGATAAAATACACTTTATTTTTGTAAAATTTATTTGCGCTTATGGTTTGTTAAAAAGATATTGTTTTTTGTGCTTATGGAATATTTATTTTTGCGCTTTTGGGTTGTGTTTGGGTCATATTTTGCGCTAATAGGCTACAGCCGTTAAAATGTATTTATAATTTATTATTTTATATTATGTTATTTTAATATTAGTATTTAGTTTAGGTAGACATAGATTACAATTAACAATAGTTGAATTTGATCAATTAAAAAAAATAAGATGAAAATTGGATTTAAATAATGAGTTTTATAATAGTTTTAAATTAATTGTTTGATTTTAAGCACTTGATAATTAAATTGTTTGGTGGAGTTTGGTACATGAATTGAAGTTGAGACGATCTTGATGGAACCCTCTGACGGTTAAGAGGGTGTCACGCCCGCGTGTTGTCTTCGTCTTATAAGTACGTAACATAGGAAATTTACGCTCAGCACTTCAGCAGATCACGTTAAGCTCCGTCAGTTTAAAAACTTCAATGAATCGATCTATTATGAAATTATGATTGTATGTTGGTTTTTTACGATAATTCAATTTTTCAACAAGTTATGCGTATATAGCGTAAATTAAAAATGCTCATAACTCATTTGAAAACTTAATAATCGTAAAAAACCAACATACAAACACAGATAATGTTCTTACCATCAAGTTTCATAATAGGTCGATTTATTCTAATTTTTAAACTGACGGAGCTAAACGTGATCCGCAATTCGCTGGACGTAAATTTGTTATATTACGTATTTGTAAGACAAGGATAACACATGCAGGTATTGCGGCCTTTTAAAACGTATCTTACAATTTTGTTATAATAATATAGTATGTCTATATAGCTATATTTTTTTTCCCAAACCATTGAAAACCAAACCTAGGTATCTACTATCTACTATCTATGTGTTATTAATTATTATAAATTATAGTATAGCCAATAAAGGTAATAATAAAAATATAAAACAATCTGCTCAATGTGTAATAAGTATATAAAAATAAATAAATAAATTGTCATTATGTAAACTATTGAAAGAAAATGTCATATCCAATTAACCATGTCTGTAATAAACTACTAACTAGGAAGTATTCGTATACCTGACACAATAAAATAGTATGGTAGATAATAAGTATTAGTGTATGTCTAGTAATATTTTATAAATTATAGTAATATTTTCAGTAATATAGGTATTGTTATATCCTGTTCCAGTTTGATCTGATTCGGTTGTTTTTGGTAGTGGGTTCTTCTTAAGGAAAGAAAATTATTAACGCAGTTTTGGTCAATATGATTACTTTTATTGATTTATTTAATGAATAATCTTAAACTTACATTGTAAAAAATAAAACGTCTTGTTAAATTACAGCTTGCGATCGACTGATTGCAAAAAATATGCTGGCGACGAATATTGCATACACAATGAAATTGCTTACATGTTACATTCTTATTACTAAATAAGGGGTTCTTAACAGTATCTATTACAAAGATGAAATTATTATTTTAAGAAAAGTTTAGCAATTTTTAAAAGTAAAATTTAAATTTAAATTTTTAAAAGTTTTATAATTTTATTCGATATTTATTGTTCATTTTTAATTTTTTTCGGAAAATATATTTCTTTTAGTGAAAAAAATAATATTTATACACTTAGTGTAAGCATGGTTTATAAGGCATGACGGGAGAGCGTCAAATATCCACTAGAATTTTTTATTGGTACAATACGATTTAACTTGAAAGCTTAAATAAGGTATATTTGTATATTTATTGGTAAAAAATGTTTTTGATTGGCCATTTAGATATTATTATAAAATAAAAATTGTAACCAAAAAAGTCAATGGTTATAACTTGTAGCTGTTTATTTATTATACACATATATTATAAACAGGAAGTTAAAAATAAAATGTTTTCTTACCGATTAAAAATTATTGAGAAACGGGAGATTACCTAAAATTATCAATAATTTTCATAATTGTATTATTCCTCTATTTCTTCATCGTTTCTACAGTTACGTGTATGTAATTATATTATGTCTATATAAGACGTAGGTATTGGTGTAAGGTCTAGAATTAAGTTACTTTATAACTTACTACATGTGCTTGAATATTTCGAACAAAAATTGACAAATTTAATAGGTACGAACTACGAGGTACCTACAATTATTGGCATTAGTCCTGTGATATCTACATAGTACATACCCATTAGATATTACTTCAATAAATAATAATATAATATACGACCTATGTTTAAACGAATATTGTAATAAATAATAATTAATAACTATTTGTAAGTGCCCGTTTTTGGTGTATTTTCGTTGAAGCTTAAAACTTGAAATCAATATAATTTTATTACAACGAATTTTGGTCAAATCGCCGAAAACTGAACGCGGCATTACAAAAATATTATTATTCCAAGACGTATAACTTGTATGAGTTAATGGAATATTTGCTCGTAAAATGATAATCGTAATACATTACTACCTATCATTCTATTTGAAAGTAACTATAGACTGCATACGACTAGCGGAGAGCTTTTTCGAAAAAAAATTTGAAATAAACAATAAATACCTAGGTATAAAATAATGTCGTAGTATATAATTATGGCTATATGGGTAAACACGAATATAAAATATTTATAGATTGAGACGTCGGCATCCTCGATGGGTAAGAGTGATAGGGGGTTTTGCCTTTCCAATTGGCGTTGTAAATTACGTTCTTCTTCTTAGCCCGCTGATAGAGCATATTATTCCGCGAATATTGTGCACGTAGATCATTATTTCTGCTTATTCGATATTTCGGTTTACCGAATTTATATATTATTGTTAACCCGTGGTGTCCGTTATCACTTATCATTTAGCATGACCGGTGACAAGAATAATATAATATTAATATTACGGCTTATCGTTTTCTATCTTTTGCACATCGCGTTTTAGGTCGTTCGCTGTCGTTTTTCGTCTCTACCGGCAGTTAAATAGCTTGATAATAATAATTATTTACTACTGCTTAGCCACCGATCAACCGACAATATTAACAATACCTACATGGCTACATCAACTTTACATTTTTTTTCGTAATTATTTTGCGGTCTTGCGGACAGAACCCGACAACGCGACCAGCTGGAAATCAGTCACGTTGGTCGTCCAGTTGTGCCGATCATCCAAAGGGTCATCCTTTGTGACGGCTTTGTCGGGCATTCCATCCGTTGTTAACAAGACCACCCGTCTCGTCATCGTTAGAGGATTTGACCGGAAATTCGCAATACAAACACGAATTGGCATTGTAAATGTGAGAAAAAAGTACGTAATACACTATATATTATAATAATATGTTAAACAGTTGGGACGGTGGCATCTCGCAAGTTATTGCATGTGCATGTGCTGCTTGTGCGTAGTATCTATCGCATCGAACGAAGTTAGTTCGATTAAATTTTAATACGTTTTGATATAGGTTGAAATTGTGAAGCTCGATGATTAGGTATAAGTGTATATTGGTTTTTTATTTTATTTATTCGTTCTTCGTGTCTGTCTATACGTCTTGGCTCCAACGGCGGCATGCCTTTATTGAATTTTAAAGATAAATAATACAAATACCTACCGAGCAAGCACGTTCGTAGGCATTTTTAAGGGGGGGGGGGAGGGTCAAAATATTTAAATTATTAAGTTTTTATTTCATTATCTGATTAGTGATAAAAGTAATGTTTGTGACGCGTTTTCTCTCGTATGGTTAAGGAACGTAAAAATTTAATTATTATGTGTGGATAGTTAGAACTTAATCTCACAGCATTAATTTTAAATAATTAATATGTAATTTTAAATTATCAAATCTATTTTTTTTTAATAAATAAAATGTCGTTATTGATTTGATAATTTTAGGTTATTTATAAAATTAAATGTTTCTAACTTCTATAAAATAATTAAAGAACTACTAAATAATTTTGAAATAACTTATTTGTATTTTACTTAAAAATAAACATAACTGTATTATAATTATAGTAAACAATCTTGTTTAAAACATATTATTAAATAGTATGTATACCTATATTCACATATTATACTGTATAAAAAACATAAAATAAATAATAAAAACTTTTAATATTCAACCATAGATATATAGGTATAACACACTATTAAATGAGATTAAAAAATAAACATCACTAAGATCAAACTTCATAAAACGATTACCTCATACAACTTGGAGTTCTATAAAAATAATTATTTACAAATAGGTAGATACAAACTATTATAAAAAATATTTATGAATAATAATTATTGATTGAATAATAGTTCCATTTTGTGTGGTAATAGACAAAATTCATTTATAATTTCTTTTAATTCAAATTTATGATTTATATCAAACTCATTATGTACAACTATCATGCATAAACCATTAAGGCGATTATCACCAATAGTATTTCTTGTCCAAATTTTCACTCTACACAATTTACTAAAAGTTCTTTCTCCTGAACATGTTGTAACTAGTAAAGTTAACGTAATAGTTAGGGTAGTATGAATTGCTGTAATAAATTCGCTTTATCTACCTAAAAGATTTATAAAACTTATATTTTTAATTTTACTTTGCAACCAAATTATCAATTTCATAAAAATTATTTCTACTATTATGTTTATAAATTCATCATGCTACATTTTATATTTGACCCAGAAAAGCCGAGGGGGCAATTGCCCATACTTCCCCCCTGCTGACACCTTTGTTACCGAGGGCATATATGTATTAAACTATTAAGTGTATCATGTGTAGTTATGATGTGCTTTTGATGACAATATCAGACAAATGTCGAATATGTATTTATTAGTAGAGAGAAATAAGTTTTGACCCTCCCCCTAAAAAAGTGATTTTTTTGGGTAATTAAATTAACTATCTAACAATAAAGCAAATAAAAATATATTTATTTCATTATAAATACCTATTATTAATTAATAACAAGCGCATTAATATAAATTAAGTTATAAGAATATTATCCTTTTATATCAACAGGATGCTTAAAAAAAAAAATACAATATTATACAAAGAAAACTCGAAATGTATACATTTCATTTTAATTTAAGAATTTTATAATATCATTAATATCATCAAATATGTTTTAAAAAATGTGCAAAGTATGTTAAAATATGCAGTATAAAATATAAATATTTTTGTGTCTTGAAATTAATTTCTATTTTAATTAGCAATAAATCTTATAGTCCATAAAAAACATTAAATATAACTATTTCCAAGACCAATTTATCAGACTATCACTTGATTTTCTTAAATTACACCGAGTTTTATGAATTCAAAGAATACAATAAACATTATAACACTTCCAATTTAAAAAAAAAAATTAACTCGTACCTATATATTTAAAAATAGATCATGTAACAGTAAAAGCTTAAAGTAAAATTTCTTAATAATGATCAATTTTTACATTTAAGTACTTGTGCATAATTAAAATCTAAAGTTTAATTTTAGTTTATTATATTTTTTTAATTCATTTTATTTATTCAGTTTTTTTAATTTTGAAATAATTAAATTTTTGTTATATGGCCTACATATTTTTATCACATTAATTATGACGAAGCTAGAAATGTATATTTATTATTTATATCCTACACCTACCTCTACCAGTATTCATGTAACTTTTGTGCAAATAGTAAAAAAAAGCTATTCTAGCTTTTTTAACAGAAAGTTTGAATAACAAATTAATTTTGTATTTTATTTTTAAAATTTTTAAATTATAATGGCATTTTAAATTCACAGTCTTAATAATAAATATTAATAAGGTATATTCAGCCTATTAATTTTTTATGTATGTTTATTATAATACATGGTATTTTCAACATTATAGTTGATTACTATTTGTAAAAGCCGATTTTTAATTTAAAGTAAAATAATTTGAGCTGTATAAAATATAATAAAATAGTGCATTATAAAATGCTGATTTTATTTATTAATACCTCTTAATATATATATATCTAAATTATTTAAGTATTAACTTGATATATTATAATTATAATTTATTTTTTAAATGTCAATGAAACTATCTAACTATTAATTAATGTTGTTAGTATTAGATTATACAAATATAAAATAAATAAACTTAGGTTAGAATTAATTTATCATTTTTTTTTTTATATTTTTTAGCTATCACAAAACAAAAAATGGCTAATACTATTTATGAAGAATCTCTTTGTGTTGACAAGTCTTTCATATCCACTTCAACATCTTATAGATTTATACATACAACTAGTTCTAAATTTTATAATGATTCATCTTTGATGCCAAGTTTTTGTAATCATTCAACTGATCTTGGTGTTCGTAAACTTTCTTCGGCCATTCATAATTTAGACTATGGTGTTTTTAAACTAAAAGACAGCTCTAATGTAAAAGATTCAGTTCCTATTTGTATCCCACTTTTATCTTTAAATCAAGAACCTTCAAACAAATTGAGTATAATTTCGTGTTTTCGAATGCAAATGAATCAATCAAATACATATTCTAAATTCAATTTTAAATTTTCAAAAAATAAAAATATTAATTTGTATAAAAGTATTCATCATAAACGTATTAATTTAGAAGGTCAGCAAAAAGTAGATTTTATGTATTATTTATCTAAGCGTTATAATTTTGTCCCTGTAACCGAGAAAATATTTTCATTTATGCACGGAAAAGACATTTTGGCAATGTCTATGGTATCTAAAGCTTGGAATAATGCAGTAAAATATTCACCATCAGCTAAAAGAAAAAAAAAATTGTATGTAACATACATGCGATCAGAAAAAGAAAATCATGGGCATGTTGAACAAAGACGATTCTATTTACAGAATAGAAGAGTCTTTGCTGATATTACTAATATCATATGTTTTCCATTAAAATAAAATGGAAAGTATTAAGGCAAGTACAATTATTATAACAAATAACTTAACTTAGGTATGTAAGAAATAAAAAACACCAAAAAATTCAATATTGTATTAGAGAATATTAGTTTTTTTATTTTTATTATATTTTAATAATTCATATCTTAAAGTAAAAATCAACATTTTGTTACAACCTACATTTATATTTCAAATCTAAATCTAAATATTAGTCAAATTTTTTTGACAAACAAAAAGATTTAAAAAAACTATTTAACTGTAGTCTGCAGTTTTTTTTTTTTTAAATCAAAGTTATTATTTTTGGAATAATGTGTATTCGACATTAATTTACTTATCTTATAAATATAAGTAATTTCCTAATAAGTAATACTGATTTATAAACTGTTTCTTATTTTTATGTAAAACAATTTAATATTAACTCAATTTCAGATTCCTCACAAGTTGTCACAGTAACCACATGAACAATTGTTATTAGTATATAATTCTATTACCAAAATTTCTTTTTTAGTACTCCAAATATGCACTTAAATTCTTTGTATAAAATATATCATTATATGCTAATATTTAATAATATCAATATCATATTGTATAATAATATTTTACAGTTATTATATATTGTTTTATTTTTAGTTATCTGTAAAATAATTTCTTACACATGTATAACACATGTAACTGTATTTTTTGTTATGTATTTACTACAATTTGTTAAAATATTGCTCTTATATATTTTTGAAAATTCAAAATGATGTCTTACACAATTTTTCCTAATTATCTCATTGATTTTGTTGTTTAATAGCACTTGTTCATAAAATAACTGTAATACTTGTTTAATTTAATATTTTCTAATCTTATAATTTGATCAATTGAAAATTGATCTATGTTCAACTAAATGTAATTTTGTATTTATGAGTTTAAAATCTTTATTAAGTAAGTAATTATGTTAACCACATATTTATTTTTCACCAAAATGCAATAGTTCAAATAATTAAGTACTATTCTTGTACCTGTATTAAATTCTGTAAAAGTGCATATAATAATAAACCTCTTATTTACTTTTCAATTTCACTAATATAAGGAAATCCCAATTATTTGTATTAAAATACAAATTAATCTTATGTTTATGAAATATACTAGTTGTATTATCTGATTCTGTTCTAAAAAAAATAAACAAAATTATAAAATACCGTATATTTAAGGTTTGAGTGTATTTCAGTTTGTAGGGCGAACAATTGGTCTATACACTTTGCATTATCTAAAAATCTAGTTTTTAATATATTTTAAGAAAGTGTTATGAAAACAAACATTGATGTGAAACAAAGAAATCAATTTTATAGTTATACCTACTTCCACTCATAATATTAAATATTTTTACTAAATATATGCATTCAATATGCAAATACAATAATTAGGGGAGAACAACATTTAAAATTGATTTAAAAACTAATTTTGAAACTTTTGGTTAAAGTAAAATATTATACATATATTCAAAATAATAATTATATAATTATAACTAAGAGAATGTGGGTAAGGTAATAGTTAAAATTAACTGTATTAGGCATTAGTTAATTTAAGTAAGCAATATGTACAGTAGCACAGTTATAAGTATTATAGTTAATAAATAACACTGAGTTACTATGAAAAAAATATTAACTCAGCTTAAAAGAAATTAATATTTTTTTTTTATTTACTATCTATGTCTTGAGTCAAGGAAATAGTGGAATAAAGTGCAACTTTAAGTTTTTTGTATAACATACCTAACTAAAACTTTGTTCAATAATAAATTATGAATGTGGTAATAAGAGTTGAAATTAATTCTACTAATTAACATTAAGAGATTGTCGAGAACAAATACATTTTCCTAAAGAAAAATTAATCATTACCTAATTAAGAAGTTTAATTTTTGGATCTCGAGACTGGCCATTGTTATTTGAGATGGAGTTCAATATTGGAAAATGTCTAAGTATGTGCATGCAAATCTTGTGAATTTCTGCATAAAATCTTGTAAGTAAATGATTATTATTCATTACCAATGTAAATAACATGATGTAATGTAAAAGAAATAATATGGAGACACGCACCAAGTTGTAGTTGATGATTAACATTTTTTACTAAAATGTTAGTATCTTTACACTGTTTATTCACTATAGCCATAATAAAAAATATTTTAATTATATTTTCTACTTCAATGACATTTTATATTGAAATTAAATTCAATATCTGATAATTCAATTTTTTTTTATCAAACACATTAAGAACTAATTCTGCCTAAATATAAAATAATTTAGGTTTTAATTTCAATATATATATATGAAATGAATAACAATTTTCTAATTTCTTTTTGATATATGTAATTGTATTAAATTTGTATCATTTTAGATTTTTAGAGGTTGATTAGAATAATGTGTGTTTTTTTAATAAAAGTATAAGTAGTTTAGTAGTTCTCTAAGGTGTTGAGAATATTATTTAACATTAAATAAAGGTGTACCTTTCTTTTTTAGACCATTCATTCTACATTATTCGTACTATTACCAGTATCACGATTTATAGAAGGTGGTGAATCATCTACGGGTAATATCCGATTCATTCATAAAAATAAAATATTGAACCAATGATTATTAGGTAAAATAATTACTATTTAACACAATAACAATATAACATGTTAAATATGCAGTGTTTTACTATATTTGATGCGCGTATTATTCTCGTGATTATGTCAGTTGACTTCAGGCCCTCCAGTGCAATACCGTTGTGTTTTCCTCATAATATTAGTAATATTTTATAACTATATAGTAATGAATGATATGTTTATGAAATAATATTATGATGTAAAATCCTTGAGTTATTTTCGTTTATAAAATAAGAAAATAAAAAAAGTTTTGGCTATACAAAAACTATATATATATATATACAATAAATTAATAACATTAATAACTAGGTATATAACTGTATAATAAGAGTAATGTGTATATATATTAATATAGTATAGTAATCATAATAAAAATCATATTTTTTTTGGGGGGGGGGAGCTGTAGCTTGGTTCTATACTGGATTTCCAATGTATTATGTAGTTAATTCATTAGTTTTTGGAGGACTAAGCCCCACCCTATTTATGATTATGACTTATGAGTATACTATATTATAATATACTATAGTCTTATAGTATATTACAAAATACTAGTACACACGTGATCTCGTCATCTTTTCTGGAAAAATTACTTTTACTATTCTAAAAATAAACGTAAATAAAATCTAAGTACACTGTTCAAAAGTAGTCATTTCACTGAATGATCTAAAAAAGAAGCGTTAGTTTGAGAACTGAGTGAATTCTAAAGCCATAAAGATACCTTAATAATTGTCGACCATGACACCCGACATGTTTATGTATTTATACGCTATTGAATATGTATTAGCAAAAATATTACATAAAACTATTATTATTGTATAGATGTATTTTTAAATTATCTAGGAATGGCTTAATCATAAAGCTTAGGTTTTATAAAGCACACCAGAAATATATACTGTTTTTAGACTAACTAGGTAAGTACAATGATTTTTAAAGAAATAATTAAATACCCACAGTATATCTACTATTCCTTTCTCCAGAAACGATGTATCTATAATGTCATTAGAACCTAATGACCTCTCGTTATTGGCCTCTCGCCTATTTTATGTTTGGTCGTTTGGCCCCTAAGCTTTGGTCTTTATATTTCTTAGAAAAGTTATATAGTCAATTGCAAATTATATAACTATACGAGTATGGGCACGAACGAGGAACGGCTATAATAATGATTACTACAAATGACAGGTTTTTCCAATTATTTAACTGATATGACAGTAGATACCCAACTTAATTTAATATAATATCTATATAGAATAAAGATTAAAGTTTATCTTTATATTAATACCTATGTACTATACTTACGATTTTCTGTTGTCGCCAGTAGGTTTCCGTATTTTATATAGTATTTAGTGTGATTTTAATTCTTTAGTAATAGTGTTTTTCGATACAAGAACCAGTACTGTACTGCTGAACTACGGTGTATCAACTATCAAGTATGTTTTTTTAATTTAATTTATTGCATATTGCAAATAAATTATACACACGTAGGTATGTAAATTAGAAAAATTTTTACTAAACTATTTTATTTATTTTTAATTTTAGTTAAAATTTCAATTTTAATCGTAATAATCTGTTAGTTTCCTATATCATCAAACAGACGATATAATAAAAAAATAATAAATATGCATCTGATTTAGTAATGAAATATTTAAAAGATTTAGATGGAACAGAATAAGTTTTAGAACTAATATATTTTAAACACCAAGCGTCGTCACTGTTTTCCGATTTAAATACAGCACTTCTATTGGATTTGATTAATGTGATAAATTTTAATTCTTTAAATATATACTCAAACATATAAATAGTCTTAAGAATTTTTTTTACTCTCCTGGTGACAGTGGCTTCTTGTGAACGAAGTTTTAATAAATTAAAAATTAAAAAAACCATCTACGCTCGACGTTAGGACAGGAACGTTTTACAAATTTAAGAATATTATCAATTTAATTTTTAAAACTAACAATTCAATCAGCTATGATGACATTGTAGACGATTTCACAGCAACAAAGGTTAGAAATATAAAATTTTAATATTAATGACAATGATTTATTGTAATATTTTATATTATATAATAACATATTGCATGTATTTACAAATAATAAGAAACGATGACACGTTTTGCTTTTATGGTTTATTTTTTGTAAATTAAGACTTACATAATATATGAACAATCTATTATAACTCATTAACTTTATTATTTAAAAATATAGCAGTATTTTGATTTAAACGTAAGGATGTAAATTATTACATTTATATAAAAATTATACTTATAAAATAAAACAAAAATAAGCGCCAAAATATAATTTACCAAGGACGCTACGGAGGGCAGTTACGGCACTGAAAGGCACTGGACAGTGAGCATTAACTCTGTCAATAATAAATTTAGATAGGTATACTAATGTACTACAGAGACTGTCAGGTATTTGAAAAATTGAAAATTAGTATCAAGTCATCGCGATACTAAATACCTATTAGATACTTGTGTTTGGAGTGTTCGTGATACATTAAAGATTAATATAAACTAAGTCTGTAAGTCACGGATTTTAAAATATATATAAATATACTATAATAGTATATTAATATATTTTAAACAATAATTTATAGTCAATTACTCAATAGTAGTAATAGTTACTATAGAATTTATTCTATGACACAATTAATAATTATTTAATAATTTAATTATTATAATAATTAATAAATTCATAAAAAACACATTATAGGTACCTATTGAATTATTTTAATAAAAGTAATTTATTATGGTTTGTTTTATGTTATTAATATAATAACATAATATAATTTGTTAATTTTATACTATAATCTTCGACAATTTTCATTAAATATAAAGAATGTGATGGATTATTATTTATTGGAAATGTTATTTTGACTAATCGTTATGCTTTAATTATGGTTACTCGTTTAAAAAATAATTATTATTTAATTTATTTGCAAGAAAATATGGATCTATGTAAGAGTTATAGTTTTTTTATTATTATATTTAAGCTGATATTCGATGAATTTGATATATTTTAGCCTTTAGGTATATTATATACATATATTACCTATAGTCACTTGTTTAATAGTAGGCATATACCGATAACCGGGTTTTTTTTGGCGTTATTCATGTTCATTTTTATTTTTCCATCAAAGAGGGTATATTTTGCTTTCGCAATAATTTCAGTGATTATTTTTCTTTATCTCTTGAATTTATTCTTTAATTATATAACAAATTGTTCTTGTCTGAATAATTTTTATAATTTATTTTCTTTTAGATTCAGAACGGAGCGATGAATGTATTGATTTTACAATGATGTCTGCAAACACTTTTTGGGGCATTACAAATGCTTTGATTTTTAAAAAAAGGGAATGGTCGGAACTTGTTTTCTACTTTAGGGGTCAAAAAATTTAGTATCGAAAAAAACCCAAACAAATCAAGGAAAACGTGGATTTTTATGCAAATCAAATTTTATGGTATAATTAAAAAACGAATAGGTGTAGATACTTATTGAAATGTTTACCAAATATTTATATTATATTTTTTTATTTATCGTAAAATTTTCAAAATATTTCTTATATTTTTGAGCTATTGATAGGCATGAGAATTTTTTTTTTATAAATATTTGAAAATTTAATACAACGCTTTTCATACGTTCATTGTTTATTTTTCAATTTAAAAATATCTAAAATTTATGATCACAAAATTTTGCATTTTATTATTAAGTTATTATTTTGAAAACATTTATAAAAATCACGAAAATTAACAAATTATTTTATAGTTGGAAATTTGTAAAATTTGTAATTTGTAATTAAATGCGAAGTATTTATAAATTTTTAAACTTTTTATGAAAAAAATTCTATCGGAAAATCAAATTAATTTTTTCTGATCATTTGAAAATCAATTTTTACAACATTAGATATTTACCCACATCCATAAAATAATTATCTTCTCAATTTTTTTTTTACATTTTGTCGTATTTCATTAGGTATGTGATAAAATTTTCAAAATATTTTAACTTTTTTTTCTGTAGTTGTTGATCAACTATTTGCTGGGTCAAAATTCTTGAAAATGTAATATAAAAAGATTCCATACAAATAGGTAGGTAAAACCATAAAATCTAATAAATATATAAAGGAAATTATTTTATATTCAAATTTAGATGCAATTACTTATTTAAACGATAAGTCGATAAATAATGAATTTAATTATTTTTTTATAACGTAACAATAATTTTTCTGGGGATTTAAAAATTGTATATACATTATGTATTATGAATTTTACTATAATTAATGACATTTTTAATTTCTTTTAATATATTTTATTATCTTATTTATACTATGAATTTATTGTTACTGTTATACGTTATATATATAGATATACCTACTGTAATTAATTTTATATTATATTATAATAATTAATACTAATAATATTTAATAAATGCAATATTTTCTTAGCCTACTGTTATACTAAAAGTAAAATAAATTATTTTAATAGTGATATCAAAAAAACATCACGAAATAATCTAGTGATATAGGCTGACAATTTTCCGCTCAGAATTGTTTCTCGTATCTTTACACAACGATTTATGTCATTGAATTCAAATTTAACATTTTAACACATTTATAAAAGTGATCCACTTGACATCTGTTATTATTATACAAATACTATACACCACCACGGGAAATTGGAAACTAAAGGTAAAACAAAATTAACGTATCGTCGAATAAAATTAAATAAACGGTGGTGTAAATTGTTTACGTGGGTGTAGAATTTTTTCGTCGTTTCACCTATTATCACGTATTTTTATGACAATTTGTATTCATCAATTTTTTTTATGCATTAATCAATATCAGTACTTAAACAACTAAATATAAACTTTAATCCGAGATATTTTTACGTCCCACGACTTCTCTTCGGAACACTGTAACACAAGTCACGTTATATGCACAATACATGATATTTATATTGATAATACATAAATATTAAAACATAATACGTAAATAGTCGTTAATAGTCTTTCTCTCAAGTCACCCCCCGATTTCGCGCGCTCGTCCTCGCTGCAGTCACCCCATGTTGGCACGATTTAACCATGCTGCGCTGCGTTCAAATGTGCTCCTCAATCGGTTTTCGGGGGTTCAAGATTTTTCGTCTTCTTGTTAGACTTACTACAAAGTTTGCTGAAAAATGACTTTGACTTCGGTTTGCCGACGTTTGGCGCCGCCGGTGTCGTCGTGTATTCAGTCTCCGGTGCGGGCTGAGCCACAGGTGTCGTATATTCCGTCTCCGGTCCGGGCTGATCTCGTTCCGGTGGATCTGCGAATTTGGACGTTGTGCGATCGGTTTCGGTCGTCGTTTCGCAACAGAACGCTTTGCCGTCGTCATCGTTGTTGCCGTCTTCGCCGCCACCGCTCTCGGTAACTGTCACCACGAATAAACGGTCGACGATCCGCTTGTAAATGCACGCGTGTCGACTATTTCGGTCCGAGACACTGTCGTGACGTCGATCGCCGAAATACTCGCGGAGCAACCACTGCCTGCAATCGTTACACAACGTGCTCGAGCTATTACAACGACCGTCATTACCGAGATTCGGGTCAACGTCGTTTTCGTCGTAGTCGCCGTCATCATCGTCGCAG
The DNA here is from genome assembly GCA_036289425.1 of Rhopalosiphum nymphaeae. Lineage (NCBI taxonomy): Eukaryota > Metazoa > Arthropoda > Insecta > Hemiptera > Aphididae > Rhopalosiphum > Rhopalosiphum nymphaeae. The sequence continues at coordinate 4,771,149 of JAZAQC010000001.1, read as the reverse complement.
TCACTGTCCCGGACTGTCATATTCGCACCTGCCTCGTTTCTACTGCTACATTCCGTTGGCACTTTCATGGTCACACGGTTTTCCGCCTTCAGCGCACTCGGAACCACATCGTTGTTGTCCTGCTTCGGGACCCCCACGGCTGCCGGACCGCGTTCCACCACCAGAGGGACTTCCGCGGTCGCACTGTTACTCGCCACCCGCGTACCCTCCGAGGCCCCTCCGCCCTCCATCGCTGTGACCTCCGAGGCCCCTTCGGTGTCCGCCACCGGTGTTCGATCGACCATCGATATCCACACAGATCCCCAGCGTAAGCCCACAGTGTAACGTCGGCCACCTGCGGCGTATGTGCCCAGTTTGATGGCGCCAGGCATAAATCGTTTCGCCCGGCCTCGCTTACGGTCGCCGCCCCCGTTGTCTGTTCCGGCGGCGGGCTTGCCGTTCGTCGACTTGCAGTGTACCAGTGGTCTCCTGTTCGGGTTCACCTCGTATATCTGTCGTTCCGGCACGCCCTGGGCCAACAGCTCGTCGTGTAACATCGCCGCCTGTTCACCCGGCACCACCAGTACGTAATTCAATTTCAAACTCGCTTCTAGGCCGCCGATTCCCGTGCAACTGCAGTCCATCGCAGTCGTGCGCAAGAAATTCACGCTGATAGATCGCTACCCCGATCGCGTATCATTAGCGGTTCGCACATTGTATAATGCATAGGTGTTAATTATCAGGCGTACGAGTTGTTGACGCCGTTTCCATAGCGAGCTACACTATACAATCACATCGTATTAAGTATAATATTACGTATAGTTAAAATGAGTTTTAGATAATAAATTATATAATATTGTAGTATTTTCGTGTTATTAGTGCGCGATTAGTTTAAATTGAAAATCGGCGATAATATTGTATTATATTATAGCTGTAATCTAGGTTTGTATAATTATAGGTAACCAAATGATTTATTAATAATACAAACTGTATTAACCCCGATTTTGCGCCTGGGTTACAATGAATTTATCTTTCTACTGTTTTCTATTTCGCTTTATTTGAATTATATGTAATATAATATAAGCCCTTATGTACACAATAAACTATAATGATTAATTGTATGATTTTTCTGTTAGCAATTCTGAATATATTGTTTTATATGATTACAAGTAACTGGAGACGAATAGGTAAAAATCGACTTAAATTAATTATCATTAGGATTGGTATGAGTTATCGAGTTAATAATATCGAAATATGTTAAAAATTAACAATAAATTGTAAATAATAAAAGTAATCATTATAATTTATTGTGTTAATAAATATTTTATTTTATTTTTTATATGTATGTTACGGGTAATGTAAACCACGATTTTTTTTTAATCAACTAATATTATTTTTTTTTTTTATGATAAATTGTAATTAAAAGTTTTACCTATTTATAACAATTTATAAGTAGTATTGGTTTTTTAAAAAACAATGATTATTAATTTTATTCATATATCATAATATTACAAATATTTTGATGGAATAACAAAAAAAAATTAACAAATATTATCATTTTATTTTTATAGTAAATTAAATTAAATTTGCAAATAATTGCAATTTACTATAAATTATGAAATTTTTGAAACACTGTGTAAAAACTTATTTTTGATACTTATCGTACTGCCTATTTAAGAATTATAGTTTTCCTTTATGGATATTGCCATATCGGAATGATAAAAGTAATAGCGTCTTGATAAAATCAGTCAACAATATGTTATATTGTTTAACAATAAATAATAATTGATATTTTCGACTAAGCAGTCGAGTTTTTGTACTGTACACGACACTTTTTATACTTTGTTACTTTGTATATGTTTTAAAAATGGAATCTAAATTTTACAAACATTTGAACAAAGTTATCAGAACGAAAAAAACTAACTATACAAGTAAATCAAAATATTATGAAATAGTTGATTATTTAAAACAACTGAAGCTAGAGAAGAAAATCAATTTAAAATTAATGAAAACATATGACTTAATGGCAATAGGTACTAGGAGACGAAAAATTAATTATGCCAATAACTGCAGACGGTAATTGTGTCCTTATGATGAAGAGATATTTAAAATTGCACATGAAATAAAAATTTATCTATTGGGCACGGTGATAGAATAGAAATCGTATGAAGTAAGAAATAAATAAAAAATAAAAAATATAACTGGGGAAACAATAATGCCATATTTAAATTTATGTGAGTCATGTAAGAAAAAAAAAATACAGTGAAAAAAGGATTGGTGATTAAAGGTACGGTTTCCCTGCAGCGTCAGACGCCGTAGATTTTATTATTATATCCCACTAGTCTGACTGCGACCGTTGTCTCTTTCGCACGTAGTTTTCACGTATAAGTTCTGGTTTTTAATTTTTCAAAATATTATCTTTAAAGTAAATATCTTTATATTTTTTATGACCACTATCAAAAATAACTGTATTGTTTTCCACCAAGCCAATCAAGGCTTCGTCCTCTGATGGGGAAAATGAAAATTTATTCGACATACACGTATTGACGCCGGGCGTCTTGACGCAACACTAGTCCAGACCGGTACTGACGCATGACGCCGCGTCAAACGGATTGACGCGCTGCGTCAAACGCGAGTAGGGAAACCAGTCATACACAAAATACATAATCTAGGGTCTCGGCGTCTGACGCCGTGTCTGGACGCTGCAGGGAAACCGTACCTTAAACCAATTATTTTTTCAAAAATGAATTTGAGGTGTCAAATATTATGAATAAAATTAATAATCATTGTTTTAAAAAAAAATCAATACTATAAATTATTATAGATAGGTAATAATAGTTTATAATTTATAATAAAAATAAAAAATAATATTAGATAGTTAAAAAAAAATTCGTGGTTTACATTGCCCGTAACAGATATATATTTATACTAATTTTGATATTGATATAATTTGTAACCATTAACCAATGACAAAATTAAATTCATCTGTAAGCTACACTTTTTCAAAAAGTATAAGATTTGAAAAATAAGCTAAACACTACCCGAGTCTCAGAATTTATTTATATATTTTTTATTGAAAATGGTCCAGTATATATAGTTTATGATTTTTGTGCATCAAACATACAAACTTTTCAGGCTTATAATATTAGTATAGATAATAACTGATAGGTAGGAAACAAATTTAAATGTAAATTATATTTTTTTCTGAATGTCCGAAAACATTGCTTTCCAAGCATAAAATTCATTTCATGTATCAAGGAACTAAAAAATGTAACTTTTATTTTGAATTTTTAAGACTTACATTTTACAGCATTTTTTAAGTTTCTAAGTCATTTTTATGTAGGAATTGATAAAATTCGATAAAAATCAAGCAGCACCTGATTATTCAGTGTTATTATTAAATATAATGTAAAAGTATAACAAATGTATTTATTATTTTAATGTATATTCATTTTTTTGATTAAAAAAGGACGAGAGTAGAACTAGAAGGTGATAAAAATGATACGAATAATTTATACCCAAGAATATAAATTATACAATTAAACCAATTTTTTCAATGTTAAAAATCATTTTTAAAAAAAATTCTGTGTTGAGTGCATTAAATAGTATTTTTTAAGGCATTTTTCTAGTTTTTTCAGAACATTTAAATCCGTTTTCTACTGATACTGATAATCATTTCGATCACCTATCCTATACACTTATATGGTAATGGCGTATTCCAAAAAATCATTAATTATTGTTTGTTTTACCATTTTTATTAAAATATCTCCTGAACAATAATCGTTCTAAATCAAAGCAACGAATTCCTCTGAACTACCTATATTAAGTTTTATTATGATTGAGAAAAAGGAAATTTTTTTTTTCACAGGTCCATTCTTGTATATTTTATTATTAATTGAGCAGTTGATGTTGATATTAACATGTAGTCGGTGATTATTATCACCTTACACCTAGCTACTACACATAATTTTTTTTATAATGACATTTAAAGATAGATTTATAAGATCTCTAGACCACCAATATTTTTTAATAAATATTATATATAATATACATTATTGACAATTTTTAAATAAATTTATTTTGCAGTAATTTATAATGTAAAGTTAACTTTGTGTTAGTGTATTAATTATTGTGGAACAAGGATTTTTATGAATTGAATTATCACCAAATATGTTCTTAAAAAAAATATATTTTCTATTCAGATTATATTGTTTAATTATATGCCGTAAAATATATTTGTAAAAACCAAAAAAAAAAAAAAAAATCGTGTTTAAAAAATTAAAAGTGGGCAAGTATATATAACCATTAACACATATCTAATTTAAATTTAATAATATATTTAATAGTTTATGTTACATAATAAAAGCATTAAAGGCATAGTTTTTAATACTCAGTATTGAAATTACAAAAAATAAATCGATTAAAAATTACACAATATAAATTCCAGGTTTATACGCGCCCCCAATACAGCGTATATTAATCGTCGTCCTATTCAAATATTTCCTAACATACGCAGCCGAGGTGGTCGGGCACTAGCGTTTTGGACGGCGTAACGGTAACACTTCCATTTGCCGCTGATGGCCGCCATAAAGATTGTAGTAGTATCCAATTCGCATCCGTTCCGGTGCGCGTACTTTAGGCTCCTGTAATGGCCGCTTAACCCGGCGGCGTGGCACGTGCTTGTGTCCCACGGGCATCCATTCCGGTGCAAGTAACTTAAACATTCGAGGTGACCGCCCAGCGAAGCGGCGACGCACGTCCACTCGTCCCACGGGCACCCATGCTGACGTGCGTACCTCAAACAATCGACGTGTCCGTTGTACGCGGCCACCGCGCAGATGTTGATATCCCACGGGCATCCATTTTGGAGAGCATATTTGAAACATTCAATGTTTCCGTGCTGGGCGGCCACGGTGCACGTCGTTTCGTCCCACGGGCAGTTGTTTGTTCGCGCGTAATCCAGGTACGCCAGCTGGTTATAGCGCGCGGCCTCCGCGGTCGTTCTGACGTCCCACTCGAAGCCCAACTCGCGCAAGTATTTCAACACCGCGACGTTGCCGAAACGTGCGGCCAACGTGCAGATATCGGGCGGGAAATCGAAGTCGCGTCTCCACACGTACGTGTATTGCAGCGTGCTGAGTCGCCAACCGCTGGCCGATGCCATTGTTACCACGGTGCCGCCCGTGTCGCAGCCGTGCTGGTGCGCGTATTGCAAGCACTCGATGTTGCCGGTCCGGCCGGCCGCCCCGATCGTGTGCGAGTTCCACGGCATACCCGCGACGTGCGCCACTCGCAGACAGTCGACGTGCCCGTTCAGAGCGGCCATTAAGCACACGTCCGGTTGCTGGCTGGTGGTCAACAGCCTCGCGGCCTTGCGGGCTTTTATCAGATATTCGCAACAGTCCCGTAAGTCGACCCGCACTATGGGTCCCGGTAACGAGTCATACCACAACCGCTGTTTGGCGCTGCAAAACTGGTACGCCAACTTCGTCAGACTGAACACCATCGTGTACACAGTTGTCGGTGGAAGTGGGGTCAGCTGATAAACCGTCGGCTGTGTACGGAAGAGTCGTTCGCTTGGCGCGACGTTGATTTTGATCGTAGATATACCGCGAATGACAATGATGACCAAGTACAGCCACTGTCAACAAAAACTTAAACGTGTGAATATAATGTTTTCATTTGAAGTGCACCAGTGGCGTAGCTTGGGTTTCATCAGCTTAGTGTATGCATTGAAATAGTAAGTTAATAAAATTGTGGGGGGTTACGCCCCCCACACCCCCCTATACTCTTAAAATTTAACTTGAAACATACAATGACACAACGTTTTACGTATTTGTTAATATATATCACGTAAGTACATAACACAATATTTAATATTGCCGGTAGAATAATTCGATAGACGACGGCTGACGATAGCGTATACAAAACTGATTCTGCATACACGAGTGACAAAAACACGATCGCGAGCATTCTATGTTTTGTTATTAATATTATCGATAAGAAATATAAATAGCTGTCGCTGAATGTCTGTACCCGTATGCAATCGCCAACGTGCATACTGCATACATAATGAACATGATAGGTATTAGCCATTAGGTATAGCGGACTATAGCGCGGTGTGGCCGTAGTGTTGCGGATTAATCAATCCTAATGAACTCAGAAAAATATCCGCAAAATATTATATTATGAAATACTAAATTAATACAATCAAAAATTGTTTTATAAAAATATTACATTATCAATACAAAAAAAATTATTTTTTCAATTTGTGAAGTGTATGCTGTACATACGTACAGGCTACGCCACTGGAGCGCACTTATGTATAAATTACACTATCGTATATTATGGGCTATAGCTAGTTAACTACAGCTATAGTTCACGCAAAAATGTTTATCAAATTAATAAAGAATAACGTTTTGTATTGACTATTTTTAAACGATGTTTACTATAAAATTTCTTTGCATAGTGTATATTTATAATATCATTAATATCATATGTAAAGTTAAAGTTCTAGATTAATCGTACGTCCGTACAAACGTTTTGTAATAGCTGTGCGCAGTAGCACCACTATACGCAGTAGCTAATATTAAATGTGCAGTAGCAAATTTAAAAGTGTGCAGTATATTTTTTGGATCTTATACATTTTTATTTGATTAATATTTAATATTAATTATTGAAAATTATTAATTAGCATTTATTCATTTAAAATCGGTACGTTAACACTAAATATAATATAAAAGCTGAAAGCCTTAAAATGTATTTCTATTGTTGATAATAGTGCCAAAGTTAGTTTTTAACTAAATTTATATAATTGTTTTAAGTATAAAATTGTGTTATATTTTATTTCTAATGTTCCTATTAAAGAAGCTATTTGTTTATATTTAATAATATAATAATTAACAAGTACATATATCAACTCAAGCTATTTCGTTTTTAATTTTAAAATTTTGAGTCGTATCAAGGACTTTTATAGAAAATTGTCTTAGATTGTATTTATTATAAATAATTATTAATAATTACAAAATATAATTATGCAACAAAGTTATATATGGCATACCCATTGTACACTACTAAGTCTATGTTTATTTTAAAATATTTTGGTGTGTGGAATTACATATGCAGTAGGACAATACCCTAATTTTAGGCACTGGCTATGCGAATTTTATGCATAATAGTGTTACCAAACAGTCAAACTGATAAAAACCACAATTGAATTGGCTATTTTCAGGAAGTTCCTGCAACACGTGAACTATTTATAGTTTAAATATTCATAATATATTTAAATGACTGTTTTTTTGTTTGGCTTATCTTTGTGTCGTACGTACTCATACAAAACGAAATTAGTAATGTCTCTGTATGGCGATAGGGATGGATCACTATATAGATGACGTATTTTCTAAGGAATATTCGATAGACAATTATCACAACACGTATGGTCATGTCATAGAATATTATTCTATATGTCGTGTAATACAATTGTTGCGCGAATATCCGCCGGACTATTAATATATTAATACACGACAATTGAAAATCGTGTGCAGAGTTTATAAATTCAGTACCTACGCGCGTGCACATATCAATGCTTTCAATTCTATAAAATATTTTATTCCAACGAAAAATAATTTAATTTAATTTATCCTGATAAAATGTTACTTAGTTATAAAGTATATAGTATTGCGTTATATTAAAAATAATAAATAAATAATAAAAATGATTATTAAGTTACTATTGTTACTATACTATGTTGAACGAGTGCAAAACCGCTTCTTTAGCTATGCTATGGCTTCTTCCCAAAAACTGAACACTCCTAACAGTCCAATATTCTTATCAACCTATCATGGATGCACTAAATCTTTTCTCTCTCGAGGACAGGCGTTTAAATGCTGATCGTACTTCCTTTTTAAAATTAATTCAGGGTAAAATTGATGCTCCACAACTCCTTGAGCGTATTAGCCTTAGAGTTCATACTAATCTAGTCAATACTATCTAGTCCAATACTAGATCAACTGAGTCCTTTCTATCAAATGATCCTTTTGTTAGAGCTGTGCGCAGTTTAAATAATAATAGTGTTGATATTTGGCCTTAAATTTTTATATTTTAATCTGTTTTATTTTTTTTTATTAATATTTTGTTATCCACATCATTTATGTTCATTTTTACCTATAATTTTATACCATATAAAAAGTCGATTGGCGTTTAAACCAATAAAATTATGACATATTTAATTTTTTAATGACGGTAGGGGGGTTGTTTCGTGTTTTTACACGTATATTTAATTACTTAGACACGGCTATGGTGGTAGGTGCTCGGTGAGTCCACGGTGAACCGGCTAGGATAAAAGAACAATACGAATTTCACTATTTTGTATGATGTATTTTTATTTATAATAAATAACGGTATACAAAAGCTAGTTGTCAAATGTCACTATGCCAGGTGTTGACGAAATAAAAGAGAATATATAGTTATGCTTTACGTGGTTTTACGACTAATATACGTTCTCGGTAAGACAGTCCATGCAAGAGATCGAGATTTTCGAGAACTTGTCTTTCCGTCCCCCCCTGTATGGGGAGAGTCGACGGTGTCGCGTCGTCGTTGCCCGTGGTGGCGGTTGGTAAGGCGCAGACCGGTCGTTGCAGTGTCTGTATTCTGTGCTAGCGACCGTTGTGTACCGTATCAACCAGGTATTTTGGATGCATTTTTAGATTATAGTTATAACTTCTCAACCGGTGGCGTATTCACAGGGGGGAGGGGGTCCGAACCAAGGATTGATGATTTAGCTGCTATTTATTTATTAGGGCACTCGCATATATTTTATTTTTACCATTAGTTAAGTATATGTTAACATATTTTTATTTTAAGTTATATTTGGTAATGATATATACCTAGTATGTATCTTATATAAAACAATTTATTAAAAATTGTCGTTAACAATAATGTTACCTACTATTTGTTCATACAATAGAAAATGTGAAAAAAAGAAAATTAATTAATTTAAATTTAAAACTTGTTGTTTTTATTAATACGTACCTATTAATTTTATTACAGCTAATAATTTGTTTATATTTTATAATTTCTTTTCATGAAAGAAACAATTTCATTGAGCTGTACAAAGCTCTCATTAATTTAATTCAAAATTGAGAAATTTAAGAATTTTTAGTTTCATTGATTTAAAAAAAAATACTTTATTGGATCAAAATCATACCCGCTTTACATTAATTTAACATGCTTTTTTCATAGGCGTGGATATACTACGAACAACTATTTCAATTAATTTATTTGAAGAATATGTAATATGAATAATATGTCAAATATACAAAAATATATACATTTTTACTTTTTTAAATTAAATTATTTAATTGTATATATAGTATCTAAAGATAAGAAATCCAAATTTGTTTTAAAAATCTATACACTCCGTAATTAAATCAATCGGTATGCTAAAATGAATATAAGTCTTTTAAAAAAAAAACAGTCCTTAAATAAAAGCTTAAATTCGAAACAGTAAATTCAGTGACGTTACTACATCGTTTAACAAATGTTCAAGTAGGTATCGTATAAATAATATTAGTTTTTCATATAGGTACAAAAATGTGTTAAATTGAAAATACACTACGATCGATACCTAAATTAAAAGAGATATATTTTATCGCAAATTCGTCTCGATCCATGCGTCACATGCATAATATTATTATTATTATCTTACGATAATACTCACATTAGTACAGTTTTTTTTTTATTGTTGTTCACTTGCGCATACACCACCCAGCGACTAGAAAATTGTCCATAAGCGGGACGAGATTGTTGTTGGACACAGCACAAATGAATTGAAGACCGACGCTGATACTGTGCGACGTAATGAAATTTCGATTCAAAGAATAAGGGTGGCTCGCCTGAAATGTACAGCCGCAACTGGGGGGCAGGTGTTCACCACTGCTGTAAAGGAATGCTGCGCGTTAAATATTTATATTATATTTTTTTCTGAAAAAATATCTGACCTTGAAATTATAAAACGGAAAAAAAGTTCGATTTAATTTATTGTTTTAAAACCTAATTTTTGAAAATATAATTTATAATTTACTCACGACTTGATATATTTTTTACAAATTCGGAATTTTCTAATTTGTGACTATCGCAATATTAATAAAGAATGTTATCACTTATAAACCTATATATTATGATTCTCGACCATCTTTATTATTTAACGGGAATCGATATTATTATGGCTGTGAATTAAACATCTTAAAATGGTAAATATTATTTAGACTGAAACTAGGCTAATATAAAAACCCTGGCCGCATATGGGATTAAAAATTTTTTTCTTAGTTTAGGATCCATTAGTATGCAGCTGTTTCAAAAACACAATATTGTGCAATGAAATATCCAACGAACGACGTAATTTATATGATACATCATGATGTTTATAGTAGTTCAACAGGCCAAATGTGTTCAACTACCTGCTGCGATCGATGATAAAAGGAAATAATGTAATATAATGGATGTGCGCCTTCTACACTGCAGCTGTATCTTGTATCTTGGCCTGGGTTATATATATATATACATTTAGAGGAACCCGAATACAAACGTGTTTATTCACTGCTAGGGAAAAAATAATGTGCATACAGTAAAATCGTAATAAATTTATATAAGTTGATAGCACACTGTTCATACACAAATTGACAATTATAATGTCTCCAATATAGTTTTTATTAGCTTTTTATTTAATTTTTAATTTTTACATTTTAATAATTGGCAGTATATTTATTTACTACTTAGGTACACAACTTATATTTACAATATATACAGAATGATTCTTTTATTATTAAATATTAATTATTATTTCAAAATTTGTAATTTCATCCTTTTCTAAAACTATATAATATTTTTATTTTGTTTTCACTTTCATATTTAATAGTGTTATCGCTGGATTTTGATTTTCAAATGGCAATCTATATTTAAAATGTCATAAAATAGTAGGGCAATAAAATTATTATTTTTTAATTTAACCGTTTGTGAGTTATAGCTAAAAAAGAGTTAATATTTTACAAAATAAGTGTTTAATGATAAAAAAATCACTCAGTAAATATTATATATATATACAGGGTGTAACAGATAGAATTGACTTTTGGAATAACTTTTGTTCTAATTAATATTTTCAATTTTTTTTTATTTATCATTTAGAGACCCTAGCAATACATGTATAATTAAATTTTTTTTTGTTTATTTTTTAGTAATAAAAATAAAAAAAATTAAGTTTGATTTAAGTTTTTTGGATAAACTTAAAATAGCCAATTTGTGAATCTGATTATAAGAACAATTTTTATGGTAAAAATATTTATTTAAGTCGGGTAGCTTATTTTTTAGAATTTTTTTAAAAATATGATTTTTAAGAATTTGTTAACTTGAGTATATTTCTTAAATTATTTACTCATCATATAATATTAACAATTTTTGTCATATGTTGAAGTAGCATAATTTTTTTTTTTTGGTCAAGTCTATCTGTTATACTGTGTATATATATATATGTATATAAGTATATTGTCTGCGTTATACAGTTGGGCAGTTTAATCAAAAGACCGTACAAAGTGACCGTTTTATCTTAAATATTTTATTTTATTCTTAATATATCATTAATTATTTTTTAAATACTTATATGGAAACAGAACCATATGGCAGTAGTTAGAAATGTCTAAGATTTTTACTTTTTTAATATAGTTAATTTACAAAAAGATTTTAAAATCAACTAAAGATGTCGATTATCAAAAAAATTGAAACGGGAATACAACTTTTTTTTTAAATTTTCGGAAAGAATATAATATGCCTATAAAAATACATTTCCACCCGAAGAGTAGGCCATTTTTCACAAGGTTTAGGACATTAACTGTTACTAAATAGCAGGAAATCATAAAGTAAATTTGAATGGATTTGACACGTACTGTTTTTATTTTAAATAGATCTATTTTTATTCCAATATACTGAATATTTATCAATCTAATTATGTTATGAGTAGAGCTCAGATGTTGTAGTAGTTAAAAAAGGTAAAATATGCATGAAAAAATGTTAAATGTAACCAAGTATTGAAGTATACCAAACATTTTCATTAATAGATACCAAAATTGTATTCCTAATTACGTGTTTTCTTATTTTATTGATTGCTACTTCCTGATATTAATTTAAATGCATTTTAAAGTAGATTCACATGAAATATCTGTACGAGTATATTTTTCTAAAACTGACCGAAATTCAGTATTCATAATTTTATTAGAAGGAATATTAGCATACATCATTGACTTACCACTTACATAAATCTTTTGAAAATACACAGTTTTTGGAGGTACTTGAAGACAAAATCTGTTGTGTAGTTTATACGTTTTGTTGTACAATTGAATTCTACTAATGATTTTTAAATACATACTTACCAAAATATGACTTCAAAAATATTAAAATTTTTTATATTGTTGTATATTATTCAAAAACTTACTAAGATTTTGCCGTTAAATAAATAAAAAAAGTTGTTGGTATTAAAGCTATTTGGACGTTCAAGTCTCTTTTCAATATCATGATTAAAAAAAAAAATATTTGATCTTAATACCTAATGGTTGAAAATTTAATTTAAGATTCTTTATTATTTTATTAGTGGTTGTTACTAAAATAAAAAAAAATATCGAAGTCACAGTCTCGTTATAATATATAATAAGCGGAAATTATTCAAATGCAGGTGGTAACTATGTGCTATAATGATAATCTAACTACTAAAAGTTATTGATTTGTGTTAAAATGTAATATTTTTGAACAAAAATCACTAAATAATTTCAAGTTAATAAATATATAGGCTCTTAAAATATTATATGTTTTGGCACCGGAGACATGACCCCTTTTTTATCGCCTATCATATACATATAGATGTTTAAATATTTATCTCACAGCAAAAATTACGAGTAAACATGAATGGTCTACGTATTCAGTAAAATATTAAATGATGACCAAGTGTATAAGTATTAAGTTTAGAATTCTTAATTATAATTTATATTGAAATATATTCTCAAAGCACTCAGGGCAGTATAACGTATGGCTTTTAAAATGTTCAATTTTTAATAAATAGATAGATACATACTATGACGTGAACATATGATTCTCATTCTATTTGTACTGAGTAATTAGTGATACAATTATTTTTAAAATAAATATTTTTACTGTACAACATATTATAATTTTATATTAATTAATATTTATCTGGTGTTTCATTTCTTTAGCCAAATCTTTCTACGCCTCGGATTTTACGATTTTATTATTAATTTAGGGCTCGGAAGTTCAAAAAATTTTAAAATACCATTATATGACTTACATATGTACCTTCTTTTAAACATGATGTGCACCCAAAATACGCATAATGTGACTTCACATTCAAAAGGAAACTTTTGGCTGGAGAACCACAAACAATGTTACTTATTTATAATTTCATAAGAGTTCCATTAACAATTCAACTAGAATTTATAATATTTAAGAGGTCTAGAACAAATGGATTCATGAATTCTTTAATGAAATTAGGCTTTTTATTTCCATGATATATTTGTATAGCCATAAAATTATTAATAAGCTTTTTAAAATTTAAATCAAAAATCAGTATTGGTCTCAATTGAGATTTAAAACTTCTAGAAATAAAAAGCCCATCAATGTTAATATATATTTTTTTAACATGATAAGGTATATACAAATTAGTATTATTTTTGTTAAGAATAAGTAGTATCATATTTTCTATTCCCAAATGAATGTATGAACCATTAGTTATATTTAAAACATTATGGGTGTTGGGGGTTTTCATCAAAGTTTTTATATCATTAGGAACTTTTAAACTTTTATTTTTCTTTATTTTAAAGAGAGAATTACAACAATAATGAGAAACATTATATTGAACGATCCAAGACAGAAATACTAATAGATTCAGAAGTTTGATCTTCAACAAATGAATATACAAGAGAATTGTCACATAAAGTTGAAGAACATTGAAAAATTGATGAATCACTCACTACTAAACTGTTGGTTGGTGTTGTTGCTTTCGTTGTTATTATTATACTACTTGTACTAATAACTGTCTATTTTTGTGATGAATTGGATATGGCCTAAAAACAAATTGTTATTAGTTAACAAACCATTAAGACTCAAGATTGAATATAGTTTTACTTACTTCTATTTGAGCTTTAATTCATTTTTTAAATTGACAATTAGAAATAGATGCAATATTTTTAATTCTCTTATATTATTTTGTATATTCTAATAACAAGAAAAACATTATTAACTATAGTACAAAAATGAATTAATCAAAATTACTTAATTAAAAAATAATAGTAACATAAGATATTCAGCTATGGTTCTTAAGTATCTCCTTAAGTGTTTTTAACAAAGAGTCATTTGATCTCTCTATTAATTTATAATACAAAACATACTTTATTATTCATTTTATCAAAACATAAAAGTCCCAGTTAAAATATTATACATATATAATCCTATTTTAAAAATTAATAAACTAATAATTAATATCACCTCACAAAAAAAGATTACTTTTCTCTATCAAATCTTGTATTTGCAGTTCTAAACCACGATTGAACATCATTTTCAAAGCTAGAATCTGAGTATTGTTGGTAATCATTTTTAATAATAACACCTTACAAAACGTATTTATTAATTTTAAAACTAAATCATAGTAAAAAAAGTACAAATATAGTATAAATTATAGTATGTATAAATCCAATATAATATCTTACATATTTCATCACTGAAATTATTTATAAAATTTGAATTCTAAATTTGGACAGATTTTTCTTGAATGCTCTACCAATCCATGAAAAATGTTATGCGAATTTGTTGCTAAATATTTTATTTAGAATTCTTCGAGTATGGCTTTTGGCATCCACACCACCAACCGAGTGAAGAAAATGTTTCTATCAAACAAAAATTGTCTTGAATAAATTCAAAATTGTAAATAAATATTAATTGTTTTAGTACATAAGCAAACCAATTTTTCTTTAACATTATTGTCTGCTTGTAATACTTTTTCACAAGCCAATACACTTTCTTCTGTGCAAAAAGGAAATTGATTTAAAAATTCTGTATCTTTGGAATCATTAGAAAATTTTAAACCTGGTACCATCTGGTACTTTATATTGGCAAATTCATTTTTCAAACTATTCATCTGATTTCACAATCGTTCAATCATCATATGATTAGCAAATAGTTCAGAGTGAATTTTTTTTTAAATAGTTTGAAGTCCTTCTAATATAAAAACAACTATATTATTTATAAATTTAAATAATAAAATGGTTTTAACTATTAAAATAAGTTGATTACAAAATGATCATTATGTACTTGGCAACGATTTAGCCGAATGATTTTGAGTAAGCACAAAATTTGACAAATTTGAAAAATTAAGTTCTTCATAACTATCCGGTTACTGTTAAACATACAATAATAAACATATTTCCTTGAAAAAAATTTGAATAAAATGTATTAATATTTAGCATTTAGTATCCATCAAGTTAAATTTGATTTTAATTAACTAATTAAGTATTATATGTTACTTTAAAAACCATAATAATTTTGGATTAGTAATAGTTTTCACTGTTTTTGTAAATTACTTGTATATCAAGGTTAGATTTTGAAGTTAAAGGATAAATTGTAATAGGCGTTGAATTCGAAGTACAACTTAAATCACCATAGCCATTATATGTGGACAGCAGTACCGGTCCTAAGTTTGTGAAGAAAGTTTCCCCTGATTTAGCAAAAGGTTCATTTTATATACTTATCGTATATTATATAGGTTCAATAACAAATCTATCATTATCTAAAAAATTAAATCAAATAGTACATACATTTAAAGTAAATTATGGTTAATAATAAAATATATTCTAATATCTAATACATACATTATAATATAATTATGTATATTATAGTATTTAGTTAATACATTTGAACTAAAATTAGTTTATATTCAAAATATTAATTTTTTTCATTATCATTATCACTGTTTACAGATAGTCGACATTTTTTATTAGTTTGAAGTGTTTCATCTTCACAGTCAGTTGACTCGTATACTTTTTAGTCCCAGACTTTGCTAAAATTTCCTCAGAAAAAAAGTAAAAATCAAATTTTATAATTTAAAACCAAAATTGTCTAATAAATAAATTAACATTATGTTAATGCCAATAGTAAAATAAATTGCTTTAATAGTAATTATTTTATAATAATGTCATCACCAGAGCTTAAAGTGGAAAAAAATTCTAGAGGGAACTAATATTTCCATATAGTTTTAAGCGTTTCATATATCATTTTAAGTATTATGTGATAATAATATTTGGATAAAAATAAATACATATGTATGTACATATTTTTGAATTTTTAATACATAAAAATACGCACCCTAATTTATGTCTAAAGTATATAGTATGATATGTAACGTATAAACAGTGATTTGTGTAACATACTCATCTTACTTTTATCCTTGAATGATGTTCAAATTTATACTTTATTTCATGTAAAATTTAAATCACAAATAAAACTACATTTTTAAGAATGACTAATGTTTTATAAAAATTTAATATTTTGAAAGAGAATATTCTTTTTTATGGTATGAAGTTGTAATAAGTATTGGTTGTCTTTTAAGAACACCCAGACAAAAAAATATTTGAATCATAAGTATGTAGTATTTTTAGTGCTTTTAATTGTACAAGAAAAATTTAAATTCTACACATGGTGGGGCGAGCATGCTTAAAAAATCACACATTCACACTTTACCTATATATATAAATACCTATATAAAACTCAATTTTACATTATTTAATAAAGAGCTGTTTTAAAAATATCAACCATAAATATTTAAATAGGAACATAAATTGTATTTTCGTTAATAAATGCTTTCTTTAACATGCATTTATAAAGAATGAAAACTAAGATTTTATCTCAGCGGAATTTTGAATTATATTGACTAATGTTTGTTTATAATTGAAGCATTTTGGCTTACCTTACGAATAATTTGTTAAAATGAGAAGTTTTTTAATCATCATTATAGAAAGGGGAACTGAGTACCCCTGCGTCCCCCTGTAGTCCCCCCACTTTAATTCCTGGTTATCACTCATAATTGTTGTTTGTATTCAACACATCCATTAAAGTGAACAAATTTATACCTACAGTACAGCAGAGTGGCACTCACTTGCCCATCGATTTTAAATTATTTGTGTACATTATTAAAAATTATAAAATAACAAAACATTTCTAAAAAAATAAATATATTATTATACTGCCAATATATAATATTTTATTATTTATATTTTACCTAATTATATATGCATGCAGTCAACTTGCAATATAACGAATGAAACTGTTATTACATTGTAAATTTCGTGTTATAACGTAAAATGAAATGTATATTTTTGTTCCGTCGTGATATAACGATATTTTTTTTCTGGGTTAAGCCCTCATGATGTAACGAATTCTTACAATTTTGGATCTTGTTATGATGATATACACATTTTTTAATTTGTATTACAAGATATAATACGTCTGCTGATGTGTAATGACAATGAACAATATAAATTAAAAATAAATAACTTGCTTTTAGGGAGTTAGTTTATCATACGATATGATAAAATGTATATCGATAAAAAACAAAATCCGGTCTTGATGCCATTTTAAGTTATTTACAAGACAAGGCATAAACGACAGTGTATTTTGTAATATTTTAATAAATTTGGACAACGCTACAGACTGGGTAAAGCGCAAGTGACTACACACACAAAAATAGCTGATTTAAAAAAATTAATAAATATTTGTGTGCGTAATAATTAATAAACAATATACACCTTTATTAATAAATAACGACTCACGTATGTTATTATTTTTAATTTATTAAATATATCTAACTATGTATGTATATTGTATATGTTACATACAAAGTCCGGAATTGTACATTTCGTAATTTGTATACAGTGCTTTTTATACATATTACGAATTGTACAATGTTGCTGTACAAAGTAACTAGATTGTACAAGATACAACTTATATTATACAATTCGCGATGTGTACAATAATCACTGTACAAATTGCGAAATGTACAATAATTGTACAAATCATAAAATTTAAAAACATATTCTAAAAATTATAAATTTTCATATAAAAAAAATATTATCATAAAACTACATAGGTATTACTAAAGTCTATTACTAAAAATATGAGAAAATATACACACTAAAATTTTTGAACTCGTTAGATTGTGATTAAAATTTTTATCTCATCCGGCAACTTTTTAAAACGCTCTGTAAAAACATGCAAATGCAATAAATGCATGAACTTTCGGGTCCTACTTATAATATATTTTTTAATAACTTCGTTTTGAAAATATTATCTATCATGCCGAAAGAAAAATCATCTTCGGCATGTAAACTGAAACAATTAGTAAATGCATTTGGCGAAAATATATTCTCAGCCGACAATAAAATATTATTTTGTAAAGTTTTCGAAGTAAAAGCGATATAATTTTTTTAATTTTCTGTCATTCCAATAATTACTTATATTTTTTTCTTTATTTAATCTGCATATTTTTAGTACATAATTTAGATTTTTTTAGTGCATATATGCATACTTATTTCGGCATTTTTAGGACATGATTTATCTGGTCATAATAATTCCTATTGATTATCGGTTTAAATGATAATCATGTAAAATGTTATCAGATAATCGGGACGCAATTAGTATACTCATAATAATTAGTATAGAAAACACAGACGTTTTTCATATGTCACTTTTCTTAATTTATTTTATTTCTATATTTTCGGTGAAAAACCACCTTACAATTTATGGTTAGATATTAATTTTGTTCATGTTATTAGTATCAGTTAAACTGCGACGTTCACTATATAATATTATAATGAAAAATCTTGAAATATTTAAAATGTTTAGTGAAAAAAATAAACAATTATTATTGTATTAATAATTAACAGATACAAATTTGCTTTCCAAAAATTTTTAAATGGTAATTTAAACAAATTTAAAAAACAAAAATAGGATATAGAAAAAGAAGATTTTTATTAAAAATATTAATGACTTGGTACGATATAAAAATATATCACGTCTTGAGTTTGTTTTTGGTGTACAAAAATTTACCCGTTTTTATAAAATTAAAAAAAAAATCATGTACATTTTAGAACAATTAATAATTTATAATACTTAATATATATTATATTTTTAATTACATTATTTATATAAATGACAATTTTCATTCTGTAAAGATTAAAATATGTATATATTAATATTATTAACCAAGACGCAACTCGTACATGTGCATAAATCGCGGTCGCAACTCGAATATGTCGTGAGAAAACCACGGATGCAACTAGGCAAAATTATTATTTATGGGCGTTATTTGAATGTGCCGGAATAACAATTATTGTTGCGGACGAAACTTGAAACAGTCACTGAAAAATCGTGGACGCAACTCAGACATGTTGTGCAAAAACCACGGACACAATTCGATTATTGCGATGTATATTTTCGTTTTATATTGCGTTTAGGAACGCAATTCGTATGCAGCCATAATATCATATTATGCTATGTCAATATACGAGGATGAATTTATGAAAATGAATTCAAGGTAAACCTATCGTATTTGTGTTATAAAAATAATTTATTAAATATCTTTGAAAATTAAGGCAGGCAATATTGTTTTTACTCACTGCACAGATGCGTTTTATCGTTTGCAATTGCTTACCATTGAATTTAATTTTAATTTTGAAAATGTCTATTATTGAGACTTACCGAAAAACGAGGTAGTTAAGATAGTACTTACAATCGATACCTAGTAAAATAAAATAACTTACCGGGTTTTGTTTTAAAAAAAAGAAAAGTTTATAGGCTTAATTAAAAATTGGAGTATGATATGTGATCCATAAACAGATTCCTTCTTTCAAAAAAAAAAATAAAAAATAAAATGATTAAAATACAACTTTTCTATGAGACCTGGCCATTTTTATTGTAAAATCGTTTTTATATTTTCATCAAAATGTCTGTGATATTGTTTATGTACCAAAAAAGCTGACTAATGATTTAATCCCGAAGGAGTCGAAGGACCTACTCGGAAATGTCCGAAGCAATTCATTAGTAGCGCCTGACTTATTGTACGTAAGCAACCCAACGTGCTGCATCTTAAATGTCTGTATTCTCGGATGGAAATTGACGTTACAGTATCATGCAGGATTAATGATGGTGCAGCTTAGTTATGAGGGAAGGCGGTTTCTCTGTAACCTGTTCGGTCTTGTGCAATGATTACGGAGTGCACATAAAACAAATCCTAATCCTTAGGACTGAAGTTTAAAAATTAAAACTATTGAAGTTCGGCGATGGTGAACAGCAAACACTGCAGGTGGAGCGCAACGACAATAAGCGACGAACTAAGTGGCCTCTCGCACAACTTGCAAGTTTCTGACAAACTTTCGGCCACCTCTTGGCACCGATTTCCATTAAGGAAACTGCGGTGTGATGACAATGACTAAATAACAAAATAATAATGATAAAAACTTACGAGATAGTTAATTTATGTTATGTTGAACTCACAATAGTGAGCAATATATTAAATCCAAATCAATATCACAAAAACCTAGTGGTACAGACGTCCCTACAGTTTTGTAGTAAAATTAGTATATTCAATTGTGATTTCATATAAATACTCGTATACATTTAATAAACTTAACTAAAATACAATAAAAAATTTAACCAGTTAGAAGCACTTAAAATTTAATAAATTATAATTATTTTTATGCATAAATATAATAATTTTCCATTATAATAAAATAAGCAAAACAATTTAATAATTTAATTTAAAATTTAAACAGTGTACTCGTAATTTAACCGTACTATATTTATTTATTTAAACAAATAACCTATTTAGTTATTATATTATAACTATCATCAGATCAAAAATTAGATTTTTACATTTTTTCGAGAAATTAATAAACTATTAAAAATCACGAGGTCAATACAAATAAAATTACATTTCTTTTTAAAAACAATATTTTAATTTAAAATTGATAATCACAGATTAAATCTGTTTTGTTTTATTCAGTGATCAATTATGTTAATATTATTCAATTTTATAATAACAAAAAATTTATACTTCACAGGTACATTAATGATATGTAGTAACATTAACCATAAAATTGAAAATAATAATCAGAGTTTGTGGTTAAAAATGTATAATATCATGGTAATACAATTTATTCATTTGAATAATTCGGCTTCTTAGTAAGCTCAGCTGTCAACTATTGTTAACAACTATTATTATGGATAATAATATTTCTTTCTTCGATCAATAAAGACACAGTAAATTGACAAAAGATACTTTAAAATGAGCTATAAAAGTAAACATTTTAAAAGACAGAGGTATCTTTTAAGACTTAAAAGCCCACGTGCACAGTACTGCACACTCAGTAGTTGCGGCACTGTTAACATGTAACATATTATTGTCAATTTTCAATAATTATTAAATTGACCAATAAGCTCTTCGTTTCCAAGAGCTTTAAGAGGCGCATGCTATACAAAACTAAAATTCGCTATTGCACAGAAATAATAATGAAGTGGTATTATGAATCAAACCTCAGTAGAATATACTTAGGTTTAATGGAAATCAACACATAAAAAAAAACAATTTTTAGGTTCATCATATTTTAATTTATTTTTTTTTTTTTAGATATTTGACGAAAACAATATGTATTGTTTAATTGTTTTTGAAATAATTGTTGTATTATGGGTAAGCGTATGTAAAAGATTCCCAAAACAACATTTACATAATATTATCTTAGATATATTATTATTACGTAACAATAAAAATAAAGAATAGTTTAGATGCTAATCAGTAACCGTTATTAACCACAGTTATATATTTTGATATTTTCTTACGAGGTTATTATATAAAATAAAAAACATAGTTAATATTGAACTGCCAGAACAGCAAAACAAAACACGTACAGCGTAGTACAATAATATTATTATAAAAATAAAAACAATTTCAAGCGTAGGTACATTGGTCGATGATAAAATCGTATTATTATTATTTTACTGGTTCGTGTTAAGGAATCCGCGTTTTCAGCATTGAAGACAGCGTGGCGTATTCCTTGGGCTGCAAACTCGGTGATTTTTTTAACGACAAATGCGAATAAGACATATTATTATTACTTGATGGCATCACAGTGTTCGCGCTTCTCGACCTCTTCGATTTCGACAAATTGAACGGCGAATTCTCTCGGGATAATATATGCTGTTTGGCATACAATGCTATCCCTATTTCCTTGTGTCCCGCTTCCATTGCAATACTCAGTGCTGTACTACCATCCTGCAAAAAATAAATAAATCAATACATTTAAAATATACATATAAAATAGCTGATTTTATAATTTCGTTCAGTTTACTGCTGAATTTTTTTTTTACAATTATTTATGAAAGAACTACATATTTCAAGATCAATATTTACGTTATCTGCGATGGACACATCACATTCCGGACAAGCTAATAGTATATTAACAATTTCCTGAAGACCGTGTTCAGCTGCGCACATTAAGGCAGTACTTCCGTCTTCATCCTGTATGTTGAGGTTGGCTCCGCATTCTAGAAGTAATTTTACCACTTCTGATTTTCCGTGTGAAACTGCCAACATTAATGTCGTCTGCCCATGCTGCAAAAAAAAAAAAAAAAATAGTCAATAACAAAACAGAAATAACGATATTGTACGATAATGGTATACAAAGGAGGAATTCTAATAAATTAGCTTTAATGCAACATGAAATAAAATATTTCTTTATTTTAATAAATAGTTATTCTATGAAATATGGATTACCTACTTATTGATAATTGTGTTAGGTATTGTCAATTTTCTTAAAAATAGGTAGCATGACATAAAATCATGTTTAATTTCGTTAGTTTAGTGATTAATTATAGATTGTATTATCCTATTGGTTATTATTAAACTCAAGAGTTATAAATATTTATGACTGTTATGAGTCTTATTAAATTGTAATATTTTACACATTAATAACTAGTTTTAAAATAAAAATATAGATGAATATTTTTAACAGAACACAGACAATATAAAAAAACAAAAGTTTGACGAAACTAGACTCGAACTGTTTAACTTTAATTTGCTATGTAACGCGCTTGAAGATAGAAACAACAAATACTGGTATACCTAGCATTCTCTTAATGACGAGTTACAGAGTGTCATTGTTGAGAACCTCAAAGTATGAGGTTTGATATAGACAAAAATTATTACTCGAATAGTTGTGTAATTGGTTACAAATTCTACTAAAATTGTGTACCCATCTAGTATTCTTGTTCTTAAATTAAAAATACTTTAAAAATGTATAGATGATTAACTACTAAATATGAACTGTTTGTGTCAAGAATTTACGAAAATATGTTTTTTGTAAGATATAACTAAAATTGAAAAATTGAAAATTATTAAAACCTTAGTGACAAAATATTACAATATATAATAATTGTCATGTATGGTTAGATCATAATACTTATATGGATAAAATATATAAACATAAAATGATAAAATAGGTTATAGTATTATAATATATTGTGTTAAAAATACATATATACGAATTATAGACACATAATTGTCTAATAATGCGATGGCCACACGGACAGTAGGTACTTATGAAAGATACACCGATATTATAAAGCCTTTACATAAATTATCCTTATTATAATAATCATTGTACTAACCTTTATTACTTTACTGTTATATTATTATTATATATTATATAATTTTATTTTAAATTTATGTAAATTTGATGCAAATAAAAAGAAATAATAATAATATTATTTTCTATTGATTATAACAACTAGTATTTATAATCAATGCTACTATTTATATTTCAGTGTATGAAATAACATGAATATTATGGTTAAATTTAAATTATGTAATAAGTTAAAATTAAAAGTTCCTGGCAAATTACTTGCTTAGGAGCAATAATTAGTCACGTAACTTTAACATGTACGTATGTGTAATTATTACCTATAATATTTACTCATATGTAAATATGTAATTAATTACTGTGCAACACTAGTTTTAAGAATTTTGTCGTAATTTAAATATGTTGAATGTTGAAATACTAATTAAAAATAACTGATAAGTGGTTTTAGTAACCGTCAGTTACAGATTATAAATTATTTTATGGAAAAGTGGATTCATGTGGAAAAGAATCCATAATTCTATATTTATAAATAAGAACAAACTTTATCATAAAAAAAGATAACTTTTAGTGTACAATGTCATTTAATTTTGTCAATAATATGTACAAAAAAAAATTATTGTTTTAATTTTCATAATTTTTATATTTTTCAAATTTGCATAACTTTTTTTGTATTAATAATATTGAAAAATAAAAAACAAATTGTACTTAAGAATTCCGCTTTAATTATATTTTATGGTAAGAATTCTGTTTTTTAATTACGATTAATTTCAAGTCCAAGTGATTTTTGTCTAAACAAAACCGTTTTTGACAAATATTTTGTAAACAATTGTCATCTTCTTTATGTATTATGATTTTAATTCGTGCTATAAATAGTCTAAATGATTTAATGTTGTTATAAATAAGTTAAGATTACCTAATCAAAACATTTCAAAATTTCGTTGTAAACATAAAAAATAATTACAAAATCGAGAATTTTTAATTTTTTAAATTATTTTTCCTAAAACAATTTTTGCTTTTGTAGTAATTCAATGACGAATATTAATAGATTAACGTACACTGTTGTATGGTGTTTACAAATTTACAGTAAAGAATTAATAACTCAAAAATTACTAACAATAATATAATAATACTATTAATTTAATAAATACAATGTTTTCTGATACAATCAAATTAATCTAATGAAATACTAAAAGCATAATAAATGACTTTAATAGTTATATCAAAAAGCATATTATCACAGAATATTCAATAATTTGAATTATTGTTGATATTTACTTGTTTATCAAAATGTTATCGCTTTAGAATGAATATAAAATTTTTAAATTTGTTCTTGAAAATTTTTTTTTGGGTTATATACTAGTTAAAATATACCTATTTATCAAGTAAACAGAAATATATTTAAGTTTAAAATTGAGAAAATGATCTCCGGTAATAATTTCTATGACATTTTATTCTGTTCACATATCACTATCAACCATAAAACTAAATAATAATAAAAAAAAAAAAAAAACTAAATGCATCATACAATATATAGGAACATAGTACACAGTTATGTCTCATTATTTATTAAGACTTCAAAAGGGTCAAGAAAAAAGTGATTGTTTTTAACGTAATCTAAATAACCCAATTAGGTGTGCTGGCTATTGGGAATATTTCTATCCTATATAACACATGTCTTGTTGCCAGATTAGATTGATTAGAGACCAATATAGCAATAAACATAATATTATATATATATGTATATTACTATATAATTACTACTAAAAGATAGTTTTAATATCAGATCGTACATTGGGCATTGACGGAGGTTTTACTTTGTATACGCGATTATCTTGTATATGTGTTTTGAAATACTAACTTTTTTAGCCTGCAAGTTTATATCGCCACATTTGAATAATCTCGTAATGATTTTCATCTCGTCGTCATTTTTTATGTCTGCCAACGACACGAGCATGACGCTTGAATAGCCCGCGTCATTAGTCAAGTTGACATTGCAAACACCCGTATCCAGTATAGTAGACACAACGTCGAAATTTCCGTGGGAAATCGAATAATGTAGTACGGTGTTGCCCTGGTAAAACGAAAACAGTCCAATAAATTTTATGGATAGTGTTAAGATATAACATAACATAATATTGTCTGTAGCGTAGTAATTTATTTTATTGTTATGTGTCTATATGAATTCAGATCGTTGAAAATAACGAAACGCGTAGTGGTTATATATATTATATAAAAAAAAGATAATCAAAATATTATGTTAAAATATGCAAACAACAATTTAAAAAAAATACATTTTCCTAAACGCAAAAAAATTAATTGGTAAAGCAGTTCACGTCACCGCGTCGTGACTCGCGATCGACTGCGATAGCAGTTATATACAGATGTTTGTGTCTTTATTGTTCGTACATAGAGTAGAAATAATATTCATGTTTATTAGACACATGTAAACATTTCACATACTTTATTAAACTGGAAATAATTATCTCTACATCGGTTACGTTTACATATTGCTGCCGGACATTACGGTTTCTATATGAACCGTAACAATAAGCGAAAAATTTGAAAATCCAAAATTTCTTTTGTAAAAGAAACATAATTTCTGCGTGTTTTGGATCCTCGAGTTAAAACTATAAAAGTATTTATACAAATTGCATACTTAACAATTTTCATTATGAAATAATTTACACAGTTAAATGTCTATATATGCATTAATATAATGTACAAAAAGACTATAAATTGTATAGGTGTTTTGAGAAAGTATACAAAAGATGTACTATATGTATCTAATAATTAATGTCTTTAATAATTAGGACTGTGAATTTCAAGTTCTACAAATATATTTGAAATATATCGTATATATTTTTAAAAAGATCGATTTTCAATTAGGTTCTTAGCAGAAAAAATGTTATTAACAAAATTTAAAATATAACATTTTAAATTTAAACACATCGATTGTAATAAGTACGGTTATGGAATATTTTAGTGGCCTAATCAAAAAAAATTGTTTTTCTTATAAAAGAGCTATAAAACAAATAATAATATTTTCATAAAGAAAGTTGTTTTAAGATATTGGTCAAACACTTATTGGGTGGTACCTATACAACGTATTTGATTATTTATTAATATCCGTTGTACGTTTTAGAAGTAGTTATAATTTGAATCTAACATATTATATTAACAAAATGAAAAAAATAATTTATTTAGACGTATATAATTTAATATGTTCTGCAGAACAAAATATTAGTAATTATAAAAAATAATTTTATTTATTTAAAATATTTCATAGAAAATAGTGTTATAATAATTGAAATTAACATTACAAAATATAGATACCTAATACCTATAATTTAAAACCTAAATGTATATTTATATTAAATAAATTCTAAGACACATAAAAACAGTAGAAAAATTATATCCAATAAAAGCCAGTTATATTATGTACTTTTTCACAGATATGCAAAATAAATTTTCGTTTTAATCAGAATAATCACACGATAGTCAGGATTTAATTGAATAAAATATACTTATATATTACTGATAATGTGATTTCCGAACAAAATTTTATCGAAATAATATAAAAACAAAAATCATTAAATTCACATCACTGTTTATAATTTATACTCGTATCATAGGTTTATTTTCGGTTGTCGACAGTTATATACGTACACATCTGATAAATCAATTGGTTTTCAATCGATTTCTCTAATGCGAGCAGTATATAAGTATATATCTAAATAATTATATAATAATATGTTTACCGCAGCATCTGTCATGTTGATTATGAATTCTAGCAAAACCGGCGAGTACGAAGTGAACCAGTTGACATAATTCTTTACGATTTGACCACCACAATCGCTCGAGCTCGTCACCTGTAAGATATTTTTTTATTTTTATTATGAACATTAGTACAATCGAATGTCTCCATCAAACCTTGAACCATTCTTCTCGGACTATGTCGATAGCTTGTTTTAATTGGTTCCTGGGTAATAACGTGGCAGATGTTTTCTTCAGAGAATCGTTGAGTACTTTTAACGCACCTTTCATTTCTTTGCTAGGTTTATCCCTGTATATGATATTATATTCAGTTAAATTTTAATTTTAATCGTAAAATTGCGAAATGGCTAGTTTTTTAATAGTATACATTGTTTGTTCTTAATATTATTGCAGTGCTAGCGATTATTATGTATACATTCGGGCGTTCGGTACGCGACAATCGTATCAAATTATGTTAACAACCGCTTGAAAATAAAAACAACATTTTAATAAAATGTTCGGAAACGTTTTTTTCGCAATTAAAACCTATTCCAGGCCTTTCATATTGAATGGGACCATAAATAACTAGTTTTAATTTGTATTATACTTTGACGAACGAACTTAGGATGAACAAAACATTAATATATTAATGAGATAAAAATAAATATGCACATAAAAAATAATTGAATTCGTTCCATTTAATTTAGTATATGACATTGCACTTTAATAATTTTCTCTCTAGAAAACAATAAAATATAATTAACATTAAAATTAAATAGTGACATTTTTTTATCATTAAGTTTTTCATTTGAATAATACGTATTATCATTTTTATGGAACATGTAATTTAAAAAATGTTTAATACTTAAATATCGTATTACTTGCGAATAAATATAGCCAATTAAGTAGGTACTATTAGAACATGATTAATTACTTGTATAGTTCGTCCTGGATGGGTTGGAAATTCATATCAGATTCTGGAAGCCTATTTTGAAGTTCTGGTGTTGACGACATTGATTCTTTAGCTCTGAAAAAAAAACGAATGATAATATTGAAATACATTTTAAGCAGTTACACAGATACTATCAGCACTTAGAGTAAAATAACAACAACTGCAGATATCATATTTCAGTTAAATTTAAAATGTAGAAATAATCTTTGTAGTGTGTAGTTTTTTTTCTAAACAATTTATTTATACATGTAGGTACCTAATGCAATATTATGTAACTTTCATGTCTATGTTTATATTGTATTATCAGTAAACGTCTTGATGTATACACAAAAATGTTAGAAATTTGATTATTATAATAAATAATAGATTTGAAGGTTTAAATAACGTTGGAAAAAAATAAAACATTACTATATTATATTATTATATTATTCCTCGAACGAAAAGAATCTTGTCATGATTACAACATGTTTAATGTATTTAGATTATTTAAGTACTTATTTATGGTCATATAATATGATATTGTATTCGTACCTAACCACTAATTGGTCATTTTTTATGAATATAACAAATTACTCTAACATAAATTATGGATGCAAATTTAAACTTTAAAAGTGTTGAATATATTTATTTTATACGTTTTTGACTTAAAAAATTGTATAAATATATATTATAACGTACAAGAAGACTTACATAACGTAATGTGGAACAATTGTTCTACGGTTAAGACATGAATGATTTGTATGAGCTTACAATGAAGAACGGACCAAGCAATAGAAATAGGAATCATAATTTAAAAAATCAATTAATTCCAAATAAAAGCGTACAAAATAAATTTTATAATAATTTGAATTTTTAATAAATTTTTTTATTTTTAATCAAAATTAAAAGATGTACTCATTCGACTTAGGGTAAGGCTTGTATTGGGGTAAATACAAGTAAGTTCTTATGTGTACAATGTAGTAAAGAACATAAAAGACAATTATATAATTTGACGGCGGTAAACATTTTTAAGCATTATTTCAAATTAAAAAAAAATAATGTTTGTTAAATCAGAAAATTTATATTGTATTATAAATTATATAATGAATAAATCTATAATATTTAGCGAGTAATTTTATAACGATATGTATGTAAATAATACAAGCATTTACTGCTATAACCTACCTACGCGACAAAAGATATTATAGAATTATAATACCTAATGTAGAATTTTTCCATGTTACCACCATCTTTGTAAACATAAAACAACATCAATAATTATATTATATTTTGTAACAATCGATTTAATTAACAACACTTTTTTCCTCTCTTATAGGTACTATAAATATTATAATAATTACTCGTGACGCACGCCTATCATGCCATTCTTATTTCATACCATATATATACAAATGTATACGCTATAAACTTTCGAAATATTAGAAAATTATACTATACAAACAGCATTTGCCATATTAAAGATAACTCTTTAAATAATAATTGTTATTATTATTTATTACTTTTTTATTATACAGAAAATATGATCGGTAAAAAACTAAAAATCAGAGTAAAAATAATAAAAACAAAATAGTGCATTCGATAGCTCTCTTGGTATTCTTATTACAATATAATCATCCTTGGTGACCCAGTAACTTCTCTGTGAAAATATTTTCTAGTAAGCTTAGATTTATTATATATATATAATATAGTATCATATAAATACCGTATGGAACATAAAAAGTGACCTCAATTTTGCAGTCAAATGGATATTTTTACGGATGTATAAAATTATTGGGTAATTTAAATTTTTTTTACTCGTTATTTTACGACACTGACTACGACAACGAGTACTTAAAAAAGCAAGATCTACTATGGCAGTTTTAGTATAAATAATATGATTACATTTGCTGCATTGTGAATCGAGTACATAATATATTTCACATCGTATTTTGGATTTTGGAAGCTAATAAAGCATTTAAATATTTAAAATAATTTTTATAATATTACCGTGTACATAATATATGGGTTTGCACAATTTAACAAATTACATATTATACTATATTTATTATTTACGTACATTAAGATGATATTATTTGATAGATTGAATAATTTTAATTTTTTTTTTTTGTATACATACATACTAATAGGCGATGGTACATATTATCAGTAGCTAACTTAAACGAAGCTCAATATATATCTATTGCATAAGACTATGACTTTTACATAACTCGAGTGTAATATTTACAACAGGTTTAGTTGAAGTAAATAAATTAATGTGAAGAATAGATTCAACATGAAACATTTACAAGTCTAGAGTTAATCTCAATGGGGATTATTGATTTAAAAAATATTTTAATAAAAATAAAAGTAAGCTGGAGATTTATTGGGAAAGATGTTGACTAATAAGTATCTAATAATATTCTTTGTTGTGTTTTAAGATTAAAGTATTGTTTAATTAACAATAGTTTTGGTAAATGAAAGTTTGTTATGCATAATATAATTTTTAAACCATAATACTTAATCATAATACTATAACCAAGATACTTAGTAATTATACATTTAAAAAAATAATTCTTTCATTAAATTTTATAATTTTCTTTTAAATTTATCAAACAAAGTCAATAACTTATATGCACTTTGGTGGACACAAATATTTAAATTTTGTAAAGAAGTCAGAAATAAATTACTTGAAAAAAAAAATAGAATAAAAATTAAGTTTTAAAATTTAGTCTATTACTTTTAAATCATAATGAAAACGAAATAATTATCAATTTCACTTAATATATTAAAAAAAAATCTGATGTACCAAGGTCTATGATGTAATATGATAATAGATAAAAATAAAATTCTTTGAAGTATTTTTATACTAATTATGATTATTTATAACTATGATTAGCGCACTTATTTTGATTTATTAAATAGGTATTACTCAATATATTATATACCTATTATGTACCTAGTTGTATAAACTATATACAATTATAGTCAAACATAAAACATCAATCTAGACAACTAATCGTTAGGTTAGGTTAGGTTTTATATTATAGGTCTATCAAAGTATGTTGAATACGAATTCACGGTAGAACAATCGATAATTGTTCTGTTGTTCCTCTAATTTCATAATTATCATCATGTAGATCGTACATTTTTACAATGTTATGACTTACAAAAAAATGACAAAAAATATGTTATACTATATGCTATTTCATCTGTTATGAAACATTATAAATATTTATATCGGTAGATATATTTTATACCTACATGCGACCACGTAAGACAATATACAAATCTTGACAAACCCTATTTATCATGTAAGGAAAAAAGTAATAGTGTCATCGTATAAAATTATTTGTATGTACCTACGTTGGTAAATCTATATGTTTAGATTTAGTATAAGAATAAAAAGTGATTTTCTGGTTCTCTCTTTTACCTATGTCCTACTTATTTATTTGATATTTATACTTCTTAGCTCGTTTTAAATGTCAGTGATTGCCGAATGGCAAGCATATTATATATTAATAACAAATAAATGGGATTACTTTTTACTATTATAAATTAAATGACTTGTATTAAACACGAAACAGTGATTAAAGAAATAAAAATCTCAAATAAGTAGAATAAGTATTTTATCAACATTCGAACGTTGTTTGATATTATCAAAGAGGTTATAACTGTATGCAAATAAATGAAAAAACGAGGAACTCACTATACTTTCAATACAGTGTAATAGCATATATGGAATGTATAGGTATTTAATATATGCTATAATATTTAGGTTTCGAGTGTACCTCGTTAATGAATATGTCACTAAAATGATTGTGTGAAATTTAAATTTAATGATAAATCATTGTAGGATATTATATTTTTTTGTCGTAAACTTCACATATTATATTTTTATATTATTACTAACAAGTTATAAGTCAATATCGACATATAATAATGTAAAATGGTTTGAATAGGTTCATGATATAATTAGCTTAAAATTAGTCTAAATATTTTTTTAAATTTCATTATGTGCAGAATAAAATAATATATTTTTTGGTGAAAAATTTCAAGTCTTTTAATTTTACAACAAAATAAAACATTAATCTTATTATGTTGTGTTATTGTTTATGACACAATAAAAGCAGAAAAAAGTGAAGATGAAATCTAATATTTTTTATGATATTGATTTTTGAAATATATAAAAATACAATTTTCAACTAGTACAGTTAATAATTACTAATTATTTACTGTACTAGTTAATAATTATATAAATTATAAATTATAAATTAATAACTAATTATTAATAACTCTTATAAATTTATAATTAATTATTAATTAGTTATAAATTTATAAGAGGCATTGAAAGTTTTGATAAGTTGAGTTGAGTGTCATAGATGTAAATGTTGACCCACTATTCCTCTCTTATGGGCATTAAATAATTTAAAATACAATAAGTAATTTAGTAATATATATATATATATATATATATATATGTATATACAAAGTGACATAGCTTGACGACTAAAATGAAGGCACCCTTGGACTAAGGACTAAGGAAGGAGATGTCCAGTGTTGTACTTCAATTTTAAATACGTATAGTGATAAACTAATAAAAAAAACTCATTCGAAATTTAATTTTAATACATTGAATATAAGTATAGTAGTTATAATTAAATAGACTTGAAAAAAAATCTTTGATTTTTTTCCAAGTAAATTTTAATTTTTTTACTCAACTAAGTTAATCCACTTAAATGAACACCATAGTATTCTAAGATAGATTTGTATGTTTTTAATCATTGTAATGTCGAAAACGACCTTTTTACAATAACTGTTGTAATAGGTAAAGTTGCCAAAAGTTTTAAAAGTTTATAGATATTTGGATATTCATTTTCATTACAAATTTAGTAGAGAAATTAATTTTATATCTTAAGTCCGTGGGGCGGGAAGTTCTGATTTTCAATACTACCACGGATACACAACTATAATGTATTATATTGTACAATACATAGACATATAGATATAAAATAATAATAATATTTCATTATTAATTATGCATCTGATGATAAAGATTTATGCGACTTTTGAATTGTCACAAAAACATCTACAATCTATAAACATTCTAAACTAAACGAAGTGCTCAAATATCAATTTATGTACATACGATAATTTTTGGAGTCCGTCGTCGATTTTACAAATAAACACAATAAAAGAAAACAATTTTCTAGGCGTATGATAACTGATACCTACGAAATTTCATATTTAATAGTGCATTTTTTATTACATCTAAGAAGGTGAAAAAAATGTACGCGTTTACATTAGTATTTACGACAAAGAACATAAATCATTTAGGTAAGTAACGCAAAATATAAAAAAAAACATTTCGTGTACTTGATGACTCGAGGTAATTGTATAGCAATTAGACAAATAAATAAATAAATTCTGAAGTAATTTAGAGTTATTGTGGTATCATGTAGTAAGCATATTGTTGTCGAAGTGAAACAAATTCTGAAGGTTATTCCACAACAATCAATACAAAAGAGACTAAATTAATAATCACATATAACAAGCATGATAATATAAAATATTGTGTACAATGTGTACATACATACTGTATGCGACAATAAGAAGGAAGGCTGAATTCTCAATAGAAATGTGAAAAAAAAAACTATAAAATATTAACATAAAGCATATTATTATTATTAAAAATTAATATGTTTTGACTATTCATTATTGATATCAACTGTTTTGAACGGCTGGTCGTATTATAAAATAGCGAGTGAAAATCATCATAGGCCGATATTTGGGTCCATTAGAAGCTAACTCTAATAAACTAAAAAAAAAAACCTATATTATTAGCAAAGACGTAATTTATTTACAAATGAACGAGGAGGGGGAGAGTGGCATTTTATTTAAATGTTGATGTCATATTTTAAATGCACCTATGTTTTTTTGGTATGAAGTTAGGATTTGATACCGTTATGGACGACAGTATCTCATAGATGCCATAAAACGTCGGTGAATTATGAATGATATTTGATATTAACGTTAATTATAAACACTACTTATATTCGATATCTGCATAGTGCATATAAGTTTTTAAATGTTTGTACTATAATCAATTTTACATATTTTGCTTGAAGTAGAATATACAGTAAATAAAATTGTTTTCCTGATCATCTTCTTTATTTCTACTAAATATTTGAACCACAAGTCAACTCACGAAGATATAATTCGTTTTTTAAGGCATAAGCAACTAGTATAGATAAGTACTAAGCAAAAAAATTAATAATGTACAAAAATATGTTGTAGAAGTTTATAAAAATACTGTTAACTAAACAGTAACTGGTAACAATAAATCATATTATGTCAGGACAGAATTTAACGTGGGTATGGGAAAGTATTAAGTTATTATGATATAATACTACTATAAGTATTTCTTGTAGTATTAAAAATGATTTAATTCGGTATATAACATTTAAATTTTGTATAAATATCTTTAGTAACTCAAGTATTTGAGAATGATATTACTTTACTGCTATTACATTAACAATAATTATATATACAATATTCACGTATATAATATATATTATACAATTATATATAGGTAATAGTATTTTCAATTTGCATTTCCCGTGAGGACGCTGTCACTGTGTCAAGGTAAAATAGTGATGACCATCGTGATATATTTATAAATGTATTTATTTATTTATGATCTGAATACCTTGTTTGATTATTGATTATAAATTAAATTATTTGTCACGTTTATATACAAAGTTTTGCTAAGAAGACTGCTGTCATTATACATATAACTAAATAAATTTAGTGTGAGGGGATGTGTATTAACTTATAAATCATTTTTGTTATTCTTACTGTCGAGTAAATATTTAATATTTTTAATAGGTTTTGATTTTTTTTCGTAAAAACGAAATCATTGATTTTTTTAAATGAAAATTAACAGCATATTATATGATGTGACATTTATATTACATTTACTTTACAAAATTATTGTTTAAAATTTTTAAATATAGTCTATAAAGTACGTTTTCGTGTTTGTAGAGGAAATATGAACAATAAGATAAATTAAAAAAATTAAAAATAGATGGTTTGTATCAATATGAGGTGATTTGTAAACATTAACTGGGCTCTCCTTAGGGGGGGGGGAGAGTGGACGAGCATAGACCATACATTGCAACTTTTTTCTGAGATTTGAGACCTCACGCTTGAAGAAAAAATAGGAAAATTGGTTTTAACAATTGTTGTATTTTCATATTTTTTAACTATGGTATTTATGTATAACTAGCAGCGAATAAAGCAGCGAGTGGTAGACACCGACCAACTTTTTTGGTAAAATTGTTATTATGAGTAAAAGTTACCTTTAATTAAGAAAATAACATTATATTTATTGTTGAAATAATATTACGGAATTTTTGATTTTCAGCTCAATACTCATGTAACAAGTCTCATGAATTGTCTTCGTATGCTGTCGTCTGTCATTTAAAATGGGTAGCCGACTACGCAATTATTATGGACATTTTAAGTGGTATTAAAAACGTAAAATAAAAAGAACAAAAGAACAAGATTTTAAAATTGTAATATTTAATAAAATTGGTTGTTTTAATGTTCAAATAAAATAAAAATGCTATTAAACAAATTGCCATAAGCTTATTGACTATTAATATTGTTCTATTTGAATCTTAAATGTCATTCTTATTACGTTTTTTGAAATTTTTCATTTAACAAAAATTTTAATTTTATTTTAAGAACAGCATAGTAAAATTATACAATGACCATTATCATTTTTCTTTTTTTTTTTTTAACTAAAAGCAAATTGGATTTGTAGGTTAATGTAATACTGCAATGGTTATAGCTAGTAGTTAGTATACCTAGGTACTTTCTGATTTAAATTATAGTAAGGGTTGAAAGTAAAAAAATTCAAGTACTTTTTAAAATAATTGAGTAAAAATAATGAAAAAATAGTATACATTTATTAAAAATATCAAAAATACTAAATACTTTATTTTAATTTCGAAATTTCAAGCATATTATGCAAATTTCTTCTCAAAAAATTATTTTTATTTTGTTATAATTAATTAAAAATATTAAACATAGAAATTTGAAAGTTTACGTACATACATTATAATTTATAATACCTACACAAAGCAATCCTCAAAAATTCTAATAATAACTGAGTAATCTTGATTACTTAATTATTTATGAGCATTTGAAATTTTTATTTTTTTTTTAATATTATTATGAATATATTTTAAAAATTCAAATTATCATTACGGTATTTAATTCAAAAACTTTGATTCAAAAAACTCAATATATTATGAAAATTATTTAATTTACATTTCAGTTAATTTACGTTTTATATTACTAAGTACTTTCAATAATTACAACTTTGGAAAATAGATATATACATGTATGTTTATGATTGGTAATAGGTATGCAATATACACGGGTATTTTTGAATTAATAATGGCAAAATTACTGTTTATAATTGGAAAAATAAGGGACATTGTAAAAAAGAAAAATCATACAGTAATTTTAAAATTCCTAGCTTTATTAGTTTTCAGACAAAAAAAAACATTAAGATTGGCAGGTATGCTTCAATAATTTTGAATTATATACATTACTATCACGCGTATCAAATATACACCAGTTGCATTAGTTATGATGTGGAATATATGTTTAGTCGTTTTAAAAGAACTTAACATTTAATTCTATAAAGGAATTTAGGATTTAAATAAATAATGACAAAAATTATGTTTTTAGATTGTAATATTACTTTATATTTATTTATATATATATGTATTTTTTAATAAATATATTGAATGTATTTTTCATAATTTTTATTTTACTAACACTAAAATGCAATTTTTTTCCACATTTATTTTTGAATTTTAATTATCTGCATAGGAAGATATATATATATATATATATATATATATATCTAGCAATTTTGGAAAAATTAGTACAAACTACTGGCTAATTGTATTACTACGCATTAGTAAATAGTAGTCTAAATATATTTTAGAAGTATATTAGAATATGAAAAATTAATTGATTAACAAATTTTAAACTTATCTTTAGTTTTATTGGTTTTGCTATGATATAATTCTTTTTGTTAGTGTACCTTGTTTTAGAGCTGGAAAAATGCTTAATAATTCAACTTCTAAGGGTAGTTATTGGTAGAAAATTAGTTCTAGGATAATGGATTTTAATGTCATCATAATAAGTATACTGTATATATAAGTGTTACAACATTTGTTTATAGACTATAGAGGATATAATATGCAAATATGAAGTGTATAATCCTTATTATTACACTTCAGATAGTAGCTATTATTCAACTTGTATTTATATATATTTATATATAATACACTCGCGGGTAAATGTGATCTTTTACACTTCGTATTCATATTTCATATTATGCAAGTACCTAGATATAGCTACTCCTTTAAGCAAACATAATATAATTTTAGAGATTATAATTAAATTATTACATTTATCAACACTATATGAAGTGTCTATGTTATTGTTTAAGTTTTACTGGTATCGTCTTGAAAATTATATACCAATGCCTGAAAAAACTGTTTTTAACGCGTCAGTGCCTATGATATATTATTCTGTATGTTACAGTACCTATGCGGTTATATTACGACTTTTATTTGTAAACTGTTATGGCTATAAATTATTATTAATGTCAAAATATAATTATATAATTTATCTCTTTCGTCCTGCGGCACATGCAAGGAAGTTCTTGTTTGTGACGATCTAACAATATAGATAATATTACCAACTTATAATAATATAATACGTTAGGACTTAGGAGAGGTAAAATACACACGTGAATAATGGGCGCGACTCGCGTGACTAAGCCAACATAATATAGCTTCCAAAAAATACGACTGTTTCAAGTGTCCAAAAACAACGTACAGAATAAACTCAATAAGGCATGTATATAACACTTATATATAATAGGAAAAATAGTCAGGGGGCTTCAGCTCCTAGACAATTTTTTTAAAATTAAGTATATTATTTATATAAAATAATATAAAAAATATTAATATATTATGCCTATAACATATTATAATATATATGATATATGTATAAATATTAAGATATATCTTGTAAAAAAATATTTACTTAATAAATTAATGCATTCATTTTCTTATAAGAAAATCAAGACAACTTTTTGTAAGATTTATCAACATAATTTAACATTATATATTTAGGTACTATAATAAATTAAGATTATTAATGCAATTGTATACGTTTCTCTGTTTTTTCAAAAATATTTGATAGATCTTCACTATGGATACTAATATTACTTTCTATATTCAAAATACTTAAATTGTTGAACTCATCTTGATTCATACAACTACTCGACTATGTTTTTAATTATCAGTTCGGAAACAACATCTTACAAAAATTAGGAAATACTATGTTAATATATACCATTATATAATTACAAATAATTTCTAATTTTGTCAATAATAACTACACAATTACTTTTAATTGTGAATTAAAATATTTTTTATTATATAAATAATTTCTTGATTAGTTTAAAAACAATCCGTGATAACAAAATGATGCATCTAAATTGTATTCTTATTTTTGAAAGATCTGCTAAAATAATTGGGTGGACTTATAGCCACCAAGCCCCCCTCTTATTTGCTCTACTGCTTATACAATTTATAGTTTCACGGACAATTTGCGATGAGATACGTTTTTTGAGTCATATCAATACGACTTATTATCTAATATTGCCGGATACGAATGGTAAATGAACATTTTCGTTGGATCCGGGACAACAAATCTCGCAAACTAGTCAACGTATTTCGAATATTTTGACAGTGTTTAAATATGTCTCCATTTAGTTAAGGTTTAACCCGACCAAACTGTCAATCGCCAAGCTCCCGATTTTATTTTATTTGTAGGAGTCGCTCAATGACAAAATGAAATCAAAAATGAAATGTTATTATTTCTATATTAAAACTGCAATTTTATTATTATTAATTAATATATTTTAGATACATAAAAATATACTACAATGAAAGCTGACATAACCGATATCTTGCTCAACGGAAAAAATGATAAAATCTCGGAAAAATGATAGGTAGCTATTTCAATATATTTAATTTAATAGGGATACAGAGATGAGTAATATTTCTCCCTGATACCATCATAACAGACAACAATCTTAGTAAATATGGGTTACGACCGATTACATTTTAAATCACTAATAACGAAAAGACAAAGGTTAATTGCCCAAACTTATAATTACGTATATGTGTGTCTAATTAACTATTATATATGTATGTATATGTGTACTTATATTTAATATAATGTATTATCGGTTTTTTTTATATTTTTTATATTTTGATTGAATATATACGTATATAAATGGCTTTTATTAAAATAGTATTAAGCTCTGTCTACAACAAACACTTGTTTATGAATCACATTTTTAATGTTCTCGTGATGCCATTATAATATACAGGTTTCACTATACCTATACGTTGTATAAAATATTATGTTGGCTTTATAAACCAAAGTTCTTTTTGAATTGGCTCTTATAAAAACTAGTTATGATTAGGGTTCAGAATTTAAGCTGAACTTGAATTTGATATTCATATTATTATTTAGTACATTTAGGTTAAGAGAGAAAAAAATTAATTTAAAAAAAAATAATATCAAATATGCATAATACATATATGAAAATCAATGAAATACGCAGTTTTTTTTAAATATTCAAAAAAAATAATCAAAATTGTTAATATTCTTCTCCTCGTTTAAATATCTGATTTCGTCCTAATTTTAATTTCAAATATATCTGTAAAAAAATGTGCTTATATATTTTAAGATTTTTTTATTTTTTAATAAATTATTTATGAGGAACTGTGATTAAATTTTCAAGTTTTTTATTTCGTCAAAATTTTTTTTATCGATCAGTGCAGGAAAATTTATTAAAAAAATCAAATATTTTAAATATCTATAAATACTAAATAGCTTAAAAAGAGGCAATTTTAAAATTATATCATGTATAGAAAATAATAATATAAAAATTTGGTGAAATATTAAAATATTTACTGTAATTCATTTCTAAATCAGAACAAAATGAGAAAATCGGTTTTACGTACAAATTTCATTTTTTCTCAAATTTCTATTTTTTATTTTCCCCAGTAAAGTACAGGGATTTTTTTACTTTTAACTCTCCTTATCAACAACTAGATTCACTTAATTATAATAATAGATATTAAGTTGAATATTAACATATTTTTATTACTATACAAAACACATCATTATAAATCGCTAAACTTAGAATCTAAAAATATGTATAATATTATATGGGTACTCGTAAACAGTGACCAAAGAACAAAAAAAATTTGAATTAATAATTCCGACGTGTATTATATTATCATGCCGCAGTATTATAACTCTATATCGTGTCGTAATTCCACTATACGTGTACATAATGTAATGGGAGCGAAACAACGAGATTTGTCCGAAACGAAAGAGTAAAACATAGTTTTATTATTCATAGTAATATTATGTAAATCCGTCGTCCGAGTTTCCGATATATAGGTATAGTCATTGTATATTATAATATTATACTCGTGTGTCGGACGACAATACAAGTATTAGGATATACGCCATACGGTGCCAGTAAATACCATTTTAATCAAAAATCTATGATGTTTGTTTTGAATCCTAGCCATAATTTTGAATGTCACATTAAAACCACAGTATATATATCCACAAAGCAGGTATTATCGGCTAAGGGAATGTTCTCGTGTTGAAAATAAAAAAAAAATCCGGTAAATTATATGTTCCGAGTACAGATTAATAGTAATGATTAATATATACTTAAATTACGACTTCTACGATCCGCCCCGCAATACAAGCCGTGTGTATGTCAGTCGTCTAGAATCTAGATTGATTACGCGATTCGTATATAGGTTCTGCTAACGACGGGATAAGATTAATCGACATTTTAAGGTTTTTAATCATCATTTTTTATTATATTATAATATGTTATATGACACTAATATTTTGTTGATATTATTTAAATATTTATATATCTAGTAATGAGCATACCAAGATCAAGACCAAGACTACAGCAGTCTTATTTTCATTTTTAAATATTCAAATATTTGTGATGATCGATTATATAGGTATAGCGGTTATAATAGGTTACAACTTCTGAAGATAACTTTTTAAGTTCTAGCCCAAACCAACCACCGAGTCTTCATCTTTTAAAGAAAAAGTAAACTATCAAAATCTGATTTTTCATATAGTGTGTGTCGAGTGAGTTTTTTCCGTGTAGTAAGTTCTTATACTAAAAACTAATAATGTGTCGGCTTTGCCGCACAATTGATTTTTAAAGGATTTTATATTGGCAATATTTTAAAGACATTTTGAAAAAATTGAAATTGTTTATTTTAAATAAGTTTGCAGTTAATGCTATTTGTCGCTAGTCGTTACGCAATACAAGAATTTATAAATATAAGAATTATTTAAATAAATAGTTAGTAAAACCTTTAAATGGAATTGGGCTCGGAAATAGGTTTTTTAAAGCTTGGTCATATTCAGCTAATTAATTAATAATAAATTATACGTAGTTTTTTTAATTGATCTGTTTTATTAAATAGTAATTCGGATCACTATAATGCGTAAAAAAACGTCTCCCGAAGAAACACAAAAAAGTAAACGATACGTATTGTATATTTTGCTCTATTGTTCCAAACTTATGTATAGAAGAAAATTTAAATTTTAGGAAACGACGAAGAATAAATATCGGTTATTTACAGATGCGTAAATATTCTTCTTCGACCGGTTAGCTGTGTCAACTCGATGTGATAATATTAATGCATTTGTGCGGGTTTATCCATGGATAAACCCGCACAAATGCAAAACTTGTAAGTGAATTAAAAAAAAAAATTAAAATATTATTACTCTATGAATTATAACTACTGTCGATAGATTTTGGCAAACAAATACAGTTGTATACCTATATTACGCAATATTTTTTGAAAGAATAATGATATAACGACCGTTTTTGAAATGACGCATAATTATGTGTGAGTTCGTATTCAACTGCGCGTACCTATATAGAATATTAGTTTGGATTAATATTTATTTATTATTATTTCAATAAATTCCTCCAGAATAGATAATGCATTATAAACAAATTTCGTGACGAAAAACGTAATTAGAACAGGTTTTATTTCATTTTATTGTTTAAGTTGAACTGAACAAAAAGATTCAATCAAAAGTCCATTTTTATTTGAAAACATGTATATAGCACATTCTGTTAATCCTTCCGCAGTGAAAACTACAAATAATAGATATAGGTATAATCTAATTTTTATAATAACCTTTGCAGGTTTTTGATTTCATTAATTCCGCTATGAATTATTAAGAAAAAACCAATAATTTATATAGTAAGCACTGCTCATGACATATATTTTTATAACATGAATTTAGACGGCGAAAATGTAACGACAGCGCACAGATTTCTCGATTCAACCAAAAGTGTACCTTTTCCATTTCCACTAGTACACTAGCCATAAATATATCTTATATTTCCTCCCAATAACCGTAATCACTATTTCCATCAATTGAAATATTAACCGATTTTACGTTTCCAATAATAAAACGCTTGCCAAGTCAAAGATCAGCATGTAAACTTTCTTGATTTTTAATTTTTAGAAATGTATTAATTGTATGCAATATGTACCTATGCATAATGTACTTTATTTTCATTTTCATTTAGTGAGATAGATCTCCGAAACCGGAGAGTGGATTTTGTTGTTTGGGGTCTTGTTAGATTCACATTGGCTAGAAAAAGTGCAGTGAAGATTTTCAAAACTTTATCTTTTGTAATTAATTCACTACGGAGCTTCAAAAAAAAATTAAAACACATTTTATTGGGCGTTTGTTTTTTGTTTTTCAGCATTATAGCTTTATAGTGAATTAACGATTGAAAATGAAGTTCTGAAAATCTTCGCTACACTTTTCCTAGCCAATGTGAATCTAAAATAAAATCTAAAATAATAAAATCCGTTCTCCAGTTTCGGTAATCTACCACGCTAAATGGAAATCTAGTAAAAAATAACTATTTTTTAACTGTGAAAAATTAAATAATATTTTGAAAATGTTTGATCTCAAATTTTGTATCTACTTGATAATCCCTTTTTAATGAGCTATCAACCAACTTTTTAGCTATAATAGTTTTGGAGAAAAGTTAAAAAATAGACATTTTGGGACTATTCACGCCGATGTTTTTGTGAATTCAAATTGTTATACCGCTTGAGTGTGATATTGGATATTTCTCATTAATATTTTATG
This sequence comes from Rhopalosiphum nymphaeae, assembly GCA_036289425.1. Taxonomy (NCBI): domain Eukaryota; kingdom Metazoa; phylum Arthropoda; class Insecta; order Hemiptera; family Aphididae; genus Rhopalosiphum; species Rhopalosiphum nymphaeae. Next base: position 4,727,406 of record JAZAQC010000001.1, on the reverse strand, counting down.
TTAAAACTAGCTTAATTATCCACATACTCATTATACCTGAGTTACATTTTTATTATTTTATTATTGAACACAAATTATTGAAGTTTTAAAATTCAGACTTTTTTCATTTCAATTACCATACTAAGCTTACTTAATTAAAAATCAAGAAAGTAAAATTTCTATACTGTTAAGAGCTTATACTCAGTTTTGTACAGCAACTAGCAAGTTTATTTAAAAAACTAGTTATGTGAAATATATTGAATTACTGTATAACATTAAATAATTTAATACATATAACATTACTAAATTAAATAAACATATTGAATATAATTAAAATTATTTTTAAATACTTAATGAATAATTTATTAAGCAATAATAACTATATCCTGGACCGGTACCATCTTACCGAAGTCAAAATTGTAAGTCGATCGGATACATACGTACTACCGACCAGTTCGTTGTATATATTATATAACTATTTTTTATTTTCTTTATTCGACTGACTCATACGACTTTGATACTAGTAAAAATTTGACTAATATTTTTACCTACTATGTAAAAATGATTTTATTAAAATGTAGAGTTAATTATTTTTTTAAATATTTTATTATATTTTAAATAAACTTTCTTTGTCGTAGCTTTTTAATTGTATATATTGTTTCGCCGAAACGTGAAATCAGTCAATACCTTTTTTGGTGGAAACATGTTAAGCCCGTAACGACGGCGCAGGTGCATAAAATGTTACTGCCTAGGTATGGGCCTATGACCTAAATATCATTGCTAACTTACAAAATTCCTTTTTTTCTTTCTATTTTCAGATTTATTTATACCGAATTGATTTAAAATTAATAATATTATAAACACAACGATGAACTCGTGAACATCACGTCATCGCCAATCACATGTACCTATTGGTAATTTTGGTAATTGGTTCAAAATAATATTAAAATAAATAATAAATTCTTCCAAATTTAATTTGAAATTATTGAATTTATAATTATGAAAATGCAACTAATACCAATCAACAACAAAGTAAAATGTACATTAATTATAGTTACTACTATAACACATTATTTTTGTTTGGAAATAAATACTTTACCAGTCAGAATAAGGTCACATATAATAAGGTATTATATTATTATAAGGTCATATTCCTTAATTCACTGTTCTGTGTTTATCTGCAAGTACCTACCCACTACATTATACGAATTATACGTACAGAAATTAAAAACAGTTTTAATTTTTTCAGGCAACGCGTACGGCGGCGTGCCTATCTAGGTATTAACTATGATTTTTTTTTTCGGAGTACTTGATAGTAGCTTATTAGGAATAGTGAACAGTCACTGCAAGTTAGCGGTTTCGTGGAAGCTGTTGCCGTGACGGTGATTGTTTCGAGTTACAATAAAATCGAGTAATTTGCGCAGCTTTGCGGCTATATTGCACGCTGTCGAATTAGGAATCTAGCCAGAGCGCTAGTCCAGTCTTCGCACATGACTATTTTATTATTATTATTTTTATTTCTCAGACTTCATAATAATATTATCATACCGGCAGCAGCAGCAGCTGTCAACGACCCGTATTGTACGTCGTCGTAGTATACATATATAAATGAGTGTAATGTGTGACGGTTTTGCGGTGTTACCGGTTATGCTGAGCGGACGTGTTCGACAAAATTATATGGTTAACATTTATCAAGAATCAGAATTATTATATTATTATCTATCGATTTTAAATTAAATATTAAATGAATTTATTGTTACCTATATAAATATATTTATGCATGCGTCAATATATTATAATATAATAATTGAATATATGTTTTATATTATTAATAAAAGTAGCTATACAAAGTTAATTACAGATTACGATTTATTTCACAAATTACTTTATGGCATAATAAAATGATGTTTACTTTAACGGGGTTTTCCCAAGTCGGTGCATCCGAATTGCATACCAAAAAAATAAACGTAAATTGGAATATCTAAATTGCATGCCATTTCTCAGAGGTCTGTCCGAATTGCATGCCGTGTACCTACAAGTTTATCTTTATTTATCACGTATTTATGTGCACAACTTAAATTTTATTTTTCTATTTTTTTTTTTTTTTTTTTTTTTTAAACGCATGAATAAAAACTATTTAGTTACTAGATTGAAATATTTTTATATTCGAGTAAACATTTTACCAAATTGGAGTAGATGATACTGTGAATATTTAATAGGACGATTGTAGTTTAAAGTAATCGAGTGAATGTGTTTTAAATTTTTACATGGCATTTTAAATAAATAATAATACTATAAAATTTGGTGAAGTTTTTTTGAAAATATACAATATAGTATGAGTATAATATATATGATAATAAAATATGTCAATATGGAAAATATATAGTAATAATAATAGTAGTATCATTTTGTAAAACAATTAAAATTAAAGGGAAACAAAATTATTTAGGGGCTTAAATTACATTGAAAAATTAAGTTACAATATAATAATAATAATAATAATAATAAATAAAAAACAATAATAAAATACGTATAATAATATTGTCTATATTGAAACATTAAGCGTAAAATAATAGAAAATTGGAAAAGTATTGTTTTATTTATTTGACTATTGGCAACGCCATGTATGCCAACTTTTCTACATATTTAATTCTATTTATTTCATTATTTTGAAATTCTGTCATCAATGAACTAATACACTTTTCTTCAACTAATACTTCCTGACATCTATTATTTAAATTTGAACTACATATTATTATATATATATATTACATTATACTTGTTTTAAGACATCGGCTTCTTGAAAAATATTAAGACTTTGAAAGTAAAACATGCTATTCAGTTTGTAATGGAATCATTCACAAACATAGGTTGTATACACTGTAGATTTAAAATTAGCTCAAATAGATGATGGAAATAAACTGTTGCCATCAAAAAGAAAAGTCAAAAGTAAAGTTTAAGTTGTCCATATAAGTTCATCGTGCATGATAAATAAACTTGTGGGTACACAGCATGCAATTTGGATATACTCTTCTAAGAGGTGGCATGCAATTTGTATGCAGCCATTCAAGTGTGTCCATAAAAGACGTCATGACCCGTATGCGTCAAACATTAAAAATGATCTTCTTACTATGTATACTATTTAACTAATGTGTATTTCACAAGGCGCATCACTAAGGAACAACTTAGACTACACGCCAAAGATTTAAATTTTTAAATTTTAATATATTATTTTTATTTAAGTTGCCAATTTAAAATTATAATAAATTAATTTTGTTATTTTTAATTACATTATAAATTAGTTTTTGGATGATTTTTATAAATGCCATCATTGCCATAATTATAATCTCCGTGTAATCAAATCTTGTAAATGTATACGATTTTATAATTATCTAATTTTTTTTTTTGATAAAGTAGGATTGAATATCAATTCAATTTTTTTGTTATTTGAATCAATTTGAATTGTTATTTAATTTAACGATATAATTGTAAATGCAGTTGGGCTGTATTAAAAATATCAGTAATCGTGTAATGGATGCAGTATGCACATGGACAATTAAAAAGGTTCAATTTTGAAAACAAGACGCATTCGAGCATAATCGGCGCATAAATTATTGTAATTATAATATTGTAACAAAACATTGATATAATACAAGAGTAGCATTGTAACAGTGCCGGTGAGGGGCTTCGTATATCCTCTCAGAACATTTTTTAGAAAAACCTTTAAATATGCAAAAATATGCAAAATAAAACTTCACATATTTAACTATGGTACCTTGAAATGGATTTCTATTTCACCTAGCATTAAATACGACTTAGCAAGATTGATGTGCAAACGACTAAACACACGAGTCCTGCACATTAGCAACGAGTAACGACGTACAACTATATCAATATGCATATGCAATTTTCAATATTACTTATGTAATTATTTGTTTCCACGTGTGCTTAAATTGGTAAAATGTATTAAAATTTTGTCCTCCCTCCCAGCCTACGAACATGACCAAATTATGCCACTGATATTATATACAATAATCATGTCAATCCCGTATACTGATATAGTACCTCGAGTAGTTACTAATCTAACTAGTTTATATAATGCATTAATGTACACATCGAAGTTATTCAATTTTAAATTATGATTGTAATATTTATAAATTCGAGTCGTTGGTCAATCATAAAGTGCAATAATATGTGACGATAATGCATTATACGGTCTGGATTCCCTTACCTGACGTCATCGGTTACGTGTGCAGGCGATGGCGGCGGTGACAGCGGTTGCTGTGGCAGATCGTCTGTGCAGATCTCGGCCGAGGTCTTGGTGTACGTGTCCTGTCTGGTCAACACTTTCCGGTTGAGTTCGGGCGTGGCGGGCTTGAGACGCGGTATCTTGGACGTGACCGGTGGCGACGTCGTGTCCGCGGTAGCGACCGGCGTGTAATGGTGGAACGAATTGCTCCGTCGACCGATCGTTGCGTAATTGGTCCGGGTGGCCGCAGCTTCCGTCGGATTAACCTGAGCGGCCGTGGCTTCCGTTTGCGTGGTACGACTATAGCCGCTGCGGTCATCTCCGGCATCTGTCTGAGTGGCGCGCGTCACCGGCACGGTTACAGGTTTAGCGTCCGTTGTCATATCGGCCGAACACCCGACGTGTTTGAGCGTTGGTTTTGCGACCACGCTGGCGTCATACGTCCGCGGCCTAACCGTCACGCCTACCCCGACCGTCCTGACGGCTGCCGGTCTGGAGGACTGCGTGCCAACGTTTGCCGTCGTTGGTGCCGCCGTCACGGTCACCACCGCTGCTGCAGCCGCTACGGTGGCCGGCTGGACGTCGGTGACCACCGTGGTCTGAGTGCACGCCACTGAGGTGGCTGATTTTACGGCGTCCTTGGTCTGGGTGTGTGCTGCTATTGTGGCTGGCTTGACGGCGGCGTCGGTCTGGGTGTACACGGCTGCCCCGGACGGAGGCCGTTCTGTCATTGTAGACGTGTTCACGGACGTAGCCGACGGTGTCGTCACTCCCACATCCCGGCACATGGGCACACAGTTAACGCCAACCTCTTTTGTGGAAACGGCTATGCGTCTGTTAGCCGGAAGCGCTGACAGGGACCATCCGCCACCAACTAGATATGAATAATTATATAATATTAATAGCCTGGATTAGTTATTAGACCGAAGTCTGGCATACAGGGAGTCGGCATAATGTTTAGTGATAGGTGGAAGTACCGCGTATCTTTTTTTTTTTAACTGAAAACCAAAAAAAGTTCGAATCATCATATTGGATTCTAACTTAAAACGGGCATAAAATGTTTATGACTAAATCGACATTTTATCAATATTTTGAGTCGAGTTCAGATCATTGAGTAAAACTATAGTGTCGACAAAAACCTAATATAGAGAATGCCATTACAAACAAGTGTTTATGTCGTCCTACAAACATACAATATACAATACGTTTTTCTTCAGCAGTTTTGTGTTGTTATATCTTTAACAATAGAGAGAATTGATCTTTTATCAAATTTAAAAGTTAAAAAACTATCTATATTTATCATGGAATTTTTATAATATTTTAATTTTTAAGCAAGTTCGAAATAGATACCTAATAATCAACTCTTTTGACTTGCTGCTTAACAGTTATAATATCGTAAAAAGTTAATAGTTGTAGAGAAAACTCGGACAATGTTGTTACCCAGTGTTACCTTAAATTTTGATAATAGGTACAATTTTCTCTAACGATTAAAGCTTATTGCACAAAATTAGAACCACAGTACGCAAAATATACATTTGCTATGTTTTACAATTTGAAGAAGAGATCAATGACTAAAATGATTAACATAAATGGCATTATCCAATTAAAACACATCAATTATATATTTTGTTGAACATTTAACAAATAAAACATAATTATGTATTTATGGGTAGTAAAATTTTTCGATTTTTTTTTCTATAAGACGTATAAGCAAGTATAGGTACAAAACTTCGATATTTGTAGCATTTTAAATTAATAACAAACAATAAGGGATGATTTTAATTTGTTAATTTAAGTGAGTCTGTTTTCTAATATGTACTATGAAATTTGATACAAGATTTTCTTTAGAATTGCTACTTATAATTAGTTTAATTTAGGTATATATCACACCATATTTTCAAAGGAATGTAAAAATATAGTCTATGCGTAAGAAGAAAAATTTTCTAATAACTCGATTAATGGTTTATTATATAATATTTTATGGTAGGATCGCACGATGAGTTATAGTCTCGTGTATACGTCAAACTTTTTTTAATTGTTTTAAAACGTAATAACAGATAGACATATACGAGTGAGCGCTCGTCGCTGCGACCTACTCGTTTATCCACAAACGGCTAATGCGATTCTGCGTGTTTACATGTGTATATTGAAAAATTGAAAAAAATATATACCATACTCGGAGCGTAGTCCCGAGACACGTTGTGCTTTGTCCCGTGTTAATTATTTATCTTGCCTACCACCATGATGTTATATTATGCTGCGATGTTCGTGCTTTAAGGACGCGTGATGTAATATGTATGCGTGCAGCTTCTCCTCACACCTCTCTCATTGTATGTACCTACTATATTTTGAAGCATAATATACAGCCGATCGTTCGTTCCATCCGTTTTTGAAAACCACTAACCCAACGACCGCGCGCCAATTTACATATCATACTATAATTATATACTATATACTATTGTTTATTATATATATATATATATATTTAAATTTCATAATATTGGTGTGACTTCTGACTTATACTCTACTGGATTATGTACTACATATTTATGAGCAACTACCAAAGCATGAAAATGTCAAATCAAGTTTAAAATGTAGCGAAATTCGTCAAAATCACAAAAAAATCTAAATTAATTTGTAGGAAATTTTTATTTTTATGTAAATCTATGTACAACTATTAATTACGAAAATTTCTAATAAATCTAGATAAACTAGGGAAAGAAAAGAAAAATATTTTTTGGTTTTGAATCCTAGAACTTTATGGAATAGTTTGAAAGTTGAAAAACTGACAAAGTGAGAATTATAGAGAAGGATGTATTGAGTGTAAGTTGGGATATAAGTTAAAATTCATAGTCAAAATTTTAAGAAATTACTATGAGTATAATTTTAGAATTGTAGGTTAAGTGATGAATCTATTGGTTTTAAATATTGTCTATTGATGTGATTTTTTTTTGCCTGTCATTATATTTTTATATTATTATTATTATATATTTTTTTTAATATTAGAGTTTTGGCTTTGAGGCTGATTTTTGGTAGCAAATTGAATTTAGTTAGTACTTTAGGGAGTTAAAGTAGTATACAATTCATGGGATTTTTCAAAGTAACCGCGAAAAATATAAAACAATTATGAAAAAACAAAAATTTTTACACAAAACCATTTTTTGACAAAATCGATTCTCCTCGTTGTAAATTAAAAAATGAATAACTATAAAGCTTCAACATTTTCACCAAATATTAATTTAATCATTAAATAAATAATACAATTTTCAAAATATTTAGTTTATATTTTATGTATAATAAATTTTTTGATTTTAAGTTAAACAGGATTAAAAATTTAATAATAGGTTCCACAGAATAGTTGTATATATATTTCAATTAAAAAATATCAAAATACATAATTACATTGGTTTTATAATAAATATTAAAGAGCCATAAATCTTAGACATTTCCATATTACTTAAATTATTATTTTATATACATAATGAAATTTTCAAAATATTTAGACTAGTTTTAAGTTATTTATAGACATTCAACATTTTTGATTTTTTTTTTCGTAGACATCGTAAATATTTTCATACACGAGAAATGCCACATGCCAATGATTAAATAAGTAGATAAAAACATTTTTACAAGAAAATTTTTATCTTTCGCAAATTTAGGTCAATCTTTCGATTGAATGATTAGAACTACTTTTCTATTGTAAATAATTTAGTGGATTTTTTATCTAAAAAATAAATCTAATTCAAAATCTGAACGAGCAGTTTTCAGTTATTAAAAATTTTTACAAGTTATAAATTTTGATAGAATAATATTAATTACTAAAATTGTCAATTCATTATAGTTCCTATATCTTTGAAATCTATTCTCATGGACATTTTACCTTTTACCTGGATAATAAATAGTTATCAATAAAAATACAAAATTAATACTTATATATTATACCGTGTACTATGTAGACCTATGTAAAATACAATTAGTACAAAGGTTTACGTCGCTGTGTAAAAATTATTAAAAGTGAACGAAGCCTTGATTTAATTGTGTATCAAAGTTATACATTTTATAAAGAAAAACATGTAAATTATGGTGTTAAATCGTGTTGTACCCATCGTGGTTGTTTTTCAAAACTATATTTAAATGAATGTTCTATAGTTATTTTTCGGTGTGAGTTAATACATAACTATGAAGAACCACTTAATTTTTCCGCCTCATATTTGAACTTCGGATACGATTTTTAGTCATTTTCATCACCACATTTAAATATATTTGTATTTATTGATATTTTAACACAATTAAAAATCGATAATTATATTTTAATGCAGAACATTAAAATCATTTACAGTCCTAAGCCTGTAAGTTTAACCCCTTCAAATGCATGATAGTTTTATTGAAATACCTTTTTTGAGCCCAAGTGCAGTCGACCACTACCTGCCTTTTACGTGAGTGTTCAACCATTATCTTTTTTAAACCCAAGTGCAATTCGACCATATCCAAAACAACTAGTTCGAATTTTGATTTTAATACGTCAACATTTTCAGAAAAAATTGATGTGTAATAGAAAATCACTCATTTTAAAGAGTTCATATTTATAAAACAGAAGTTTGTATCTTCATAGAACACTTCTTCAGTAGTAAAAAAACGTCATGGATTTAAAAATGTGGTATAGGTTCCTATAGTTAGATTTTGAATAACTGCATTATTGAATTTAAAAAAGGGGGTGAGCATGATCGATTAATCCTATCGATTAAATATTAACTAAATTTCACCAAATCATAATATTAAAATAATTATGAGAATATACTAATACTCAATAAAAAAAAATATATGTTATAATCTATAATTTACTATCGACCATACATTAGGTATGTTATTTAAAAAAATGTCCCGAAAATACACTTTTAAATCACTAATTATTTAATAGTTTTCAACTATAGGTACCTATAAATTATAAATATTATTTAATAATTATATTTTCAAATTATTTTATTATATTATCATACGACATTGTATGTATGTTCTTTTTTTGTTATGATTTATAATGTTAAGTACCTATTTATTTTGTTTTTGCGATAAGAATACTATAATATTATTATCAATAACAATACCAACCATAAATTTTCATCAGCTATTAAACCTTTAACATTAACATGTATGTATTGGCTATTACTTATACAGTATACACATATAGACTATTGGACCATATTATAGTGCTTAAGGGCTGAGTGCCTGAGCTATCAAACATCTCGTTCCCAATTCTTAAAATAATTAAGATTATTTTAACCTATTAAACAAATAACTATTTAATATAGGTACGTAAATATAAAGTCATTTGTTATTTATTTTTTCATAGTAAATATTTTAATATAGATATTCAAAATTAATATCAATAAAATAATACGATGAGTTTAAGAATAATTAATTCATTACTTCCAAATAAATAGGTAAAAATGAAAATATATTTATAAATTAATATCAATAATAATCATAAGATGTTATGATATTTTATTGGAAATGAATTTATTAATATATAATATTGTTAGCATTAATCTTGTGTGGGGGACGTAATTACATCCGGTGATATTATACTATTATATTAAGATGACCTTCAAGACCTAAAATCCTATTCAAATTACGTAGGTATAGTAATTTCGGCAAGTGTACAACTTTGCCATGCAAATCCGAACCTAGCCCATCTAGGTATTAAAAATGTGTATTTGTGCGAAAACACTTACCTGTTGCATATTTGTTTGTGTTTTCCGACTTCTTGTGTTTGTCTAATTCAGAGGATAAACGTTGTTTCTCCAAGTTCAACGAGGAAACCTGCGCCTGTTTTTTACATACAATACAATTGACAATATTTAATATTTTATTATGTGTATTATATTTCTTTAAGGCATCATCTACGCGTCCTACACATAAATGTAAATTATACGCACCTCTAAAAATCCCAAAACAAAATAACTTATAACATATGTGTAAAAATAATAATCAGTTAGATAACTGTGGATGTATCTCACACATGCACGAATTTGTATTTCGATTTTATTAAATATCATATTATTATTATTATTATTGTATTTTGTATTCGATACGTTAGAAATATAATATTGGACATTGTTTATGTAAGAAATTTACTGAAAATACTTCGCAACACGAAATATCCAATTACTTTCATCAATGTTTGCAAATAGATTAGAATATTTTTTTCTTTTATAAATGTGTCAATTAAAAATAATTTTGTTTGACAGCGTGGAATCGTTTTAAAATGTATTCTGATCATAAAGTATATCACACTAGAAATACGCTAGATTTGAAATTGTATCCCTGTATGCAATCGGAGACCTTTGTTTTCCAACGACACGCAACAAACCCGTCATCGATTTGTTCTACTTGTTAACACATTCGTTGTGATCACGACAACTAATTTTAATACTAACATGTAATTAAAGTGTATTGATAGTAACTATGGATTAAATAATAGATATTACCTTAAGCATAGGCACCAGTTTAACTTGTTCTTCTAAATCTTTAATAATTTCTAAACTCTTCACCATTTGTTCCCTGATGAGCTGTGAATACCGTAGTTTTAAATATATTAGTGTTATTCCGTACAAATGCGTAATTTGTAAGTACAAATTTACTTGTAGTTCGTTATAAGTGTTTAGAGACCGATGCATGAACTGATCAGGCTTGGTGGAATAACCACTACTGCCAGTTGTATTGCTCTCAAAGCTACTATCGAGCTTATTGAAATTCGATTCATCACCTTCAACTAAAATTCAAATTTCCAATAACAAATTGCTTCACAGACATTCAATCCTGTATTCTTACATACCCAAGTTTTGATTGGAAAATCCTCTAGGTGGCGGAACGATAGAGTTTGACTGAAACGCCAACTCAAGGGTTTCTTCAAAATCCATTAAAGCTCTATCCAGAGAGTCTTGCACGTCCGGAGACGCTCTCGTAACAGCCTCGGAATTCTTAATAAAATAATTTTATTTAAATATTTATATTTTTTAAAGCAAATGTAAAATATGCGTTGTATTTGTTTAAAACAAAATTCAAGTGAAAACAAATAAATTGTTTACGTCTATAAAAATAATGATGGCATTAATAATTACAATTTATTAACTATTGACCAACTATATAAATTGTCCATAGATTTAAATACAATTTAAATTATTAAAAATAATAACTTCAGTTGAAACGAAATAGATAAAATGTAATTAATTTTTTATACAATTATTTATTTAATCACTATTAAACATTTAAAAAATAATTATTTCAGAATTAATTTAAAAATATACATCATATATTTGCTAAACTACTTTATAATTATATACATTTATTAAAGTTTAAACTAAATGTTAGAATATAAAGCTATTCAAATGCTACTTTTACAATACCATACATTTTTAGTGAATAAAGTTTAAAAACTGAAAACTGCAATGGTACTAAACAATGTTTCATGCAGCGAAAAACTTATTATTGAGTGTAAATTACTAGTATTTTACAACCACGTATAAAATATTTTTTTCTTTTAACTTCGCGCCTTGTACTATATTGTAAGTAATAATTAAAAATAAATATTTATATTTAGTTAATTTTTTTTTTTTTTAACAACAATTTTTTATTATACTTTAGTTAATTCTTTGATCATAATATTATAAATGAAATATATAAGGTTTTAATGTAATGACTGTGATGTAGAAACTAAAAACATAAATTACTCAATCATACTCGTTCACTATATAAACTTAAAGAATCTGATCGAAAAAAGACAATTTATCGGTTAATCAATGCTGTTATTATTTTTATTTTTTTAATGAATTTTGTCTATTATCACTTTTTTTCAAATTCAAAATGTATGCTTCAAAACACTTAAGCTTCACTAACAACCAATTAGAAATTTGATCTATATTGTATTTTATATAATTTATTATAGGTCATTATAAATATATTATTTTTCACCAATTGCTCATATAAAAATGACAGTATTTACATAGAATAAAACTATTTAAAATTTACTTATAATTTTATAATCGACCATTCCTCTCTATTCTGTGGTAATAAAGTTACCAACTTAAAATAACGTATTATATCATTATTTTGAATCACAATTAATAAAAGTTAATATTTAATTATACCTCTACATTTATCCATTCAAAAATTTTAAGATAAAATAATTATTAAAATTTAATTTGTACTTTTAAAAATAAAGATTTGACATTTAAAAAAAAAGTTTTACCTATATAATACAAATTACCTACAATACATAAACAATAAAGGCATATAGGTAATATATGTTTAAACATTTAATCATTCGGTTAAATATAAATATAATTATATTTAATATATAAAATATTTATATATAATTATATTTGTAAATATGAAAATTAAAATTTTTAAAAATATGACGTTTTACAAATGTAATTTATATTATGTTATTTTTTTATCATAAATTTGTAATAAATCGATTTCCACTTAATAATTGAATAAAATGCGTCAATTTAACTGCATTACAATTAAATTTTTAAAATAATTTACCCACCCACAATGAATACCTAATGCTGGAAAAAATTTGCGAGACGAGAAAAATGTTCAACAGACATTGTATCTATCTGTATTTAATAAACGTCCCACCTTTTTCTACAAATGTGTAGCAATATTTCAATACAGTATTCTCATACATAATTCTAAATAGGTATATTTATAGTAGTATAAGCTATATATATTGTATCTACAGTCATATTCTGTAGGTACCATTTTAACGGAATCTCTATGTTATCATATTTGTTCTACTGTTTGAATTATTGTTATATAATAATACACTATCCGGCACTGTACTTATATGTTTATATGTCACGTACCAGATGTTTGCCGTTTAAGTTTTCATCGCTCAATCCTAACAGCGATTCCATTGACTTGAGCTGTCTCCGGCGGTCCGGTACTCTCCCGTCGGTAATAGTGGAGATCCGGTGCCTCTTAACTGGCGAAAGAGGGCGGATCCTATGGTGGTAATCAAACTCCGGGTAACCTCGGTCATGGTTACCGTTTGACCGCAGCCAGTCTTGTATTTGAAAAGTATCGTCTGCGTGGGGGCAAAAACAATTAAAACCGGTTAAAAAAAAATATATAAAGGAAAATAAAAGAGAACGAACGCCGAGATGACTCGACGGGAGAGAGAGAGTAACAATAATAATAATGGTCACGGATTGTTGGGCACTTCAACTTCAAAACGGATGGACGCTAAGACATACGGAATGCGTCTTATGTACTCACGTAAAACTGGTCTTCACAACGTCGAATTCCTTTACGATGTTACGTTATGCTCGTGTAAATGCTATTCCTAACTAGATCCAATGATATTATATACAATAAACATAATAACCAAATTGCACTTTACTACACACAGTTTTTCTTAAATCATTTGTGCAATTTGTAAGTTGCCTCATGTGTTTTATATTACATTAGGTATTTTTAGCTCGTCATTATAATTTTTATAATTACATTTGCGTTATAATTATAGTTATGATAGTTATACTATTAATTTTTTTTTATAAATACATAAATTAATAGTGCAGGTTTTATATTAATCGAGATATAAAAAATTATATACTACAAATATATTTATATTAGATACCCAAGTTATAATACTAAAAATGCTAGAAATAATTAATTTAATTTAAAACTCTACAATGTATATAGCCGAAAGTAACAGACCATAAAAAACGAATTGTCGAGTAGTTGCCATATATTTATATTGTTGATCTACGAGATCGTACAAATGGGTAATTTAAATCGTTCCGTTGGTTGAATATTTGTGCATTTAAAAATACCTAAATTTGCGCTTCTAATAGATCTGAACTAGATAAATAAGTACCTACCCATTCAGACATATTATAATCAAGGGCATATAGACATATATGGTAAATATATTGTGATTAATACAGTAAACTTTGTCTCTAAGTCACAATACACATCGTTGGATAGTTGAGATGAGAAACTACAATAAGGAGAGATGACTTTTTTCTCGGTCGTAGAGTCAAGGACAATTATTATTCGAATTAATTTGACAATGAATTCTCGCAAAGCAAAATGGTGGTTAGGCAAGTACCTGTATGTTTGGACATTGTGTGTGCCATTTAGCTTAATAATTTTCGATAACTCAATAAAATGTATTATGCATTGTAGTTCGTCATTAATTTTGTCTTGTTAGCTAATCTTTGGACAAATTTGAAAGTCATAACAGAAAACTAGAACAATCATTTTGCTGTTTAGTAGGTACTAGGTTTTTAGTGTACCAAGTCATTTAATTATTTTAATTGATCACTATAATGGACATGTTAAATTTGAATTCAATTATAAATCTATGTGCATATTCTATCTATTTCTAAAAATATTTTAAAATTTATTTATATTACTATAAACAATTTATTTTTCTATAAGTAATACGGCAGATTGAATTAAATAATTAAATTTTTCCATATTTATAAAGTAAAAAAAATAATTATTGAATAACCTATAAGTATTTATCAACGTACTCTATAGATACGCATAACGATGTAATGAATAGTTTAATTCGTCATATATAAATGGCTAAATATTCGTTTAAATATTTTGTAAATTGATTTGAGTAATAAAATAATATAGTAATGAAAAAAGTGTACTTTTAATTACAACAGAATAACTATAATTGTTTTGGAGTAAATTATATTATAGATTATACAAGCTTTAAATACAATTACAAATTTTATGAATTATTAACTACAAAATACTTTTCAAATTGTATAGGTTTTTAACAAATTATGTCTAAACTTGTGTTTTAAAAATTAAGAACTAATAAGAAATATCGAAATAAATTACCAAGATTTTCACTTGCAAAAAAAAAACATATATTAAACATAAATAAAAAATAAACTAAAAATGTTTAATATTTTTCAAATATCTATAAATAGCAAGAAAATATAAAAAACCATTTTTAAATAATATCAATTTTACAAAATGATTAATATTTTAAAATGTTTATTAAAAATGTCAGATATCTACAGTTAAATGATCATAAATTACGACGAGAAAAAAACAACATTTTGAAATCATTTTGCTTTTTTTGTTGGGTTTTTTATAATTATTTTTAAGATTATTGAAAATATATTAATTTTAGTAAAAAATACTAACGATATCAAATTTTCTACCTGAAAGTGCTCTCAAAGTTGATTTTTTTTTTAATTCAACGTTCAAAGCATCAAAAATATTAAATATTTTATAAAGATAATTAGTCAATAATGTAAACTATTAGATTCGTTATGAATATAAGTATAATTCTCTATAAAAAACGTTAGGTTCATATTTATATAAGAATACCAGAATACGAATATGTCTTAAAAAAACTTATATATTACCTATTGATATACTTTATTATTACATAGTAGAAAATATAATATTTTTGAACGAGTATTTATTTTTTCGATATAATATGGACTTAATGATTTTTTCTCTAGTAAGCACTCGTTATTTCTATAATATATAAGCAGACAGGTAATAAAGTTTTTGAAATATTTTTATTTTTGGAATAACGGCACATTTTTAATTTTATACTCCGAAAAAGAATATTTTATTGGAAGTTTGATTTTAAAAATCCAGTTTAGTATGAGTTATAAAAGTTTTATCGAAACCTTTGATGAGCGCCTAGTGGAATCAAAATATCGGTTTACTACTCCATACGTCTAATTTTTAAGTAGTTATTTATAAATAATTTTTTTTTTTTATCACATATTTAAAAATGCTATCCTTAAGGATCAATATTAAATATATTTAATGATAAGTTAGAAAAACAAAATTAACTATATTAATACTTTGGTATAGTGTATAATTTATACGAATTGTGGCTCATATTATATTATAAGGTTAGGTTATACCGGTTATAATACACGATATGTGTTTATAGGTACTACATAACATTTATTAAGTTTGAACGAAAATGATTAATAACAATTAATAACATTAAGTGAAATTTTATAGTAAATCTATTGGTAACAAACGAATTAATTCGGATATAGATAATTAAAGTTCATAAAATAATAATAAAAATAAATATTATGTAATGTGTGTATAATATATAATTATTACAGTTCAGTGATCACGAACGTTATTATTACTTATAGCAGAGCATCTGTTCGAGAAATACAAATCATAACTATATCATATTTTACAAATGATATACGTATAAGTAATTTAAGAAGAAATTAAAAGTATGCAGTCAATTTATTTTGCATTTTATTATGATTTGTTTAATAAAATAAATTAAATTAAAACGATTTTATACTTTATGTAATTTTACTTGGCATCTACTTTATAAAGTAATATGTAATAACACTAATAACTAAATTGGTAACAGAAATATAACTTCTAATAATCAGAATTATACAAAATCATTACTACACTTGATATGAAGGTATGAAGGTGTCATTTAATAAGCAATTTATTGTTTATCTGGTAATAATATCATCTTCATACATGAATTCAAAATATTTTTGCGTGGGTAGACCATTCATTTTTTTTTGTACATAGTGTTATATTTTTTATAATTAAAAATGTATGATACATTTGTATTAAGGAATGAAAACAAAGCGATAAAATTGCGGATTTAACAATATAATAACATATCAATTTATTATTTTCTACTCGAACAACTGTTTTTCAGCCACAGCTATTACATTAATATTTTGACTAATATATTCATGTATTGACTATAACATAGATTCTATGTATCAAAATAATGTCACATTCTTATAAAGTACGATTATATTATATACGTAGCTTACTACTAATAGATGTGATGATTCGTTGGATAAATGTGATTTATATTTTTATTTATTCCTAACTTAACATGGCTATTATGTATGAAGTATTAAAACAGAAAACGATGAGATATCGAGAAATGTATTATATAATATTCAAATAATTCTATTGAATAACAATGATAAAGAAATAATAACAATAAATGTTCGATAATAAATACTAAATACGTATATAATATTGCAGTATTAATTTTATTTATTTATATTTTATACATTTATACTTCAAAGTGGACATAAATTTTCTGAAGCTTTAACAACGACTATGTAAATTATTATTAATTTAAAAATATACATTAAAATCGGAAGTATTATATTATTATATCAAACATTTTTATCAGTTATACATTTATAACAATAATTAATTGCTTTTAATGAACGTATTATATGGTTATACTTTAAAATCCGTTTTAAATAGTATTTTTAAAAAACCTTCACGTAACATGTAAGGATACAATTAAATTTTTCTTAACATTTAGAAATTGTTTACTATACCTAAATCACAGTATAAGTATAATACAATAGGTTATCAATTTTTTATGGTATAACAGTTTATAAACTTTCATCATTTTCACGACAATGAAGTCGTTAAAGTGATCAATTTGAATGATAATTATTTATCTTTATGTAAATGAAAGTTATTTTTTTGCTAAATTCTTAGTTACTTTTAATAATTAAATAATAAGTATTCACTTTACAAAATTCAAGCTTAAATTATATAAAAAATTAAAATTAATACCAACTCTTTATAACCAAGAAACGTAACTATCAAATCATTCAAATCTATAAGATGTATAGGTTTTTCACTAATTTCTGATTCTAAAATAATAATCGATTTCTATAAATTTATAAAATAAAATAAACCAGTTGTCTTCACGAAATTAATGTCGAAACACAATGTGGATAACAACTTTGACATTTTCCGGAAACGATTGATATCGACCCATATGTCAATATTAATAGTAAGTATAAATATTAGGTATCTGTGTATAGTATCGGTAAAAACAGCATAAAATTCCCAAGAAATTACTCGTAAGATTGTTAATCAAGTTTGGAAAAAAATGAACAATTGATTATTGGTAATATTCTACATGATATAATGCTATCTTAATAGTTTAGTTATCAAATGTAAAGCAATATGATGGTTAAATAGTTTTTATTTACAATTTCACATCTTTGAAAATTAAAATTTTAAATTATTTCATAGAATCAATGTGCATTGTATAAACAAAATATTATATCTACTAAAAAAAATGTACATTCAATTAATAAATTTAATAAAAATTAAAAAAATTAAATAAGATACTAAAACATAAGTATTAATACACATTCATTTATGGATGTGTTTAAGCTCATATAATATAATAGCTTATAATTTAAGTGTTCACAAGAGCTGTCATTGAACTGAAATTGAAATGGTTGAAAAAAATATTCACTTAGACATACAACAACATTGTTTTCAAGTGTATTTTACATAAGTTTATTCATGTCAATTACTATGAGAAAGATTAAACACCACGCCTATTTTCAGTATGTATTCAAAATTAGTTTCAACAATATAGCATATATAAGAGCACACGAAGATGTATTTATCACTTTTGTTCTAAACTAATAACCAGGATTAGGATTTATATGCAACTGCATGTTTTTTTGCAACTTCTGATTATTGATTTTGTCAGTGATGTTCACGAATCACCTCATGATGAGATAAATGGTGGTATTTTTATTTTGCATATTATTGCATGATATTGAATAAAATGAATACTATTGCATATTTCGATTATAAGAATTGCGAAAAATGCATGTTTTATAGTATATTTCATATTTAATTCTAGTTCACAATTCTATGGTACAATATATATGCAATAAAAGATTGAATGATTTTAAGAAGTAAGATAAACACAATTAGCCAATCATTTATATTCGAAAACTTAAAAAAATATTTGGTTGTAGCATATGTAACACACGTATTTCCACTATTAAATGTAAATTATAAATTTTATTTTTAAATTATTTTATATTAATACAAACAGCCAATCACGGATGTATTTTAATAAATAAATTTTTTTTTTGTAACTATAATATATTTTTGTGTTTATCTTGTAAAAATTTAAATGCATATTTTACAATTTTTTATTACATAAAAATCCTAGCCCTGCTAATAACAACTTTAATTGTCTGCATTAGAAAAAAACTTTCGTTAGGTATATTAAATTTTCACGATGGTACACACCATTACGTCAGAATAAATAAAATTAATTTATACTATGTATGGTCATAAATATATTTTTATATAGTACCTTTAAAAGTAAATAATATTCTTTAAAACATAATTAGGTATGTATTGATTTCCAAACTCATATGAATAACAAATTTTTATTTAAATCAAATAAGTAAATTTGTTAATTTTAACAAATACAAATGAAATTGCTTAGCCAATAACAGAATAAACTATTTTTATATATTATAGGTACCTATGTATCTAATGGTATTTTATATTAATACTATTTCCCAAATATGAAATAATATAAATAATATTTAGTAAATTGCTGACTTTAGTAAAATAGACTCATGAGTCATATAGTCATGTCTCAATATAAATGTTTATTATTTATATTTATGAAATATATAAATATCTATTTTTACTTATATTCAATAATGTATTGATATTTGATAATTGAGGCATATTTAAACTTGTTATGTTAATATCTGTACATAAAAGTTATTAAAATCTATAATTTAATAATATTAAACTATTTTTTTTTCGGTGAACTACATATTTTATAAAATCATTTAAAATATGTTTTTATCATTACATTAATATTTAATAATACAATAATTATTATTATTAATTAGTATCATGCTCGAGTACAATTGATGAAATGCATTGCAATAGTTTTAAAATAATAATAACTATGTAACTTGTAACTATGGACTATTATTTATTGTAATTTCTAATTTGATTCTGCTCATCTGTTTAACATGATTACCGGTAAAAAATATAAGCATATAATACGAAAAAATTCAAACAAGTCCATAAAATATTTAAGAGGTTTATTTCTAATTTAATCATATTAATTATATGGGTTTTAGTAAACGACCTTAGGTGAAACTGATTATACATTGAAGTAAGATATGATCTAACATATAATGGCCACCAACCATGAACATGATCACATCATATTTTATGAAAAAATGGGTTAGTATATTAATAGTTATAATTATAAATAAATTATATGAAAAATAATTAAACTATAATACATGATAGCGTTTTTACTTGTTGAGTGTTTAATACATTTCTTTATAAAATATATGATAAATAAGTGGAAACGATTAAATACCGTAATGGGTAGGTGCATGGCAAATAATAATTGCAAATACAATTATATTAAAATTTATTAAATCCAACTAAAATTAAACTATTCAAATTTGAAACCAAATCTAATATACGATAAGTTAATATACACATCTACAAAGATAGTACATAACCTATGATCATAATATTAATATAGTCTAGAGTTATAACATTATATGTTTTAATGGTATATGCGTGTTTCAATGTAAAATAATATTACAGTGTCTTCGTTGTGTCATCTGTTTACAAAACTACGTATAAACGGTATAATATACACAACATATTATTTACGAAGTTGTTGAAACACATGTAGGATAATATTACATTCAAACATAAAGGTTAATTAGATATAAAAAAGTTATGACGAATTAAATTTTTAATATATGTGAAACCATGCGAATGTATAATCAGATACAAGAAAACAATAATTGTAAAATGAAAAATAAAACCAAAAATATATTTTATTAAAATATTATTTATCTACATACATTCTATGGACGTGTATAAAATGAACACGGTGAAGTTTTAACTGCCTTATGTCGACCATCGTGATGTATATTGGATAAGTACAATAAGGAATATGTAGTTTGACCTACATACTTATTTCATTTTCCATGAATGGGAAACAAGTACTGAATTTTTCAAAATAAACTACCATAAAACGTTACAAAGCAGTTGACAGTACAGGTTCAATAAATTGTAGCATTTTTTTTAGCACAATATTATTTATTACCCATTATAAATCGAAGCAAAAAAAAGGTTATAAGATAAATGTTATTGTTTAGGCGCTATATGGCGTGTTCCGGTGTGGCAGCATGTTAAGTCTAAACAAATCGCGAGTGAAAAAAATAATATTATTATCTATAATCGATTCTAAAAATTTAAATGATTGTCTAACTGTAATACTGCATTGAATAATGACACTATACGACTCATAGCTACTGTCATTATTTATTATCCACATTTTTTATGATATAAAAAATGAAACACAAACGAGAATAGTTGTCGAGGCTAGTAGTATTGCGTGTATGCGATGATGTTATTTGTTACCAAATACTTCTAGAAACGTCTTTATTGATATTTGAATTGATTTATTTTTTATTTTTTACTTCGTGATAATAATGATTTTTTGATTACTAATTACGAACCAGCTGTGATTAAATACGATAGTTAACAGTATAAATATTATTGTATTTAATTCAGTGTTGTATTAGTGTCTACTATCTACCTGTTTATCCTTTTACCCACGGAATATTGTAGCATTATAATATTACTGGTATTACTAATAGGTAAGTTATGACTAATTTACTATTTACTTACCTATATATATATTGTGTAAATATACACATATTGTGTACATTTTGTTACGTACAGAGGTACCAAAACTTAAACATTCACTCAAGTTCAGTTCTACTTGTATACCTATAATAGTATTAAATTAATACATTCTGATTTAATAAAAAACCATTTTGAATGTTATATTATAATTTAGTTAATTAAAATATTTTTCGACGATCACAATTAAATGTCAATGTCAAATGAATTACATACATATATATAATACATAAAATATATTATATTAATACATTTTTAACCGCAGTAAACTTGGAAAGTGTAAATTACAACTAAAAAAAAAAAAAAGTAGATTCATAATCATTGCTTATTTATCAGAGGTATTTTATAAAAGATTTATACATTTTACTCGGCGGAAAATTATATATAGGCAATAGAAAGTTGAAAATGCCACAATAATTCTGCATAATCTAAAACTTATCAACTGGCTAGCTTTAACCCAGTTAAATGTAATAGTTACATTTGAAACAATACCGTATGCTTTAAAATCGACTATAGTATATTATAGACGTATTCACGGTAATCAGTGACTAAACAACGTTTACCTTCAAAACAAAACATCATAAATTCATAACAACACCGGAGATAACATAATATGTTACGCGCGCAGTTTACGTACCTATTCAATATCGTTTCACGACGACGACGACGACGACAATCGTGTTTTCCTATTCGCATAGTTATTACTACTTATTACTGTGTTTCGGCGCAAATAGTATAATATCAACTATCAAGGACGTATATATCTATATTATAATATACTGGGCGATTCTTTTATAAGTATTTACGCATTATAAGTATTGAAAAATATTAACATCTTTAAAAATATTTTTTTTACACCACCCATCTAAACTTTAAATATTTATAAATTATAACTAATTAATTACTGATTAGAAATTTGATTTTTATACATTGAAATATTTCGAAAAATATTCCGTTTCAGAATCAGAAATCAAAAATGTATAAACTATATAATTTAAAAATGGTTTATGTTATACAAAAAAATAATTTCAAAAGAGTTTATACTTTAAAATATGGGATAAAGAACATTTACTGTTAAAAGAATCGGCTGTTCGTGTCGTAACGTTTGATATCCGAAACTAGTGTTTTTGAATTATCTATGCATAATATTTAAAATATATATATATTTCTATACCTATAGTGTCGGTGTTTGGTAGGTACGATAAAGACTGTGACGAGAGGTAAGTAATAATAAACGGAGAAAGTATTACCTTGGAGTGACAACGTCACCTTGACAGTCGAAAATAATTACAGATAATAAATTTATAAATTACGGTATAATAACATAATATAGGTAGATGGTACCTTATTCAAACTATTACACTCCTGCACAGACGCATGCATGCAGCCATGTAGGTATTATAATATTATATTATATGTAGTAGGAACCCATTTCCGTCGTCCGGTTCCTAAGTAGTACTAATGCGTTTTCGACGTCCGTGTCATGTTCGTTTCGATTTAGTCGTAAATTTAACCGCGTGACCGAGTCGGATGAGAAAAAAAACAAATCAACCCGATGACAATACCGCATTTATAACGCACATCATCTTACTCGTCCTATACACGCACTACACTGCACAGGGTTATAATAGGCCGATGCTGCGCAATTTATACAAAATATCGTGTAGGAGCTTTGTGCGAGTTTCTAAAAAGTGAAAACAATCGTATGGCGATTTATCCATATACTTATTGTATGTATGTCTTTATACATCGAAATCAGTTCCATTTTTGGAAACAGCGAGCAGAAAGTGCGAGACTACGGCATTCGATTGCAGCAACGACGCCGTTCCTTGGCGGACACCACCTGCTCCTATTTCACATTACTACGACTACGTATACGTCCTACCGAATATCCGCGCGCACAACAAAAATAAATATAATAATAACAATAATATAACAAGCGATGGGTTTTCGATAACAATAATCCAAACGGACGTTTAAAAAAAAACAAGACGGACATTTGTAAATTCAGTCGTCGCCGCGTAGTCGCAATTCCAGTATAATAATTGTATAATATAATATTATTATATTAAACTGGCACCGACCCGGTCCAAAAAAGGTTCCAAGAAGTAGAAATACAATAATAAAAACAGACTGTAGATTTTTTTTCTAAAGAAATCGATTCGATTACGTGCGCCGCGGGCACACACAGGTATATGATTGTACCGTATAATATAATAATAATGTACGAGCACATTCCGCAGTACCTATTATGTTATACGCACAATGATATCGCGTTTTATATTATTGGTACGAACTGGGTTGTGTAGAGGGTAGGGAAAAAATAAAAATACAAAATACGTAGTGGTGAAGGGGATGAACCAGGTCCAGGGAGGAGGGGGTGTTCAAAAACTGAGCAAGGCTCGTTGCAGCCCGCGCGTTTCCTGGAAAGCGTGGCGATGAAATATTATTACCGCGAGACAGCGGCGGCGGTCGCGCCGGCCCGTCGTCGCCGCGGTGCCAACCACACACGAATCCCACGCGCGGACGACACCTACCCGCGGGTACACGCACGTCGTATATCCTGTCTCGCGTATTAAACCGATATTAATATTACTATTATTATTATTATTATTAAACCGTAGCTAGTTACTGCAGTAGGTAAGTGTAACGGCGACGGTCTGCGACACCACGATTTATGTAACACCGGTTTTGCCTACACCATCCGGTCGCGGTCGTCGTCCGCGCGCCGCCGATGGAAACTTCACACCGATAACAATATAATAATAATAATAATAATAATAATAATAATAAGACTTAATGTATTTTATATTATACGATCGCATAAATCATAATAATACCTGTTCTACATAGTATTATATTATTGATTACTTTTATTTTTCCACGATTCGCAAAGGTACCTTTGGTGCGTAGGTGTCAGTGGGTTAAATGTGGTGGGTTGAGGGATTCGAACTTTTACTTCGCGTCGATCGAAATTGGTTTGTCGTCAGCACGACTGCACCCAACCACCATCCGCGATTATAAGTATACCTACATAATATATTCGGTTCAACTCACCTGTGATCATGGCGTTCCGATTATGCGCCGAGTACATGGTAGTAGTGGCGACAGTGGATCCGGTGGGTCACGTCGTTACGTCTTCGGACTTTTCCATGGCTTTTCGATGACAGATGGTCCGGTGGCGGCGGAGTTACGCGCACTCGCTGGCTCTTCGGACGGCGAAGTAAACCTCTCGATCAAAACTTTCACGAAATACGGTGGAAACAGAAAAAAAAAATCGGAAAATTCAGAGCACGCGTAACGAAGGGTGGTCGAGGGAAAAACGTTTTTTTAACAAGACGCGAAGAGCAAGCGCGACGACCGGCGAAACAGGTACCGAACGCGGTGGACCGGCGAACGGTTGTGGCGGCAGGGAAACCGCTTTGACGGACCGATTCCGCCGCAACCGTTCGTCTTTGGCCGCCGTACCGCGAATCGTGGTGGGGAACGTCGGCGGCGGCGTGCGGTACAACAACATTGCCGCCGATGACGTCTCGAGACCTCTTCTCCGTTCTAAATCACGAACACGAGAACACCGCGGGGTTTTTTTTCTCCCAAAATGAGCCAAGTCGTATGCCGTATACCTGTTGTAAAAGTGTCTAAAAAAATAAATAAATAATATTATTATGATTGAAATGTTAATTTATTTATTAATTTATCACCGTTGAAAAAAATACTCACCACCTCGTAAAATCACACATACACACATATTATTATGACATTATGTACATGCATGTATTATAGACGTTTATGCTAATAACTGTAATGTTTGTTTATTAGGTATGTTTTACAAATAAATCATTTTTTTATATAGTTTTTTTTACTAATAAACATGTAAACAATATTTTTATAATTATTTTATAAAAATAATTTTTTATACAAAAACACGATAAATAATAATAACCAATTTTTTAGTATACATTATATTACCACGAGATGACAAGTTAAAAAATGACATAGCTTTAACCTGTATTATTTATTAAATACACAATAGTTTGAATTCGAATTTTAGTTGAGTTAAATATTTTTTTACGCTTAAATGCAGTATTTTTTTTTTAAATCTAAATTCTAATATATTTTGGTTAATTTGGTATTGATATAATGATAACAAATTTTCCGATAGCCGACAGCTGCAATAACAATATCTGCTACACCACCAAACAAAATCATTTGTATAACAATTTAACTTTGCCGATCTATTAAAAAAAAAACTCAATCTTTCATAATACATTGTGTAACACTAAATAAAATATAGGTACACTTTTTAATTCATTTAATTTTTACTGTTGAAATGAATTATTCATTGACCTATAAGCATATATTTTATACAACGGATATGTATTATATATACCCACTATATATTCGTAATTCATAAATACTTACAAACGGAAGAATGCCATATTATATAATTATATAATGTCCTGCGGCGTACCTGTGTAGTATATTACAATATTATGATTATTACTATAATAAAGGAATGTACACATGCATACACTAACGTCGCACACCACTGTCGTCTTTTGTTTTCCTGTTTAGCAAACACCGCAGTGGATCGTTAATCGTTGTTAATGGTGTCTTATATGGTTTCTCGGAAAAACTTCACAGACCGCCATCCGCCGCCACGCTTCGCTCCCATATAGGAGACGATGGAATATGATGAGGCAATAATACTCTATGAACGCTAAAAACGATTTAAAACTCTTTCGAAGACCATTAACACCTATATATGCGTCGTTGTATATAACGCGTGTAGCGCGTGTTATTGTCGAGTAACCGAATGACTCAAAGCAGTTTAACTTCTAAATAAATAAAACTCGAAACAGTGAACTCAAACCTATGCATGACCTGCACTAGTTGCCAATTGGTAAAATAATTTATAATCATTTCGATTTATAACTCGTGACTAAGAGACGTCCGTGTGGAGGATGGAGCGTTTTGCCATCAGGCTATGAGTATATTACAATTAATTAAAAATAACAATAAACAAAACGACTTGTTTTTACTTTTACTGGACAGATTGATGTGTTGCCTCCTCTTACGAATTTCAACCTACGTGTGGGTAATTTATACATAAACATTTTTACTCGTACGAACTTAATATGTACATACTTGCTCATACTTAGAATCGTGTATATCAGAAGTATAGTCCACAAAAAAACCAAGTAGCCAGTAAATAATATATTCCCATTTCTGAAATGTTAGACGTTCAAATTCTAATGATAGGTTTATTTAAATGGCAGTTTAATTATACTTGTAGTCAGAGGTAAATTATTGAAATATTGCAATATTTTACTGATCAATAATATTTAACAGATTTTTTTGTACTCAATTATATTCTAAAAAAGTTTACGCGTATTATATGAGGATAACATATACACATAAAGAGATTTGAATATTTTTTTAATTCAGCTCACCGGGAACTTTTCTGTAAACCACCGTCATCACCAATGGACAGTATATTATTTATATTTTTGCATCGATCGCCTTTAATAATAAGAGTACATCGCTTATTTAAAACATTTAAACAATGATTTCTTAAACGGGTGTCCTAGAATCGTTTAATATAACTTATTAATTATTATTATAGCACAGTGGAATTATACATAGGTAATATAATACATGCATACATCGTATAATAAAATACAATAAGTAGTACCAGCCTATACCGTTTAATAACAAGTTTTAAACAACAAGTAATCATCAATTACAAATATGATAATAGGTATATATTTTACATTAAATTAATATTATAGTGGATGTATATTATGTATATATCATGTATAATGTATATAATATGTATACAAACCAAAATAAAATAGAATATGTATAATCAGTTAAGTAGGTATTGTTAACATTATTTTTATTCAACTTTATCCGTCCTACATTATATTTATATCCATAATAGTTGTTATATTATAACAACTCGTTTATAAAAAAATAATTTATGGTTAATAGTTATAATGTATAATATCATGATTTTTTGACAAGATTACACACGAGCTATATGGTAATAACTCTGGTTAATAAATATCTAATCATTTTGATATTTATGAGTGTAAAACTGTTATTGACGTACAAACTAATTCTGTTCTTATTAGTCCGTATAATTACTGTAATTTAACGAAATAATTATGCATATTATCTTAACCGGTTGTGATGGAATTATCATAACAAGTAGTATTGCATAGTGGTGTAGTACACTGCAGGTGGATTTAAAATAAAAATAGTAAATATAACAATAATAATAATAAATTAATAAAATATTTCAATAGTAAAAATGTGGTGTACTTTGGTATGATAAACTATAATGTACAAGTTGTTAGTGAAATCAAATTTAATTAAAATAGCTATGAATTATATTAATTATAGTAATTATTAATGTAATATAAATTTAGATCATACTAAAATATCTTTTGAATTTCAATATAATAATATATTTAGAATCTAGTAAGCTATTTTATAATTTTATATTATTTATATAGTTTGTTACATCATAAACTCATGTTAATTTATTAATTACCATTTGGCGTAATATAAATAAATATAAAATTACATCCGAAAAGGTTGAAAAAATGATTAAAAAAATTCTGACATTCTGAAATATTTATAGAAGTTAATTTCATCATGTACTCATTAGTAATTAGTTAAATGTACAAAGTGGCAATCAGTTTTCTGATTCTCGCCTCATCCTAGTCGTGTGAAACCAAAACTTACGAAAATCTAATATAACTTTTTCCTCTTCTCTTAAGAAATCTCAAATCCAATGATTAATTGATATTACTGCAAGTATTTTATTAAGAAGTTTCATTGAAATACTTACTATAATACTATATTAGATAAAATATTGGTTTAAATTAAAAAAAAACAACTACAACAGAGACCTCGCTTATTATAGGTGTCAAGTGTATTTCGTCATTGAGTAAGTCAGTATAATTACTAATAGAATAGTTACACTTGAATTCAGTGATAAATCATAGTATAAAATATTAAAATCGTTGAAAAATGTTTCTGAGCGAAAACTGCCTGCCAGTGTATATTTATAAGAATGTTTTATTATGTATTTGTATTGTTATTTAGTAATTTATTTTACTATTGGTAATGCGGTAGGACTTACCTAAATCAGACAAGTTGAATTATTTTTTCCAAAAACATCACATTTATTATAAATTATAAATTATTTAAATAGTATACCTATACATTTATATCATGTATTAGTGTTATTAACTTTTGAGTTAAAAACGACTTACTATAAGAATGTGTGAAATTTTTCGTGGTATAAAAGGCGATCTAATTAATTTAAATATTTTTTAAATGTAATTGTGTATAGTCAAATATAATAATTTAAGTAAAAGTTGATAATCCAACAAAAAATATTTATTGAATTATTACAACTTAAAATATAACGTCTAAAATAGTTATTTTTTATATAAAAATTAAAATATTGTATTTCATAAAACTTATATTTGAAATGACTATTAAAAAAATAGTTCTTAATGGTCTTATACATTATTGATATCTTTAGTTTTATGTAAAAACAATTAATGAGGAAATTTTAACCGAGCCTAAAAATTGTTATCGCTATATTTTAAAATATTTTCAAAAATTCAAATACCCTAAAAATAGCTTATAATTAGTCAAAATATTTTAAACATTAGATGTTGTGTATACAAAATGATAATATAAGTGATAAAGGAATGGTTTCTGTTTCTACGATTTATATTTTTTGAATAATAACAAAATAATAAAAATTGTAATTTTATATAAACGTCGTATACGTTTGAAATCGAATGTCGTCAAAATTTGAAATTCAATCACTCGTAAAAATGTACGTGCAGTTTTACGCTAAATTTTTTTTTTAATGTCTAGTAAAAAAATGTAGGTTGAACTTAGAGTTAAATTTTCAAACTTAAGATGTAAAAGTTAAAAAAAATGTATGTATTTTTAATTATGAAAATATTTGTACATTTTCGGTTTTTTATTAATATTTTTAAACGCTTATAATAATGTTCAATATTTCATTTAGGATATGAACAACTTTAGAAAAACTTGAATTTGTTGATGTTTTTCTACACAAAAACAAAAATTTGATCATGCACGAATTGAACAAAACTTTAGAAAAATTGATTTTATGTGTATTATTTTTAATTTTTTTCGGTTTTTTGAAAAGTAATGCAAATTTTACTTTCGAGTAAAGTAACTATATTACATTTTCTACCAGAATCTTCTCTTTATAACTTTTTTAAGATAAAATACTATATAAAACAACGTTAGTTTTAAATAATTATGATTATTATTTGTTATTTTAATAAAAAATAATTAAATAGATACTCATCAGTATTTTACTGGTAGTACTGATTAATAATTAGATTGATGTATAATATAGTACAATAGTCATAACATTTAGATATATTTACATATTTCTATTATGTCATATTTTCAGTGATATAAAGAAAAATTAAAAATTAAGTAAGAGATAATATTAGTGAGGATATTTTGAGGGTGCAACTTAGGTATCAATGTTTATTAATATTAAACTAAAGTTATATATAGCTTAAACAATAGTTATTATAAAAACAAAACAACTACAAATAGTAGTTAGAATAATTAAATGTGTATTAATATTTATTAAATGTAAACAAATGAAAATAATAATAATAAAAAAAAAATAGGAATAAAAATATTAGACCTAATATTTTATAATTATAATATGACATAAAGTATTAGGTGACTTATAAGCTAGTAGTCACTGTAGGATTAATACCAACCAAAATGTGTTCAAGCAATATACAAAATAACTAATTAATGATTACTTAGGTCAATTCATTCTAATTTTTAAACTAACGAAGTTAAACGTAATTTGTTGAGTGTAAATTTGCTATATTACGTACAATAGAACTCCGATTATCTGAATGCCTATCAACCGGACGAGAAAAAAGATTAACGGCATCAAATTAGCGAATACGACATTTTAGCGCAATGAAAAAATGTAATTTAAAAATAATTTAATATCTAGATAATCGAGATAATTTAATATACATAACCTAATCTTGCAATTACTATTTGGAATTACTTTAATCGTTTGAAAGATGAATTTAATTTAAACAAATGATTATAATACATAGAAACTTTTTTAATTTTATTATTTTTAAACTTTTTTGAAAACACTGGTTAACTAATGGTACATTTTCATCATGTCCCAATTCATTTTACCAATTATATATAATAGGTTTATAAAATTTATTTTTCTAATTTCACGATTTTTTTTTAATTTTAATATAATGTGTATTGACTATTTAGTGATAATAATATTTTTAATATGATTTTAATTTGATATTTTATTATATTTATTAAGTTTAATTAATTTAGTTTATTTTATTGTACATGATGCACTGACTTTTCTTGTGCATAAGTGTCGTACGCGCTGATTTGTCTTGCGCTGAAACGTCATCGCTGAATTGTCGTGCGCTAAAATGACTGCGCTGAAATGCCACCCATTCATTAATCATATTATACATATAAAGTTCAGGATATTCAGGTTTTATAAATTTTTATAAATTAATATCTTTAAAATTAATACTTTTACTGAAAACAATATCTATAATTTGTCTAAAAATATTATATATTTGCAAAATTTTCGAATTTTCTGGTACTAAGCAACAATTTTTAAATTTAAATACCTCATAGTCATAATATTTAACATATTTAAAGTACTGGTGGTTTTAAGGAATAACAGATATAAAAGGATTAAAAGGAGGTCTACTTAGTTTATTAAACTATAGAATTAAATGTATCAATTCTATAATTTAAAGTATTTATATTAACATACTTAGTTAAAATCATTTTATTTAACATATGAATGTCTTAGTGCATTATATTTATTGAAAAACGTCGAATATGTTGAAAGATTTTATTTCATTAAAATATTAATTACATATATCCCGTTAAACTCATATTATTATCAGGGCCGGATTTTCGCCTAGGCCCGTGAAGCCTAGGCCTAGGGCATCAAATTTTGTTAGAAATGGAAAAAATATCATATAAATATTTTATTTAATAAAAGTTTATTAGAATTTATAATTACTTGTTTTGTAATGACTACTAACTTAATTTCTTTAAAATTAAATAAATACTACATTTTATTTTGGTGGGTTGGGGCGGCATATTTAAAAGAGCCTAGGGCGACACTTGTTCTAAATCCGGCACTGATTATTATATTATTATATATCATAAATGTATGTTATTTTTAAATTTATCTATCTATTGATAAAACCTTCAAGGACATTGGGAAACAAAGTTATTTGCAAACTTAAAAACAGAGTGTTAACCTAAATTATTATCCAATATTAAACAAAAGGAATATAAATAATACAAGATATAAATTAATAAACTACCTTTAAATTTTTTTTTTATACCGATATTTTCTAAAAAAATGTAATCAAACAATGATACGTTTGAATAATGCCCGAATTTTGTTAACTTAAAATTCTGTTCTATCTTATGTTTTAATTAACTAAAAACATATTATTTATTAAGGACGATGATTCATGTGGTAGACAAAGCAATAAAATATATAAAGCCCCGAGTTTTTTAACTTCCAGAATAACTACTGAAGTGATATGTAATTTCAGTTGTTGAAAATTTAAGAAATAGTTAAAACAATTTTATTTGGATTTTTAGTTAGCTTAGAGAGCTATGCTGGAATTAGTGTGTAGTTTTACACACTCGATTACATGAAGTTTTTCTAAGTCTTTCATAAAATTCAAATAATAAATAAATTTTAATATTCTCTAATAAACTTTAATACATGTTCAAGCTATACCTCTAGAACAGATATTTGATATCATGAATCGTAATGCAAATAAAGTACGTTAATTAAAAAAATTAAAAATTGTGTTACATATATACATCAAATAATTGTAATTAATTAATTTGTTAATCATTATTTTTAATCTTTTTTTGTTCATTAATACGGATACGATTTTATATTTATGTATACTACGCCAAATGGTAGGTAATTAATAAACTAATATGAGTTTATGATATTATAAAAAATCTGAAACCTTTAACAATAGTTATAAAAAAAGATTTGCAATTATTTGAAATTAATTTATAATTAATTGGTGATATTTTGAAGTTTAACGGATAAAGTGGGAGAGCCAACTTCATGTACATTACATTACATCAGCTATACCTATTTAATTTTACTTAAATTGTTTTGTTTTTTTAAATCACAAAATAAACTCCACAAAATCACAAAATCCTATATTAAAATGTGTTAAGGGCATTATTATGTTAAAAAAATTAAGAAATAATTTATCAGTATAAGATTTAAATTTGTTTTTTGAAATAACAAATTAGATAAAAGTTTCCATATAAATTAATAAACGTTAAATTAAGTGTTTCCATAGAAAAAAGTTTTTGACTTTATTCTTTGACTATTATTAAAATACATAGGTATTTAAATAACAGTTAAAAATTAAAATACTTATTTAAAAATAATATATTAAAATGTGAGTTATTTATGTTATTGTTAGTTTGTTACTTATAAATTGGTACATATACCTATATATTTATAAAAGATAATAGTACATTGGCATTAACCAATTTAATTAAAAGTACAAGTGGCACGTTACACGTCTTTAAGATTCTTAATTAGAATCATTAGAATTTCTAATAAAAATCCCACTTACGAAGTTTATTGGACAAGTCCACAATGTTGATATAAATAATGCGATTGACATGGGCCGAAAGATGTCAAGTTTCCGATCAGTTCAGCGTAGTTATCAGTACTGCGTTATCGTGGAATATACTTATATAGTATATAATATATACTATGAATCGGTCACGGTCCTGGATAGCGTTCGACGTAAGACATATTCAAAATGTTCGATCGACGGGGTGCTATATACTACCTCACACGGTCGGCGGGCACTCGATAGAAAAGAAAGTTCTCAAATACATCAATGTACGCTCCATGAGCCAAGCCTAGGATCAATAGCTTTTACTGCGTGGAGCTCACGATTAGACCTATCAATCGAAAAGAATATCACGTACTATTGTTGTCGGGAAATGGTCAATGATGAGAAAAGTAGAAAAAAAATCCCCGATAAAAATAAATTACAAAACATCTATGAGTACTACACACATAATATTGGGTTGGTTCGATTCTGTCTGTGTATCCAACCAATATGTACTTGTATATTATAACATATTATATACGTATGTAAATTATACCGTCCTGCCAAAGTGTTTTAAGATTTGTATATTGTACCAATTATACAAATCTTAAAACATATTTGGATTTGTAAATTGACTTTACAAATTAAATTTGAAATTTACTCGAAAACGTCCTTCTTTAATTTTTAAGTTCACGAAATAAACTTAACATAGCGAAAAACAGAGATTAGTTGATCTAAATAATGGTATTATAAGTTGGAATCTAAGTAGTAATTATTATAGTAAGTGGTTTAGTTTTAGACATATTTGACACAATAATGATTATTCGATATTTACAGTTAACATTTACATATACTTAATTAAAATTAAATAATACATTGCTTATACGCTTTTAATTTTTTAATGTTTTAAAAATAAGAACTTAAATATATACATATATATATATATATATATATAAAACCATTAAGAATTAATTATAAAACTATTATTTATAAAGTATACTTAGAACTTGGTGAATTTAAAAATTAAATCGACGTAGCTTGGTTTCAAACAAGAAGGTATATTGTTATAGGTACCACAAATATTGAATATATCTGAGGTTTTTAAATGATTTCATTTCATGTGTACTGTGACTTCTTGTATAATGTTAACATTTTTTATTTAATTCATGTATATGTTACGATGAAAGTACGAATACCAATAAAACCTAAAATACACAAAATAGTATAAGCAAACCCTGAATGATTTTTTAATTCAAAACTTTTACAAACGAGATTTGGTAGAGCTTAGGATAAGTAACCAGTGTCGGTAACAGTCTGAACATTTTTACCAGTTATACGTGATATTTTTTCTTTTGCTTTAAACTTCTCAAATTAATGAATATTATTAATTTACAATAAATCGTTACTGTATTGAATTAAATCGTATTTTTTATATTCCATAATCCATGCATAAAATATTAATTAGATTAAATTACTTTTGCAAAAATATGATTCTTTTTGTCATTGTCTTGGGGACACGATACCAACCGTTTTTTAAGGAGTTAAATATAGGCAATTTGCTCACTGCGTGAGTGCATGTCGTATTAATGTATTTGTGGTACTGTAGTTAGTAATCAATGATCATTATTGTACGTGACTGAAGTAAAAATGAATTAACGCAACGCTCCCACGCATTTAAGCATATAATGTCAATAATACGTTACATGAATATTAACTATTTTGTTCATTTGTGTAAAATCTTTTGCTAATTAACCCATTTATCTAATACAAATTTAAAAAAAATATATATTTGATTTCGACGTGAAAGTTTTTTAAAAACAACTTTCTTATTTTCAATTTGTTTTTACTTTAACATTATAAACAATTTTAAATACTAAATAGAAAAATTTAAGAGTTTAATTTCAAAAAAAGTGGAAAAGTCGTTGTCAAGTAAAATTCATAATTAATTTAAATATGTTTTTAGAAGTTTTAATTGATTATTAGGATATTCGGTACAATTGGCATATTATGATAAGTCTATTTTGGTAAAACATGGCCAGACTTTATTGGAAATATACTTAAATAATATAGTTCTTAAAATGTCATTATGATTGCATATGTTAAGCCCCGTATTATTTATTGAACCTGAGGTATATTGATTGGTACCTGCAACATGCCTCCTTGTTTTTTTAAATCAAGTCGTTGTCAATATTTAAACCTAATTCTATCCAGTTAAGAATTAGTTGGCTAGCTATTTCCACTACACGAACCGGGTTGTTGGATCAATAGAAATAAAGTTTTCTAAGTTAAATTGTACAAATCCTAGAAACATGATCTGCATTAATAAAATTAATAAAACACAGTTGAACACGATATAGAAACGTGTATAAGCTTTATTAAATGATGAAAATAGTAATAATATTTTACAATTAAATCTGTTCACTATCACCTTAATAACCCTATTTTAAGGGTGGTATATTAAAGATCATAGGAGTAGCATAATACGCATGAGAACAATTGAATTATTATTTATAATATATTAATATAGGTTATTATATCTTTATTAAATCAAATTATTAATGTTATTTAAAAATTTAGAAATGAATTCTATCTAATTATTTGCATTTGGCAATTCAAAACTCGACTGCTGGCGATATTATTAATATATATGCTCGTACTTAATGTTTCAGTGTTTTTGTTAGCCTATACATTTTTGAATTGTTACATACTTGATATAAAAATAAACTAAAATAAAAACAAATATAACGAAAGTTTCTGGGCCAGAAAATTTTCAAGTTTTTACCAAAAAGCTCCTACGCGTCATCACATTGGTTAAAATAATTATTTGAAAAAACATAAGAACTCACTTTTCTGTAATGTTGTATAATAGGTGTCGAGTGTATCTCTCTCATAGGTCTGAATAATTTGAGTAATTAATCGTTAACAAGTTTTATGACCGAGTATTAATAATACACTTTTATTTTAAATAAAATTTTTTTAAAGAATACATTTTCGAGTTAAATATAATAACAACTGAAAATACATACAAGGTGATAATTTTAAAGGTATTTTAATCATTTTCCCGGAAGTTATTAACGTTTTTGGAAACAGTTTTGGACATAATTTGAATTTATAGAAAATAAATAAAAATAAATTATAACCTTTATAAATTTTTTTTAATTTTTTCCTCTTTTTAAATTACTACAATATAGATACAACTTTTTATTTCATATTGCTAGACAAAATATTTTTCTTAGTATTATGTTGTTTAAAAATTTGATTTTGAAACAATTATTTATCATTATTTTAATCATAAATACGTGAAGTAGAAGATCAACGTATTTTCGGGTAGGTACTCGCGGATCCTGTATACATATGTATTATAGTGTGCGACTAATATATAGCGATATGTTTTTGAAAAAAAAACTTCACATACTAAAAAAAAATGAATTACTAATAGCATTATAAAATTTAATTAGAAATATTGTCAGATGGGTAGTTTCCTCTTAGAATTATTTTTTATATATTCATGTCATGATTTATCTTTAAATACATTTAAATTTTATACATTCATTATAGTGTCACAGTAAACTAACCAATGTCAATGTTATAGATATACCTACTTATCTACTCAAAACCTTTTAATTAGTAGTCACTTTTTTATATTATATTAAATTTAATGTTATCACAATACATTTTAACATTTATGCAAACATTTTTCTTTTTTTCTTTATGTTTTCAATGTTTTATATATTTTACTTTAATTATAGTTAGTATCTACTTGATAGTTGAAACTATGTATTGAAAATTATAAATCATATTATTTTAAATAATACATAATTAATAGTTGGGATAGTCCATTAGATGAGATTCGACTTTTATAAAATTGTTAATTTGTAAAATAAGTTAATTTTATTAGGTACATAATTATTATTAAATATGCAATTTTTTATTAAACACATAGTTAGGTATTGGTTTTTATACTTTGCTTTTATTAGTATGAACATTTTGTGTAGAAAGAATATGTATTTCGTATTTTAGTTTTTGAGTTTATAAATTGATTAGATAACTGTTTTTTATGTTTTGTATTACTCGACTTCGCACAGTAATTTTTTTAAATTTTATTTTTCTGTATAATGAATATAATAGTACTACTACTGGTGTATTTCTATTTCTTTACTTTGCCTAACTACTTTAGTGTCGTTGTGTATTATGTAAAAACAATTTTTGTGTAAACTACACTTACAATACCTTTCTATCTAATGATATATTTTCTTTTTTCCTCAATTATGTGTATAGGTAGAGTTATTATAGATACCGAAAAAAAGTACTATCGTAATATTTCTACAAATATTTATAATACATATAGGCGCTTACTTAATCAAAAAAAAAAAATAAAGAAAGAAGTATCAACAATGGTTATTAATTTATTAGTTTGTGTGTTTAGATGGATATTATTATCATTAGTCTTTGCACTCCTATAAACAATAATTTACTACATCAACAGGAAATAGCTTATAGCCAATTTAATTAATCATAATTTGTCTGTAGTAAACATATACAATTTAATTAAAATATCTCATAATGTTTACTAATTAATTTCATAAAGATCTCGATGAGAGAAATTTATTTTTGTTTCATGTCAGTCAATTGTTTAACTAGTATAAGTTTTAATTCAGGCATACCGAGTAATTGGCAGTTCCAGAATAATTGACTTTATACTTAATTACAGTAGTGTTCCATACAGCAATTTAGTACCTAATAATAATATTACTAAAATATTTAAAAGTTGATAATATTTTAAAATAAATATAATTATATATATTTATTATTTTATTAAGTGACATTTTTAAACTTTTTTATTAAATCAAATAACAAATTGATGCTACCATGTATAACTTTTTACACAACTTATTTTTGAAATATAAACAAATAATGACTGTATGAATAAAATAAAAAAATCATTATGATAATATTTTGATTTGTAAATTTGAACAATTTTCGAAATGTATTATTGATTTAAGCAATAAAAAAGTTTTACAAATGTTAAGCAATAATCCAGTACTATATATTGTAAAAATTCTCCAATTTTCAACTTTAATATATTTCCCGGTATAGAGAAGTGAATATATAGTTGGTACCTTTGGAGATCAAAAGAAAAAAATGTCCAATCTAAGTAACCTATATATATATATATATATATAATAATTGAAATTTTCATTGAATGTTTAAATTATTATTTTCTATCAGTCTTGTACTCTATTAAAGTATTCAAATAAAAGTATTTTAATACTCTTTTTGAACTCGAAAAATAGTTTATATTTGAGACAAAGCTAATTTTTCCATTAAAAATTGAACACATTATAAGTTATAAATAATAGTTTATTTTTTTAAATAAAATATGATTGATCCACGTTAGTTTCCAACCATTCCAAAAGTAATAAATATTTGCGGTGAAAAAAATATATTCTTATAGTGGTACTCGTCCAATATGCTATCTTCCGCACGTTTGATGGTTTAGTAAATACCTATTCCTGATTCAAACATGTATAAAAATTAAAATTAGATTATCAAACAATACCGAAGTTGTTGAAGTTATTAACAAATGTAATAAATATGTGTCTGCATTATATTTTGGTAATATAATATATTTGAACAATAATAATAATGATTTGTTTAAATGCCAAATATATGTCACTTGTTATTTATATTTACTAACTTTATTTGTGTTATTTGTTACTCGTATTTCCTTACATAATATGTTTTCTCATGTGACTTGTTCATAATGGAACTGCAATAAAAGAAGTAAAAATAATCCCGAATTAACGGGATATCATAAATTTTCAGAAAATGAAAAATCTAAGTATTGTAGTAGAAAAATGCTTACAAATGAATTGTATCTATTTATTGCATAGTAGTATTAAAATATAATATTTAAAAGTAATTAAGATCTACTAATGGTATTAAATTGTTTCTCATAAGTACTTCATACTGTAAATAAAATAATTTGAAAAATACATAAACACAGTTTTATTTTGTAGATATTTTAAGTTCAAATTTGAACAAAACTAGGTATTTTAACAAAGAATAACAATTTTAGTTATTATTTTGTTGTAATTTAAAAATATTATTTTTGGGTACTTGATACTTTTAATGGCTTTATATCATTGAATTGAATTTAATACATTCACTACAGTGACATACACAACACCTAAACGTATAGCAGAACAGTACCCACTTGCCTACTTTTTTTTTATAATATGTATTTGATAAGTATTGGAATGCATAGGTACTTAATTTATTGGTATAACAATATTATAAGAGATCACTTAAATTTATTTGAGTATGTTGTTTTTGAAAATGTTGATTATATAGTTGTAAATTATGAATTAATGGATGTAAGAACCAAACAATAATTAATGGATTTCACACATTTGGATTTCAAGAAATAAGAAAACATTATAGAATTTGCTCAGAACCTTTTAAAAGAGAAGATTATATTATTTAAACAGATACTAAAAAGTAACTAGTTATTTATGTATAATATTTATAACGTATAGCATATACAAAATATATGTCTCCATAGTTAACATAATAATTTTTAAATTTTTAAATATTTAAATACTATTAGGTATATTGCTTGTTATTAAAAGTTTGGTGGGTATATTTTGTTTTATTTATTTTCCCATAATTACAATACTATTATTAATATAGAAATATATGCATAACTAACCATAATTTTATAAAAAATAGTTATATTTAGATGTAAATTTTAATTTAGAATTCAAACTACAAAAATCTTTACAGTTTTGGCTATGATCTTGTTTGGTGTTCTCAACACTGAGCAAACTATTTTAGTATTCTAAATGACATAAAATAAATTATTGATAATAATTTCAATGTATTTAATGATACATTTCCAAATATAATTTATATATATTCTATATATTTTTAATTTTCATAAGTACAATTTATATACCAGGGGTGGCCAAACTGTAGCTCCCGTCATCGTCTTTTGCGGCTTGCATATCTCAATATCTTATCTTATTTATTTTAATCATATTATATATATTTATCATAAGTATATAATAATATGACCTTTTTTTTCAATTTCAGCTCTTCCATATTTATTAATATATTTGATAGCTCGCAAGTCTCTTCTCGCTGGCTACTCCTGTTATATACTATAAAGTTAAGACCTATCTAACTAAGTCTTAATTTTTTAACAATAGGTACTTAAATCCAATTGAAAAAAACATTATAATAGTCAAATCTCTGTAGTTTTGAAACTAAGTTTAATTCTAAGATTAACTTAGAATCTGGACAATTAGATAGTAAAATAGACAAGCCACTTAGATTACCCCCATTGTTTGACACCAGTATTTGAAACAATTTTAACCTAGTTAAAAAGTAATTGCAAACAATAAATTATATATGATTATTAATTTTTACTTCTAAGTCAGTGCTTTAAGATTTCAGTACATAAATATTCAAAGACCAGAAAGTTATTTAAAATAGCTCATACCTTAGTATTTGGTGACACAAACTGTAACTATTTGTATACTTACATAAAAAAAATTGCATTTTATTTTAAAGAATTTGTAACATATTTTTTTAGATCAACCACTAATAAAAGATCACAGTTTGGAATTATGTAAGAGTAAAACAGATATTTTAAAGATAACTATTAGAGCGTATCAAAAATGTTTCAACTTAAAACTCGCAATTGTTGAAATTAAAAAAAAATGTGTACTTAAAAATAAATTTAAAAACTGAGGACTTACGAACTCACATATATTTTTATCCAGGATAATATTTTATTTAAAATACAAATTGTAGATTTAAAAAAAACTTGGTAGACGGTATAAAGAGAATGAAAATGGTTTTTGCTTTGGACTTATATTATAATTCATCTAAAACCTAAAATTTTATGAACAAATATTTATGCTTACCTTCAGTTAGGAGTTTGAGAGAAGATGGTTGCAAATGTTAGACGTTTCTTGAGGTATTAACGAAAATATTCTACAAATATTAAAAATGAAATTTGAGTCTCAGTCAAAATCGAAAAACTTATTTTAATTGTTTTTGATAAAATGTCTTCTTGGAAGCAAGTCATCGGAAATTATTTTTCATGTGGTAGCTCTATATGGAGGTATAATTTATATGATAAGATAGGTTTTTGAGCTTATTGAATATCGCTTTTATATTATTCTGTGCATAAACATAATATTATTTCGATGATTGATTGTTGATTAAAAAAAATTAATAAAGATTAATTATATTTTAAAAAATACTCTTAAAACGTGATAAAGGCCGTGGTTTTAACGATCCATCGACCATTATCGTCATTATTTGGCTTATAGTAATAATATATTATAAAATATCACCAAAATACAAAACACATGTTGATGTACCTATTGTCTTTACATATATCTAAAAGTATCTAATAATTACTTATTTAATTTTGTTTGAATACTTTTTAATATTTAACCTTGTATTGGGTATTTTATTTTATTTTATTTTACCTTAGGTATAAATTACAAAAATGTTATGAATTTTCAACTTCAAAATTCCATGCAAAGTTTCGTAATTTTTACATATTTCTTAAACATTTGAACTTTAAATGCTTTTAAACAAAAATTGTGACTAACGATTTTTGATTCTTTTTTACTACGACAACTACAGCTTATAATAAAACTTAAATTCAATTTTAAAAATTTTTGGAGTGCCAATTTGTTTTATTGACACTTAAAAAAAAACTTAGAAAAATCGAAAATTTCAATTGTCAATAATTAGTTTAAAAATGTCAAATATTTTGAAAATTTAATCGTAAATAGATAACACTAATATAAGCACTTGGTGAAAATTTCAAGTATTTACAATGATAAGTTTTTGAGTTACAGCAAAATAAAAAAATCGATTTTGTAAAAAAATTTGTTATGCGCAAAACTTGCCGTTTTCCCGTTACTTTTTAAGGGTTTTTCCTGACGCTTTTGAAAATTACTATATTTTACTTTTGACCCCCCAAACTACCAACTAGATTTATTTTATTTTTCGAAGAGGGGTTGAAGTTAAAAATCAAAGCACTATTACTACTCTAAAGTGATAGCTGACCAGTATAAACAGATTCGTAATGTAAGCCAGTGAAGTAAATGTGCTGAGGATGCTAAATTGTAAATTAGATATAAGGCAAACGAAAGAGGAAACGAGGGAGTGTCGTAGTACGCGAGTACTAAGGTGTTGTGCTTTGTACAACAATTGTGATTTAAACCGATAAAAAAACAGTACTTTTAAAACATTTTCTTTTATTTTAATAACATGTCTCATGTAAATCACATTTTTGTATGTAACAGTAAAAGACTAATCAATACAATTGCAAGAATGCCTAATCAACACATTCTCTCTCTAATACAGTGTTACACTTTGTGATGACATTAATATATAACACTTCACCACTAAATAAAAAAAATGAATATAAAATTAAAATTTAATATTTTATATTACAAATGAAAACTTATAATAACATAATAATAATAAAAAATAATATAATAACATAATAATAATAAAAAATAATATAATAACATATATATATATATAATATAACGTATAAATATTAGAGTGTTCCTTAATTTTCAAATTTAAATATTTTTTGGCTCACCCCCTAAAAACGTGTGTATGCATATAAAAATGAATTACGAAAAATGTTGAGGCAATCAAACAAGGTTAACCCGTGCCGAATTGTACCTAAAGTTTGAATTAATTCAGTTTTTAAATATTTATGAGAATTTTTTATATTTCTTTAAATATTTCGCAAACCGTTGAGTAAATTGAAATCATTTATATAATATGTTTTAAATAAAACAAAATTGTCTATAAATTATGTCTTAACAAGATTTTAATACCGTCTATTATTCATGAGGTATATTAACTTAAATGTATAAAAATACCGTATTCTCAAAATGTTTACTATTAAAACTAAAAATATTATAAATAATTATAATTATTCATTAGATATCTAAGAGTTTACATATTATAGTGGTTGACAATTTTATAAATAACTTTATCGTATCGTATGTTTATCGTTTAATAGATAAAGCTTAATCTTAATCACCAACAAAAGTCTAGTGACTTATTTAGTACGAATCGAATAGTCGTGTTATGCGTATCGCCGTATCGTGTGTTTAGTTTTGTGTTCATGAACATTTAACTTATTTATATAAGTATCTTTAAAATAATTATTATTTTCATTATTTAAATATTAACTGCCAACATGCCTTTAAAACTTCGAAAAGACGAGCATATATTTTTAATTGGATCTAAAGAAACTCAAATTCTAGGTTCAAAATTGCCATCATTAAAACAAGTTTTCCCGGTATTTTTTTTTAACTTAAGAACCGTAAAATTAAATATTCGCGAAAGTGCAAATTTAGTTATTCGAGAATGTATTATATTCTGGGAGAAAGCTAGAATTCCGACAAAGGCTGTACAACATTGTGTTAATAAATTGATAAAAATTTACGAAAACTGGCGAAACTTACAAAAAAATGCTAAAATAACTGTCGAAATTTATCGAAAAAAAGAAAATGAGTTTATTGTGATTTTGGATAGTCTTTTTGATATTGCGCATTCGGATGCATTAAATATAATAAAAATTGATGTGGATAAAGAATTTTTAGTAAACCAACGTCTTCCTGGGCGACCTGGATGTCTGAGTGGTGTTGATAAAAAAGAAACAATTAAAGAAAATCGTAGAGAAATCCGAAAATCTATGGAATTAAACAAACAAACTTGTTGTAGTGAGCTGCAAGTGCAAATTGCATCAAATTCGGTATTTAATTCTATACAGTTGAATGAAAACGTGGAGAATTTATAATTAATTATACATAATAACATAATATGAACATGATAAATGAATACAGAATAAATAATATTATAAAATTATAAAAGCATTGATAAATACCAATACTTAAATGAGACAAATATACAATTTATCTAAAAAAAGGTTATTGATAATATTTAGCTGATTTTCTAATAGTTCTCTTAGATTTTTGTTGGTTATTAGTGGTATTTAAGGTTGTTTCAGAAAATGGACTTTTAAAACTATTATTATTTGAATCAATGTTAGCATTAGAAATTTGTTCATGATTGGATTGTTTAATTTTTAACATTTGGTCTACATAACGTTTCCAAATGAGATTTTCATCTGTGGTGACTTGATAGTTTCTAGTACCTAATAATTTTGTTACTATAGCTGTTTTTCATTTGGAACTTGGAAATCTATAATCCCTTACTAACGCTTTTTCATTTAAGTCAAAAGTAACATCTCTACTTCCACTATTTTGAATTTGAGTTATTTGTTTGTCTAGGACTATGTCGTCAGTTTGTGGTTTGAGTAGATCAAAAATAAATCTTACTGACTTGCCTAATAGAACTTTAGTAGGGGTTTCCTTTGTGGTAGTAATAGGAGTGTTTCTGTA
Organism: Rhopalosiphum nymphaeae; assembly: GCA_036289425.1. NCBI lineage: Eukaryota > Metazoa > Arthropoda > Insecta > Hemiptera > Aphididae > Rhopalosiphum > Rhopalosiphum nymphaeae. The sequence goes on along the minus strand of JAZAQC010000001.1, from coordinate 4,682,461 downwards.
TTGAAACAAAAATTTACTCAGTTCAACATCTAGATCAGATTTAACAGGACTTTTTATAATTTTTTTAATAAAATGTTTAATTATTTTTACAGAACTTTTAGCAGCACCATTACTTTGCGGATGGTAAGGGGATCCAACTAAATGCATGATACCGTATATTTTAAGAATGAATGGAAAACTTCATTAGAAAAACATTTAGTTAAATGCTTTATGACTGTGGTAGTGTTAAAAGAATTTACTTTGAAAAATTCAATCCATTTGGATGTGGCATCGACTAAAACAAAAAAAATTTGACCAAAAATTGGTCCTAGAAAATCAATGTGGATTCTTGTTTAAGGTTTAGTTGGCAATTCAAAAGGTTTTATAATTGCTTTTGGAGGGATTGCTTTATTTTTACAACATACTTCACAACTACTATATAGTTAACTTTTCAATGTCACAGTCTAGTAAAGGCCATCAAAAATAGATTCTAGCCAAACTTTTCATTTTTGTCGTGCTCTGATGTGACTCATGTAACTGATCTAGTAATTTATTTCTAAATTTGGCTGGAATTATTACTCTATAACCCCACATTAAAACATTTGTTCTATAGTTAACTCATTTTTTCTTTTATAATAGGGTATTATATTTGGATTTTTATTGGAATCATTTGGCCAATTATCATTAGAAACATAATCAATGATTTTTGAAATTATAAGATCAGACCTAGTCGCTTTTTTAATTTTGAACCAGTCTAAAATCCAATTTGATTCATCATTTATAAAATTTAAATAATTAGTGTTTGCTTCTATGTATATTTGTTTACTCTGTATGAATAATCTAGAAAAATAATCAGCTGAATTATTATTGGTGGAAACCCATTTAATATTAAATTTGTAAGCCATCAGAATATAAGCCCAACGCTGTAAGCGATTTGCGGCAATAGTGGGAATGCCTTTATTATGATTTAAAATGTGTGCTATGGGTTTATCATCTGTTACTAAAGTAAAGTGTTTTCCAAAAAGATAATCATGAAATTTTTTAACTCCAAAAATAACTGCTAGCCCTTCTCTTTCTTATTGTGGATATTTTTGTTCAGCTTTTATAAATAAATGTAATGCAAATGCTATTGGTCTTTCTGTATTGTCATTGTAGACATGTGATAAAATAGTACCAACCGCAATGCTAGACGCATCAACAGTTAATTTTAATGGTAATTTAGAGTCAAAATTAGCTAAAACTCTGTTAGAAATTAACAGTTTTTTAATTTGATTTGAAGCATTATTACATTTAATAGACCAAATAAAATCCTCGTTCTTTCTAGTCAATTTATATAGTGGTTCTAAAAATTCAGCTGAATTGGGTATATATTTGATATAATAAGTAACTGTACCTAAACAACTTTTCAACTCAGATAAAGAATTAGGTACACCAACATTTTTAATGGCTTCAATGTGTTTTTCAGTGCTATGTATACCGTTTTTATCTAAAATATGACCCAAATATTATATTATAATATTATATTCAATGGAATTTTTAAGAAATTTATACTTTTCAACTTTAATTTTTAAACCAAGTTGCGTTTTGCACACCGAACAAGCAACACGTATGTTTCGCTTTCGCAGTTCACAAGATAGTGCTGACTAAGTTATTACAATTTTTTTGTTAATGTTTACAATGCAAACCACGGCCTGTCGGACGGATGGTAAGTTTTTATAAACAAATATTTCTTTTAAGTGGGTCACACTCAAACTGACCGAATTGCAAAATGTATGCAAATATGGAGGTCGATTCAAATCTGCCGCATAATATAACAGTTGATGCTTTCTTGGTATCGGTTGTATAAAATCATTATTAGTACCTGAAGATGACGATTCACTGTTTGTAAATGAATCTGTATCTTGTAAAGAGTCAATTGCTTCGAGATTATTTGATAAAATTAATCTATAGATATTAGATACGTGTTGGTTAAAAAGAAATACTAATTATCTTTACTTAAAAATCTAATATTTACTGTACAAAATTAATGCAAATATGTATGTATGTATTTAATATGTATAATATATGATATTTTATTTTATAGTGGGTTTTATCATAAATCGTCTTTTATATATCAAGCATCGATAACGATAATCTAAGGTAATACAATTTAACGAGGTATTATAACATACAATCTAAACTATAGTTTGTGCTTTATAAGTAATAATAGTTTTTATATTTGTTGAAGAAAAGTAACACAAAATTAATTTGTTAAATAGAAATTTTTTTCTTAAGATAGAAACGTTTTCAAATAAAAATTACATTTTATGATTTCATATAATATTTTGTAGCACAGAGAGTTTCGTTAAATAAAAATTTGACTGTATTAAATTGCTTTATTTTAGTATTTGATATTAATTGTACTATTTTATTAGGTTCGATTCAATTTTTTAGAAAACATTAAATTTATTATTCGTTTTTATTTATTCAAATACAGTATTAGTAATTTTCGCTGTTTAGATAAATTTTGTCAACATTTGAACATGCATATAAAAAAAATATAGTGATTATGTTAGGTTAGTATGTTTATTTGAATCTCAAAATTTAAAGTATTTTGAAAATCATAATATACATATAAAATGCTAGAATAATCTTTGATGAAAATTTCAAGTATAATATCAAGTAGTAATAGTCGTAGGCTATTATTTTGAGAGTTAAACAAAAAAAAAAAAAAATAATACAAAATCGATTTATTCAAAAACTGGTTTTGCAAAAAAACTCCTTTTCTTTAATATATATATATATATTTATTTTTATTACAAGAATTATTGCTTTATTGATATAAAAAAAAATAAATTTTTGGCATAAATGTAGGTATATTAATAATTTATAATGTACATACCTTGTTGATGTTCCTGATTGATTAACTTTATATATAATTTTTAAATGTCTTATTAAAGACCCAGTTGTTCCACCAACATTAGAATATTCATTATTTTCATTTTCATCACATAATTCACAATACGCTTTATCCCCTTTCCGTTTAGCAAAATCCTAAACCCAACATTTATTTTTACACATGACTGTGAAATTGTAACTGTACTAGTAACGAACAAGCAGTAAAGAAAGAAAAAAGTCAAATGTGAAAATACTTGTTGGTAAAAATACTATTTCTAATTCAATTTATAAATATCCATTGATAAAATTAACAATATATCCAATAAAGAGCGTGCTAACGAAAAATAATAATCACACAACACAATATTGGTTATACTTGTCTATAGTTAAACGTGGAGATGAGATTGTGGCAGACAATTTAAAATAATAATAAATAGGAAATATAGATACTTGTTTTATTTCATATAAACAAGTATCTAAATCGATTATCAAACATATAATATTCTGTTAATTTGCCCGACACGTGTAGTATGTAAAAGACGGTCACCTTATAGAACATTATATATTATGTTAAATCACTGCACAAATATCCGTGAACACGTGAATAATTGTGAATAATTCTAAAATACGTGAACAAGGATAGTAAATTCACATGTATTAAGTATACGTGAATACAAAATTTTCGTTCACGTGTACACAGACATTGTGTTTACATATGTATTAATTCACGATTTCGATCGAGACTTCTAATTATAACCCATAACTCCAATAATTAATCAAGTATAATGGTGTAGAAGCCAATAATCCTTGAGGATTATTGCGGAATGGCAAAGAATCCTTTGGAATTCTCGAAATTCATGGACCAAATAATTGAAAATCCCATTAATCGTGAAATTTCTTAGTGTAGAGGCCAATTCTCTTTGAGAATCAATGGTGAATGTGAAAAATTGTTTTGAACCTTCAAATGTCATAATCCAAGTAAATGATTATCCTATTTATCCTTAAGAATCATGGTTTTATAACGCATAATTTCCATGATAAATCTAGGTTAATAGTGTAGAGTCAAATAATCCTTGAGGATTATTGCGGAATTGCTAAGAATTCTTTGGAATTCTCAAAGTGTACGGTTCAAATAATTGAATATCCCATTAATTATGGAAAGTCTAGGTGTGGAAGCCAATATTTCATGTGAATGAGTGTAGTATGGCTAAAATTTCTTCAGACTCATAAATTATTGTGGTCCAAATACTTCAAATTTATTTTTATGCTAAATGTATATGATCTTTAAACATGTTATCCCCATTAACCATGGAGAGTCTTGGTGTAGAAGCCAATTCTCTATGAAAATCCGTGGGGAAAGCGATGAATTGTTTGGAATATTCAAAATCATGGTACAAGAAAATGATTATCCCATTTATCCTTAAGAATCATGGTATTATAACCCATAATTTCTATGATTAATCAAGTATAATGTTGTTAAGGTAAATAATCCTTGAGGATTATGCGGAATTGCAAAGAATTCTTTGGAATTCTCGAAATTCACGGAACGTATAATTGAAAATCCCATTAACTCGTTGACCGCCACGGGGTTTTTCACTGTGTTACTTAAATTTGCTATGAGATCTAATACTAAATCTCAACTAATTACTAAAAGTTTGTTGTGAGATTTCATATTAAATCTCACTTATAGGAATATTATAATAATTAGATCTCAATTATCGGTATTTTCTCGTCGGATTCTAGTTGTACAGTGTTACCACTTTTAATTGTTGTTTGTAGCATGAAAATACTTATATTAGTTTTTTTTTTATCAATATTTTAAAACCATTGATAAAGCATTGTTTGATACTGTTGTTATTGGTAACTGTTCATACTTTTTACTTAATTTACTTTGATACTACTAAAATATCACTATCAAAATTGAATATTTACAGTGTTTTTGCAGTTGTTGTTGAAAGTTAACGGGTTTTCACTTTTTTGTATAATTTGTTGCAAAATAATAAAATGAATGAAGAAACTATAGTAGAAGTGCTAGATTCTTCATTTGATTTTGATTTTAGTTCTGATGACAGTGATAATTACCCCAATTGGGATGCTAAAAATGCTGAAATAATGTCTACAAGTAAGTAATTTAACTTAAATTTAATAAAAGTATTTTATTAACTTAAATGTTCTACTGTTAAAGGTTCTACTTCTAGTAAACAATATATTAATAATGTCCGACATGTAAATGTAGTATCTATAGATGGTAATATATTTTGCTTAAACTTGTGTCTATTTACTATTTATTTATAAAAATATATAATTTAGAAGGTGATCCGAAGTAGATGAAATTGTTCATAGTGATGAAAGTGATGATCCAAATTTTAGTAAATAATATTATAATAAATAACAAATATTTGCGCTATATATTTAAAATTATTTTTATTTTAGATATGGTATCTCATGTAAGTGCCTCATCTGATGGTGGTTCTACAACTATTAATCGTGGACCAGGACGTCCAAGGATTCGTCCTAACGTGAATATTGATGATCGTCAATGGAGAGAAGACGATAATGTAATTGATGATTTTGTATTTAATCCTCATGATGCAAATGCAGGTATAAATAATGATTTATTTGATACCCTAATGCATGGAACGCCTCTTGACTTTTATACGCTTATTGTGAATGATGAAATTATAAATAAAATAGTAATAGAAACAAATAAATTCGCTGCACAGAAAAAGGCTTCTAAATCATTATCACCATTTGCACGTATTAAAAAATGGTTTGACACAGATGAGACAGAAATAAAACAATTATTTGGACTGGCTTAGTTTCGTTGCCTTCATATGAACTATATTGGAGTAATTCTGATATATTTGCTATTAATTTTGGGCTTGTAATGAGTCAAAATCGTTTTGAAATATTATTGCAAATGTTGCATTTTTCTGATAATTCTACTACTGATAATACAAATCGCTTATACAAGCTTGGTACTGTTATGGAATTATAATGCTTAATTCTAATAACTGTATGCAGCCATTAGAAAATTTATGTATTGACGAATCCCTTGTTAAATTTATGGGTAGGCTTTCATTTAAGCAATATATAAAAAATAAGAGAGATAGATTCGGTATAAAAGAATTAAAACTATGTATTCCACCATGTTATACCATTGCTTTTAAAGTATATGCTGGCAAAGAGGCTAGTATTGAAGAAAGTGTTGGAACAAAAATTGTTATGGAACTAGGAAATCCTTACTTTGATTGTGGAAGAACTTTATTCGTGGATAATTGGTAATCAAGTGTTGAGCTAGCCGAAAAATTAAAAACAAGACAAACACATCTAGTAGGCACTATAAGATCAAATAGAAAATCTAATCTAAAACAAGTAGTTAAAAAAAAATTGAAAAAAGGAGAGGTTGAATCAATGAGAAGTGATTCAAATGTGTTAGTGTTAAAATGGAAGGATAAACGGGACTTATACATGATATCCACAAAACACAACAGCGAAATGGTTGAACAACACATAAAGGAGAAAATTTATAAAGAAACCTAAGGTAGTGATCGATTAAAATATAGGGAAGGCGTCAATTGATCTTTCTGATCAAATGAGTTCTTACTCAAACCCTCTTAGACGTAGCTTAAAGTGGTACAGGAAAGTAGCTTTAGATGGGCTCTTAAATATAGCAGTAGTTAATCTCTTGTGTTATTTAATAAAGTTGTAAATTCAAATATGTCAATAACTAATTTCCGAACTTCTTTAGTTGAACATTTAATAAAAAAAAAAACCATTTGTATAAATCCACCTACTATCAAACACCAACTAGTAAAAACTGGCAAAAGCAGATGTTTTATATGTTAGTCAGTCAAGTCCTCAGAAAAGGGAAGAAAATACGCCCAGTCTCACAGTCTTAAAGTACAAACTAAATGCCTAGCCTGTAACAAATATGTACACAATGTTTTATCAAGGATCACAAAATTACAAAATAACTAGATAGTAGTGATCAGCAATTTATTTAAGCTGTTTTAAATAAGAATATTTTTCATATCATTATTTACATAAATATATTTTATATTTATTGTACTATAAAAGAAATATTAATATTATTATATTATTATTATTAGTTATTTTTTGTAATTTAAATTTTTTATTACATTAACTACATGAATTGTTTTTGAATATTATTTTATTGTTAATTACAAAAGTTTTAAAGATATATTTTCATTTGGTGTATAATTTTTATCATAATAAAGTTATGCTTTTGGTTATTATTTTGTAATTTATAAGATAAATGCCTACTTTCAGAAATTTTTTGCATATTACCTATTATTATATTAAACGCTTTTTTGTTCAAATAATGTATTATTTTAGAATTAAATAAAATTATATTTGAGATTTAATGTTAAATCTCAATTGAAATACTATTTTATAGTGAGATTTAGTTTGAGATCTCAAGATAATGGTCAAAATATTAGTTTTTCGAGAGGTGACATCCTACGTCCATGAGACTTAATATGAGATCATAGCTTATATTAAGTTTAACCTAAAACAATGTTTTAGGTGAACAATTTTGAATATAAGTACAATTTTTGAATAAAACCAGACAATATTTTGTGCACAAATTTTTTTGAGTAAACCTATGAAAAACCTCTTGGCGGTCAGGACTAGGTATGTTGAGATCTCATACAAGATCTCATAGCGGTCAACGAGTTTCATGGAATTTCTTTGTGTAGAAGCCAATTCTTTTTTAGAATCAGTGCGAAATGTAAAAAATGGTTTTGAATCTTCAAATATCATAGTCCAACTAAATGATTTTATAATCATTCATACAATCATAATGGGTTTTATAACCCATAATTCCCATGATTAATCAAGTATAATGGTTTAGTAGCAAAGAATCCTTGAGGAATATTGCAGAATTGCAAAGAATTCTTTGGGATTCTCGAAATTTACTTTCTAAATAATTGAAAATCCCATTAATCGTGGAGAATCTTGGTGTGGAAGCCAATATTTCTAGTGAATGAGTGTGATATGGCAAAAATGTCTGCAGATTCTTTAATTATCGTGGTCCAAATACTTGAAATTTATTTTTATCCTAGATGTACTCATATATGATCATTCAATATGTAATTTCCATTAATCATGGAATTTCTATGTGTAAAGGCCAATACTAATTGAGAATCAGTGCGGAATGTGAAAAATCGTTATAAATCTTCTAATATCATGGTGAAAATTAATGATTTTTCCATTTATCCTTAAGAATCATGGTTTTATAACCCATAATTCCCATGATTAATCAAGTAAAATAGTGTAGAGGCAAATAATCTTTGAGGATTATTACGTAATTCAAAAAATCCTTTGGAATTCTCGAAATTCGCGGTCCAAATAACTGAATATACTATTAATCGTGGAATTTCTTAGTGTAGAGACTAATTGGCAGAGCTTTACGATATTGTTTGGTTCAGGGCTTAATGTTTTGGTCAGGTGATGAGATATCCGCTTCTTAATTCTTTCAGTATTGTGTGCGCTACATTCAGTGATTAACTGCTTGACTGTAAGAGGGACCCCACAACATGTGCAAATGGAAATGTATTATTATTAATTGAGTTGTTGATGTTGATACGGGCATGTGGTCGGTGATTATAAATGATAATTAACGCCTCACGCCTAGCTACTAGACATAATTTTGTTATAACGGCATTTAAAGATTGATCTATAAGATCACTAACATTTTTTTTTATGTATATTATACATTATCGACAATTTTTAAACATATTTAATAATGTTTTTGCAGTAATTTATAATTTTATAAAGTAAAGTTAACTTTGTGTTAGTGTAGTAATAACTGTAGAACAAGGATTTTTATGAATTAAAATATCACGAAATATGTTCTTAAAAAAATATATTTACTATTAAGATTATATTGTTTAATTATATGCTATAAAATATATTTGTAAAACCTAAAAAAATCATATTTAAAAAATTAAAAGTGTGCAAGTGTGTATAACAATTTCCACATACCTAATTTAAATTTAATAATTTATGTTACATAATAAGAGCATTAAAGGCATAGTTTTATATACTCAGTATTGAAATTACAAAAAATAAATCGATTAACCCTTAACTGGTATCGTCGGGTCAAAAAAGACCCAGGACATTTTGTTTTTAACTTTTCTACAATAAATCGCTCTTTTTTTCGCTGTAGAATGCATTGTATTTTATCACAATACATCAAACAAAATATTACGTCTCTCGTTATCAACAATTATTACGTGTTTCGTTTGAAAAACTATTTATAGTGGTTTCGGGTTGTAATAGACCCGATGATACTAGTTACGTAAGCTTTTTCTTATCTTTTGCCATCACGAAAATAATAGTTATTTTGAAACGAATATTTTCGGACTTCATTACGTGTTGGTCTTTAAACCTGGAAGGGGTGCCGATAACGGTGACGAACGATAATATTGTCATATGTCTTAATATTCTGATTATTAGTTGCGTTTACTGAGTGCAGTAATCACGTAGTTTCAAGTTGTTTTTTTCCACATTGTTTTTTTTTTAATGAGTAGTGAAACTATTATTAATTGGTTAGATGAAGTAGATGAAGAAATTAGTGATGCGAAGAGTATTGTATCGGATCATGAAAGTGAGTCAGAGCAAGAAATATCTGAAGTTTCCGAAGATGAAACTGATAGCTCAGAATATAGTTCTAACGAAACTGTTGAACAAAATGTACGTTCTCAAAATTTTATTTATGGAAAAAACAGGTACAAATGGTCTTTACAGCCTTTTCCACAGAGACGTACTCGATCTAATAATATAATATCACATCTTTCTCGTGTAGTTGGCTCTGCAAAAATAATTACTAGTAGTAATCCAATTGACTTTTGGACCATTTTGTTTGATAATACGATGATTGAAAAAATTACTGATTACACAAATGTAAAATTAACTGAACTATCAATTTCATATGGTAACACAAGTACATTTACTGGGCCCACAGACATTATTGAAATTAAAGCATTTATTGGTTTATTGTATTTATGTGGTATCTTCAAATCGGGCTTGGAAGATGTAGAAGGACTTTTTGCTACTGATGGTACTGGTAGAGACATATTTCGCGTGACAATGAGTTTGAAACGGTTTTTATTTTTACTTTCAACTATTAGTTTTGAAAATATATATGATAGAGATTATAGAAAAGAATCGGGCGATCGTATAGCTCCAATATCAGAGATGTTTCAAATGTTTTTGGTAAATAGTCAATCAAATTATTCAATGTCTGAATATTCTACAGTTGATGAAATGCTAGTTCCTTTTAGAGGGCGGTGCTCTTTTCGAATGTACATGGAAAGCAAACCAAATAAATACGGACTCAAAGTAATGTGTTTATGTGACGCAAAAAACTACTATTTGTATAATGCATTTATTTATTGTGGAAAAAATAATGTTCCAAATCCTAAAAAGTTTGTAATACCTACCTAAAATGTGTTAGAATTTGTAACACCTATTTCTAATTCAAATAGAAATATAACGGGGGATAACTGGTTTTCTTCAAGAACTAATAACTGAATTAAAACAGCATGGCCTAACATACGTGGGAATATTATGTAAAAATAAAAGAGATATACTATCACAAATTGTTCCTAACAAACAAACTGAAGTAAATACAACAAAGCAGTGGCGAACCCAGAATTTTAGTACTGTGGGTCTACCTCACTTACGAGAGGCCACTGTGTAGAAGGTTCAATCAATTCTATATTACAAAATCGCTCGTTACGCTCGCGATTTACCTTATTTATAATACAAAATTTAATATAACTAGAAGAGATAAAGCATAAGTAATAACTAATTTTTTAATACAATTTAAAATTTACTTACAAACTCTGGTATTATTAATTAATTAACATTTAATGGCTCTTTTATTTGTTGCATTAAAATTGAAATTCATTTAACAAAATTACCTAGAATATTTAAATAATTTTGAGTATTTTAGATTTTGAGAAGAGATTAAACATAATATTTTCTCTTATATTTGTGTACATATAGTTGCAGTGTATTTATTTTAACTTAGTGTCTAATAACTGCTTTCATTTTCACAGTAAAATGTAATTATAAATAAATTCTAATTCAATATAAAAATAATTCACACATAAAATTATATTTTTATTATAATATATAAAAAATAAAAATAAGTATAGTATTACAATAATTTTCTACGTTTTTTCATTGATGCAAATGTACTTATTACTTTATTAAAATTTATTGTTTGAGCTATGTTGCTTTCTATGCTTAATATTGCCAAATTTGATAGCCGGTCTTCAGTCATAGTTGAGCGAAGGTATGTCTTGAGAAGTTTAAGCCTGCTAAAACTTCTTTCTGCAGTTGCACTGCTGACTGGAAGAGTATACAATATTTTATACAAAGTATATAAATTTGGATAAGAAGAAACCATGTCTCGGGATATCTTGAACTTTAATACTTCATTTAGTTTTAATGGTTCAATTTCATTATACATGTTCAATCCGGACCGAGTGTAAGCGTTATCGGCCGCACTCCAACAATAGTCTCGTGCCCTCTGCCCCGACGCCGTGATGCGACTTTATCGCGTGGGCTATCGTCGCCGCCGCCGCGTATCGACGTTGACCATTGTCCGCTGCAACGACACTTTTTCGCCGACTTTTCGTGTATGAAGGCGACTGACGTGCGACGTGACCGTCGCGTGACCATATTAGCCGCGAGTTGAACCCCGTTGTGCGGGGATCGTGCGTCCTTTTGTCTTTTTTGTGGTCTGTTTTGTCGTTAGACGTATTATTTTCTTTTGTATAACAAACGCGTTATTACTTTTTATCTTCAGACTGTAGTGCCGGACGATACGTGCGTGTCAAGCCGTTGTCGTAACCACGTGGTTGTGCGTATGTCAATCTTGACCTGAAGGCTGTCGCGAATAATTTTGTACACTTCGTGTGCTGTGTGCGAGGTTGAGACCCGGTAATCCGTCATATAGTACGTAACTCCCGTCCGTGTGGTCTCAACTCGCAACCTGTCTTCAATTTATCCAGATTATAACTCGTACAAAGCACTTTCGAAGCTAAGAAGGCGTTCTCCCCGTTCCGGATCGCCGTCAATCAGCATCGGCTCTTCCGTTAACAGTCAGAAGCCGGGTTGTTGAGGTTCGTCCGTCTGTAAGCGGCACGCTCACCGAAATCAGGTGATATTATTTATTTTATTATTGTTGTCATTTTGTATTATTATTATTTACGGTATAGAATTATTGTTCGGTTTTTTAGCCGACATAATTATTTATTTGTGCTACCTTTTTATATACTTTTGGGGCGCCCTCTATTATTCATATTATTATTGATGAGTTTTATATTGTAATATTATCAACTGTAATTATTATATTGTCATTAAGGGAATTTGTTCCCGACATAAGCAGTTGTTATATTTATTGTTCACGTAATAAGTTGATCACCCTATCTCTGTCTAACACCTGCGCAAGTTGCGGCAGACAGCTGCATATATCGTAAGATCTGTCGCAGCGCCAACAATATACTTGATGATAAACCAAACAAAATGAACGGTATTCCACTTCTATATCTACGTCAACATTATAAAATGTTGATCAATTTTGAATAGAAATAATATTTTCATCTATGTTTTCTTTGGACATTTTCTTTGAATTAAGTACTTCAAATTTATGAACTATGTTAGAGAAATCTTCAAAACGATGTTTTAATGTATTTGTAAATGAATCCAAAATAACAAAATATGTATTGCATTTAAAATTTTCATCAGCAGACTCAATAATATTTTCTAAATTATTTTCACCATGTATTTTCTTCTTAGTTCTTATACGTCCTTGCTCAAAGTTATTGTTGCCTCCAAACTGTCCACACAATTCAGTAGCATTACATTTTATTTTTAAAAAATGTTCCTCATTTCTTAAGGATGAAATATCTAAAAAACATGTTGAAACCATATCATGCGCAGTTATTAAATCAATTTTAGAATTTTGTAAATAATTTGATAAAATATTAACTTTTCCAAGTATATTCTTCCACAGAACTAATAAAAAACTGAATTTAAAATTCATTATTTGAAAAAGTAATCCTTGTGCTTCTGAAATAGTTTTTAGTTTTGTATTGAGAAGTTCTCCATCTGAAATTCGCTTTAATGAGGTAACAATTGACGGCAAGTTTATGTATACTGAGTCTACTGCACGTTTGTGACTTGCCCATCTTATCTCAGAAAGTTGTTTTAATGTTAGTACTAGGCTATCAATTTTCTTTTGTTCCTCTTCAAATATTTTTAGTCTTGGTAAACTATTAGTTATAAATGTATACAATGCTTCAAGAATACCGAAAAATGAAATTGCATTGATAGACGATCTAATAGAATTTATAAGCACTAAATTTAAATTATGAGCAGAACAATGAATATATAGTGCTAATGGTGATACATATTTTATTTTAGATTGCAGGCCAGTCAATCGTCCAGACATGGTATTTGCACCATATAATATTGATTGTTGATACGCACCAGCCGTACGATTTCGTACCCGCTATTTATACTTCAATACCCATAACCCATTACCCAGTAATCACACCTTTCTATACATCATAATTCATAATATTATTCATAATATATTTATACATTTATAATTATATTTTAATAGAAATGTTCTTGAGCCTGTGAACATTTTGTAAATTACTTATAACTCCCATATTATTATTATTTCTATTTTGAATATTGTAGTATTGTACATATTATTTATATAGTTTGTCAATTTGAGGGGCCACATTTCACCGAGAAAAAAACTGTGGGTCAGCTGACATCCCCCCCCCTGCAACAAAGTTTGCATTTACTAAAGACATAACATCATTATCGTTTGTTTCAAAAAAGAATAGATACGTGTTGCTTTTATCTTCTATGCACCATACAAATACAATAAATCCGGAGAATTCAAAACCAGAAATTATTGAATTTTATAACCAAACGAAAGTAGGAGTTGACACTTTGGATCAAAAGCAAACGTATTGCGGCGGAAGAGGGTCTTTTTGCGTATCATACTATAAAACATAACCATTCATTTCGGTCCATGGATTGTACAACATCAATTATAAAAAAAATTTTCCTGTGCTCGAACAAAATGTGAATCTATAATTGTGAATGTAATTGCTCCTTTTGCCATTCAACAGATGTTAGATGAACTAAAACCCATTAAATTCTTGACAATTATGGTAGACACATCAAACCACAACAATTTAAAAATTGATTCCAATTTTATTTCGTTATTTTAACCCACTAGAAGGAGTGAAAATAAAAGTGATAGAATTTATGAATTTAAAAGGAGAAACATCAAATATTTTAACAGACTACACAATGAATGTTTTAAAAAAATATAATTTATCGAGTAAAATCATCGCATTTTCAGGGGATAACTGCAATACACATTTCGGTGGTGTTTTAAGAAAGGGCACAAATAAAGTTTCACTACCAATTATTTCATCTTCTACGCCAATATGTTCATCGCCAAATTTTATATTTACAGATTTTACTGTCTTAGCAACCATGAAATCCTCTTTGTTGTCATAAGTAGTGTTAGAATGATTGATTTTATTCTAGGATTTTTACCTAAAATAATCATTATCAATCTATATATTGTATTTAATGGAGACAGATGATCGTTAGACCCCCTCTCCGTACTTGAGAATATAAATTTTCAAGATCATCTTGATTAATTTTGCTAGTTAGCAAATAATTTAATCCATTTTCTTTTAAAACATTCAGAAGATTTCGAGTACCAATAATGTGCATTAAAATGCTTTTTTGAAATATTTGTAGGCAATTTTTTCCAACACATCTCATTTTATTAATACTTTCATATACTTAATTTAATAATAAATTCTGTTCTTTCAAAAATGTACCATAAGAAGACTTGAAAAGAGTACTCTTATTATGAGGATGAGCAACTATTACTAGATCAAACCAATTGTTGATGAGTTCAATAAAGTTTACAGTGTTATTATTTAATTTGGTATCCTCGATAAGCTGATAACGTGTAAGAGCTGAAGCAATATTATGGAATAAAAGTTGAGCAACCAATTTAACATTTTGACACCGTGATCCTTCACGAGTTAAATGCATTGGCGTTAATTTATGGCAAACATTCACTTCAATATTTATCTTATTCACTAATGTTTCTATCGGTCTTTTATTAATTTCATTACCATTTAAAATAAAACCTGTGTCTAAAAACCAATTGCGTATCAATTTCAAAAGATGAGGTGCATCAAGAACTCATATTACATTGGTCTATCAGGTGTATAGAAGATAGGGTTTTCGTGGTTAACTTCAAATTCTTTCCATAGGCCAACATTTCCTCCGCCACAATCGCTCACATTGCAAACTACTTTAAACCCAATTTGATTAAGTCTATCAATTATATCAATTTTTTTTTTTGTCGTCTTAGTATCATTATACTATGTAGTCGTTGTAAATCAACTGGTACGCTTAACCAGAAATCACGTTTACAAAATAAAAGAGCTGAGTAGGAAAACTGACTTATCAAAAAATGTTTTACTGAATATAGTAGAAAATTGTTATCCAATAGTGCATACAATAATTGTATTGCATATTATGATGTGTATTACTTTCTATCAGACAAATTAAATATTGATGAAGAAAAACTGTCTTCTGATATAATATTTTATAAAAAAAAAAAATGATAAACAATTGATTATAATTTATAATAGCAGTAAAATAGTAGTAAAAATATTTCTTGTATATTTGATTTACATACATTTTTATTTCAATAATTGTTTTTATTGAAAACATATTTATGTAGTTTAATATTAATAGAATATAAAATATATACCAATATGTTGGATCGCATAAAAAATCAATAAATATATTTTATGAAATAATAGCGGACTAATGTTTCCTTTAAAGCGTTGTAGTTCATTAAATTTTAGTGACTCAAAAATTAATCATTATTTTTTTTGTACAACCTGGCATCAAATTAGTTCTCAGTGCATGTAAAAGAATTTAAATAAATAATATATCTATGTAAAATATTTTTTTTCATATTGTATTATACAGATACAGATCAGTGAATTGTCAAGATTAGAAAGATCAACTTTTTCAGAAATAACTAGACAAACAAATTATGTCAAAAATATTTCTTAATAATTTGATTACACAGTTTTCAACGTTTTCGTACCAATGTCAAAATAAAAAACGAGTGCTCTCTATTGAAAACATGTTCTATTATATTTAGTGATAAATCCATTTTTTGGATAATTAAATAATTGAACTAATTATAATTACGCGGTAACGGCTACGGTCACGAGACTGCCGGCGTCCAGTTGTCGTCCGCGGATCGTGAGCAGCGTGCCGCCGGCCAGCGTGCCGCACGACGGGCTGACGCCAGTGATCTGCGGGTAGATTAACTGGAACGTTTGCGCTGACTCGACCGTCAGAGAAGATGGCCCATAGGTGATGAGTACCGGGCCCGTCACATCGGCTCGCGGTCGCACGTAACCGCGGCCTGCAACGGCCAGCACGCACGTGACTCCGATCCCGCGATCCATCAGCGTCGGTTGTGCGCACTCGCGACCGGCCACGGTAACTTTCACTTTTTCACCGTCTGCCAATATCAGGTGGTTATTCACGGTAACGTTGACGTGCACGCCACCCGTCCACAGCGCGGACAACGGTTCCACGGAATTGATGTGCATGTCCTCACACCCGGACGACGCGGGCACCGTGGCCGAAAGGCGGTCGCCGGCCGGCATCACGGCATTGCGATCGATCTCGCTGTAACCGACGTAGTACTTATACCGGCCCGTCACTGTGTTCCAGCTTGGACACCACTTGAAATAGTACGCGTACTGGCCCACGTCCCACAGACAGGTCACGCAACCTTCGTCCGGCCGGTAGCCGTAGTAATATTCGTCGTACACCGTAAAGAAACTATCGGCGCCGTCGTCCATCCGCAGTATCGTGTCACCCTCGCCAAACATCACGTAACAGTGATAAATCATCAACGGCTGGTGGTCAAAGCCCAGATCTGATTTGTTCACCGGCGCGCAACTGATCGTGTCACCGGACACCTCTGCGGGATGCGTTACATCCAACATGACACACAACACCTGTGTCTGCTTGAGAAACTCCATGAACCCAGTTACGTCGTTGGACACCTTTGCCTTGTAAACGTATGGCAGATGAGCCGCATACGTCACCTTCGCGACAACAGTCACCCGAGGACAATCAGTGTTGGTGCGTACCGCCAACGACAACGACATTCCATAATCGGCGAAGCACATCTGACGTTCTAGTGACCAAACGCACGATCCCCATTCGGCGCATTTTTGGCACGTCTTCAGTACCGAGCAATTATTGATACTTCTTGTATTGTTGGTCTTAGCGATGTTTGTCGGATCAGCACACGACATGGCGGCACACATAACGAACAATACCTGTCAATAACAAAAATAATTCCGATCTAAGTTAAACTAAAATACGTATTTTATTTTTTTATACTGGTTGGATTTTGAAATGGGTTCTATGAAAAAAAAATATGTTATTTTTATCTATTTTTTCATATATTGATATGTGGTTATTTCAATAGATATATCATATAATAATTATTTCTGGTCTGTTAATCTAGTTAGGTATAGAAACGTGTAACGCACAGGTACTTCGTTTTTATTTAAGATACCCAATAATAAATAATTTATATTAACGTCCAAATGGACGTCGGGTATAAATTATTATAAATTAGGTATACACCAACACAAATACGGATATTGTGAAAATGTACCTAAATATGTAAAATATTAATATAATAACACAAATAGTATTTTTTTTAGAATCAACGGAAATGGTTTTAGATCAGTATAAAATTTAGATGAAATTACATAAAAATGATCTGTTAAATGTTACGTTTTTCTTAAGAGAAAGAAATATACTTATTAGTTTTAAAATTAATCAGACTTTTAAAAAATGTCTACTTAAATTTTTGTTCATATATATAAACATAATATTGTGTTTAATTTAATGTTTACAATAATTTATACACGCACCAATACGATTACTAATCCATTAATAGAAGCTTTGTGATTCCAATGAACTCTACTTTTTTCTGGACGTTGGGCGTTCACCATTATATTTTTCAATTTTCGTATAAGACTCTAAAAATACAAATACTTTATTATACATAGTTTATACAACATACATTATACATAGAACAATTTTTTTATAATTTAAATATTTATTTATTCGTAGATACAACAGTACATTCAAGTATAAACGTATTTTATAATATTTTAAAAGTACCTACCTATAATGTGCAATATATTTTTATAGAATATCGGAAATATCCTAGTTTTCAAATAATATATTATAAAGCACATAATATTATGAATATAAATTTGTATAAGCAATTATAACAAATTATAAATATTATATTATTTTCTTAAACATTAAATTAAATTGTTTGTTTGTTTTATTGATTTCATTTGTAAACATAGTGTTTAATCAATTTAAGACGACTCATAAAACATGTAGTCGTATACTCGTAGTTTCAAATTAATTGATTCAAAATATAATAAAAATATTTTTTTTTAAATCAGCAAAATGTAGAAGGGCGTTATGCGATCTGGAAATACGTTTATAAAGTTTTATAACCGAGTATTAGCAAAATACAACTGAATTATATTACATATAATACACATATTTAAATGCTTCACATTATAACATAGAACTTTGTACTCTATTTACGATTATCTATATCTAAATGTCAAATATTGACTATACTGAGATTATGGGAATTTTTAATGCCTTAAATCAAAATATTACCTAATAAACATTAATAATTAATTGATTATTTTTCAGAAATTATCCACATTAATATCAATTAAAAAATTTCCAAGATTTTTTTTTTTTATAATTTGGAAAATCAACAAAAAAATTAATAAAAACAGGAATTTTTACGTAAATCCAGTATTATTAATAACAAAAATGTGTTGTAACTATGGTTACCAAAATTAAGACAGTTTTCTCAAAATTACTTTTCATCGTATATAATGGGTTGTCATTAAATTTAAATTAAAAAAAATCCATTATAGCGATTTTCTCAGTAACGTATTCTTTTCGATACTTAATTTTATACAGCAGAGCGGTACCCACTTGAATACGTTTTTATTTTTATTTATACTAACTACCTATACATATTTCTAATTTTGTGATAGGTACTTTCACGGACTGGATCCTATCGTAGGTTGAGCATGACTGCTCTAGAGGATGAATAAAATATTAATGTTGATTTCAAATTGAAAGTAAATACTCTGGAAATTTTATAAAATTAGTATAACATGGTACAAAAGATACTTAAACTTTTATTTCAATTTGTTTGTTATCTAGTTTATGTATTATAACTTATTGTTATTGATCATTTCTATTAAATAGAAAATATAAATGTATAAAAGTATTTTACATTTATAACATGAGAGTAAAAGATATTTAAGTGATTAATAATTAATGAGCAAATTATTAATTAATTTAGTATAATAATCATTAATAACATTTTTGTATAACTAATATTAAAGGAATATTTATATTATTTAAATATTATGTTTTATACTTCTTAATTAATATGTACCTATTGTGCCTGTTATATAGTTATTTATATTTAATATGACTAAAACTATATATTTGATATATTTTATATATTAATATTATTATTGTTTAAAACTTATTACATTTACTATTAATTCTAATAAAGTGATATTTATTTATTTATGTAATTTAATACTAAAAGTTTATACAAATTTATTTAACAATTGGAAATTTAAAAATAACATTTAAAATGTATGAAAGAAACTGGGTTAAAAGCATTTTAGAAAAAAAATATTACCAAACGATCAATAGAAGTAATGAATATGTATTGACACAAATAAAATTGTGCTTTTAAGCATTGCTTAAAATTTTCTATCTTCTTTTTTATTCTAGATATATAGTTTTTATTATTTATTGAGTCAGAATGATATTTTTCTAAAATAGTGATAAACCATTTTAATGTTATAAGTATTAGCTATTGAAATACTTTTAATATTTAAATTTGTAAATTTATTCACCTAAAAGATTTATATGATGTGTGTTGAGTATGAATAGTATAATAATTTAAAAAAATAAAATTCTACTAATTCTAAAATCTATTGCTATTAATGCTACAAGCATATTTTAAACACAATTTCCACGAGGCTAGAGAAAAATAAGTACAAAAGTAATAATCCAAATATTGTTATATTATATATTTGACTTTTATGTATGATTATTATGACTTAGAAAATTTAATTAAAATAAGTTAGTTGAGTTTTTTACAGAAAAAAATTATACATAATATAATTGATATTATATGATTATACGTGTAAATATATCTGGTCAAGTGTATTGTGCAATATAGAATACATTTGGGTTAAAAAAATCTAGCGAGTTTTGTTATTGTTATATTTTTAAAAATTGTTAAAGATAATAATAATGTAGAGCATATCTACCAGGCCCAATATTTGTGCATCCTAAAATTGAAATTTAATTATATTTACTGTTATTGTTATGATGCATTTTTTGACAAATAATCAAAAAATAAAAACATTAACAATAAATTATTATGTTCCAGGCCATTCTTATAAACAAGAATATAATATAAAAAACAAATTGAAAAAAAATATTAAAATTTAGGAATTTGGTCCTCACTTGGATTTATTAGAGTATTATTTTTTAACAGTTAAAAAAGCTATCACTTTATTAAAGAAAAATCCAGAATAAATACCATACAAGAAGCAAACTATGAGCTAAAGTATTCAAAAACCTTGTTATAATTATGTACATAAATAATAAATTGTGTTAAAATTTTAATTTTTATCACTGGTTTTACAAAAGTAGTATAAAATTAACACCAAATCCTTAAAATGTATTACAAAAAATACACTTTGAATATTATTTTCTTTAAAAATTAATTTTTATCTGTTTTATTTTATTTATTATATACATAATAACATTCTATAAATATATTAAGTATTTGAATGTATGATATAATATTATTTATTTAGGATTGAGTTGCTTGACACTATCGTGTTCATTATTACACTCACTTTATGGATATTGATGAGTGATATCAATGCATGTAGATAGAACAAGAAATATTCACAAAACTATAGTTAGAAACATTATGTTGATTGAAGACATATATAAAATAAGATAAAGTTTATTTTTGTATTTACGATGAATTAGTTACAAAAAATGCCAGAACAAAGTTATAATTATTATCTATTATTATTTAAAAAAACTTACTTCAAAAATAAGTATCTCTAATTTTGTATTTTTTTGATAATAACTATAGGCTGCTCATGAAACAAGAATAATTCTGTAGTGCAATATTTCTACAGTAATATCCAGTAAAATGCATTTAAATTAAAAAAAATTATTCAAAGACATCCTAAAGAAGCTCACGGTTTTCTGTCATGCTACTGTTAGTAAGGTTTCATTAGATAAAAACTAAAAGAAAAATTGAACATGCACTTTTACTAATAACTTATCATTCACCAAAAATACTATTTTGGTTTATACTGTAATGTTGTTTGTAAAAGAAAAGAATACCTATCCAGTGATTTACTTGACTGTTGTATTATTTAAGCTAGGTGTTATCATCAATAATTTTTTTCTACTAATCTAATACATAATTTAATAGTACGTAAATACAATACAATACAATAAAGTGTACTTTTATACAAAAAAATATGTGACTTATATGGAAGATATTATTTAAATATTAACCTAATAATATATTATACACAGTAACAATTAGATAAATCTATGCTCTTCCCCCTCCCATTAATAAACAAAAGTAGACACTTGCCAATTTCGTAAGGTTTTGCTCCTCAAATTTTGCAGATTGACCTGATGGATTTGGTGGCATGGCCGTAGCAATCTATCATTCGCTGAAATCTAGACTAATTTTTTTAGATATTGCTATAAGAAATAATCTTTATAAACATAAAATCAATATTATAGGCGTTGAGATTGTATCCGACTCCTTACCTCCCTTAGAAATATGGTCCTGCTATATCCCTAGTAGTTCCAACGTCCCTGCTATCACCTGGCAATCTCTGTTTACCTTTATCTCCTGTAATTCTATACTCTGTGGAGATTTTAACTCCTTTCATCCTGCCTGGGGCTCCGACTCTACGTCTCACCGTGGAAACATTATCTACAATACTATAAATTCTCTTGGCAATTAAATGCTGCTCTTAAAGATCTAAAAATTATTTTATCCAGTGTATCTCTGGAAATCGCTCCTGAGAAATGTAAATCTGTTATTTTTACACGGCGCAGATATTTTGATCCGCATAACTTATACCTAGACAATTATCTTATTCCTTTTGCTACCACTGTTACCTATTTAGGCATTACCCTCGACACCAAACTGCGTTGGAGAGCTCATATCTCATAATTTTCTTCCTTCACATCCCGTTGGTCAAACTTCCTCAAGACTGTATCTAATACTTGGTGGATATGTTACTATTTGTTTTTTTTTCATTTCTGCTTAATTAATTAAATTCAATATTATAGTATATAATTTTTATGTCTATTAATTGTATGATTGCTGTATTGACTGAATTTTTTGTTTTTTTATACAGAAAATATTCCATGTTGTGAAATTAATGATGCTTCGGCTTTTTTATCTTGTATTTTACTTGTTTTGTACTGGGCGTTTTTAGAGTTATATTGTTTTTTTATGTTTGTTGTGCATTCAATGGTGAGTTACATTTGAAAACAACCCACCAACATTTTTGTGCACCACTCAAATATGCTGTATAATATAGTATTTATTCATTTTTACCTCCCACCCACTACAAAAAAAAAAAAATCAAAATCTAGATACCCC
This sequence comes from Rhopalosiphum nymphaeae, assembly GCA_036289425.1. Lineage (NCBI taxonomy): Eukaryota > Metazoa > Arthropoda > Insecta > Hemiptera > Aphididae > Rhopalosiphum > Rhopalosiphum nymphaeae. The sequence goes on along the minus strand of JAZAQC010000001.1, from coordinate 4,659,666 downwards.
ATTATTAGCTACTATGCCAAAGCTGTATTATTATACCACTTTATAAATATATACCTTTTAATTTATATTATTACAATTAAGATTGGGTTTATAACTACTGTAAATCATAAACTAGGTACATAATTTTGTACAACAATTCTATAAGACTCACCAGGGCTTTAAATTTTAATATGAATACAGTCAATCGCCCCAATAACCAACGGAAATTTGGCTACACCATAAAATTGTTTATGCAGCTCTTTTATTTCGTCATTTGTTTGTGGCATTTTAATTATTTGAGGACGAAGAGTTCCGAAAACAGTTTAACTGGGACAAAGTATTAACCGGCGGTTAAATTCGACTAACTGTCAGTTAAAGTCAATTGAAAAACCGGCCCTAGGTAAGTTATAGTTTTTACTTTGAATGGCAAATAGCAAAAGCAAGCTAGTAAAGTAGTAAAGTACCTAGGTAACAGGTATTACAAGTATAGTATAAAGATAATAATCACGTAATAACGTAATGGGCCATAATTATGGCGGTTTTTGGTTTTAAGTTGACAGTAATAGGTGATATTAAAATCATTGTATTATGGCTAGTTTGGGCGATCTTAGCGCTCTCAAATCGCGATACGATGTCTTGTCAATCTGGCAATCCTGCTATCATCTGCACACGACATATCAACATTAACCTAACCTACAAGTGATAAGTCTTAGTGGCTTATAAAATTGTACTCTTCGCGCGTTAAGTTATATTCAACAAAACGTAATACAATACATTTAATTAGTGAAACGACATTAACTTTGATTTGCTGATTTAGATCGTCTGGTGTTTTTTTCGTTCACTGTTCGAACCGAATTGAACTTAAGTCCACCGCTTGTAGCTGACGACATTTACCGTTGCCACGTCTCTCCCGTTATTGCACGTAAAGTATCATTCAACAAAACATAATACATTTAATATTGAAACGACAATAATTGTCTTCGATTTGTTGATTTAGATCGTCTGGTGTTTTTATCGTTCACTGTTCGAACCGAATTGAACTTTAGTCCAACGCTTCTTCCTGTTATTGCTGTCTACTCATTGAGGTATGTAACTAATACTGGTAATATTAGTAATCATCTCATAATCCAAATTATAAACTAATATAGGTATTTTATGTCTATGATGTATTCATTGATGTCTTACCTATTACATTTAATGTAATATCATACATGCGTTCGACATATGCCTATGTACATATTATATTATTCAATTATGATTAAATACAAATACTGTAAATACAGTTGTTTTTGTTTAGCTTTGTTAGCTTTAATTAATTTACTTCATAGTTTCTGACCAACAGCAGAAATAATCTTGTTACTTTTCAGTTTGCAATACAATAATAATAATAAAACTTAAATGACATATAAATTTTGATAGGTACAAAAAAATAAAAATAGCATACTTTAGTTCTCAAATTATATTTAAAACTAATCATTAAATAGTATAATATGAATATAACTAACGATTGTAAACTAGATTATTAAAAAAATTAAATATTTACATCAATATTACTAAAAATAATAATAAAAAAAAAAAAAAACTAGGACTAGGACTTTCATTATATTTGTCATTTATTGCTAACATAGTGTGTTTTATTATTATACCAACAAAATATTACATAAAATACTTTTATAAATTAATTGTATACATGCAAAGTATACAATTTGGAGACTTCATATATCAATATGCCATGAAAGTAGTGCTTGCAATAAGAAATAAAAATTATTCAATTTTTATTGAATTTTCAATAATAATATTTAGATATTAATAACATGATGTGAAATCCACAGCATATTCATACTTATTTATCTAAACAACCCAGTATACTCGGGGCATTTTATAAAATGCTAAAAATCTTTTATTCCAACCGTATCACACACATTTCGTTTAAACAACTAAACAATGATTTTAATATGTTAAAGAAATCTATGTTTGTTCAATTTTTGCATAGAATGCTTAACATTAAATTTGAATTTAAAACGTGGTTTACCTAAATACTTCAAACAGCAAGGCAACTCAAAACCTACTAAACAGCAAGACGATTAAGGATTATATATTATACTTTATACTAAAATTCCTAGTCTAAAGAGATATTGTGAACAAGACAAAAAAATATATATTTAAATAAATAATAATAAAAAGAGAAACCTAATTAAAGATATAAAATAATCTAGTTTATTTTTAAGCAACAAATTCAACACTAATTTTTGAAAAATATTTTTAATTCATTTAAGAAAGCACTTTTTATGATGTACATACTATCTATTATTATACATAGAATATTGACTCAAATAACTATTAATAAAAATTGAGTACCCATATTGTTTTCTGCCGTTAAATTGGATATATAACTCATATATGTTATGGTATTTTATTTGAATGTTGGAATTCAAACAATCATTCGAGTATTGAATACTTTATTTTAAAGTACTATTTTTTTTTTTTTTATAAAAATAAATACTTGTATATGGTATTGAATACAAATGTATTTTAAATTCTTAAATATATTCATACTTAATACTTGTGTTTTAAAAACGTTCATTTAAATTATAATGATATGAAGCTTAAGAGAGCACGGGTTACATTATACATAGTATAATAAGAAAAAATATTCTACTTGCAAAACTAAATGGCGATAGCTACCATTATATTTCTCGTGCTAAGCAAAATAAAATAAAAGAAGACATTTAAAAACTTATACAAAGAAATATGATTTTGTTATTTAGTGAAACTACTAGAAGCTAAAAAAAATGTTACAAATTTAAAATAATTTGTTTTTTATTTTTGTCAGATCAACCTTTACACAATAGTACAACACAGTTTTTAATGCATGTCACAGCACATAACACAATAAAACTTTACATTGACCGTTTGTGCAATCGGGTATTAAACTTTTATAATCATTACTATTTTTTTTTTTTTTTTTAATTATATCCATATAAAAGTTTTTTAAAACTAATAACCAACAAGTACACATATAAACATATTGTTTACTGGTAATAAATTATTAGTATCACAACTCATATTATATTATATAACTCAAATACAATTTAATTTAAATTCTACATTGTAACATTCACAATACACTTTAAGTTATTAAACATGGATAGCAGACAACAAATATTTCTTGAACAAATAAACATAATAGACATATTATCTAAATTTAATAACAATTAAAATGTAATTAAGTATATGAATCTATTTTGTACGTATAAGAAATTGAAAATTAAATTCGCCTTCATTATCTGTAGGAAAAGGGACATCAGCAACATATTCAAATATTCATCTTGATTTTCATTAACCTATACAATTTTAACCGTTTACAGCTTGCCAATTCCAACTAAAAGTCATTCTACTGAAGAAAATGGACACAGTTGCAATTTCTAACACACTGGAGTGAGTATTTAGATATAAAAATGTTATTATTTTATATGTTTACAGTAAATGAGTAAATATATATATATATATATATATATATATATATATATATTCATTAAAACTAGGATGAAAAATAATAATTCATGAAAGAAAATTTAAATAATAAAAAAAATTGAAATTATGTGATTTAATTAAGATATTATTTATGAGCGGTTTACAATATGATCAAACAAATTATATTATTGTATAAGAAGTTGATAAAATAGTCATTGTATTTCAGGAAAGGAGTAGAAATAGTATTTGTCAGCACTCCAGGAATTCCAGTGCATAGAGTAGCGTTGGTGGTAGGAACCGATATGGGTGTTTATCCAGAATATCAGTTAGAAGTAGTAGAGCAATTCGATAGGCGTCACGTGACTCTCAGGCTAAACCGAAATGGTTACATGGTAGCGGAAATACCAGTGTCTTCATTTTATGGACCTGTTGCTTTCCGCGGAAGTGTTAACCATTTCGGTTTACGGAGAGTCCACGCTGAACTATGTTGGGAACATCATCATGAAATTCCGGGACTTCCTGAAGAGTCTATATATTGCATCTGCTTCATGGACATTTTTCTGAATAGGACTCTTACATTATTATCGACAACACCCATTCCGTATATCCCTAACAGGGGGCAGCCGTTATTGGAAGAGTTGAATTATTTCTCGGTTACGCTGGCTTTTAGGTTCAGGAGAGTAGAGTTTTTAATTAATTTAGGTAGGAAGATTAAGAACCAGGCTCACAGATGCGTAGTGGGGGATTGGGGGGAAATACCTAGTTGTTTCTATCACCACATACGAACGGCATCTAGAACTATGACTGCTCCTTTAACGCATGAACAGTTAGTTGAAACATTCACATACTTCAGAGAGATATTAATCGGATTAATATCGACAAGAGAATGTTTCAACGAGCCATTGTGTTGGAAGTTAAAGGCAATGCTAACTGATAATATGGATAGATTTGAGAGGGACCAATTTTGATGTTGAAGTGTAAAGCTGAAGTTGAAGGTCTACTCCATTGCTGTATTCATATTATTGTTAATAATGTCCCTATATTTATATTTATATTTTCTTACTGGTGGATTGTAGATCGCTTAACAATTTGTTTAAGATCTAACATCAGTGTATAGATATATTGACGTGTAATACATTTTTTTTTTTTTTTTTTATATAATATGTACTTATTGACTAGTGGCATTTATCTTATCGATACACTTGGTTGAATGTGAGAAAAATTATAATATTTATAGGCATAAACTTTTAATCTATCTATAGTTTATCCCTCTATTGGTTTGATTTTTTTTTTTATTATTATTATTATTATTTATTTACTTTTATTAAAGATTTATGTATTAATTTGTTTTATTTTTGCATATTTGACTGATGTCTAAGTAATATATTTATTTTTTACTCGTCTTTATTTAGATTATGTTATTATTATTATTTAACTTATATTACTTAAATTAAGTTATTTCTTACGTTTTTTTATATTTATTATATGTCTATGATGCAACATGCATAGAGAATTTTAATTTAGCTATATATATATTATAATTTAATATGTTATCTTGTTACATTTATGTTTATAATTTCCTTATACTTAGATTAATGTTACTATTTGTTTTTTTTTAATTTCTGCTTAATTAATTAAATTCAATATTATAGTATATAATTTTTATGTCTATTAATTGTATGATTGCTGTATTGACTGATTTTTTTGTTTTTTTATACAGAAAATATTCCATGTTGTGAAATTAATGATGCTTCGGCTTTTTTATCTTGTATTTTACTTGTTTTGTACTGGGCGTTTTTAGAGTTATATTGTTTTTTTATGTTTGTTGTGCATTCAATGGTGAGTTACATTTGAAAACAACCCACCAACATTTTTGTGCACCACTCAAATATGCTGTATAATATAGTATTTATTCATTTTTACCTCCCACCCACTACAAAAAAAAAAAAATCAAAATCTAGATACCCCATTATTAGCTACTATGCCAAAGCTGTATTATTATACCACTTTATAAATATATACCTTTTAATTTATATTATTACAATTAAGATTGGGTTTATAACTACTGTAAATCATAAACTAGGTACATAATTTTGTACAACAATTCTATAAGACTCACCAGGGCTTTAAATTTTAATATGAATACAGTCAATCGCCCCAATAACCAACGGAAATTTGGCTACACCATAAAATTGTTTATGCAGCTCTTTTATTTCGTCATTTGTTTGTGGCATTTTAATTATTTGAGGACGAAGAGTTCCGAAAACAGTTTAACTGGGACAAAGTATTAACCGGCGGTTAAATTCGACTAACTGTCAGTTAAAGTCAATTGAAAAACCGGCCCTAGGTAAGTTATAGTTTTTACTTTGAATGGCAAATAGCAAAAGCAAGCTAGTAAAGTAGTAAAGTACCTAGGTAACAGGTATTACAAGTATAGTATAAAGATAATAATCACGTAATAACGTAATGGGCCATAATTATGGCGGTTTTTGGTTTTAAGTTGACAGTAATAGGTGATATTAAAATCATTGTATTATGGCTAGTTTGGGCGATCTTAGCGCTCTCAAATCGCGATACGATGTCTTGTCAATCTGGCAATCCTGCTATCATCTGCACACGACATATCAACATTAACCTAACCTACAAGTGATAAGTCTTAGTGGCTTATAAAATTGTACTCTTCGCGCGTTAAGTTATATTCAACAAAACGTAATACAATACATTTAATTAGTGAAACGACATTAACTTTGATTTGCTGATTTAGATCGTCTGGTGTTTTTTTCGTTCACTGTTCGAACCGAATTGAACTTAAGTCCACCGCTTGTAGCTGACGACATTTACCGTTGCCACGTCTCTCCCGTTATTGCACGTAAAGTATCATTCAACAAAACATAATACATTTAATATTGAAACGACAATAATTGTCTTCGATTTGTTGATTTAGATCGTCTGGTGTTTTTATCGTTCACTGTTCGAACCGAATTGAACTTTAGTCCAACGCTTCTTCCTGTTATTGCTGTCTACTCATTGAGGTATGTAACTAATACTGGTAATATTAGTAATCATCTCATAATCCAAATTATAAACTAATATAGGTATTTTATGTCTATGATGTATTCATTGATGTCTTACCTATTACATTTAATGTAATATCATACATGCGTTCGACATATGCCTATGTACATATTATATTATTCAATTATGATTAAATACAAATACTGTAAATACAGTTGTTTTTGTTTAGCTTTGTTAGCTTTAATTAATTTACTTCATAGTTTCTGACCAACAGCAGAAATAATCTTGTTACTTTTCAGTTTGCAATACAATAATAATAATAAAACTTAAATGACATATAAATTTTGATAGGTACAAAAAAATAAAAATAGCATACTTTAGTTCTCAAATTATATTTAAAACTAATCATTAAATAGTATAATATGAATATAACTAACGATTGTAAACTAGATTATTAAAAAAATTAAATATTTACATCAATATTACTAAAAATAATAATAAAAAAAAAAAAAAACTAGGACTAGGACTTTCATTATATTTGTCATTTATTGCTAACATAGTGTGTTTTATTATTATACCAACAAAATATTACATAAAATACTTTTATAAATTAATTGTATACATGCAAAGTATACAATTTGGAGACTTCATATATCAATATGCCATGAAAGTAGTGCTTGCAATAAGAAATAAAAATTATTCAATTTTTATTGAATTTTCAATAATAATATTTAGATATTAATAACATGATGTGAAATCCACAGCATATTCATACTTATTTATCTAAACAACCCAGTATACTCGGGGCATTTTATAAAATGCTAAAAATCTTTTATTCCAACCGTATCACACACATTTCGTTTAAACAACTAAACAATGATTTTAATATGTTAAAGAAATCTATGTTTGTTCAATTTTTGCATAGAATGCTTAACATTAAATTTGAATTTAAAACGTGGTTTACCTAAATACTTCAAACAGCAAGGCAACTCAAAACCTACTAAACAGCAAGACGATTAAGGATTATATATTATACTTTATACTAAAATTCCTAGTCTAAAGAGATATTGTGAACAAGACAAAAAAATATATATTTAAATAAATAATAATAAAAAGAGAAACCTAATTAAAGATATAAAATAATCTAGTTTATTTTTAAGCAACAAATTCAACACTAATTTTTGAAAAATATTTTTAATTCATTTAAGAAAGCACTTTTTATGATGTACATACTATCTATTATTATACATAGAATATTGACTCAAATAACTATTAATAAAAATTGAGTACCCATATTGTTTTCTGCCGTTAAATTGGATATATAACTCATATATGTTATGGTATTTTATTTGAATGTTGGAATTCAAACAATCATTCGAGTATTGAATACTTTATTTTAAAGTACTATTTTTTTTTTTTTTATAAAAATAAATACTTGTATATGGTATTGAATACAAATGTATTTTAAATTCTTAAATATATTCATACTTAATACTTGTGTTTTAAAAACGTTCATTTAAATTATAATGATATGAAGCTTAAGAGAGCACGGGTTACATTATACATAGTATAATAAGAAAAAATATTCTACTTGCAAAACTAAATGGCGATAGCTACCATTATATTTCTCGTGCTAAGCAAAATAAAATAAAAGAAGACATTTAAAAACTTATACAAAGAAATATGATTTTGTTATTTAGTGAAACTACTAGAAGCTAAAAAAAATGTTACAAATTTAAAATAATTTGTTTTTTATTTTTGTCAGATCAACCTTTACACAATAGTACAACACAGTTTTTAATGCATGTCACAGCACATAACACAATAAAACTTTACATTGACCGTTTGTGCAATCGGGTATTAAACTTTTATAATCATTACTATTTTTTTTTTTTTTTTTAATTATATCCATATAAAAGTTTTTTAAAACTAATAACCAACAAGTACACATATAAACATATTGTTTACTGGTAATAAATTATTAGTATCACAACTCATATTATATTATATAACTCAAATACAATTTAATTTAAATTCTACATTGTAACATTCACAATACACTTTAAGTTATTAAACATGGATAGCAGACAACAAATATTTCTTGAACAAATAAACATAATAGACATATTATCTAAATTTAATAACAATTAAAATGTAATTAAGTATATGAATCTATTTTGTACGTATAAGAAATTGAAAATTAAATTCGCCTTCATTATCTGTAGGAAAAGGGACATCAGCAACATATTCAAATATTCATCTTGATTTTCATTAACCTATACAATTTTAACCGTTTACAGCTTGCCAATTCCAACTAAAAGTCATTCTACTGAAGAAAATGGACACAGTTGCAATTTCTAACACACTGGAGTGAGTATTTAGATATAAAAATGTTATTATTTTATATGTTTACAGTAAATGAGTAAATATATATATATATATATATATTCATTAAAACTAGGATGAAAAATAATAATTCATGAAAGAAAATTTAAATAATAAAAAAAATTGAAATTATGTGATTTAATTAAGATATTATTTATGAGCGGTTTACAATATGATCAAACAAATTATATTATTGTATAAGAAGTTGATAAAATAGTCATTGTATTTCAGGAAAGGAGTAGAAATAGTATTTGTCAGCACTCCAGGAATTCCAGTGCATAGAGTAGCGTTGGTGGTAGGAACCGATATGGGTGTTTATCCAGAATATCAGTTAGAAGTAGTAGAGCAATTCGATAGGCGTCACGTGACTCTCAGGCTAAACCGAAATGGTTACATGGTAGCGGAAATACCAGTGTCTTCATTTTATGGACCTGTTGCTTTCCGCGGAAGTGTTAACCATTTCGGTTTACGGAGAGTCCACGCTGAACTATGTTGGGAACATCATCATGAAATTCCGGGACTTCCTGAAGAGTCTATATATTGCATCTGCTTCATGGACATTTTTCTGAATAGGACTCTTACATTATTATCGACAACACCCATTCCGTATATCCCTAACAGGGGGCAGCCGTTATTGGAAGAGTTGAATTATTTCTCGGTTACGCTGGCTTTTAGGTTCAGGAGAGTAGAGTTTTTAATTAATTTAGGTAGGAAGATTAAGAACCAGGCTCACAGATGCGTAGTGGGGGATTGGGGGGAAATACCTAGTTGTTTCTATCACCACATACGAACGGCATCTAGAACTATGACTGCTCCTTTAACGCATGAACAGTTAGTTGAAACATTCACATACTTCAGAGAGATATTAATCGGATTAATATCGACAAGAGAATGTTTCAACGAGCCATTGTGTTGGAAGTTAAAGGCAATGCTAACTGATAATATGGATAGATTTGAGAGGGACCAATTTTGATGTTGAAGTGTAAAGCTGAAGTTGAAGGTCTACTCCATTGCTGTATTCATATTATTGTTAATAATGTCCCTATATTTATATTTATATTTTCTTACTGGTGGATTGTAGATCGCTTAACAATTTGTTTAAGATCTAACATCAGTGTATAGATATATTGACGTGTAATACATTTTTTTTTTTTTTTTTTATATAATATGTACTTATTGACTAGTGGCATTTATCTTATCGATACACTTGGTTGAATGTGAGAAAAATTATAATATTTATAGGCATAAACTTTTAATCTATCTATAGTTTATCCCTCTATTGGTTTGATTTTTTTTTTTATTATTATTATTATTATTTATTTACTTTTATTAAGGATTTATGTATTAATTTGTTTTATTTTTGCATATTTGACTGATGCCTAAATAATATATTTATTTTTTACTCGTCTTTATTTAGATTATGTTATTATTATTATTTAACTTATATTACTTAAATTAAGTTATTTCTTACGTTTTTTTATATTTATTATATGTCTATGATGCAACATGCATAGAGAATTTTAATTTAGCTATATATATATTATAATTTAATATGTTATCTTGTTACATTTATGTTTATAATTTCCTTATACTTAGATTAATGTTACTATTTGTTTTTTTTTAATTTCTGCTTAATTAATTAAATTCAATATTATAGTATATAATTTTTATGTCTATTAATTGTATGATTGCTGTATTGACTGATTTTTTTGTTTTTTTATACAGAAAATATTCCATGTTGTGAAATTAATGATGCTTCGGCTTTTTTATCTTGTATTTTACTTGTTTTGTACTGGGCGTTTTTAGAGTTATATTGTTTTTTTATGTTTGTTGTGCATTCAATGGTGAGTTACATTTGAAAACAACCCACCAACATTTTTGTGCACCACTCAAATATGCTGTATAATATAGTATTTATTCATTTTTACCTCCCACCCACTACAAAAAAAAAAAAATCAAAATCTAGATACCCCATTATTAGCTACTATGCCAAAGCTGTATTATTATACCACTTTATAAATATATACCTTTTAATTTATATTATTACAATTAAGATTGGGTTTATAACTACTGTAAATCATAAACTAGGTACATAATTTTGTACAACAATTCTATAAGACTCACCAGGGCTTTAAATTTTAATATGAATACAGTCAATCGCCCCAATAACCAACGGAAATTTGGCTACACCATAAAATTGTTTATGCAGCTCTTTTATTTCGTCATTTGTTTGTGGCATTTTAATTATTTGAGGACGAAGAGTTCCGAAAACAGTTTAACTGGGACAAAGTATTAACCGGCGGTTAAATTCGACTAACTGTCAGTTAAAGTCAATTGAAAAACCGGCCCTAGGTAAGTTATAGTTTTTACTTTGAATGGCAAATAGCAAAAGCAAGCTAGTAAAGTAGTAAAGTACCTAGGTAACAGGTATTACAAGTATAGTATAAAGATAATAATCACGTAATAACGTAATGGGCCATAATTATGGCGGTTTTTGGTTTTAAGTTGACAGTAATAGGTGATATTAAAATCATTGTATTATGGCTAGTTTGGGCGATCTTAGCGCTCTCAAATCGCGATACGATGTCTTGTCAATCTGGCAATCCTGCTATCATCTGCACACGACATATCAACATTAACCTAACCTACAAGTGATAAGTCTTAGTGGCTTATAAAATTGTACTCTTCGCGCGTTAAGTTATATTCAACAAAACGTAATACAATACATTTAATTAGTGAAACGACATTAACTTTGATTTGCTGATTTAGATCGTCTGGTGTTTTTTTCGTTCACTGTTCGAACCGAATTGAACTTAAGTCCACCGCTTGTAGCTGACGACATTTACCGTTGCCACGTCTCTCCCGTTATTGCACGTAAAGTATCATTCAACAAAACATAATACATTTAATATTGAAACGACAATAATTGTCTTCGATTTGTTGATTTAGATCGTCTGGTGTTTTTATCGTTCACTGTTCGAACCGAATTGAACTTTAGTCCAACGCTTCTTCCTGTTATTGCTGTCTACTCATTGAGGTATGTAACTAATACTGGTAATATTAGTAATCATCTCATAATCCAAATTATAAACTAATATAGGTATTTTATGTCTATGATGTATTCATTGATGTCTTACCTATTACATTTAATGTAATATCATACATGCGTTCGACATATGCCTATGTACATATTATATTATTCAATTATGATTAAATACAAATACTGTAAATACAGTTGTTTTTGTTTAGCTTTGTTAGCTTTAATTAATTTACTTCATAGTTTCTGACCAACAGCAGAAATAATCTTGTTACTTTTCAGTTTGCAATACAATAATAATAATAAAACTTAAATGACATATAAATTTTGATAGGTACAAAAAAATAAAAATAGCATACTTTAGTTCTCAAATTATATTTAAAACTAATCATTAAATAGTATAATATGAATATAACTAACGATTGTAAACTAGATTATTAAAAAAATTAAATATTTACATCAATATTACTAAAAATAATAATAAAAAAAAAAAAAAACTAGGACTAGGACTTTCATTATATTTGTCATTTATTGCTAACATAGTGTGTTTTATTATTATACCAACAAAATATTACATAAAATACTTTTATAAATTAATTGTATACATGCAAAGTATACAATTTGGAGACTTCATATATCAATATGCCATGAAAGTAGTGCTTGCAATAAGAAATAAAAATTATTCAATTTTTATTGAATTTTCAATAATAATATTTAGATATTAATAACATGATGTGAAATCCACAGCATATTCATACTTATTTATCTAAACAACCCAGTATACTCGGGGCATTTTATAAAATGCTAAAAATCTTTTATTCCAACCGTATCACACACATTTCGTTTAAACAACTAAACAATGATTTTAATATGTTAAAGAAATCTATGTTTGTTCAATTTTTGCATAGAATGCTTAACATTAAATTTGAATTTAAAACGTGGTTTACCTAAATACTTCAAACAGCAAGGCAACTCAAAACCTACTAAACAGCAAGACGATTAAGGATTATATATTATACTTTATACTAAAATTCCTAGTCTAAAGAGATATTGTGAACAAGACAAAAAAATATATATTTAAATAAATAATAATAAAAAGAGAAACCTAATTAAAGATATAAAATAATCTAGTTTATTTTTAAGCAACAAATTCAACACTAATTTTTGAAAAATATTTTTAATTCATTTAAGAAAGCACTTTTTATGATGTACATACTATCTATTATTATACATAGAATATTGACTCAAATAACTATTAATAAAAATTGAGTACCCATATTGTTTTCTGCCGTTAAATTGGATATATAACTCATATATGTTATGGTATTTTATTTGAATGTTGGAATTCAAACAATCATTCGAGTATTGAATACTTTATTTTAAAGTACTATTTTTTTTTTTTTTATAAAAATAAATACTTGTATATGGTATTGAATACAAATGTATTTTAAATTCTTAAATATATTCATACTTAATACTTGTGTTTTAAAAACGTTCATTTAAATTATAATGATATGAAGCTTAAGAGAGCACGGGTTACATTATACATAGTATAATAAGAAAAAATATTCTACTTGCAAAACTAAATGGCGATAGCTACCATTATATTTCTCGTGCTAAGCAAAATAAAATAAAAGAAGACATTTAAAAACTTATACAAAGAAATATGATTTTGTTATTTAGTGAAACTACTAGAAGCAAAAAAAATGTTACAAATTTAAAATAATTTGTTTTTTATTTTTGTCAGATCAACCTTTACACAATAGTACAACACAGTTTTTAATGCATGTCACAGCACATAACACAATAAAACTTTACATTGACCGTTTGTGCAATCGGGTATTAAACTTTTATAATCATTACTATTTTTTTTTTTTTTTTTAATTATATCCATATAAAAGTTTTTTAAAACTAATAACCAACAAGTACACATATAAACATATTGTTTACTGGTAATAAATTATTAGTATCACAACTCATATTATATTATATAACTCAAATACAATTTAATTTAAATTCTACATTGTAACATTCACAATACACTTTAAGTTATTAAACATGGATAGCAGACAACAAATATTTCTTGAACAAATAAACATAATAGACATATTATCTAAATTTAATAACAATTAAAATGTAATTAAGTATATGAATCTATTTTGTACGTATAAGAAATTGAAAATTAAATTCGCCTTCATTATCTGTAGGAAAAGGGACATCAGCAACATATTCAAATATTCATCTTGATTTTCATTAACCTATACAATTTTAACCGTTTACAGCTTGCCAATTCCAACTAAAAGTCATTCTACTGAAGAAAATGGACACAGTTGCAATTTCTAACACACTGGAGTGAGTATTTAGATATAAAAATGTTATTATTTTATATGTTTACAGTAAATGAGTAAATATATATATATATATATATATTCATTAAAACTAGGATGAAAAATAATAATTCATGAAAGAAAATTTAAATAATAAAAAAAATTGAAATTATGTGATTTAATTAAGATATTATTTATGAGCGGTTTACAATATGATCAAACAAATTATATTATTGTATAAGAAGTTGATAAAATAGTCATTGTATTTCAGGAAAGGAGTAGAAATAGTATTTGTCAGCACTCCAGGAATTCCAGTGCATAGAGTAGCGTTGGTGGTAGGAACCGATATGGGTGTTTATCCAGAATATCAGTTAGAAGTAGTAGAGCAATTCGATAGGCGTCACGTGACTCTCAGGCTAAACCGAAATGGTTACATGGTAGCGGAAATACCAGTGTCTTCATTTTATGGACCTGTTGCTTTCCGCGGAAGTGTTAACCATTTCGGTTTACGGAGAGTCCACGCTGAACTATGTTGGGAACATCATCATGAAATTCCGGGACTTCCTGAAGAGTCTATATATTGCATCTGCTTCATGGACATTTTTCTGAATAGGACTCTTACATTATTATCGACAACACCCATTCCGTATATCCCTAACAGGGGGCAGCCGTTATTGGAAGAGTTGAATTATTTCTCGGTTACGCTGGCTTTTAGGTTCAGGAGAGTAGAGTTTTTAATTAATTTAGGTAGGAAGATTAAGAACCAGGCTCACAGATGCGTAGTGGGGGATTGGGGGGAAATACCTAGTTGTTTCTATCACCACATACGAACGGCATCTAGAACTATGACTGCTCCTTTAACGCATGAACAGTTAGTTGAAACATTCACATACTTCAGAGAGATATTAATCGGATTAATATCGACAAGAGAATGTTTCAACGAGCCATTGTGTTGGAAGTTAAAGGCAATGCTAACTGATAATATGGATAGATTTGAGAGGGACCAATTTTGATGTTGAAGTGTAAAGCTGAAGTTGAAGGTCTACTCCATTGCTGTATTCATATTATTGTTAATAATGTCCCTATATTTATATTTATATTTTCTTACTGGTGGATTGTAGATCGCTTAACAATTTGTTTAAGATCTAACATCAGTGTATAGATATATTGACGTGTAATACATTTTTTTTTTTTTTTTTTATATAATATGTACTTATTGACTAGTGGCATTTATCTTATCGATACACTTGGTTGAATGTGAGAAAAATTATAATATTTATAGGCATAAACTTTTAATCTATCTATAGTTTATCCCTCTATTGGTTTGATTTTTTTTTTTATTATTATTATTATTATTTATTTACTTTTATTAAAGATTTATGTATTAATTTGTTTTATTTTTGCATATTTGACTGATGTCTAAGTAATATATTTATTTTTTACTCGTCTTTATTTAGATTATGTTATTATTATTATTTAACTTATATTACTTAAATTAAGTTATTTCTTACGTTTTTTTATATTTATTATATGTCTATGATGCAACATGCATAGAGAATTTTAATTTAGCTATATATATATTATAATTTAATATGTTATCTTGTTACATTTATGTTTATAATTTCCTTATACTTAGATTAATGTTACTATTTGTTTTTTTTTAATTTCTGCTTAATTAATTAAATTCAATATTATAGTATATAATTTTTATGTCTATTAATTGTATGATTGCTGTATTGACTGAATTTTTTGTTTTTTTATACAGAAAATATTCCATGTTGTGAAATTAATGATGCTTCGGCTTTTTTATCTTGTATTTTACTTGTTTTGTACTGGGCGTTTTTAGAGTTATATTGTTTTTTTATGTTTGTTGTGCATTCAATGGTGAGTTACATTTGAAAACAACCCACCAACCATTTTTGTGCACCACTCAAATATGCTGTATAATATAGTATTTATTCATTTTTACCTCCCACCCACTACAAAAAAAAAAAATCAAAATCTAGATACCCCATTATTAGCTACTATGCCAAAGCTGTATTATTATACCACTTTATAAATATATACCTTTTAATTTATATTATTATAATTAAGATTGGGTTTATAACTACTGTAAATCATAAACTAGGTACATCATTTTGTACAACAATTCTATAAGACTCACCAGGGCTTTAAATTTTAATATGAATACAGTCAATCGCCCCAATAACCAACGGAAATTTGGCTACACCATAAAATTGTTTATGCAGCTCTTTTATTTCGTCATTTGTTTGTGGCATTTTAATTATTTGAGGACGAAGAGTTCCGAAAACAGTTTAACTGGGACAAAGTATTAACCGGCGGTTAAAAAAATATAAAACTATTGTCCCCTGTGTATCTAATAAAAAAAACTTGGTTTTATAACCTAGATTTACCAAGGTCTACCATTATCCGTTTTTACCGACTCTGTGTGGGCCACTTGCTTCTTCCTGAATATGCTTATAAACTTGGTCTAAACGACTCTCCACTTTGTACTTTACATACAACCGAAAGTGTCTGTGACATCTCTCATTTATTATTTGATTGTCCCTCATTATATACTAAGCGTACGTCTTTGATTAATTATATTAAGTCTCTAAGCATTCCACCCATTCTCCCTTCTATACTTTATACTAAGGCTGAAACGGTTATTAAAAAAATAATTAACTTTTTCTTTGCAATTTAAGGTGTTTATATTATCTAGCTTTATATTACTTAATTTATATTCCCTTTTCTAGTTATCAATCTTTTATTGTTTATATTTATGTTAAGACTTTATTTTTTTGTTTATTTACGAGTATATCTGTATATCTGCATAATTGTCGAGCTAATATAGTTTTATACTAAAAGCTAATAAAAAAAATAAAAAAAAATAAAAACAATTATTCTTATAGATATAAGAACTTATTACACCTTAACATAATTTATTGTTGCTTGATAAGTGATAACTTTATATGAAGATAGTGCTAATTTAGAAATATTCTGGAGAGAAACGAAGCAAAATTATTAGAAAAATATTCATCGTGATAAAAAAAAATAGACACTTACCAATTTCATAAGATTTTGTTCCTCAAGTTTTAAAGATGGAGAATTGCCAGCCATTTAATTATGACACTAGATACAGCGTAAAATAAATAAATTGACTTTAAGTTTTCCACAACGTCGTAAATAACTTTAAACTCCGGTAAAAAAAACCGCAACACATTTATGCACTAGGGTTGATAGAAAAAAATATGGACTTTCGACGAAAGCATAATTCACAGTTATTATTTTATTATACAACGTTATTAGTACAATATATCACATAGTTATCCATACATAGCCGCATCATACTGCAAAGGGAAAATATTAAAAAGTATTAATGTAATTGACTCAGGAAATCATAGACAAATAATTGAAATTTTGTTTTATGAAAATCAAAAAATTGGAACAGTGTATAATGTTGCTGTATCGATACGTATCGGTTCAAAATGTTACATAATATCGTGCGATACACCGGTCACTGAAGGAACGTAACGGTTGATACGAGCAGGTACATACAAATTACATAATATAGGTAGTTCGGCGCATATTAATTACTCATATCCGAAAATTATAATGCATTTATTTTGTTTTTCCTATCATTTATTAATTATTAAGATTACAGATAAGGTCTGATTGAATTATACGAGTATAATTTAGATTGATTATATCTTTTTAGGAATCTAGGAATTGAAAAGTAAATAATTATTAATTAAGTTATAGTAAAGGCTGTCATATAGTAGGTACGTGGTTTACCGCAAATAAATTGATTAAAAATTATATCGTGTAATAGAATATCATTATTTTAAATAATTAAAAAAATTTTTTTGCTAAGAATGATAAATATTATGTTATTTTATGTTCACTCGGTGTAGCGACAATTCAAAATACCTAACCTATACTTAGGTATAAATTCATAGCACTTCCATACTTAGTAATTCGGCATTTTCATTATTTGCCAAAGCATGGTTGCTAATTAAAAAATTTGTGGTTAATTCGTCACTACTTATAATTAAACAAAAATCATTTGCTAACATATTGAATGTATGATTGCGTATATTATAGTGTCGTGCTATAAAGTGACATACCTAGTGTTTGAGCCCATACTTTTACAAAATGCGAAGTATTGGTATCGAAAGTCTACGATAAAGTATACGGCCATAAAAATAAAATGTTCACCGAAGAAAAAGATTAAACTATATCTATTAAACTTAGGCCTGTTTAAAAACCGGCCGATCACTGGTAGAGTACATCATACATTCACACAACGGCCGGCACTCCGGCAGAACGCGTTTGCCGGTAGACCGCATACCTTATGACAGCCATAGGCGTGCAGATAATAGTCAATTGATACTAGCGCACATAGTAGACAAAAATATAAGTTATGGAGGATTATTATTTGTTGTTATTCCTATTGCCTGTTATTTACATTTTAATATCATTAACTAGCAATTATTTTAAAATATAATTACTTAGTACAATAACTTTTAATTATGAACAGTTATATAATAATTTATTTAGGATTTAAAAATATAAATATCGGTGAATTTTCTGAAAACGTCAAATTTAAAGAGAAGAAATTGGTTGATAGTAATCACATTAACACGTTTTCAATGTCAAAGAAATCGCTTCAGAAAACATTTGCCTAATTAGTTGTATTACCATAAGACAGAAATCTAGAAATCTGTGACACTAGATCCATATCTGGTTAGGTTAGAAGTAAGTTAACTATAAATACTTGTAAAGTGTTGAGGATTTATAGTACTTAAAAACTTCAAAACACGTAAGAAATTATACAAAAAAAAAAAAAAAAACAAAAAATATGCACTTTAAATGTATTCTATGAAAATAATATTAATATTTAAAATAATTCGATGTCCAAATGACAAGACTGTGATGTAGACTGGTGTGAAGGTGATTGCGCCAACTTTGGTAGATTCACGTCTGCTGGAGTCCTCTCCAGGGCCCCCTTATATAGTCGGTATCCCTCGACCTTACTACCCATGTCCCTTCTAGGCTATTCCAAGTGCGTCATTACATTCTCACGCTATTACGCATTTCAGGAAGCACGTTCGATGATTAATCCCAATATGACATCCGGTTACATTCTGCCCACGCAGGTGGTCAACCGCCATAATTACGTCTGAGTTTCCCGGAACTCGCATTTATGATTAAAAAGCACGACTACAAATGAAGGGGTCAATAGATAAAGGTGTTAACTGACATTTTTACAAAAATGCGTTTTTTTGCATGAATAAAAGTGTTATAATGTTTTAAACATTATATCAAAATTTGATAAGGTTTTATTTAGTGGTTACCGAAATAAATAATTGATAAAGGGGTTATAAGAAGAATTGATCATTAATTGTAGTGGATAAAAGTGGTAGTGTATGTTAACTCCTTAGAACAAAGTTTTATTGGATATTATCACCTTTATCCATGCTGTTATTGGAATAAACGTCGGTGTTATGTGACGTTATTTTTAGACGCTATCTGTGAATTTTACTATGACAATTTTTCCTCGTGGATTATTTTTACTTTAATTTGTTATTGGTTAATTTTATTATTATTAAAGAATAATGTTATTATTTTATTAACAATTTTTGTTTGTTTGATATTGACTATCGCGATCAGTTCGAACATCGTTTTGATTTATTTTTATATTGTCACATTAAAACTGTGGTTTTTTGTGTTTGTATCACGTTTTTTTTTTTTTACTAGTGTATTTAGTTATTTTCAACCATTGTGAAAATTGTATATTGAGTGAGTTCATTTTACTGTGTAGTGTTTTAATTAACAACCACAATGGCTAGAAATCTTCCATCTGCAAAATTTGAGGAGCAAAACCTTACGAAATTGGCAAGTATCTACTTTTGTTTATTAATGGGAGGGGGAAGAGCATATAATAGATTTATCTGATTATTACTGTGTATAATCTATAATTAGTTTAATATTTAAATAATATCGTCCATATAAGTCACATATTTATTTGTATAAAAGTAAACTTTATTGTACTGTATTGTATTTACGTACTATTAAATTATGTATTAGATTAGTAGAAAAAAATTATTGATGATAACACCTAGCTTAAATAATACAACAGTCAAGTAAATCACTGGATAGGTATTCTTTTCTTTTACAAACAACATTACAGTATAAACCAAAATAGTATTTTTGGTGAATGATAAGTTATTAGTAAAAGTGCATGTTCAATTTTTCTTTTAGTTTTTATCTAATGAAACCTTACTAACAGTAGCATGACAGAAAACCGTGAACTTCTTTAGGATGTCTTTGAATAATTTTTTTTAATTTAAATGCATTTTACTGGATATTACTGTAGAAATATTGCATTACAGAATTATTCTTGTTTCATGAGCAGCCTATAGTTATTATCAAAAAAATACAATATTAGAGATTCACGGTCCAAATAATCGAAAATCCCATTAATCATAGAGAATCATGGTTTAGAAGCCAATATTTCTTGAGAATGAGTGTGATATGGCTAAAATTTCATCAGATTCTTTAAATATCGTTGTCCAAATACTTGAAATCTTCATGTGTCATTGAGATTTATGATCATTAATTATCTAATTCCCTTTAATCATGGAATATCTTAGTGTAGAGGCCAATGATGCTTCATAATCAGTGCGGAATGGGCAAGCATTTATAAAAATCTTTGAAAATCATGATTTAAATATATGAATTTCCCATTCATCCTTAAGAATCATGATTTTATACCCAATAATTCACATTATTTATCAAGTATCTCGGTGTAGAGGCCAATAATCCGTTATAACAAATGCGGAATGGCAAAGAATCCTTTTGAATCCCCGAAACTGATGGTCCAAATAATTGAAAATCTCAATCCGAGATTATCATGGTCTTAAAATTATAAAGTCTCATTAGTCATGGAAATTCTTTATGTAGAGGGCAATTCTCTTTGAGAATCCGTGCCGAATGCAAAGAATCGTTTTTAATATTCAAAAATCATGGTCCAAATAAATGATTATCCCATTGATCTTTAAGAGTCATTGAATCATTGAATATCTTGGTGTAGAGGCCAATAATCCTTGATAACCAATGAGGAATGACAAAGAATCCTTTTGAATCCCCAAAATTCACGGTCCAAATAATTCAAAATCCCATTAATCATAGAGAATCGTGCTGTAGAAGCCAATATTTCTTTATAATTAGTGCGGTTAAGCTAAAATTTCTTCAGATTCTTTAAATATCGTGGTCCAAATACTTGAAATTTCAATTTTATCCTAGATGTATATGATCTTAAAACATGTAATTCCCAGTGATCATGAAATTTCTTCGTGTAGAGGCTAATTGGCAGAACTTTACGATATTGTTTGGTTCAGGGCTTAATGTTTTGGTCAGGTGATGAGATATCCGCTTCTTAATTCTTTCAGTATTGTGTGCGCTACATTCAGTGATTAACTGCTTGACTGTAAGGGGGACCCCACAGCATGTGCAAATGGAAATGTATTATTATTAATTGAGTTGTTGATGTTGATACGGGCATGTGGTCGGTGATTATAAATGATAATTAACACCTCACGCCTAGCTACTAGACATAATTTTGTTATAACGGCATTTATAGATTGATCTATAAGATCACTAACATTTTTTTTTATGTATATTATACATTATCGACAATTTTTAAACATATTTAATAATGTTTTTGCAGTAATTTATAAATTTATAAAGTAAAGTTAACTTTGTGTTAGTGTAGTAATAACTGTAGAACAAGGATTTTTATGAATTAAAATATCATGAAATATGTTCTTAAAAAAAATATAATTACTATTAAGATTATATTGTTTAATTATATGCTATAAAATATATTTGTAAAACCTAAAAAATCATATTTAAAAATTTAAAAGTGTGCAAGTGTATATAACCATTTCCACATACCTAATTTAAATTTAATAATATATTTTATAATTTATGTTACATAATAAAAGCATTAAAGGCATAGTTTTATATACTCAGTATTGAAATTACAAAAAATAAATCGATTAAAAGTGACACAATATAAATTCCAGGTTTATACGCGCCCCCAATACAGCGTATTGCAGTAGTAAATGATGCCTCTAATTGGGAATTTGAAAGTTCTGATGACGAAGATGAATTATTTCAAAATATATTACCAGCGACTAATATCACAGGTCAACTCCATTATGATAGGTTTAACATTATACCACCAGAAAATTGGCTTCCTACTAATACTAAACCTCATCCACATACATTCACTGGAACTCCTCATATTACAAACAGTATAAATTCGAATTTTAATGAACTAGATTGTATTAAAATATTTTTTTCGGACTCGATAATAAAACTTATAAAAAAAAAAACTAATAGGTATGCGTTTACAACCATAAAATTTCTAAAACGTCGCAATATATTAAAAAAAAAAAATCAGTTTGGCATAAATGGAAACCTGTAACGTTAAGTGAATTAAAAATTTTTTTTTCAATAATTGTACACACTTTTTGCATCAAATTTAACGAAAAGAGATAAATTTATAAGTATTTTTTCCATGCTTCATATTTCCAATAACAGTAAATATATCAGCAAAGGTCAACCAGGTCATGATAGTTTATTTAAAATCAGATCTTATGTAAACTTTATAAATACACAAATGTCGAAATCGTATTATCCTGATCAAAACATAACAGTAGATGAAGGCGTGTGTCCTTTCCGCGGTAGAGTTAATTTTCGTGTCTATATGAAAAATAAACCTGAAAAATACGGAATGAAATTATCCGGGCATTTGATCCTTTAACCGGTTATACTTTAAAATTTGAAATTTATTCAGGAAAAGGGCAATTAGATAATTCAATAACGTCATTATATGAACGTCTTTTATGTGATTATTTTAAAAAAGGCCACACAATATATATGGATCGATTTTATACTAACCCTCTTGTTTTAAAATTTCTTTGGGAAAAAAAACAAATGGCGTAGGTACAGTTATGGCAAACCGTAAAGGTCTCCAAAAACAATCAGTGGTGAATTGTAAATCAAACAAAGGTGAAATGACATTTGCTAGGAATGGCCCACAAATATATATTAAATGGAAAGATACGAGAGATGTTTTATTATTATCAACAGTGCGTTCCGCTGATATGAAACCCGTGACTGTAAAAGCTAGAGGTGGCGCAATTCAAAAGTTTAAGCCTGTAACTATAATTGATTATAATAAAAATAAAACTGGTGTAGACCATGGAGATCAACTTATAACTTATTACCCTTTTAAACGAAAGACGTTAAAGTGGTGGAAGAAAATGTTTTTTCACTTATTTAAAATAACTATAGTTAATAGTTTTATTTTATTTAAAAAAATTGCTCCTCCAAACAATACATTATCTCTAAAAACTTTATGCTTAACTTAGCTCAACGACTTTGTGAAATAGATGATGATTCTAGAAACAATGTTGTTATAGACAGCATTTCTCGTCTAAAAAGCCGACATTTTATAACGCGATTGCCATCTACGCCTAGTCAAAAAAATCCACTTAGAAAATATAAAGTGTGTATGGAAAAAATTAAAAAAAAAAATTATTGACAGGGGGAGAAAAGATACATCATTTTATTGTGCAACATGTAATATTCCTTTATGTATTGAAAGTTGTTTTGAGGCTTATCACACACAAAATAATTACTAGGAATAATAATTCTTACTTTATTTTATATAATCTTAACAATTTTTTTTTTAGTTGTATATAATAATATTATAATATAAAAGTTTTATATTGTAAGAGTTCCAATTTTTTAAACTATTTTTTAATTTTATTTTATTGTATAAATTATTTTAATGCAGATGAAAATGTTTAATTTATTTTTTTAAATGTAAATTGTTAAAAAGAAGAATAAAAGTTAAAAGGTGAAATAAGAGCAAAAATCACGAATTTATTTATTTTTCAGATGTAATATTTAACACTCTGTATACTATGTTATACTAAATAATTGATTTACTCTGTACATATAGTGATTCATCCCTATCGCCATACAGAGACATTACTAATTTCGTTTTGTATGAGTACGTACGACACAAAGATAAGCCAAACAAAAAAACAGTCATTTAAATATATTATGAATATTTAAACTATAAATAGTTCACGTGTTGCAGGAACTTCCTGAAAATAGCCAATTCAATTGTGGTTTTTATCAGTTTGACTGTTTGGTAACATTATTATGCATAAAATTCGCATAGCCAGTGCCTAAAATTAGGGTATTGTCCTACTGCATATGTAATTCCACACACCAAAATATTTTAAAATAAACATAGACTTAGTAGTGTACAATGGGTATGCCATATATAACTTTGTTGCATAATTATATTTTGTAATTATTAATAATTATTTATAATAAATACAATCTAAGACAATTTTCTATAAAAGTCCTTGATACAACTCAAAATTTTAAAATTAAAAACGAAATAGCTTGAGTTGATATATGTACTTGTTAATTATTATATTATTAAATATAAACAAATAGCTTCTTTAATAGGAACATTAGAAATAAAATATAACACAATTTTATACTTAAAACAATTATATAAATTTAGTTAAAAACTAACTTTGGCACTATTATCAACAATAGAAATACATTTTAAGGCTTTCAGCTTTTATATTATATTTAGTGTTAACGTACCGATTTTAAATGAATAAATGCTAATTAATAATTTTCAATAATTAATATTAAATATTAATCAAATAAAAATGTATAAGATCCAAAAAATATACTGCACACTTTTAAATTTGCTACTGCACATTTAATATTAGCTACTGCGTATAGTGGTGCTACTGCGCACAGCTATTACAAAACGTTTGTACGGACGTACGATTAATCTAGAACTTTAACTTTACATATGATATTAACACATTGGAGACGAAAGACTAGTCCGACAAGTTCGTATTATTATAATTGAATAGACGATAATGTTATATGGCTGGAATAACGTAGGAGACGAGTGACTCGTCACACGAGTCATTTTTGTTATGATATTACAGACGTTTGGTTTCCCTCCGTTTTTGTACACGTAGACGATCGTTATTTACGTATTTTCTAAAATCGGCGTATAATTTAATACTACACATATTTCTTTGATTTTTTTTCTAATTTTTAGTACATTGGTTAATCTAAAAATATAATTGTATAGATTTCTTTGGGGTAAATTCTATTGTATACAATTCGAGCTAGAAACACGGTCTATTTTCGATGAAAAAAAAAGTCGTCATACAATAATATCATGATAAGACCAGTTTGTATTTAGATATTTTGACAATTACTCATTATAAACACTCTTTATTTATAACAAGTTATTATAAATGAATATTATGCAATTAAAATTATGTACAGATTATTCTTACTATATGTAACATAGTATACAGAGTGTTAAATATTACATCTGAAAAATAAATAAATTCGTGATTTTTGCTCTTATTTCACCTTTTAACTTTTATTCTTCTTTTTAACAGTTTACATTTAAAAAAATAAATTAAACATTTTCATCTGTATTGAAATAATTTATACAATAAAATTAAATTAAAAAATAGTTTAAAAAATTGGTACTCTTACAATATAAAACTTTTATATTATAATATACTTTTTTTTTTTTTTTTATTATTAATAAAAGCCTCGCCATCTAGGGCCATTGGCTACTTCAAATTTATGGGTTTACATTGGAAGGTAATTGCTTAATATTAATACACATATTATTTTACAGAAGGTTGATTAAATTAGAATTGATTATAAATGATATCTTGTTTTGAATGTTGGCTGGCTGAAGGGCTTCGGCGAGAATGTATGGTACACCTGCTTCCCGTTTCTCTCTCTCAAATTGGCGGCATTCAGATATGATATGCTTGATTGTGAGTTGTGTGCCGCAGCTTGTACAAATAGGGGGGTCTTCCTTTTTCATCAGATGTTGATGAGTTAACGATGAGTGCCCGATTCGCATTCTGTTGATTGCCATTTCTATTTTCCTAGATGTGTTCGATGGAGAGGGCCATGCTAGTGTGGTGTGTTTGATCTCGTTTAGTTTTGTAGAACCTAGTCTCCAAGCCCGAAGCCATATGTTGCTTGTGATTGTTTTAGATAGAGATTTAGCATCGTGTAGAGTAAAGTCATTAAGTTTTATAGCGTCAGGGGATGTTATAGCTTGGCGAGCATTTTCATCGGCTCTCTCGTTTCCTGAGATTTGACTGTGGCTAGGGATCCATATCAAGATTATGGAGTATCCGGAATTTGTGAGGTTATGCATTTGGTTCTGAATTTTTCTGGCGATTTCGTTCGGTGTGAAGGGGTTTTCGATGCTCCTTAAAGAACTTAGCGAGTCACTTAGAATAGCTGCTTTGAGTATGCGTCTTGTTTTGATGAGGTCTAGGGCGTAAGAAATTGCCGTTGCCTCCGCTGAGTATATTGAGCAGAGATTGGGGAGTCTCAGCATTGATACGTGGTCTTTAAATACTACTGCAGCTCCAACTCCGTTATCTGTTTTGGAGCCGTCGGTGAATATTTCAGTGTGGTCAGATAGATCGGAAGTGATTGATTGTAGGTAATGGTTAAAGATTATGGGTGGGGTATCAATCTTAACTAGTTCGCTAAGTTCACTGTTTACGTAGTTGTTGAATAGCCAAGGGGCCGTCAGAGGGATTTCATATTTAATAAAATCTGGGTACGGGTAATGGGTATCTTCTAGGAAGTCCGTGAATTGATTCGATATTTTTAGATTGTTTTGGGTGCGTCTAATTGCAAGCAACATGGTGCTATGTACCCTCCTGATGTCGAGTGGTGCGACTCCGGCTATGTTGAGGACACTGGGAATTGGGCTGGAGCGAAAAGCTCCGGTGACTAGTTTTAAGCCCGTGTTGTGAACGGTGTCTATCATTTTAAGTGCTGATGTCTTAGCTTTTATAAACAGAAAAGAATTGTGTTCGAGCTTGGATAAGATGAGTGCTTTATATATTTGAAGTAGGCTGGAAAAGTGGCTACCCCATGACTTGTGAGCGAAGCATTTCAGCGTATTGATTCTTATGAGCGACTCCTTTCGGATAGCCTTGAGATGAGGTATCCATGTGTTTTTTGAGTCGAACAGTATACCTAATATTTTTATGGACTTTTTGATGGGGATGGGCATATTATTCATTGTTATAGTGGTGATACCAATGTTTCTTTTCTTGGTGAAGAAAGTGCACTGAGATTTTTCCACCGAAAAGGAGAATCCTGATGCGAGTGCCCAGTCCTGCAGTGCTGTTAGCGTGTCCTGCAAGTGTGTTATGGTTGTCTTGGGACTAATGCTTCTACAGAAAAAGTTGAAGTCATCAGCGAACAGTGTGCATTTTACGGGGGGTGCTATAGCTTGTGGTATATCATTGATTGCTAAAAGAAATAGAGATACCGATAGAGTGGACCCTTGGGGTACGCCGTTATATTGTGTGTATAATTTGGACGATTTGTCGTTGCACCTAACTTGAAAGGTTCTGTTGGTCAGGAAGTTCTTTATGAAATTGAATAATTTGTCGATAGATATGATATTTGACAGGATTTTTAATATGCGAGGACACCATGCAGTATCGTAAGCTTTAGATATGTCGAGGGCTATGAGGCCCATCACTTGTTTCGTTTCGAGAGTAGAATGTATTTCCGCTTGTATATCATGTAGTGTGTTGCTTGTACTTCTATGTCTACGAAAGCCGTTCTGGAGTATCGAGCAAATTGTTTTTTTCCAGAAACCATCTAAGTCTGGAGTCGATGATTTTTTCCAATACCTTAACCATAGTATTGAGGAGTGATATTGGTCTATATGATTTGGTTTCGAATTTGTTTTTGTTTGGTTTGAGTATCGGAATGACTATAGAATGTTTCCATTTTTTAGGTATTGCTCCGGATGACCATATTTTATTAAATACCATGACAATTGAATCCAGGGCGGAAACGGGTAGGTTATGAATGAAGTAATACGGTATCCCATCTGGTCCTGGAGCGAGACTAGTGCATTTTGATGTAGCTTTGACCATTTCAGCTAGTTGGATTAGGGAGTTGAGTTTTGTCTGCTCGTCTAGATTGGGGTTAATGCAGGACGTGTAGTGTTGGTTCCTCATGTGAATGTTGTTATTAAGGAACGTTGCATTGTAGTTTTCGTCCGAACTATTTAGATAGAAGAGTTCACCAAAGAGGTTGGGTATTTCGTCGGGATCAGTACATAATTCTGTGTCTTTCATGATCTGTATGCGATGATTCTTGGGGTGACCGCGGATTGCCCTTACTCTGCGCCAAATTGTGGATGGGTCCGCCTTGGGCCCCAGATCGGAGTAGAACAATTTCCAGGATTTGGCCTTGCCACTTTTAACAAGGTATCGGGTTTTAGCTCTGAGTTGTTTCAGTTTTATATAGTCAGAGCTGCTTTTTGAGATTTGGAATGTTTTAAGTGCTAAGTTCTTTTTTTTGATTGAGTCCCTTATTTCATCGCTCCACCAGGGTACTTGGTTCTTCTTACGCGGGTTTGTGGACTTTCCTATTGAAATTTCTGCGGCCCTGATAATGGAATCGGAGATAAACGTGATATCATCGTCAATTGAGGTGGAATCCGACTGGGTATTCTCCAGCATGAAAGTGTCAACCAGGTTGGAAAAGAATCCCCAGTCTGGGTTTTTTAACAACCATCTGGGGTTGGAAGGTGTAGATAGAGTCTTGGTGGAGAGCAGGGTCATAAGAATCGGTAGGTGATCGCTGTCGTATATCTCCTGTAAAACTGACCAAGAGATTCTTTGGGCTAGCGATGGACTTGAGATAGACAGGTCAATTGCAGAGAAAGTGCCGTTTGAAGGATTAAGCCTAGTTGGTTGACCGTTGTTGAGAAGTGCTATTAAGTCACTATCTAGAATTTTTTCAATTGATTTGCCTCGGGTGTCCGTTTTTTCAGACCCCCAATGGACACTATGGCTATTGAAGTCCCCGAATAGAATGAAGGGTTTGGGTAGTTGTGTGATGATGTTGTCTAGGTCGGATGTTTTGAAGGGTGTTTGGTTTGGAATGTATATGTTGCATATTGTGATTTAAATTCCAGTGTTAACTGGACCGCGATAACTTCAAGGTCTGACTGAATTGGGATCTGTTCGCTGGGATAGTCAGAGTGTATTAGAGAGGCGACACCTCCGCTGGCCCGAGTACAGTCTGAGCGGTTAACATAATAGATTTTGTAGTTTTTAATACTAGGTATTTTATCGTTTTTTAGATTTGTTTCTTGGAGACCAATACACATGGGTGAATATTTTTGAATAATTAATTGTATATCGTGACGTTTTTTGTTAAAACTATTTATATTCCATTGTAGTATGTTTAGGTTCTTCATTGTAGATACTATATTATAAAAGCGGTGGTTGGCTATTTGTGGATTATTGTTGTTGGGATAGGGGAGTGACGGTGGGGTCAGCTGAAATAGACGAGAGAAGTGAATTGGCTAGTCTCGTGAGTCTATTCTTGATGCTAAGGTTATTAATTTTCGGGCGAACCGTGTCGATAATTTCAATCATTTCCATGGTTGAGATGTTGAATGTCTCTACGATACGGGAGGGGTTTGGATCAAAAAGTGTGTTTTCAATAATGTATTTAAATTGATTGAAGTTGATTTTTAAGTTTGGGATATTTTCAAAAGCCTTTTTTGGAGGAAGAAGCGCTTCATCTAGTTTCATTATTATCAGTTCGATCGAGTTAGTGCGTTTTGGTTTTTTTTGAGGGGATTGTGGATTTTTGGCTGATTCTTTTAATTTGGTTTAGAGTGTACCGATGATGGTCCGTGTTTTTACGATTTCTGTTCGGGGAGGTGTTGAATCGATTGTGGTTTTCGCGATAGACGTGTTATCCTGGCAGCTGGAACTAGATGTTGATGGTGCGGGTCCTTTTTCATGGGCGGGTGGTTCCTGTGTGACTGGTGGGTTGATTATTGTTTCCTTGGGGTTTTCATCAGTGTGTGGTATATCCATGACGGTTGGGGAGCTATCAGTGTTTTGGGTTGTCTGATCGTTGGTGTCCATGATATTTTTAGGGTTGTTACCATGAGTTGGTGCGGCATTATATTCTGGTGTGTTTTTACAGTGATTTGAAGTGTGGCCCGTTTGTTTGCACGAAAAGCATGTCACAGTGTCATCGGATAAAAATATACGATATTCCGTTTGATCGAATTGTAATAAAATCGAGCTCGGAATTTTATCACTGTGCTCAGGGTGTATATATAGTTGACGTCTGAAACTGCCTATGTGACCGAACTCATCGTTAGAAAAACCGGCCTTCGTGAACGTAATCGGTGATAGCATTTTAATTGAAAGATTGTTAATTGCTTTAGCAATTATGTCGTGTGGGATTATCGGTTGGACATTGGACAGTTTTATGCGCTTGGATGGGTTGATACGGCGGCGATACGGTATTTCGGTGTTGTTTATTGTTATGTAATATTGTTTTGCTATGATTTACTCGACGATGTTTTTGTTTGCGAAGTATATACAAAACCTATTGTTCGACACTCGAGATGCGAATTTTATATTTTTTGGTGGCATAAGTGAGCTAAAAGCTTTAATGTATTCTATCTGTGGTACATCTTGAATAGTGTTGAAAATTATAGCTTGGTCTTTTTTCGGGAAGGAGACATTTGCGGTGGTTTCGGAGAAAGTTTTTTGAGTAATTGGCTGTGGTGATTTTGGTTTGGAAAGAGGGGGGTTGATATAAGGGTCATCCGACATGTCGGATGGTCACGTGAGTGCTATGACTAATTGGTTAAGGGGGGCCGTAATTAAAGAGCATGCCTTCTTAATTGCGGTGAAGTTCTCGTAGTTGCTATCGGAAGCTAAAAATGCGATAAGCGACTGACGGTAACACACGTGTGTATCGGTCGGCTGTTTATTACACTATGTTATAATATTATTATATACAACTAAAAAAAAAATTGTTAAGATTATATAAAATAAAGTAAGAATTATTATTCCTAGTAATTATTTTGTGTGTGATAAGCCTCAAAACAACTTTCAATACATAAAGGAATATTACATGTTGCACAATAAAATGATGTATCTTTTCTCCCCCTGTCAATAATTTTTTTTTTTAATTTTTTCCATACA
The DNA here is from genome assembly GCA_036289425.1 of Rhopalosiphum nymphaeae. NCBI lineage: Eukaryota > Metazoa > Arthropoda > Insecta > Hemiptera > Aphididae > Rhopalosiphum > Rhopalosiphum nymphaeae. Next base: position 4,628,284 of record JAZAQC010000001.1, on the reverse strand, counting down.
CACTTTATATTTTCTAAGTGGATTTTTTTGACTAGGCGTAGATGGCAATCGCGTTATAAAATGTCGGCTTTTTAGACGAGAAATGCTGTCTATAACAACATTGTTTCTAGAATCATCATCTATTTCACAAAGTCGTTGAGCTAAGTTAAGCATAAAGTTTTTAGAGATAATGTATTGTTTGGAGGAGCAATTTTTTTAAATAAAATAAAACTATTAACTATAGTTATTTTAAATAAGTGAAAAAACATTTTCTTCCACCACTTTAACGTCTTTCGTTTAAAAGGGTAATAAGTTATAAGTTGATCTCCATGGTCTACACCAGTTTTATTTTTATTATAATCAATTATAGTTACAGGCTTAAACTTTTGAATTGCGCCACCTCTAGCTTTTACAGTCACGGGTTTCATATCAGCGGAACGCACTGTTGATAATAATAAAACATCTCTCGTATCTTTCCATTTAATATATATTTGTGGGCCATTCCTAGCAAATGTCATTTCACCTTTGTTTGATTTACAATTCACCACTGATTGTTTTTGGAGACCTTTACGGTTTGCCATAACTGTACCTACGCCATTTGTTTTTTTTCCCAAAGAAATTTTAAAACAAGAGGGTTAGTATAAAATCGATCCATATATATTGTGTGGCCTTTTTTAAAATAATCACATAAAAGACGTTCATATAATGACGTTATTGAATTATCTAATTGCCCTTTTCCTGAATAAATTTCAAATTTTAAAGTATAACCGGTTAAAGGATCAAATGCCCGGATAATTTCATTCCGTATTTTTCAGGTTTATTTTTCATATAGACACGAAAATTAACTCTACCGCGGAAAGGACACACGCCTTCATCTACTGTTATGTTTTGATCAGGATAATACGATTTCGACATTTGTGTATTTATAAAGTTTACATAAGATCTGATTTTAAATAAACTATCATGACCTGGTTGACCTTTGCTGATATATTTACTGTTATTGGAAATATGAAGCATGGAAAAAATACTTATAAATTTATCTCTTTTCGTTAAATTTGATGCAAAAAGTGTGTACAATTATTGAAAAAAAAATTTTTAATTCACTTAACGTTACAGGTTTCCATTTATGCCAAACTGATTTTTTTTTTTTAATATATTGCGACGTTTTAGAAATTTTATGGTTGTAAACGCATACCTATTAGTTTTTTTTTTTATAAGTTTTATTATCGAGTCCGAAAAAAATATTTTAATACAATCTAGTTCATTAAAATTCGAATTTATACTGTTTGTAATATGAGGAGTTCCAGTGAATGTATGTGGATGAGGTTTAGTATTAGTAGGAAGCCAATTTTCTGGTGGTATAATGTTAAACCTATCATAATGGAGTTGACCTGTGATATTAGTCGCTGGTAATATATTTTGAAATAATTCATCTTCGTCATCAGAACTTTCAAATTCCCAATTAGAGGCATCATTTACTACTGCAATACGCTGTATTGGGGGCGCGTATAAACCTGGAATTTATATTGTGTCACTTTTAATCGATTTATTTTTTGTAATTTCAATACTGAGTATATAAAACTATGCCTTTAATGCTTTTATTATGTAACATAAATTATAAAATATATTATTAAATTTAAATTAGGTATGTGGAAATGGTTATATACACTTGCACACTTTTAAATTTTTAAATATGATTTTTTAGGTTTTACAAATATATTTTATAGCATATAATTAAACAATATAATCTTAATAGTAATTATATTTTTTTTAAGAACATATTTCATGATATTTTAATTCATAAAAATCCTTGTTCTACAGTTATTACTACACTAACACAAAGTTAACTTTACTTTATAAATTTATAAATTACTGCAAAAACATTATTAAATATGTTTAAAAATTGTCGATAATGTATAATATACATAAAAAAAAATGTTAGTGATCTTATAGATCAATCTATAAATGCCGTTATAACAAAATTATGTCTAGTAGCTAGGCGTGAGGTGTTAATTATCATTTATAATCACCGACCACATGCCCGTATCAACATCAACAACTCAATTAATAATAATACATTTCCATTTGCACATGCTGTGGGGTCCCCCTTACAGTCAAGCAGTTAATCACTGAATGTAGCGCACACAATACTGAAAGAATTAAGAAGCGGATATCTCATCACCTGACCAAAACATTAAGCCCTGAACCAAACAATATCGTAAAGTTCTGCCAATTAGCCTCTACACGAAGAAATTTCATGATCACTGGGAATTACATGTTTTAAGATCATATACATCTAGGATAAAATTGAAATTTCAAGTATTTGGACCACGATATTTAAAGAATCTGAAGAAATTTTAGCTTAACCGCACTAATTATAAAGAAATATTGGCTTCTACAGCACGATTCTCTATGATTAATGGGATTTTGAATTATTTGGACCGTGAATTTTGGGGATTCAAAAGGATTCTTTGTCATTCCTCATTGGTTATCAAGGATTATTGGCCTCTACACCAAGATATTCAATGATTCAATGACTCTTAAAGATCAATGGGATAATCATTTATTTGGACCATGATTTTTGAATATTAAAAACGATTCTTTGCATTCGGCACGGATTCTCAAAGAGAATTGCCCTCTACATAAAGAATTTCCATGACTAATGAGACTTTATAATTTTAAGACCATGATAATCTCGGATTGAGATTTTCAATTATTTGGACCATCAGTTTCGGGGATTCAAAAGGATTCTTTGCCATTCCGCATTTGTTATAACGGATTATTGGCCTCTACACCGAGATACTTGATAAATAATGTGAATTATTGGGTATAAAATCATGATTCTTAAGGATGAATGGGAAATTCATATATTTAAATCATGATTTTCAAAGATTTTTATAAATGCTTGCCCATTCCGCACTGATTATGAAGCATCATTGGCCTCTACACTAAGATATTCCATGATTAAAGGGAATTAGATAATTAATGATCATAAATCTCAATGACACATGAAGATTTCAAGTATTTGGACAACGATATTTAAAGAATCTGATGAAATTTTAGCCATATCACACTCATTCTCAAGAAATATTGGCTTCTAAACCATGATTCTCTATGATTAATGGGATTTTCGATTATTTGGACCGTGAATCTCTAATATTGTATTTTTTTGATAATAACTATAGGCTGCTCATGAAACAAGAATAATTCTGTAATGCAATATTTCTACAGTAATATCCAGTAAAATGCATTTAAATTAAAAAAAATTATTCAAAGACATCCTAAAGAAGTTCACGGTTTTCTGTCATGCTACTGTTAGTAAGGTTTCATTAGATAAAAACTAAAAGAAAAATTGAACATGCACTTTTACTAATAACTTATCATTCACCAAAAATACTATTTTGGTTTATACTGTAATGTTGTTTGTAAAAGAAAAGAATACCTATCCAGTGATTTACTTGACTGTTGTATTATTTAAGCTAGGTGTTATCATCAATAATTTTTTTCTACTAATCTAATACATAATTTAATAGTACGTAAATACAATACAGTACAATAAAGTTTACTTTTATACAAATAAATATGTGACTTATATGGACGATATTATTTAAATATTAAACTAATTATAGATTATACACAGTAATAATCAGATAAATCTATTATATGCTCTTCCCCCTCCCATTAATAAACAAAAGTAGATACTTGCCAATTTCGTAAGGTTTTGCTCCTCAAATTTTGCAGATGGAAGATTTCTAGCCATTGTGGTTGTTAATTAAAACACTACACAGTAAAATGAACTCACTCAATATACAATTTTCACAATGGTTGAAAATAACTAAATACACTAGTAAAAAAAAAAAAACGTGATACAAACACAAAAAACCACAGTTTTAATGTGACAATATAAAAATAAATCAAAACGATGTTCGAACTGATCGCGATAGTCAATATCAAACAAACAAAAATTGTTAATAAAATAATAACATTATTCTTTAATAATAATAAAATTAACCAATAACAAATTAAAGTAAAAATAATCCACGAGGAAAAATTGTCATAGTAAAATTCACAGATAGCGTCTAAAAATAACGTCACATAACACCGACGTTTATTCCAATAACAGCATGGATAAAGGTGATAATATCCAATAAAACTTTGTTCTAAGGAGTTAACATACACTACCACTTTTATCCACTACAATTAATGATCAATTCTTCTTATAACCCCTTTATCAATTATTTATTTCGGTAACCACTAAATAAAACCTTATCAAATTTTGATATAATGTTTAAAACATTATAACACTTTTATTCATGCAAAAAAACGCATTTTTGTAAAAATGTCAGTTAACACCTTTATCTATTGACCCCTTCATTTGTAGTCGTGCTTTTTAATCATAAATGCGAGTTCCGGGAAACTCAGACGTAATTATGGCGGTTGACCACCTGCGTGGGCAGAATGTAACCGGATGTCATATTGGGATTAATCATCGAACGTGCTTCCTGAAATGCGTAATAGCGTGAGAATGTAATGACGCACTTGGAATAGCCTAGAAGGGACATGGGTAGTAAGGTCGAGGGATACCGACTATATAAGGGGGCCCTGGAGAGGACTCCAGCAGACGTGAATCTACCAAAGTTGGCGCAATCACCTTCACACCAGTCTACATCACAGTCTTGTCATTTGGACATCGAATTATTTTAAATATTAATATTATTTTCATAGAATACATTTAAAGTGCATATTTTTTGTTTTTTTTTTTTTTTTTGTATAATTTCTTACGTGTTTTGAAGTTTTTAAGTACTATAAATCCTCAACACTTTACAAGTATTTATAGTTAACTTACTTCTAACCTAACCAGATATGGATCTAGTGTCACAGATTTCTAGATTTCTGTCTTATGGTAATACAACTAATTAGGCAAATGTTTTCTGAAGCGATTTCTTTGACATTGAAAACGTGTTAATGTGATTACTATCAACCAATTTCTTCTCTTTAAATTTGACGTTTTCAGAAAATTCACCGATATTTATATTTTTAAATCCTAAATAAATTATTATATAACTGTTCATAATTAAAAGTTATTGTACTAAGTAATTATATTTTAAAATAATTGCTAGTTAATGATATTAAAATGTAAATAACAGGCAATAGGAATAACAACAAATAATAATCCTCCATAACTTATATTTTTGTCTACTATGTGCGCTAGTATCAATTGACTATTATCTGCACGCCTATGGCTGTCATAAGGTATGCGGTCTACCGGCAAACGCGTTCTGCCGGAGTGCCGGCCGTTGTGTGAATGTATGATGTACTCTACCAGTGATCGGCCGGTTTTTAAACAGGCCTAAGTTTAATAGATATAGTTTAATCTTTTTCTTCGGTGAACATTTTATTTTTATGGCCGTATACTTTATCGTAGACTTTCGATACCAATACTTCGCATTTTGTAAAAGTATGGGCTCAAACACTAGGTATGTCACTTTATAGCACGACACTATAATATACGCAATCATACATTCAATATGTTAGCAAATGATTTTTGTTTAATTATAAGTAGTGACGAATTAACCACAAATTTTTTAATTAGCAACCATGCTTTGGCAAATAATGAAAATGCCGAATTACTAAGTATGGAAGTGCTATGAATTTATACCTAAGTATAGGTTAGGTATTTTGAATTGTCGCTACACCGAGTGAACATAAAATAACATAATATTTATCATTCTTAGCAAAAAAATTTTTTTAATTATTTAAAATAATGATATTCTATTACACGATATAATTTTTAATCAATTTATTTGCGGTAAACCACGTACCTACTATATGACAGCCTTTACTATAACTTAATTAATAATTATTTACTTTTCAATTCCTAGATTCCTAAAAAGATATAATCAATCTAAATTATACTCGTATAATTCAATCAGACCTTATCTGTAATCTTAATAATTAATAAATGATAGGAAAAACAAAATAAATGCATTATAATTTTCGGATATGAGTAATTAATATGCGCCGAACTACCTATATTATGTAATTTGTATGTACCTGCTCGTATCAACCGTTACGTTCCTTCAGTGACCGGTGTATCGCACGATATTATGTAACATTTTGAACCGATACGTATCGATACAGCAACATTATACACTGTTCCAATTTTTTGATTTTCATAAAACAAAATTTCAATTATTTGTCTATGATTTCCTGAGTCAATTACATTAATACTTTTTAATATTTTCCCTTTGCAGTATGATGCGGCTATGTATGGATAACTATGTGATATATTGTACTAATAACGTTGTATAATAAAATAATAACTGTGAATTATGCTTTCGTCGAAAGTCCATATTTTTTTCTATCAACCCTAGTGCATAAATGTGTTGCGGTTTTTTTTACCGGAGTTTAAAGTTATTTACGACGTTGTGGAAAACTTAAAGTCAATTTATTTATTTTACGCTGTATCTAGTGTCATAATTAAATGGCTGGCAATTCTCCATCTTTAAAACTTGAGGAACAAAATCTTATGAAATTGGTAAGTGTCTATTTTTTTTTATCACGATGAATATTTTTCTAATAATTTTGCTTCGTTTCTCTCCAGAATATTTCTAAATTAGCACTATCTTCATATAAAGTTATCACTTATCAAGCAACAATAAATTATGTTAAGGTGTAATAAGTTCTTATATCTATAAGAATAATTGTTTTTATTTTTTTTTATTTTTTTTATTAGCTTTTAGTATAAAACTATATTAGCTCGACAATTATGCAGATATACAGATATACTCGTAAATAAACAAAAAAATAAAGTCTTAACATAAATATAAACAATAAAAGATTGATAACTAGAAAAGGGAATATAAATTAAGTAATATAAAGCTAGATAATATAAACACCTTAAATTGCAAAGAAAAAGTTAATTATTTTTTTAATAACCGTTTCAGCCTTAGTATAAAGTATAGAAGGGAGAATGGGTGGAATGCTTAGAGACTTAATATAATTAATCAAAGACGTACGCTTAGTATATAATGAGGGACAATCAAATAATAAATGAGAGATGTCACAGACACTTTCGGTTGTATGTAAAGTACAAAGTGGAGAGTCGTTTAGACCAAGTTTATAAGCATATTCAGGAAGAAGCAAGTGGCCCACACAGAGTCGGTAAAAACGGATAATGGTAGACCTTGGTAAATCTAGGTTATAAAACCAAGTTTTTTTTATTAGATACACAGGGGACAATAGTTTTATATTTTTTTAACCGCCGGTTAATACTTTGTCCCAGTTAAACTGTTTTCGGAACTCTTCGTCCTCAAATAATTAAAATGCCACAAACAAATGACGAAATAAAAGAGCTGCATAAACAATTTTATGGTGTAGCCAAATTTCCGTTGGTTATTGGGGCGATTGACTGTATTCATATTAAAATTTAAAGCCCTGGTGAGTCTTATAGAATTGTTGTACAAAATGATGTACCTAGTTTATGATTTACAGTAGTTATAAACCCAATCTTAATTATAATAATATAAATTAAAAGGTATATATTTATAAAGTGGTATAATAATACAGCTTTGGCATAGTAGCTAATAATGGGGTATCTAGATTTTGATTTTTTTTTTTTGTAGTGGGTGGGAGGTAAAAATGAATAAATACTATATTATACAGCATATTTGAGTGGTGCACAAAAATGGTTGGTGGGTTGTTTTCAAATGTAACTCACCATTGAATGCACAACAAACATAAAAAAACAATATAACTCTAAAAACGCCCAGTACAAAACAAGTAAAATACAAGATAAAAAAGCCGAAGCATCATTAATTTCACAACATGGAATATTTTCTGTATAAAAAAACAAAAAATTCAGTCAATACAGCAATCATACAATTAATAGACATAAAAATTATATACTATAATATTGAATTTAATTAATTAAGCAGAAATTAAAAAAAAACAAATAGTAACATTAATCTAAGTATAAGGAAATTATAAACATAAATGTAACAAGATAACATATTAAATTATAATATATATATAGCTAAATTAAAATTCTCTATGCATGTTGCATCATAGACATATAATAAATATAAAAAAACGTAAGAAATAACTTAATTTAAGTAATATAAGTTAAATAATAATAATAACATAATCTAAATAAAGACGAGTAAAAAATAAATATATTACTTAGACATCAGTCAAATATGCAAAAATAAAACAAATTAATACATAAATCTTTAATAAAAGTAAATAAATAATAATAATAATAAAAAAAAAAAAAATCAAACCAATAGAGGGATAAACTATAGATAGATTAAAAGTTTATGCCTATAAATAGGGATAGGGACTTCTAGGAGTTTGCATGTTTTTCAATAATCATTAAAAACATAGCTAAGTAATATAGAAATTTATTTCATGGTAATACGAGTTCATATTTAAAATTTATAGTTGCATATTTTGCATATTTGACCATTTTTTAATTATAAGTGCATATTTGAGCATTTTTAATATGAAAATGGTAGTTTTATAATTAAATAAATATTTTATACAAACAATTTTAAATTTAGATCGATTTCCTAGACCAGAAATATTAATTTTATGGTTTTATATATATATATATATAAAATTAGTATTGTTTTTCTCGCCGAACGCTCCCATTGTTATTTATGGACTATGGCCTTAATGGTATACTTCACAAGTGATTCCGATAGGCGATAGCCGATAATATTACCAAAATAACATTCTATGAAATTATGACATATATTTATAATCCCGTAGACAGGACGTTCTGTGATATTTTTATTTTTGATTAGTAGACAGTTGTTGTTGTGCGTTCTTCGTATCGTGTTTTCGTGCCGTGATATTTTCTTTTTGAAAAGTATCGTACATTTGCGTGAATTCTTAATAAAATAATTAAAATGCCTAGACCAAAGCCTAAAGCTTATGATCGGCTAAACAATTTTATTAAAGAATTCGGTGAAACAATATTTTTGGCAGATAACTCTGTTTTATTTTGTAAAATATGTGACATTAAAGTTAGTGCTGAGAAAAGATTTACTGTTATTCAACATATTAAAACAGCAAAACACATCCAGGGTTTAAATCGACTACAATTGAAACCAACTAAAACTCAGTAACTTGTATCCACGTCTTTCTCCAAGAAAAACGATTTTAATAGAGACTTATGTAAAGCGATGTTATCAGCCAATATACCATTGTATAAACTGGAAAATAAACATTTTCGAGAATTTTTGGAGCTATACACTAAAAAAGAAATACCGAAAAAAGCCACTCTCCGTAAAGGTTATGTCGACGATTTATTTTTAGAAACAATTGAAAAAATTAAAAATTGTGTTGACGGAAAAAAATTTTGGGTCTCGATAGACGAAACCACTGACGCAGAAGGACGCTTTATTGCCAACGTTATAATTGGAACTCTTACAGTAGACGATCCGGGTAGTATTTTTTTGTTGAATTCGGAAAAGTTAGAAAAATCAAACCATTCGACCATTTTTAAGCTTTTTGACCAATCAATGAACTTGCTCTGGCCACAAGGTGTGAAATACAATGAAGTGCTTTTATTTGTAACCGATGCTGCGCCTTACATGATTAAGGCCGGCAAAGCGATTCAAAATTTGTACACTAAAATAATTCATGTAACCTGCTTGGCACACGGGCTTCATCGTGTTGCTGAAGAAATAAGAAACCAGTATAAAAACGTCGATCAACTCGTATCTAATGTGAAAAAAACTTTTCTTAAGGCACCGTCACGTATTCAAACATTAAAATCTGTTGCATCTGATATTCCATTACCCCCGCATCCAATTTTAACCAGGTGGGGTACATGGATTGATGCTGCTTTATATTATTGTAAATATTTTGAAATAATTAAACAAGTTATTGATATGCTTGATGAAAACGATGCAGAATCCATCAAAAAATGTAAGCAAATTTTAAAATCAAATAATTTGGAAGCAAATTTAGCTTTTATCATGTCAAATTATGGATTTATTTCTACATCTATCACTCGACTTGAAACCAAAGGCATGTCACTTACTGAATCCATTAAAATAATTAAAACTACAAAAGAATCTATACATTCAGCAAAAGTTGGTGGATGCGCTCAAGCTAAGGCAATTGAAGAAAAATTCCAAAAAGTTATGGAAAAAAATGTTGGATTTGTGCAACTACAAAAAATATCAGACATTATAAATGGACAAAATGAATCTATGGACGGATTGCCAACAGATATTAGTAGTGGTGATATTCCGTTTTTTAAGTTTGCACCAATCAGTTCTGTTGACGTGGAACGTTCCTTTTCAAAGTATAAAAATATTTTGGCTGATAACAGGAGGTCATTCGAATTTTCCAACTTGAAAAAATATCTCATAGTTCAATGTAATGCTCAAGGTAATGAATACAATATTAATTAAAACAATTTACAAACATGTTCAATTTAAAAAGTATTTTTTTTTATTTTAGACTAGAACTCGGGTGTTAGAAGAAAATCAATTATTTATTATGACAAGTTTTTTTACAATAAATTAAAATTTTATTAATTATGTATTCATATTAAAATAAAAAGGTTTTTATTAAATACTGTTATTTATTTTTTTTAGTGCATATTTTAATAGCATATTTGGTAATTTTTAAAGGCATAAATGCATACATATTTTAAGGTTTTTTAGGGAATGAAGTCCCTAGCCCTACCTATAAATATTATAATTTTTCTATACTCGAATGATTGTTTGAATTCCAACATTCAAATAAAATACCATAACATATATGAGTTATATATCCAATTTAACGGCAGAAAACAATATGGGTACTCAATTTTTATTAATAGTTATTTGAGTCAATATTCTATGTATAATAATAGATAGTATGTACATCATAAAAAGTGCTTTCTTAAATGAATTAAAAATATTTTTCAAAAATTAGTGTTGAATTTGTTGCTTAAAAATAAACTAGATTATTTTATATCTTTAATTAGGTTTCTCTTTTTATTATTATTTATTTAAATATATATTTTTTTGTCTTGTTCACAATATCTCTTTAGACTAGGAATTTTAGTATAAAGTATAATATATAATCCTTAATCGTCTTGCTGTTTAGTAGGTTTTGAGTTGCCTTGCTGTTTGAAGTATTTAGGTAAACCACGTTTTAAATTCAAATTTAATGTTAAGCATTCTATGCAAAAATTGAACAAACATAGATTTCTTTAACATATTAAAATCATTGTTTAGTTGTTTAAACGAAATGTGTGTGATACGGTTGGAATAAAAGATTTTTAGCATTTTATAAAATGCCCCGAGTATACTGGGTTGTTTAGATAAATAAGTATGAATATGCTGTGGATTTCACATCATGTTATTAATATCTAAATATTATTATTGAAAATTCAATAAAAATTGAATAATTTTTATTTCTTATTGCAAGCACTACTTTCATGGCATATTGATATATGAAGTCTCCAAATTGTATACTTTGCATGTATACAATTAATTTATAAAAGTATTTTATGTAATATTTTGTTGGTATAATAATAAAACACACTATGTTAGCAATAAATGACAAATATAATGAAAGTCCTAGTCCTAGTTTTTTTTTTTTTTTATTATTATTTTTAGTAATATTGATGTAAATATTTAATTTTTTTAATAATCTAGTTTACAATCGTTAGTTATATTCATATTATACTATTTAATGATTAGTTTTAAATATAATTTGAGAACTAAAGTATGCTATTTTTATTTTTTTGTACCTATCAAAATTTATATGTCATTTAAGTTTTATTATTATTATTGTATTGCAAACTGAAAAGTAACAAGATTATTTCTGCTGTTGGTCAGAAACTATGAAGTAAATTAATTAAAGCTAACAAAGCTAAACAAAAACAACTGTATTTACAGTATTTGTATTTAATCATAATTGAATAATATAATATGTACATAGGCATATGTCGAACGCATGTATGATATTACATTAAATGTAATAGATAAGACATCAATGAATACATCATAGACATAAAATACCTATATTAGTTTATAATTTGGATTATGAGATGATTACTAATATTACCAGTATTAGTTACATACCTCAATGAGTAGACAGCAATAACAGGAAGAAGCGTTGGACTAAAGTTCAATTCGGTTCGAACAGTGAACGATAAAAACACCAGACGATCTAAATCAACAAATCGAAGACAATTATTGTCGTTTCAATATTAAATGTATTATGTTTTGTTGAATGATACTTTACGTGCAATAACGGGAGAGACGTGGCAACGGTAAATGTCGTCAGCTACAAGCGGTGGACTTAAGTTCAATTCGGTTCGAACAGTGAACGAAAAAAACACCAGACGATCTAAATCAGCAAATCAAAGTTAATGTCGTTTCACTAATTAAATGTATTGTATTACGTTTTGTTGAATATAACTTAACGCGCGAAGAGTACAATTTTATAAGCCACTAAGACTTATCACTTGTAGGTTAGGTTAATGTTGATATGTCGTGTGCAGATGATAGCAGGATTGCCAGATTGACAAGACATCGTATCGCGATTTGAGAGCGCTAAGATCGCCCAAACTAGCCATAATACAATGATTTTAATATCACCTATTACTGTCAACTTAAAACCAAAAACCGCCATAATTATGGCCCGTGAATTTCAAGAATTCCAAAGAATTCTTTGCAATACCGCAATAATCCTCATGGATTATTGGCATTAAACCATTATACTAGTTTCATCATGGGAATTATGGGTTATAAAACCATGATTCGTAAGGATAAATGGGAAAATCAATTATATGAACCATAAAGATTGAAAATTCCAAACGATTTTACATATTCCAACCGTATTCTCAACAAAAAATTGGCTCCTACACTAAGAAATAATAAGATTAATGGGATTTTCAATTATGTGGTTTGTTAATATTGATAATTCCAAAGAAGTCTTTGTAATTCCGCAATAATCCTCATGGATTATTGGCTTTAAACGATTATACAAGTTTCATCATGGGAATGATGGGTTAAAAAACCATGATTCTTAAGGAAAATGGAAAAATCAATTCCTTGGACCATGACATTTGAAGATTACAATCGATTTTTCACTTGCCGTACTGCTTCTCACTGAAAATTGTTCTCTACAACGAAATTCCAAGTTTAATGTTCTTTTCAATTATGTGGACTCTGAAATTGAAGAATACCTTAGAATTCTTTGCAATTCCGCAATTATCCTAGAGGATTATTTTCCTCTACGCCATCATTCTTGATAAAAAAATGATTATTATGAGTTATAAATCCATGATTCTGAAGGAAAAATGGAAGAATCAATTCCTTGGACGATGACATTTGAAGATTCTAAAAGATTTTTCATTTTCCACCCGTATTCTCCAGAAGAATTGGCTCCTATACCAAGATATTCAACCACTAATGGGTATTTTAATAATGTGGTCCGTGAATATCAAGAATTCCAAAGAATTCTTTGCAATTCCACAATAATCCTCTTGGATTATTGGCTTTAAACCATTATACTAGTTTCATCATGGGAATTATGGGTTATAAAACCATGATTCTTAAGGATAAATGGGAATATCATTCATATGAACCATAAAGATTGAAAATTCCAAACGATTTTACATATTTCAACCGTATTCTCAAAAAGAATTGTCTCCTACACTAAGAAATAATATGATTAATGGGATTTTCAATTATGTGGTCTGTTAATTTCGAGAATTCCAAAGAATTCTTTGCAATTCCGCAATAATCCTCATGAATTATTGGCTTTAAACGATTATACAAGTTTCATCATGGGAATGATGGGTTAAAAAACCATGATTCTTAAGGAAAATGGAAAAATCAATACCTTGGACCATGACATTTGAAGATTCTAAACGATTTTTCATATTCAACTCGTATTCTCCAAAAAAAATTGGCTCCTACACAAATAAAAAATATGATTAATGGGATTTTCAATTATGTGTTCTGTTAATTTCGAGAATTCCAAAGAATTCTTTGCAATTCCGCAATAATCCTCTTGGATTATTGGCTTTAAACCATAATAAAAGTTTCATCATGGGAATTATGTGTTATAAAACCATGATTCTTAAGTATAAATGGGAATATCATTTATATGAACCATAAAGATTGAAAATTCCAAACGATTTTACATATTTCAACCGTATTCTCAAAAAGAATTGTCTCCTACACTAAGAAATAATATGATTAATGGGATTTTCAATTATGTGGTCTGTTAATTTCGAGAATTCCAAAGAATTCTTTGCAATTCCGCAATAATCCTCATGAATTATTGGCTTTAAACGATTATACAAGTTTCATCATGGGAATGATGGGTTAAAAAACCATGATTCTTAAGGAAAATGGAAAAATCAATACCTTGGACCATGACATTTGAAGATTCTAAACGATTTTTCATATTCCAACTGTATTCTCAATAATAATTGGCTCCTACACTAAGAAATAATATTATTAATGGGATTTTCAATTATGTGGTCTGTTAATTTCGAGAATTCCTAAGAATTCTTTGCAATTCCGCAATAATTCTAGAGGATTATTAACCTCTACCCCATTATTCTTGATAATGAATAGGAATAATGGGTTATAAAACCATGATTTTTAAACATAAATGGGAAAATCAATTACTTGGACCATAAAGTTTGAAGATTACAATCGATTTTTCACTTGCCGTACTACTTCTCAATGAAAATTGTTCTCTACAACGAAATTCCAAACTTAATGTCCTTTTCAATTATGTGGAAACTGAAATTGAAAAATCCCTTAGAATTCTTTGCAATTCCGCAATTATCCTAGAGGATTATTTTCCTCTACGCCATCATTCTTGATAAAAAAATGATTATTATGAGTTATAAATCCATGATTCTGAAGGAAAAATGGAAGAATCAATTCCTTGGACGATGACATTTGAAGATTCTAAACGATTTTTCTTTTTCCACCCGTATTCTCCAGAAGAATTGGCTCCTATACCAAGATATTCCACCACTAATGGGTATTTTAATAATGTGGTCCGTGAATATCAAGAATTCCAAAGAATTCTTTGCAATTCCGCAATAATCCTCTTGGATTATTGGCTTTAAACCATTATACTAAGTTTCATCTTGGTAATTATGGGTTATAAAACCATGATTCTTAAGGATAAATGGGAATATCATTTATATGAACCATAAAGATTGAAAATTCCAAACGATTTTACATATTCCAACCGTATTCTCAAAATGAATTGTCTCCTACACTAAGAAATAATATGATTAATGGGATGTTCAATTATGTGGTCTGTTAATTTCTAGAATTCCTAAGAATTCTTTGCAATTCCGCAATTATTCTAGAGGATTATTAACCTCTCACCATTATTCTTGATAAAGAATAGGAATAATGGGTTATAAAACCATGATTCTTTAGCATAAATGGGAAAATCAATTACTTGGCCAATAAGGTTTGAGATAAAATTCGATTTTTCACTTGCCGTACTGCTTCTCAATGAAAATTGTTCTCTACAACGAAATTCCAAGTTTAATGTTCTATTCAATTATGTGGACTCTGCAATTGAAAAATCCCTAAGAATTCTTTGCAATTCCGCAATAATCCTAGAGGATTATTTCCCTCTACACCATTATACTTGATAAATAATGGGAATTATGAGTTGTAAAACCATGATTCTGAAGGAAAAATTGAAGAATCAATTCCTTTGACGATGACATTAGAAGATTCTAAACGGTTTTTCATATTCCACCCGTATTCTCCAAAAAAAATTGGATCCTACACTAAGATATAATATGATTAATGGGATTTTCAATTATGTGGTCTGTTAATTTCGAGAATTCCAAAGAATTCTTTGCAATTCCGCAATTATCCTAGAGGATTATTTTACTCTACGCCATCATTCTTGATAAAAAAATGATTATTATGAGTTATAAATCCATGATTCTGAAGGAAAAATGGAAGAATCAATTCCTTGGACGATGACATTTGAAGATTCTAAACGATTTTTCATTTTCCACCAGTATTCTCCAGAAAAATTGGCTCCTATACCAAGATATTCCACCACTAATGGGTATTTTAATAATGTGGTCCGTGAATATCAAGAATTCCAAAGAATTCTTTGCAATTCCGCAATAATCGTCTTGGATTATTGGCTTTAAACCATTATACTAGTTTCTTCATGGGAATTATGAGTTGTAAAACCATGATTCTTAAGGATAAATGGGAATATCATTTATATGAACCATAAAGATTGAAATTTCCAAACGATTTTTCATATTTCAACCGTATTCTCAAAAAGAATTGTCTCCTACACTAAGAAATAATATGATTAATGGGATTTTCAATTATGTGGTCTGTTACTTTCGAGAATTCCAAAGAATTCATTGCAATTCCGCAATAATCCTCATGGATTATTGGCTTTAAACGATTATACAAGTTTCATCATGGGAATGATGGGTTAAAAAACCATGATTCTTAAGGAAAATGGAAAAATCAATTCCTTGGACCATGACATTTGAAGATTCTAAACGATTTTTCATATTCAACTCGTATTCTCCAAAAAAAATTGGCTCCTACACAAATAAATAATATGATTAATGGGATTTTCAGTTATGTGTTCTTTTAATTTAGAGAATTCCAAAGAATTCTTTGCAATTCCGCAATAATCGTCTTGGATTATTGGCTTTAAACCATTATACTAGTTTCATCATGGGAATTATGAGTTGTAAAACCATGATTCTTATGGAAAATTGGTAAAATCATTTATAAGAACTATAAAGATTGAAAATTCCAAACGATTTTACATATTCCAACCGTATTCTCAATAATAATTGGCTCCTACACTAAGAAATAATATTATTAATGGGATTTTCAATTATGTGGTCTGTTAATTTCGAGAATTCCTAAGAATTCTTTGCAATTCCGCAATTATTCTAGAGGATTATTAACCTCTCACCATTATTCTTGATAAAGAATAGGAATTATGGAGTATAAAACCATGATTTTTAAGCATAAATGGGAAAATCAATTACTTGGACCATAAAGTTTGAAGATTACATTCGATTTTTCACTTGCCGTACTGCTTCTCAATGAAAATTGTTCTCTACAACGAAATTCCAAGTTTAATGTTCTTTTCAATTATGTGGACACTGAAATTGAAAAATCCCTTAGAATTCTTTGCAATTCAGCAATAATTCTAGAGGATTATTAGCCTCTACAATATCATTCATTGATAAAAATAATGGGAATTATGAGTTGTAAAACCATGATTCTGGAGGAAAAATGGAAGAATCAATTCCTTTGACGATGACATTAGAAGATTCTAAACGATTTTTCATATTCAACCCGTATTCTCAAAAAAAAATTGGATCCTACACTAAGAAATAATATGATTAATGGGATTTTCAATTATGTGGTCTGTTATTTTCGAGAATTCCTAAGAATTCTTTGCAATTCTGCAATAATCCTAGAGGATTATTTCCGTCTACACCATTATACTTGATAAATAATGGGGATTATGAGTTGTAAAACCATGATTCTTATGGAAAATTGGTAAACTCATTTATAAGCACTATAAAGATTAAAAACTCCAAATGATTTTACATATTCCAACCTTATTCTCAATAATAATTGGCCCCTACACTAAGAAATAATATGATTTATGGGATTTTCAATTAAGTGGTCTGTTAATTTCTAGAATTCCAAAGAATTCTTTGCAATTCCGCAATTATCCTAGAGGATTATTTTCCTCTACGCCATCATTCTTGATAAAAAAATGATTATTATGAGGTATAAATCCATGATTCTTAAGCATAAATGGGAAGATCAATTCCTTGGACGATGACATTTGAAGATTACAATCGATTTTTCACTTGCCGTACTACTTCTCAATGAAAATTGTTCTCTACAACGAAATTCCAAGTTTAATGTTCTTTTCAATTATGTGGACTCTGAAATTGAAGAATACCTTAGAATTCTTTGCAATTCCGCAAAAATCCTAGAGGATTATTTCCTTCTACACCATTATACTTGATAAATAATGGGAATTATGAGTTGTAAAACCATGATTCTTATGGAAAATTGGTAAACTCATTTATAAGAACTATAAAGATTAAAAACTCCAAATGATTTTACATATTCCAACCGTATTCTCAATAATAATTGGCTCCTACATTAAGAAATAATATGATTTATGGGATTTTCGATTAAGTGGTCTGTTAATTTCGAGAATTCCAAAGAATTCTTTGCAATTCCGCAATTATCCTAGAGGATTATTTTCCTCTACGCCGTCATTCTTGATAAAAAAAATGATTATTATGAGTTATAAATCCATGATTCTGAAGGCAAAATGGAAGAATCAATTCCTTTGACGATGACATTAGAAGATTCTAAACGATATTTCATATTCAACCCGTATTCTCCAAAAAAAATTGGCTCCTACACTAAGAAATAATATGATTAATTGTCTTTTCAATTATTTGGACTGTGAATTTCGAGAATTCCTAATAATTTTTTGCAATTCAGCAATAATTCTAGAGGATTATTAGCCTCTACAATATCATTCTTTGATAAAAATAATGGGAATTATGAGTTGTAAAACCATGATTCTTAAGGATAAATGGGAATATCATTTATATGAACCATAAAGATTGAAATTTCCAAACGATTTTTCATATTTCAACCGTATTCTCAAAAAGAATTGTCTCCTACACTAAGAAATAATATGATTAATGGGATTTTCAATTATGTGGTCTGTTACTTTCGAGAATTCCAAAGAATTCATTGCAATTCCGCAATAATCCTCATGGATTATTGGCTTTAAACGATTATACAAGTTTCATCATGGGAATGATGGGTTAAAAAACCATGATTCTTAAGGAAAATGGAAAAATCAATTCCTTGGACCATGACATTTGAAGATTCTAAACGATTTTCATATTCAACTCGTATTCTCCAAAAAAAATTGGCTCCTACACAAATAAATAATATGATTAATGGGATTTTCAGTTATGTGTTCTTTTAATTTAGAGAATTCCAAAGAATTCTTTGCAATTCCGCAATAATCGTCTTGGATTATTGGCTTTAAACCATTATACTAGTTTCATCATGGGAATTATGAGTTGTAAAACCATGATTCTTATGGAAAATTGGTAAAATCATTTATAAGAACTATAAAGATTGAAAATTCCAAACGATTTTACATATTCCAACAATATTCTCAACAAAAAATTGGCTCCTATACTAAGAAATAATATGATTAATGGGATTTTCAATTATGTGTTCTGTTAATTTCGAGAATTCCTAAGAATTCTTTGCAATTCCGCAATTATTCTAGAGGATTATTAACCTCTCACCATTATTCTTGATAAAGAATAGGAATAATGGGTTATAAAACCATGATTCTTAAGCATAAATGGGAAAATCAATTACTTGGACCATAAAGTTTGAAGATTACATTCGATTTTTCACTTGCCGTACTGCTTCTCAATGAAAATTGTTCTCTACAACGAAATTCCAAGTTTAATGTTCTTTTCAATTATGTGGACACTGAAATTGAAAAATCCCTTAGAATTCTTTGCAATTCAGCAATAATTCTAGAGGATTATTAGCCTCTACAATATCATTCATTGATAAAAATAATGGGAATTATGAGTTGTAAAACCATGATTCTGGAGGAAAAATGGAAGAATCAATTCCTTTGACGATGACATTAGAAGATTCTAAACGATTTTTCATATTCAACCCGTATTCTCAAAAAAAAATTGGATCCTACACTAAGAAATAATATGATTAATGGGATTTTCAATTATGTGGTCTGTTATTTTCGAGAATTCCTAAGAATTCTTTGCAATTCTGCAATAATCCTAGAGGATTATTTCCGTCTACACCATTATACTTGATAAATAATGGGGATTATGAGTTGTAAAACCATGATTCTTATGGAAAATTGGTAAACTCATTTATAAGCACTATAAAGATTAAAAACTCCAAATGATTTTACATATTCCAACCTTATTCTCAATAATAATTGGCCCCTACACTAAGAAATAATATGATTTATGGGATTTTCAATTAAGTGGTCTGTTAATTTCTAGAATTCCAAAGAATTCTTTGCAATTCCGCAATTATCCTAGAGGATTATTTTCCTCTACGCCATCATTCTTGATAAAAAAATGATTATTATGAGGTATAAATCCATGATTCTTAAGCATAAATGGGAAGATCAATTCCTTGGACGATGACATTTGAAGATTACATTCGATTTTTCACTTGCCGTACTGCTTCTCAATGAAAATTGTTCTCTACAACGAAATTCCAAGTTTAATGTTCTTTTCAATTATGTGGACACTGAAATTGAAAAATCCCTTAGAATTCTTTGCAATTCCGCAATAAACCTAGAGGATTATTTGCCTCTACACCATCATTCTTGATAAAAAAAAATGATCATTATGAGTTATAAATCCATAATTCTGAAGGAAAAATGAAAGAATCAATTCCTTTGACGATGACATTAGAAGATTCTAAACTATTTTTCATATTCAACCCGTATTCTCCAAAAAAAATTGGATCCTATACTAAAAAATAATATGATTAATGGGATTTTCAATTATGTGGTCTGTTACTTTCGAGAATTCCAAAGAATTCATTGCAATTCCGCAATAATCCTCATGGATTAATGGCTTTAAACGATTATACAAGTTTCATCATGGGAATGATGGGTTAAAAAACCATGATTCTTAAGGAAAATGGAAAAATCAATTCCTTGGACCATGACATTTGAAGATTCTAAACGATTTTTCATGTTCAACTCGTATTCTCCAAAAAAAATTGGCTCCTACACAAATAAATAATATGATTAATGGGATTTTCAGTTATGTGTTCTTTTAATTTAGAGAATTCCAAAGAATTCTTTGCAATTCCGCAATAATCGTCTTGGATTATTGGCTTTAAACCATTATACTAGTTTCATCATGGGAATTATGAGTTGTAAAACCATGATTCTTATGGAAAATTGGTAAAATCATTTATAAGAACTATAAAGATTGAAAATTCCAAACGATTTTACATATTCCAACCGTATTCTCAATAATAATTGGCTCCTACACTAAGAAATAATATTATTAATGGGATTTTCAATTATGTGGTCTGTTAATTTCGAGAATTCCTAAGAATTCTTTGCAATTCCGCAATAATTCTAGAGGATTATTAACCTCTCACCATTATTCTTGATAAAGAATAGGAATAATGGGTTATAAAACCATGATTCTTAAGCATAAATGGGAAAATCAATTACTTGGACCATACAGTTTGAAGATTACAATCGTTTTTTCACTTGCCGTACTGCTTCTCAATGAAAATTGTTCTCTACAACGAAATTCCAAGTTTAATGTTCTTTTCAATTATGTGGACTCTGAAATTGAAAAATCCCTTAGAATTCTTTGCAATTCCGCAATAATCCTAGAGGATTATTTCCCTCTACACCATCATTCTTGATAAAAAAATGATCATTATGAGTTATAAATCCATGATTCTTATGGAAAATTGGTAAACTCATTTATAAGAACTATAAAGATTAAAAACTCCAAATGATTTTACATATTCCAACCGTATTCTCAATAATAATTGGCTCCTACATTAAGAAATAATATGATTTATGGGATTTTCGATTAAGTGGTCTGTTAATTTCGAGAATTCCAAAGAATTCTTTGCAATTCCGCAATTATCCTAGAGGATTATTTTCCTCTACGCCGTCATTCTTGATAAAAAAAATGATTATTATGAGTTATAAATCCATGATTCTTATGGAAAATTGGTAAACTCATTTATAAGAACTATAAAGATTAAAAACTCCAAATGATTTTACATATTCCAACCGTATTCTCAATAATAATTGGCTCCTACATTAAGAAATAATATGATTAATTGTCTTTTCAATTATTTGGACTGTGAATTTCGAGAATTCCTAATAATTTTTTGCAATTCAGCAATAATTCTAGAGGATTATTAGCCTCTACAATATCATTCTTTGATAAAAAATAATGGGAATTATGAGTTGTAAAACCATGATTCTGGAGGAAAAATGGAAGAATCAATTCCTTTGACGATGACATTAGAAGATTCTAAACGATTTTTCATATTCAACCCGTATTCTCCAAAAAAAATTGGATCCTACACTAAGAAATAATATGATTAATTGTCTTTTCAATTATTTGGACTGTGAATTTCGAGAATTCCTAATAATTTTTTGCAATTCAGCAATAATTCTAGAGGATTATTAGCCTCTACAATATCATTCTTTGATAAAAAAAATGGTAATTTTGAGTTATAAATCCATGATTCTGAAGGAAAAATGAAAGAATCAATTCTTTGGACGATGACATTTGAAGATTCTAAACGATTTTTCATATTCAACCCGTATTCTCAAAAAGAATTGTCTCCTACACTAAGAAATAATATGATTAATGGGATTTTCAATTATGTGGTCTGTTAATTTCGAGAATTCCTAAGAATTCTTTGCAATTCTGCAGTAATTCTAGAGGATTATTAACCTCTACCCCATTATTCTTGATATTGAATAGGAATAATGGGTTATAAAACCATGATTTTTAAGCATAAATGGGAAAATCAATTACTTGGACCATAAAGTTTGAAGATTACAATCGCTTTTTCACTTGCCGTACTACTTCTCAATAAAAATTGTTCTCTACAACGAAATTCCAAGTTTAATGTTCTTTTCAATTATGTGGACACTGAAATTGAAAAATCCCTTAGAATTCTTTGCAATTCCGCAATAATCCTAGAGGATTATTTGCCTCTACACCATCATTCTTGATAAAAAAAAATGATCATTATGAGTTATAAATCCATAATTCTGAAGGAAAAATGGAAGAATCAATTCCTTTGACGATGACATTAGAAGATTCTAAACGATTTTTCATATTTCAACCGTATTCTCAAAAAGAATTGTCTCCTACAAAAAGAAATAATATGATTAATGGGATTTTCAATTATGTGGTCTGTTAATTTCGAGAATTCCTAAGAATTCTTTGCAATTCCGCAATAATTCTAGAGGATTATTAACCTCTACACCATTATACTTGATAAATAATGGGAATTATTAGTTGTAAAACCATGATTCTTATGGAAAATTGGTAAAATCATTTATAAGAACTATAAAGATTGAAAATTCCAAACGATTTTACATATTCCAACCGTATTCTCAATAATAATTGGCTCCTACACTAAGAAATAATATTATTAATGGGATTTTCAATTATGTGGTCTGTTAATTTCGAGAATTCCTAAGAATTCATTGCAATTCCGCAATAATTCTAGAGGGTTATTAACCTCTACCCCATTATTCTTGATAATGAATAGGAATAATGGGTTATAAAACCATGATTCTTATGGAAAATTGGTAAAATCATTTATAAGAACTATAAAGATTGAAAATTGCAAACGATTTTACATATTCCAACCGTATTCTCAATAATAATTGGCTCCTACACTAAGAAATAATATTATTAATGGGATTTTCAATTATGTGGTCTGTTAATTTCGAGAATTCCTAAGAATTCTTTGCAATTCCGCAATAATTCTAGAGGATTATTTCCTTCTACACCATTATACTTGATAAATAATGGGAATTATGAGTTGTAAAACCATGATTCTTATGGAAAATTGGTAAACTCATTTATAAGAACTATAAAGATTAAAAACTCCAAATGATTTTACATATTCCAACCGTATTCTCAATAATAATTGGCTCCTACATTAAGAAATAATATGATTTATGGGATTTTCGATTAAGTGGTCTGTTAATTTCGAGAATTCCTAAAAATTCTTTGCAATTCCGCAATAATCCTAGAGGATTATTTCCCTCTACACCGTCATTCTTGATAAAAAAAATGATCATTATGAGTTATAAATCCATGATTCTGAAGGAAAAATGAAAGAATCAATTCCTTGGACGATGACATTTGAAGATTCTAAACGATATTTCATATTCAACCCGTATTCTCCAAAAAAAATTGGCTCCTACACTAAGAAATAATATGATTAATTGTCTTTTCAATTATTTGGACTGTGAATTTCGAGAATTCCTAATAATTTTTTGCAATTCAGCAATAATTCTAGAGGATTATTAGCCTCTACAATATCATTCTTTGATAAAAAAAATGGTAATTTTGAGTTATAAATCCATGATTCTGAAGGAAAAATGAAAGAATCAATTCTTTGGACGATGACATTTGAAGATTCTAAACGATTTTTCATATTCAACCCGTATTCTCAAAAAGAATTGTCTCCTACACTAAGAAATAATATGATTAATGGGATTTTCAATTATGTGGTCTGTTACTTTCGAGAATTCCAAAGAATTCATTGCAATTCCGCAATAATCCTCATGGATTATTGGCTTTAAACGATTATACAAGTTTCATCATGGGAATGATGGGTTAAAAAACCATGATTCTTAAGGAAAATGGAAAAATCAATTCCTTGGACCATGACATTTGAAGATTCTAAACGATTTTCATATTCAACTCGTATTCTCCAAAAAAAATTGGCTCCTACACAAATAAATAATATGATTAATGGGATTTTCAGTTATGTGTTCTTTTAATTTAGAGAATTCCAAAGAATTCTTTGCAATTCCGCAATAATCGTCTTGGATTATTGGCTTTAAACCATTATACTAGTTTCATCATGGGAGTTATGAGTTGTAAAACCATGATTCTTATGGAAAATTGGTAAAATCATTTATAAGAACTATAAAGATTGAAAATTCCAAACGATTTTACATATTCCAACAATATTCTCAACAAAAAATTGGCTCCTATACTAAGAAATAATATGATTAATGGGATTTTCAATTATGTGTTCTGTTAATTTCGAGAATTCCTAAGAATTCTTTGCAATTCCGCAATTATTCTAGAGGATTATTAACCTCTCACCATTATTCTTGATAAAGAATAGGAATAATGGGTTATAAAACCATGATTCTTAAGCATAAATGGGAAAATCAATTACTTGGACCATAAAGTTTGAAGATTACATTCGATTTTTCACTTGCCGTACTGCTTCTCAATGAAAATTGTTCTCTACAACGAAATTCCAAGTTTAATGTTCTTTTCAATTATGTGGACACTGAAATTGAAAAATCCCTTAGAATTCTTTGCAATTCAGCAATAATTCTAGAGGATTATTAGCCTCTACAATATCATTCATTGATAAAAATAATGGGAATTATGAGTTGTAAAACCATGATTCTGGAGGAAAAATGGAAGAATCAATTCCTTTGACGATGACATTAGAAGATTCTAAACGATTTTTCATATTCAACCCGTATTCTCAAAAAAAAATTGGATCCTACACTAAGAAATAATATGATTAATGGGATTTTCAATTATGTGGTCTGTTATTTTCGAGAATTCCTAAGAATTCTTTGCAATTCTGCAATAATCCTAGAGGATTATTTCCGTCTACACCATTATACTTGATAAATAATGGGGATTATGAGTTGTAAAACCATGATTCTTATGGAAAATTGGTAAACTCATTTATAAGCACTATAAAGATTAAAAACTCCAAATGATTTTACATATTCCAACCTTATTCTCAATAATAATTGGCCCCTACACTAAGAAATAATATGATTTATGGGATTTTCAATTAAGTGGTCTGTTAATTTCTAGAATTCCAAAGAATTCTTTGCAATTCCGCAATTATCCTAGAGGATTATTTTCCTCTACGCCATCATTCTTGATAAAAAAATGATTATTATGAGGTATAAATCCATGATTCTTAAGCATAAATGGGAAGATCAATTCCTTGGACGATGACATTTGAAGATTACATTCGATTTTTCACTTGCCGTACTGCTTCTCAATGAAAATTGTTCTCTACAATGAAATTCCAAGTTTAATGTTCTTTTCAATTATGTGGACACTGAAATTGAAAAATCCCTTAGAATTCTTTGCAATTCCGCAATAAACCTAGAGGATTATTTGCCTCTACACCATCATTCTTGATAAAAAAAAATGATCATTATGAGTTATAAATCCATAATTCTGAAGGAAAAATGAAAGAATCAATTCCTTTGACGATGACATTAGAAGATTCTAAACTATTTTTCATATTCAACCCGTATTCTCCAAAAAAAATTGGATCCTATACTAAAAAATAATATGATTAATGGGATTTTCAATTATGTGGTCTGTTACTTTCGAGAATTCCAAAGAATTCATTGCAATTCCGCAATAATCCTCATGGATTAATGGCTTTAAACGATTATACAAGTTTCATCATGGGAATGATGGGTTAAAAAACCATGATTCTTAAGGAAAATGGAAAAATCAATTCCTTGGACCATGACATTTGAAGATTCTAAACGATTTTTCATATTCAACTCGTATTCTCCAAAAAAAATTGGCTCCTACACAAATAAATAATATGATTAATGGGATTTTCAGTTATGTGTTCTTTTAATTTAGAGAATTCCAAAGAATTCTTTGCAATTCCGCAATAATCGTCTTGGATTATTGGCTTTAAACCATTATACTAGTTTCATCATGGGAATTATGAGTTGTAAAACCATGATTCTTATGGAAAATTGGTAAAATCATTTATAAGAACTATAAAGATTGAAAATTCCAAACGATTTTACATATTCCAACCGTATTCTCAATAATAATTGGCTCCTACACTAAGAAATAATATTATTAATGGGATTTTCAATTATGTGGTCTGTTAATTTCGAGAATTCCTAAGAATTCTTTGCAATTCCGCAATAATTCTAGAGGATTATTAACCTCTCACCATTATTCTTGATAAAGAATAGGAATAATGGGTTATAAAACCATGATTCTTAAGCATAAATGGGAAAATCAATTACTTGGACCATAAAGTTTGAAGATTACATTCGATTTTTCACTTGCCGTACTGCTTCTCAATGAAAATTGTTCTCTACAACGAAATTCCAAGTTTAATGTTCTTTTCAATTATGTGGACACTGAAATTGAAAAATCCCTTAGAATTCTTTGCAATTCAGCAATAATTCTAGAGGATTATTAGCCTCTACAATATCATTCATTGATAAAAATAATGGGAATTATGAGTTGTAAAACCATGATTCTGGAGGAAAAATGGAAGAATCAATTCCTTTGACGATGACATTAGAAGATTCTAAACGATTTTTCATATTCAACCCGTATTCTCAAAAAAAAATTGGATCCTACACTAAGAAATAATATGATTAATGGGATTTTCAATTATGTGGTCTGTTATTTTCGAGAATTCCTAAGAATTCTTTGCAATTCTGCAATAATCCTAGAGGATTATTTCCGTCTACACCATTATACTTGATAAATAATGGGGATTATGAGTTGTAAAACCATGATTCTTATGGAAAATTGGTAAACTCATTTATAAGCACTATAAAGATTAAAAACTCCAAATGATTTTACATATTCCAACCTTATTCTCAATAATAATTGGCCCCTACACTAAGAAATAATATGATTTATGGGATTTTCAATTAAGTGGTCTGTTAATTTCTAGAATTCCAAAGAATTCTTTGCAATTCCGCAATTATCCTAGAGGATTATTTTCCTCTACGCCATCATTCTTGATAAAAAAATGATTATTATGAGGTATAAATCCATGATTCTTAAGCATAAATGGGAAGATCAATTCCTTGGACGATGACATTTGAAGATTACATTCGATTTTTCACTTGCCGTACTGCTTCTCAATGAAAATTGTTCTCTACAATGAAATTCCAAGTTTAATGTTCTTTTCAATTATGTGGACACTGAAATTGAAAAATCCCTTAGAATTCTTTGCAATTCCGCAATAAACCTAGAGGATTATTTGCCTCTACACCATCATTCTTGATAAAAAAAAATGATCATTATGAGTTATAAATCCATAATTCTGAAGGAAAAATGAAAGAATCAATTCCTTTGACGATGACATTAGAAGATTCTAAACTATTTTTCATATTCAACCCGTATTCTCCAAAAAAAATTGGATCCTATACTAAAAAATAATATGATTAATGGGATTTTCAATTATGTGGTCTGTTACTTTCGAGAATTCCAAAGAATTCATTGCAATTCCGCAATAATCCTCATGGATTAATGGCTTTAAACGATTATACAAGTTTCATCATGGGAATGATGGGTTAAAAAACCATGATTCTTAAGGAAAATGGAAAAATCAATTCCTTGGACCATGACATTTGAAGATTCTAAACGATTTTTCATATTCAACTCGTATTCTCCAAAAAAAATTGGCTCCTACACAAATAAATAATATGATTAATGGGATTTTCAGTTATGTGTTCTTTTAATTTAGAGAATTCCAAAGAATTCTTTGCAATTCCGCAATAATCGTCTTGGATTATTGGCTTTAAACCATTATACTAGTTTCATCATGGGAATTATGAGTTGTAAAACCATGATTCTTATGGAAAATTGGTAAAATCATTTATAAGAACTATAAAGATTGAAAATTCCAAACGATTTTACATATTCCAACCGTATTCTCAATAATAATTGGCTCCTACACTAAGAAATAATATTATTAATGGGATTTTCAATTATGTGGTCTGTTAATTTCGAGAATTCCTAAGAATTCTTTGCAATTCCGCAATAATTCTAGAGGATTATTAACCTCTCACCATTATTCTTGATAAAGAATAGGAATAATGGGTTATAAAACCATGATTCTTAAGCATAAATGGGAAAATCAATTACTTGGACCATAAAGTTTGAAGATTACAATCGTTTTTTCACTTGCCGTACTGCTTCTCAATGAAAATTGTTCTCTACAACGAAATTCCAAGTTTAATGTTCTTTTCAATTATGTGGACTCTGAAATTGAAAAATCCCTTAGAATTCTTTGCAATTCCGCAATAATCCTAGAGGATTATTTCCCTCTACACCATCATTCTTGATAAAAAAATGATCATTATGAGTTATAAATCCATGATTCTTATGGAAAATTGGTAAACTCATTTATAAGAACTATAAAGATTAAAAACTCCAAATGATTTTACATATTCCAACCGTATTCTCAATAATAATTGGCTCCTACATTAAGAAATAATATGATTTATGGGATTTTCGATTAAGTGGTCTGTTAATTTCGAGAATTCCAAAGAATTCTTTGCAATTCCGCAATTATCCTAGAGGATTATTTTCCTCTACGCCGTCATTCTTGATAAAAAAAATGATTATTATGAGTTATAAATCCATGATTCTGAAGGCAAAATGGAAGAATCAATTCCTTTGACGATGACATTAGAAGATTCTAAACGATTTTTCATATTCAACCCGTATTCTCCAAAAAAAATTGGCTCCTACACAAATAAATAATATGATTAATGGGATTTTCAGTTATGTGTTCTTTTAATTTAGAGAATTCCAAAGAATTCTTTGCAATTCCGCAATAATCGTCTTGGATTATTGGCTTTAAACCATTATACTAGTTTCATCATGGGAATTATGAGTTGTAAAACCATGATTCTTATGGAAAATTGGTAAAATCATTTATAAGAACTATAAAGATTGAAAATTCCAAACGATTTTACATATTCCAACCGTATTCTCAATAATAATTGGCTCCTACACTAAGAAATAATATTATTAATGGGATTTTCAATTATGTGGTCTGTTAATTTCGAGAATTCCTAAGAATTCTTTGCAATTCCGCAATAATTCTAGAGGATTATTAACCTCTCACCATTATTCTTGATAAAGAATAGGAATAATGGGTTATAAAACCATGATTCTTAAGCATAAATGGGAAAATCAATTACTTGGACCATAAAGTTTGAAGATTACAATCGTTTTTTCACTTGCCGTACTGCTTCTCAATGAAAATTGTTCTCTACAACGAAATTCCAAGTTTAATGTTCTTTTCAATTATGTGGACTCTGAAATTGAAAAATCCCTTAGAATTCTTTGCAATTCCGCAATAATCCTAGAGGATTATTTCCCTCTACACCATCATTCTTGATAAAAAAATGATCATTATGAGTTATAAATCCATGATTCTTATGGAAAATTGGAAGAATCAATTCCTTTGACGATGACATTAGAAGATTCTAAACGATTTTTCATATTCAACCCGTATTCTCCAAAAAAAATTGGCTCCTACACTAAGAAATAATATGATTAATTGTCTTTTCAATTATTTGGACTGTGAATTTCGAGAATTCCTAATAATTTTTTGCAATTCAGCAATAATTCTAGAGGATTATTAGCCTCTACAATATCATTCTTTGATAAAAAATAATGGGAATTATGAGTTGTAAAACCATGATTCTGGAGGAAAAATGGAAGAATCAATTCCTTTGACGATGACATTAGAAGATTCTAAACGATTTTTCATATTCAACCCGTATTCTCCAAAAAAAATTGGATCCTACACTAAGAAATAATATGATTAATGGGATTTTCAATTATGTGGTCTGTTAATTTCGAGAATTCCTAAGAATTCTTTGCAATTCTGCAGTAATTCTAGAGGATTATTAACCTCTACCCCATTATTCTTGATATTGAATAGGAATAATGGGTTATAAAACCATGATTTTTAAGCATAAATGGGAAAATCAATTACTTGGACCATAAAGTTTGAAGATTACAATCGCTTTTTCACTTGCCGTACTACTTCTCAATAAAAATTGTTCTCTACAACGAAATTCCAAGTTTAATGTTCTTTTCAATTATGTGGACACTGAAATTGAAAAATCCCTTAGAATTCTTTGCAATTCCGCAATAATCCTAGAGGATTATTTGCCTCTACACCATCATTCTTGATAAAAAAAAATGATCATTATGAGTTATAAATCCATAATTCTGAAGGAAAAATGGAAGAATCAATTCCTTTGACGATGACATTAGAAGATTCTAAACGATTTTTCATATTTCAACCGTATTCTCAAAAAGAATTGTCTCCTACAAAAAGAAATAATATGATTAATGGGATTTTCAATTATGTGGTCTGTTAATTTCGAGAATTCCTAAGAATTCTTTGCAATTCCGCAATAATTCTAGAGGATTATTAACCTCTACACCATTATACTTGATAAATAATGGGAATTATTAGTTGTAAAACCATGATTCTTATGGAAAATTGGTAAAATCATTTATAAGAACTATAAAGATTGAAAATTCCAAACGATTTTACATATTCCAACCGTATTCTCAATAATAATTGGCTCCTACACTAAGAAATAATATTATTAATGGGATTTTCAATTATGTGGTCTGTTAATTTCGAGAATTCCTAAGAATTCATTGCAATTCCGCAATAATTCTAGAGGGTTATTAACCTCTACCCCATTATTCTTGATAATGAATAGGAATAATGGGTTATAAAACCATGATTCTTATGGAAAATTGGTAAAATCATTTATAAGAACTATAAAGATTGAAAATTCCAAACGATTTTACATATTCCAACCGTATTCTCAATAATAATTGGCTCCTACACTAAGAAATAATATTATTAATGGGATTTTCAATTATGTGGTCTGTTAATTTCGAGAATTCCTAAGAATTCTTTGCAATTCCGCAATAATTCTAGAGGATTATTTCCTTCTACACCATTATACTTGATAAATAATGGGAATTATGAGTTGTAAAACCATGATTCTTATGGAAAATTGGTAAACTCATTTATAAGAACTATAAAGATTAAAAACTCCAAATGATTTTACATATTCCAACCGTATTCTCAATAATAATTGGCTCCTACATTAAGAAATAATATGATTTATGGGATTTTCGATTAAGTGGTCTGTTAATTTCGAGAATTCCTAAAAATTCTTTGCAATTCCGCAATAATCCTAGAGGATTATTTCCCTCTACACCGTCATTCTTGATAAAAAAAATGATCATTATGAGTTATAAATCCATGATTCTGAAGGAAAAATGAAAGAATCAATTCCTTGGACGATGACATTTGAAGATTCAAAACGATATTTCATATTCAACCCGTATTTTCCAAAAAAAATTGGCTCCTACACTAAGAAATAATATGATTAATTGTCTTTTCAATTATTTGGACTGTGAATTTCGAGAATTCCTAATAATTTTTTGCAATTCAGCAATAATTCTAGAGGATTATTAGCCTCTACAATATCATTCTTTGATAAAAAAAATGGTAATTTTGAGTTATAAATCCATGATTCTGAAGGAAAAATGAAAGAATCAATTCTTTGGACGATGACATTTGAAGATTCTAAACGATTTTTCATATTCAACCCGTATTCTCAAAAAGAATTGTCTCCTACACAAATAAATAATATGATTAATGGGATTTTCAATTATGTGGTCTGTTAATTTCGAGAATTCCTAAGAATTCTTTGCAATTCCGCAATAATTCTAGAGGATTATTAACCTCTACCCCATTATTCTTGATAATGAATAGGAATAATGGGTTATAAAACCATGATTTTTAAGCATAAATGGGAAAATCAATTACTTGGACCATAAAGTTTGAAGATTACAATCGATTTTTCATTTGCCGTACTACTTCTCAATGAAAATTGTTCTCTACAACGAAATTCCAAGTTTAATGTTCTTTTCAATTATGTGGACACTGAAATTGAAAAATCCCTTAGAATTCTTTGCAATTCCGCAATTATCCTAGAGGATTATTTTCCTCTACGCCATCATTCTTGATAAAAAAATGATTATTATGAGTTATAAATCCATGATTCTGAAGGAAAAATGGAAGAATCAATTCCTTGGACGATGACATTTGAAGATTCTAATCGATTTTTCATTTACCACCCGTATTCTCCAGAAGAATTGGCTCCTATACCAAGATATTCCACCACTAATGGGTATTTTAATAATGTGGTCCGTGAATATCAAGAATTCCAAAGAATTCTTTGCAATTCCGCAATAATCCTCTTGGATTATTGGCTTTAAACCATTATACTAGTTTCATCATGTGAATTATGGGTTATAAAACCATGATTCTTATGGAAAATTGGTAAAATCATTTATAAGAACTATAAAGATTGAAAATTCCAAACGATTTTACATATTCCAACCGTATTCTCAATAATAATTGGCTCCTACACAAATAAATAATATGATTAATGGGATTTTCAATTATGTGGCCTGTTAATTTCGAGAATTCCCAAGAATTCTTTGCAATTCCGCAATAATCCTCATGGATTATTGGCTTTAAACCATTATACTAGTTTCATCATGGGAATTATGGTTTATAAAACCATGATTCTGAAGGAAAAATGGAAAAATAATTTCCTTTGACCATGACATTTGAAGATTCAAAACGATTTTACATATTCCAACCGTATTCTCAAAAAGAATTGACTCCTGCACTAAGATATTCCATCATTAATGGGATTTTCAATTATGTGGTCTGTTTATTTTGAGTATTCCAAAGAATTCTTTGCAATTCCGCACTTATCCTAAGGGATTATTTGACTCTACACCATCATTCTTGATAAATAATGGGAATTATGAGTTGTAAAACCATGATTCTTATGGAAAATTGGTAAACTCATTTATAAGAACTATAAAGATTAAAAACTCCAAATGATTTTACATATTCCAACCGTATTCTCAATAATAATTGGCTCCTACATTAAGAAATAATATGATTTATGGGATTTTCAATTAAGTGGTCTGTTAATTTCGAGAATTCCTAATAATTTTTTGCAATTCAGCAATAATTCTAGAGGATTATTAGCCTCTACAATATCATTCTTTGATAAAAAAAATGGTAATTTTGAGTTATAAATCCATGATTCTGAAGGAAAAATGAAAGAATCAATTCTTTGGACGATGACATTTGAAGATTCTAAACGATTTTTCATATTCAACCCGTATTCTCCAAAAGAATTGTCTCCTACACAAATAAATAATATGATTAATGGGATTTTCAATTATGTGGTCTGTTAATTTCGAGAATTCCTAAGAATTCTTTGCAATTCCGCAATAATTCTAGAGGATTATTAACCTCTACCCCATTATTCTTGATAATGAATAGGAATAATGGGTTATAAAACCATGATTTTTAAGCATAAATGGGAAAATCAATTACTTGGACCATAAAGTTTGAAGATTACAATCGATTTTTCATTTGCCGTACTACTTCTCAATGAAAATTGTTCTCTACAACGAAATTCCAAGTTTAATGTTCTTTTCAATTATGTGGACTCTGAAATTGAAGAATCCCTTAGAATTCTTTGCAATTCCGCAATAATCCTCTTGGATTATTGGCTTTAAACCATTATACTAGTTTCATCATGGGAATTATGGGTTATAAAACCATGATTCTTATGGAAAATTGGTAAAATCATTTATAAGAACCATAAAGATTGAATATTCCAAACGATTTTACTTATTCCAACCGTATTCTCAATAATAATTGGCTCCTACACAAATAAATAATATGATTAATGGGATTTTCAATTATGTGGCCTGTTAATTTCGAGAATTCCCAAGAATTCTTTGCAATTCCGCAATAATCCTCATGGATTATTGGCTTTAAACCATTATACTAGTTTCATCATGGGAATTATGGTTTATAAAACCATGATTCTGAAGGAAAAATGGAAAAATAATTTCCTTTGACCATGACATTTGAAGATTCAAAACGATTTTACATATTCCAACCGTATTCTCAAAAAGAATTGACTCCTGCACTAAGATATTCCATCATTAATGGGATTTTCAATTATGTGGTCTGTTTATTTTGAGTATTCCAAAGAATTCTTTGCAATTCCGCACTTATCCTAAGGGATTATTTGACTCTACACCATCATTCTTGATAAATAATGGGAATTATGGGTTGTTAAACCATGATTCTTATGAAAAATTGGTAAAATCATTATATGAACCATAATGATTGAATATTCCATCGATTTTACATATTCCAACCGTATTCTCAAAAAGAATTGGCTCCTACACTAAGAAATAATATGATTAATGGGATTTTCAATTATGTGGTCTGTTAATTTCGAGAATTCCAAAGCATTCTTTGCAATTCCGCAATAATCCCCATGGATTATTGGCTTTAAACGATTATACAAGATTCATCATGGAAATAATGAGTTATAAAAACATGATTCTGAAGGAAAAATGGAAAAAACATTTGCTTGGACCATAAAGTTTGAAGATTACAATCGATTTTTCACTTGCCGTACTGCTTCTCAATGAAAATTGTTCTATACAACGAAATTCCAAGTTTAAAGTTCTTTTCAATTATGTGGACTCTGAAATTGAAGACTCCCTTAGAATTCTTTGCAATTCCGCAATAATCCTAGAGGATTATTTCCTTCTACACCATCATTCTTGATAAATAATGGTAATTATGAGTGGTAAAACCATGATTCTGAAGGCAAAATGGAAGAATCAATTCCTTGGACGATGACATTTGAAGATTCTAAACGATATTTCATATTCAACCCGTATTCTCCAAAAAAAATTGGCTCCTACACTAAGAAATAATATGATTAATTGTCTTTTCAATTATTTGGACTGTGAATTTCGAGAATTCCTAATAATTTTTTGCAATTCAGCAATAATTCTAGAGGATTATTAGCCTCTACAATATCATTCTTTGATAAAAAAAATGGTAATTTTGAGTTATAAATCCATGATTCTGAAGGAAATATGAAAGAATCAATTCCTTGGACGATGACATTTGAAGATTCTAAACGATTTTTCATATTCAACCCGTATTCTCAAAAAAAAATTGGATCCTACACTAAGAAATAATATGATTAATGGGATTTTCAATTATGTGGTCTGTTAATTTCGAGAATTCCTAAGAATTCTTTGCAATTCTGCAGTAATTCTAGAGGATTATTAACCTCTACCCCATTATTCTTGATAATGAATAGGAATAATGGGTTATAAAACCATGATTTTTAAGCATAAATGGGAAAATCAATTACTTGGACCATAAAGTTTGAAGATTACAATCGCTTTTTCACTTGCCGTACTACTTCTCAATGAAAATTGTTCTCTACAACGAAATTCCAAGTTTAATGTTCTTTTCAATTATGTGGACACTGAAATTGAAAAATCCCTTAGAATTCTTTGCAATTCCGCAATAATCCTAGAGGATTATTTGCCTCTACACCATCATTCTTGATAAAAAAAAATGATCATTATGAGTTATAAATCCATAATTCTGAAGGAAAAATGGAAGAATCAATTCCTTTGACGATGACATTAGAAGATTCTAAACGATTTTTCATATTTCAACCGTATTCTCAAAAAGAATTGTCTCCTACAAAAAGAAATAATATGATTAATGGGATTTTCAATTATGTGGTCTGTTAATTTCGAGAATTCCTAAGAATTCTTTGCAATTCCGCAATAATTCTAGAGGATTATTAACCTCTACACCATTATACTTGATAAATAATGGGAATTATTAGTTGTAAAACCATGATTCTTATGGAAAATTGGTAAAATCATTTATAAGAACTATAAAGATTGAAAATTCCAAACGATTTTACATATTCCAACCGTATTCTCAATAATAATTGGCTCCTACACTAAGAAATAATATGATTAATTGTCTTTTCAATTATTTGGACTGTGAATTTCGAGAATTCCTAATAATTTTTTGCAATTCAGCAATAATTCTAGAGGATTATTAGGCTCTACAATATCATTCTTTGATAAAAAATAATGGGAATTATGAGTTGTAAAACCATGATTCTGGAGGAAAAATGGAAGAATCAATTCCTTTGACGATGACATTAGAAGATTCTAAACGATTTTTCATATTCAACCCGTATTCTCCAGAAAAAATTGGATCCTACACTAAGAAATAATATGATTAATGGGATTTTCAATTATGTGGTCTGTTAATTTCGAGAATTCCTAAGAATTCTTTGCAATTCTGCAGTAATTCTAGAGGATTATTAACCTCTACCCCATTATTCTTGATAATGAATAGGAATAATGGGTTATAAAACCATGATTTTTAAGCATAAATGGGAAAATCAATTACTTGGACCATAAAGTTTGAAGATTACAATCGCTTTTTCACTTGCCGTACTACTTCTCAATGAAAATTGTTCTCTACAACGAAATTCCAAGTTTAATGTTCTTTTCAATTATGTGGACACTGAAATTGAAAAATCCCTTAGAATTCTTTGCAATTCCGCAATAATCCTAGAGGATTATTTGCCTCTACACCATCATTCTTGATAAAAAAAAATGATCATTATGAGTTATAAATCCATAAATCTGAAGGAAAAATGGAAGAATCAATTCCTTTGACGATGACATTAGAAGATTCTAAACGATTTTTCATATTTCAACCGTATTCTCAAAAAGAATTGTCTCCTACAAAAAGAAATAATATGATTAATGGGATTTTCAATTATGTGGTCTGTTAATTTCGAGAATTCCTAAGAATTCTTTGCAATTCCGCAATAATTCTAGAGGATTATTAACCTCTACACCATTATACTTGATAAATAATGGGAATTATTAGTTGTAAAACCATGATTCTTATGGAAAATTGGTAAAATCATTTATAAGAACTATAAAGATTGAAAATTCCAAACGATTTTACATATTCCAACCGTATTCTCAATAATAATTGGCTCCTACACTAAGAAATAATATTATTAATGGGATTTTCAATTATGTGGTCTGTTAATTTCGAGAATTCCTAAGAATTCATTGCAATTCCGCAATAATTCTAGAGGGTTATTAACCTCTACCCCATTATTCTTGATAATGAATAGGAATAATGGGTTATAAAACCATGATTCTTATGGAAAATTGGTAAAATCATTTATAAGAACTATAAAGATTGAAAATTCCAAACGATTTTACATATTCCAACCGTATTCTCAATAATAATTGTCTCCTACACTAAGAAATAATATTATTAATAGGATTTTCAATTATGTGGTCTGTTAATTTCGAGAATTCCTAAGAATTCTTTGTAATTCCGCAATAATTCAAGAGGGTTATTAACCTCTACCCCATTATTCTTGATAATGAATAGGAATAATGGGTTATAAAACCATGATTTTTAAGCATAAATGGGAAAATCAATTACTTGGACCATAAAGTTTGAAGATTACAATCGCTTTTTCACTTGCCGTACTACTTCTCAATGAAAATTGTTCTCTACAACGAAATTCCAAGTTTAATGTTCTTTTCAATTATGTGGACTCTGAAATTGAAGAATACCTTAGAATTCTTTGCAATTCCGCAATAATCCTAGAGGATTATTTCCTTCTACACCATTATACTTGATAAATAATGGGAATTATGAGTTGTAAAACCATGATTCTTATGGAAAATTGGTAAACTCATTTATAAGAACTATAAAGATTAAAAACTCCAAATGATTTTACATATTCCAACCGTATTCTCAATAATAATTGGCTCCTACATTAAGAAATAATATGATTTATGGGATTTTCAATTAAGTGGTCTGTTAATTTCGAGAATTCCAAAGAATTCTTTGCAATTCCGCAATTATCCTAGAGGATTATTTTCCTCTACGCCGTCATTCTTGATAAAAAAATGATTATTATGAGTTATAAATCCATGATTCTGAAGGAAAAATGGAAGAATCAATTCCTTGGACAATGTAATTTGAAGATTCTAAACAATTTTTCATTTTCCACCCGTATTCTCCAGAAGAATTGGCTCCTACACAAATAAATAATATGATTAATGGGATTTTCAATTATGTGTTCTGTTGATTTCGAGAATTCCTAAAAATTCTTTGCAATTCCGCAATAATCCTAGAGGATTATTAATCTCTACACCATTATACTTGATAAATAATAGGAATAATGTGTTATAAACCATGATTCTTAAGCATAAATGAGAAAATCAATTACTTGGACCATAAAGTTTGAAAATTACAATCAATTTTTCACTTGCCGTACTACTTCTCAATGAAAATTGTTCTCTACAACGAAATTCCAAGTTTAATGTTCTTTTCAATTATGTGGACTCTGAAATTGAAGAATACCTTAGAGTTCTTTGCAATTCCGCAATAATCCTAGAGGATTATTTCCCTCTACACCATCATTCTTGATAAAAAAAATGATCATTATGAGTTCTAAATCCATAATTCTGAAGGAAAAATGGAAGAATCAATTCCTTTGACGATGACATTAGAAGATTCTAAACGATTTTTCATATTCCAACCGTATTCTCAATAATAATTGGCTCCTACACTAAGAAATAATATTATTAATGGGATTTTCAATTATGTGGTCTGTTAATTTCGAGAATTCCTAAGAATTCTTTGCAATTCCGCAATAATTCTAGAGGATTATTAATCTCTACCCCATTATTCTTGATAATGAATAGGAATAATGGAATATAAAACCATGATTTTTAAGCATAAATGGGAAAATCAATTACTTGGACCATAAAGTTTGAAGATTACAATCGATTTTTCACTTGCCGTACTACTTCTCAATGAAAATTGTTCTCTACAACGAAATTCCAAGTTTAATGTTCTTTTCAATTATGTGACTCTGAAATTGAAGAATACCTTAGAATTCTTTGCAATTCCGCAATAATCCTAGAGGATTATTTTCCTCTACGCCATCATTCTTGATAAAAAAATGATTATTATGAGGTATAAATCCATGATTCTTAAGCATAAATGGGAAGATCAATTCCTTGGACGATGACATTTGAAGATTACATTCGATTTTTCACTTGCCGTACTGCTTCTCAATGAAAATTGTTCTCTACAATGAAATTCCAAGTTTAATGTTCTTTTCAATTATGTGGACACTGAAATTGAAAAATCCCTTAGAATTCTTTGCAATTCCGCAATAAACCTAGAGGATTATTTGCCTCTACACCATCATTCTTGATAAAAAAAAATGATCATTATGAGTTATAAATCCATAATTCTGAAGGAAAAATGAAAGAATCAATTCCTTTGACGATGACATTAGAAGATTCTAAACTATTTTTCATATTCAACCCGTATTCTCCAAAAAAAATTGGATCCTATACTAAAAAATAATATGATTAATGGGATTTTCAATTATGTGGTCTGTTACTTTCGAGAATTCCAAAGAATTCATTGCAATTCCGCAATAATCCTCATGGATTAATGGCTTTAAACGATTATACAAGTTTCATCATGGGAATGATGGGTTAAAAAACCATGATTCTTAAGGAAAATGGAAAAATCAATTCCTTGGACCATGACATTTGAAGATTCTAAACGATTTTTCATATTCAACTCGTATTCTCCAAAAAAAATTGGCTCCTACACAAATAAATAATATGATTAATGGGATTTTCAGTTATGTGTTCTTTTAATTTAGAGAATTCCAAAGAATTCTTTGCAATTCCGCAATAATCGTCTTGGATTATTGGCTTTAAACCATTATACTAGTTTCATCATGGGAATTATGAGTTGTAAAACCATGATTCTTATGGAAAATTGGTAAAATCATTTATAAGAACTATAAAGATTGAAAATTCCAAACGATTTTACATATTCCAACCGTATTCTCAATAATAATTGGCTCCTACACTAAGAAAAAATATTATTAATGGGATTTTCAATTATGTGGTCTGTTAATTTCGAGAATTCCTAAGAATTCTTTGCAATTCCGCAATAATTCTAGAGGATTATTAACCTCTCACCATTATTCTTGATAAAGAATAGGAATAATGGGTTATAAAACCATGATTCTTAAGCATAAATGGGAAAATCAATTACTTGGACCATAAAGTTTGAAGATTACATTCGATTTTTCACTTGCCGTACTGCTTCTCAATGAAAATTGTTCTCTACAACGAAATTCCAAGTTTAATGTTCTTTTCAATTATGTGGACACTGAAATTGAAAAATCCCTTAGAATTCTTTGCAATTCAGCAATAATTCTAGAGGATTATTAGCCTCTACAATATCATTCATTGATAAAAATAATGGGAATTATGAGTTGTAAAACCATGATTCTGGAGGAAAAATGGAAGAATCAATTCCTTTGACGATGACATTAGAAGATTCTAAACGATTTTTCATATTCAACCCGTATTCTCAAAAAAAAATTGGATCCTACACTAAGAAATAATATGATTAATGGGATTTTCAATTATGTGGTCTGTTATTTTCGAGAATTCCTAAGAATTCTTTGCAATTCTGCAATAATCCTAGAGGATTATTTCCGTCTACACCATTATACTTGATAAATAATGGGGATTATGAGTTGTAAAACCATGATTCTTATGGAAAATTGGTAAACTCATTTATAAGCACTATAAAGATTAAAAACTCCAAATGATTTTACATATTCCAACCTTATTCTCAATAATAATTGGCCCCTACACTAAGAAATAATATGATTTATGGGATTTTCAATTAAGTGGTCTGTTAATTTCTAGAATTCCAAAGAATTCTTTGCAATTCCGCAATTATCCTAGAGGATTATTTTCCTCTACGCCATCATTCTTGATAAAAAAATGATTATTATGAGGTATAAATCCATGATTCTTAAGCATAAATGGGAAGATCAATTCCTTGGACGATGACATTTGAAGATTACATTCGATTTTTCACTTGCCGTACTGCTTCTCAATGAAAATTGTTCTCTACAATGAAATTCCAAGTTTAATGTTCTTTTCAATTATGTGGACACTGAAATTGAAAAATCCCTTAGAATTCTTTGCAATTCCGCAATAAACCTAGAGGATTATTTGCCTCTACACCATCATTCTTGATAAAAAAAAATGATCATTATGAGTTATAAATCCATAATTCTGAAGGAAAAATGAAAGAATCAATTCCTTTGACGATGACATTAGAAGATTCTAAACTATTTTTCATATTCAACCCGTATTCTCCAAAAAAAATTGGATCCTATACTAAAAAATAATATGATTAATGGGATTTTCAATTATGTGGTCTGTTACTTTCGAGAATTCCAAAGAATTCATTGCAATTCCGCAATAATCCTCATGGATTAATGGCTTTAAACGATTATACAAGTTTCATCATGGGAATGATGGGTTAAAAAACCATGATTCTTAAGGAAAATGGAAAAATCAATTCCTTGGACCATGACATTTGAAGATTCTAAACGATTTTTCATATTCAACTCGTATTCTCCAAAAAAAATTGGCTCCTACACAAATAAATAATATGATTAATGGGATTTTCAGTTATGTGTTCTTTTAATTTAGAGAATTCCAAAGAATTCTTTGCAATTCCGCAATAATCGTCTTGGATTATTGGCTTTAAACCATTATACTAGTTTCATCATGGGAATTATGAGTTGTAAAACCATGATTCTTATGGAAAATTGGTAAAATCATTTATAAGAACTATAAAGATTGAAAATTCCAAACGATTTTACATATTCCAACCGTATTCTCAATAATAATTGGCTCCTACACTAAGAAATAATATTATTAATGGGATTTTCAATTATGTGGTCTGTTAATTTCGAGAATTCCTAAGAATTCTTTGCAATTCCGCAATAATTCTAGAGGATTATTAACCTCTCACCATTATTCTTGATAAAGAATAGGAATAATGGGTTATAAAACCATGATTCTTAAGCATAAATGGGAAAATCAATTACTTGGACCATAAAGTTTGAAGATTACAATCGTTTTTTCACTTGCCGTACTGCTTCTCAATGAAAATTGTTCTCTACAACGAAATTCCAAGTTTAATGTTCTTTTCAATTATGTGGACTCTGAAATTGAAAAATCCCTTAGAATTCTTTGCAATTCCGCAATAATCCTAGAGGATTATTTCCCTCTACACCATCATTCTTGATAAAAAAATGATCATTATGAGTTATAAATCCATGATTCTTATGGAAAATTGGAAGAATCAATTCCTTTGACGATGACATTAGAAGATTCTAAACGATTTTTCATATTCAACCCGTATTCTCCAAAAAAAATTGGATCCTACACTAAGAAATAATATGATTAATGGGATTTTCAATTATGTGGTCTGTTAATTTCGAGAATTCCTAAGAATTCTTTGCAATTCTGCAGTAATTCTAGAGGATTATTAACCTCTACCCCATTATTCTTGATATTGAATAGGAATAATGGGTTATAAAACCATGATTTTTAAGCATAAATGGGAAAATCAATTACTTGGACCATAAAGTTTGAAGATTACAATCGCTTTTTCACTTGCCGTACTACTTCTCAATAAAAATTGTTCTCTACAACGAAATTCCAAGTTTAATGTTCTTTTCAATTATGTGGACACTGAAATTGAAAAATCCCTTAGAATTCTTTGCAATTCCGCAATAATCCTAGAGGATTATTTGCCTCTACACCATCATTCTTGATAAAAAAAAATGATCATTATGAGT
This sequence comes from Rhopalosiphum nymphaeae, assembly GCA_036289425.1. Lineage (NCBI taxonomy): Eukaryota > Metazoa > Arthropoda > Insecta > Hemiptera > Aphididae > Rhopalosiphum > Rhopalosiphum nymphaeae. The sequence goes on along the minus strand of JAZAQC010000001.1, from coordinate 4,584,934 downwards.
TATAAATCCATAATTCTGAAGGAAAAATGGAAGAATCAATTCCTTTGACGATGACATTAGAAGATTCTAAACGATTTTTCATATTTCAACCGTATTCTCAAAAAGAATTGTCTCCTACAAAAAGAAATAATATGATTAATGGGATTTTCAATTATGTGGTCTGTTAATTTCGAGAATTCCTAAGAATTCTTTGCAATTCCGCAATAATTCTAGAGGATTATTAACCTCTACACCATTATACTTGATAAATAATGGGAATTATTAGTTGTAAAACCATGATTCTTATGGAAAATTGGTAAAATCATTTATAAGAACTATAAAGATTGAAAATTCCAAACGATTTTACATATTCCAACCGTATTCTCAATAATAATTGGCTCCTACACTAAGAAATAATATTATTAATGGGATTTTCAATTATGTGGTCTGTTAATTTCGAGAATTCCTAAGAATTCATTGCAATTCCGCAATAATTCTAGAGGGTTATTAACCTCTACCCCATTATTCTTGATAATGAATAGGAATAATGGGTTATAAAACCATGATTCTTATGGAAAATTGGTAAAATCATTTATAAGAACTATAAAGATTGAAAATTCCAAACGATTTTACATATTCCAACCGTATTCTCAATAATAATTGGCTCCTACACTAAGAAATAATATTATTAATGGGATTTTCAATTATGTGGTCTGTTAATTTCGAGAATTCCTAAGAATTCTTTGCAATTCCGCAATAATTCTAGAGGATTATTTCCTTCTACACCATTATACTTGATAAATAATGGGAATTATGAGTTGTAAAACCATGATTCTTATGGAAAATTGGTAAACTCATTTATAAGAACTATAAAGATTAAAAACTCCAAATGATTTTACATATTCCAACCGTATTCTCAATAATAATTGGCTCCTACATTAAGAAATAATATGATTTATGGGATTTTCGATTAAGTGGTCTGTTAATTTCGAGAATTCCTAAAAATTCTTTGCAATTCCGCAATAATCCTAGAGGATTATTTCCCTCTACACCGTCATTCTTGATAAAAAAAATGATCATTATGAGTTATAAATCCATGATTCTGAAGGAAAAATGAAAGAATCAATTCCTTGGACGATGACATTTGAAGATTCTAAACGATATTTCATATTCAACCCGTATTCTCCAAAAAAAATTGGCTCCTACACTAAGAAATAATATGATTAATTGTCTTTTCAATTATTTGGACTGTGAATTTCGAGAATTCCTAATAATTTTTTGCAATTCAGCAATAATTCTAGAGGATTATTAGCCTCTACAATATCATTCTTTGATAAAAAAAATGGTAATTTTGAGTTATAAATCCATGATTCTGAAGGAAAAATGAAAGAATCAATTCTTTGGACGATGACATTTGAAGATTCTAAACGATTTTTCATATTTCAACCGTATTCTCAAAAAGAATTGTCTCCTACAAAAAGAAATAATATGATTAATGGGATTTTCAATTATGTGGTCTGTTAATTTCGAGAATTCCTAAGAATTCATTGCAATTCCGCAATAATTCTAGAGGATTATTAACCTCTACACCATTATACTTGATAAATAATGGGAATTATTAGTTGTAAAACCATGATTCTTATGGAAAATTGGTAAAATCATTTATAAGAACTATAAAGATTGAAAATTCCAAACGATTTTACATATTCCAACCGTATTCTCAATAATAATTGGCTCCTACACTAAGAAATAATATTATTAATGGGATTTTCAATTATGTGGTCTGTTAATTTCGAGAATTCCTAAGAATTCATTGCAATTCCGCAATAATTCTAGAGGGTTATTAACCTCTACCCCATTATTCTTGATAATGAATAGGAATTATGGAGTATAAAACCATGATTTTTAAGCATAAATGGGAAAATCAATTACTTGGACCATAAAGTTTGAAGATTACAATCGATTTTTCACTTGCCGTACTACTTCTCAATGAAAATTGTTCTCTACAACGAAATTCCAAGTTTAATGTTCTTTTCAATTATGTGGACTCTGAAATTGAAGAATACCTTAGAATTCTTTGCAATTCCGCAATAACCCTAGAGGATTATTTCCTTCTACACCATTATTCTTGATAAATAATGGGAATTATGAGTTGTAAAACCACGATTCTTATGGAAAATTGGTAAACTCATTTATAAGAACTATAAAGAATAAAAACTCCAAATGATTTTACATATTCCAACCGTATTCTCAATAATAATTGGCTCCTACATTAAGAAATAATATGATTTATGGGATTTTCGATTAAGTGGTCTGTTAATTTCGAGAATTCCTAAAAATTCTTTGCAATTCCGCAATAATCCTAGAGGATTATTTCCCTCTACACCGTCATTCTTGATAAAAAAAATGATCATTATGAGTTATAAATCCATGATTATGAAGGAAAAATGAAAGAATCAATTCCTTGGACGATGACATTTGAAGATTCTAAACGATATTTCATATTCAACCCGTATTCTCCAAAAAAAATTGGCTCCTACACTAAGAAATAATATAATTAATTGTCTTTTCAATTATTTGGACTGTGAATTTCGAGAATTCCTAATAATTTTTTGCAATTCAGCAATAATTCTAGAGGATTATTAGCCTCTACAATATCATTCTTTGATAAAAAAAATGGTAATTTTGAGTTATAAATCCATGATTCTGAAGGAAAAATGAAAGAATCAATTCTTTGGACGATGACATTTGAAGATTCTAAACGATTTTTCATATTCAACCCGTATTCTCCAAAAGAATTGTCTCCTACACAAATAAATAATATGATTAATGGGATTTTCAATTATGTGGTCTGTTAATTTCGAGAATTCCTAAGAATTCTTTGCAATTCCGCAATAATTCTAGAGGATTATTAACCTCTACCCCATTATTCTTGATAATGAATAGGAATAATGGGTTATAAAACCATGATTTTTAAGCATAAATGGGAAAATCAATTACTTGGACCATAAAGTTTGAAGATTACAATCGATTTTTCATTTGCCGTACTACTTCTCAATGAAAATTGTTCTCTACAACGAAATTCCAAGTTTAATGTTCTTTTCAATTATGTGGACACTGAAATTGAAAAATCCCTTAGAATTCTTTGCAATTCCGCAATTATCCTAGAGGATTATTTTCCTCTACGCCATCATTCTTGATAAAAAAATGATTATTATGAGTTATAAATCCATGATTCTGAAGGAAAAATGGAAGAATCAATTCCTTGGACGATGACATTTGAAGATTCTAATCGATTTTTCATTTACCACCCGTATTCTCCAGAAGAATTGGCTCCTATACCAAGATATTCCACCACTAATGGGTATTTTAATAATGTGGTCCGTGAATATCAAGAATTCCAAAGAATTCTTTGCAATTCCGCAATAATCCTCTTGGATTATTGGCTTTAAACCATTATACTAGTTTCATCATGTGAATTATGGGTTATAAAACCATGATTCTTATGGAAAATTGGTAAAATCATTTATAAGAACTATAAAGATTGAAAATTCCAAACGATTTTACATATTCCAACCGTATTCTCAATAATAATTGGCTCCTACACAAATAAATAATATGATTAATGGGATTTTCAATTATGTGGCCTGTTAATTTCGAGAATTCCCAAGAATTCTTTGCAATTCCGCAATAATCCTCATGGATTATTGGCTTTAAACCATTATACTAGTTTCATCATGGGAATTATGGTTTATAAAACCATGATTCTGAAGGAAAAATGGAAAAATAATTTCCTTTGACCATGACATTTGAAGATTCAAAACGATTTTACATATTCCAACCGTATTCTCAAAAAGAATTGACTCCTGCACTAAGATATTCCATCATTAATGGGATTTTCAATTATGTGGTCTGTTTATTTTGAGTATTCCAAAGAATTCTTTGCAATTCCGCACTTATCCTAAGGGATTATTTGACTCTACACCATCATTCTTGATAAATAATGGGAATTATGGGTTGTTAAACCATGATTCTTATGAAAAATTGGTAAAATCATTATATGAACCATAATGATTGAATATTCCATCGATTTTACATATTCCAACCGTATTCTCAAAAAGAATTGGCTCCTACACTAAGAAATAATATGATTAATGGGATTTTCAATTATGTGGTCTGTTAATTTCGAGAATTCCAAAGCATTCTTTGCAATTCCGCAATAATCCCCATGGATTATTGGCTTTAAACGATTATACAAGATTCATCATGGAAATAATGAGTTATAAAAACATGATTCTGAAGGAAAAATGGAAAAAACATTTGCTTGGACCATAAAGTTTGAAGATTACAATCGATTTTTCACTTGCCGTACTGCTTCTCAATGAAAATTGTTCTATACAACGAAATTCCAAGTTTAAAGTTCTTTTCAATTATGTGGACTCTGAAATTGAAGACTCCCTTAGAATTCTTTGCAATTCCGCAATAATCCTAGAGGATTATTTCCTTCTACACCATCATTCTTGATAAAAAATGATCATTATGAGTTATAAATCCATGATTATAAAGGAAAAATGAAAGAATCAATTCCTTGGACGATGACATTTGAAGATTCTAAACGATATTTCATATTCAACCCGTATTTTCCAAAAAAAATTGGCTCCTACACTAAGAAATAATATAATTAATTGTCTTTTCAATTATTTGGACTGTGAATTTCGAGAATTCCTAATAATTTTTTGCAATTCAGCAATAATTCTAGAGGATTATTAGCCTCTACAATATCATTCTTTGATAAAAAAAATGGTAATTTTGAGTTATAAAACCATGATTCTTATGGAAAATTGGTAAAATCATTTATAAGAACTATAAAGATTGAAAATTCCAAACGATTTTACATATTCCAACCGTATTCTCAATAATAATTGTCTCCTACACTAAGAAATAATATTATTAATAGGATTTTCAATTATGTGGTCTGTTAATTTCGAGAATTCCTAAGAATTCTTTGCAATTCCGCAATAATTCAAGAGGGTTATTAACCTCTACCCCATTATTCTTGATAATGAATAGGAATAATGGGTTATAAAACCATGATTTTTAAGCATAAATGGGAAAATCAATTACTTGGACCATAAAGTTTGAAGATTACAATCGCTTTTTCACTTGCCGTACTACTTCTCAATGAAAATTGTTCTCTACAACGAAATTCCAAGTTTAATGTTCTTTTCAATTATGTGGACTCTGAAATTGAAGAATACCTTAGAATTCTTTGCAATTCCGCAATAATCCTAGAGGATTATTTCCTTCTACACCATTATACTTGATAAATAATGGGAATTATGAGTTGTAAAACCATGATTCTTATGGAAAATTGGTAAACTCATTTATAAGAACTATAAAGATTAAAAACTCCAAATGATTTTACATATTCCAACCGTATTCTCAATAATAATTGGCTCCTACATTAAGAAATAATATGATTTATGGGATTTTCAATTAAGTGGTCTGTTAATTTCGAGAATTCCAAAGAATTCTTTGCAATTCCGCAATTATCCTAGAGGATTATTTTCCTCTACGCTGTCATTCTTGATAAAAAAATGATTATTATGAGTTATAAATCCATGATTCTGAAGGAAAAATGGAAGAATCAATTCCTTGGACAATGTAATTTGAAGATTCTAAACAATTTTTCATTTTCCACCCGTATTCTCCAGAAGAATTGGCTCCTACACAAATAAATAATATGATTAATGGGATTTTCAATTATGTGTTCTGTTGATTTCGAGAATTCCTAAAAATTCTTTGCAATTCCGCAATAATCCTAGAGGATTATTAATCTCTACACCATTATACTTGATAAATAATAGGAATAATGTGTTATAAACCATGATTCTTAAGCATAAATGAGAAAATCAATTACTTGGACCATAAAGTTTGAAGATTACAATCGATTTTTCACTTGCCGTACTACTTCTCAATGAAAATTGTTCTCTACAACGAAATTCCAAGTTTAATGTTCTTTTCAATTATGTGGACTCTGAAATTGAAGAATACCTTAGAATTCTTTGCAATTCCGCAATAATCCTAGAGGATTATTTCCCTCTACACCATCATTCTTGATAAAAAAAATGATCATTATGAGTTCTAAATCCATAATTCTGAAGGAAAAATGGAAGAATCAATTCCTTTGACGATGACATTAGAAGATTCTAAACGATTTTTCATATTCCAACCGTATTCTCAATAATAATTGGCTCCTACACTAAGAAATAATATTATTAATGGGATTTTCAATTATGTGGTCTGTTAATTTCGAGAATTCCTAAGAATTCTTTGCAATTCCGCAATAATTCTAGAGGATTATTAATCTCTACCCCATTATTCTTGATAATGAATAGGAATAATGGAATATAAAACCATGATTTTTAAGCATAAATGGGAAAATCAATTACTTGGACCATAAAGTTTGAAGATTACAATCGCTTTTTCACTTGCCGTACTACTTCTCAATGAAAATTGTTCTCTACAACGAATATCCAAGTTTAATGTTCTTTTCAATTATGTGGACTCTGAAATTGAAGAATACCTTAGAATGCTTTGCAATTCCGCAATAATCCTAGAGGATTATTTCCTTCTACACCATTATACTTGATAAATAATGGGAATTATGAGTTGTAAAACCATGATTCTTATGGAAAATTGGTAAACTCATTTATAAGAACTATAAAGAATAAAAACTCCAAATGATTTTACATATTCCAACCGTATTCTCAATAATAATTGGCTCCTACATTAAGAAATAATATAATTTATGGGATTTTCGATTAAGTGGTCTGTTAATTTCGAGAATTCCTAAAAATTCTTTGCAATTCCGCAATAATCCTAGAGGATTATTTCCCTCTACACCGTCATTCTTGATAAAAAAAATGATCATTATGAGTTATAAATCCATGATTATAAAGGAAAAATGAAAGAATCAATTCCTTGGACGATGACATTTGAAGATTCTAAACGATATTTCATATTCAACCCGTATTTTCCAAAAAAAATTGGCTCCTACACTAAGAAATAATATAATTAATTGTCTTTTCAATTATTTGGACTGTGAATTTCGAGAATTCCTAATAATTTTTTGCAATTCAGCAATAATTCTAGAGGATTATTAGCCTCTACAATATCATTCTTTGATAAAAAAAATGGTAATTTTGAGTTATAAATCCATGATTCTGAAGGAAAAATGAAAGAATCAATTCTTTGGACGATGACATTTGAAGATTCTAAACGATTTTTCATATTCAACCCGTATTCTCCAAAAGAATTGTCTCCTACACAAATAAATAATATGATTAATGGGATTTTCAATTATGTGGTCTGTTAATTTCGAGAATTCCTAAGAATTCTTTGCAATTCCGCAATAATTCTAGAGGATTATTAACCTCTACCCCATTATTCTTGATAATGAATAGGAATAATGGGTTATAAAACCATGATTTTTAAGCATAAATGGGAAAATCAATTACTTGGACCATAAAGTTTGAAGATTACAATCGATTTTTCATTTGCCGTACTACTTCTCAATGAAAATTGTTCTCTACAACGAAATTCCAAGTTTAATGTTCTTTTCAATTATGTGGACACTGAAATTGAAAAATCCCTTAGAATTCTTTGCAATTCCGCAATTATCCTAGAGGATTATTTTCCTCTACGCCATCATTCTTGATAAAAAAATGATTATTATGAGTTATAAATCCATGATTCTGAAGGAAAAATGGAAGAATCAATTCCTTGGACGATGACATTTGAAGATTCTAATCGATTTTTCATTTACCACCCGTATTCTCCAGAAGAATTGGCTCCTATACCAAGATATTCCACCACTAATGGGTATTTTAATAATGTGGTCCGTGAATATCAAGAATTCCAAAGAATTCTTTGCAATTCCGCAATAATCCTCTTGGATTATTGGCTTTAAACCATTATACTAGTTTCATCATGTGAATTATGGGTTATAAAACCATGATTCTTATGGAAAATTGGTAAAATCATTTATAAGAACTATAAAGATTGAAAATTCCAAACGATTTTACATATTCCAACCGTATTCTCAATAATAATTGGCTCCTACACAAATAAATAATATGATTAATGGGATTTTCAATTATGTGGCCTGTTAATTTCGAGAATTCCCAAGAATTCTTTGCAATTCCGCAATAATCCTCATGGATTATTGGCTTTAAACCATTATACTAGTTTCATCATGGGAATTATGGTTTATAAAACCATGATTCTGAAGGAAAAATGGAAAAATAATTTCCTTTGACCATGACATTTGAAGATTCAAAACGATTTTACATATTCCAACCGTATTCTCAAAAAGAATTGACTCCTGCACTAAGATATTCCATCATTAATGGGATTTTCAATTATGTGGTCTGTTTATTTTGAGTATTCCAAAGAATTCTTTGCAATTCCGCACTTATCCTAAGGGATTATTTGACTCTACACCATCATTCTTGATAAATAATGGGAATTATGAGTTGTAAAACCATGATTCTTATGGAAAATTGGTAAACTCATTTATAAGAACTATAAAGATTAAAAACTCCAAATGATTTTACATATTCCAACCGTATTCTCAATAATAATTGGCTCCTACATTAAGAAATAATATGATTTATGGGATTTTCAATTAAGTGGTCTGTTAATTTCGAGAATTCCTAATAATTTTTTGCAATTCAGCAATAATTCTAGAGGATTATTAGCCTCTACAATATCATTCTTTGATAAAAAAAATGGTAATTTTGAGTTATAAATCCATGATTCTGAAGGAAAAATGAAAGAATCAATTCTTTGGACGATGACATTTGAAGATTCTAAACGATTTTTCATATTCAACCCGTATTCTCCAAAAGAATTGTCTCCTACACAAATAAATAATATGATTAATGGGATTTTCAATTATGTGGTCTGTTAATTTCGAGAATTCCTAAGAATTCTTTGCAATTCCGCAATAATTCTAGAGGATTATTAACCTCTACCCCATTATTCTTGATAATGAATAGGAATAATGGGTTATAAAACCATGATTTTTAAGCATAAATGGGAAAATCAATTACTTGGACCATAAAGTTTGAAGATTACAATCGATTTTTCATTTGCCGTACTACTTCTCAATGAAAATTGTTCTCTACAACGAAATTCCAAGTTTAATGTTCTTTTCAATTATGTGGACTCTGAAATTGAAGAATCCCTTAGAATTCTTTGCAATTCCGCAATAATCCTCTTGGATTATTGGCTTTAAACCATTATACTAGTTTCATCATGGGAATTATGGGTTATAAAACCATGATTCTTATGGAAAATTGGTAAAATCATTTATAAGAACCATAAAGATTGAATATTCCAAACGATTTTACTTATTCCAACCGTATTCTCAATAATAATTGGCTCCTACACAAATAAATAATATGATTAATGGGATTTTCAATTATGTGGCCTGTTAATTTCGAGAATTCCCAAGAATTCTTTGCAATTCCGCAATAATCCTCATGGATTATTGGCTTTAAACCATTATACTAGTTTCATCATGGGAATTATGGTTTATAAAACCATGATTCTGAAGGAAAAATGGAAAAATAATTTCCTTTGACCATGACATTTGAAGATTCAAAACGATTTTACATATTCCAACCGTATTCTCAAAAAGAATTGACTCCTGCACTAAGATATTCCATCATTAATGGGATTTTCAATTATGTGGTCTGTTTATTTTGAGTATTCCAAAGAATTCTTTGCAATTCCGCACTTATCCTAAGGGATTATTTGACTCTACACCATCATTCTTGATAAATAATGGGAATTATGGGTTGTTAAACCATGATTCTTATGAAAAATTGGTAAAATCATTATATGAACCATAATGATTGAATATTCCATCGATTTTACATATTCCAACCGTATTCTCAAAAAGAATTGGCTCCTACACTAAGAAATAATATGATTAATGGGATTTTCAATTATGTGGTCTGTTAATTTCGAGAATTCCAAAGCATTCTTTGCAATTCCGCAATAATCCCCATGGATTATTGGCTTTAAACGATTATACAAGATTCATCATGGAAATAATGAGTTATAAAAACATGATTCTGAAGGAAAAATGGAAAAAACATTTGCTTGGACCATAAAGTTTGAAGATTACAATCGATTTTTCACTTGCCGTACTGCTTCTCAATGAAAATTGTTCTATACAACGAAATTCCAAGTTTAAAGTTCTTTTCAATTATGTGGACTCTGAAATTGAAGACTCCCTTAGAATTCTTTGCAATTCCGCAATAATCCTAGAGGATTATTTCCTTCTACACCATCATTCTTGATAAATAATGGTAATTATGAGTGGTAAAACCATGATTCTGAAGGCAAAATGGAAGAATCAATTCCTTGGACGATGACATTTGAAGATTCTAAACGATTTTTCATATTCAACCCGTATTCTCAAAAAAAAATTGGATCCTACACTAAGAAATAATATGATTAATGGGATTTTCAATTATGTGGTCTGTTAATTTCGAGAATTCCTAAGAATTCTTTGCAATTCTGCAGTAATTCTAGAGGATTATTAACCTCTACCCCATTATTCTTGATAATGAATAGGAATAATGGGTTATAAAACCATGATTTTTAAGCATAAATGGGAAAATCAATTACTTGGACCATAAAGTTTGAAGATTACAATCGCTTTTTCACTTGCCGTACTACTTCTCAATGAAAATTGTTCTCTACAACGAAATTCCAAGTTTAATGTTCTTTTCAATTATGTGGACACTGAAATTGAAAAATCCCTTAGAATTCTTTGCAATTCCGCAATAATCCTAGAGGATTATTTGCCTCTACACCATCATTCTTGATAAAAAAAAATGATCATTATGAGTTATAAATCCATAATTCTGAAGGAAAAATGGAAGAATCAATTCCTTTGACGATGACATTAGAAGATTCTAAACGATTTTTCATATTTCAACCGTATTCTCAAAAAGAATTGTCTCCTACAAAAAGAAATAATATGATTAATGGGATTTTCAATTATGTGGTCTGTTAATTTCGAGAATTCCTAAGAATTCTTTGCAATTCCGCAATAATTCTAGAGGATTATTAACCTCTACACCATTATACTTGATAAATAATGGGAATTATTAGTTGTAAAACCATGATTCTTATGGAAAATTGGTAAAATCATTTATAAGAACTATAAAGATTGAAAATTCCAAACGATTTTACATATTCCAACCGTATTCTCAATAATAATTGGCTCCTACACTAAGAAATAATATGATTAATTGTCTTTTCAATTATTTGGACTGTGAATTTCGAGAATTCCTAATAATTTTTTGCAATTCAGCAATAATTCTAGAGGATTATTAGGCTCTACAATATCATTCTTTGATAAAAAATAATGGGAATTATGAGTTGTAAAACCATGATTCTGGAGGAAAAATGGAAGAATCAATTCCTTTGACGATGACATTAGAAGATTCTAAACGATTTTTCATATTCAACCCGTATTCTCCAGAAAAAATTGGATCCTACACTAAGAAATAATATGATTAATGGGATTTTCAATTATGTGGTCTGTTAATTTCGAGAATTCCTAAGAATTCTTTGCAATTCTGCAGTAATTCTAGAGGATTATTAACCTCTACCCCATTATTCTTGATAATGAATAGGAATAATGGGTTATAAAACCATGATTTTTAAGCATAAATGGGAAAATCAATTACTTGGACCATAAAGTTTGAAGATTACAATCGCTTTTTCACTTGCCGTACTACTTCTCAATGAAAATTGTTCTCTACAACGAAATTCCAAGTTTAATGTTCTTTTCAATTATGTGGACACTGAAATTGAAAAATCCCTTAGAATTCTTTGCAATTCCGCAATAATCCTAGAGGATTATTTGCCTCTACACCATCATTTTTGTTAAAAAAATGATCATTATGAGTTATAAATCCATAAATCTGAAGGAAAAATGGAAGAATCAATTCCTTTGACGATGACATTAGAAGATTCTAAACGATTTTTCATATTTCAACCGTATTCTCAAAAAGAATTGTCTCCTACAAAAAGAAATAATATGATTAATGGGATTTTCAATTATGTGGTCTGTTAATTTCGAGAATTCCTAAGAATTCTTTGCAATTCCGCAATAATTCTAGAGGATTATTAACCTCTACACCATTATACTTGATAAATAATGGGAATTATTAGTTGTAAAACCATGATTCTTATGGAAAATTGGTAAAATCATTTATAAGAACTATAAAGATTGAAAATTCCAAACGATTTTACATATTCCAACCGTATTCTCAATAATAATTGGCTCCTACACTAAGAAATAATATTATTAATGGGATTTTCAATTATGTGGTCTGTTAATTTCGAGAATTCCTAAGAATTCATTGCAATTCCGCAATAATTCTAGAGGGTTATTAACCTCTACCCCATTATTCTTGATAATGAATAGGAATAATGGGTTATAAAACCATGATTCTTATGGAAAATTGGTAAAATCATTTATAAGAACTATAAAGATTGAAAATTCCAAACGATTTTACATATTCCAACCGTATTCTCAATAATAATTGTCTCCTACACTAAGAAATAATATTATTAATAGGATTTTCAATTATGTGGTCTGTTAATTTCGAGAATTCCTAAGAATTCTTTGTAATTCCGCAATAATTCAAGAGGGTTATTAACCTCTACCCCATTATTCTTGATAATGAATAGGAATAATGGGTTATAAAACCATGATTTTTAAGCATAAATGGGAAAATCAATTACTTGGACCATAAAGTTTGAAGATTACAATCGCTTTTTCACTTGCCGTACTACTTCTCAATGAAAATTGTTCTCTACAACGAAATTCCAAGTTTAATGTTCTTTTCAATTATGTGGACTCTGAAATTGAAGAATACCTTAGAATTCTTTGCAATTCCGCAATAATCCTAGAGGATTATTTCCTTCTACACCATTATACTTGATAAATAATGGGAATTATGAGTTGTAAAACCATGATTCTTATGGAAAATTGGTAAACTCATTTATAAGAACTATAAAGATTAAAAACTCCAAATGATTTTACATATTCCAACCGTATTCTCAATAATAATTGGCTCCTACATTAAGAAATAATATGATTTATGGGATTTTCAATTAAGTGGTCTGTTAATTTCGAGAATTCCAAAGAATTCTTTGCAATTCCGCAATTATCCTAGAGGATTATTTTCCTCTACGCCGTCATTCTTGATAAAAAAATGATTATTATGAGTTATAAATCCATGATTCTGAAGGAAAAATGGAAGAATCAATTCCTTGGACAATGTAATTTGAAGATTCTAAACAATTTTTCATTTTCCACCCGTATTCTCCAGAAGAATTGGCTCCTACACAAATAAATAATATGATTAATGGGATTTTCAATTATGTGTTCTGTTGATTTCGAGAATTCCAAAGAATTCTTTGCAATTCCGCAATAATTCTAGAGGATTATTAACCTCTACCCCATTATTCTTGATAATGAATAGGAATAATGGAGTATAAAACCATGAATTTTAAGCATAAATGAGAAAATCAATTACTTGGACCATAAAGTTTGAAAATTACAATCAATTTTTCACTTGCCGTACTACTTCTCAATGAAAATTGTTCTCTACAACGAAATTCCAAGTTTAATGTTCTTTTCAATTATGTGGACTCTGAAATTGAAGAATACCTTAGAGTTCTTTGCAATTCCGCAATAATCCTAGAGGATTATTTCCCTCTACACCATCATTCTTGATAAAAAAAATGATCATTATGAGTTCTAAATCCATAATTCTGAAGGAAAAATGGAAGAATCAATTCCTTTGACGATGACATTAGAAGATTCTAAACGATTTTTCATATTCCAACCGTATTCTCAATAATAATTGGCTCCTACACTAAGAAATAATATTATTAATGGGATTTTCAATTATGTGGTCTGTTAATTTCGAGAATTCCTAAGAATTCTTTGCAATTCCGCAATAATTCTAGAGGATTATTAATCTCTACCCCATTATTCTTGATAATGAATAGGAATAATGGAATATAAAACCATGATTTTTAAGCATAAATGGGAAAATCAATTACTTGGACCATAAAGTTTGAAGATTACAATCGATTTTTCACTTGCCGTACTACTTCTCAATGAAAATTGTTCTCTACAACGAAATTCCAAGTTTAATGTTCTTTTCAATTATGTGACTCTGAAATTGAAGAATACCTTAGAATTCTTTGCAATTCCGCAATAATCCTAGAGGATTATTTCCCTCTACACCATCATTCTTGATAAATAATGGTAATTATGAGTGGTAAAACCATGATTCTGAAGGCAAAATGGAAGAATCAATTCCTTTGACGATGACATTAGAAGATTCTAAACGATTTTTCATATTCCAACCGTATTCTCAATAATAATTGGCTCCTACATTAAGAAATAATATGATTAATGGGATTTTCAATTATGTGGTCTGTTAATTTCGAAAATTCCAAAGAATTCTTTGCAATTCCGCAATTATCCTAGAGGATTATTTCCCTCTACACCATCATTCTTGATAAAAAAAATGATCATTATGAGTTATAAATCCATGATTCTGAAGGAAAAATGAAAGAATCAATTCCTTGGACGATGACATTTGAAGATTCTAAACGATATTTCATATTCAACCCGTATTCTCCAAAAAAAATTGGCTTCTACTCTAAGAAATAATATGATTAATTGTCTTTTCAATTATTTGGACTGTGAATTTCGAGAATTCCTAATAATTTTTTGCAATTCAGCAATAATTCTAGAGGATTATTAGCCTCTACAATATCATTCTTTGATAAAAAAAATGGTAATTTTGAGTTATAAATCCATGATTCTGAAGGAAATATGAAAGAATCAATTCTTTGGACGATGAAATTTGAAGATTCTAAACGATTTTTCATATTCAACCCGTATTCTCCAAAAGCATTGGCTCCTACACAAATAAATAATATGATTAATGGGATTTTCAATTATGTGGTCTGTTAATTTCGAGAATTCCTAAGAATTCTTTGCAATTCCGCAATAATTCTAGAGGATTATTAACCTCTACCCCATTATTCTTGATAAAAAAATGATTATTATGAGTTATAAATCCATGATTCTGAAGGAAAAATGGAAGAATCAATTCCTTGGACGATGACATTTGAAGATTCTAAACGATTTTTCATTTTCCACCCGTATTCTCCAGAAGAATTGGCTCCTATACCAAGATATTCCACCACTAATGGGTATTTTAATAATGTGGTCCGTGAATATCAAGAATTCCAAAGAATTCTTTGCAATTCCGCAATAATCCTCTTGGATTATTTGCTTTAAACCATCATACTAGTTTCATCATGGGAATTATGGGTTATAAAACCATGATTCTTAAGGATAATTGGGAATATCATTTATATGAACAATAAAGATTGAAAATTCCAAACGATTTTATATATTTCAACCGTATTCTCAAAAAGAATTGTCTCCTACACTAAGAAATAATATGATTAATAGGATTTTCAATTATGTGGTCTGTTAATTTCGAGAATTCCAAAGAATTCTTTGCAATTCCGCAATAATTCTAGAGGATTATTAACCTCTACCCCATTATTCTTGATAATGAATAGGAATAATGGAGTATAAAACCATGAATTTTAAGCATAAATGGGAAAATCAATTACTTGGACCATAAAGTTTGAAGATTACAATCGATTTTTCACTTGCCGTACTACTTCTCAATGAAAATTGTTCTCTACAACGAAATTCCAAGTTCTAATGTTCTTTTCAATTATGTGGACACTGAAATTGAAAAATCCCTTAGAATTCTTTGCAATTCCGCAATAATCCTCTTGGATTATTGGCTTTAAACCATTATACTAGTTTCATCATGGGAATTATGGGTTATAAAACCATGATTCTTATGGAAAATTGGTAAAATCATTTATAAGAACCATAAAGATTGAATATTCCAAACGATTTTACTTATTCCAACCGTATTCTCAATAATAATTGGCTCCTACACAAATAAATAATATGATTAATGGGATTTTCAATTATGTGGCCTGTTAATTTCGAGAATTCCCAAGAATTCTTTGCAATTCCGCAATAATCCTCATGGATTATTGGCTTTAAACCATTATACTAGTTTCATCATGGGAATTATGGTTTATAAAACCATGATTCTGAAGGAAAAATGGAAAAATAATTTCCTTTGACCATGACATTTGAAGATTCAAAACGATTTTACATATTCCAACCGTATTCTCAAAAAGAATTGACTCCTGCACTAAGATATTCCATCATTAATGGGATTTTCAATTATGTGGTCTGTTTATTTTGAGTATTCCAAAGAATTCTTTGCAATTCCGCACTTATCTTAAGGGATTATTTGACTCTACACCATCATTCTTGATAAATAATGGGAATTATGGGTTGTTAAACCATGATTCTTATGAAAAATTGGTAAAATCATTATATGAACCATAATGATTGAATATTCCATCGATTTTACATATTCCAACCGTATTCTCAAAAAGAATTGGCTCCTACACTAAGAAATAATATGATTAATGGGATTTTCAATTATGTGGTCTGTTAATTTCGAGAATTCCAAAGCATTCTTTGCAATTCCGCAATAATCCCCATGGATTATTGGCTTTAAACGATTATACAAGATTCATCATGGAAATAATGAGTTATAAAAACATGATTCTGAAGGAAAAATGGAAAAAACATTTGCTTGGACCATAAAGTTTGAAGATTACAATCGATTTTTCACTTGCCGTACTGCTTCTCAATGAAAATTGTTCTATACAACGAAATTCCAAGTTTAAAGTTCTTTTCAATTATGTGGACTCTGAAATTGAAGACTCCCTTAGAATTCTTTGCAATTCCGCAATAATCCTAGAGGATTATTTCCCTCTACACCATCATTCTTGATAAATAATGGTAATTATGAGTGGTAAAACCATGATTCTGAAGGCAAAATGGAAGAATCAATTCCTTTGACGATGACATTAGAAGATTCTAAACGATTTTTCATATTCAACCCGTATTCTCCAAAAAAAATTTGATCCTACACTAAGAAATAATATGATTAATGGGATTTTCAATTATGTGGTCTGTTAATTTCGAGAATTCCAAAGAATTCTTTGCAATTCCGCAATTATCCTAGAGGATTATTTCCCTCTACACCATCATTCTTGATAAAAAAAATGATCATTATGAGTTATAAATCCATGATTCTGAAGGAAAAATGAAAGAATCAATTCCTTGGACGATGACATTTGAAGATTCTAAACGATATTTCATATTCAACCCGTATTCTCCAAAAAAAATTGGCTCCTACACTAAGAAATAATATGATTAATTGTCTTTTCAATTATTTGGACTGTGAATTTCGAGAATTCCTAATAATTTTTTGCAATTCAGCAATAATTCTAGAGGATTAATAGCCTCTACAATATCATTCTTTGATAAAAAAAATGGTAATTTTGAGTTATAAATCCATGATTCTGAAGGAAATATGAAAGAATCAATTCTTTGGACGATGACATTTGAAGATTCTAAACGATTTTTCATATTCAACCCGTATTCTCCAAAAGAATTGGCTCCTACACAAATAAATAATATGATTAATGGGATTTTCAATTATGTGGTCTGTTAATTTAGAGAATTCCTAAGAATTCTTTGCAATTCCGCAATAATTCTAGAAGATTATTAACCTCTTTCCCATTATTCTTGATAATGAATAGGAATAATGGGTTATAAAACCATGATTTTTAAGCATAAATGGGAAAATCAATTACTTGGACCATAAAGTTTGAAGATTACAATCGATTTTTCACTTGCCGTACTACTTCTCAATGAAAATTGTTCTCTACAACGAAATTCCAAGTTTAATGTTCTTTTCAATTATGTGGACACTGAAATTGAAGAATCCCTTAGAATTCTTTGCAATTCCGCAATAATCCTAGAGGATTATTTCCCTCTACACCATTATACTTGATAAATAATTGGAATTATGGGTTGTAAAACCATGATTCTTATGAAAGCTTGGTAAAATCATTATATGAACCATAATGATTGAATATTCCATCGATTTTACATATTCCAACCGTATTCTCAAAAAGAATTGGCTCCTACACTAAGAAATAATATGATTAATGGGATTTTCAATTGTGTGGTCTGTTAATTTCGAGAATTCCAAAGAATTCTTTGCAATTCCGCACTTATCTTAGAGGATTATTTGCCTCTACACCATCATTCTTGATAAAAAAAATGGTAATTATGAGTTATAAAACCATGATTCTAAAGGAAAAATGGAAAAATCATTTCCTTGGACCATGAAATATGAAAATTCCTAACCATTTTTCATATTCCGCCCGTATTCTTAAAGAGAATTGTCCTGTACCTTTAGAAATTCTACCAATAATGGGTCTTGGTAAATAATGGGAATTATGGGTTATACATCAATAATTCTTAAGGATAAATGGGAAAAACGTTTTCATCGACCATGATGTTTGAAGTTTACAGTCGATTTTTCAATTGCCGTATTGTTTCTCAAAAAAAATATTGCCTCTACACTAGGAAATCCCACGATTTCAATTATGTGATCCGTGAATTTTTACAATTCCAAAATTATCTTTTTAATTCTGTCATAATCCTCAAGGATTATTGGCTGTAAACAATTATACTTGATCAATCATGGGAATTATGGGTTTTCAAACCACGATTCTTAAGGAATTATGGGAAAATCATTTACTTGGACCTTGAACTTTGATTTTTACAATCTATTTTTCGGTTGCCGTACTGATTTTCAATTAAAATGGGTCTCTACAATGAAATTCCAATATTAATGGAATTTTTAATTATTTGGTCCATGAATTGTGGGTATCCCTAAGAATTCTTTGCAATTCCGCAAAAATCCTGGAGGATTATTAACCTCTACACCATTATACTTGATAAAGAATGGGAATAATGGGTTATAAAACCATGATTCTTAAGGATAATTGATAAAATCAAGTACTTGAACCACGATAAATAAAGAATCTGAAGAAATCTTAGCCATATCGCAGTCGTTGTTCAGAAATATCGGCTTGTACAGCACGATGCTCTATGATTAATGGAATTTAGGATTATTTGGACCGTGAATTTTGGGGTTTCAAAAGGATTCTTTGCCATTCCTCATTGGTTATCAAGGATTATTGGCCTCTACACCAAGATATTCAATGATTCAATGACTCTTTAGGATCAATGGGATAATCATTTATTTGGACCATGATTTTTGAATATTAAAAACGATTCTTTGCATTTTGCACAGATTCTCAAAGATAATTTCCATTACTTATGAGACTTTATAATTTGAAGACCATGATACTCTCTGTTTAATGGGATTTTTAATTATTTGGACCGTGAGTTTTGGGGATTCAAATGGATTCTTTGCCATTCCGCATTTGTTATAACGGATTATTGACCTCTACACCATGATATTTGATTACTAATGGGAATTATGGGTTATAAAACCATTACTCTTATGAATCAATGAGAAAATCATTTATTTAAATCATGATTTTCAATGATTTTTATAGATGCTTGGCCATTCAGCACCGATTATGAAGCACCATTGGCCTCTACATTATGATACTTCATGATTAAAGGGAATTAGATAATTAATGATCATAAATCTCAATGATACATGAAAATTTTAAGTATTTGGACAACGATATTTAAAGAATCTGATGAAATATTAGCCATATCGCACTCATTCTCAAGAAATATTGGCTTCTAAACCATGATTCTCTTTGATTAATGGGATTTTCGATTATTTGGACCGTGAATCTCTAATATTGTATTTTTTTGATAATAACTATAGGTTGCTCATGAAACAAGAATAATTCTGTAGTGCAATATTTCTACATTAATATCTAGTAAATTGAATTTAAATTAAATAAAATTATTCAAAGATATCCTATAGAAGCTCACGGTTTTCTGTCATGCTACTGTAGGTAAGGTTTCATTAGATAAAAACTAAAAGAAAAATTGAACATGTACTTTTACTAATAACTTATCATTCATCAAAAATACTATTTTGGTTTATACTGTTATGTTGCTTGTAAAAGGAAAGAATACCTATCCAGTGATTTACTTGACTGTTGTATTATATTAGGTAGATATTATCATAAATAATTTTTTTCTATTAATCTAATACATAATTTAATAGTTCGTATATACAATACAGTACACTACAATACAATAAAGTTTACTTTTATACAAAAAAATATGTAACTTACATGGAAGATATTATTTAAATATTAAACTTATTATAGATTATACACAGTAACAATCAGATAAATCTATGCTCTTCCCCCTCCCATTAATAAACAAAAGTAGACACTTGCCAATTTCGTAAGGTTTTGCTACTCAAATTTTGCAGATGGAAGATTTCTAGCCATTGTGGTTGTTGATTAAGACACTACACAGTAAAATGAACTCACTCAATATACAATTTTCACAATGGTTGAAAATAACTAAATACTTTAGTAAAAAAAAAAAACGTGATAACTTGCCGACAACCGTTATCTAAGAAGTTGTAGTGACTATCACCACAATACTCTTCCATTTGTCGACCTGTCGTCTGTTGGTAACACCGCCTACATGCCATGCCGCCTTTGCCAATATGCCGCAAACTGAGTTGTTGAGTTACCAAATCTTGAAACACTTATTTGATTCAAACAATTCATCCGGTAGAGTCGACTCATTGTCCATTGAGCCGACTAGTACAAACGCTTGACAAAAGTTGTCACGTTTTTTTTTTTTTACTAGTGTTTTAGTTATTTTCAACTATTGTGATAATTGTATATTGAGTGAGTTCATTTTACTGTGTAGTGTCTTAATCAACAACCACAATGGCTAGAAATCTTTCATCTGCAAAATTTGAGGAGCAAAACCTTACGAAATTGGCAAGTGTCTACTTTTGTTTATTAA
The DNA here is from genome assembly GCA_036289425.1 of Rhopalosiphum nymphaeae. Taxonomy (NCBI): domain Eukaryota; kingdom Metazoa; phylum Arthropoda; class Insecta; order Hemiptera; family Aphididae; genus Rhopalosiphum; species Rhopalosiphum nymphaeae. Next base: position 4,563,885 of record JAZAQC010000001.1, on the reverse strand, counting down.
TGGGAGGGGGGAGAGCATAGATTTATCTGATTGTTACTGTGTATACTATATTATTAGTTTAATATTTAAATAATATCTTCCATATAAGTCACATATTTTTTTGTATAAAAGTACACTTTATTGTATTGTAGTGTACTGTATTGTATTTACCTACTATTAAATTATGTATTAGATTAATAGAAAAAAATTATTGATGATAACACCTAACTTAAATAATACAATAGTCAAGTAAATCACTGGATAGGTATTCTTTCCTTTTACAAACAACATTACAGTATAAACCAAAATAGTATTTTTGATGAATGATAAGTTGTTAGTAAAAGTACATGTTCAATTTTTCTTTTAGTTTTTATCTAATGAAGCCTTACCTACAGTAGCATGGCAGAAAACCGTGAGCTTCTTTAGGATATCTTTGAATAATTTTATTTTATTTAAATGCATTTTACTGGATATTACTGTAGAAATATTGCACTACAGAATTATTCTTGTTTCATGAGCAACCTATAGTTATTATCAAAAAAATACAATATTAGAGATACTTATTTTTGAAGTAAGTTTTTTTAAATAATAATAGATGATAATTATAACTTTGTTCTGTCAATTTTTGTAACTAATTCATCGTAAATACAAAAATAAACTTTATCTTATTTTATTTATGTCTTCAATCAACATAATGTTTCTAACTATATTTTTGTGAATATTTCTTGTTCTATCTACATGCATTGATATCACTCATCAATATCCATAAAGTGAGTGTAATAATGAGCACGATAGTGTCAAACAACTCAATCCTAAATAAATAATATTATATCATACATTCAAATACTTAATATATTTATAGAATGTTATTATGTATATAAAAAATAAAATAAAACAGATAAAAATTAATTTTTAAAGAAAATAATATTCAAAGTGTATTTTATGTAATACATTTTAAGGATTTGGTGTTAATTTTATACTACTTTTGTAAAACCAGTGATAAAAATTAAAATTTTAACACAATTTATTATTTATGTACATAATTATAACAAGGTTTTTCAATACTTTAGCTCATAGTTTGCTTCTTATATGGTATTAATTCTGGATTTTTCTTAAATAAAGTGATAGCTTTTTTAACTGTTAAAAAATAATGCTCTAATAAATCCAAGTGAGGACCAAATTCCTAAATTTTTATATTTTTTTTCAATTTTTTTTGTATATTATATTCTTGTTTATAAGAATGGCCTGGAACATAATAATTTATTGTTAATGTTTTTATTTTTTGATTATTTGTCAAAAAATGCATCATAACAATAACAGTAAATATAATTAAATTTAAATTTTAGGATGCACAAATATTGGGCCTAGTAGATATGCTCTACATTATTATTATCTTCAACAATTTTTAAAAATATAACAATAACAAAACTGGCTAGATTTTTTTAACCCAAATGTATTCTATATTGCACAATACACTTGACCAGATAGATTTACACGTATAATCATATAATTGATATTATATTATGTATAATTTTTTTTTGTAAAAAACTCAACTAACTTATTTTAATTAAATTTTTTAAGTCATAATAATCATATATAAAAGTCAAATATATAATATAATAATATTTGGATTATTACTTTTGTACTTATTTTTCTCTAGCCTCATGGAAATTTTGTTTAAAATATGCTTGTAGCATTAATAGTAATAGATTTTAGAATTAGTAGAATTTTATTTTTTTAAATTATCATACTATTCATACTCAACACACATTACATAAGTCTTTTTGGTGAATAAATTTACAAATTTAAATATTAAAAATATTTCAATAGGTAATACTTATAACATTAAAATGGTTTATCACTATTTTAGAAAAATATCATTCTGACTCAATAAATAATAAAAACTATATATCTAGAATAAAAAAGAAGATAGAAAATTTTAAACTATGCTTAAAAGCACAATTTTATTTGTGTCAATACATATTCATTACTTCTATTGATCGTTTGGTAATATTTTTTTTTCTAGAATGCTTTTAACCCAGTTTCTTTCATACATTTTAAATGTTATTTTTAAATTTCCAATTGTTAAATAAATTTGCCTATATATACTTTTAGTATTCAATTACATAAATAAATATATATCACTTTATCAGAATTAATAGTAAATGTAATAAGTTTTAAACACAATAATAATATTAATATATAAAATATAACAAATATATAGTTTTAGTCATATTAAATATAAATAACTATATAACAGGCACAACAGGTACATATTAATTAAGAAGTATAAAACATAATATTTAAATAATATAATTATTCCTTTAATATTAGTTATACAAAAATGTTATAAATTATTATTATACTAAATTAATTAATAATTTGCTCATTAATTATTAATCACTTAAATGTATAAATTGTACATAGAACAATGCGTTGTAACTTATAGGACTAACTTAAATATCTTTTACTCTCCTGTTATAAATGTAAAATACTTTTATACATTTATATTTTCTATTTAATAGAAATGATCAATAACAATAAGTTATAATACATAAACTAGATAACAAACAAATTGAAATAAAAGTTTAAGTATCTTTTGTACCATGTTATACTAATTTTATAAAATTTCCAGAGTATTTACTTTCAATTTGAAATCAACATTAATATTTTATTCATCCTCTAGAGCAGTCATGCTCAACCTACGATAGGATCCAGTCCGTGAAAGTACCTATCACAAAATTAGAAATATGTATAGGTAGTTAGTATAAATAAAAATAAAAACGTATTCAAGTGGGTACCGCTCTGCTGTATAAAATTAAGTATCGAAAAGAATACGTTACTGAGAAAATCGCTATAATGGATTTTTTTTAATTTAAATTTAATGACAACCCATTATATACGATGAAAAGTAATTTTGAGAAAACTGTCTTAATTTTGGTAACCATAGTTACAACACATTTTTGTTATTAATAATACTGGATTTATGTAAAAATTCCTGTTTTTATTAATTTTTTTGTTGATTTTCCAAATTATAAAAAAAAAAATCATGGAAATTTTTTAATTGATATTAATGTGGATAATTTCTGAAAAATAATCAATTAATTATTAATGTTTATTAGGTAATATTTTGATTTAAGGCATTAAAAATTCCCATAATCTCAGAAAAATCTTTACTTATTGTTGAGTTTTTAGTTTAAAAATATTCTTCATTAGTTAATCACACTGTAACCAATATATATAGATATATAAATACAAAACACAACTGTTTTTATAGATATTTGAGGAAATTCAAATTTGAACAAAATTACGTATTTTTACGATAATATTAATATCACACCCATAATAGTTACTCTCACGTAAATACATCTCTATGTACATCCCTAAATAACCTAAACATCAATTTAGAATATTAAATAAATAATAAATACTCATTAAAAACATTGAAAACTTAAAAATATTCTAAATAGAAGAATTATATTTATTATAAAAATATTATTTTTAAATATTTATAGGTACTCACATTTGGATACTATTGTAGATAATTAGGAAAGATTCAAATAATAACGAATATGATAGAATAGAATATTTTTTAGAACCCAAAATTGGGTAATTGTAATAATAGGCGTGAACTTTATACCAAACATTTTTGCTGGATCATTCGTGAATTATTCATAAGTTGATTAACTCGATATAATATATGATAAAGTACAATAATATAACATAATGATGTATGTTTATGTTCGTGCGAGACCAGTAGCGTAGGAAGACTCGTTAGCGCCTCTGGCAATCATAGAAAAAATGCGCTCTTTTACCAATTAAAAAAATTGACAAATATACGCAGTATATACGCGTTAATAACAATAATTAATGGGACAATTTAGGATTTTCCTAATGCTATTTTCATAAGTTTATCATTAAATTCATACGTAAATAAACAAAATCATACACATTTCAAAATGTTTAATGAAAAAAATATGGTTTTGAAGGTAGAATAAAAATACTACTTTCAAAGCAAAATTTTGCGACCTTGGCTTAGGCACTCTTCGCTATACCCCTTGTTACGCCACTGCCTAAGACTACTATACAAATGTAGTATTATGGATTTTTTACGAACGATTCTATTAAGCGTGCTTATAATAATATATTGTATCTGAATTTAAATTATCAATAAAGAAGGCACTATTCATGATTATATTATTTTTATTATTAGTCTTTCACATAATTTGTATAAACCAGTTGTCAGAATAATAGGTAATGTTTAGAAGATAAATTAAATGTTCTCAGTAGAGTCACTTTAGTATTTGACATTTAGATATAGATAATCGTAAATAGAGTACAAAGTTCTATGTTATAATGTGAAGCATTTAAATATGTGTATTATATGTAATATAATTCAGTTGTATTTTGCTAATACTCGGTGATAAAACTTTATAAACGTATTTCCAGATCGCATAACGCCCTTCTACATTTTGCTGATTTAAAAAAAAATATTTTTATTATATTTTGAATCAATTAATTTGAAACTACGAGTATACGACTACATGTTTTATGAGTCGTCTTAAATTGATTAAACACTATGTTTACAAATGAAATCAATAAAACAAACAAACAATTTAATTTAATGTTTAAGAAAATAATATAATATTTATAATTTGTTATAATTGCTTATACAAATTTATATTCATAATATTATGTGCTTTATAATATATTATTTGAAAACTAGGATATTTCCGATATTCTATAAAAATATATTGCACATTATAGGTAGGTACTTTTAAAATATTATAAAATACGTTTATACTTGAATGTACTGTTGTATCTACGAATAAATAAATATTTAAATTATAAAAAAATTGTTCTATGTATAATGTATGTTGTATAAACTATGTATAATAAAGTATTTGTATTTTTAGAGTCTTATACGAAAATTGAAAAATATAATGGTGAACGCCCAACGTCCAGAAAAAAGTAGAGTTCATTGGAATCACAAAGCTTCTATTAATGGATTAGTAATCGTATTGGTGCGTGTATAAATTATTGTAAACATTAAATTAAACACAATATTATGTTTATATATATGAACAAAAATTTAAGTAGACATTTTTTAAAAGTCTGATTAATTTTAAAACTAATAAGTATATTTCTTTCTCTTAAGAAAAACGTAACATTTAACAGATCATTTTTATGTAATTTCATCTAAATTTTATACTGATCTAAAACCATTTCCGTTGATTCTAAAAAAAATACTATTTGTGTTATTATATTAATATTTTACATATTTAGGTACATTTTCACAATATCCGTATTTGTGTTGGTGTATACCTAATTTATAATAATTTATACCCGACGTCCATTTGGACGTTAATATAAATTATTTATTATTGGGTATCTTAAATAAAAACGAAGTACCTGTGCGTTACACGTTTCTATACCTAACTAGATTAACAGACCAGAAATAATTATTATATGATATATCTATTGAAATAACCACATATCAATATATGAAAAAATAGATAAAAATAACATATTTTTTTTTCATAGAACCCATTTCAAAATCCAACCAGTATAAAAAAATAAAATACGTATTTTAGTTTAACTTAGATCGGAATTATTTTTGTTATTGACAGGTATTGTTCGTTATGTGTGCCGCCATGTCGTGTGCTGATCCGACAAACATCGCTAAGACCAACAATACAAGAAGTATCAATAATTGCTCGGTACTGAAGACGTGCCAAAAATGCGCCGAATGGGGATCGTGCGTTTGGTCACTAGAACGTCAGATGTGCTTCGCCGATTATGGAATGTCGTTGTCGTTGGCGGTACGCACCAACACTGATTGTCCTCGGGTGACTGTTGTCGCGAAGGTGACGTATGCGGCTCATCTGCCATACGTTTACAAGGCAAAGGTGTCCAACGACGTAACTGGGTTCATGGAGTTTCTCAAGCAGACACAGGTGTTGTGTGTCATGTTGGATGTAACGCATCCCGCAGAGGTGTCCGGTGACACGATCAGTTGCGCGCCGGTGAACAAATCAGATCTGGGCTTTGACCACCAGCCGTTGATGATTTATCACTGTTACGTGATGTTTGGCGAGGGTGACACGATACTGCGGATGGACGACGGCGCCGATAGTTTCTTTACGGTGTACGACGAATATTACTACGGCTACCGGCCGGACGAAGGTTGCGTGACCTGTCTGTGGGACGTGGGCCAGTACGCGTACTATTTCAAGTGGTGTCCAAGCTGGAACACAGTGACGGGCCGGTATAAGTACTACGTCGGTTACAGCGAGATCGATCGCAATGCCGTGATGCCGGCCGGCGACCGCCTTTCGGCCACGGTGCCCGCGTCGTCCGGGTGTGAGGACATGCACATCAATTCCGTGGAACCGTTGTCCGCGCTGTGGACGGGTGGCGTGCACGTCAACGTTACCGTGAATAACCACCTGATATTGGCAGACGGTGAAAAAGTGAAAGTTACCGTGGCCGGTCGCGAGTGCGCACAACCGACGCTGATGGATCGCGGGATCGGAGTCACGTGCGTGCTGGCCGTTGCAGGCCGCGGTTACGTGCGACCGCGAGCCGATGTGACGGGCCCGGTACTCATCACCTATGGGCCATCTTCTCTGACGGTCGAGTCAGCGCAAACGTTCCAGTTAATCTACCCGCAGATCACTGGCGTCAGCCCGTCGTGCGGCACGCTGGCCGGCGGCACGCTGCTCACGATCCGCGGACGACAACTGGACGCCGGCAGTCTCGTGACCGTAGCCGTTACCGCGACCGACGGCAGATCGTCGTCGGTACCATGTGAAGTGGTTGCCCGGTACAATGACCGCATCCTGTGCCTGACCGGGCCATCGGATAGGGTCGAGGCCGGCACCGTTTCCGTAGTGTTCGACAAGACGTTGCACGTCAATGATGGTTCGTTCGTGTTCATCTACACCTTAGAGCCCGCCTTGGCCGCCGGTCAAAAATTCGAAGGTATGGCGTCCGGCGGCATGGTCGTGTCAGTGCGCGGAACCGGTTTCGCCTGCGTCAGTAACGTAACGATGTACGCAGACCGGAGTGGCGTTCGCCACATCGCCTCCGACCACTGCAGCCCGATCAACGACACGTATATGGTTTGCCGTACTCCAAAACTGGACGGACCGACTGCCGGTGCCTCACCGGAACGGTTACGTTTTGGGTTCCGCGTTCGAGAAGCCGACGGTCACGTTTTCGACATGACACCGCATCCAGACAACGACGGGTACTTGGCGCACGCCGACCCTGAGTTTAAGGACTTCTTCGTGTCGTACGCCAATCGGTTAATGCTGATTAGCGGAGTAAACTTGGGACACGGTTACGGTCCCGCCGACCTTGGAATCGTTGGATTTACGGATAAAATGATTCCAACTGTTTGCCACGTGAAAACCATCACCCGGCGCCTCATCATATGCAAGTTAGCTCCACCGGCCGATCTGAACAGCGTCGCCGTCGTAGTCGTCACTATCGGCCACCAATTTTCTTATCAACTCTGCTCAAGAAATATCCCCGTTAACAAATAGGATTTTTTTTTAGAAATACTAAAAGGATAAGTTAGGTTAGATGTATATAGTGTATAGTGATAAGCGTTTTAAATAGTTTTATTAGGTATCTTCATTTATATCTGTGTAAAAGTTATGTAATATACTGTTATTGTACAAAAAAAATTGTTATTCATTTAAATTAGAATAAATACAATTTAATTCTAATCAATTTAATAATGGATATAATTGCGGTGCTTGTTTTTCTAGTGTTTTCAGTTTCCTTGATTTTAACATAACCATATAAACTTTAATTGGCTTCAAAACATCTATATATGTATCTGAAATTGATTAGGTAATTATAATTAGTTCAATTATTTAATTATCCAAAAAATGGATTATCACTAAATATAATAGAACATGTTTTCAATAGAGAGCACTCGTTTTTTATTTTGACATTGGTACGAAAACGTTGAAAACTGTGTAATCAAATTATTAAGAAATATTTTTGACATAATTTGTTTGTCTAGTTATTTCTGAAAAAGTTGATCTTTCTAATCTTGACAATTCACTGATCTGTATCTGTATAATACAATATGAAAAAAAATATTTTACATAGATATATTATTTATTTAAATTCTTTTACATGCACTGAGAACTAATTTGATGCCAGGTTGTACAAAAAAAATAATGATTAATTTTTGAGTCACTAAAATTTAATGAACTACAACGCTTTAAAGGAAACATTAGTCCGCTATTATTTCATAAAATATATTTATTGATTTTTTATGCGATCCAACATATTGGTATATATTTTATATTCTATTAATATTAAACTACATAAATATGTTTTCAATAAAAACAATTATTGAAATAAAAATGTATGTAAATCAAATATACAAGAAATATTTTTACTACTATTTTACTGCTATTATAAATTATAATCAATTGTTTATCATTTTTTTTTTTTATAAAATATTATATCAGAAGACAGTTTTTCTTCATCAATATTTAATTTGTCTGATAGAAAGTAATACACATCATAATATGCAATACAATTATTGTATGCACTATTGGATAACAATTTTCTACTATATTCAGTAAAACATTTTTTGATAAGTCAGTTTTCCTACTCAGCTCTTTTATTTTGTAAACGTGATTTCTGGTTAAGCGTACCAGTTGATTTACAACGACTACATAGTATAATGACAATTAGTAACACTAACATAATTAGATAAATATAATATAATATAATAAATATATTAATGTATTAGGATATATAGGATTAAACTATTATAAGCAAAAATAAACAACAGAATGTTTATAGATATTTTATTATAATTTTTAGTTGATTACTTAATGATTAGTTTAATAATTTAAAATATATATTACTAGTTAATAATAAAAATCTGATAAAAACGGTTCGATTAAGCCACAAATATTTAATAAATCTAAATTAATAAAGTGTTTAAATAGTTTACTATATTCACCTTGAAAAAAATTTAATTACTGTTTATCAATATCATGATTAATTGGAATGGTTATTTTTTGTGTATTTAATTCCAAAATCATGATTGTATTTTTAACACAATTATAATAATCTTATAACCAGTATTTATGAGTTTGCAACAGGTTATTAACTTCATAAATATTTAATAAAATTGATGGAATAGGCTCTATATCAACATTGTCTTAAACAATTTTTAAAAAAATAACAATAATAATAAATAAACATTCTTTATTACTTTATAAAAAAATTGTTGTCTTTGATACATCGGAATTGGATGATTAACCAATATTAATTCAATGAATAGCTTTTTCTACAAATAACTTCTATTAAATTATGATTATATCATGTTAGAATTAGTGATGTTTTTGGTAATATTACTTTAGTAAAGTTAATTAAATAATTTATTGTAAAAGTATTTTTTATAAAGTAGTTAATAATTTTTTTAATTTATTAGTTTATTTCATATTTACACTTGTACAACTCACGGACAGGGTCTATCGGTCATCATTAATTTATCAAGTTGTCGTATCTATTAGAAAATTGAATTACAATGTATTACCTTTACAATAAATATTTTTTAATGAGGTAAATGTAAAATTATATTTAAAGCGAAGTATTATAATAATTAAAAAAAAATTAATTTCCAACTTAAAAAAGTGGGGAAGTTGAATAAAATGTGAATGCTATTTAATCAATTGGCACCTTTCTAATTATCAAGGGTTTTTTGTATCTCTAACTATTATATATAATTATTTATGAAGTGATGAACTTAAATACAGTAGTTTATTTATAATATAGTATAGGTACTTAGTATAATATATCTGAGTTTATAAACTAAGTCCTACAAACGTGAACTAAGTAAATCATAAAATTTTTTTTTTTTTTGTTATTGAAGCTTTAGTTCTTTTTTAAATTTAGCTTAACAAAAGTCCCAGAAAACTTAAAAAAAAAAAAAGAATTTTAATTATGATTATTTTCTAATAAATGGTGAGTTTTTTTTTTTTGTTGATATTAGATTTCCTTGGGTTATTCTAATGATACAGTGACCAGTCACCCATGATGTAAATATATTTTATTATGATTGTAAGAATCCAAAATTTAATTGTGCCTGCGTGACGTATGAGCACATTCATGATGTTAACAACAATATATCGACCTGTTGCATGTGCATACCGATAAATTTAATTGTTACAACTAGTTACGATCATACTATGTTGAATATATGTTAACCGACCTAACCAAAACTACATTTTACGTCGATGCTCATTTATTAACGATCGGTAGTTTTCTAAGTATGTGAATAGATGTCTTTATTGAAATAATTTTTACTATTAATTAGATTAAAGACTAAAGAGTAATATAACCGGCCTACACCTTACCAACGGTAACGACTAAGGGACACTGTCGACTCTCCCACTACGCCGACAAACTTGTGAACGCGGTTCCGTATTTTTCAACGTACGCCACAAAGCTATTACTTTTGTGTGCTTTCTTTGTTTTTTTGTTGTTACATCTCATCGGAGTCTAAGGCATTCACGTCGAGTAACCTCGTTTTTCTTTTGTAATACATATTGTTGCCTGTGATAATAAAGTGCGTCCGTGCAATTAAAACCGATATCTAAAAACACGTGTTGTGTATAACTTTTTTTTATTCAACCACTATTCAACATCGCGACTGGCTCACCGTGGTTCACCAGCAGCATCCATCCACCGTAACCGGCGTAACCGTGTCAGTTTACCTTTTCAATTGACTAATATTTTCGGTGATTAAATATAGCATTCATTTGTTGTAGGTATTATAAAAGTGGAATAAGTTTGAAAATTATGGAACTAAATGAACAAATTCACGTCATTGATAATCAAGTGATTGTTAAAGAAATTATTAAGGATGTAGGTAGTAAAAACAGAGGTAATTATTACATATTTGGTTATTGTGATGATAATTTTACTAATTTAATTCTAATTTTTTTTTATTTTAGGAAATATTAGATCAATTTTATGTATTTGATGTTGGTGATCTTGTGAATAAAGTAATTAAGTGGCAGCAAACATTACCGAGCATACAACCTTTTTATAGTGAGTTTAGACAAATATTTTATTTTATTTTTAAGATAATACTTATAATATTGTAAACAATGTCAGAAATACTTAAATATTTATTGACAATATAAATAAGTATATATTTATGTATATTTATTGATCAACAAAAATAAATCTGTTGAAAACTGAAAAATGTTGTAAACTATAGTATTTTAGATAATGAATAGTTTATAAGTGTGCACTGGATTTTGTGTGTTGGAGGGATCTAGCATACATTGAAGCGTGAAATTGGACATGTTTTTGTCAGTTGGTTCCAACTCGAAAGAGGGGCTCATTAATATCAGGCAAACAAAACTAGTTAATATATACGTAACTATATTTATTACTCAGCAAGTCTGAGATTTGACGATATTATTGAAAAGTTTGCAGAACAAAAATCAAGAAAATATTTATGAACATTTTAATTAAGTTTGACTTATAAACATAGTTTTATAAAAGTAGTATTAAAATCAAAACTATAGATAATTAAAAAAAGAAAAATGTTTATTCATTGTAGTTTGTGTAATAATTATATAAATATTACGTTATTTAGTGTTAGATGTTTAGTGTCCTTAAATATTAAATAATTATATTTACTCAATACAATTTTATTGGGTCCATGAATTAGTAAATCACAACCTGTACTGTGTCTTATAATTTTTGAATGATATATTATGTAGGGTACTCATTTTTTAATTAATTAAATACTATTAAATTATATAGATAGAAATAAATAATTAAATATATTTTTATAGTGATAAATAAGTAATATAAATATATGAAATTCTATTATATTATAGTTATATACACATTTTTCTTTTCAAAAAGAACTGACTATAAAAAATATATTTTATATAATACAATATGTACATAATGTACAATATCTACACACTATAACAAAGTATAAAATACTTACTACTTATTACTATTCAGTATTCACTTATTTTATATTTCTTACTAACATATTATTGGTAGTTACTGGATTCGATATCAATACTGCTAATTTTTTTTTAGTGGTATACCATTTTTATGTTATTTTTTGATTAATTTTCTTATTGAGTAGTGAACTTATTCATTCTTTGCTTATTCATATTACTATTATTAGAAGGCTAGATTATTCTGTGTATTTTCATATAAGTCGTGTATTTTTTGTAAAAACAAAAAAAATGTATTGACAATAATTAGTAGCTAGATACCTTGTCATTCAATGATCTATTAATAAATTATATTAACTATCTGATAGTTACTATCAGACCCTTAAAATATGATGAATCATAAAAAAGAATGAAATTGTTTTATTTTATTCTTTATTATACGTAGTATAATTATATGATTTAATATTTTAATATTATTCTTATAATCTTATAATAATAATAATGTACTTTTGGCCCATCAAAAAAGTACCGAGACCCTACTTTGACATATTGCAACTCATAGAATATAAAATACTGATTTAGACAATATTTGATACTGGTTATAGGATATCATTTGTGCAGTATGCCAACATTAATAAAGGAAAAGTAAATAGGTAATATTTTGATATTATTTTTTCATTGAATCAACATTTATTACATAATTTTTTGTATATGGTATAATTTTCAAAATATTTTAATAAATCTTGAAAATATGCAAGCATAATTATTTTTTATAGATATTTAAAAAGTTAAAATTTGAATAAAATTACGTATTTTAATGAGAATGACGATGATAATAATTATAGTGAAACCAATAAATACCACATTCTCGGTTGCCGTAATTTTATCAGTTATTTAGAAGTGTGTGCTATTCAGAGGGGAAAAGCATTCGGAAAAATTCATAACTTTAACGTATGTACAACATTTATATAATACTCGTATGTATAATAATGATATATGTATATTTGTATTATTTTAATTTTTAATACAAATATTAATTGTACTTGTACATATTATTATTTAAAATTATGATATTACCTATTATGTATGTAAAAATTATTGAAAATGTAAGTAAAAATAATTTTAAAATAAAAATTAACATTTATTGAAAAAATCAATTACTTTAGCTTATTTATAACCTTGATGTATAGTAATTTCGTGTACTAGAATATTTTTTAATTATTCAACTGCTAATACGATTATATGTAATGGAATCACATACACAACTAAATACGAATAGGATAACTTCACAGAGCATAAATTAGAAAAATGTTTTCATCGACGTAATAATGGACGGATAAGATAAATTATAATTGTACATAGTATAATAATGTTTAGTCGTAAGATTATATTAGATAGATATTAATAAATATTTAATAGATATTTATTAAGGCATTTTACGATTGTTCTATATTTGCAATAAAAATTATCAAAATCAAAAATATTATATTGTCATAAAAGTGTCCGTTATTTAAGAATTTTCCTTTATAAAAGTGTTGATAATGTCCCCGTACCCATAACAACGTCCGCTATTTGGAAGTGTTCGTTAAGGGACGTTTCACTGTATTTTGTTATAAATCAAAACATTATTCATGAAGACTTATAATTGTACATATATAATAATAAAATAATTAATTTTACTATAATATGCAATGATATTTTTTTATTTATTTTAAGATGTTATCTATTTACACTATGTACCTACCTATTTTTATTGTTTTACGGTATTTACAAAAATATGTTATTTAATTTTGAATTAGATATAATATAAATACATATTATTATAATAATTAAATACTAATAATGTAATAAATGCATTATTTTCGGAAAAAAATATATCAAACTACCGCAGATAATACTAAAAGTAAAATAAATGATTTTAATGCTTTAATAGCTATATATCAAAAAATATATTATGAAATGTACTTATAACGATGTACAACTCTGAAAGACGGTCTCTACTCAAATCGTTGTTCATAACAATGATATATAATTGAATTTAAACGTAACACACCCGTAGGCCATAACAGTAACCCACTCGACACAATCGACACTAGTAGAGTGGTACCCACTTGTTCGTCTTTTTTGTATTATAGTTATTTATGTTAAAAAGCGATGTTTAGCTAGACATGCTTCATTTAATTATATTATTAGTTTTATTATTTTCTCAATAATCAATATATAAAAAATATTTCAAAATAAAAAAATACAATAAGTAGTTAATAATTTGTAAATGCTACTAGTTGTGTTCTGAACAATAATTATAAATTATGTAATAAAAATAAAAATAATAATGATTTTTATACTATCATTATTATTATTGAGTAATTATATAAAAATGTAAAGTATATACTATACTGAAAAATAGTAAAATGGTAAAATTACTTTTTGACAATAATATTTATGACGCGCAATTCATTTTTTACGATGTTTGATAGTGACAAAAAATAGTTACTAGAAAATATTGACCAAAAATGATTACAGATTAGACCGACATACACTTATAATATTTGTTTACATTACATACACATATATGATACTTTAATCTTTAATGTCATCATCTTAAATTGTCTATATTATTTCCTTTATACATAATTGACTGCGTATTCCATTACTAAAATTATTAATTAATAAAAAAAAGCATAATGTTTCTTATTATAATTAAATACATGTAATATGTTTTATAATATAAAATATTACAATAAATCATTGTCATTAATATTAAAATTGTATCTTTCTAGCCTTAGTTGCGAAATCGTCTATAATATCATCATAGCTGATTGAATTGTTCGTTTTAAATTAAATTGATAATATTTTCAAATTTGTAAGACGTTCCTGTCTTAAACGTTGAGCGTAGATGGTTTTTTATAATTTTTAATTTACTAAAACTTCGTTTACAAAAAGCCACGGTCATCTATTTCTATGTTTGAGTATAATCTTTTAAAGAACTAGAATTTATCACGTTGATCACACCCATTAGAGATGCTGTATTTAAATCAGAAAATAGTAACAACGCTTGGTGTTTGAAACATATTAGTTCTAAAACTAACTCTGTTCCATCTGAATCTTTTGAATATTTCATTGCTAAATCAGATGCATATTTATTATTTTATTATTATATCGTTTAATTGATATTGGAAACTAACAGATTATTTCGATTAAAATTGAGATTTTAACTAAGATTAAAAATAAATAAAATAAGTTTGATAAAATGCCTTTAATTTACATATGTGTGTATAATTTATTTGCAATTTTTAATAAATTAAATTAAGGAAACATACTTGATAGCTGATACACTGTACCTAGTTCAGCATTACAGCACTGGCTCTTGTATCGAAAAATACTGTTACTGAAGAATTAGGATTACACTAAGTACTATATAAAATACGGAAACCGACTGGCGACTACAAAGAAACGTAGGTATAGTGTACTAATATATAAGGTATTAATATAAAGATAAACTTTAATATCTATTCTGTATAGATATTATATTAAATAAAGTTGGATATCTGTCGTCATATTAGTTAAATAATCGGGAAACCGGCCGTTTTTGGTAATCATTATTATAGCCGTTCTTCTTTCGTGTCTATATGACTATGCATTTCATACACGCAAAAATAAAACATATTATATGGATATATAATACAAAAATAGTAAACACTTATAAATAAACATTATCAAGGCGCAATCCAATATGTAACTTTTGTGCATTACACATTTACCCTGAATTTTAATAAAACTTTAAATAATTTATGAAAAAAAATATGTTATTAAGAAAAAATCAATTTTAATTTAACTCAAATGCGCCCTTGGCAAACGCCCATTTCGCCAACCTCTAGTTACGGCACTGTGTATTTGTATTACATTAAGACCATTAAGTAAATTATAGGACTTGAAGGTACACCGTATATTATTATTGTTTAAATTCGCTTATCTCTTTATATATCTGTATTGTATAATAAATATTTTACGTGTATTAAACATTTTTTTTATCATTTCAATATTTATTTCACTTCCAAAGAGAAATCTAATAGAATGTTTTTTTTGTTTAATGTTTTAAGTTAAATATTATTCGTGGTAACTTAATACTTTTATGTACATCATAAATTATGTAATGGCATTTAAAAAATATATAGATTCATTTTAAGCTGTTATACCGATTTATATCATGTACTTATAACACTGTTTTACGATAAGGTGATATTTATAAATTATAATTGAATAACAATAATATAATATAAACATCTAGGTAAATATTATTAAAATAATTTAATACTAATAACATAATCAATGAAATGCTTTTATCAAAAATTAATTTAATCTACGGTAGTACTAATAAAATGAATTATAGGAATAATAAAAAAAAAAAGCGAGCAAGTGGATACCTTTCTGCTGTAATGTTGTACAGTAGATGTCTAGTCGTAGATGATTGTGAGGGATGTATTAAATTTGAATTTAATGATATATTATTATATACGAAAAACGATTACAAGTGTGAGGCATTCGATGTGCCTGAAATAAAATAAACAGCGTACATTTTAAAATACCTTTGTAATAATGTTCTGTGTAATTATGATTATAAATATTAAATAGTACAGCTTACATTATCTAATGTGGGTACCTACAGGCTGGATCACACTATGCGTTTTGTCGGTTGCCGACTAACAGGAGCCGATCGGTAATTGAACCGCAATACTCAAAATAAATTAGGTTTAAATATAAAACGCGTTATTAGGGCCAGACTAGACCGATTTGCGGAACCGATTAAAAACTGTCTGAAAGCGACTGCAACGTGTTGCGGCCCAATTATCCTGATGCGTTTCGGGATGTAAAGTACAACATATGCAATTCAGTTTGTCCGGTCATACTTGCACGGATTATCGGTGACCGAAATTAAAAATTTTACGAATAATTAATAATAAGCATTTTTAAATTTAAATAATTAAAAATTTATAAAATATATTTGTAATATACATTTATATATTATTATATTTTATTTATATTATAGATGTATATTATTACTTATTAATATAATTAGTTGATACACGTTTAAAATAAAAAAATAAACAAATAATTCGAAATAACACGACCTTTTAGTTATTTTTTTTTAAATATTATTGTTTTTAAATTATCTATAAATTATGTTTGATACGAAAAAATTAATTTTGGAGGTTCAAAACTTCTCATGCCTCTGGGACATGAGTTCTCCTTTGTACAACAATAGGGATATAAAAAAGGTTATGTTGGCGCAAAGTGGCAGAGTGTTTGTACCCCGAATGGTTGAATCTTGACGACAAAGAAAAAGAAGAAAAAGGTAAATTCTAAATAATTAATATGTGTTATATAGATAACGTAGATAAAAATATAAAATTAAAATTAAACTTAATTTTTTTTAGATTTTACCTCATTATCTTTTTTCCGGACTTATGGGATTTCGAAAGTTCGTGATTTCCTTCGTTAAATTTGATCGGACCTTCTCGATACCTCTTCAAACGAGGAAATCGACATACGATAATAGTCAAAAAAATTTTCAGGATATTTTTTTAGATTATTATAAAACACTTGAAATTGTATGTCGTGTTCTCTACTACTATTTATAGGATTGACCCAATACCTTCTGCGCTTATGTGCTGGTTCTTCAAGTTCACCAGCAGCTTCAGCCATACAAATTATTTTCAGAAGAGAACTCATTTCTATGTATAGTTATAATTATTAAAATTAAAATGTATTAAACTCATAAATTAAATCTATTATATTTTGAATTTATCAACACTTACCTGATTTAAAATGTATAGAGTATAATAATAATATGCTTTTAGGAGATTAATAAGTACTTAAAAGAACAAGTGAATACGTTTGTTGCACCAAACAGACTAAACCATCGAATAACATGTTGGCTAGTTTGATTTTCATGATTATATTATATATAACTTATAATATTAGATACATTTCGTTGAAATCAAAAATCAGTTTAAAATTAAAAACGATTCCCGCGCTTTTTAATCTTGTTTGTATGAATTCGGTTACCGACAAAACGCATAGTGTGATCCAACCTTATGGGAATATGAGTATTTCCACGAAGATATTGTAGATATGGACGTGGACGATCGGTGTAATTATTATGACAATCTTTTATCGTTGTCGTAAAAAGTATTTTATTTTGTGCGATTATTCACCTAGTGTATTAGCCACTTTAATATATAGTCGACATTCGTTGTTATGTTCAGGTATCACATATGTTAATTAAAAAAATTAAACCCCCCCCCCCAAAGTTCAGGTCTAAGTACGCCACTGATTTGTAATACAGATTATATTAACATTTATAGCTAATATAAAATTAAAAACCATTTTAAATTCCAAATATCTATAATAAGTCAAAATATTTTTAAAATGTGAAAATTTCAAATATATTAGGTTATTTATTTTTTTGACAACAATAAAATATCAAAATAGTTTGATGAAAAATAGTTATTTTATGGATGAATATAGAATGTTGTAAACTTCAAACAATCATAAAAAAATAAGTTTTTGGTAGATTTTTTTTTTATATATGTTTTTAAATATATAAAATCTTTTTATTAAATTCTTAAATCTTAAATATCAAAAAGCAATTTCTCATGAATTTCTAACTACAAAACAATTCAAAAATTTTCGATGTATTATAAATTTTGTTGAAAGTATAAATTTAAACACAAGTATAAAAATTTTATGATCATATATGTTCGATGTTTTTTAATTGGTAAATTAACAACTTTGAGCCTTGTATTACATTTCTAAGCTTTTTTACCCAGTCAATAATTTTTTATTAAAATTCATAAAAAAAAAAATAGGAACATTTTAAATGTCTATTAATAGCTCAGAATCAAATTATACTATGGTCTACGAATAGAAAATTCTCATATAAATATTAAATGAAGATTTTAAATATTTACGGTTATTATAGTTTTTAAAGTTGTAATGAAAAAACAATTATCTAATTTAGGGACGGACTGGGTCAATATTTCGGACTGAAAATTTGGTTATAACTGTTATAAGTATGTTAAAAATATAATAATAAAAAAATCTCAACCTATCATTTAAAAAATATTTTCAACACATAATATAGACATAAACGGGTGTCTCCGTTTTTTGTTAAATTATAAAAAAACGTCATTTGTTTTATCGCCAGTTATAAATTATAGAATTTTAAAGTTTGAGAACTCTTACGTTAAGATTTAATATTATATATTTAGTAACTATGTGTGTATAGGTATGTACTTATTTATGCATTATATATATTATGCTTTCTGTTATTTCATAATCTTAACTATATTATTAATTCCTAAAATATTATCAGGTCATTTAATCTATTATTGTAACAGGGCAACAGGATTCTTCCGGTATCCCATCAAGCTGGTCCGCCTCTGACCTAATTACAACAATCGTTAGATACCGTTAATAAATACGTTAAACATAATGAATACGGTATAAATAGAAGCTTCACAGTATCATTATTCAATACATTTAATCAATTTTAAGTAGGTATAACTTTTTAATTATTTCCAATTCCTAAAATAATATAAGCATACTCAGTAGATATTTTGTCATTTATTATTTTAGCAATATAATATAAGACATAATTTAGACATTAGACCTGTCTAATAATAAAGTATGAAACAACTATTCACTGAAACTCAACTTTCAACAACTTTATAACATTCAAAACAAGAAAATATATTATTACTATCAATCAAACTTCAATTTTCGTGGAAATTTATTTTCCCATTTTACGATATAAATAATTTACTTTGTAAATAGTTTAGAGGTACTTTAAAATGTCGAACAACGTCATGCGTTTGCTAGAAGTATCAAACGCTAAGCACAAAAGATAATAATATTATCTTTTTTGTCATAGATAGGAGCTTAATACAATGCCACACGAGATTAGAGGCGCACGTGACTGGTGAGCAGCGATGAATCCGAGTACGGTTTACAGCCGCCACGTCGCGTCGTCCGACAAAACGGAAAACACCATAAAACGTAATGCGATAAATAAAAAGGTTTCACTCCAATCATGGAGTATGGACTGCTCGCACAACGGACCGACCGGAGACACGTCATGCCGCCGCCGCCGCCGCCGCCGCCGCCTCCAGTCACCGTCGAAGGCCGATATAAACATATGCATAACGTGAACACGACAGTGTGGAGTACAGACTAGACCGCTAGACGGAGGCAGTTGACTGTCGAGTCGTGTCGTTCCGTTCGCGAGCAAGTGGTGTGATCAGGGACGTCTGGGTTTGTGCACCGTTGCGACATCGCGCGAAACGTTTCGCACTATACGACGTCCGGTCGAAAATCTTGGATTCTTTTTTATTTCCGTGTCGATTGATAATAATAATTGCCCGCTTCCTCTTTCGCATAGTTTCTCACTCTAACTCACTGATAACGATACGCGTTTCTCTGTAATCCAAACACAATAAATAATAATAATAATAATAATAATAATAATAATAATAATAATAATAATAATAATTAATAATAATAACAATAACGAAAAATATTAATATTAATAATTATTAATTTCTCGCGACGATGTCGATGTGTAAATAAAACGGTACGGGCCGTGTCCGAGTCATCTCCGATTCCGTTCGTTTTCATAATTTCGCGTTGGCGGTTTTCACGTCAACTCGCCACCATGGTAATCGGCTGTTCGGGTCACTGTAGTTGAGTGTAGAAAGTGCGACACGAACATTTCTTGTGCCGAACCGTTTGGAGGCCGATCTACGTCGGACGCTACGTCCCTGCCGTGTCGTCGGACGACATGATGTATGTGCGGGGCCAGTGACGACGGTTTGGTAATCGCCACTAGCTGTGACCAGTCGCCCGATCGCTCGGTGCCCGTAGCTATTGATGTGTTTGTACGTCATGATGTCATCGAGCACGAACCGAATGATACAGCCCAGGAACCTGGCTTCGATATTGATGAAATTACATGGTGCGTTTGCCGAAGCCATTACATCACCAAAAGCTTCTATCGATAAGCGCACACTAGAGAAGACATGGAAACTAATGGACAAGGTTGTGAAACTGTGTCAACATTCCAAGATGAACCTGAAGAACTCGCCGCCATTCATACTCGACATACTGCCAGACACCTATCAACGGCTCAGGTTCATTTACACACAATATGAGAATGACCTTTCTGAGTTGTACAATAATGAGCATTTTAATGTCTTCATTTTGAATGTAATACGGAAATGCAAACAAGCCATCAAATTGTTCAAAGAGGGCAAGGAGAAAATGTATGATGAAAATTCGCACTATAGGAGAAATTTAACAAAATTGAGTTTAGTGTTCAGCCATATGCTCAGTGAGCTCAAAGCGTTATTTCCAAACCATAGATTTGCTGGTGATAAGTTTAGGATAACCAAAAGTGATGCTGCAGAATTTTGGAGATCTAATTTTGGAATGAGGTAAGTCTTTAATGTATACATAACTTTTAAATAATTTTACAGCTAATGATGTAAAGGAAAATGTTAAATAAAATACATAGGTAATTTGAAAATAACAAAAATAAATTTTATTTATCTAACAAAACTAAGGAAAAACAATTGATTCTTCTAATTACTTATATAAGTTATTAAAATATAGCCCAATATGTTTTTAATAAGTAGGTTACCATATAGGTGTTCACATAAATAAATATCAACTATGAATAAAACGTATATTTTGCATTATATCAATAGTTTATAATGTTAGTATGTGCCTATCTATTTAGTTTAATTACCTATATATACAATGATTTTATAGTACTAAGGTATTTTTTATTTTTATTATTGTTTTCTTTATAAATACATATATATTATATGCTCACTAAATTACTGGGCCAACTTGTCTTTTTGTTTAATTAATATTCTAAAAAACAAATTTAACTTTTATCTTTTTACTTTAGCTCGATTTTTAGCTATATCTTTATAATATAGTAAAAATAATATTATCTATTATACCAAACAAAAAATAATTTAGTATGAGTTTTTATATTACACATGAAAATGACTTGGTATTTATTTATATTTTTTAATTTTAATTTTAATTTTAAGGAAAATAGCTATATAGATAATAGGTATAATAGAGGATATAATAATATATCCATATTATTCAATATCATACATTTTTAAAAGGTAATCACTAACTATAAATTATATTTTGAAATTTAATGTATAATAGTAGGTATATGGATAGATATATAAAAAAACTGTTTAATATAAGTATATTATTTAAATCTGAATCAAATTAATATATCAAATATATGTATTTTGATTAGTAATACCTACTTATGAGGTTAAATATTTTAATCTATGTAATAAAACAAAAAAGTATTCAAATGTTGGGTAAATAAATAATATCTTTTCTTCTGGGTAAGTATTTAAAATATTTATATTCCTATAGTACAAACTTTAGATGTTTATTTACAAATAATACATTTTAGACTATGTACCTTCAAAGTATTATTGATAAATTTAAATTATCAACAATTTAAATAACATTAACCAGCATTCCCTGTATTACTTATAGATAATTTATGAACAAATAGAATTATTTACCTGGTTAGATCTCTTTTTGACTAAAAATATTAATAACTAATGTAAAATTCAAATCTTACTAGTTTCACTTTGGATTTATTGTTGTTGAAAATAATAAAACAAACCAGCTGGTTTCTTTGAAAAATACTTAAATTAATTAATCAAATGATTTACATTACCTTAGTAGGTACATTGTTTTATATAGATTTTAAGTAAAAATATAATTTTAATTTTAAAGTTATACCTCTCTCTTTGCCTCTCCCTCTAATGAATCATTTTTAAAATATAAAATATTATCCATTAGCATAATATTGTTATTATTTTTCACAATTTATGGAATATCACTGTAAAACAATATAAAGCTCTTTAAAATTAATTGCAATAATATTAATCTATTTTATTGCTTCACCGTGTTTAAGTTATTGTGACTCGATTATACCCAACTATACATATGTATAGTCGGTATTTATAATAAAAACAGATTATACTGATTTTAAACCTATACATTTTAATAGAATATTTAAAATTTTACTCTATTTGATTCATATTCATATTGTTGTATATATTAATAATTATTGTAGCATACTTATCATCAATTAAATTTATTATTTATTAGATTTAATATTTATTGAAGTTTAAATATGTAAGCTAGATAAATAATATTTTTATTAATAAAAATTGTGTAGTCCATGAGAGAATACAGTTTTGTTTGCTTATGTAAAATTAGATAAGTACAAAGAGTACAAATATTTACATACTTTGATAAAGCCAGTTTTAGCTCTTTCGGCGCCCAATACAAGAATTATTTTGATAACAATATCAATTCTAATTAAAAAGTAGTTATACTTATTTTTTTAGAATTTATTAAAAGAATTCAACATTAGTATATTTTTACTAAATAATTCTCAACATGTATTGTTGTTGATTTGTAAGTTGAGGATATTAGTATTTGAAATCAAATCAATGTATATAAATACACCAATATTGATTTTATTTTTATCTGAGTTGTTCATCTGTATATTCATTAATAATTAGTTTGGGTATTTATAAATATATAGTTTTTCCCTTATTTATACATTGTTCATCTTGTTTAATTAGTATTTGTTTTTATGATGTTTATAATTGTTTTTAATATTTATAGTAGCACTGTAATTAATTATTGTTAGTCACTATAATGTACTTTCTTAAGATTATATTTTAATTATACAAATTGAATTCATAAAGGGGGATACCAAAATCTGACCATCTACTTATAATTAAAAATACATTATATTAGAACTTAATCAGTTAATTATTTAAGATAAACTACTGATGAAAGTATTCAATGTTTTTATATTTATTGCTATAAAACAAATAACTGTAGAATATAAATTATGTTGAACTTTAGAACATATTTGGATTTTAGTTATTGGTTATTATTGAAATATACAATTAATATTAGTATGCATACATTGTAAATACATGGGTTCATGTGTCAATATATTATGTATCATAGTTATATTATAATATAAGACAATATTTCCAAATGTAAAAACACATATAGGTATGACTATATGGCGTCAATGATGAGATATTATAGGGCTTTTGGTTTACATTAGAGCTACTCGGACACAGTATATCATACAATATGTGACTAGATCAGTTGTATGTTTCGTGCATATTATATTGTTATTATAATCATAAAGTTGTGTTACTATCTATGTTAAATATCTAAATTCTAAATTCCATTCAAGCTTCAATTTCAACAATTATTTAAATTGACAATTTTTTATTAATAATGGACTGTATTTGAGGGCATTGTCACTAATAAATAAATACAAATATAAGAACCATTTTAATAACTTAATATAAAATATTAATTTCAAAGTAGTTGAAAAATGTTAAACCTTTTGTACTAATCCAGCATCTACTACCTATATTAACTGTTACAATTTTCAAAATAATTAAAAACAAATTTTTATATTCAATTTTGTTTATTTAATAAGTACTTGTAGAGACTAATATTTTAAAGAATTAATTTTGTATTGTCTTGGACAGTGGCGTGGCATGAGAGTTGATGGCCCTAGAGTTGGAGGCTCTCTTTAACGTACAAATTAAATAATGATTCTATGAGGTAAAAAAACAATATATGTAAAGGTACCTGTATTATTTTACTAATTATAAATTTATAAAAACAACGACATTAAAATATAAAGTGTTATAATATATAGTATAATTAAAAATTAACTTTCCTAGCCTTCACTTGAGCAAACTCGTCAATGACGTCATCCAAATTTAATTACTGTGCCTGCTTATTTTCATTATAAATTTATTTCATTATTGACAAACCACTCAGCCGTTTCTCCAACATTGTACTTTATAATAATTTTTTATTATTTTTGTTTTGAAAATGATCGCTCTGCTGCCGCAACAATTATAGGTAATGTCAAGTATAAAATTAAAGCAGTGAATACATCAGGGTATGTAGTTGCAAAAAAAGAATTTTCAATAATTAACATTTCTTTTGTTATCTTTAACTTGACTGAAAAGATAGTATCTGATGAACAAAATCTGAAGAAATATCTTGGTCATACTTTTTTATAGTGTTTCTGCTGACTTGTATAATTCTTCATCATTTGATTTATTTAATGAAATTGGTTGTAAGTATTTAAAGAAGTGAGATACGTAATTAAAACTTTGAAATCTCTGTTCCGTTAATTTGCCAGTAATTTCACAATCAAGTATAATATTAAATAATTCAACATCAAATTTTTTTCAGGTAACTTTTTAACCTTTGGTTTTCACAAATCTCAAAAAAAGAATTGTATCATGTCTTTGATTTTTAAATGTTAATATTATACCCCATTTTCTCGAAAAATTTGTATCTTTTGTAAAATATTCCAAAAAATTTTCCCTTATAATTTTTAATTGACTTGTTAATGTTTGTAGAAGTTCTGTAGATATACGAAGATCCACATCACTATATTACAACAATTATTGTGCGACACCATCTACTAAGAGTACACCTACTAGTATAGCGCTTACAATTAATATAAAGTTAACATTTTCAAGATTTTTAAAGTTTGTTCAGTTTCTAAAATTTCTTCTTTATTTTTAGATAGTAATATTATTTTTGTAAGAGCTTTTAAAATATTTAGAAATTCATATAGAATTCGAGAAATAGCTTGATGTCTTGATAACCTGGCAGAGCAAACTTATTTAAATGTAACTCCACCAACTGGTAAAATTTTGTAGTCGTTGTGATGTTGCTTTTACCACGTTCGGCATTCAATTTTATCTAATACCATCGATCATAAATGATATGCTATAATAGTTTATTTTTATAACAATTACTCATTTGAAGAACTAATGATGTATGATGATATACCGTTGTTGTACAATTTTTTTTCATAATCAAATTATTTTCAATATAAATATTATTTAATTTTTTTTTTGATTATGGTACAGGTCCTGTGCCTCCCCCCCCCCTCAACTTGGACTTAGGGGCCTCACTAGCCTCACCCTAGATACTCCATAGGTTTGGATTCCAATTAAAAAAATTAATTTAAAGAATTGATTCTTTGTTATATTTGTCAATATAAATGGATAATACTACATTTTTGTTAATTCATAAAAGAAAATATCTTTACTTAAAATAATTTATATTTTGGTCAGTCCAATAATAATAAATTTTTATACTCAAAATATTTTTATTATATAACTATATCATACTTATACAATGTATTATTTTGTTTCAATCGTCTAAACATATTGGCTTATATTTACATTAATTTTTTTAGTAAAATAAAATCATTTTAAAATAACTAATTTATAATTTTATCATTTATCAACTTATTTTTATTTTTGTATAGCACTGTAGTTCCTTGGAAACTATTTCGTAGTGCCCTTCATGACGTTCATCCAATTGTCAGTGGATTAGAAGCTATGGCGCTCAAATCAACAATAGATTTAACATGTAATGATTACATATCAAATTTTGAGTTTGATGTTTTTACCAGGTAAATAAATGAATTATCTACATGTTATTTTTTAAGTTTTTAAAATTTACAATTGATATATTTTTGGAAATTGTATTATTGTTTAGATTATTTCAACCTTGGCCAACTTTATTAAGAAATTGGAAAATATTAGCTGTTACGCATCCAGGATATGTTGCATTTTTAACATACGATGAAGTTAAAGCTCGTCTAGAAAAATTTATCACCCGTCCAGGAAGGTTTGTAATTTTATATATAACACCTGTTTCAAATATTATATATTTAATATAATATATTTTTTGGTACTTCTTATAAATCTGATTAATCTGATTGTTAATATTAAGTACTTTTAATAATAGGATAATAATAATAATTCAATATAACAAAGTATACAATATACATAGATACTTAAATACATAAACTATGTAATATAATTTGGTGTTAATATTTTATATTTTATTTAGTATCTATATCTACTTCCAGATTAATTAGATATAAGTTTTCAAAAGTTAAATCAATTGTTACACTCATACAACTTGTTATAAAAAATAAATTTTAAATTGTTTTAAGAAAATTATTTACAATTCTTTCTTTTAGACCTTTTATAATCAATAACCTATTTGTGTCCAAAACTAAGAAATAGAGGAAAAAATAAAAATATCAGTTATTTATTTTTAAATTTAAACAAAAATAGTACATACAGTTAATTATTTATTAGTATTATTAAAATCTTTTCATAATTTTAATGAATAATTTATATTCCATAGATTTATTGTTGATTAGTATAGTTTAGTTTATTAATTAATTATATTGATTTGTTATTAGTTATGTATTCCGTCTAAGCTGTACACGGCTAGGACAATGGGCCATTGGTTATGTGACAACCGAGGGTGAAATATTACAGACCATTCCTCAAAATAAATCTTTATGTCAAGCATTATTAGATGGTGCACGTGAAGGATTGTAAGTATAGTTTAACAAAAAAAAAAATAATTTTTTTATTATTTACAGTGTAAATTGCATTTTATATCAATACATTTATCAGCTTTTATATTTTGTTTGAATGATAAAATTTGTTAAATTTTATTTATATATTTAAAAAAAAAAATGTGAAATATTATATCAAAAATAAAAATGTTCATAATTCCGGGCGAATTGTAAAAAATGAATTAAGTATGACCTTTTATGATTACTGTTAGGTAAAATACTGTTCAGTAACTATAATTATTTTCTTATCATAGTTTAAAAGATATTTGATAGTTATACTTGAATATTATTTTCATTTTTATGCATACTACCTATACTCTATAGCAGCGGTTCGCAAACTGTGGTACACGAAAGGCTATATAGTGGTATGCAGAGGGCTAATTTTGGATAATACACTTATTCAATTATTTAATTCACATCTTAAAAACTAATAAATTAAAAATAATTAAACTATAATTGTAGTGTTTTACTGCTTTATTTAAAAAAAAAAAAAAATGTATTTAACTGAATAATTTGGATTTTGAATCGTTCTATTTTTAGTCATTAGAAGTACACGGTTAATTGATAATATATCTAGGACCTAGGTGGTAGTACGTAAAAAAAGTTTGAGAACCACTGCTCTATAGTACAACTGTTGCATTTTAAACTATAGATATATTTATGTTATTACTTACCATATTGTAACTTAACTCTTTTTTGGACATTTTTATTTCTGTTTTGTTAAAAATTTGTTTATTAATCAATTTTTTAATTTTATTCAGTTATCTCTATCCAGATGGACAAAAAGGAAATCCAGATCTATCAAACGCCGTAGAACAAAGTCCAGAAAATCATATCAGAGTTACACATGAGCAATATGAAATGTATTGTGAAATGGGATCTACTTTCCAGATATGTAAAATATGTACAGAAAATGACAAAGATGTTCGCATTGAGCCATGTGGTCATCTTCTATGCACACCATGTCTGAACTCTTGGATGGTAAGTCAGCATGTACAATGTCATGTATTATGCTTTACATCAAAGCCTAGTGTATTTTACATTATTAGTGATTTTAATTATGTTAAAATAATGATTGTATTTTTTATTCATTTTTTCTGTCAGGAGTCTGATGGCCAGGGCTGTCCATATTGTCGAGCCGAGATAAAAGGTACTGAACATGTCGTGGTAGACCCATTTGACCCAAAGAGAGTCAAATATAAAAGTGTTCCCATCATGCCCATCGTAGTACAACATTCTGAGGATGAAGAAGATGATGAAGATGATGAGGTAGTGAAATAACATACAGTGTCGTCGTCATCGGCGACATTTTTCCAGCAAGAAAAGTATAATAGTAACAAATAATGATAATTAAAGAAAAAAAAAGTCATCGAGACTATTTTACTGTGATATCACTTTGTAGACTTTTTTAAATTGTCTGCATTGAATATTTCGATTTAAATATAACGCAACAAAATAACCATTGACGATATGTATTTTTGATAGGTATTTTTTTTCGTATGTGATAACTGATATGTCAAATAAAATATTCGAATAAAATGTGATAGAAAATAAGAAGAGTAAAGCATATATATATTAATTATATTTTTTAATTAAATCAATGACAATAGGATATAATGCAATTGAGTATAGTGATTATATTTTAAGGTACTATGTGATTGTGTGTTTTTTTTACATTAATTATAGATTTATATATTTGTCCTAGTTAATTTTTTGAACCCTATGATTTGAAATCGAATTCCATTTTTATTTTTAATTACTGCTATGTATTAAAATGATTTATATTTTCTATTTAAATGTGCTATATAGACACATAATATGTTAATGATATATTATAAAATGTATCAGAATTAAAATATTCCACGTTAAGAAGAGCAATACTAATATTTTTTTATTCTTCCAGTATAATGCTATTTGTTTATTTTAATTGTATGGAGGTTTTTTTTATATATGATTAAGGTATTTAAAAATATGACTGTATAATCTGACAATCGATTGTTGACTATAATTATTTGCATAGATTTATGTAATTCTTTCCAGAATGTAGATAGTAATCTTTACACTTGTAAAAATTTATCTAGTTTAAAATGAAAATAAATTTAAATGTTTCGATCCATAAGATTTTTAATCATCGGGTTCATGGTAGATTTATGTAACAAATGTATTATTATTATTCATTGGTTTTATATATTTAGAAGTTGATTTCTAGTCTCCAAGCAATCTAGTCTAGTTAAGAAATTGTATTTTTCGTTTCTCTTATGTATATATATTTATATATATATATATATATATATATATACATATAGATAATAATAGGTATATATAATATATATGCATATCTCTTAACTCTAAAACATTAAACCTTAAAACATTTCTTGCATAGTCATATTTTCTAATTGTTTTATTACATATATTTATATGTATTTGTATTATACTATTATATGTCATTAATTGTTTGAGTGTTGTACATTTTTTTGATAATCTACCAAGGTTTGGTTGGAATCCAATACACACTTTTCTGTTAATATTATGATATTATGTAGTGTTTAGAAGTTATGTGTTTTCTAGAGTTAAGTAGTGATTGATATTTTCTTTGTCTATTTGTATAATATTTTTAATATGTTTAATCAAAATCATTGTCGATATAACACTTAACGTATCATTTTGTTATAAGAAGTTTAATCTTATATTTCTTATTTCTGTAACAATCAAATATTTTACTCTATTGTACACGGTAACCAATATTTTCATATTTTTTTTTGTTTTTTAACGTGTTTCAATAAAATCTAATTTGAATTCTTTCTTTACACATATTGTATACTATATGACTTTAAAGCAAATATTTTTATTTTGACCAAATGTATATGTTATTGTATTAACATAGACTTATAATATATGTATATAATATTAATGTTATGTTTATATTTTAAACTATAGCAATACTATACAATAAATATTAAAAATATTGTGTAATATTTATCATTTAGATTTTAAACACTTATAAATGCAATAATATGTACGAAAATTATTATTAACTCTAATTGTAAACAAACTAAAGTAACGTTTATTTTAGGGGCCTTAAATATTATTGTAATATTACGAATACAGGGTAATGTAGTCTGCAAGAATTAATTTCTAGAGATGAATTCCAATATTATTATTTTAAGTTGTAGAACAATTTGTTGATTATTATATTTTTTATAGCCCATGGTGGCCAATTGACAATTATTATTATTATTATTATTATTATTATTATTTTATTATTATTTTTTATTGTACATCAAGAAAAAACGTGTGTGATTTCATATTGTATCGATCTTTGAGCTTGAGTAAAATAAGTAAAATAAATCAGTGTATGTTAAAATAAACTACATAATTTGTGTAAGGTGTAAATTATAAGAAATACGTGTATAATATATACTGTATTTTAGTATTTATTTTATTCATATTCACTTTAGTTTGTACTGCTATCGTAATTTTTGTAACATATTATATATTTTTTTTATTTGTAAATAAACGAAATAGCTAATTATTATCTGTGGACTTATTATCATACATGATGATTTGATAATTGTTATGTTATGTTTTGAATTAATCTGCTTAATATACCCAATCTTATCCAAAGCAAGTAGTATATACCATGTTGAACAAAAAAAAAAAAGAAATTGATACATTACATTTCAATAAATATGCATTCATTGAATTTGACATGAGTAAACTATTAATATAATGGAATGTTGCAGATGTTTAAATAAATAGTATTTGACTATGGAAACTATGACAGTAAAATTATTTATTTAAAATAATTTTATTTCATGGTTAATTTTATTAAGCTTTATTTTCATTAAAAACCTGTAACATATATTTAAATTCATAATTATATTATATTGTCACATACCTATAGTTTCTACTGATAAATTGAATGAATAAACTTACCCAAATACCTACTTATATTGATTGAAATGTTATAAATTTAAACCATAGATACAATTCTTAACTTAAGTCATCAGTTAATCATAATTTTTTTTTTTTTTACTAAACACAGATAACAGCACAATACAGTTATAACTTATAAGTACATAATAATATATCTTATTCATAATATGTCTGTCTATTCCTTTACGGCAGTAAGACTAATTAACAATTGTAACTGTGATGCTTTGTGATTGACACTTTGATATAAATAAAGGCTTTGATACCATTAAATAAATAATAACTTTTTACAAGTTTAATTATAAGTATATGGTATATCTTGGTTCAGTTTGATGAGTATGTTTCATTACGATACAGATGTGCTTTTCACTGTATCTTCATAATTTTCCTAATTTCCTTTATATTATCTCTTATGTGTAATTAAAAAAAAATAAATAAAATATAATTATTATTATTATACTATAAATGTAAACTACACTGTTTTTATTAAGCTGTTTTTATAATTTAAACTTTAGAAAATTGAAAAACAGAATTGAATAATCATTTTTCAGAAACAAATTAAATAGCTTTTAACTCTTCCGAACAATTATTCATAAGTAGCTTTGTAGTTAGTTAGGTATGTGGTATTGCAGTTAGTTGTACTACACGGTTATACTACCGGTTGCGGTGTGTTTGAATTCGGGTTACTACTGTGGTCATGGTGCAGTAATATAATAATATGTATCTAATATTATAATTCGGAACGAATAGATGATTGTTGTGCCTACCTATATGCTATATTATACGCTCAATGAAAACACAAATAAACGTATAGTATATAATATAATCTATAATATATGATACGTTTCTACTGAGAAAATCGAACAGCGAACAATGAAATAATATTTTAATGATTTATAATAAAAATAATAATAATAATGACCACGAACGATGACTATATTATACGCCGACGGTCGAGAAACGTCGAGTAACAAAACACAACAGAAATTATTATTTCCGGATCAATCAAACACAAAAACACTATTATCAGACGCCTCCTCCGCCGCCGAGCTCCTCTTCATACTGTTTACGAAAACAGTCTCCCACTGGAAAGAAGTCCCAACACCGTTGCTGGTACATATTCCACACGTACGTTTCTTGGCCGGTATATTCCGTGTCCGGTTTGTTGATTAGATGCATTAGGAAAAACCTGCAAACGTCGTGACACGGCGATAAGCGAATTTTTGTCGTATCAAGTAGGAGAAAAAAATACGCTTTTCATGCGATTATGCAACATATTATCTGGACTTGGTGGACTCTCCAAAGTTTGAGGAAAACCGGTGAATATAATAGGATGCAAAGGGAACAATTTCATCTGATCTGACCTAAAATCTTTCATTGCACCGCTGTGGAGGGTTGATGTAGGTACGCGTGGTCGGCGGTTACTGGTAATAATAATATATAAGTACTCACATGTAGTTGGCGAGATTGTGTTCTTCTTGTACGTGCGTGTCAAAACCGTGCGGCACTTTGTCGAAATAATCTTTGCCAATGCCGCATATGAAACAGTTGGACTCCATGTCCTCCTTGACGCTTTCCAGTTGATCACGTAGCTCTCCGAACGCATCAATGATCAAACCTTTAACATGAGTAGATATTGATATAATGTTTGATATGTATGGCAGTGGCAGTTACCGTAGGTAAAATTGTTATATTATTATATCGTACCTATATAAAAGACTAAGATATATTTTTCGTACTTTATATTAAACTATGCATTGTAATTTGATATGCCCTCTAAAAAAATATATATTTAAACTATTCACAAAAAGTATGAATTAGTGTAAAGTTTTTATTACTTTCATATTTTAGCTATCTTATTTCAGATTTAGGTATTATAAATAGAAAAAAAAAACAGTAAATTATAAAAACAAATAAGTGTTTATTTATGTCTTATATATCTCTTATCTGTTTAAAAACAGATATTTAAAAATATCACCAATATTATTTTGATTTTCGAGTGTAGGTAAGTTTAACATAGGTACTTAAAATGTCTTCAAAAATAGATTGTTCATAAATAATAAAAATCCAACAGACTATAACTTTGCCAATTTTGTAATTAAAAGAAAACTTTTTATGTAAAAATTATTTGGAATAAAATACTTTATCCGAATTTGTAGAAAAAAATTGGTGTCGCCATTTAAAAAAAAAAGTAAGTTTTATCGCGCATGCGCGTATCGAAAGGATTAAAAATTGACATTTATCTAAAAATGTGTATTTAAGTACTCTCTTTCATTTTTTTTAATACAAAATCATCCAACTGAAATATTTAAAGGTATCTCTTAGCGTAAACACACTGTATTTATATGAATAATAAATAGTACATTATTATTGTTATTACCTAATCTATAATCGATATATATATATATAACGGAATACAGTTAGTATGTATACGAGTATTACTAGCAAACCTCAGAAATTCCTCGGGCAAAACGCGAATTGTACGATAATTGGGCAAAATATCATGTTTCATCTTTTGCCCGGAGAACTTAGTTGTGACCAACCTTATTTAGGGAAAACCGTAGAGTCTTTAATACTATAATATTATTAATATTAAATATAAATAATTATAAAATAAATATTTTAGTTCAAATACAATTAAATAATAAATTTGATTAAATTTGCATAAATAATAGTAAAAATATATATAAATATATTAGGTGTATTACGTTAATTTTATGAATTAAAAAAGTTAGTATACCTATTTAACTATAAAAATACGACAAAAATATATTTTTGAGGCACTTACATATACGATATATGATTAATTATTATTCTCCTGCCTGCAATATTATATAAATTAGATAAGA
The DNA here is from genome assembly GCA_036289425.1 of Rhopalosiphum nymphaeae. Taxonomy (NCBI): domain Eukaryota; kingdom Metazoa; phylum Arthropoda; class Insecta; order Hemiptera; family Aphididae; genus Rhopalosiphum; species Rhopalosiphum nymphaeae. The sequence continues at coordinate 4,529,587 of JAZAQC010000001.1, read as the reverse complement.
TGTATTCTGTATATCTATAATAGAAAGAGTAGATAAAATAGGATAATACCGTGGTCCTTAATAATTGTAATAAAATCTTATGATAGAAGTTACCATGGTTTTGACCAAACGAGGTCACAACTTAAGTTTCATTCTGGGTGAAGGCGGAAATATAACATTTCGTACTAATATCTTTGGCAATTTGCGTTTTTCCGGGGCATTTCTGAGATTTTCCAACAATATATATATTATATTGTAATATATTACGCGGAAAAGATATTTTTACAAATATATATAAAAATCAATTTGTCAAAAATAAAATTAAGAAAAAAACTGTAAAAATATTTAGGCCATTACATACATTGTCATTTCGTATTACACACAGTATGCTATATATAATTTTAGTATCTGACCTCATCATAACTATTAATATATTATATGCTATATAATATATTATATATTTATGTTGTTAAATTGTTTCACGTTGGATTCCCATGTGATGATTAATCACCTGTATACTTTCACGGAAACCTTTAAGTTCAAACCATAATCCCTACAAGAACCTATTTTTAGACGTAATTAGAATAATTTCTAATAATTTAAAAAATCAAGTTTGTATGAGAATAACATTGCAAGTATATTATGATTACATTAAATATAATTATAGATATTAATTAATAAATAAACTTTTGCCTATTTTTTATAAATACATTTATTGTGTATATTTTACTTATATGTATTTAAACTTATTATTTTGTCGTTGAACACTTATTAGTGTTTATTTAAAAATGTATAAATATTTTTGAAAATATTTCACTTACATAATTCCTATTCAAATAAAACAACATTAAGAAAATATTCTTTATAATAATTTTTAAGTTTTTACTTTTTTGATGACAACATACCTTTTTAATTTCATATTCTGTAACAAAATATTTTTCGGGGTATTTTGATACAAAAAAATTTAAATTCAAATAAGTAGTTTTTAAAAATATGGCATTAATAATCCCTTCTCCCTACTCGGCACTCTTCAATGGAGATTTATTGACTACTCCTATCATATTACTGATACTATACTTAGTATTTACATCACTATTTTCAATTATTAAATATTATCACGACCATACCTTGAATGATGGCCAAAAGTATAATGATAACGAAGAAAAAGAACGTGATGTCGAACATTATCCTGTAAACTTCGTAGTCATCGCCGTCAGGTGATCCGATTTCGTCTCCGATACCACCACCGGCCCGCACACCTTTGTAAAGGTGGAACACGAAACACTAAAAAAAAACCATATGTGAATCGATGATAATATTAATATATCTGTTCGTTTGTGTACACAGAGCTATAGAATAGTATATTATTATCGAACGATATATAACGTATATTTTTAGTACCGTTAACATGTCGTGACATTTTTTATCCACTTCGTCATCTTCTTCTTGGACGTAGAACTTCCTGAAGAAGTTAAATGCAATGACTGTGTATATGTATACTATGATTGTCAAAAGCAAAACGGTCAATACCAACTATAACAATGTAATAAAATAATAATTTAGAATACAAAGTTTAAAAACGGACGACGGGACGAAAAACAAGGGGGTAGCCTATACAGCCTTGTTATAGCAGGCAATGTTATTGCAGAAGTCTATGCCCATACCTGTTTTCCGTTATGAGTTACGGACTGTAAGATAGTTCTTAGCGTTTTGAAGCCAACGGCCACGTCCAGTAGATGAGCAGCAAAAAAGAAATTGTTAAAGTTTCCTAGAATTGAAAATGTGAAATACCACAGACTGTACAGGAATGCCTATAATAAAAATGTCCGTTTGAATTACCCACAGGAATATTATTTAAATGGCAAAAATTTACTATAACAATAATAGTTTAAATCGTTACGACGTACGTTGTCTGTTATTGTAACTCCAGCTTTCCATACTTGATATCTCCAGTCGATATTAATAACACTAAAACGAAAACACATTTTAATTTTACATTTTCAACCGTTTAATACTGCATATAATTGTTTTATACTCTAGCACTGCCGGTTATAGATTATATTCAAATATTTCGTTTTAGATAATTTTAATTTTGTAATACTTAATTTAATGATGCTTAATTTTTGTAGTATAATTAAAGCCTAAAGGGACACACAACACAAAGTTATTTTTCGCTTTAAGTGCATTTGATTCAATAATTTGCGTGATAACATTGTCAAATTACTTACCCAGACATATTAAAATTATATTTTCTTTAATTTCTATTTAAAGTATATTTTTGTACTTAAAAACAGCAGTAGAACTAGAAGTTAAATGTATCATAACCTTTTATTAATATTTAAAATACTGCTAGTAATTTTTGAGATAATATAGCAGTATTACATTCTGTGATAGTTTTTGGTACGAAAAAAAATACTTAAACAGTTCAATACTTATTATAAAAATTAAAAATAAACTAATTGCTATGTATTAAAATATTCATGAAGTTTTATCGTTATTACCATTAGAAAAATAAAATAAAATTTAAAAAAGGTAAGCAAATGAGTATTTTTCTGTTGTACATTAGATGTCAAGTAGGTCACCGTTATGGATGTTTTAAGTTTACTATAAAGTATATTTTTACTGACATAATATAATAAAAAAAAAATTAAAGAGTTTGAAAGTTTGTCATATTTATTAATAGCTCGAAAAGTGTCAAAATACTTATTAAATTATACCATGGATAGAAAATGAAAATATAAACATTTAGTGAAATTTTCAATCTACAGTTATTTTTTTCTATGAATTACAACAAAAACAAAATTTTTCGAGAAGAAATAGTCATTATACATATAAATATCCAACGTCGTTAAAATTTGAAAATTTCAAATAGTTATAAAAAATTAATTTAACTTTCCGGTAGATATTTAAAAAAAATGTTAATATATCATTTAGATTTTTAATATCAGTATGAAATACTTAATATGAGTAACTTTGCATTAAATTTTCAAGTTTTAGCTATAAAAATTGCACATTTTCCAAATTTTCAAATTAAAAATAGTTTGTAATCTTAAATATTGTAAAAATTCTAACTTTATATGGCTAAAAACAAAATATTGGGACTATAAATTGTTGATATTTTTTAAATAAGGAAATGGAACACAATCATACATGATAAAATTTTTAAGTATTTTTAACAATTCACAAGATTTTTATAGGCGTTTATATCCAAAATATCCAAAATTTTAATTGCTTTTAATTAGCTTAAAGAGAGTAAAAATACTGTGAAAATTATATTGTTTTGAATAGAAAATAATCATTTAACCATTTAATAAAAATTTTAAGTTTCTTCAGTTATTCGTTTTCAAGTAACATCATAAAAACAAAATCGATTTTATTGAAACTGGATTTGCGTAAAAATTCCCGCTTTTGCTTAATTTTTTGTTTGTTTATCCTGATTATTTTTAAAAATCCTGGTAATTTTTAATTTTATCCTCTATTACTAACTAAATAATATTTTAGTAAAACGAATGTACATTCTCTCTCAAACCTCCCTATACTTGTATAATGCTAGGATGACGGGGGAGGGGTGTTGAAAATTTCGCTTTCAGTGCAACATTTTGAAGTTATGCTCTGGTTATTTTACCAGTGTTAACTATTATGGTAAGTATATAATTAATAGAAATATTAACTAGTATTTATTAAATATTCTAACTATATGATATTGGTCAAAATATTTCTTAGATTAAACTTACAAATTTATTAAACCCGTCCGTTCTTCATTTTCTTGAGTGCTAAATGATGTCTTTTCCATGCCCAACAAATTACTTATGGAATCAAAATCGTACGTTTCACTATACTTTTGACGAACTTTTTTCTTTGCAAACTTGTCCCAATAATTCACCGGAAATGATCTGAAGACAATAAAATAATATTATACACTATAAACACCTAAGTATACCCATGTGGCTATGTATACCGTATGCCGACTTATATCGACACTGAAGTACTGTCATAGAAGGTTATTAATCATAATGTGATACAATTTTAAATAGGTACATACTTGGCGGAAATCACCAACTTATCCCAGTGTGATTTTATATCATCGTCTTCTGGTTGTTCTACAATGTATAGACCGTCGAATTCTAATCTCCTAGCGATTTCCTTTTCCCGTTTGAATATGGCTAATGGCACTTTCAGATGGTAATATGCAATTAACATTGCTAACGAGGCCAGAGAGTGAAGCAAAGCTGCGAGCCGCATAACGTGTGCCATATAAAAGAAGTCCTCATTGACATGTACGAGTTCCAATGCTCCGTCGTCGTCTGCCATTTCAGTACTATTCGAATCATCGATATCATCATTACTGATGCCAGCTGAACCAAGTGCGAAATCTTTGCCGTCTCCGTCATCTGATAGATCTTCGGCAAGGGTTGTCACCTATGTCGAAATAAGATAAAAATAGCATTTTTTTTTTTTTTTTTTTAATGCAACCGATCTGGCATTAAAATATAATTAACAATAGGTATATTGTAAGTACCTTATAGAACAGTAGTATGAAATTAATGCAGAATGCTAACACTAATGCAACGTATTTTAAATTATAAAAGTTTCTTGCCAAAAAACTCAACGCACGGTGTGTGTATGCGTTGATATCGATCTAAAATACGAAAAACAAATCATTAGTATCGTGAAGTAACCTAGAAAAAAGATTAAACCTAAATGATTGCATTAAAAATGTTTATGGTTATATGTAACTTTCTCAAAGGTGGTAAAATTGAGAGGGAGGTAGTGAGCGAGGTAGTTATACATCCCCTTTGCCATTCTGATATTGATTTTAAATATTTATAATAGTATTATGTATATTATTGGTATTTTTAGAAAGAAAGTAATGTGAATATTTATAATACTAGTTTTCTTACAATCTGATAAAATATGATTATCTATTCTACTATTCATAATTCTCGAAAGAAAAATTATATTATTTTCGACTGATTATAAAATAATAAATTCTGGTATAGAGGTAAATCTTTTCATATTAGTATAATAATAAAGATATTTTGAACCAAGGATAAATTATTATTAATATTTTTTTCTACATTATATTAAAACAAATTTTTTAATTATACTAATGTAATCAACTTTTGAAGTTAAATCCGCTTCTATAGCCATTATCACCAAATTAATTTATAAGAAAATCTATTTTCTTTAGAACATGATATGAGGCACGATTTTACTTTCTTTAGGACTAAGAGTGATTCTTTTGTTGAACAGTTCTAATTGGCATATACAGCAACATTCTCAAAGAAATATTAATGTAAGGATACATAGATATTTAACACATTTTTTTTGTCTTATAAATTCACACATATCTTTTATGGCCACAGATATAAAACAGTTATCGAGTTCAATATTATTATTAATCGTTTCCAAAAATTTGCCACCTACTGTAATAACACCCATTGCACTCCCCTAAATGCAGTCCTAGATATAGTATAATGTTTAAATACCGTAGAAAATGCACTAGGATTTTCGACAGAGTTCTTTTGCTTGATTTCTGCTTCTACAGCTGCCATAACGGCTTGTTGTTGAGCCAAAACTTCAGGGCCGGCAATAGAATCCTTTCTAGCCGACTCACCTCTATATTAAAACAAACAATAATATCGAAATAAACTTTCAAGTTATTAAATATCTGAACTAAATTATTAAAATTATAATAAAGTTTAAAATGTATACGAGGCTTTTTGTTTCGCTATAAAATATTAACACTATAAAATATTTATCCTCTAATGATAATAAAATGGCGGAGTATCTATAATATATTTTTAATTTTTTAGTTAATCCTTGAGCAAATTGTGAATAAAGCGATTAATGTATTAATTTTACAATAACGTGTGTTTTTTGTCTGTCATCATTTATGCACTAGTAAAAATGCTTTGATTTGAATCTGTGATGAAGGTTTTGGTTAGCACCTTGGATTTAGTTGCTACTTTAGGAAGTCAAAAGTAAAAAATTCTCAGTACTAATTTTCTTAATAATTGAAGAAAAAACAAAGCTAAACATTAAGGAAAAACGGAAATTTCTTTCGTAAGCATATGATGTATTAACGCAACATTAAATAACCTATGGTAGATAAAATATTTACGATAGATATCATATTTTACGAGTACCGAATAATAGTGTATGTAGGTACTATAGACTTACACTAATAGATCAACAAACGATGCTTGCATTTCCGAGCTATCTTCCGATTTCACGCCGTCTTCTTTTTCGTGGTTTTCCGTTGACGTTTCGTCCTTATCGTCCCCGGCCGTGGTTGATTTTAAATGTTTCGAATCAGGTGAACCAGAATTTTTTCTTCTAGAGTAAAATTATACATATATCGTTAACTAGTAGATATACGAGATAAAAACGTGTCTAGGAGAATACACACATATTACTACTGTCTATCAAAGTGGACGGTGGTTCATCCATTCCCGAAGATGGTAATGCAGGTAGCATTCTGAACGATCCGCTCTTCTCTTCTACAACTTCTACTGTTGTTTCTTCGGATTGCGTGCCACTCATTAGTTGCATGAGAATACGTGATATATACCTGAATACATATAATAAAAGCATAATATTTAAACTTTTCATTATTAATTATTTTGATTCGTATAAACTAAAAAGTATTGAAAATTGCCTTCATCTGACACAAATATAATATAATATAACGCCATGTCACAAAGAACCTGAATAATATTAATAATATTTTATATATTTATAACAATAATAACATTTTCAAGCGTTTTTTTTTTTTTTATAAATCATGGTAAAAGGATAGTTATTATTAATAATATAATTTATTAATCATTTTGTATAGCCGTATAAGTAAATAATTAAAAAACGACACTAAAATTAAGTGTTAAAAAGTCTCATTTAAGAACATACTTGTAAATTTATTATTTAAGAAGACGCTATGTATCTAAATGTATTGTTTTTATCTAACGAATATACAACATAGCAAAGCTGAGTACAAAACAATTTTTTTTTAAGTATTAGTTTTAATATTATAGTAAGTTTATCGAACATCAATTTTAAAGGCATAAAATAGTAATATTATCTATCTAAGCCAATGCCACTGATTGTACAGCTGAAATTTTGATTTTAAAGTAAAATTATGTAAAATAATGCAATTTACAATTTAAAAATAATTAAATAATTATAATTCGCTTTAAAATTTAAATGCAATAATAGTTTCCCACATGATTTAGACAATATTATTCTTACTATTCAATTTTATAATAAGTCAATAATTCACCATTAAATAAAAATTATTGTTTCGATTCAAAATGGATTTTGTTTAATGAAAATTTGTTGTGTTATAAGTTTATATGACGAAGACAAAATATATGAGTATCCATTATAAATTCAATATTTTTTTTTTCATAAAATATAACAAACCTTAATACGTAAACTCCACTGTATCCGGTGTAAAATATCAAATAAAACCATAGTTTGAAAAATGAAGTGATCAATTCGATGAAACTCATTTGTTGAATTTCATTGATTTTGTTTTTAATATTTGTGGGCGACAACACGAAAAACAATAGTTGGAATCCATATTTGATAGCCTGTATGCCTCTTCGAATGGGATCTTTTGCCGTCCTTTTAACACAAGTGAAGATAGTCAATTAATAAATATAAATACAGATATTATAAATAGAAAATCTAGAAAACAAAATATTGATTTTTAAAGTATTGTTTGTATACTTAGTTATAATTTTAAAAAAAGTGCCAATAACTTATTAAAATCAATATTGTTTTGATAATTTTATTTTTTTATATACCATAAGATATTTTATATTAAACTATACAATATGGCATTATAATAGTTATGTACTAAAGAATTTATTAACAAGTATATCACTAAAATATACATAATTTTACAATAATACAATATAATGATATGTTTATCTAACAAATAGAACTATTTTCATTTTATTGTAATATAATTAAATTTCTATAGTTTTATACAAATATAAAATATTGAATCAATATTATACTACCTATGGTACTATTAATACCTATGCATGTTATAGTTATGTTATATTTTTAATTTTCTAATTCTATTAGGTTCTATGAATAACTGTTATCTGACTTACGTGTAATTAGTGCTCCTTTTACCTATTTTACTTTTTAAGTTTTAGCATAATCACGGTATTTTTATAATATTATTAATATAGGTAGTAAATGTTTATTATTCCGTGTTATAAATATGAAAACTTTCCAGTGTATCGTTTCATTTTTTTTTTCATTAAAACATAATAATTATTATTATAATATTATTTTAATTAATATCTTAATAAATTATTATTATACTTTAAATCCCCCCCCCCCCCAAAATATATACCACATGACTCTGTGTATTTACTTTTCACACTTTTTTCTCTGGAGAATGAACTTAAACATTTTTTGTATAATTAAAGCATTTTTTGAAATCAAATAATCATTATTTTCTTAAATGAGTGCAAAATTTAAAAGAATTTATATAAATAGTACCCAAAAAACTAAAAAAATATTATTTGTCGATTAATGCAAATATTTTATGAGTTTATCTTACTTGTTCTCTTCGTCGTCTGCGAGATAAGTGTAAGCTGTTTTTCTAGATTTTCCACCACCTATACCAGATCCATCATCAACTGCCATAAGACCACTGGCGTGTTGCATTTCAAATATAGCGTCTTCGCAGAAATTAACAAATGCTTCTAGTTTCTCTTTATCACCACCTTCGGTAACGATTGAATAAAAGAACGCTCGTTTAGATTCCTAAATAGTATTACATATGAATATTAGCCATTAAGTATATATAGTACACAGTACACACTATACATATAGTGAGATCATTATTAGGAAACGCATTAAAATTCACTATTCTTTAAATTTAACATTAACTAATTTACACTACATTACACATTTACACCTACTCTAATTTGAGGTTTTAACCACTGTTCGATATTTGATTCTTTAATTTCAAAGTACACCCGTTCTATGCGTTTACTTCCTCCAAGAATTTCAATTCTACCTAGGAACGGTTGGAAATAATTCAAAACACTACTAGCTGTTTCTAAGAATCTCGTCAATCTAAATTAATAAATATTAAGATTTAGTCAATAAAACAATTTTAACCAAATATTAAACCTAAATGACAGTATATCAGTATACATTATTATACATTGCTATACTATAGAAATTCCAAGAAATTACCTAGGTTCATTTGGCATGTGTTCCGATAAATTAGTCAATAATACTGCAAGATTAAAACCAATTTCTTTGGATGGCTCATGGAATTGATCAGTGAAACCAATGTAATCAATTTTCCCATCATGATTAGATTCACAACATTGTAACATAAATTCTATTTCCTCTCTGAAAAATGTGAAAATTTTGAATATATATTGTGAAATAACTTTTTAATAGATAATATAGATAAATTTTTTAAATGCTAAGACGTACGCAGTATAACTTTTTTGTTGTTCCATTTTTTCTTTAAAATCTTTTGGATGTACCCAACCATCGTTGTTGGGGTCAATTTCCTATAAAATATAAAAAGACATTTTAATATTAACGATATAATTTATTTTCAAACATTAGACATTAAAAAGATCAATAACGTTATCCTGATCAACTATTATAATCTTATATTGATAATACTGTAATTTTAAGTTTTATTATATTACCGTAAAGCTTGTTGAACTCGTTAAATCTTTAAGTTTCAGGAACATGTCAAAATATTTCAATATCAACTAAAGTTAAAATAAAAATAAAAATACTGTTAGTTATTGTAAATTCAACTTTTAAACGAAAAATGTGTACCTCGACATTTGACGCCGATTCTACAAGAGTGTCAACCATTTGTTTACCAATTGTTCCATTAACAACATTTCCTATAGAATTAAAAATTGTTTGTATATTCAAATAGATAAAACAATAAATATTAAATAATTTATATTATTAAATTTATCAATAGACTCTATATAACACTTTAATAATTATAATATGTAAAACATCATATCATAATGCAATACTAATATATTTTTTCAGAATAATCAAAATATCCTATATTAAAATATATTAATCAACATTTTGTTTTAACAAAGTAATATTAACATAAAAGATTTATATCAATCAATTAGGTTTTCGAGATGAGTCCATTGTTAAGAAATATATTATATGTATTTGTCTTTTCTTTTGATGTACACAATTTTTGTATCTAACTTTTTTATCTTATAACATTTTTAGATCGATATAATTGGAGGAAACAGAAAAAAAACACAATATGTTCTCATATTTTCCAGTATGAATAAAAATTCAACTTTTTACATTTTTATTACAAGGAATAATATTCTTGTAAAATAAAAGTTAAAGAATTAAATTGTATGTGTTAAAAAATTTTATTTTAATATGTTTACGTATTATATTTTATAAAAGAATATTTTTTTAATTAACTAAGGTGTAAAGTTTAAATTTTTAAAATAATATATTTTTATTAATTACCTATATAGGTAATCAACTTAAATTATAAAATATGAAATCTAGCTTTCTTTCGTTTCCTATTATATTATTATCTTGGTAGTTAAGTCAGATATGTGTCCTTTATCATTACCTTCTAACATGGACAGCATCATCGTAATCATATCTTTTTGTAAATTCAAGAGTTCTTTTAGTAAATCTACTTGACTAGAATGTTTTGATAATTTATCTTGCATGTGTGAAAACAAAAACAAAAACCCTCCAACAGCATCCCACAACCTGGAATGAGCTAACGCCTGTTGATTTTGAGTACATGGTCCTTGAATCACTTCGGATAGTGTATTAAATACTTGGCTAGCGACACCGATTGCTTTAAAGAAGTTTGCTTTTCCTGCTGGATCGATTAACTCTTTGCTCGAATAATGCCAATAAAAATCCATTATAGATTCCTGAAATCACAGCCGATCACAGATTAGATAAAAACATGTATTTATCTAATTTTAAATATGTCTTTATACTTGGAGCCTAAGTAAATAATCCACTGTACAAATTACAACATTTACAGTCGTAGTATTTCCTGCTTGAGTTCTTAAATAATTTTGCCATTCTAAAAAATAAATTTTAAGCATTTATGAATGTTTGATAAAAACAATAATTGATAATACCTAAATTATGTCCTTCACAAGTTAATTGAATAAATCTAAATAAAGTACAAGTAAACTCTGCATCATGCATATTTTTTTCACCGGCAGCACCTTCCGATCCTACTCCTAAACCCTCCGCTTTCGTATTTCGCTCAAAAGCATCCAAATCAAGAACGCTAAAATATAATAATAATAAAATCAATCATTATATAATTGTTTTTTATTTCGATTAATAGTACCTGCATGAATTCATTAAACCAGCAACTGAAGTAAAAAATCCAACATCTTTTTTTTCCTTTAAATGATTTAACATGCCCTATTAACAAATACTATTATTTATAAAAGTTATATCATTATACTTAATAAAAAATGTTTTGTTAACTACAACAATATATGATAAATAATCATTTTACGAGGTACTATTGAAAAGAAAAATTCGTGGTAATTTTCGATTATAATTACCATTTGAATGTCTAAATTGCCACCACGGAGAACTGCGATTCCCAATTGAAGCGTTTTCATAACCATTTCGCTGGGTATACCTTTGCAAGCTGATATGTGTAATAAAACCATTTCAGCGACACCGCGGTTAGCCAATCGAGCTTGATGAAACAAAAGTTTTTGTTTTTCCATTTCTTGCTCCTATATTAAAGATGTTACTAGTTAGGTATTATTAAGTTTACAATACGTATACAGAAACTTTACGTGTATAGAAGCACCGCCTTCTTCTTCTCCGTTACCATTTGAACCTTCTTCTTCGTTATTACCTTCTTCTTCTTCTTCACCACAAGACCTACAGATCAGAAAATTATAATAAATTATATTAACAGATGTTAAAATCTAAAATGAGTTGAAGCTCCAATAAGAATATTATTACATATTATTTATTTTAAATTAAATTAAACAATGTATTTTAAAACAAATATAATTTTATAAAAATATTAAATGTTTTAATAAGTTATACTAATTTTGTATTGTAACTCTATCTTAAATTGAACTACTTCAAAGGAATTAGTACTTACTTAGCTAAAATATCAGCATACGACATATAAAGAGGGTCCTCTTGTAAAGCACCACTTCTTTCAGTCATGGCTCCCCGGCAAAAAGTTGTAACCATTTGATTTAACGGATCTGCCATTCCTTCTTCTTCTTCTTTGTCACGCTTTTTAAGTTCCGCTTCTTCAAATGATTGCTAAAATCAAAATTCTATTTGATATAAAGAAGAAAATATTGATTACAATTGAAACTGACTGTGAGATCTTCAATCATGACTTCTTGTCCAATATTTTCATCTTGAAGCCAAAGTTCATAAAACGAACGAACGAATATATTTACTGCACGGTGTCTAAAATTTTTAAATAACCAAAGTTGAATTTTAAAACCATTGAAACAAGTAATGTAGTTTAAGTTAACAGCATTATTAATCAATCATTTGTGAAAATATATGAAGCAAAATAATAAAAAATATAATATAAGTAGGTATATACATTTATATTTTACGATTTTTGTTACATAATATTATTATTGTTGTATACAGTAGATTCTCTTATTAATAAAATAACTCTAAACTAAAAAAATAATTTATTACCCTTAAAGTTACCATTAAACTATAGGTTTATATGTATATATATATAATATATATTATATTAGGTTTATTTTTCCGTTCTCATTGATTTTATGATTATTGATAATCTACTGTATACCTGTGTATGTACGTGCATAGAGTATTATTATAGTGCATCTATACAAAACTAAATAATTAATACAAAATTATTTTGACGAAATACACACATAATAGGATTTTGGTGAACTGAAGCTAGTTAATAACTTACACAGCAGAGACATTGAGTATTTAATTATAAACAAGCGAGTGTTAGAGGTACCTTTTTATGCAGTATATTGGAGTCATTCTAAGGCAGGCTATAGCGGCTCTTTTTCTGGCAACCGATAATATCGTTCTCCATCCCAGCCGATGCATTTGGTTATTATTGTGGGACAACTACATATTGCATACAATTTCAAAAAAATAATGTTAGGTACACACAATTAGGTATATAATTAAAACGACGTCACGGTTTAATAATTACTATTAGGTATAGTAGATACGGTAGCCAGGATTATATTTTGAGGAGGTAGGTACAAAATGGAATTTAAACGTTCACTTCTATTTAATATATGCATATAACATATAATATTAAAGTTTAATTATAGTTATATATTTTATATATCTGATATGTTGTGTACATTTATATAAAATATTGCAATACTTATATTGGAGTACGTAAATACTAAATATTATGGATATGTGCACCTGGCTACGGCACTAGCTGATCTTTTCAACATTTGACACATAAGGATAATAATTGACGACAACAAGTAGGTGATAGGTACCTTCAATAATACAGTACAACACATGACTAGTGGCAAATAGACGTGACACAATTTAAATATAATGACATACGATTACGCATCTTAACATACACTAATTTGATAAATATAATATTATATCGTATTAATAATAATCAATAATCGCTATAAATGACATAGGGAAATATCCATAGAATTAGTGAATGGCTTAATATAAAATATATTTTTATATAATATACTTGTTTATTTGAATGTTTGGTTAATTTATTAAACTGCAAAGCAAATGAAAACCAATATTATTCGTTTTACACAAAAAATAAAACACACAATTATTATTATCAATTAGAAAAGCTGTAAAAAAAATAGGCTCTATAAAATACACAACGGATGAATTATGTAATATTAAAAGCCTCTAAAAGACCTGGTCAAAGCGTGGAGTGAGAGTTGTCGGAAACAAGCAATTACGGCTCTCTTACGTTGCGTCGATACAACAGATCGATAAGTCGCCTTGCTTTGAAGCTGAGGATGATCAATCTAGCAAAACAAAAAAAAAACATACTAACTAGGTTATTGCGTTGAGCTACTTCACTTTGAATCTACCTAGACATCAGTGTATAAATTATAAAAATTAATTCGCAATTAAGTTTGACAGAATAAAATGCATAGAAATGCGTTTTTACATACATATTTTGTTTTATTTACGATAATATAGTATATTATAAGATGATGAAAATGATGAAAACTATGTTGTATTGATCAATTTGTTAGTATATATAAGTCGTATAGCTATTAAATTTTACGGGGTGCGCCAATAGGCGACTTCTCCTTTCTGTCATTTAAATATCATCTAATTTACTTATTGAATAATATGTAAATACAGATTGTAAATATAAAACTGTTTCAACCACAAAAAAAAAACTATTAAGTTGTGTACCTACTATGTAATTAATGTTCGTTAGAATAGGTTAACAATGTTAAATTATAAGATATATAATAAAGTATATGCTAATACTATATCTATAAAATAAATGCAGTTAAATTTTTATTAATTATAATTTAATAAAAAAAACTATTTTATCTAAATATATTATGTGGGTAGGTACTTAATTAGTTTTTAAATTTTTATTTATGAATTTAAAAGAGTAAAAATTTCAATTAATCACAATAATGTAATAATTATTATATTTTATCTTGATATTTTATACTGATTTATGTTTAATTATGTATTTATGTATAAAATATGTATTATACATGTTAGCACTTAATACACACACACATATATATATTAAAAAGTAAATAGTATATTATACGATAAAATGTAAAAAATGTATAAAAGTTCACTTTGAAAAAATTATATGTTAAGATGCTATTTTTGAATAACGTTTTTAGATAATTCACCCACTAATGGCTAACAGTATCTCGATATTAACCGTATAATATTAAAATGTTTAATTAAATTATTTTCTTCAATATCGTTTAACGAATGGCCACTAGAGCTAAATATTACTGATTGAGAGAATCAGTAATCTATATTACCTAAAATAACACTGATGAAGATTCCATTCAAGTGTTCGTCCAATTACTGATTAAACACAACAATTATATAATTATATATTACTTAAAAACGTAATTTTCGTATATATAATTACTGTTCGTAAATTATAATAGGTACAGTGAGTATATACTGTATATTAAAAATTGTACTAATTCCACGATATTTGTTAGTAATTATTAATTGTATTATTATTTGTTAATATTTTGTTTTATCTTACCAAATTATGTTCTAACAATTATTTTAATTTAAATAAAAAAAAATCATAAGTTTTGTATCTATAATGTACGGTAAATATGTACGACTAACAAATTGCTGACTAGAGACAATGCAATTCCTTTATCAATTGTACATTTAAAATTCACCTATAATGGCGTGGATATAGAAATTGAGCAACATCATATAAATACATACAAATATACAATAATACATTAAATTTAAAATCCATGTAAAGAAATGTTCTATTTTATTATGCATTTGAATAAAAAAAGATTAAAAACTTTAACTGATTTAAATCAATTATTAAAAAAAATTGTGGAAGTCATTTCGCTGCATATTACCTTGGCGCCAAGTTTACTTTATTATTGATTAAAATTTTGCGATGGATTTGTAAAATTTTGTTATTCGTTCGATCGTTATTTTTCATTTAAATATTCAATTTTATCAAAATTTGAACTTTTAATGTTCATAAAAATAAATAAATAAAAAATAGTTTATATTTGTTTTTGAAATTTTTTGCGAAATTTAGCATTTAAACAATTGTTACCTAATAATATAATATTGATTGTGGATGTGTCGATAATTAATAATGTTACAATTCCCAAAATATAAGGGCAGGTATGTATACTTTCTGTATCTGATTTATAGCGTGGATAAAAATAAAACCATTCATATAATTATATATATTTTTTTTAAGTAAACAATAGGTTTAATACCCATTTCAATAATAATATTTAGATGTGTAAATATTTTTCTAATTTATAATATTAGGTGTACCTACATTTTACCTATTAATTCAATTTGAATTTAAACAATAATAGGTTTATTCTACACTTATCAAAAATTGATAATATACAATTTGATAAAAAGAAAAAATGAAATTTGTTTTTATTGGTTCATTGGGATTTTTTTGAATATATTATTATATGACCAATTTATTTTAGTGGGTAATCGATAACATTTTATATGCCTATGACATAATACGTATTAAAAAAATGACAATAGTACAAATTATATTATTTACCATATGCAATCCATAAAGAACTTTAGCCATAGCGACAATTCTATCCGCGACCTCGTCAACTTGTTGAGGTTTAATTTCAGTATTTCCTTTTTTGCTTCCTAATTTGGAGTATAAATAGTGTTGCCAGGACATTTCGTCAGCTGGGTCCAGTTTATCGGGTAATGTCAATTGAATTTTGACGAATTGTATTACATCATAGTCTGGCATCCTCTGAAATTGACATAATCAAACAAACAAAAAATAATATTTGTTATTATTAATGCTTATGTTTTTACTTTTAAGAATCTATCCTTGCAATGTTGAACTAATTCTTGTTCTCTTCCTGCGAACAAATTTAAGCCAACTGGCAGTAACCGTTTAAGACAAGCAACCATTAATGAAGCTTGAATTTCTTTTTCTTTGTCACGTTTTTTATCTCTGTGTTTTTTCTTTTTCTATTAGGAAAAAACAAATTAAATAGAATATAAGCTATAGAAATGAATAAATACAACATTTTTAACCATACCTTTCCAGATGACCCTCCTAACGATGTTTCTGATATAACAGCCGATCTTCGAGTAGCCGTTGGCATAATAAGTATCATATTGTCAATTTCATTCGCAGAAATAAAGTTTTGTTCTTCACGTAAAAAGTATTGAGATTTGGACCAAATATTAAATATTTCAGAGACGTGATTATATAAATCTTCAGCATTTGATATGTTATTACGTAACCAGTGATTGCGCTGAAGATCCACGTATTTTATGAGAAGTGGGTAAAATGCATAAATATCCCTAACAACTAATTGCCAATCTTCTTGTATTTGTGCTTCAATCTACAAAAATAAATTAAATAATAATATATAATAATTGATAAATTATATAGTTTTGATTAGATTAATAAAGTACTTGAGATGTATCATCAGTAGACGATTTTATAAATCCTCTTAACGATTCTTCTTTATGGTATAGCGTTTCTGTACGTTTTTTAACTCGTTCTGCAAGTGGTAGGAATGGATCTTTTAATAATTCTTCTGAAGAATTAATAATTATTTGTTGTGTGTATGCTGTAATGGTATTGAAAATATTATAATTTATTATGAAATTCATTATTATTAGTTCATAAACTTTACACATTAAGATAAAGATAATATTAGTAGCTATTACTAATTGATAGTACAAACCTGCTATTTGTGTCATCCAAGCTGCATTATCATTCCCAATATTTTTTTTTATTAATTTTAAAACGTTTTTCAATAGACAGTTCATATGTTCACTAGTCACCATTGTAACATGATTACTGAAATAATACTGCATTAATCAATGTGTATGAATTAATCTATAAGAATATGTTGAATTTAATATTAAATCATTACAATCAATTTTAATATTTATCATAGGAATTAAAAAAATTTCACTTATATATTTTACTATCCGAATTGTAACTTTTATAAGTTAAATATATGAAAATTAGATTAGAAAACTGATAGTTTACGAATCGTATATTATAATGTATACACACATTTCACTATTTCATTAACCACTGTCTTATGTTTAAAAAAATTATGTCATTACTAAATTTCTATCTCTGCCCGAATTTGCTATAATCTATAAAACGGTGCATAAAGTACATTCCGGCATTTAAACAGATTATTTATTAAGCAATATTGTTTTATATTAACTTACATGACTTATATTATTTATTGTTTTTAACAGATATTATCCATATATAGTTGATTTGTAGTTATTATATAAATTTATAAGTTTAAATTTAATAAAAAATATTCAAGTGATGTTAGTTTTTATTTTTGGTATCTACCCTAAATTATTAATTTTGACTTGTTTCATAAAATTTAAAAGTATATTCTCCGCAAAACTAGTAGAACTACTTTAATCTAATGAAATAAACATCGTCAGTATAAAATAAGAGTAACTATAAAAATATGTAAATAAATATTATATTCGTATTGTATGTTATTAAGAATGGTAATAAAAAATGTCTATAATTTAATTTTATCTAGACCAGATATTTCAAATAAAATAATTAAATAAATTTTGAACAGTTGTACATCGTGGTAAAGACATTTTAATGTCTATGAATTGAAATTTACTAATATTAAAAAAAAAAAAAAACATCAGATAACAATTTAAAAAAGTTAACATTTTTAAACAAATTACAGATTCATGATTTGGAGCACATCAATATTAAATAAAAGTAATATAAAAGCTTAATGCTTGTATAAATAACCAATTTAAATTTACCAAGTACAGTTTATTGATTTAAGATTCGTTACAATTAACTATTTGATATAACATGACTAATTTTTATTTGATTAATTATAGTTTTAACTAATGCAATAATTACCCTGTGGTCAACGCAACATTATCTGGACCTTGTGCCCACCAATACGGCAAGTATGAACACAACAACGGTAAAATAACATCAATAATGTGTGGTGCGTCTGCATATGTTTTTTCTGATTCGACAAATTGGTCAACTTCGTTTAATACAGTTTCTAAAGTAGGCATAGTACCTTCCATTCTAGACATTATATCTATAAAATAAAATTATGTCGTTAATTATACAATATTATATTTGTTTAATATTGAAATGCAATTTACCTTGAGCTTCCAATGAACTATCAGCAAATCGATTAAGAAGTGAATATTGATTGTGTTTATTCAGATGTGGTTCAAGGAAAGCCACAGGAAATGTTGAACTAAATGCACCTAAACAACTACCAAATGCCGGACGATGTCTTTCCAACTGTACTTTTAAATATTTTCTAAATTACAATAAACTATTAGTAAGATATTTTTATTCTTTTAAATACTCTTATTACCTATCATGTGTTAAAGATGTATCTGTACCAAGGGTATATAGACTACTCAACATTTTATAAGCTGCTACTTGAATTTCGTTTACTATTTTAGATAAAATACATATATAAATAAGTTATATATAATAACATAAAAATTCATCGATATTTCTTACACAATAGCTCGTTTCCATATTCGTATGCAGCTAAATGATCAAAAAGTGATGATAAAACTGGTAAAATTACATCATTAACATAAAATAATGAAGTTGATGTTTTCAAATGAGTTCCTCGTAGATAGCAATAACGACTCTACAAATATTAATTAAATACCATAAAATATATTTTAATAAATAATCTATAATGAATTAATAGTTATTATATAATTAATATGCATACATCGTGCAAATTTTGAATTGTATGTTCCAAATCATCAGCAATGTTATGGAAAAAGGTAAGCATTGAAGTTCTAATAAACTCAGGACAGTTTTTCACGAGTGACCTATATATATAAAATACTATATTATAACGTACATTTTTTTATTATTGGTAACAATATTAAAATTTACTTGGCATCAATAGCTTTAACAAGTACTTGTAGACATCGTACGGTTATACGAACATCAGCTCCGAAGGCCATTAACTTAGATCTCAAAAGATTTGCCAACTTACAAAATAAACTAAAATAAAACATAGTTATTAAATCATAAGATGTATAAAATATTCGTACCTATATAAAAATTACTTTACCTAGCGACCATTTCTTTTTCCTTTAATGATGCTGCGCCCAAGACACTTGAAGCCGTTGCGACCGTTATAAAATAATTTCTATGAGTGCTAAAATACTTTTCAACTAACGGTAGCACAACCTAAAATGTATACAAAGTTTTGTATATTTTGTAATGAAAATAAAATTCAAGCATACTTTGGAGAAAAATTTAATATCTCTGGTACAGATTTTGAAACTAGAACGCCTGCTAAATGTGCCTGAAGGTTTTAAGAGTTTCATGTTTATAGACGCTCTGTCAATGTAATGAATCAATTTTTCTAATAAACTGTAAGAAAATCGAAGTTCCCCTGTCGATGCAGCAGCCAATTGTTCAGCTTCTGAAGGTCCTCCATTACGATTTGGTCTAAAAATTAATGACCATACATAATTATTTAATTTGATTTAATAATATAAGTAATAATTTAATAATTTAATCATGTTCCTACCTATGTAACTTATACCCTTGGTACTGCAAGTATTTAAGGAACTCTTGTGATCGTTCTCGATCTTTTTTCTTTTCTTTATCAGTTAGCAAATCATATGGAACTAATTGATTATGAATGCCTCCTCCTAAATTTAAAGTTATTTTATTATATAGATTCTGTTAAAATAATAATTGGAGATTTACCACACAACATAACTTCTTCTTTCTTCTTCTTAGCCCAAATATCATGGGAATTTTCTGCCAACCTTTCTGCCATATTTTGCATTTCTCTAGTGAGCGTAAGGTTAGTCATATCTATCGGATTTGGATGGTAGTCAAACGGTGTTACATTTTCCTAAAATATATATTGTATCCATTAAATATTATATTATTCACTATAATACATGATATGCATAAATTACACACATTAGACTTTGATTGACGTCGAACAGATCCTCTATTGTTTAATGGTGCATCGTTCTCTGAATGTTCAATACTCCATCCAATTGCAAGTAATGCTTTGAGGGACTCTCTTACAGGTTCTTTATATAATTCTTTTTCCTAATATAATCGATATAAAAATTAATTCACTTAACATTTATATTATTTTTATTTTAAAAAAAATACTTAGAAAAAATACGATGATTTAATATAACATTTATAAAGATCAAATTTAAATTATAGGGTAAAATGGCTTTATTGCCTTTATTGTTAATTATTTTTAAATTAAAACAACTTAAACATACATATTCACTCAACATCATGTACGGCTTAAGCCGGGGATGACTTTTATTGACATCATTAAATTGTTCTCCATAAACCCAACCATTTTCCAATTTACGATTTGCCCATGCATCATGATAATGTTCTGAGAACTTATGTACAATAGAGTTCAAGTCATTATCAAGAACAATGCTAAATAAAATAATAAAGATTAAATTAATATACTTATAACATTAAATATTTAGTTAAAAAAAAATACCTATTCGTATTGATTGGTTGTGGATTATAAGGTCCATCAGAAGGGCCTTGAATATTTTGTTTTGAACCGTACCATTCGTCATCATGATTTTTCGACAATGAATAATCTGGAGGCAAAGCACATCCAATTGCTGACAGGCAGGGTAATGCTTTTCCGAAAAGCTCTGGATCGTAGTCCTACATATCAAAATATCGTTAATACATCTTATGCGATCTTTATAAAAACAAAATATACCATTTTTGACAAAGAATCAAATATGTTACTGAATAACATCATGGTTAATCTTTTTTCTTCGTCACTAGAAGCTCCATAAATTCCTTGACCTCCTGTTGATCCATAGTATTTTGCACACCGATCGTAATGCAATGTTAACAACTATAATACATGATTTAACGGATAGGTTTTAAGATTTTAAGTAATGATTAATATATATATATTTTTAAACAAGAATTTAAAATCAATATTAGTTATTTAAATTTAAAAATACATACTCTAAGCGCTACAGTAGTATACTCTGATAAATTTGAAACGTCAACCGTAAGTTTTCTTAGTAATTTTAATAACATACTTGGTTGCATTTGGCTAAAAGTGATTAAAATGTATATTTATGATGTCACTTTTAAATTATTACCAAATATTTTTTTCTTTTAATTACCTTGTTAGTGCCACTAAAAAGTCGGAAACAGCTTCTCGCTGCCCTTTTGTTAACATTCTATTTTTAGATAATCTATACACAGTGTGTAACGTTGCATCTAACAAATTAGCATAATTATCGGACTCGCTATAGAATTTTGAATGACCAATGAGTAATGGTAATACTGAATTTCCAATATATCTATTCATTGCCAATGCCATGTCTGATTCAAGTCCATCATTCTAAAAAATTAAACTCCATTTAATAAATAAAATTAATATAGGAAGTTTCGATTTAATTTGTTAAATAAATACTCTATCAAGCATTGTCGCAGTGCGTAAATCTGGTAAAAACGCTTCCTCAAGTAATGTAAAAAATAACTCTTGCATTTCAATGCCATACACACGTTCTAAAAAAAGAACAACACTTTGTTTGTGTCCTGGTATTAACCCCGAGGGCATATCACTCTTTGGTCGATCTTGACCAGCAGCTGGATTCTGTAATGTAAATCTAAGACTAAGAACACCATGTAAATCTTCAAGTGGAACCAATGAACGAAGAATTGCTCTTGCGCGTAAAGATTCATTTTTTCCCTTTAAAAATTTAAAAACAAATAAATTAAAGCTTATTTGTATCTTAATTACTAGAACCCAGAAATACATGCATTTCCGTCAAAAAGTTGCTGGATGAGATAAAAATTTGAATCGCAATCTAACGAGTTCAAAAATTAAATTTTAATGTACATATTTTCACACATTTTGAGGTTTTTTAAAAATGTATGCATACTTAAAAATAAAATTGCATTTTACTGCATTTAAGTGTTATTTTTTTTATTAACATTTCATGATAATGTCGGACTTTAAGTATATTTCAAAATGCATTTGTTGAAAAATATTTCCTTATAAAAACGTTGCCAATATAAAATAAAAACCTAATTAAAATTAAAGGCTGTTGATTAGTCGGGCTGATAATTGTCGTTCATTTGTATTTGAAAACCTATCAAAATATTCAAAATCCCTAGTTGGAAATTGTAACTCTTGAAGTAAATATAACATATTATATCATACTAAAATTGTGCATATTTTCCCCCATTTTTTAAGTATTATTTTTATCAAAAACGAAAAAAAATTAACGTAAAAAAAAACAAAATACATATTTAACACATATTTTAATGATTTTAAGCGTATATTTAGATAGTTTTTAGTGCATAAACTTCCAGGCCCTACTTATTACCTAAAAATTATTAATTTCAATTGAAAAACTAGTGTTTATATTATTATTATTATCATAAAATTAGGAAATAATAATAAATAAATATGATTATAATTATAGTACTGTTACACTCTTATTTTTCTTCTCTCGTCTTTCTTAACTCTATGCAGTCGACCATCCTTGTTTATAAAACTCTGTCCCCCCTCTCCACCCACACTAGCTATTTTCGTTTCATTCTATATTCTGTTAATTTATAGCTACTTCGATTTTATTCTATCCTCTGTAGTTGATCCATACATTATGATGGCCTTAACAACTGCTTTATAAAATCTAACTTTTAATCCCTCCAATGGCACCCTGCAATCACTCAAAATGTCTGAAACTTTTCTCTACTTAATTTATTCAAAAATAATTCTATTTCTGAAGTCATTCTCAAAACCACCATATTTTTCTACCACCGATCTTAAGTATTTAAACTGAATAACCTCACACATAACATCATCTCCCGTCTTCATCAGATGTCTTGCCCCATCAATTTCTCGATAACTTCCTCTAAAATCATAAACAATTGCCTCTGTTTTATTCCTGTCTTATAACTAATATTACTATTATTAAAGATAACGGCAAGTTCGTTTATCTTACCAGTGCAATTACTGAACTGTCCGGTGCACATCGTCCTAGTAAGTCAACAAGAGTACAGTAAAAGTTTAAAATGGCAGCTCCTGTATCAATGTAATCTTCATCATCCTCGGATTCCGGGAGTGGATGATCTAGTTGAATATTTTCTTGGTTCCCCGATTCTTCTAAAAACTTTCTCCGTTCTGCTATTCTCTCGGACATCTATTACAAAAATAGTTTGTAAAATAAAATAATATACTGTTATAATCTTACACAAAAATATAGTACTTTATTTGCATCAATTATTGCACGTAAAAGTCCTTCTCCTTCTCCTCTTAATGCAGGACCCAAACACTCAGGCCTGCGAATAAGCAACCGAATAACTAAATTTGCATTTTCCTCTACACTTTCACCTGTTAAAAAATTATTGCAAAAATATTAAACTGTAAATTAAAGATAATTTATCATAACAAACCGTTAACCCAAACGCAGAATCGTAAAAAGTCTAAATATCTTTCTCCTTCCACTGGATCCCAGCCTAAATCGGGATATCCCTTTTCAATCAATTCAGAGTTAGACTGTAAACCACACCGAGACAAATATATCGCGATTTTTTCCAAATAATGTTCCCTAAAAATATAATTAAAAATATAATATAAAATTAATTGGTAAAAAAGTTTGTATAGTAAATAGTTTTATCTACCGTTTAATTAAATATTATAAAATAAAAATTTTTATTCTCGTGAATATTTTTTTAAAACTTATTTTTTAAATATTAATTTTATACGTTTTTATTTTTATCGTATGGTTACATTTATTTATTGTTTTCAAATGTTTATTGATTTCATGATTTTAACTGTAAACTAAACTATAATTTCGTTCAAATTGTATAAATTTAATGGATAATTTTAGATGATTAAAATTGTACTATATTCCAGTTATGGCTTAATTATAAATAATAATTGATAAATAATTCGTGAAATTTGATTAAAATAGTTATTTATAATAGTATATTCATAAATAGTATTCATTTAGTAGAAAAAAGGAAAAATAACACAAATAAAGTATTAAAAAATATTTTAAAATTCATAAAAATCTCTTTAAGTGAGAAATTGAACAACCTAATTAAATGATAAAAATATCTATATGCTCAATTTTAATACATATTAATTTTATAAATGTACAACATAACATACTATACAATTAAATTTAAGTAAACGAAGAGTATAGTAGGTATCTAGTCATACTTATTACTTAAATGAATTTTGAGAAGTTTTAAATTTAACACATTTTAAAAATAATGAATTATTTCTTCAAATAATAATTGTTTTTAATTAATAAAGATTTTAAACTAAAATCCATCGTGTTAAAGTCTTGTGCAAAATCCATATAAATCAATTTTTAAAATGATGAAGAATAAATCAAAACAATTTTCCCATGTTTTACATGGATTAACTGAATATTATTTAGGTCGCATTTTAAACTTATGTAAATATATAATATATATATATTTGGTTGTTACGTGAAAATGTAATATATTATATTTTTCTTGTTACAAGAATATATCTCAACAAATTATTGGATTTTTTTCTCACGGGTCTTTTTCAATAAGTATATTTATTTATATTGTAATCATAACCGTCATTATATTTGTTAGGGGGCGTATAATGTACGCTGGTTTCTAAATATATTAGAATATTTTTACAAATTATATGGCAATAAAAAATAATAAATAGTTTATTTCGATGACTATAAAGTAATGCGAATTGCTCATAGAAAATCCATTGAAATTTACAAATTCATTGACAATGAAATTGAGGAATATAGAAAAACTTAGGCGTGTACAGTTATCATTTACAATATAAGTAGTTCGTCGGTAGTTATGTAAAATACAATATTTTTACTCTTAACTAATTTTTTTATGTATTTTTTTTTTTTGGAAAAACCCGGTCGATGCAAGTACGTCTTATTTCAACCCCCCGCAGCGTCTATGATTTTATTCGTAAATACCTCAACGCTAATGCAAGTTCAGTATTTTCCATGAGCGATGAATAAGCAACATCGAGTGGTGTACTTCCTCTTAATGATGGTCTAGAAAGTAATATGTTACTATTTTCTAATAAAAATGAAAAATGGTCAAACATGGCTTTTTGATTTTGCCTGGATGTACGGCAAAAGTAACATAAGAACCGGCAACAAGCTACGACCATTTCATGAGATGTATCCTGTTGTACATAATATATTAAAACACATTTTTAGTTTCTATATGATTAGTTATCTTGTCCAAATAACTAAATTACTTTAAACATACGTGATAAGTATATAACATTACCTTTTCTTTCGGAACGATTTCTCCATCTTGTCCCGTTACAGTAGTTACACCTGGTTGTGATTGAGCTTGAGCTCTTCTTCCCAGTGTATTCATCATGACAGCCATTACATTTTCGTGCATCCGAAGAACTCTTATTAAATCAGGATGTTGGAAAAACGTGTGGTTATTTACCAGTTTCCTAAAAAATATGTACATCAATAATTTAATAAAATGTTAAATACTTTTAATAATGTTTATTTACTATTATTATTACAACTATATCTGGATTAATATTAATTATTTGAAGTATAACTACCTACTATAAGTAACACTGTATATAAAGTTTAGTGAGATTATATAAATTAGATTAGGTTAAAGTAGATATAGCTTGAAGTATTAAGTAGCTAATTAGTTGAAGTACTTATAAGTAATACAAACACAAATTACGTTTTAGCTTCAAAAAAATAAAAAATATCACGTGATTACTTATTAATTTTTGATGATATTTAAATTTTTAACCAAATTAAAAGTGTTAAAAATATAAAAATGTAAAAATGATCATAATAACTAACGAAAGAACGCAGATAATGTTCTCACTTTTATTTTCCATAGTAAGCCAATTCACTTCAATATTAAATTTAACAACACAAAATTGAAACTACTGAACACAAATTTACTACCTATGTTATGTAATAAGACAAAGATAACATATGTGGGCGTGTCGTCTTCTTAACCTTTACTTGAATCGTTAAATGTATACTATAAATAGTCTTAAAATTAAGACTATTTATTTTCCAGACAATAGATAGGTTCGGAAAAAATAAATTTCTTAAAATATTAATACTTACCACAATCTTTCTCGCATCAATTCTTCTTCTTCTTGTGACATTTGCACTGGCAACAAAGAACGAATTTGACTAAGCCCAACCCACATTTGAGCAACATCTTCTTTTGTTTTAAAATTAATTACATATGTTTTTTCTAATGCACGAATCAATTCTCCTACACTATCATACTGTCTTACTAATAAACTAAAAAATACAATTAATTAATAAATGTTTTAGTTTAATAAATTCAACATTTCATGTTTTTTGATACATTATATAAATATAATGACATAATGTATTGTAAGATATGTACTAGTATTATAATAAATAGGTTCTAAAAATTCATACCTGAACATTTCTCTAACTAATTTTGGTGTTTCGATTTGAGTTTCTTCAGCCCATGATACAATAGTGGTTATTAAAACTTTTCTAAATATTTCTGAAAAATATTATATTGTTTTATTGTATTAATAATATAGTGATTTGATAGATTGTAATACATTAATAGAATTAAATTGGCAATATTTCCATACATATTTTTTACTACCTATATTAGGTAGGTAAAAAATAGTAACACTAGTAGCCAAATAACAAACAATATTATTTAAAAAAAAAATTCTATTCTATTTCAATTTCAATATAAATATATATACTTCAATCACTGAGCTCAACTGAAAATTAATTAGATTAATAATACGAATTAAGTTGTGTAAAACATATAGATTTTAAATTTTAAAACAACTGTTAATAATAAAAATTTATTTTAGTGCCTAATATTCTTATTAGGTTTATTGTAAAAATAATAAGCATTATTTAATTAAAAAATTAATAAAATCTGTTTTTATCTTAAAATCATATGTATTATAATATTCTAATTTATCTTAAAAAGATTTTGAAATTAAAACAAAAAAGTACGAAATTAAAACATCAATAAAATGTTTTTACGAAAAATTACAAATCGTTTCAAGATTGATATTTGATTGATCTACAAGACAAATATTTTACGTCGTTTCTGATATCGCATTAGGTATTATATTGGCTAGTATTTATATATTAATAAAATTTTCATAAATGAAAAATATACTTGAATTCAGCTCACCTTCTGGTATTTTTTTTTCTTGTTCATTAAGACCATTTTCATTTGCTTCATCTTTTACTGCGTTTATAAAATTATAAAACTGTTTTATTTTACCTTCTTTGTTTATGTTATTCAAATCTGATTTCTACAAAGAATAAAATCGTAATTTTTGTAAATATTTCTTATACAAGTATTAAATGGTAATTATTAAGCCAATAGTGATAAATAACAATACTCTATTGTTAAAATATTACTAAAAAATGTTTTAACATTAATAACAATACAAAAAAAATACCAATTTTTGTATAAAATATGATTTTATTATAAAAATAGAGCTAAGTATTTTAAATTGTTAGTAAAATTACATCATCTTCGGATTCTTGAAGAGCTACTAAAGATATTTGTTTCATGAGTTTCTCATTAAATTCGTTCATTCTTTCACGAAGTTCGTCACCAATCAAACAATTTTCTTTATCATCACTATCCAAATTTTTAAAGCCTAATATTGCGTTCATCTGAAACGAAAAAAATGAACTAGATTTTATATGTGTTGCATAATATTTATTTTATTAACATAACATAGTGTAACCATAAATTGGGTAATTTGAGATTATTAGATTGTTTCGATTTAATAGACAAATACACAACTTGTCTAAATTAAACATTATTTTACTAAAATGAAAATTACGAGTATAGGATTACTACTATGAAATTTAACATAATATTTATTTGAAAGGTTTCATATTGTTTTTGATAAAAATTATAATAAATAAAAAACATTTTGATTTATAATAAATTAGCATAATATTATTGTAATTTGTCAGAATAAATATAATATTATTATATAACATATTGATAGGTAAAATAAGTTAATATTACTCTAAATAAGAAGGTAACAATAATTATATTTTTAATTTTATCTAAGATCAGAAAAATATAACTTAAACTGAAAATTATTTTTTTAAATAAACTCATCAAGATTTTTATAACATTTTTTATAAGTACATCCATCATAGATATTGAATAAAAAAATTAACTATTTTTGTAGTAAAAAATAGTTGATTTAAAAAACATAATGGGTTAAAAAATTCATAAACTGATATCTATCCTAAATATTGTTGTAAATAAAAAACAAATAAACATAAAGTTGTAAATTTATACTTGTTCTCGAGGTGGACATCGGAATTCTCTAGTTTTTTTCGCAGCAACAGCAGATGGTAAATCTGATTGTTTAATTTCATTATATCTTCTTAATTGATCCTTAATAATAAATTTAACAATTGTTTTTAAATTATATTTTAAAGTACTAAATAAACAACTTTCTCACTATCTGTATATCATTGACAAATTGATAGCTAAAAGAGATTATTGATTCAACCCTATGCCTGAGTTGAATATCACATAAATGATGTAATAAATAGCACATTTGAAGTTTTGCACCCTCAGCCATTTTCATGTGTAATAAACCTTTTCTGTGTTCATCAGGGCCATCTAAAATAACAATAACAACAAAATATTATAGAATTCTACTATAGTTTTTAAGATGTCTACCTTTTTGAAATTCAGGATCCCACGTTTCAGGATTAATCATTATCAATAATTTTTCTACATCCTCATCACGTAACATACCAACAAGTAAAAGACGATCCACTAATTTTAATAATGGTCTAATGACATATATAATAAATATTTAGAACGTTAAAATAATTGTTTAACCATTCTTTTGAACTTACAAAAACAAATTTTCATTAGATCCACCAATAGGATCTCTATTATGAACCTGATTAACCAACACGGCTTCTTCTAGGGCTGCCATCACATATTCTCTGACTACTTGTAATGGAAAATAAGGACTGTATAAGTTTCGAACATTGTCAATAACATCTCTAAAAGTAAATTAAATAATTTAAAATATAACTATCAAAATAAGAAACCGTAATTAAGTTTAGTTTTCACTCACGAAATTTCAGTCATTTTCATTTGAGGTCGAACTGATTCAGTTTGTAACGACCGTAAACTATGACCCATTTGTGGATCATCGTATAAAGCAGTTAGTTCATGTCCCAAAGGTATAATGTATTCGTTTTTGCAAACCTCCCTAAAAAATGAATTATGATTTATGATCAATATGTTTTCTACATTTAGTAATATAAAAATAATTACATTGTTGTTGCATGAGACTCTAAATGTAAAGCAATTAAAAGATCATAAAATCCTTGACGCAATGGACCAGACATATACTCTGAACATATAGCATATAACAATTGTTTTTGATTTACGTGAGTACATAATATGTGAGCAGCTCGGTAGTTAGCTTGGTAGCACACAGCCGCATACAAAGTCAATGTGTGAGCATGGAAACTATAAAATTAGTTTAAATTTTAAATTACAAAATATTAAATTGTGTGTATAATAAAAATTATTAATAACTTACGATAGTAATTTTTCCATTTCAATCAACTCTAAAATATCTATACATCGATCTTCTTCAGGAATGTGTAATGCAATCATTGACACTGGGTCTTCACAAAGTATACTCCATCCTCTAATGTCAGATAATTTCAGAGTATGAATATGTAAAGAATCATTTGGAACTCTAGCCCACTGATGTGGTCTTAAACATTGGACTTTTAATCTTGGTGGAAACTAAAATAGATATATTTTATTTAATTATTAAGTTTAATTAAATATATATGAATATTATACTAAGTAAATTATATTTATTTAAAAACTCAAAATACCTGAGGAAGAACATGACGTTCCGAATTTTGTAAAACAGCTGCAGATAATGGAAGCGTGGTAGAAGTTCTGCCCAATTCAATTTGTAATATCTCTTTGCTACTAGCTTCCACAAATATTGCGGGGAATAATTTAATATCTGGTTCCATCTAAAATATTATACATATATTAATTACGATTTACTTAAATTATTTTTTAGAATTGATTTTACTTTAAACTTAAAACTAGTTTCTTTTCCTTCACATGTAAATGACATCACTCCAGTAGCTATATCAATGAAACAACCTATAGCCATTCCTTGAGATGCTCCCTTTCCCGACGAATCATTTGTTACTTCGTTGTATAATTCATCGGATCGAACCATATAACAGCTTTGGCGATCAATACTATACGGAACAATCAACATACTTAATTGAACATGATGATTTAAAATAAAAATTACCTTTCCAAAATTCTATTATGTTCATCGACAATTGTTACAGTACTTTTTCGAACATGATTTTGACTGAAATCTTTACTATGGAGGTGATATTGAGTAGTAACCCATCCTACGTAAACGTGTGTAGGGTCTTGGCCAGGAAATATTCTTACGCCATAGTAATACTCGTTTATTAATTTTAAACATTCTAAATCAAATATTTCATTTCCCACAAATTCAATTCCTGCCGATGAAGGTGTAAATGACATTGCCTTTGGACCTCCTGGTCTATCAGGAATAGCTGGTGGAACCAATTTTAAGTCCATCTTTAAAATAATGAATTTGAATTTATTACTTTTGTAAGTACATATTAATTAACAAATTTTAACTCTTACTTGTGAAACTCTTATTTGAGGAGTTACTCTTTCATTTAATGTATTAGGTCTATGAGCAGCATTACGTGATCTATCCACATTTCTAGCTGGATCCGGTGTTTTTGCTCTTTTAGGATTATCTGAAGGCCCTTCTTTTTTTCTCGAAAAAAATCTTGGATAAATATATATTATACATTTATATTAGTTTAATTAGGTAAAAGTCTAATTTATTAATAATAATCAGCTAAAATTTAATTTTTACCGAAATGGAGAACGTCCTCTTTTTTTCTTATCATCTTTGTTTATATCCTGACCATTACCATTTTGATGATTATATATGTTAAAATTCAATTCACTAGATGAGCGATTTAACTTCCCGTCTATATTAGTCATTAAATTTTAAATAAATAATAAGTTAACACATTTTATATATTAAGAATATAAATACCATTTTCAATTGTTAAGTCATCATGCCTAGATAATGACCCTTTTCGTGGGGGTCTTGGTGGTGGTGGTTGATTTTTTCCTCTCGGTGGTAAAGGTGTAGTATTTGGCATAATTTCGTCATTTTCTGCAGGATCGTCCGAATAACCTCGATGAAGACCTTTATATTAAAAATGTATAACAAACTTTATTATAGAACTATTTCGAGTTAATATTTATATTAAAAACCTTTTATATCACTCATTGAAAATCCTGATTTCATTATTTGTTCAATATGAGCAGGGGTAGCATGCTCAGATTGCGACAATAACCTGTGCTGCCTGATTCTTATTTCTTGCCATCTCCTTTGTTTTTCTTGTTCACTAAAAATAAATATATAGTTAACATAAAAAATAGCATAATAAAGTAAAATAGTTTTTCGTGACATGCATAACCACGTTGTGTATATAGTTTTTTTTTATAGTTGAGTACATACAATTTAATCTAAGCTCCTACTTCAATACTAATTGTATTTAAAAAAGTTTTTGATTATAAAAGTTGTTACATAAAAAAACAATCACAACGTTTCAGTGGTCAGCGATATTACAACATTTAAAAGATTTTGATGTTACCATTATTATTATTCATTAATAATTGATGATATTTTATATAATTAAAACAATAAATTTAATGGACCTTAAAGTTTTTTCCAAAAAATAAATATTGTTATATAAAACACTATATAAAATAGTGTTTGTAAATAGTTCTAAAATTTAAATGATAATAACATAAATAATACTAACTCGATAAAATTTGGTAGACATATGACAGGCAAAGATAGTCGTAAAAATTCCCAATTGGCCTTTTCCATCGTTTCAAATGTATTATGACTAATTTTTAAACATGGTGGTGTATCTGAACCAGCTGGAATTCTTGTAACATCAATTACAGATGAAAAATCATCAGTATTTTCAAATATTGGTTGATCCTTAGTATACCAATATGTTACGGGTCTTTTCATGTTTCTAAAATAATGAAAATTATCAATTTTCTTAGTTTGAAAATCATAAGTATTTTCTTTGATACATACACGCAAAATGGTTCATATCCTTCTTGAAGTCCACAAGTCGTGAAGTATTTCAATGAGTTTACGTCTTGACCAAAAGTTAATTTTGCCTTTTGTCCTAATCCCAGCGTAAACGCAGGTACAAATCCTTCTCCTTGGACTTCTGAAAATGTAGTTTCCCCTCCCAATGTATCCATCAGTAATTCTCCATTCATTGAAAAACTTATTGTATGGTCCATTAAGTCTAAAAATACTCCCACGACATCTCCAACTTGCCATTGTCTCCCAAACGATTCGGCTGTCCCCATATAAATTTTTTCTTCCTTTAAAATAGAATGCATTTAAAAGCATTTTTCGTTTACATAAATATTATTTTTTAAATACACACGTTATAACCATCAAATGCCCAAGAATTTTCATCACTACCAATTTGATAACCCGGAGAACATGTAAACCTGGCCCATCCAACTCGCATAGGCCCATTAGTCAATATCTCAAACTCAAAGTACCTTTGAAAAATATAACAATTAACTATATATTTTTAACTTTTATACGAAAATTTCACTTACCATTTTCCACTTGAAACAGCGTATGTTTTTTCAGCACGATATGTTCTGAACGTCAAGTATCTATTAGTGTTTTCGTCTGTTAAGAGTGTCGCTGTAAATTACGCAATAAAAAAAAAAAATTATGTTTGCGAATATTATAAAATTTAAAGATATACATATTACAATAAATAAATACGAGTATAGGTATGTACCTTCATTTGTTTCTCCAGTAGGGGGATCTAAATTGTAACCATATACTAATAACGTGCGGACTGTTTCACTTGCTGTATCTCTGTAACAAAAAATGAATTGTTTAGTACAACGTTATTATTTCTTCTTAAAATATCAATAACTTTTAGTTTACCTATTAGCTTTTTTAATAGCGTCGTCTACTTTGCTGTACGGTACTAAATGAGGACTGCGCAACATTTGTAGTTCCTAAAAATTTGCATTTAAAAAAAAATATTGTTAAAAAGATACAAACACAAATATTATACAATAATTAATAAATACAAATAAAACAAGATATAAAATTAATACGTAATTATAAAATATACAGCAATCATAAACAATGCATATGTTATTTATAAACTTAGTTGTCAAAATATATGATAAAAAATTTAAAAACACTTAAATCATTAATCAATTCGAAATATATATCTATTTTAAAAGTTTATTGATTATTTTTAATATTACTTTAATATTTACTTGACTAATAAATAATCACATAGAATATTATTAATTGTATATAATATGTTACAAAAATAACACTAGTATAATTTTATTAATTTATTTTATAATGGGAAGTTCTAAATTTATGTTTTTTAAAACATTACTTCATTTAAACCATATGTCCATCCTTGTTGTATTCTTTCTTTTGCCCATAAATTATGTGTATTCTCAGCTAGCTGATCAATTAATTCTTCCATTTTTCCTGACAAATTTATTGCAGATAAATCTAGTGGTGCTGGTTTGTAACCATTAGATTGCATAAATGGTTCGTTGGGTAGTCGTACCGTTTTAATGCGAGACGGTGGATTATCAATAGATATGTGATAACCCAACGCAATAACCGTTCTGTGGAATTTTTAAAGTTTAATATACGAATGAATAGGCCTATATATATCTTATTTACTTAAGTGTCTGCACAGCTAATTGAGAATCATAACGCTTCTCGGCTGGAGGCAACTTATCAAACTGTATTAAACATGGATGATATTTCCTAGTATCATTTCTTTTATCACCATATTGCCAACCAGCTTCAATTTTATTCATTGCCCACATTTCGTGAATATTCTCTGCTAATTTGTCTTTAATATTTTCTATGTAACTAGGTAAAGTGATCTAAAAATAATCATAAAAGTCTCATAATT
The DNA here is from genome assembly GCA_036289425.1 of Rhopalosiphum nymphaeae. Classification (NCBI taxonomy): domain Eukaryota; kingdom Metazoa; phylum Arthropoda; class Insecta; order Hemiptera; family Aphididae; genus Rhopalosiphum; species Rhopalosiphum nymphaeae. The sequence continues at coordinate 4,494,718 of JAZAQC010000001.1, read as the reverse complement.
TAATAATTTATTTAGTGTTTTAAAAATAGTACCATCGATGTATCAACTGGATTTGGAACAAACGCTGTATCGTCTTCAACATACCACGGACCCGTAAGTACGCATTTGTTAAGGTTTCCAAAATAGAAGCACGGATCGATTGTTAAGATTTGTTGAGGTAATAAAGTTTCAAATAGGGGAGAAAATTCGTCTGGTGGAGTAAACTTCAGCCGACCATGATCTCCGCCCAATAAAAAACGACAACTATATTAAATTCAATAAACAATTAAAAATAAGTACTGATTAGTTTTAAAAAACATGAAAAATTATAAAAAAAATTATTAAACGAGATTTAGTTAAACATTTATTTATACAATATGTGCAACTCAAAATGAAAATTTATCTAAACATATAATATAAACATTATAAACCATACCAATATTTCAAGATTGTAATCTTACAGTTTCATCCTACGTGATTTAAGGATATGAATTTCTAACTATTTTAAAGCTACCAAACATAATAACTATATAATAATTTTCTATAGATTTAATTTTGAGAAGGGTATATTTTGATGTGTAATTGTCATTTATCATATACCGAAAATATTGTTTCAAAATATTTGTATACCTATAATTGTTACAATAACACAATATAAAAATATCTTATAATAATATGTTACCTGACTTTTGATGAACAACTTATTACTGGGAAAAACATCCCATCTAAATTAAAGTCTCTGAAGGCTCCATGGACCAATTGACCGTTCAATGTAAAAGTAATAATTGGAATAGTTAAATCTAATGCACAGCCGATTACATCACCTTTTTTAATATTAGAAATTTGTGAACCAGGCATCACTTCTGACTTACGTCCTCCTATTTATATTAAACATTTTTAATACATTTTAATGAAAGGTAATTATCAATTTTAGTATTTACCTGTCCATAAATATGATCCATCAAATCCAAAAGAGTATAAGTCATCCCCAACACCGTTTCCACCCCATTTTTCTCCACCACCAGGATATGGAACATAACTGAAAACCATTTAACATTATTTCTATAGCTCATACTAAAAATAAACTTTATGGAGGTCAAATCTACTTAAGTAATAAAATTAATCCAGCAAGAAAATTTTACAAGACAAAACAATTGAAATAATTTATTAATAAAAGTGTTTTTGTGAAAAAATTCTTAAATTATTTAAAAATTTAATTAAGTAAATAAGTTGATTAAACTTTTTAATTACCCTGCTGTATTTGCCCATCCAATTCGAATATGTGGATTTAGATGTGTAGTTTGTTCTACGTGATCTATTGCTACTTCATAATACCATTTTCGATAAACAGCAGATCCACTTACATGGCCAACAAAAATATTGGGACGTACGCTAAGATTATAATAGTTTATTAAAATAGACATTAAAACATCTTTAAATTATTTTTATGGTGTATAATTTTTAAAGGTTAATATATACCTGGCTACGTGGTCAACAAGTAAGGTCTGAAGAAGTAAATTTTTTCCTGGTAATAAGAAATCACATATATTATTTTGTGAACTTCGTACGGCCACACCATTACCAACACACAGAGAACATAAAACGTCTAACACTTTAGGATCACGGCCATGTTTTTCCAAAAGAGATATTATTACTTTAATATGTTCATCCTAAAAATTGTTATAGTTCAATAAATGTTAAATTATCATATGTATATAATTTGATAAATTTATTACACACTTTCATCATATTTAAAGCTTCTGGAGAATCAATAAGAACACAGTGAAGTACATCTAACATACCAGTTCCCTCACTGGATGCTTGAGATCCTAGTCGGCTAAATAACCAATTTAATCGGTTAGTGTTAGCAAATTGAGCACAATTAGTATGATTTCCTTTTATAATTGCAGCTAAAAAATATAATAAAAATTAATATGAATGTACCATATTAGACCGTTAACCATTTATGAAACTAACCTAGCAACTGATATAAATAACCAGAAATCACATCCCAACTTTGTCCAGACTCGTCACCAGCTAAACTAACCATAAATCCTTGTGATGTGATAATATTAACTTTATCAATAGCTTCTAAAATTAAATTTAATATGCCTTCTTCTTGAAATAAATCTTGTCTGTTTCTTAATGCTCTAAAACGGTTTTGTTTTTCTTCATGCTCTATAGAACAAAAAAAACAATTAATATTAATAGGTAGGTACCTTATTATGTAATAGAATAATTATTTTACAGCTATATTTACCCATATCTTCTTCAGGTTGAGCAAAGTAATTTATTAAATCTTCTAGACACATGACCATTTCATTTAGATTAACGAATGAACAAAATAATGACGAACGTCTATTACTTTGTAAATTTTCTAATCCACTATTAATGCATTTTAAAATATAAATTAAATTTTATTTGAAAAATAAATAACTGATGATAATATATACATACGAGATAAACTGTGTGAATAATGATGAGCATTTACGTATCACTCTAGCAGTTCTAGACTCTTCTTCTTGACTCCTACTGAAGTCTAATCCATCGTCCATCTTACCTTCTTCATGTAACACAGCTTGTTTTTCTTCTACTTTACCGACGCCTTTTTTTTTTGTTTCATAAGACTAAACCAATAAATAAAAATATTATAGGTTACATTTAATCTTTTACATTATTCAAAGAAACTTAATTATGAAGATAATGGTAATAATTTTTATTTTACATATTTACTATTAATAATTTGTGGAATAAGTATAAATTTTTAAAATAATACTATAAATAGCTTATCTGAAATTTTTTTTAAATGTGTATTAAAAATATGCCAAAAATGTTTTTATATGATACTTTAATATAATTACTTATGACGTGTTTTGACAACAAATTTTAGTAAGCAAAAAATAGATATATTATTTTTAGTAGGAGTAATATTTAGCAAAATATATGAATAAATATAAAACAATTGTTTTAAATAACAACCTATTTAAAAAAATAAAACAAATGGCAATTTATAGTGCTTTATTAATATATTTTAGAACTTATTATGCCTCTTAAGTTTTAAATTTTAAATATACATACCTTGTATGTTAACCATAAACCTGTATCAGAATGTTGTACTAACACCGTACTGTCACCATATTTAATAATAGGTGCTCCAATAACTTCTAGATCTTTGTCTTCTAAAATAATTTTTTGATCGTCTTTCTCTTGGCGTAAAAAAAACGTAGAGGAAGCAGTGGTGGCTTCTTCTCTGCAATACAATCATGTATTGATGAATAATATTATACACGTAATTATTTTTTTAAATAAAAAGTTTGCTTTCATACTTTTATATTATTTATTATAAACATATAGTTTACCTGCAAACTAAATGCAACTCATTGTTTTCGTTGACACCTAAATACCGTCCGGTTGTCAAATGTCTTATTCGCATTGGATGATACCAATTAATAAATCCGCCGGCCCATTTAGTTCTAGCTAACTCCAAACGCCATAATGACCTTGCTTGACTCATAACGCTTCCGCCTTCATAAATTACTATGCTAAATTACAATAAATACACAAAATTTTATATCAATAGAAAATGAGGATTTAAATATTTTTTTAAAAAAATTAAAAATTAAATATACAATTATTAGTTACTAGATTTCAAATATGTAATAATTTAATTCATCATAGGTATACCGATTAAAACTTGACCATCTACAATCTTATTAGATTTTGCCAACAATAATTCAGATCATACTAATACAATATGAATATTTATACCACGTTGTTTATTTAATACTACTGTATATGAATATTAAAAGAAATATATAATACTAATTTTTTACAATCTGGTTTGATGTAAACATATCTATATTACATAAAATATATAGATTATAAAAATAATAAAGTAAAAATTTAAAAATTAAACGGTGGATAAGCAAGACCATACTATTTTAAAAGCGCTAAATTGAAATAATTTTTTTTTCTGAATAATTTATTTTATAAATATAGACTTTAGAGATACAATTTCTACTATAATTCAAAAAATACATTTTTCCAACTCTTTGTTGCTCATAACATTCATTATGCAAATCAATTATAGTTGGGTATTTAGGAATAATATTAATCAGTCCTGTGCAAAAAAAAAATGTTTAGATTATTTAATTGTTTGAACGCTCATCTAAGAAATAGCCGATACAAATGAAAAATGTGTTCAACTAATTAATATTGACTTGTCATGTGTAGTGTCATTATAATACTTTGTTTAAAATTAAAGTAGGTTGCTAGTAAATAGTTACTTTTCTGTGCAGTATCAGTATATGTCGAGTGTATCTTGTTAATCTTGTTAATAAGTAATGTATATTTGTTAAATTTGAATACAATGATAAATCATTGCATACGAAAAACGATTCCGAAGGAAGATAGTTTGTTATCCTATATTATATTAAATATATTTTATGATAATATAGTTATATTCTATTTAAGTAATTTATTTCACCACTAGTTATTACGGTAGATTAAATAAATTATTTACATAAACATTGCTTTTGTCATTTGAAAATATCAGTGGGAGTTAAAAGTTTTAAGTTTCTATAATTAATATTCTTATACAACTACAAAATAACTAAAATAATTATTTTTGTTTAAATATATTTTCTTTTGTCCAAATTTTAAATTCAAATGTATATAAAAAAAGTCTTTTTATTTTTTAGATTTTATGATTTCAGTATGTACTAGATACTTATGAAGAATCTTGAAAATATATTCAAACCTCAGTTGTAAATATTGAACAATTTAAAAATGTATAACTTCAAAATAAATTGTACAGTAAAATCTACCCATATCGTGAATTTTAACGAAAATACATAATATGGAAATACATTTCATGAAATTGAACTTAACCTACATTTTACACATTGAGTAATTATTATAAAACATATTGCTGTGATTTATTTATACTATATTTGTCAATATCGATTTTACAATGATGTGTGTTTTTTTTATATATTTATTTTTTATTTTTGTGTCTGTCATCACGTTTTGGAATAAAAATAATGCTTTGATTTTTGACTTCAGCTCCTCTTTGAAAAGGAAAATGAATCTAGTTGGTACTTTGGGGGGTAAAAATCAAAAAATGTACAGTAGTTTTCAAATGCATTAGAAAAAACCCTAAAAAAGTAACGAAAAAACGGGAATTTTCACACATAATTAATTTTTGACAAAATCGTTTTTTTATTTTGTTGTAACTCAAAAACGAATTTTTGTAAATATTTAAAATTTTCAAAAATATTTCGACTTTTTTTAATCTATTTATAGACAATTGAAATTTTTGATTTTTCTAAATTTTTTTTTTGGATGTCTTTAAAAAAAAATTTAGCAAACCAAAAAATCTTTAAAATTTAACACAAGTTTTACTATAAGTTTTACTTATCGCAGTAAAAAAAAATCACAATTTTTGTCAATAAATATTTAATGTTCAAATGTTTACGAAATTTGTCAAAATCGCGAATATTTGCAAGGAATTTTGTAGTTGAAAATTCATAACATTTTTGTGATTTATACCTAAGGTTAAAAAACCCAATACAAGATTCTTTATGAATTTTTCTGCAAACAACTGAAAAAAAATTATAGCGTCAACATAGAAAAAAATTTTATAAGTATATGAAATTTAATTTTTTACGAAATCGCGTATAATAACAATATACCTTAAAACGATTTAAAATATTTGTTGCTATTCAAAAAGTAAATGCTTATCAACAAAAATTGTGACAAACGGTTTTTGAATTTTTTTTTTTTTACTACGATAAGTAAAACTTATAATAAAACTTGTATTAAATTTTAAAGATTTTTTGGTTTGCCAAATGTTTTTTAAAGGCATAACAAAAAAAAAATTTTAAAAATATCGAAAATTTTAATTGTCTATAAATAGCTTAAAAATAGTCAAAATATTTTTAAAATTTAATCGTAAATAGATAACGCTAATATAAACATTTGGTTAAAATTTCAAGTGTTTACAGTGATTTGTTTTTGAGTTACAACAAAATAAAAAATTGATTTTGTCGAAAACCGGTCATGCGTAAAAATTCCTGTTTTTCCGTTAATTTTTAGGATTTTTCCTGACACATTTGAAAACTGCTGGACATTTTTTACTTTTAACCTGGATTCACTTTCCTTTTCAATTTAGGGCTAAAGTCAAAAATCAAAGCATTATTTCTACTCCAAAACGTGATGTCAGACACAAAAAAAACGCACATCATTGAAAATCAATACATTCATTACTCTGTTCAAAATCTAAAACATTGAAATTTTAAGCCTTCAAGTTATTGAGCATTAATAATTTTTTTGAATATAAAGACTTTGGAAGTAAAATTTTGCCAGTGAATCTTACAACTACAAAAAAACTTTCACTATAAATATTGGAATTGCCTTACAAATATTAATTTGTATGTTATTTTCTAATACAAGCAGGAAAAAATATTTTCTATTTTAAACAAAGTTAACAATTCTTTAGGTCATTGTTACTATAAACCAACAAAAACTTTATCATTATAATATATAGAATATGAATTTACGAGAAATATAAATTGGACTACTCTATAGTTAACTACTTAGTTTTCAAAATTACAAGCTAAAAAAAAAATGTGAACGTTTTATAACCTATAAATCATTTGTATGATTAATTATTTTTATTATTGGAATAAAATATGTTTACATTATTTACATACTTTATTAGTAGTGTAGTTGATTTTTTCATAACTTATTTTACCAAATTATTTATTTGTTTATGTTTACCTTCAAATTGTGTTGTTTATTTAAAAATTTAAAAGCGATTAAAAACTTTATAAATCTGTTAAGTTAGCAAAAATGTGTTATTTTATTAATTTTGAACTAAATTTTTTGTTTATTGACAATATAAAATTATGCCCTAAATAATGTATGACCTAGATATAGAAGTTATTTGAGAGTAAGCCTACCTAACGGATGAGGTTTAAATGTGTGTATAAAATCTTATTTTCTCTAGAATCTAGAAAATATAGCAAATGTTATGTTATATTGAATAGGGGCACCAATATGTTTTCCCCAGTTCACCAATAATAGTCAGCTAAACACTGGAAGTCAAACACCTAATATTTCTATTAAGCTCACTCTGTTAATATATATATATATAGGTTTATAGGTACCTATACATTAGATACAATAATCGAATAATATATGTATGTTTATAATAAATAAATCATGAACAATCATATTATTTATATATACATATATAATATATCATGCATAAATAAGGATCAGATTTTGAAATAGTTAACTTCAGTTCAAATATATAATTATTAAAAAGTGATTTAATTATTCAAGATAAAAATTTTTTATATTTTAAATTTGATTCATCCAAATTTTTAATTTTCAAAATACTATTCAGGTACAATGTATTTAAATATACATACTTTTGTCCAGAAACATTGCTCCATGACGATGGTATTGTCAAGCACTCGTCGCCACCGTGAAAGAATCTTAGTACGTCTCCACCAAAAACATAACCAACGTATTTCATTCTGCTGATACCGGTACCATATGGTTGTACTGACCAATGAGTTACATGAAATGATGCATTAACTACAGATAATTCATTTTCTTTGGCAGTGTGCTATAATACAAATTAATATTATTATTATTTTATATCGTTGCAATATAGGAAGTGTTGACATACCAAATACCGTTCAGTTGCCACAGACACTAAAATTAAATCATCTCCAACTCGAACTTTTTCACCCTCTGATCGTTGTTTCGATGCTGGATGCACAGTCCACCAACAAGCTTCACCTTGTGAATGTTCTTGTAGACCAACGTCAAAAGATAATTTATCATTTGATGAACTTGTTGATAAACAAGCTAAATACTGTAAATATTTTTTACAAACATTTTTATTTTTATTTTTTTTAATGAATATTTATTTATTTATAATCAAACCATATCGCTATTTTGATGACGTAATAAAATAGCATTTCCGTATAATAATGTTCGGTGTCCAGATCCAGTTCCACCTTTTCCCTGAGAAAAAATGTATTATATAAAATATAAAAGTAAATAAATGTTTAAACGAATTCAAAGTAATAATTTTATTACCTCTTGAGAACTTGCAGCTGTCACTAATTCTTGTAAAGCCCTCACAGATAATGCTTGTTCAATGACAAATACACATTGTGACAAATCAGGTGGAATATTCTACAATATATTGTAAAAAAAAAAATTATAATTAGTTTAATTTTTTGCTTATATTTTTGAATATTTAATATTACTTTATCGGCAATATTTTCTAAGTAACAGTGCCGATTTCCAAATCCTTCAGCTGCAAGACAAACTCTTTCTCCAGTTGCAGTGCATGATAAACACACCATATCTTCCTATTAAACATAGATAATTATTATTTTTATTTTATTAATAGTTATCAAAATATTATCAACTCATACATTTTTATTAGAAAAATTTTTCTTTTTTTTATTTAAAATTAATTTAATTAAATACTTATTAAATAATAATATTTAAGTATTAAAAATTATTGTTACCATTCTATAAAATATTTGTTTTCATATTATGATAAAAGTGTTAAATAAAATAGGTAAATACCTATATTTTTTTAATTGTTTATATTATTTCTAAAATATTAGATACTATTAAAATACAGAAAAAATTGAAAAGTTTTCGATGACCCGCAGTAAACAATTATATCAGCTTAAATATAATTTAAGAAAGTATAAAGATAATTCAGTTTTAAATTATTTTCCAACGATGATAGACCATCAAAACTCACCAATAAAAACATTTTTAATGCTAGTGTAATCTGATAAATATTTGAGTAAGACAACATATTTCAATAATAGTATATGAAATTTAAACAAAATCAAACATTTTTTTACAAAAAAAATCTGTTCAATGAATTATAGAATTAGAAATAAGATTATAATTTATTAATTAATAGTTATAATTAAAAATATGATAGATAGACCTTATAATAGACTTATTTTAAATTATTATAATAGAATTATAAAAATAAATTATGCTTATTAAATACATTTGTAAAATGTTACTACAGAAATAAAATTTAAAATAATATAAATATTAAACATGACTATAATTTAGGAAGTAATATGAATACATTTGAAATTTTATTTTATAGAATTAACATAAAAATAAATAAATTAATGTGAATACTAATTCTAAATTCAGATAAATATTTTTTTGAATTTATGAATTTAATAATTATTTTATAGTAGTGGTTGAAAAAATGACAAAATAAATTCAAAATTATAACTTATAAGAAAATAGATGAAGCTTGATGGTGTCAATAAATAAAGTAACATTACACTTACAAAAAATTGTTATTTAAAAACATAGAATAAGAATGGCTCAAAAAAATAAGTCCAATATTGTAATATCTCTGGTGGAAATGTACTATAGGATTTTAATATACGTACCAATAGATGATTTTTCTAAACAACTTGATGAAAGATTGATAAATCATAAATTATTATTATACAATTTTATTTTTTTAATAAGTCCACGTGAATTTAACGAAATCAAATTTAAAGATCTTCTAAAAACATATTCATCAGATATTGATGTAGATGAAATAACTGAAATGGGTGAATTCATAATATGAAATCAACAAATAAAAAAGAAAATACCCAAAATACAATAGAAACATTAAATAATTGCAATGAAGATATATTTCCAACTATTTACAGACTTTTAACTATATTAGCTACTTTGTCGTTCACAACTGCATCCAGTGAAAGGTCCTTTTCAACACTTCGACGTTTGAAAACATATTTCTGAAGTACTACTAGTGAAAATTGTCTAAGTGGTTTGGCAATAATGAATATACATTATGATATATTAGTATCAACAGAAGATGTAACACGTGAGTTAAGTATTACAAGTCGTTGAATAAGATTAGTAATAATTAAATTAAATATAGTTGCTACTTTTTTTGTACACATTTTTTTTTATTTTACATTTTAATAAAATATTTTTGTATACCTAAATCAGTTTTAGAAATATAAATATTAGTATAAACAAATACGGTATATTTTTTTTATAATTATATTCACAGTTTATTTTTTGAATTAAGATTATTTTTCGTAACTCCCAACCCTCCTCCCAAGCTACAACCCTGCATAAAACAATACACAATATAATACATAGAAGGTTAATTAAAATAATAATAACATACATAATGGATTGATCAATTCACCTCGATAAAAAGAAATTATATTAAAAATAATTGAAGTACAGAAATTGTTATTTAGAAAATCAAAAATATTAGCATTCAAATAATTATACAATTAATTACTAGTAAAAAATACGTAAATGAGTGGATTTTATAATACTTAGAATATAAAACAAATAAATTGCTCTAATGTATAGTAAGTCTCTAGAATACCTAAAAATTGTGTAGGTATTTGTAATGGTCATGTTAAATTTGAATTCAATAATTAATCTTTGTACTCGAGAAATTAATTTGAGCTTCCTATATTTCTAAGTATATATTTAAATATATTTATATTACTATTGATAGCTTATTTTTTCTATCAAATCTCAAAAATATTAAAATGCAAATATTTTGGTAAAAAATTCAAGTTTACAGTTATTCATTTTTAAGTTACAACAAAAATAACATTTTAAATTGATTTTGTCAAAACCTTTTTTACGTAAAAGTTGTAGGTTTCCCTATAAATTCGTTTGATTTTCTTTTTTTTTTAAGATAAAAAGATATTTATTACTTTTATCTCCTAAAGTACCAATTAAAACCAATTTACTACTAAAAAACCACCTTAAGTTGTTGATTGAAGTATTTTTACTACCTACTATAAGTGATAAACACAAAAATAAAAAATGCTCATAGTTTTAAGACTAACACATTTATTGTTCTACTAAAAAGTGTTAAACTAATGGCTATATATCAATCATACCGATTTTAATTCGATCCCGCCGAACACTAGTCATATTAACTACGAATCTACTGGTGGAACAAGTGGGGCCCATCCTTGATAGTTATATTATATTTGTAAGGATTTACACCAAATTTTAAATATTGTGTTTACAAAATTATATGATGAATAAAATATAAAAAATGTTGGGCCCTCCCTCCCCCTCCACCCAAAAAAAAAACCAAAATCCTAAATCCACTACTGTACAATTCTGACGAGTTACATACTTAAAAATTAAAATTATATCTTAATAAGTTATTTAGATTAAGTTTATTTACCTACCTATTAGGTAAAATATTATTTTCAGTATAAAAACATCTAAAATGGAATTTACTATTTTTTTTATTTTAAAACGATATTTTTTAATTGATCTATATAAGTTTGATATCATTTTTTTTTTTTGTTTATAGTTAATTATACATAATTCTAAAGATTTAAAAAAATTAAAAGATAATTGATTTTCATATTTTTAATTTTTTATCGAATTTCTTTAATAGAATAATATTTAAGGTACACAAATACACAATTGGCAACAGACATATTGTTAGATTATCATACATACAAATTGATAATAGATAGGCTTATAAGCTTATTCGTCTTCTATGGTTTTAATTAATTTAATAAATAAAATTCTATATTAATAATTTCATTTTATTTTTATTTGGATTAATAGGGAAATTTACTTAATATCTACTTACTATTGTAAATAATGTATACGTTTCTGTTTAAAGGTATTAATAGTACCTAATGCCGATGATATCAAAGAAACTTAGATTCCATTAAGCATATGTACAATTACATATAGAATAAATTAGTATGTATTATAAACTTAGATAAACATAACATACGTAATTCTTAATTTTTTTTAACAAAATTGCAAGGATTGGGTTTAGAATGCATTCATTATTTACCTCTATAAATATAATTATAACATTCTAAATTTTTACGTATAGAATATTGTAATTTATTCTTTATATGTTAGAAACTACAGTTGCAGTTCATCAGTACCTTCTGTGTTCAACTTGGAAGAGGGGCCTAATACTTAAGGACTAATTTTTTAGAAATGTCGTGTACATCTATTATTTTTTTAATATATGTTTTTATTTATCATAAAATACATAAGACACCATATATCGGTATATATCTTATCAATTGCTATATCACCAGTAATATTATTATAGTATATTAATTACTTATTAGTAGATAACTTATATCAATTTTTCGTCAAATCAAATTAAATAAACGATTAATTCATTGTTTACTAAAAGTAGTATATAGATAGAATTTTAAGATTTTGTATTTTCTATAGAATTATAAATATATTTTTTTAATTGAAAATACTTTAAAAGGAGGTAGTTGTCCCATTATATATCGAGTTATTATAAAAAGAGTTGTAGACGCGATTTTTACATAATCAAATTCCCTACTATTATTTTAAAATTGAAACACTGATAATATTAATTTAACACACCGGTATCTGTTGGCTATCACTTTTCTAAACAAAAGCAGTGAATTTATTCTGTTCCTCCAATTTTATATTCAATTAGTATGAATATTACGATTGTGTAATGTATTAAAATTCTATAGTATCTAAAATACACAATTACAAAAGTATAGTTATTGGTTAGCATAGTTAATTTAGAATTCAACTTTTTAAAGCATAAACCGTAAATGCATAATTTTTTTTCATACGTAATAAATTTAAACGTATGATAAAATTCAATATTTTTCAAGAAATTTTACTACATATTATTGTTATAAGACTTCGTATATAAATGTTTTATGTTCATATGAAAAAAAAATTAAAATAATAATAAAAACGCAAAAATGTAATTATTTAAAGATAATATTAAAAGTAAAATTAAAAAAATATTATGAATATTAATTTCCACTATAAGACTTTTAAAGTATTGTTTTTAAATATTTTTATTTTTAGTTAATTTGTAAAAATCCATTTTCTTATTTTGTAATGCAGTGAATATACCTAAACTTTATTATGTGTATTAAATAAAAAATACTTATTAAATTATTGCATAGAAAATGTACTTATTTAATGGTTTAATACAGCGGTTCTCAAACTGTAGTATACCTACGTAAAATATTACATGGTTATACGCGGAAGGCCGTTTTTGGATAATAAACACATTTAATTATTTAATTCATATCTTATTTTAAAAAACTAATAAATAAAAAATAATTATACTATATTGTAGTATTTTACTGCCTTATTATTAAAAAAAAATGTATTTCACTGTACAATTTGGATTTTGGTTCTATTTTTAGTCATTCGTGGTAGGTACGCGACTGATTGATAATACATACCAAAGTACGTAAAACAAAAGATTGAGAACCGCTGGTTTACTATAGAGATTGTTTTTGTAACCCAGCATCATATTCATTTAATCAATGATAATATTATAACGGTGATCCGAAAACATAAAAATATAATAATCCTTTTCACACACGTTGCTATTTACAACCAATATTTTAAGAAGTATATTTAAATGTAACCGTTTATAAATTAAGTAAAATTTCTTAATAAATCATTTATACATTTTAAATACGATGCTATGTTGGTGTACATCGATTTTAATATACCTAATTTTATGTACTAATTCAACCAAGATGGACAATCCGACTGTAGATGTCTACAAGCTATACAAACATATACTGCCTTTTGGTGTGCATTTGAATAACAAACAATAAATTAAATATTATTTTATTTTATTTCAAAAAAATTTAATTGCAAAGCATTGCGGGCAGCTTGTCTATATAATATATATATATATATATATAGTTCAAACCAATTTGTTTTTTTAATTTTATTTATTTAACCAATGCCAACCACTAACATATAAACGAAACGAAATTCATGTGTGAATCATTCTATAACAACCTATATGGGTAGAAAAATGAATAAAAGAACATTCCAAGAGTCTTGAGGAATATCTATGCAAAATTTGGTGCCAGTTGGTTCCAAGTCTATAAGCCCTATACATTCGTATATACTATATAATATTTAGGATTACTACAATAATAATCATGCATGTACATTAATTATGAGCGTTGGAGTAAACTAAGATATTATAAAAAAATAATGACAATAATTTAATAAATTCGTCAAGACTTACGGTCCGGAGAAACGAAACATCGTCCTGTTCTGAACTTCCCTCGCTGTCGGCCATCGCGGCGAGTTGGCCGGGCTGCGGCTGCTATTGCTGTTATACGGATGACCAGACGTCGTCGTCGCTCGTTCCGGCTCTTCAATGACGGTAATAATAATATTTCAAACGGACATCGCGCTCGGCTGCGTCACTGTGCGGCAGCGCATTTCGGCGCACTTGTCAGCGTTCGTCCGCTCGTCCGCGCTCGGTCTCCGTCCGTTTGCGAATAAAAGGCGCACAGTCGATCGGACCTGCGGGCAGAGAAACACGTAGATCGGCCGTATGAACAAGCGTGTCGCGCGTATCGAAATGGATTTCTATTATTACACGGTGTGCCGCCGCGGCGTCGTCTCGCTGTGCATTCGATCGCCGCCGGCGGCTGCGGCGGATCGGCCGCGGCGGGACGTGTGGTATATCTCGCACGCGGAGCTTAGGTATATGGTTATAATTATTTTTAAAATACATAGAGCGTGTACGCCGGCCGGCCGGCCCGCGGACGGTTTATTATTATTATTAATATTTTTTTCCGCCGTCATATTATTATTGTACATTTGTACGATTGCGGGAGAGTTCGCGTCTATACGGTGCATTTAAAACGTTTGTGTACAACTAAAAAAACAATTTCATACACTTTCCAACACACCGTATAACATAACGTGTAGGTACCTACATACCAGCGATAGCATAACAATTGGGTGACAGGGTAGACAAAACGCGCGTCCTACAGGCCTACGAGTATACACAATTACAGCGTTGAAAATATTATTAAAATTGAAACAGTTTTAATTATAAGTATCTACTATTGAAAATAATAAACTATTTCAGTTTAGTATTATGATTATTCTATATGGTTGTCATTAATGTAGCTATACTAATCTGAATTTATGGCTTTAGCTATGTTCCAACCATTCTATAATACTATAATAGTATTATAATAAATAGATACCTACGTAAATAAAATGTTGAGATTGACAAGTGTGAGTGACAAGAAACAGCTTGATATTTAATTTATTTTGATTGTTTTTTATTTGTATTTTTTTTTTAATTTTGTGAATTTTCAGTTATTAACAAAAAAAATTATATTATTTTTGAAATGATCGCGCTCATAAAAATTTATAAAAAAGAACCTTCACTGTGTTTTTATTCCTGGCCTTATAAATTATAGTTATGTTGCTATATATGTTTGTATTAAGTATTAAGAGAAGTCTCATACTCATGATAAATGAAGATATCTATTTTGTATAAAAGTTTAGAACATGGCAAATTAGCATTCTGTAGATTCAATTTTATGTTGTCTGCTATAAAATTAGAGTATGGATTAACTATATGGTCAAACTTTAAGGTAAAAACATTGTCTTTGTGGTTCTCTTGTTGGTTTTATATGCGCAATATTTTTACTATTAAGCAATTTATGATAATTTTTTATTTTAATATTTTATATGATTATAACTGAATTAAAAATTAAAAAATCAACAAGAGAATACAGATAATAGTTTCACTTTAATCTTTTTAAGTCTTAGTTTTAATTAAATCATAATAGGTCAATTCCCTTTAATTCTTAAGCGAACGACACAACATTGGATCAGTTGAACTCATATTCGATATATTTTATGTTTTCTAAGACAGTAACAACAAATGTAGGTATGACGTCTCCTTAAGCGAAACATAGTCGATGAAGGCAACCCAAAATCTACATCGATGTTAATAAGCAATAGCCGGCACTCAGTTGTTTTGTTTTTTCATTGGTGGAGGCCCGTGACTAATATATAATCGACACCTCGGCCTCTCGACTCTCGAGGACTTTATTCAGGCTTTTGTTTCCTGTAATATCACGTGTATGCTCGTAATTTATCATTTTATACACCAAATAATCACTGCAAAAACTTAATAACGAGAAAAGCATATATAATCATACAGCAAAATATAATAATAATTGATTCGTGATTATCATCTTAAATACAGAACACGATAACGTTACATTACAGAGCTATCCAAGTTATTGGTTAAATGTTTCGTGTAAAGATATTGAAATTTTATATTATTTTATTTTATCTTAAAAATTAGGTTATTTACTTTTGTTAATTTACTCTATTTACGATTGCATATGATAAACCACGATGATGTTATAATATTTTTTTAAATAATACAATATTAAGTACAGACGTACAGTCTATTGGAAGTTTCTCCATTAATTGAGAGTTTGTTTCGAAACGGAATCGTGTACAATATATAAACTCCATTAATTAACGTGACGTTTACGAAGCATATATAATCACGATTCGCCCTCAATAACCCTAAAATCATTTCCTCAAAATTCTCTAGAACTGATAACCGTCTGCTGCGTTATTATAATATTATGTGTACGATATTATATTGAATTGTAAAATACCTACCTATATTAGAACGTTATACACCGCGGAATGTTCGTTGACACCACAGAAGGTATTCAAAGATGACTCCAGGTGTGTACAGACGAAGATATGCAGTGCGTTGTACGTACAGTAATGAGACGCCGATGCCGAACACAAATGTAAAAAATGATAATCAAGAACAGAAAAAAAATGGAAAATAATTATTGCCGTACGCGGTACAGTCTCCCGATATATAAATATAATATACACCAACACACACTTATAATAAATGTATTTATTAATAATAATATACAAGCCGGGCCCGGTCTTCCGGCGGCAACGAGCTGCTATGCACGGAAGCTGCTGCCACCACCTCGCGTCAGATGAGTATATTCTATTTATACACCAAAGCTTCTTTCTCGAGTAGGCGGGGAGTATGCGGTTTATGTGTGTTTGTGTGTGTGTGTGTGTGTGTGTGTGTGTGTGTGTGTGTGTGTGTGTGTGTGTGTGTGTGTGTGTGTATGGCAGAACTATAAGATCGGCTCGACGAACACACGAACACACTATAGCTCGTTGTGCGCGTAAGTATATACTTAGGTAGGCGCGTACACATTGTGTGGTTTTTTTACGATATCAGTGTACAATTATATTATATTCTTCTACCCGCATTCGTATATGACTTTAGCCCACCCACGTGTAGATTCTGAGACCTTTGCCAAAATTCTGCAATTTATCCATGAGAATTTGCAAGTCCGTTTGCGTTTTTGAAAATCGCGAGCTCCCGGATTTTACGTAAAATATAACAAATGACAAATACGGTTAATTCACATAACCTATATTCTATTCGTCCTAGCACTTGGACATTTTTCACAGTCGTAAATAATATATTGATTTAGAACATTAAGATACCAATATACCTGCGGCGCAGCGTATCACTGTTTTTAGGTTTTTTTGTATCCACTTATAATTTTTAACGTATAATTATCTACATATATTGCTGCCTCTTGTTGTACTTTCGTTCGTTTAATATTTATTAAACGTAGGTACATATATTAATAATAATGGACGTATACCATTTAGGTGGATTAACCCAAAATATGGTCTATTTTGCTGAATAGTTAGGTATATAGGTGTAGTATGAAAATAGGATAAATTATTTTATATATTGTAATCTATAATAACACATATTGAAATTAAATTACATACAATTACATAATTAATAATTAATTATAAACTGTAACTTAAATATTTGTAGAGTAGTAATGGAATTTAGTAATATATAATACAGACAAAAATTAATAAAATAATATTTTACTTTCCCAAAACAATCGCCGTGCATACTTTATAATAATTACTTACTATAATATACTACATACCTATACCGGGAATTGCATTACTAAATGAAATAGGGATCCATCATCATTGAAATCGTAACATTATTTCGTATATTTCTGTACATGCAGATAACATACAACTTAGTCTAACTTGTATAAAATTATTCAAAGTATATATATTAGACAGAATGTCGCACCTATAAATATCAGAAATACAATGACACATCGTTCAGTGGTGGCTCCAGAGTTGAATTTTGGGGGGCCTCCTAAAAAACTTACTTCTGAGCCATATATACATTATAATTATATTAATGTTGTTTATTTTAATGTTAATTTTATCGGTTTTCAATCCAATAACGGCAATAACATTCCCAATGGTTTCCAAAATAGATGTTATGTAATTAACTATAATTATTAAATTATCACATAATTTAAAATATTTGTTGTAAGTAAAAAGAATGGTGAAGAGGTCTGGACGGGGCGAGGCCCCTAGACCCCCTCCTGGATCCGTCACTAACATCGTTAAGGCCGTTAAGAGCATTTCCAAGTCATTTCCACGGGACTTCTATGATTTTTTTTTCGTATTACGATTTTATATTATACACGGTGTATCTACATATATATAGTAATATAGTACACCTACTGGTTTACAATATTTGTAGAATTTATAATATTTATTTTCATTGTGAGCATCGTAAATATCAATCGATTACGTTAATAGTTTTACAAATAACGAGCACTCCCGAAATAAAATCCTGGCCATGTGCCTGCAGGACCGCCTATATTTAATTTATTTATGCATGTCACTGGAATTTCGAGAAAATGTGTGACTTACTACTGCAGTGGTATGATCAACCAAGACTATCCTACAGTTACCTGTCCAGGGCCATGAAAGGGTTTGAATTTTAGATCTACTTCAAGAATAGTCCGTCCGATTTACTTCGTCTTTTTTTATTATTATTATTGCTATCGTCACAATCATTTGTTTTTCGTCTGTTTCTATGTTAATGATTTTTTTTTCATTTCGATAACACGGCGTTATAAACCACACTTATGTCAGTTGTACCACACTATACTATACGCCTGCGACTCTCACCTTTGGCCGATGTTCAAAGAGTAATCGGACACCTCCTACGCTGCGACGAGTGTCGTGACGGTCGGGTATTCCACGGATTGTTATATTACGCTTGAGCTCGCCGGGTGCTTCGTGTCAACATAAAAATCGGCGTAAATATGTCTTTGGTCGTAAAATAATATTCACAGTTATTATTATTATTACTTTAAGTGGTAAAATATATAAGGAGTGAAAAGAGACAAGTAGATGGCTGCCACGACGATGTATGTTCCAGACCGAAAGCACTATTAAAGTGTATTAATTATATACATATTATTATACATTAGATGGATTATAAGACTTCCTACTTTTTTTAAGGACTCCGTAATAGTAGAAAACAATTTATTTTAAATTTATTGCATTATAGAACATCGGTTAATATATAATTTTTTTTTACATATTGAAGTTAACTAATGTTTTTTTTTTTTTTTTTTGAAACATACAATTTATAACGGTACTCTATACCGTCATCGTCATCGTCAAGTATCGTCATAGCTTTCATTGGCGAGTGAATGTTTTACTTTGCCACAAAGTAATCTTGCAAAGTATAATATAGATTTAAGAGATATCTTCAACGTGGGTATAAAGAAAATACGAAATAACTAAAAAAAATCCATCTTTGAGATTAAAAAGGGTTATCATTAAAAATTTTGTACGTTATCTCCATTTTTATGTAACACGGTTCATTTTATTATTAGGTTATGTGGTTTGTTTTGTTTTGTTCATTAAAATTATAGGTTGGTAAAATTAAAATAAATATATACCGATTTCAAAATTGTTTTCGGGGGAGTCTCAAAATGTTTACTGCCTGAGGGCTCTCAACATTGATTGCACTTGTGTGTATTTGTCTATCAGATATTACATAAATGCAAATTATGTTATTATTTCTGTTAGTTACAAAATATAGTTGTATGTGGTATGTCCGTATAACCTAATCTGTGTACATAACTTATATGCAGTCAGATTTATTGTAATTCCAAAATAGTTTGCTGTAAGTTAAATGTAGGTAGGTATTTTAAAAATGAACGCCTCTTATTATATACCTACCTAGAATCTAGATATATCATTATTTCTATAACACTGTTACACCACCGTGCACAATAATTGGATTTCGTACAAACCATAATATCCTTACGTTGGTATACATATCAGTTATAATATTATAACGTCAATGTATATCTTATGTTTTATACTCATGACATTTTTCTTTTCTTATGTGTTTGGACCAGTGCCGATGTTTTATTGTGTTTAGAGATATCTCAAGATATGTATATAAATATAACATAGACAATCATATTTTCTAAAAATGTATTTAATTTTTAATTTTTATAGTTGAGCCGTTGAGGTTTGAAAATTTAAAATAAGGTTCCTCTTAAGTAATTCTTTCTGAAACTCAAAACTCTAAATTTACATATTATTTGTGGAAATTTGAAACACTTGTGTATATAATATTATTATAAATTATAATAATATGATAACACATACACAATGATGTTCTTAAAATATTTAGATTAATTTTAATAACTATACTATATTTACGCTACGAACCAGCGAAATTTACATTCACACCGTTTTACGGTAAATTGGTATATTGATTTAAAAGTTGATAACAATAATATAATACAATATAAATACATAGTATTATATTGGTAGATTCTGACTAAACGGTAAACTATATTATAATAATTAATAATATAATAAATGCAATGTTTTTGGAAAAAAATAATTTAACCTATCGTATTACTAATATTAAAATAAATTATTAAAGTAAAAACTAATTACCCATATAATATCAGAGTTGGGCAAAATATTATCTAGATAATTATTCGAATAATTCGAAAACAATATTATTTGAATAAAAATTTATTTATTTCATTTATTTATATAATTACCAAAATACCAGTCTTGTAAAGAATACTTTTATTTTGTATTCGGAATACGTTTCAAATAAACGAGTATTAAGGTATTCAGAATACATATTCGAATACTTTAAAAAAAAAAATTCAGGATACATATTAGATTACCAAAAAAAGTATTCTTATAGTATTCGAATACTTTTTTTTCGCTAGTTTTGGTCAATCTTAAAATGGTTGGAATTTGGAATGATTAACGATTACAGATCCATAAGGCATAAAACACAATGGTATTTATAAATATAATCATATCATGGAACAATTATATTTCGTTTAATGAATATTAAATAATACTAATATCCATGATTTAATAGCTTTATAATTTGCCTGATTAATAATAGAAGAACGTCTTGTAATAAATTTAAAATTATTTTTCTGATTCAAAAAAAAGTATTTTTTAATGAATAAAAAATGCAAATAAAAGTATACAAAATACATATTTGAATACTTTTTCAAAAATGTATTTAAAATAGTATTCGAATACAAAAAAAGTATTCAAATAGTTTTATTTGAATACATTTATTCGAATACTTTACAAGACTATAAAATACCAACCTACTAAAAAATTACTGAAAATCTTAAAATGTATAAAACATAGTGTTTATAACAACCATGTTAATTTAGTAATACTTGTATACTGTTTGCCCAATGGCCATTGATGTTATGGATTTTACTTATTTAATGAAAAAAAAATAATAAAAATAATAATATAATATTCTGCTTTAGAATATGTGAAATCAGAACGGTTAAAACTAGAAACCACGTAGAAATATATTTTCAAAAACATCAATACTTTTTGAAATAATGAGTAGTTTGTAATAGAATAATCACTTGATATAGTATAGTATAAAAATAAATATAAATCATCCTATAATATTATCTAAATAAAATTTTATTCGAATGATGCCAACTCTGTGTAATATATAACATCAATATAAATACATCAATACATGTATACTATAAAAGTATAAATTAATAAAATATACTTAATAATATATATAATCTGAGTTTTTTTAGTCTCTTCATTATACAATCCACAATAGGTTACCAATAGAATGATAAATGAAAATGATAATGATCGAGTTTATGGCTTTAATAGCGGAATTATAAAAGGCCTTCCAAATAATTCCAATGAAAACACTTTGATAATTATATTTTATATAGGTATATGTATTTACAATATTATTAATACAATTTTGGCAATTATGTTAGTAGATTTCGATACCGTTTATTTATTGACACAAATCTTTTGATTTGGTTCATATGGTTTTGAACATTTAAGTTGAATTGTCTATAAATTATAATTATCTTGCTACATCGCTGATAAGAAAAAAGTAAAATAATTATGTATAACTAGTCAAAAACGTAAAAGGGTGCTATAGTTATAGCTTTGAGTCCCTCATAGTTAAAAGTTAAAATTAAACTAAAAATAGCATATTATGTCATAGGTATGAGCATTACTATTTAAAATTATAGTTGCATTTTACATTTTTAAACTTTTAAAGTTGTAAAACTACACATTCGTAAATATTTCATATTGAAATAATTACATACATTGTAATCTATATCACTTCATTTAAGTTGCTTCATAAATTAACTACCATATAAATATTACAGTGCTTGGAAGGAACGCGTTCAAAGGAATCCGTTCTTTTATTTCGTTCCATTTTTAGGAACTTATCGGGAACGTAGTTCTTTTATCATGTTTAGGAATGTATTGGAATTTCGTTCACTTTTTAGAGGAACATGAACAATATTTTTCGTTCATTTATTTTTAAATAAAAGTAATTAAATCATCAAAAATAAATAAATTCTTTTGAAATTTATTAAAGAGATATAAAAATAAACCTATTTTCGATATTATTGATAATGTTTATTAAAGTTAAAACTATTACTAATAACAATGTGTTAAGTTTAAAATTTTAAAATTAAAACAATATTATAGTATAAAAAATGTACCTATTTTATTTTATTTTACTTCAAATTAAAAAGGAACGAGGAAAGGAACTAGTTCCTTTCTTTAAGACAGGAACGGTAAAGGATTTTATTCTTTTTTAACAAGAGGAACGTGAATGTGAACTAGTTCCTCATTTAAAGAAACTTTCCAAGTACTGAAATATTATAAATTATACAATTTAAAAATTTGTTATCCAGAGATTAAATTCATATGCGATTAGTAGATAACTCACACTATGTTAAAAACTGGCAATTATATTTTTACTGTACTAAAAGTATGCAACGATAATTTGTACTACAAAAATATTTCTTCATAGATCATTTTTCAACTATGTGGTTAGGTAATGTTTTTACGGAGAAATTAAAATGTATTATAAATCTCATCAAATTTTGAATGAAAAAGAATATACTTACTTATAACTGATAACAAGGTAATAAATTTAATAATATAGATATAGGATTACTAGAAATATAATAATTTCTTAGTGATTAGTTAATAAATAATTGAAATATTAACGTTATAAACAAGTTTTAAAATGTAAAACTTTATATAATTTATTTATGTTTCATATGTGTGTGTAAAATAATGTAAAAGCAATTGATATACTAATAACTTATTCTGTCAAAGCCTTTTCTTATAAAAAAATATTGTATTTATATATTTTGCATTACACTTGGTGAGACTTAAATCATTGCATACGAAAAACGATTCCGAAGAAAGACAGTTTGTTATCCTATATTATATTGAATATATTTTATGATAATATAGTTATATTCTATTTAAGTAATTTATTTCACTATTAGTTATTACGGTAGATTAAATAAATTATTTACATAAACATTGCTTTTGTCATTTGAAAATATCAGTGAGAGTTAAAAGTTTTAAGTTTCTATAATTAATATTCTTATACAACTACATAATAACTAAAATAATTATTTTTGTTTAAATATATTTTCTTTTGTCCAAATTTTAAATTCAAATGTATATAAAAAAGTCTTTTTATTTTTTAGATTTTATGATTTCAGTATGTACTAGATACTTATGAAGAATCTTGAAAATATATTCAAACCTCAGTTGTAAATATTGAGCAATTTAAAAATGTATAACTTCAAAATAAATTGTACAGTAAAATCTACCCATATCGTGAATTTTAACGAAAATACATAATATGGAAATACATTTCATGAAATTGAACTTAACCTACATTTTACACATTGAGTAATTATTATAAAACATATTGCTATGATTTATTTATACTATATTTGTCAATATCGATTTTACAATGATGTGTGTTTTTTTTATATATTTATTTTTTATTTTTGTGTCTGTCATCACGTTTTGGAATAAAAATAATGCTTTGATTTTTGACTTCAGCTCCTCTTTGAAAAGGAAAATGAATCTAGTTGGTACTTTGGGGGGTAAAAATCAAAAAATTTACAGTAGTTTTCAAATGCATTAGAAAAAACCCAAAAAAAGTAACGAAAAAACGGGAATTTTCACACATAATTAATTTTTGACAAAATCAATTTTTTTATTTTGTTGTAACTCAAAAACGAATTTTTGTAAATATTTAAAATTTTCAAAAATATTTCGACTTTTTTTAATCTATTTATAGACAATTGAAATTTTTGATTTTTCTAAATTTTTTTTTTGGATGTCTTTAAAAAAAAATTTAGCAAACCAAAAAATCTTTAAAATTTAACACAAGTTTTATTATAAGTTTTACTTATCGCAGTAAAAAAAAAATAAAAAACCGTTAGTCACAGTTTTTGTCGATAAATATTTAAAGTTCAAATGTTTACAAAATATGTCAAAATCGCGAAAATTTGCAAGGAATTTTGAAGTTGAAAATTCATAACATTTTTGTGATTTAAACCTAAGGTTAAAAAACCCAATACAAGGTTCTCTATGAATTTTTCTTCAAACAACTGAAAAAAAATTCTAGCGTCAACATAGAAAAAAATTTTATGAGCATATGAAATTTAATTTTTTACGAAATCGCGTAAAATAACGATATATTACAATTTAAATATAGGTACTAATATAATATATTCTCCTAATTATCCTTGACTGATAAATTATCTCCATTCAGAATCGTTTTTCGTATACAATGATACCTGTCATTGCATTCAAATTTAACATATCTATTATAGTGACCTACTCTTCATCTCTACTACACGGCAGAGCGCTCACCCTTTTTTATATTAAATTGTTAATAGCCTATGTCCTATAACAAAATTTTAAATTACCTAGTATCAAGTTTTAAATTATATATTGTAATATTGTAGAGGGTCTCATTGTTTAAATACTTTGTTTAGGGTTTGAAATATAAATTCTATATGACTATATATTTAACATAAATAAAGATTGTACACCTGCTTAATAACCATCATATATTTATAATATATTTAATCAGTAGGTATACGTTGATTTGATTTCTTTGCTGTAAGGAATGTATCATTTTTACTTGGACATAGTTCAAAATATTCACATTGATTCAAAGGATTTGAAACACAGTAGATAGAAATACCTAATAGATAATGTATTCACTAATGGAACCATACAAACTAATATAGCTATAGTCAGAGTACAGACACACCAATTGATCAATTGGCTTAAATCTAATCTAAATATTTCAATATATTTTTATTAATGGATACAAAATACAAAAATTCATAATTAACTTTAATATTATAATCAGCTAGAACCCAAAGAAAAACAATTAAATTAAAAAATAACTTGAATTACTTAAGTCAACATAAAGTTATTTATTTGTTCAATTATTCAGTCATAGTATTAATAAATTAAATTTAAACAAATAATATATTTAAATATTTAAGTTGAAAGTGCAAAAGTAAAAAAGTAATAATATTAGTACATTTTTAATAATTGTGAATAAAATACAAGGTGGAAAAGTGATATCTACATTACAGTATATTGCAAAGTACCTACTACTGATACTCAGATCTAGTGAGCTGAAAGGAACACTATAATAAATGTTTTAAGTTTGAATTCAATAATGTATCATTATGGATATAAAAATAAAGATTCTGATTAGAGGCAATCAGTCAGCCTCGGATTATTATATTTCATTGATCAAACAAATTTACATAATACTCAAGAACATATAAAAATTTTATTGGGTATAATATATTATAATAATTATTTTATATTGTATATTATAAACGATAAAAATAAGTATTTGGTTTAAATAGCTTAACAATTGTCAAGTTCTTTTTTAATTCTTCTATGTTTAGATAATAATGATTTATCTTCGCATAGACAAAAAGTTCCCAGTCCCTGCAACAATTCTATTAATCAATCTATAAATTCTTTAAAAAATATAGTATGTTATAAATGGACCACAATTTATACTTAATAATATAGATAATAAATAAATATCCTATAATACTTACTATACACTAGTATATGACTATAATAGTGGTTGTTATAATATGTAATTTTTTTTTGTAATTATATTTCAAGCTAAAAACAAATTTTTAGAAAGACAGGTTTAGGAACTGCGCTACAATGAACCACCAAATTCAGATTTTTCACATTGCTTTCAGTTGTTAGTAAAAAAAATCCCAATAAATAGAGAAAATGTATGAAGTCTAAAAACTAATCCTCTTGACCTAATATACCATAATTACACCACTAATAAAAAATATTCAATTAAAAATAAAGTTACATTTTTATTTTTAAGTCTACAAAAATTCAAAATTCGTTAGAATCTTATTTTTAATATTATATTATTACAGTTGTAATTGTAGTATAATACACACAATTCACAATATAATATTTGTATTATTAAAAAAAAATGAATTAATTTATATACCTCTATAATACATTTTATTATTTTTTTTTTTTTTAGTTGGTTTTTATCCAACCAATCACTAATGTTGTTTGTGACACCATACTTATTTACAATACCAAATATTTATTACAGATTTTACCATAATGTCAATTAATAGATTAAATAATAACACTCAAAATATAATATTTGATTTATTTAATGATAACTAGTATTTACAAGTCTAAACATATTAATAATTTTTAAGTAATTACTATTTTTTAAACAATCATTTAAATAAAGTATAAATAAAATCAAATACAGGATAATTATATTAATAATACATCACCAAACTATATAATGCAACATGAATCTTAATTATAACTTATAAGTTATAAACAATTTACACAAATGAATAGTTTAGTTTTATTGTAATAATCTAAAGGAGAAAATTAAGTTCAACATTTAATTTATAGTAAACTAAACTTTATAATATTAATAAGCTAATAATTAAAGTTCAAGTTACAGCAAACTAAATATTTTTTTAATAATTATTACACTGTCTAAATAGGTGATAAATAAAATTAATAGTACTATAATGTTAATATTTTAGTTTTCAATTGATAAATCAAATGAAATAACCAATATTTAAATATTTGTTATA
This sequence comes from Rhopalosiphum nymphaeae, assembly GCA_036289425.1. Classification (NCBI taxonomy): domain Eukaryota; kingdom Metazoa; phylum Arthropoda; class Insecta; order Hemiptera; family Aphididae; genus Rhopalosiphum; species Rhopalosiphum nymphaeae. The sequence continues at coordinate 4,467,470 of JAZAQC010000001.1, read as the reverse complement.
ACATATAAATTATAATCAATGCATAGACTTTAAATTCATAATAAATTGATATTAAATTGTCTATTTTAAATATATTTCTAAAGAAAATGACAATAAAATAAAGTTAAGTTAAAGTTATATAATATACAAAAGTGTTATATAAGTTAATGTTTTTTTTATGCATTTAATATACTGCAATAATAATAAAATTAAAAATTGTGCAGTAATATAAATTATATAAGACAAAAACAATAAGAGCAATTTTCCAAGAAAATTATACAATTGAAGTAATTGCTATAATAATATGGATAAGCACTCAAATTTTTTATTATATTTCTCTACCATGTAAATATTTGATATACCTTAAATATTTAAAACTATATAATATTATGATGATTAATATATTTATTATTTACACAAAAGGCATTTTTGATAATTCAATTATAGTATTATGGTACAAAATAAAATAATAATAATGAATATATACGTAATAAAAATCAAATTACCGACTAAATGAAAAAAAAGGTTTTACATTAATCAACTTTGACAACGCTATATATTTTTCGAACAAACCAAAATGTGGCAAAAAATCCAATTGTACCTGAAAATATTAATATTTTATTAGAAATAAATTAAATATATAATATACAAATAACTGATTATAATCTATTAAGCAAAATAATAATTGGTTTGAGTAGGCTAGGATATAAATAGCTATTACACTTAGAATAAATTGATATTTATTAGAATATAAATTAATATATCTTTAAATATATATAATTATTTATATTTATTAATATTTAATGTTATAATATATTATATAAATTGTTAACACTATAAAAAAAAAACTAATTTAATGTTATTCACTCAATCAAAAAATAGAAACTGCTTCTGGCTAAAAAATATTAACTTAAAGAGCATAAATACCCTATGAAACGGTAAACAGCATGTATCACAATGTTTAACTTTGAAAGAGGGTTTTTATATTAAAAAATATTTTTCACTCTAATTCAGTTTTAATTCTACAAAACAAATTTTTTTAAATTATTTAAATTTATTAACTTACCAGTCATTAAGAAAAATAAGAACACCATTATGAATGTGTATCCAAAATAAAGGAAAGTTGAAGCAACACCTTCAATATTTAGTCTAGTTTTGAAGTAATGCACACAATACAGAAATAGATAAAATGATGTAAACGCACTGGTCAAAAAACTTCTCCACCACCAATGATAATCCTGTAAAACACAATTTTAATAAAAACTTAATTAACATAATTATACACCCCAAACTTACTTCAGCACATAAATGGAAATAACACAGAAGAACCGTAGTTTCTGAACATGTTATTATGAGAATAATAAATACGAGGAATAAAAATCCGAACATATAATACATCTGGTTGGACCTGAAATGATTAAACCATATAAGAAATATATTAAATACAATTTTGAACTTTGAATTAGAGTTTACAGTTAATTCAAAATAATATTATACTCAATTATCAATACTTTTTCATATTTTAAAATTAAATAAACACTTCATAACCTTAATCAAGTCATAAGTTCTCATACTTAATTTCATTATATTAAACTTACCATAAAGAATTGAGAATAAAATAAAGTTGAATAAATATGCAACCAAATGGTAAAACTCCACCCATAATAATTCCTGGGAATGGTTGTGTATAAATAGTTTGTTCTGGAATTTGACGTGGGATTTGATTTGTTCTAACAGGATGTTCAATTGGCTAAAATAAATGTTAAGTTTCATTTAAACATTAAAATAACATAAAATATTAAAATATATTACAAATGTATAAATAGTAAAACATCAAAAGGATATAAATAAAAAAAAAACAAATTCCTTTATTGAATTATATAAATATACATTTATAATGGTATAACAAAAAAAAGTCTTATATGGTATTATTATTGATCCATTTTAATTAACTATCTTATCTAGAATGTAGTTAACTTAGTTTTAACAAACATATAGTATTATGGTACTTTCTGATGTCAAACTCTCACAAGAAATTTTACTTTTTGTAATCATATACTTATATACTTAATAACAACCTGGGTGGATTCAGATTACTCTGATTTCATCAAGATAGTCAATTTTATACATAAAATATTTCTCATTTTTATTTTATAAATTTCAAGAATTGCTAATCTTCTCCTTGTTTAGAAAATAGGCCATATTAAATCATACCACCAGTGCTAAAATGCAGGTATCCATTCCAAAAGTGGGACATTTATGTAACTTTTTTATTTATTCATAAATAGCACAAGTTCTATCCTCAGACCAATAGCATTACTATACTTTGACAAAGCTATTTTTAAAGAATAACTCTCTCAATATGTATAATTAATTGCCGTAACATAGGAAATATTTCATTTCTTCTTAAACCAATTTCTTTTGTTTTATTGATTCTTCTTTCTTTCCCATTCACTTTCAAATTCTATTATAATATTAATATTCTATCATTACAACTAATTACTTAAATTAAGAAATATACTAACGAAGAACTAATAGTTGACATTCCCATTCTAATTTTATTACATTAAAGTAATATTTAAAAAAAAAGTTATTTGTGCCTTTAAATTATAATTATTTGTTGGTATACATTTTCAATTTTAGAATAATATTATTTTAGAATAATTATGTATTTAATAAATAAATAATATAGATAATTGTATATGATTATAATAGGTAAAAATACTCACTCGTTTACGGAAACCAAATAATGCTCCAACAAATGTAAGTGGGACAGATACACAAAACCATAATACTAACAAAGCGAGTAATGTAGAAAATGGTATAGCAGCAGAACTTTCTTTGGCCCATAGAACCAAATTCATAATGAAAAATAAACAGAAAACCACTCTATAAACAAAAAAAAAATAATAATAAAATAACATTTAGAAACATATATATGTGTTAAAATAAATAAATTAGCTCCCCAAACCCTTCCATTACAAAGTATATGACTTTTACAACTATTAAAGACTAGTCATAATAAGTTTTACTAAGTTTGAGCAGCAATTTTCTTTCAATCAATGATGGAAAAAATTTAAGTAATTACTATTTTCAGAGTACTTTATAGATACCCATGTATTATAATTAAACACTACTAGTACTAATATCATTATAAAAATAAATCAGTAAACTAATAATAGCCGAAACTATAAGGTCATTAATCTTAAAAAATGCTTACTTAAAATAAAAGTAACAAATAAAAAATTATACAAAATACAACATCAAAAAATTTGGATACTAAATATGGCTAAAAACATAGATTTTTATTTTATATTATTAACACCATTTAATGCAACTAGTTTTCAATAGTCATTCTCATTCTAGGTATAGTTGTATTAATTTTAATCTTACCCAGGACAAAACATTGAAGTCAATATTATATTTGTCTTCCACTTCTCGCCACCAAAACTCTTATAAATTCTGGATGATACATAACCAGCAGGAGTCCCAAGGCATACAAATAATATTAAAGAACAAGTCATAAGTGAACCTCGATTAGCAGGTGATAGAAAACCCAAACACGCAAATGCTGAAACATCATCATAATAATATAATTTTAAAATAAAAAATATAAATTACATTTAAAAAATTTATTTTACCTAATGTTACAACAGTCATGCACAAAACTTGTACTCCAGAACCAACAAAAACTGCAAGCAACATTCCTCTTCTTGGAGGACGAAAAACATCTCCATGAACTAGTTTCCAACCAAATTCTTCCTTAATATCATCACCAGCGTCAATCTAAAAAAATTCAATATAATTTTTACAAGCAGATCATTTAATTTAAATTAAATGTTTTGTGTAATTATACTGCAAGTACAAATTTAGGTTTTAAATATCCCAGTGATGTAAACTTAATAAAAGTGTTTAATATTACTAAATTTAACATTACCTGATTATATCTAGCAATATCTTTATGCAATGTACGCAATATAATCATTGCTACCATACCAGATAAGAAAATAACTATCATTAAAGAATTTAGTATGCTGAACCATTGAATATTAGTAGGTGGTACAGAATCCAAAATATAATCCCAACGTGAAGACCATTTAACAGTGTTGTTCATCTAAAATTTAATTTAATTAATGATATAACTTAAAATAATAAAACATTATTTTAGCAACATAAAACTTGTTATCTTGACTAAAAACTATATTATGATTTAAGCAACCAATTAAAATGTTCATACATTAATTTAATAAATAACAACATAAATAAACATCTATAATAAAGTCAAGATAATAAAATATTAGGGAAAAAATAGATACTGAATACTAACCTCAAATTGAATAGAGTAGGAATATGTTATATTCAATGGGGTATTTATTTTATCAGCAGGAATTTCCATGAATCCTGTATTACAACCAGTGACTGGAAATTTATGTTGTATACTTTTTGGTCTCACTTTTACAGCTTGAAAACATAAACATATACTTATTAATAAATTAATACAGAATTTTAAGATGCACCAAAAGGATTTATTTCAAACATATGATGACTTCTGTGTTTTAATTTTTTTTTTTTATTATGTTATGTATTATACAGGGCGATTCTTTTATTGTTAAATACTTAACATTCCAAAATATATTAACAGTTTTGAAAATATGCATTTATATTTTGAATTATTTTAATTATTTAAATTTAAATTAATAATGGAATGATATCCCATAAAATGCTGGTCTACTACTACACTCGCCAAACTTTATATATTTATAACTTATAAGCTACTAGCCAAAATTTTGATTGTTATATACCCAAATACTCTGAAAAAATTCTGTTTCGGAATGAGAAATTTAAAATGTATGTTAATATTCAAAAAAGTAAAATGTTAAAACATTATAACAATAAATATATTAAAAATGTTGTTTTATTTCAACTAAAAGTTATGCAAATAAAATATTTTCTAATAAATTAATATAATCATTTTAATGAATGTTGTTTGATCAAAAAATTACTCTATTTAAGAAAAAAATGTTTATAAATTATTGAGCAAAAAAATATTTATAAATAATCCATATGAAACCATTGGATAAAATAAGTATAAAATAATCTTAAAATAGTTGTTCTCTCACCAATAATTCTTCCACCCTCTGAACTAAAAGATGATCCCCAGTCTTCATGTTTTCCACTGTGGTAAGTTATAGTAAATTCTAAATGATTAAAAATGTAATAAGTATTTGGTTTCAGCGCTTGTGGAACAACCTGAAACAATAAAAAATTCTATTAAAAAATATATAGTAACAAGTTCAATCATACTCTATCAAAGAATTGTGAAACTAAAGAACTATATTTTATATACTTTCAAAATGTTTATCAATAATAATTATTATCTAGTTTATTATTATTCTTACTCTAAGAATAGTTGCACATAAATTATTATCATGATTAGCTGGCTTATAACAACCCATTGGGAATCCTGTACTACAATATTGCTGACCATCTTCTAAATCATAGCACCAAGTGACTGGCATATTATCTGAAACGTTAATAATTAATATAATATAATATAATTATTTTAGTATCTCTATGTAATTTTAATCTATCAGCCGTTTCACCTTAAATCAGTTTTAAATATAATGTGATTACCAACATGCACATATTTGAAACATCTTACTTTGTTTAACTTCATAAATTAATATATATTTACTTATATATTAGATTTTTATTATTTTAAACTATTTTTTAGGTCTATTTTAATTAGGACCATTAGTCTTATATACATGAAAATATTGCTATGATATTGACAATCAGTCGAAAAAATTGAAACTATATACTTTATTCATTACCTTACTTTTACATAATTGTAACTATTACCCCTGTAACAATATTAACCTTAAGAATAGTACTAAAAAACAAATAGACAAAAGTAAACCTTTAAGGCATTTGTAGATTTAGAAAAAGCTTTTGAAAATACTATTTAATATACTGGACAATGTTGGCATAAACATTAAAGATGGAAATATTTTATATAAAAAACGCAAAAATCAGAAAGCTGAAATTAAAATTAACTTTAAAAAAATAAAAATATAGAAAGGAGTAAGACAATGACGTCCACTGTCGCCCTATTTATTCAATGTCTACTTGAACAAGCAATAAAGGAAAATAAACAAAAACTAGAAAAGAAAAGGATAGGAATAATAATAAGCGAAATCCTAATATTGATCATAAGATTTACAGATGATGTAGTGTTGTTTGCTACATTAGAAAAAGATCTACAAATAGCACTTACTGAAATGAATAATTTATTATTAACATTCAAATTACATATAAAGATGCTGAAAACAACAATGATGGTATTAAATAAACAAAATAAACTAAACACTAATATATTCCTTAAAAAAAAAAAAAACAAGTAAATCAATTTAAATATTTAGGAAGTAAAATAAACAATGACAGAAAATAAAAAGTAGAATAGAGCAAGAAAAAAGACATGAGAGTAAACTACTAAGAGTAAATTAATAACATCAAAAAATATAATTCTAAAAACAAAAAAATGTTTAATTAAAACGTATGTATGAAGTAAAGCATTATATGATAGTGAAACATAAATGTTGAATAATTATCACAAATTCACTGTAAACGCTTTGGAAATATGATATTGGCAAAAAATGAAGAAAATAAATAGATAAAAAATAGACAAACAGAGAAGTGTTAGATTTAGTTAAAGAGAAAAGACCCAGGCAAAATAATTTATGATAAATGCTTATAATGACATATAATAAGTCATACGCTGAAACAAACAAAGAATTCTATAGTATTATACAGGAAGGTATGACAGAAAAGGAATATAAGTAAAGTTTATAAGGAAAGTTTTATATAAGTAAAGTAATCAAAGACACAAGAGATGATTCAGATAAGTAGAGATGTGAGTTTGTATTATACATTGGTATAAAACTATATTATAAAAGGTATTATACACATGGTATAAGATAATTTTATACAGACGGTATATAAAAAAAAAAAATTAAGGCGTTAATTATGGTTGTTACCACAATTAAAGATATCAAATTATTATTATTCATTATTATCATTTATTATCCTAACATGTTTTACCGTTACGTATGTGTATTTATTCTAAAAATATCCATAATGACATAGTTATATCCTTATCGAATTTATGTACATTATTATAATTATACGTTATTTGTCATAGACTAATAGTATAAGGTCTATGGTTATTCTATATTCTATATTCAGATATTTTGATATTAATAATATTATCATATTATTCTAGGTTAATAAACAATAATCATTATTAATTTAGTAATTTCTTCTTGGCTCTTGTGAGTTGTGGTTGCTAGTTTATTTTACATGTTTTGATTGTTGAAGTTTTAAACTTAAAAATATGTAGACCATCAAAGCAAAAACAAATTGTAGACAAATATTTTAAAAAGCATTTACAGAAAAGAGGCAAATTAGATTGACATGAATGTATTTATTGTTGTCAAACGTTCGAATACAATTCTTGACAAATGTCAAAGCATTTGCTTACATGTACGAAAACTTCTATTGAATTCAAGAATTCTGACACGACTATCATGCAAAAATTATTTAAAAATCATAAAGAAGCAACATCAAATGACACAGATACAATTATTTATGATGATGATGAAAATTTTACTAGCAATGATAGACAAAGTAATAAAAATCTAGTTCATGTATCAGTTTAAAATCTGGAAATTTATTTAAAAACAATAAAATTGAAAAGTATGTTGACAAAATTATAAATCAGAAATAAGAGGTAAGATTTAAGTAACAACCTGTACTATATCTACATTTAATTGTAATTTATGTATTTATATTAATTAGACGGAAATTTGGGAACTTTTGGCAAAAGCTTGGTATGCAACTGGAACTCTTCTTAGTTTTACTGAAAATATATATTTTCAAAAACCATTTAAAAAAATCAGACTACCATCACAATATCAATGATCTAACAATTTATTAAATTTCAAATACAAAAAAATTGAAAAACTTGTCAATGAAAAAATAATGTCTGCTAATTATATATCTGTGCAGTTAGATGGATGGATTAACATAAGGTAAATAAAAATTACATTACTTCGATTTAAATTGATATTGAGTAAAATAAAAAGTAAAAACATATTTTATTAGTTGATTTAGTAAATGTATTCACTTATTAATTATATACATATTTATATGCTCCATTAGAGGGTTTAAAAAGTTGGAAATTTTTTTTTTGTAAAATTTTTAATTGTTAATACCTGTTTTTGGAGATTAGTTTATTTTTTAAATAAATAGTGCTTTAAAATTCTATTAGAATTCTTATTGTCTATAATAAATTTTCTTTAAATTAGTATTTTTTAAAAGAAAATCAATTTTTGTTCTTGGCTTATAAATTTGACTAGAAATAAATTTAATCATACTACTGTCATAAACAAATATTTTATGAATTTATATAATTTACTTTAAATACATTACATGTGCAACTAATAATATTATGTATTAATGTATTATTATATTGATTTATGCATCTTTTGTATCATTTCAGATCTGAACCTATTGTTAATATTGTATTAACTACACCTGAGCCAGTTGTGTATGAAATAATCGAAACTGAAACTAACAAGCATTCAGGTTTATATGGCATCAATTATTGAAAGAATTGTTTGTGCAATTGGATAAATAAAAGTAATTTCAGTTGTTTCAGATAATACTAAAAATATGGTAAAAGCTTGGGATATATTTATAAAAAAATAATCCATCATCACAACTATCTTTTTTTGGATGTGCTGGTCATGTATTAAATTTATTAAGTAAAGATATTGTAAATCTGCCTACATTTAGAGAAATTCAAAATTTGACCAAAAGTATTATTAAACAGTTCAAGTACTCTCATATACATAACGGATTGCTTAAAGAAATCCAAACTACTGGAATTGGTTCTGAAGGTGTTCAAAACAGACATAATATAACATTGAAACTACCAGTAGCTACACGTTGGGGATCTGAAGCTTTAAGCTTAAGGAGCTTAATAATTAATAAAGAATATTTAAAGCAAGTAGTAATTTCAAATAAATCAATAAATGTATTAAGTAAAGAATCAGTAACAAATATATTAGATAACACAACATTTTGGATACGAGTTGAAACTATGATAATCTCTAAAACCAGTAGCAAATTGGATATCTATTTTAGAATCTGAAACCTGTAATATATCTATAGTTGTTGTAGCGTTTAATGAAATTCAGGAAGTTTTTGCAAAACAAATTCAATCTTCAACACTTTTTAAAAAAAAGAGGAATATTTATTATTATAAAAACTTGATAATAGGAAGAATATGGCGGTGAAAAAAATTCATTTAGCAGGTCATCTTCTAGACCCAATATATAAAGAAAAATTTCTGAAAAACAATGAAAGTATTGATGCTACAGAATTTATGAGTATTTTGGCGGAACATTTAGAAACTAGTATTCCAGATATCATGTCTAAGCTAGCAGAATAACGAACTAATAATGGATTATGGTCAAAAAACTTTGTTTGGAGCAGTTTAAAAGCACGCAGTGATGAGACTAGACTTAATCCTTTATCGTGGTGGAAAGGAATATGTACTTGAGCTAAAATTTCTCCTATTGCAGTAGCTATACTAGAATGCTCACAGACATCAGCATCAACAGAACATAGTTTCTCAACATATAGTATTGTTCATACTACTAGAAGAAATAGATTAACTAATGACCGAGCATTCAAACTTGTATACATTAAACACAATTTAAAAATTGAACAAGATTTCAAAAAAAATAAAAATAAACTTATTAAATACTACCAATGAGGACACTTATGACTTCCCTAATGTAGTAGAAGTAGAAGAAGAAGGTGCTTGTATAATGTATCATTCAGACAATGAGATTGATAAACTATTTAAAGCAATCAATTCATATAATTAAATAATTTATAATTATTAACAAGAATGTTTAAAATTATTTTGTACAAAGAATCAAAGAATGACAAAATAAAGAATGAAACATAATAACAGTAACTATCTGAATTTGGTTTAAATTAACTCTTGTATTATGTGTTTTTAAATGTTTTCTGACCTAACCATTTTTTCAATTATTTCATGTTAATATAGTTCTTATTTCATAATTAATAATGAGTTTATAAACTGTTAAATTTCCGATAATTTGAGGTATTGGAAGGTTCTATACGATATAATACTGGTATAATACGGTATTATACAAAAAAAAAAAAATACGGTATTTTAACATTTCTACACATAAACATCTGAAAGATAAAACACAAGATAGAGAACATTTATTGTAGACCAATCTAAAAATTAAAAAAAAATATTAGGTTAAAAGTAATAATATTTTTTATGAAAAGGTATAGATAGGTTAATAAAGCAAAAAAATTATATTCTTAAAGAATTAAAGAACAAGTATTTTGTTATATAATAATCAAAAAACACTGAAAATTGATGATTAAATAAAAATAATTATAAAACACACATATGGTAATCAAGGGAAAAATAAAATACAAAAAAAAAAATTTAATAATAAAAACATGATAACCAACAATAAGGAAGTTAAGGAATAATTAAAATTTATTAAAATTTTAGAATTTTATTAAACATAAAAAGGCTAATATATGTTAAATAATAATATTTGTTATCATCAATCGGTAGTTAATTCATAAAATAAACTAGAATCTTATTATTAACCTAACCTCCTTGCATGCAATAAATTATTATACTATCTAAAAATATTTAATTAAATTAATAATTTAATATTTTGGTACTTAAGTAAATTTTGGTGATTTAATTTTGCCACATTATGTAATATAAGTAAAATTTCACTTACCAACAATAAAATGATGCTGATAATTTAAACTCATTCCTCGCTTAAGTACAAATAACTTCATGTTACTAATTGAGTCATTAGGAATATAACGTTTGGTACAAAGTACTTTACAATCCTCGTTATTCAAAAATGAGACCTGTAAATAAATTAATAAAATAAGAAAGTGTTCAATTTTTTCAAAAAATAAAAACTTTTAACTAATTTAAATCATTTTAAATTCATTTTTTTTATTATATATTATGAATCATTTATATTGTTAATGGTATAAAAGAATTATTATCCACCTCAATAACCTATTGAATATTATATGGATAAAATTATATACAGTTAGGCACAAATGTAAGACCTACAGTGACACAATCAAACATTTGGTGCCCCTTTCTGTTAATTGTATGCAACTAACTTCATAACATACTATTAGTAACTTAAACATTAACGACTAAAAATATAAAATCATCTTCAGCTATAATCAATTTATATTATGATTTTTTTTAAACTCACAAATCATTCTATATTTCTGTCTTACACAAATAATACATTTAAAATTATAACACTAAATTAATTTCTTTGTTATTCAGTAGAATATATAAGATTATTAAGAAAATATAAGCATAAAAAACAAATTTGTATATTATATAATAATAATTTAAACACTTACATTATATCCAGAAGGTCTGATTCTTTCACCAAATAAAACTTGTCCAAGATTTTCAGTTGGAGATTTACTTTCATCAGATGTACAAAAGTCAAAGCTAAATAATAAATTTAAAAAATAAATTAAAACTAATTATAATTATTATGAATAATGCGATTTAAACAAAAAAAAATAAGTTATGTATTATTGTTTTCTATTAATAGTTATTTACACCTTATATTTTTAAGCAAATTATTATTTTTTGTATATATGACATAGCAGTAAAGTTATTCTTCAAATCCTTATTTTTATTTTGAAATATTTAGTGGTTAAGTGGTTTACATTTTTTAAAATGAAAGAGTTAACTTTTGATAAAATATTCATAAATACAATAATTGTTTACAAAATATAAAAATAATAAACATATAAACACAAATTACTTTTACATATAGTTCTTTTTAGAACTTTATTGGTAAAGAATGTTTAATACCACTTAAAATATTTTTTTTAAGGGCACAAGAATTTTTAAATATAAAAAAAGATATTAGTTTTATACATTTTTTAAATTATTGATAAATGTATTTAGATATAAAATATAATTATTAACAGCTTGTTGTAATTTTAACCTTTAAATGTATATAATTTTAATTAATATATAAATATATAATCTATAAATAATAAACTTATTTATTTGAAAACTTTAAGTAAAATTTAATAAGTTTAAAACAATTTAAGTGGTATCTCACATTTTAAATTTTAGTATTATTACAATGATGAACAGATAAATTATATTTTTGATTCTCGTTTTTGTTTGTATTTAAAATTTTTACATTAAGATTAATCAATTTAATATTTGTCAACAGAGCCAATTCACTATCATAAAATAAATAAAATGTGATAAAATAAATAATTGTTTAGGTTTTCAAAATTACATACTATACAATTTATGATTATAATAATACAAGCTTAATTACTTTTTGTAAACAACAAAGTTATGTTTTAATGTGTATTAATAAATCAAATCATTTTTTTTATATGTTATATAACTAACTATAAATATAACAAGCTACATGGGTAATGATACAACTTTAGCATATTGTAAGCATGTTATAGAATGAACATTTAATATATTATATTTCATCATGTCAGCTAATATTCAACTTAAAGTAGCCCAGTACAAAAATACCTATAAAAATTATTTTGATTTTGATTGCAAAACAAAATATTACTCAAAATTATTTTAATAAAAATATGTCTATTTATGATAATACTTAAATATGTTATATAGTTATTTAATTTTAGATAAGTTATAGCAAAATATTTTTTAAATCATATGTATAAAATGTATGACAACAGTTAATTTTAAAATATTAGACAATTTATTATATTTTTATTTTATGCTGACAATTAATTATATTTAAAATATCATAACTTATAACAAATTTAATTAAATGCAAAAAATTAAGTAATTAACTGTTTAACTATCATTTTCTGATGTTGATAGTGAAATTATTTCATTAAAATAACCAGATTATCAATATCAAGAATCAAGATTATTTTTTTTTTTCTAAGATGAACTAATGAAAAATAATAAATAATTTGATTTATAATCATAGAATTAGATTTAATTTATTTTGTTATTTTCCATAGATTTAATAGATATTTCAATTAATATATTTATGCCCTATCACAAAAGTAAATTAATATATTTAACACCGGTAATGCATTTATAAGTCCTTATTAAAGTAAAAATACTTTATATTAGTTAAATGTTTATGAGTCGTAACACTATTTTTTTCTAATGAGCTGACTTATTTACATATTAATTTTCATGATGTGTCAATACAATAAATTCTATAAATGTGTTTCCTATTATAAATTTTAAGTGACCGCTATATGATTAATTTTAAAATTGGTTATATTTAGACTGCATTTTCCTAATATTTATTCTATCATGTATACATAAGTATATAATATATTGATATAATAATATATATAATATGTACTTAAATGTATATATTTCATACATTATATTTATATTGCGTCATAAGTTATTTAAAATATTTTTCTTTCTTATGATTTTTTTATATGTAAGCGTGTCAATTGCAAAAAATAGTAGCTCCATGATAAAAAGTAGTAAAATATTCAACAATTCCGTCCTTATCAGTTAAATACAAAATAATTATGCAATAACTTACAATTTATTTTAATGATTCTATAAGTTCATTCAAAATAATATAAATAGGTACCTAATAATACATCATTACCCAGAAAAAGTTTTAATAATTTTATTAAAAATAAAAAATGACTAAATTTATAACAATGTATATTTACTTACTAGTGGTATTCGTATGGTATGACTGATTCATCAGAATTGAGTCTGTTTACAAAGAACTCAATCTTATTCTAAAACAAACATAACAAATATTTAAATGATAATACATTATGAAAACATTAAATTTTAAAATATGAATAGATAACAACTTAATTCTTATATTAGGATAGATATTTGTATAATATATACATATTATAAATATTTATAGATATTAAAATATCAAAAATAAGCTAAAACAATTTAAAATATGTTTGAACATTAAATAATAAAACTAAAATTTATTTTTTTATTTATTTGAACACTTTAAAACTTATGTATATTTAAAGAATAATTATATGAAATGTTAGTGAATGGTATTTCATATATGATAAAACATGAATAATATAATAAAATAGATAGATGTTACTTATATATCATGTTAACTTAAAAATAATGTCAACGGTATGTGAATAGGATTGTACAATCTTAAAGTGAACGGTAGATAGGAAGTATATTTATATCAAATGTGATCACCAAACACCGAATGGCCACTGTTTTAATAATGCAAAACTAAATATAATGGTTGCCCCCGTACCTATGCCAAATATTATACAATATTAGAAAATATTTTAATAGCTCAGGGAGCTTAACATGCATTCTACTAATTTTTCACTCAAGTACCGGGAGAGGAATATCTATCGAAATGGGCTGGAAGTTTACTGATAATCGGCTGAAGACATACCATAAATAGAAAATTAGTAGGTGATTAAAAAGAGGGATGGTAACTGTTAGTTTCTTGTATGCTCAACCCCAGACGACCAATGGTGATAGGAAAAAATATTTACCGTGCATGACGCAGCCGATTCCTTGCAATAGTTGACGGGTGCCAAGCCAGGCAAGTAGAATGCCGAAACATACACGGAGCAGAATCCCAGGAACCAAACAATCGACACAGAATTCATTTCAAAACGGTTTGCCGCAGACTATTGGGAAGAACGAGCTGACAACTGCGAAACAACCGCAAGTGCCGGCCCCAGTGCGTGGATACGATGGAATTCCTCTGGAAACGCAACGTTGTCCGAAAACAATTGATAACATCGGTTATCACACACACACAGCGTAGGACGTCGTGCACGACGCGCACTGTATGGCCGCCCGGAGAATTTACGTTTCCATTTGCACTGAACGCCCATGCGCGAGAAGCCCAACGACAAATGGTCGAATCGATGGCCGTGACATTTTGTCGGCGGCTAAAATTCCGAATCGATAAACAAACGTCGTATAATTATTATTATTATTTATTACTATTAATCGTGTACACACAATAATTATTTAATATTTAATTTATGTAGGTATCTACTTCTAATAATATAGGTAATAACACTACTAACCTACTACCTATCAATGCATTATTATAAATTACTTTATTTTTCATTAAAATGTTTTTTTTTCAATATAGTAAATAATAGGTAGGAATAAACCTACCTATTTTACAAACATCATTATTATTAATGTTTTTCCGTTCTTAACTAGGTGCAATGGTTATATTTTTTAGATATAATACATTATTCATTATTAGTAGGTACTATAACAATTTAATATCTGTAGAAGATAGGACGATCTGATTATTATTACGTTAATGAGTTTATTTTGATTTGTTTTAATGTTTTGCGACCTTTTGGTCTCGGGCTCAACTTTTAGGAACATTTCTAAGTCTCCAAAAAAAATCCAGATGTGCTTATATTTTTTAAAAACAACTTTAATATTAGACATAAAATAGTACATATGATTAGGATTAACCATTAGTATACCTAACATTTATAAAATATTTTTCATAATGAAATTTTAATTTTAATAATACAATTTTATTTTGCTTCTATTGTTTGTAATCATTTTATATAAACTGGCTACGTTTTTAGTTGTTTTAAATCATAATAATTGTCATATTTTATTATTTTCCTATTGCTGTCCGAAATAGGTACGAAAAATACTCAAAGATAAAAATATCCAAATTTCTTCGTAAGAATTCGTCATTGCAATTATCAACACGGCATAAAAGAGTCCGCAAAATGCATAGAGATGGCGGTTGCTATAATTATTACATACTACCACAGAATAAATGAAATTTCACTTATTCTGTGTCTGTGATACTACAAGAAACCTTAATAGGTACCTTTTTTTCGGTATGAAACCTACGACGCATCTGCTTTCGAATTACTTTCGCGGCGCTGATACCTATAAGTATCTAACCTATTAAATATTCAATTACTATTGCGATTATCGAGTGTTTAATATTTTTATTACTTTTATTTTTTCATTATTCATTTTTAGTGTTTACTAATTACTATTTAGTATCTATCGTACAACTAATATAGTTTGTAGTTATTACTATAATATACTATCAAGTTACATCAATACCTACATCCTACATATTAACAGCGATAATTGTATTATTATGCATTCTACTGTTGATAATAACATTTAAACGGCCTTGGTTAGTCACATTTACCAACATTTTGTAAATTTCAGTGAATTTTTATTACATCGTATTATAATGGTTAAATGCGATTATACTAAAAGAGTAAAATATTTAGCTTAATATGGCTTCCCCATACAGGGCTTTTAACCTTCGAGTTTAGATTTGATTAGAGTTTCCATATTTTATTTTAATAAATCCAGGACCTACAGACTATCCACGGTCAACCAACAATTTTAACATATTATTTTTTGAATACCTACCACAAAATGGTCAACAGTCAGAACTCACTTTATACAGTCTATGACATACATATGCCCCTATAAAGTAAAAATTAACTGTTACAAATCGGAATAAGTACCTAACCAAAAAATTAATGAGCGATAAATCATAAATACTATATAGTAATAATAATTGTCTTGAAAGAACGGAGAAATAATGAACGTATTCATCAATAAGTGCCGTCACCAAGCCGCAAAGTCGGTAAATAATTTTAAATTAAATGTTATCAAACAATCAAGTAATCGACTTGATTACTTTATAATTAATTAACATTTTTTCCATATTATTTAATAACCAAATATACTTTCGAATAGATATAACTAGTGCCTAGTATAAAATATAATATACTAATATGAATATTTAATACTCCTCGTCCTAGATATAATTTCAAACAGATACCATCGATTGCGTATTTGCTTAAATTTATCTTATCAAAGAAATGTTTTTTTTATGATATAGGTATTAATTTTATTTGATCATTTAATTTAATACGTTTTGTTAATATTACAATAATTTTATTCAACTCTTTAAGAACTCAAGTTAAATAAATAAATGTAGGCAGTGATATTATTCTACAGTAAACTTGCTTACAATGGTAGTAATCAAATGAAAAAAATACCTGAAAAAACTTTTATAATGTCCAGAAAATGACATAGTGATACCTGTCTGTTTTTTAAATATTTATGATTGTTTTTTTTTTTAAACAGCTCTTTATTAAATAATTAAAATCGAGCTTCATATATTTATATATATATATATATATATATAGGTAAAGTGTGAATGTGTGATTTTTTAAGTATGCATAGAATTAAAATTTTCTTCTTGTGCAATATAAAGCACTAAAAACATTTGGTCCATTTTTATGGTTTAAAATATTTTTTGTCTGTATGTTCTTAAAAGACAATCAATACTTACAATAAGTTGTTATATATATAGAGAATAATATATAATAATATATAATTTATATATAATATTAAGATATTATGAGAAAAAAATATGTTCTCTTTCAAAATATTAAATTTTTATAAAACATTAGTTATTCTTAATAATGTAGTATTATTTATAATTTAAATTTTTCATGAACTAAATTATAAATTTGAACATTTGTTACACAACCACTGTTTATACATTACCTACAATCTACATTATATTATATGCATTAGACATAATACATAAAATGATATATAGAATGCTTAAAATTATATGGAGACATTAGTCCCCCCTTGGATTTTTTTCCCACTTCAAACTCTTTGTGTACCATAGTCATTTTGAATAGATCACTGTAATAAATTTAATAAAATTAAATTTTTAACTATAAAATAATTTATAATTTTTAATGATTTTGACGAGTTTTGTCAAAATTATAAGTTCAAATACTTTACGGGTATAATACAAACATACATCATTATAAAATAAATACTTACATCGCTCCACCCAAAATCTAAAATTGGTATGTCCCAAATCCTTATTATATGTACAAACTTTCCAAAAATAAGCATAACATGCATTTAAATATATTTATTATTATATTATAATAATGTATTTGACCAAAAATATTCTAAAACATGACCAATATTTTTTTATAGGCATGCCATATGCAATTACCTAAGTAATAAGAAGACGGTGATTTAACTTTTGGACTTTTTAATACTAATTTATCTTAACTAAATTAACAATAATTCAAAAAAAATATATTAAACTTAGACATGCACAATAAATAGAAAGTAAAGGTACTGTAAAAGTGTAAATAAATGCAATCATAATGTATCTTCAATTGTGTAATTATAGTTGGTATTTATTGTTCCAATTAAACATATCTGATAATTGTTGTAGCCTTGTAGATCCCATTCATATAATACATAACAATTGATATTTGGTACGGATGAAAAATATATTAGAACTATTAAAATCAAATATCATGAAGAAATATGAAAGCAATATTTCTGGAAATAATTATTTTGAATTTCCTAATGTATACTAAAAGCTCATACAATATAGGTATAAGTAATAAATACACTAAATTAATAAAAATACTTCAGAATGTTAAAAATGCAAAATAAAAATTTTACCTTTGAAGTATCTGTTACACAAAATAAATTATGTAGGTACTTACTTTGAAATTAGAGTGCATAGTTCTAATAGAGCACCTAAAATATAGGTAATATAAATACTCTGAATTGAAATCCAACCCTACTCATAAAATATGTTTACCAGTTACCATAATTGTAATATATTGAAAATACACGATAAACACATTTTTATTGTAAGCATTTAAAGTTCATTTTTTATGAAATATATCAAAATTATGAACATTTACAATTGTAAAACATTTGTGTAGTTAATAATGTATACAGATTTACAGAGCAAAACAAATTAAGTATTTAGAACCATACAAATTTTAATAATTATATCCTACTATAGTACTACAAATGATAGGTAGATTATCTCTTAATATCTTTACAATCATTTGTTTACTTACTAAAAGTAAATCATAATTTATTAAATTTTTATTTTTTAATATTTTAATAATAATTTATTTATCTCTATTCTATAGGTTTGTCAATTTAGTTAAATTTCTTATTAATTGAGGCAATAATGGATTAATTTTTAAGTTCTGTTAACTAACATTTTATAAATCCCTAATAAACTTACTGAATAATACCTAATAATAGCTTTATTAATTAGTATTTAAATAACTCAATATAACATTTTTTTTTACTTATTATTCTTTTCTATTTTTTTTTGGTTTTGTTGTATTATAGACACCTTATTATTTACACACTTTATATTTTGATTGTAAATTGTAATGTAATTAAGAATAAATAAATGTCAAATGATAAAATAAACACATATATTATTACAATATTAACCATAGATAAGTAATAATTTATAGGTATTGATAGAATTTTTATCTTAACATCAATATATTTCTTATATTATCAAAAAAACTATTACTAGATTTCCTAATACATTTTTAAAACCAAATTAATCAACTTGTATCACTCTTTCTTAGATCTGGTAAACTTAATACAAGATTCGTCATAAACTGTTCAGTTTTCTTACAGAAACCTAAAAATCTAAAAAATACAATATTAATATAGATGTTATTAATTTAAATTTCAACAAAAGCTATAATTTTAATTATTTTATTATAATTCAAAATATTTTATGTTATCATTTACATAAACAAAGACATCATCAAAATATTTAGTTTAATTTTAAGCTATTTTATGGTTCAAATCTACTGACACCATTGTTCTATTGTTACAGTTTTAGTGTTGTAAATTAAGTATAATTTTTAAGTTTTATATTATTTAATTCTTTAATATAACAATTTTTTTATACACTTTTCTTATAATTTGAACATGCGAGTACATCTTTTATTTATATACATATTAAATATACAGTCTGTCCAGCGAAAGGACGCGCTGATTCTGCACATCACCCCGTGTCACCATACTATTAAAACTGGTTTACTTATGGCTGGGTATCATTGCAGAATGCACAGAAAAATTGATGTTGGTCAGTTTGCAGCTCGTTCTCTCGCTGGGCAAACTATAGAAATAAGTTCGTTGCTTAGAATATTATAACAACACTCGATATTTGAAGATGCCAATAGTTCAGTTTATACTTTTCTTGTTTTGATTTTGTATAAATGAGTAAAATATTAACTATTTTTCTGCAGTTGTTATGGAGGTAAACAGCATGTTTTTTGATTAGCATGTGTGCAAGCTATATAAAACTGTAAGAATAGCAGTACAGTTTACTTCAGAACAATGTTTAGCTCAGATCTTCCTCATTATTAATTTTTTTTTCTATAGTTAATTTTATAATTAAAAATATATAATGTTCTATGTTTAATATTCTGTTATAATTAAATTAGATATACACTACTGTGAATTAAAAATATATTATAATTAACTAATTCCACAAAATATACGTACATTCTAAATGGTATTAGTGGAATAATTTATTACAAGTAAATGACAGTTAAGACTATTGTTAAAATTAAAATTTAATTCTAATGAATATAAAAGTAGTGTAATAATAATATATACTATAATATGTGATACACAATATAATATTAGAGAAAAAATTATATAAAAATAAAGAACCAGTCCAAAGTAACTATAACATTTAAGTTTAAAATTAAACATAAGATCATCATTTATGTTTATGAGATTTCTTTTTTGATTTATGTTTATGTTTGTGCTTCTTATGTTTGCTGTGTTTATTTTTATTATTTGAAATATTTGTGGGCGATTCTGATTTTTCCACCCAATCATCATCAACAAAAGAATTTTCAACCTTAATATTGACCAAACTTGAATTTAAGTCACGTTGTGCTGGCAAAATTGGACCATATGACTTATTTATATTATCAGCTTGATTTTTACTGCTATGTTCATTTTCATTTTTATTATTTTTATTTGGTGTATCAAATAAATCACCAAAATTAAGATTGGCAAAAATACCTTTGGGAGGAAAAATATTGAATGTTGCAGAACTCTGGACATTAGATTCTATTATATTTTCTTTTTTGATGGAGATATTGGTTGAATGTAATTCTTTTTCATTAGAATTTGTAGATACTTCTTCACTTTTTAATGAATTTTGTACAATTAAAGTGTCATCATCACTATCGTCCAAAAATATATCTTTGAAAAAATCAACACTTGGTTTTTGACTTTCTACTTTATCACCAATTGTTTCCTGAAAAACAATATTTTAATACATATTATTTAAAAATATTGAAACATTGCATTTTAGAATAAAGTTTAATATAAAAATAATTACATTAGTTTCAGTATCATAAAAAAAAGTAGTTATAATTAAATAATTACATGTATATTATATATTTATATATACTTTAAAATCAATATTATAGTAAATAAAAATAAAAATTAGGAAATTTAGTGGTATTGTAACAGATAAAATATAGGAAACTGTTCTTGGTAAGCTTTCGCAGTACAAAAGTATATCAATAAAAGTAGTTTTACTATAAATGGGTAAAGTTTATTAGTTTAAAATTATTTGTATTGAAAGAAGTAATAAACTAAATTGTCAATATTTCAGCTACACTATCAATAGCAGACTCAAGACTTTCATCTTTGATAAGTAAAAAATAATACTTTAGATAAATTAAAAATCAAGGTACTTTTTCATGGGATAGAACAATTAAAACTAAATGTTTGGGAATTTATAATGAGCCTTACATAGATAAAATTCTGAAGATATGCTGTTAAAAATAGATAATAAAATAAAACTTGAACATACCATACTACTTTCATTCAACTTTAACGGTTTATCATTATCTGTAATCACATTATTTATAGTCAATGGCAAATTATTCAAAATTTTGTTTTCAGAAGTTGATGTAGATTCATACGTTGAAAATTCTAGAGAGTTAAAGAGACTGCATTCTCCATGCTTCTTACCATCTTCTGTATAATTGATCCTAAAAATAATAATTTTCTAAATTATAATATAGATTCAATTGAACAATGTATAAATATTACATCGATTGTTTAGGCACAGGGATATTAAATCTTTTACAAAGTAATTTGTCAGGAACCCAGGGTTCAGTTTTACGAGTCCAAAAACCATACATTTGTTTGCTGGCATAGTTTTTTAGTCTTTCCAATGTTGGATCAGTAGTACGAACAACTGGTATTAAAGCATTGGTAGAATCATCTGGTAATTCAGCCCTAGTAAACCGATCAGATATAATATCTGATAATAAATCAGGCACTTCTATAAAAAAATATATACAATCACTTAATAAATGTTTTAGATAATAAAATATATTATATATATATTAGGTGGAATATATTCGTATATTACCTTTTTTAATAAATTGTTCAACAGATGGAGGTGGTTCAGGTTTTTTCATTTCTCGTTGTCTAGTATTCACATTAGTATAGGAAGTATTAGTAGAATTAAGAGGTTGACTATAAAAATCAGGGGGACATTGTCCAACTATTCGATCAAACATTCCACGGGGATGCCATTCTGTAAAAAATGTGTATGTTTTTTTAAATTAAAAAAAAATTAATAAAAAAAAATATTACCAGGAGGAATTTGTACAGGAGGTGGAAGGTCTTCAAATAAGCCATGTTTACTTTCATCTTCAACAAAACCATCAATACATTCAGGATTCAAGTTATTAATTTTTGTTTTATTTTTTGATTTCTGAGATTTTTCTTCTAAACTAAAATCATAATTTGACATGTCTTCAGCAGCATAAATATCATCATCATCATCTTCATAAGCACCAACTCCAAAAGCCTAAATATAAATGAAAAATATTTCAAATTGTTATTAGAATATTATGTTATATTGAGAAAATTAAATATAATTTTCTAATATCAGAAATGAGACACATAATATACTGTTATATCAATTTTTCTAAAAAAAACCACGAAGAATAGATAGAACTAAAAATATGTTATTTTTAATAATTAAGTTCTATATTTTGTAGTATAATCAATATGCAATCATCAAAATATTTAAAAAGAAACTTTATTACAAGAAATTGATTATTGTAAATAATAATTACTTGTCCATGAATAGATTTTCCTCCAACAGTAAGCTTACTGTATTTGTTCTCAGATTTTACAGAAACATTAGTTGACTTGAGACCTTCATAACCAAGTCCAAAAGTATCAAATTTTGGTTTAATGGCTACAGATTCATATTCAAAAGGTGAGACTTTAATGTTATTTAATAACTCGTTCACTTCATCATCATCATCATCACCATATTTAGTATCAATACTAAATTTCATCCCAACATTTTTCAGTTCTTTTTTAGCACGCAATTTTTCTTGTTGTGTAAGTTGAGGACCAACTCCCTGACCAGGCTTCCAGCCCATACTTTTCAGTAATTCAACACCCCATGTATCTCTTTAATAATATAATAAAAATATTAATAAATATTATATATTATTAATACAACATACAAATTTAAAAGAAGTACTTACTTAATTGGTTTTAAAATTTCACCAAGTACAGGTTTACCAGGAATAGGGCCAGTATTAGCTATAGGAAGTTGACGTTTTCTTGAAGAATGATCACTATATTCTGCTTTGATTTTTAAACTTGATGCATCAATTCCTAAGTCTTTTTTGTCCTAATAATAAATAATAATATTTATGAAGTAAACAAAGGTTAATTTAAATCAATAATAGATATATATATACTTCTTCATCCATAAAATCATAAGCATTTTGTGACTTAAGTTTAGATTTTGAGTCTCTTGATGATTTAAATGTACTTGGTGTCCAACCTTCTAATGAACCAACAGTATTATAAAAACCAGCAGAAAAACCACCCGTAAATGCTCCATGAAATCTTCTTCTTCCATTTTCATCCTTAACAAACTGTTGTTCTGCATCCTTTCTTTTAACAACCTCATCTATAAAGAAAAATCAAAAATCAAAAAAACAAATGGATTTTTTTTATGACTAGTACTAAAATTTAAATACTTTAAATTAAACTTGTTTAATTATTTAAAGGATATACTCTAGAGTGATAATACTGATAATTAAGGAATGGATTTTATTGTAATAAAAAAGTCAATATATGTACCAATTTTTCTTAAAATATGAAATAAAAATTTCAAAATATGTAAATATTGAAAAAATGTATAAGTATTGAAATTTATCAAAAAAAAAATAAATATTTTATAATTATAAATATTAAATAAAACTAATACAAATGATGTAGATACATAAAATTATGAATATTATTCCACAACAAGGCAATAAAAAACAACATAGGTATTGTAGGTAATATATATAGGTATTATTTATTTATGTAGGCTTGCAAATAAAAAATTACGACAGTTTGGTTGGAGAATACTTTTGTATTGGTTAAAAGACCATTCCACATCAATAAATATGATAGGGGCATAGTTATTATTCACTATACTAGAAGGAATAAATTTAATTTCCAGATATACTTGTTGAATTTTTCCTATTAAAATCTCTGTCAAAAATTACATATCTTGTTGTTTTAGATGAAGCTAATAATGTTAAAAGTTGCCGAAAATCAATGAAAAAATCAAAAATTACAAAAATATGTACTTATTTACCAAATATGTAAAAATATGTGTTTATACCTAAATATGTAAAATAAATTTGGATTTATTTCAATTAGAATGATCTAAATCGTACACATTTTTTATCAGATTTAAAATATCTCATACCAATAAAAAAATATGTTTACAATAAAATCCATTCCCTACTGATAATAAATAATATAATGTACAGGCATGTATATAGAAAAAATTGTAGTATTTATTATATATATATATCTAACTACCTTGTTTCTGTAGTCATTATAATAGTGTTCTTTATCAATCTTTAAAACATTTTAAGGTGAAAGTCATAATAGATCCAAAAATACCCTAATTCTTTCTTTATAAGCCTGATTATGGGAGGTAGACAGAGAAAACAAATGCTGGTGTAGCAATCTCTTGAACACCAAATAGTCTCAATAACTAATTTAATTTATTTTCGTGTACACGTTTTGAATACAGAAAACATATTAACAAGTACCTATATATTATGATTGATAATTGGGTAACAAGTTAGCATTAAGTACTGTAACAATTTATTGATTACTGACTCATCTTTTATGTCATGATCAGTAAAACTTAGATAAACAGAGAACAAGAATATTGATTACGGGCATATAAATTATTTGCATGGCAGTCAAATTATGAATAACAAAGTGGAGATCTTAGCAATTATCACTAAATACTTTAATTGTTTAACTTAAGGTATAATAATCTATTTTATAGATAAATACAAATCATAATAATCAGATTGTTAAAATTGTACTCTGCTACTCCTGTGATCACAGATCTACTATCCTCGAGAACAAGGTTACTTAGATAATATTATTATTATTATTTTAAATATTGAGTAGACTTTTGTATATGTTGCTATATTGCATTAGATTATGTTAGTTTATGAATACAAGTCATAAATTTCTTGGACCTTGTCAAATATAACTTAGAAATTTTATTTTTATTAGTCCAACAACTCAGTTCGTGTAGTGGGAATAGCTAATCAACTACTCCTTCACTGAATAAAATTAGGTATAAATGTTGACAGCCAATTTGTTTAATTTACAAAATAAATGTATTGTAATATCTTTATAATTTTGTGTTTTAATTATTAAATTATTATATTTTTAATTTTTAGCATTTTTAAAGTGACAACATTGCGACATATATTTCATGTTATATTAAAAATATTACTATTTATTATAACATAGATATGTTTGATAAATAATCGATAGAAAAACATTAACCAAATAATACAAGAAATATTCTGCACAAAATACTTAAGTTAATTTCTGTTGACTCAATATTAGATCTATTGAACAGTAATAATTAATAAACGTAGGTAAGCTGTGTCTATTGATATGGTAAAATTCATAAGTTTAAGCACATACTAATCACCAGAATCCTATTTGTGTTGGTTTTGATCAGTAAAAAATTACTCAACTTCATCAGTGAACTGTGACACAATTCAGTAAACTCACCTTCGTGTATGGGATCCAACAATTTCCCGTGTATGATGTATTCGTCATCATCGTCATCGTCTGAGGACATTTTGAATCTTGTAGACTAAATCAAACCATAAAACTATTACTTGAAACGAACGTCAACGCTTTTGTCAACTGTTAAACACCAAACAGTAAACACTCTTGAAGAAACGTAAGGCCGACATGCTGTATAATGCAAATAATAAATGTACGGTGAGTCGGTGAATACGTTGATAGTAAAGAGATAAGAATTATGTTATCAATAAACAATTTTTCAGATAGTACCAAAGCAAAATAAATAAATAATTATTTGAGTAGTACTTAATACCACTTGGCACTTACGAGTACATAAGTTAGAACTTACTCACTATAACTGTGTATAATATTACTACCTAACTATATTATAGTCTCTACCACGTATAAATATTTATTCGTATGCTCTCATCCGTGCTATTGAGTACTGATCTCAGCTATAATTAATATTAACAGTGAACATACTAATAATATTAAATATTTTGGTACTCATTAATATTATAATGTTAAATTTATTTGCATTGAATAATGACTAGATACCTTTAAAACAATATTAACGGTACCGGAAGACTTATTCTAATTTACTAGTGTTAAAGATTAATTCTCTCAAAACTATAGTGTCCAAAAGTTTTCCATCTGAATAGTGTAATAAATTTGTCACTTGAAAGTACCTCATCTGGTAATTTAATTAATTAAAATATGAAAAATAGAAAAGTTGAAAGTTATTGTTTATAAAGATTTCCATTTAAAAGTATGTATTTGTAATAATGTATTCAACCATCTAAGACTGTACTGTATACACTGTTTTTTACAAATTTGTTTAGTAGGTAATATCCACGAATCACCTGTTAGCTAATATTTAACACATTTTTATGATGCATGGTAACTTACAAAATATGAAATACATTTGGACTGATAAGTAAAATCTCGACTCCATCAATCGCTTGAACAATTTTGTAAGCCTATGTTAGCATTTGTTTTGCATTAAACATTCATACAATTTAGTGTTAATGGTAATTTTTAAGAAAAATGAATTGGATGAATCACCAATAATTCATGTTATATCGCTATGTAATTTAATCTTGGTACAGATACCAAAATAATTCATATATAAGCTGATAATAGCGTTTATAGATTCTATAAAAGATATTTGTAATGCTTCAAATGTTAGATTTAAAAGAAAATTATATGGTACCTACTATTTAAGTTTTAAATTTTTAATTATTATTGTACAACTTTATTTTATTTTGTAAAAAGTTTTAAATTTTAGTTTTAGTAAAATACAGATTTAATAAATATTTGTATTTTACTATAATAAATGTATTAAATGTTAGTCGTAAATTTTTATAAAATCATTAGATATTGTAGATTACAAATACTTGTCTTCTGGTAGATTACATACTTCACACATGCTTTCATAAATCAATTTTAATATTATATACATACAGATTTATGATCTTACTTTTAAATCTGATAATAAACAATAAGTAAATTTAATTTTATATTAATACCTTGATAAAAACAGAAAATTGGTTTTGCTAAACACAAACAATTTACCTTATTTAATGATTGTAGGATGGAAATTGTTTATGTAAGTTTGCTAATTAACTTCTATAACTATTTATATTAAAATATAACAGTTGATAAATAATAATTTGCTTTCTGGATTTATATTATCAGAATAATCCAAGATTAGTTGTTTAAATTTTCAGTTTCAAAGAGATAAAGCATTCAATTGGCCATCAAATAGCTTTTAATGTGTTTCTGAGCCGAAAAATGTTATCCCGAATAATTTACGAATACATTAGACAAGTTTATTCTGAAGACCATAGCTAGGTTAAGAATAATTGTATTGTAATTTTTTTTTTAGTATAAAAGATAACATTAAATGACAAATCAAAGTATCTATTCTTCATTTGCCAAGAGAATAAGTGCTTAAATCAAAACTCATTTATTCTGCTGCAACCACTCAATTCCTATTACTCGGTTCAGTTACAGTTATACAAAAGTAACTACATTTTGTCAGTGGATGAAACATAGGTATCTCCAGTTCATAGCATAAAATTAAAATAGTTAGATACATTATTCAATATTAGAAGACAAAATTTATGAGCATCTTTTTACAGTTTAAAATTTAGACAATTAGGCCTGCTGTGACTTATATGTTAATCCAGCATGAGCACAAGAATTTATAAAGATAGTTCTAGTAGTTTTGTTTGATTGAGTAAAGTAAACTGCTAACTTTTCCTATAAAAATTTGGAGTACATGAAATAAAATAGTAACATACTTCAAATTAGTTATTGATAATGGGATTATAAAAATATATTTCATTAATACATTTTATACTTGATTTATTAGTTATAAAAGTTTAGTAAAATACAATTTTTAATAATAAAATTAAGAACTGTAATTGGAAGTTCATAATTACATGTAAGAAACGACATGCAGTTCAAATAACAATAAAAACTTAATTTGTTTTGTTAACTTCATTTTCGTATTCAATTTCAACATGAGGTCTGCCTTTGGGTTTGACAACTTTTTTGATTTTCTTAGCAGCAATATCCTATAAATAAAATATTAGTGTCAGATAACCAGATAATAATATATATATATATATTTTTAAATACTTCAATATCTTCCATTTCTTCTTCTTCCCCATCAGAACAAACATAATCAGAGACATTATCACCATCTTCTATATCGCTATTAAACATTTCATCATTATCTTCTCCAATATCAGACTCTTCTTCTGCTGCAGTGTACTCATCAACATCATCATTCTAAATATAACATTTTAAATTAATATTAAAATAAATAAAATGAGTATATTTTTGTGTTGTTTTTATTTTTCAAATATTGAATTAATATATTGGTTTGATAATCTACTAATTTAACTGTAATAAATAAGACTAGGGAAAAATAAGTTGCCGTAGTTTTTTGTCACCTTCCACAGAATAGATTAGATGATACTGAATTTATAATTGACAACTGAGTATGAAAATACAGCTACTGTGCCTTACTCAACAATTAATATATATTTATAGTAATACTATTACATTAAATTAATCATTATATACGTACATCTTCATCTTCTTCTCCTTCTTTTTCAAGTGCTTTTTCAAAAGCTTGTTGATTAATATTATACATATCACCATACTGAAAATAATAAATAAATAATAATAAATTAAACATAGAAGAATTGTAAAGATAAATGGTACACATAATGGGATTATAACATGTATTATTCTTTTTTTTTAAATAATCAAGTTATAAATTTGTTATATTATATAACAAATAATATAAGTTTTATTTCACATTTAAAAAAAAACAACATATACCTTAAACATTAACATTTATTTTTATCTCTTATTTTATATAAAATTTTAGATTTTAAGGGAAATTAGTTTTTCATACAAATTAATATTTGAAAAATTATATATGTAATTATGGGTTTTCTTATAATATTTTAATTTTTTAGTGTTACAATTATGTCAAGTATTAAAAATTTTAAATTTTCAGAAAAAAATATTTCTTTTGTATTCTAATTTTTCAGGGAAATTAAATAATTGTCATTGTTCTATAAATCCATGTTTAAACTATGACCATATAGAATAAAACATGATATCCTAAGTATTTTTATCACAAGATACCTTATATACGGTAAGGTCCACTCAAACTAGTTAAGTGATAAAGAATATATACATAGAATATATATTTACTAATATAAAAAAAGTTTCACTTGAATTCAATAATATTTGGCTGCTATAAAAGAAGCAAAGTAACAATAAAACCAGTTGTTGAATTAAGTTTTTAGGCTCTTCTAATTATAAAAAATCTAATTTTAATTTCATTCTTTCTTTTAAAACTAAATTTTTATTTATGTCCGTGCAAAATTATTTTAATATTACAATATTTTTACTCAATTAAGTAGTTTTGTTTTAGTTAAAAAGGTTATTTTATAGTTTTTAGAATAATTTTGAACGTTTTGTAGGTCATAGATATCCTATCTCTACTTTAAAGTATTGATATATAAAAATCATTTTATTTAAAACATTTAAGGGGGTTGACAAATGGAAAGAACAGTCTAGAAAATATTTAAAATTATAACAAATGAATATTAAATATATAGTACAGTTGATTCAACACAATTTAAAAATAAATTCATATAATAATGTGCACATACTGTTCCTTTTTTGAGTCTTTCAACCAATTCTTTTTCAATAACATTATCAAGACGAGCAGCGATTTCAGCTTTATATTCTCTTCTTTTAACTCGTTTTTCAACTTTTCTTGGCATTGAAACTAATTCTTTCCTAAAATATAAATTGTTTTAACACAAATCATATAAATTTTCAATGATAGAAAATTACAATATCTTACTGAGTTTTAAGTTTGAGTTTTCTCATTCGAATTAGATATTGAGTTATTCGTACAAAACGCTGTTTACACATAGACTTTAATGGACCTGGCCAATATAGCATATGTTCATTCATTTGTTGTATAGCTTTTTGAAAATTTCTTGATAATTTTATCTTTTCCCATTGTCTTTTTGGATAAACAGACCTATAAAAATATGTTTATAATTTTAAATTAATTAAATAAAAATCAACTAATACAATACTAATATTAATTCATACCTTTCAGCAGTTTTTAAGAAGAGATATATAATACCCTTTTCTTCTCTAACTGTAGCATATCTGCTATTAGCCAATGGACAATGAGTGCGATTGCACAAACCTGATAAATTATATTCATTACGGCAAAAATTTGATGTGTCCGTCCTAAAAATATATTAAGAACATTATAACTAGAATTAGAGAACTCAATGCATTGGTATATAATTGTAATTAATAGTTTACTTGATTTTGAAAGAACAAAATGTATCTTTTATAATAGACCAAACAATCTGAAAAAAAAAAAATATATTAATTTTAAATAATTTATGGTTCAATAATATTGAACTTTAAACAATTCATTATTTAACAATATTTAAAGCTTTATGAATTAATATACAGTGAAACCTCTAAAAAATCTCCTTAATTCAACTGTAAATACATTTGTATGCAATGGAATCACATACACAACTAAATACAAATAGGATAACTTCACAAAACATAAACTATAAAAATGTTTTCATTGACGCAATAATAGACAGATAAGATAAACTATAATTGTATATAGTATAATAATATATAATGTAGAGTAGTAAGATTATACTAGATAGATAGATAGATATTAAGGCATTCCATAATTATTTTGCCATAAAATTGTTTCTTATTTAGAGGTTTACTTTTATAAAAGTGTTGAACGGTATGCGTTAAGGGAGTTTCACTGTATTTAATTTAACACATAAATATAGATTTAAAAATTAAGTAAGTAAATTATTTCAATTTTTTATATACATAGGTACAAATTATTTATGATATCAATAAAGTTAATCCTACTACCTGCATATTAGAATAATTATTTTTCATCAAATTCTTATTTAAAAAAAATGCCATAATAATAAAGCAATATTTAATATCAGCTGTGTTTATAGAATACATGAATAGCTATTTAAAAACTGTCAATGTAGAATTAATATCTTTTTTCTTTTAAATATTTTATGTTTTATTATTTAAACAAAGGTCTTTATAAATATGTTTAACAGTTATATAAAAACATACTAGATATAAATTATATTAATTTTACACATTGATGTAGTTTAAATGAGGTATCTCCAGCCTTAATTTAAAACTTTAAACTAAGTCATATGGTTTCAGATGCTTGAATTAATATAAATAATTTTTAAATGTTATTAATTGTAATTATCAAAATATACTTGGAAAATGAAAACAAGGTTGGTGTTATAAAGTGCTAACACTATAAAATTTGTTATTAGAAACCTATTGTAAAGTTTGAATTTTTATGTAAAAGAATAGGTAAGTTTTTATACATTCTTCTAATTTTAACTTAGAATTGTAATAAAATATGTTGATCTTTTGTAATGTATGGATTCTATAACCAGTATCTACACAACTTTTTTTTTGTAGATTCAAGTAAAAATTGATTAAAATAAACATTTTTTGATAATTTCATAAAACATTAATATTTTTTAATACATTATAAACATTAAAAAAAATAATTCAAATTTTGCTCAAAGTCTGATTGCAATTCTATAGTAAAATTTTTATAAATAATATAAAATATAAAATTATTAATGTAAAAGCCGAGTATAATTATATCTAAAATAATTGATTGATTGGCAAGATAAATTTATCATTTTTTTTTTGAATATTTTATACTATGCCGAATTTATAATTTGCCATTTCAATTGTTTTATAAAAAAAAAATTATAATAATGTCTTATAATTTACACATCTTTAAAAATTCTATAAGTCTACACAAGTTGTATGCACAAATATATGAACATAAAATATTTTCAACATTTCTGAAGCATAATCATGCAAACTTTACAATATTGTTTACATTAATTATCTATTAGCATCTATTTCAATCATTTTTTTGCAATATTTAATGACAGCCAAAGGTATATAATACATATTTTTATAATGAAAATTATTTAGAATATAAATTTTCAATTTAATATCATGTATGACAAAGCATGATCAATTGAAATACAATTCTTTGCGTACATGATAATAAATCTACACATAAAATATTTAGTTATTTAATAACATTTTATACATTTGGATATGGACCAAGACGGCAGACAATGTTTTGATATTTATAAATAATAATATTTGTTGTGCTTACAACGAGAGTATTTATAACATCTACAGATCAACTTGAGTAAATCTAGCAACAATCGGCAGCAAACAAAAAACAAATTATCATTATGTGTTAATTCTTATTAATGAAATATATAAATATACCTAAATACTTCTTTAACAAATCTTGACAATATAGAAAAAATGTATTCTACCTAACTTAAAATAAATCATATATAAAATATTGGTAAACAGTCACGGGCCGTGACCCACGGCAAGCAAGACAGCATATTCAGAATTTAATACAGATACATTTACACTGGAAGATGAAACATTATCTAAGCTGTATAGTACTAATGATGGAATTTGTCTTTTTGAATAATTATATTATATTTTACTTACATCATCTTGATCCATATTGGTAAGCTAATATTTGTATGATATCATCCACAGGTATAAGTCAGTCCTAAGAGTACTCTAGTCTTAGTTGTTCTATGTTCCGATTAGAACACCGGGACGCACATGCACAATAAACATGAAATAATAATGCGGCAGACCGCAACCACAAGTTAGTACGTACAATAAATGTCGTTGCAAAACATTAAATACGAACACGGCAACATTTTAAGGTTATAGCTAATGTGTCGTTTGGATATCATGTCGGGCGTTCACTAAACGTAATATGTTACCCACAATCAAACGACACTTGTTGTAATATTATTTATTATCAGTTCTTATCATTGATGCGGGACATCAAAATATTTAATGTTTACGAATTTCAAAACACGTATTACCTATGCCCTATGGGTTATGAATTACGAATTACGAATTACAAATATTACGATAGACCATAGACTTGTGCCAAATAATTTAAATCATTTTAAAATATTTGTATATATTTGTCTCAGATCGTTTTTCAAATTTTGTACCTTGACCTACCTACGTCTAAATATACATATAATACTGATTATGATTTATAATATTCTATTTAACTCTAAAAATTTTGGTGATCAGTAATCACTACCAGGAAAACAATTTTATATAAAAATAAAAAATTTAAAAATACATAATATAGTGAAATCCTTCAAGGTTAGAACCGTAAGTATATTGGTATAATATAAGATATTCTCCTAAGGTTCATATAATATTATTGTTTCAAGTATTAACATGTTAAAGTATGAAAAATAAATACATACCTAT
The DNA here is from genome assembly GCA_036289425.1 of Rhopalosiphum nymphaeae. Classification (NCBI taxonomy): domain Eukaryota; kingdom Metazoa; phylum Arthropoda; class Insecta; order Hemiptera; family Aphididae; genus Rhopalosiphum; species Rhopalosiphum nymphaeae. The sequence continues at coordinate 4,433,416 of JAZAQC010000001.1, read as the reverse complement.
GTTGGAAAGTAATACTCATTAATACTGAATGATGATTGCTAGAATTATGCAATAAATAAAAATCGATATCGATATTCAAATTTGTATTTTTTTATTTTACAAAAAATTAAATGATTAAACAATTGCATATATTTTTCTCATATTTAATAATCAAATGCTGAGTTATTGTAGTAATATGTTTGAGTTTTTTGAATAGCAATTTTTTTATTAGTTATACTTTAAATATTAAATAAATACCTATGAAAGCGGTTTTTATTGAACTTTAAAGAATTATTTAACTCAAGAATTCAACTTTTATTATAGCAGGAGGTATGTATATATAATTATGATAAATAAAATACTCATCTTATCGTCTATAATTCCATTATTGTATACAAGTTGAAGCAACGACTAGTATACTGTTAACATATCTATGCAATTGAATACAAGTGAAATAATAATTTGCTTAATTAATTGGTCGACAATGAAATCTTGTACATTTAATCAATACTTATCATTAGAATATTAATATGCAATAGTTATATTCTTATTTATATTAAATACTTAGGTATGGACATATTTTCAACAAGGAACCAGCACTATTATTTAATAAATTTAAACTTTATAACTTTATAAAATAGATATATTAAAAGTACACATCATGGACTATCTATTTATACACCTACTTACCTTTGCTTGAAGATTAAAACCAACTTCTTGAATCCTAATTTGTATTAAACAACAATATCAGCTTATAATTTATCTTGATTGTATTCCTGTTATAACTACTCAAAGGTCTTGTATAAATACCAAGTAAATACCTCTATATTTTTAGTTTTGTTGTTAAAATTAATATTATTTTTCTAATTTACTTATTTTTATTGTGTTTATATCCAATATATATTTTGTATATTGTGTATTAAAATAAATAGTTGGTATGTTTGGGTAAAATTAACTTAGTATGTATTTTGAAAAATTAATATTTTCACTATATATGAACACTGACACTTTTTCAGTAAAAATGTTCATAGGTTTCTAAATGAGTAATAGAAAGTACAAACATTTTATACTAATAAATAATTTTTTAATTTGATAAAAATATAATTATTAATGTTATAATATAATATTAAAGTGTAATTATACTAATGATAAACTTGAACACTCATTATTTTGTTTATTTCTATTGTTGTTCTAAATTAAGGTGTACATTATTCAAAAACTTTAATTAAATACACTGTTTATATTTATGTACCTATCATAAAAGCTTAATTTTTTACTAAACTAATAACATAAACAAATAAAAAAAAAACAGTATTAACTAAGCATAGTAATAACTCATAAACAAATCAAATTACTTAAAATACTGAACAATAAACTAATGATTTATAAAAGACCAAAAGGCCAACTAATATAATATTATGATTTTTTTTATCTTTAGTTTATTATAAAAAATATTGATGAAATATTTTTAAAATATATAAATAAAATGAAGTAATATTGAAACAAAAATGTGAATTACCAATAACATACAATCTATCAAAATAATTGTTAAATTAGGAATTCAAAAATGATTCAAATTTTAATTTGTAAGATGATGTAAAATTCTAAATAATAATAATGGAATATTATAGTATGGAGAGGAATACAAATTATTTGTTATTCTTACTTAAACATTTTAGTTTAATATTGTACACTAGTAAATTTTAAAATTAAATATGTTATCACAAATTTTGTAACATTATAATTTTAAATTATAATTTAATATAAGCCAATAAATAATTAGGTAATATATTAAAATAGTTAGTAGCTTCTGATTAAAATTCAAAATACTAAATTGTATACAAAATCATAACTCCTACAATAATTGTAATAATTAAAAGATCATGTATTTTTAATTTAAAATTAAATGTATTCATTTTTATATTTTTAATTTACATAGTTATAAAAGTATATGTTAGAAAATATTTTATTGATTCAGGACATAAAAGCTTATGTTAACAGATCATAGTAGTATTATTTTAATGAATGTCATCAGAAAGTTATTAAAATGAATAATTTGTAACTGTATTATGAGTGATTAAAATTCATGTAATAAAATACAATGATAAATAGGTACTTATGTGTACAATATATAACTTGTTGAAAAATATTTTTGGAATTTAAGCAATTAATTACTTAATCTAAGAGAATCTAATCTTCCTAACCTCTTAGATTAGATGTATTAAAATGTAAGGTAGGTACATTTCATATGAGTATTTACAATTGTTTTTAGTAACCAATAGGTTATACCTATATGTTTATGGTGAACAATTCTTAATAGTAATAAAAATGTTGCTATTAATAATGGATTACAATAATAAAAATAAATATAATAATTATATCTAAAACTAATTTGATTTTATTTCGTTAAACAATACACAAAACAATATAATATTTGGTTAATAATAAAAATGATGGTACATTGGTACACTCTTATTAAGATTAAGTTTAAATGTTCTAAAATAGAACGGAAATTAGAAAATAAAGTCACAAAACGAAAAAAAATGGCTGATTGTCTACATTGATGTTGTGTGCCATTCATCGTTGGGCACTTTTCCTGCTTCTACGGTTCCATTGGACGCCATAATTTCCAAATCGTTTTCTGCCAATTTTGCAACAATTCCAGCACCATAAGCGTCTCCAAGTACATTAACAGTTGTCCGGAATCGATCGCTAAAAAGTGAAAACAAAGTACAAATTAGGTGATAAAAATGCATGGATACTCTTAATATAAAAAAAAACACCTAGGACCTAGGAGACATTTTATATTTCTACAATTTAATAATTAAATATAGTTACATTTTTTTGGCATATTTTACATTGAATATAAAATAAAATTATAATGTTAAAAAATGTAAAAAAAATTAACATGTATTAAAATGAAATCTAAAAAGCATATAGTTTTGGTAAATGATTGTGATACGTCACCGTGAAATGAAATGTTATAAAAACATGTACGTACTGCGTATACCTAATCTACTGCAGAAAGCTATTAATTACCCAATAATTGGAGATAAATAATCGTAGAAATTATTGAAATCTTATTTTCAATGTTTTTTAATAAATACTCTGATTTTATCGTCATTATTCAATAGATTGAATTTAAAATGCTTATAATGTAAATTATAATCGATTTAGCGATCTTGCTAAGCGGACATTACTATAAAACGATGAAGATGCTGACATTTATCTTCCCCTTTCGAGTTTATTTTATTTAATACTTTTATTTCATTAATCATTGATAAAAATAAGGTTGATTTGATACTTTGACGAAATAGCTTTTTTCGCTGCACACGAAAATCAATACTGATAATACTATTTAGTATATTTTAATTTTGTAGGTATATACCTATATTAATTATTGGGTATGTATATAACTTTAAGTTTACGAAGTTTGAATTTAATGAATTTTATTTATTTCAATAGTTTAAAGCTTTAAGTTATACAAATCACTTTAGGTACTTCACTAGATTACAGTATATTATATTTATATATAATGTATAGTGTATTTGTGTATACTTAAAATCCGAAAAAATATTTATACTTACAGCAACCAATCGACAGCAATGATCAATGACACATCATCTGCTGGTAGTCCTAATGTGTCCAAAACCATCACCATTGTAACTAATCCTGCTTGAGGAATTCCAGCTGCTCCAATAGATGCCATAGTAGCAGTTACACTATTTAAAATTTAAAATGAATAAGTTATTGAAATAAAAATGTATGTATAGAAACTTTGAGATTTTTAGTGGAATATTATTATGACGCGTACCTTACAGCTGCAATTTGACCAAAGCTTAATTGTATGCCTTTCAGTTGAGCAATAAAAATTGCGGCTACGGCTTCATATAAGGCGGTACCATCCATGTTAATTGTTGCTCCAATAGGCATTACAAACCGTGAAACTCGAACGTCTATTTTATTATTTTCTTCTAGACAAGCCATTGAAATTGGCAAAGATGCAGAACTAAAACATAGATTTTAAAATTGTTATTAAAGTTTATCTATTGTAATATAAAATATTTTAATTTTAGAAGGATCAGGCTATCAGAGTAAATAATATAAAGTAACAGCATACCTAACTATTATTAGATATTAAAATAATATAATTACTATCTATTTAAAGTTTCTTAAATCAATTCTTAAAGATTTAACTCGTAGTTTTACCTCCAATTAACGTACTAACCATTAGATAGTAAATTTACAAATAGTTTACGTCAAAATAATAGTTATTTTACGAAAATATTGAACAATTTGAATAATAATGTTTATACCTGGAAGCTGTTCCGAATGCTGTTATGATAGCTTGGCCCATGTTCATTGTGAATTGGAATGGTAATTGACGTGTGAATAAACTATACATCAGTGGTAATAGAACAAATCCATGAACGAACAAACCAAGTACTACTGTCAAGAAATACATTCCTAGTCTACCAACGATCACGCCAAAATCGTCCAATTCCAATACTTTAGATGCAACTAAAAAGAGCACACCCATCGGCGATAACCTGAAATAAAAACAAACGATAAACTTTAAGTATATAACATATGTTTGAAAACTATATCTTTACCATATCACCCAGTTGGTCATTAACATCACAGCTTCACCCAAACTATCGAAAAAGTTTAAAAGTGGCTTTCCCATGGGTCCCAATTTTCCAATGCATATACCAAAAGCTACAGAGAATGCTACTAATCCAAGAACGTTAGATCCTTCAACCATTTCTGACTTTATTTCCCATAGTGTCATATCAGTAGCATTTACTAAAATAAATCATTAATTTTATCATACACACATTATATAAGTACTCGATGATTGGTATTCTTTTTAAAATATAAATTATATTACTTACATAACATAGGTATTGATATTATGTATCTATAGTATATAAAAGTATATATAGTTGGTACTATTATTAGATAAACTTACAGAAAATGAATTGATTAAACAATGGTTTATTTTTAACATACTGTTTTTTATTTGTTATTTTAATTTAAACTACATTTTTTTTATAAAGGTTTACTATATTTAACTATATAGAAATAATAATTTTCATTTAAAATCTTTTATAAAATATTATATCGATTTAATTTGTAGGTAAAAATGTCACATGATACTTACCTACATTTATAAATCACTGTTACAGTATTACGGAGGCATCAATTTCGACACAGACATATCGAGACATAACGTTATAAAGTTATTATTCCATTTCACGATAGGTATTTTTGAATTTAATTAACATAAGTATATCGAATATTTGTAACATATGTAAATATATAAGTATAGTTCATAATGCAGTTTGGTAGGTTTTATAAATCATAACTTGATATAAACGTGATTTCATTTTAGTAAGAATATTATAGATTCTGAGCGGAGCATATTATACTAATGTATGTTTTTTTGTAACACCAGTTATTACCTTTCGGAGCAGTAAAAATTTTTTCAATGTTTAACTTTGAGGACGGTTTATAGTAAAAAACTTGATCCAGTTAGTACTTTTGGAAACAAAATTAGAACAGTTCCAGACGTTCTAGTATTTTTTGGGATAAAGGAAAAAAAATCACGGAAAACCGGAATATTTATGCAACATCAAATTTTTATAATATCGATTTCATTATGTTGCAATTCAAAAATAACAACCATAGGTATTAGAAACTTTCACTAAATATTTATGTTTACATTTTCTGGACATGGAATTATTTTCAAAATATTTTGATTCTTTTCAACTATTTATAGACATTTTTATTTTTAAGTTTCTACCATTTTTTTTACTTACCAATGTATTATACAATTTTTAATAATGAATGGAAACAACTTGAACATTTAATAAAACATTCGTTGTAAGTATATTTATATTTAATTATATTATTATAAATAATTATATTTTCAAAATATCTTAGCTTTAGAGCAATCTATCATATTACTAATAGAAAAATAGAAACTATCTTTAAAAATATAGTTTAACAGTCGACAAACATTTGATATTTATTATATTTTACATTCATATTCACATTTTCGCAAAATCGTTTTCCGTTTACAATGATTTATCAATGAATTCAAATTTAACACATCTATATTACAGTGACATACTCAGTGGCGAGATATACTTGGTACTTACTGTACAGTAGAGTTAATTCTATGGATTTTAAATTTAAATTGGTTTTGATTAAAACAATTGTGAAAACTTCGATTTTAAAAACATTATATTATAACATATAGGCATGGCTTACGATATATTATGTCTACATGACATTTCAATCTACAATTTTGAACGAAAATGGATAGGTAGTATGTAAGTATGTAACACTTAGGAATATTATATTAGGATCAATCATTTTTTTTTATTTATATGGTGTCATTCAAAGCGATCAAATTTACGAAATAAATCATAGGTAGTTTACTAGGTATATAATTCAAGTTAAATAAAAAAAAACACTGTAAAATGTTTGACTAGATTTATTGTAGGACTTAAATGTCGATTTAATAAAATTAGACAAAAAAAATGTTGAAATAAAGTTTTTTCAATTAATCTTCATATTTTTTTTTAGTTAATATGTAATGTTTAATATTAATCAATCTGTTATACAACGATTATATACTAAGTTAAAATGTGATATAGCATAATCGCATAAATAATAATTATACGGTGTTTATGTTGAATTTTGTTTTTTTATTAAATGTATAGCAGCGTAGTATAGGTACCTATCTAATGTTTATATTTTATACTTATTACTATTAGACATAAAATGTTATGCCAAATTAGAAATATTCAATGGCCTATTAGAATTAAATGAAATGATCGGATTTTCCATCAAAGACTACTATTTATTTTTGTTTTAATAAGCACGAAAGGACGTTTATATAACATATTATTATGACCAGGGGCGTATTTAGAAATGTCTTATAGGGAGGGGGGCACAAACAAAAAGTTAAAATTTATGTACATGAGGCGTAGAGTTATAAAATATCTAATATAATAAATAAAAGTATAAAATACGGCGAATGGAGGGGGGCACGGGCTCTATGGGCCCCTCCCTTAAATACGTCCCTGATTATAACAACAGTGTCTTAATTATGTCTATATAGCTATACCAGTACCTATTTGTAACAATTCGTTTTCGTTTTACAAACCTTAAACTGTAAGAAATTAATACTTTAGATTCATACATGCATTTATACATTTTTGTTTATTTTGAATATGTAATTTTACACTAAAATAATTTCAAAATAATTAAAACGTTTTTTAAAAAAAGTATTTGCATATTTTGGATAGAACTAAAAAAAAAATTTTAAAAAATAACAAAATGGGAAAAAACCTATATTATAATTTTATATTTACAAACATGAGTTAAAATTAAAAACAACCATTACCTGTTGAGTTTGATAATGCTCTAGGAGGGATAAGTACTGTTCGGTACTAAAAAAAGTGAATAAAACATAATTAAACACTAATATAATAATTATTCAATATAAAAATAAATAAAAATAGAAATGTAATATACTCACAGTCGATATTGTTGCTTCAACAAGATTGGCCGGAAATATATTTCTGTAAAATTTTGTAAATAATAAGACGTCTATTTTTATTTAATATTTTTAGCTATAATTATATTATAACCCGCTGACATTTAACGTTTTGAAAATATTAATTATTGCGAAAACAGATGTTGGAAATTGATGCACCTACTTATAATATTTTATGATTTTACACACGAAGTTTATTACAATATAATGTGATTATCTGATACTACAACTACGTATGTGTAGCTAATAAGGAAATAATATAGGAAAAAAATATACCTACACGTGAGTTAAAAAAAATAAACATTTTGATAATAAAATATTTCCTTTTAAATTTTATGAATCTTTAAAATAAATTAAGTTTAAAAAATATGAAAAGTTGTGAACTAACCTTATTAAGTCTAATATAGTGTCGACAGTTGTGATTGGTCTAGTTTCTTGGTGTATGCTTGCTGTTTGCTCTTCCTTGCTCATAATTTTACCGGGATGTATCAGCATCACCCAAAATATACCTTGCAAAACTGCCATTGATGTAGTCGCTGCATAATAAGCAATTGATTGGAACCCAATTTTCTTAGACAAAGATAAATCCAACGATCCGATAGCCGATACAATAGATGATACCAATAACGGAACAATTAACATTTTCAACATACGAAGGAAAATATCGCCGGGAAATTGTACGTACGTTATTTCGCGTTTTGTCCATCTATAAATATAATTTAATTGATGATGTTATTTTTCAATTTTGTGCATTACAAAATAGCTAGTGATTTTTATTATTATGCACTTAATTATTGTGCAGACGCAACAGCTTAATAAAAGTTAGGATATCGTGAACTGTCCTTTATTACAGTAATTATAGCTTGTAATATACGTTCATCAGACAACTAGTTTAAAATCTAAATGTCAAAACACGTTATTCAGGATGTGGTACGTAGGTAGTTTATGTAGTTCAGTGAAGATCATTGAAACTTCATCGCAAGAAAAACCGTTATATAATATACCTACTTCATATTCATTCACAGAACTTAATGTATATTTGGTATTTTTCCTTTACTCATTTAGTAGTATATATATGAATTTGACCGACAATGCGGGTTTTTCAAAAAAAAAAAAATAAATATATTTTAAAGCCTAGTCGGTTATGTCACCAGTCAAACAAAACTATTCGATTTTATTTCATTGTCTTTGAAATTACCATATCTTATAGTTCTATTTTTTTTTTCGTAGCGTTTAGTGAAGTATAGTAATCGCCAGTACCTCATTAGATAAATTACAAATTCGAATTCAAAAAAATATACATTGGTTAAACATATTATGTTTCGAACAATAAACGCTGAATGCAACTCGGAAGACGTCACGCTGCCGCGTGCTGGTAAACATGCTTCAATAATGATACTAATAGGATTTAGCAATTAGTTATCAGAAATTAAAATATTCATAGATGAAAAAAATATTGATGTTGTAATTTTTAAGATTTGAATAAATATACAACACATTTATTTTCATAATGTATTACTGTAATTATATTATTATTATTCACGTGTGGCAGTTGTGACCTGTAGGTTGGAGATAAATCGTATAATCGGAATACGATTAGATTTTTAATAGATTAACATTTATTTTAAAATTTGTATTAAAATATTACAGTACTCACTCTGATTTAGATCCTTTTAAAATGAATCCTAACACTACACCACCAGCTACGGAAGCTATTGTCAATATAGTTAGCAAATTATGACGAAAACATGATTCTTCAATTTTCTCTTTGCTTTGTCTCCTGGTAGTACTCATTGTGTTGCGTCCTTGATCTGAATGAGAAGGTTTGAGAGGTGATCTATTGAAAAGTACATATAATATAATTAACAAAAATTAAACATATATTTTTTAATTAAGATTTTTATATTTTTGTTAATAATTATATCGTTATTTGTGCGTAAACACAAATAAATTAATTGTAATTCAAACTAGTATATCTATCCGTGACCCTATTAACCTATAGGATGGTAAACCGGTTTAAGTTGTGATTTCGATGTCTCAATGGCTAATATATACTTTAAGTTGATAAATCACGTTTAGAACACAAAGAAAAAAATAATGCAACATATATTATTATTGTTCATGTTTAATGTAAAAAATAAATGATTATTTTATTATTTATAGTGTTTTGTAAATGTACAATGATTATTTTACTGCAACGTGACTGTTTTCCATAAAATTATATAATTCGTTAAAAGATTTTAACAACAAAAAATATATAGGTAACGTTATGTACCTATATTATTACACATAAGAAATAATACAGAACGATTTATAAATAGAAGGTAGGAAACTTATATTGATTACAATATTATAAACGTTTATTATTAAATTAATAAAGAACATGAATTTTTACTTCAATTTTTTTTAATGGTTATGTTTAATTTTTTATTTAATAAATATAATAATGCTTACCAATTTTAATTAAAATATATTATTTAACCAAACCAAATACAAATGTACAAAATTCTTATTTCACTAAAAAACTAAATTAAAACTCAAAAATATTTATGAAATAAAATGTAATATTACGATTAATTGTATGATTAAGTTTTAGATATGTCAAAATATAAATTAGGAAATCATATTTATAATACAATAAGATTTCCTAATTAATACAATCATCATTCATTTTAAAATTCTCAACTTTGGTAAATTAGTGATTTAATTCTACAATCTTTTTAAATTTACCTACCTAGTTATTTTTTATCTAATTATTTGTATTTGTTTATTAAGATACTATAACTACTTAATAAATATCAGCAATTATTTAGCAATAATATAATTTAGTTATGTCAGACACGAATAATAATATTATAATCTTACTAGATAGCACAAGTTGAATAGGTAGGTATCTAGATAAAGAATAGGTTATCTGTAAATAATATATTCTACGGATTCTTAAAATCCATTATATTATAAGGATGGGAAATGTATAATAAGGTCATTGCGTAAAACACAATTTACGTACAAATGATTTGAGCGATGTGTAATATTTTAAAAAGGAGCTCCTATATGCTAATTAAAAAAAATGCTTACTTCCATTCATTAAATACGAAATCTAACAACAAACTTTTAGGTAAATTAGATATAACAATTTAATTTGAACGCCCCAAAATAAAATAAAATTGTAGCTAGTATACTGACAACCCAATCTTATTGATTTAATATTTACGTATACGTCCACAAATAAAATATTAATAATTTTAAATCTCTTAACTTTGTTACTGGGTAGATTTAAAATAAAGGAAAGTTAATAATACTTAATAAGTATAACTAAATTAATTATTAAAATATTAATAAATATAATATTAATAGTGTACCTATTTAGATGATTATACATAACAAGTAAATATTATAATATTTTTATGAAATTAATAAAATTGTATAGAATTTATTTCTTTGTTTTAAGAAAATCATTACGAGAATGTTTCACGATAATTATTGCTGTTTTTCTGATAATCAGTAAATTGACTGAAATATTAATCTAAGTCTTAGTTTTAGTTCTACGAATGTTAAATATGACATTTATTTTGATGTCGTATATTCGGGAGACAAAAAGCTTAAATACTAATGTTAATATATGCAGTACTAAAGGTCAAGTAAATTTAGCAAAATTAAGATCAATTATAAAAATAAAAATAAATTTTAATCCATATCAGCGTTTGTATAAAAATTGTTAAATAATATAAAACTCGTCATAAAAATATATTTTAATTCTTCTCACAATTCAATAATTATTCTTACCCATAATAATAATAATAACATAGTATTATTTATATACCTACTTCGAGCTTTAAACTTATGTTATTCATAGAAATACTACTAGGGCAGCATAATTGATTTATGTATAGATTATTATAATATGAATGAAAATATTTTCTATCAATTAATAAAAATACAAGTAAAAACTGTATAGGTGTATCATTATTATTTTAAATAATACTTTATAAATAATAATTTATGTTGTTATAAATTAATTTAAATCAATTTTAATTTACATATACACAGTGACTTGACATTACCTTATTAATTTGTATACTATTGCAGGTAACTACTAAATTTGCGATTAATTAAAAATATTTTATGTAATCATTTTTAACTTAAATGTAATATACTGTTCATTAATTTTAATTAGTGATTTCATACTTTAGTATAAAATTAATTTAAATATACAATATATGAACAACGATTCTGAGCGAAGACAGCTTTGTCAGCATATATTTTCTAAAAATATTTTATTATCTAGGTAATGTAAATTTATAATAATCCAAACGAATAATATTTTTTTAAATTACAAAACCATTATTTTTAGTTTAAATATTAAATTTCGTCAAAATTGTAACTTGAAATTTCACCTACGTATTTTTATTATTTTTAAATTTTGTTAAGTTAACCTTATAAGGAATCTAGCTATACATTTTCAAGCTTTTTGACAGTGCATATATTTTTTTATCAATATTTATAAAAAAAAAATTCAAAAATGTCAAATGACCAATATTAGCTTTAAATTAGTCCAAATATATTACAAACTGCGTTGTGTATAAAAAATGATAATTTGTTGGAATATTTTTGGTTTCTAAGATTAATGTCTTTTAAATAATAACAAAATAAAATAAATAATTATTTGTATACGTTTAAATGTCTAATGTCATCAATCTCTAATTGATCATAAAATAATTAATGTGGCTTTACGCTCAATTTTCTTTTTAGTTTCTAGTTAACATGTAGGTATTTTGTTTTCTAGACTGGGGTATTAAAATTTAAGATTATATAAATTTGTATTTGTATCGAAATCGATTTAGTCAAAAATTGTTGTTCCATAAATATTTCCGTTTTTTCTAATTTATTTTTTAATTTTCCGATTAATTTTAAAAATATTGTGAATTTTTCACTTTTAAATTTCCCTAATTTAAAGCCCTTAAAATTTGAAATTAACATTATTATAGTATCAATATATTCATTACTTCGCTTACAATTTAAAATATAGAGACTCCTCTGTATATTTTTATAAAATATATGTAAAAAATTTGTATTATAATAAATTATATACATTTTACTTTTTATTATCTTTGATTATAATTTGGGTCAAGGAAATTATAAGCTAATAATTGTATCAATCATTAGTTTTAATAAAAATATTAATTCGATATTATTAAATATTTTGACTTTTTAGTATATTATGGCTGTACCTATTTACTTAGCTAAATACCTAATTATAACTTGAAATTATCTTGAATTCTTGGAAGCATTTACCTTTGACCTGTTTTCTAATTGTAAATCTGATCATTATTATATTCTTCTATCTGTACAATTTATTAAATGTAAACATATTTATAAATTATAATTATTTACTGTAGGTAGGTACACACGATAAAGTAAGCGCGGCACTATTGATATTCTATATATAATATATTACTATCATCATTGCGTTTAAGTAATTACTAGTGTTTTTTTTTTTTTTTTAATATTTTCAATTATTAAAAATAATTTTAACTTTAGATAAACACTTTTTATTAAATATTTTCCACATTTAAATAATTTAAGTAATTTTAGTCAACTTTATAGATTCTTAGTTACCTATATAAAACAGAATTACTACGTACACGCTTTATGTATACTTAAAAAAATATTGACACAATAGGTTTTGTATTGTGTACTTACGAATTGTTGAAATGTTTAGTGAGTACTGGGTGTTTACATAATATGATAGATATTATACTATATTATATGTATTTATATTTATTTAATGTAGTTTGTTAGTTAAGGCAAATTTTGTTGTAATAAAAGAAATTTACTGTGAATTGATAATAACATATTTGATACTACACGAAAATATATAGGTAGCTAGATAGTTGAGAATCAGACCTTGGATATTTTATTTAAAATATGAACTAGTTCGTAAACATAAATTTAAACTCATTCATTTATTTAAGTTAACTTATAAGTAAATTTGTACAATTGAGTTAAACACAAGACTAATTAACTTTTTTCCGCCTCGATAATTCTGTTAAATATTGTATATTTAAATTATAGTTTATAGATTATTTGTTGGTATTTAATATTAATTTGTCTAATCAATAATCATATAATATATTCCTATTATAATATTAAAAGAACTTTCAAAATATAATTTACAAGTTTATTTGGGCGAGTTAGGCCAGAGTATAAATTTTAATGTTACTAATACTTGTACACCTATAAAATTTACCAATTTTATTTTTAAATGTATTGTTTTTCACTGACAAAAGTGTCTGTAATAAGTAATAAACCTGGGTACTAAACTAGTAACTATCAAAGGACCCATAAAGAATTTTTTCTAGGACTTTAATAATCTATGACTTATCTTTTTCAATAAATAAAACGATCTAAATATAGTAGGTAGTGTGTCTTCGAAAAAATTGTGATATAATTAGTTATAAATTATGTTAACATATAAATATTTTATTTCTTTTAAAATAAAACTAATTTTACTCTTATTAAGTAAAAAAAAAGTAGGTAATAGTATTATGATTCACATTTAAATCTTGCAATAATATTTATTTATTTTATCTATAAACATAATTTAATTATTATAAAAACATAATAAAATAACAATATATTTTTAATAATACATTATTGAATTATTGGACAAAAATATTAAATATTATACGTAACAAAAAAAAAAATTATTGAAGTTTAAGACCTACCTATAAACTATGGATATTTCTTGTGAAGGTAGAATTTGTTAATATAAAAAACGTATAATCCGAGATTAAAAATATTGATATATCTATATATAACATGGATTTATATAGTATATACAATATACAATATACATATGTATTAAAAAAACTAAAAATAAAATATTAAATTCATGTTATTCATCGTAATAAATTATTTCTTTGTGGGACAAATTAATGGGTAACATACAAATGAAGGAAGTTACAATTAGATAAAATAATTCTATTGAATCATGTTTGATATGGACTGGCCTTATTTATTTTTTTTTTTAATTTACGCAACTAGAATTTTTAAGTTGAATATTACGCATTTTATAATAATAGACAACCACACAAAAAAAGTATGTATATTTAAAAGTTATTATGTATAATGAAAATTATTATTAATTTTAACACTTAATTCTTATTGTTTATTCAAGTTTTCTTTTTAACAACGATATATTAAGCCTTTGAGAATGGATCACTTAATATACGTATCGTATAGTAATATAAACTTATTTATTATAATATAGACGTAAAGGACAAGCTTAAAAAATGCATATATTTATGAATGTTAGAACGTTTATTATGCAGTATAATGCTACAATATAATAAACAATTACACGAAAGTGGATTACTACTACTAAATCGGCACTAATAACCCACGGAAATGAAATATTACCTTATATATATATGTATAATTTTTAAGAAGTAGCAAGTAATTATAATTACTATTATTATTTATGGACAAATAAGCATTACACAGGTACCTCACTATGTTGTATTTTACAGTGTTTGAAATGATATTTGGCAAGACGTCTGAAGTTCAATTTGATATTTGAATATCAATAATATAATATATAGTAACCATACTTAAAAAAAAAATCTTATATTTGTGTAACACTATTATGTACTCGTATACAAATAATATGCTTAATTTATAACTCCGTTTTATTTCAGAGCATTTAAAATAAATAATTATAAAAATATTTTATATTTAATTATAAAACTAAATACATCAACAATAATTTTAAAATTGTTGTTTCTGTATTTATATTTAGTTATAATACGTGCTATACATGCTTTAAACATATTTATATAAGCGACCTATATTTTATAGTAATTATCAAAAAAGTTATTTGTTTAAAACGCTTACAACAGCTTTTATTTAAAAATATAAGTAAAAAAATACACGGAGATTAAATAATTCTTCTTTATTGTTACTCAAAAACGTTTATACACTTGAGGCAAACATTTCAGTGTTTGTCTTAACTATATAAATATAAATTATTATTAAAATATATCAAATAGTTTATTAGTATTGGACTTTTAAACTTGAAACTGATATAGAAATGTAGAGACATGATAAACAGTACAGGTCTCGCCTTACTCATCATCTTGTCACAAAATAACGATGTAGGTATTTTGTAAATTTGTTATAATAAATTTACAAGCCATGATTGATTCGTACCTAAAAAACGGTTCTGAGCTGAACATAGTTAAAACCATGCTTGTTAATAATTTTTTTAATTTTTTACTGTCTTCAATTTTTAGCTTTTATATGCTTGGCATATCAATTCAATAGTACAATTAGAAAGTAGACCTATTTTAAATGTATTTAAGATCGATTTTAAACCTAAATAAAGTTTTTTTAAATATCAAATTTTAATTTATTTGAAAAAGATATAAAGAAACACAATGGCAAAATTAAAAAATATATTCTTCATTTTAGTATATTTGCGTTCTGTTTTTATACTTACTCAGAATATGGAATATGGATTATTGATTATAAAACATTAAAGAACAATATTTTTTAAAAATAATTATTCTTTAGGAATCTTAACAAAGCTTTGTTCATTATTATATCAAATATAGATACGAATAAATAAATAATATCTTATATTATAGTATAAAATTATTCTTATTGACATTAAATATATTTGATCAGGCATAGTCTGCTATACGGAATACACACATTTTAAAGATTGATATATAAGTCTATTCTTGGCTAGTAGTTAAATGTTGAAATTAAATTATGACATTATTATTGAGGCACATACCATAACTTATTTAAAATTCCTTTAAAATAAAAAAAAATAAAAAATTTACAGTAATACAATTGGTGGAACCAATATATTCCTCGTTTTACTTAAAATCTAAAAATTATAATTTTCGATAAAAAGTAGAAAGTTGATTTATTTTCATTTTGTACTTTGTATGTATTTATTATAATAAAAACGAAACGAAATATTTAATAATAATAAAAGTTTGATTGAGTAATCAAATTGAATAGAATGTTTTATACATAAAATATAGAGTCGTACGTAATATAACAGAACTAGTAGTGAAGAGAAGTTATAGATACTAGGCAGTATGCCAATTATGAATTATATATTATAATAAAAATACGTCATTGTCGATAATGTACACATATAAATTTTAGTAAAATTATATAAATATATTTCTATAATATTATTTGAATCCATAAAATATAACTACTTGGTTGTTTATTTCGTGTTATTATATAGTTATAATAAATATTTAACTAATATACTCATTGTAAACATTTTAACAATTTAAAAAAAATTTAATAATAAAAAAATTTAATTATATCAGGTAGGTGTATAAAAATCGATTATAAAGAAATAACTAAAACGAGTATGGCACATTTAAACTATTGTTATAATAATACACATCATAAAATAAAACGTATTAATATACCTAGTTAATCTTTAATCTTTAAAGTTCACATATTACGTAATTTAAAAGGTTGATCATATTTTAATAACATATTGTAATAATAACTGAAACATTTAGGACATAATTTACAATTAGTAATATATTTATTATTTAATGATTTAAGTATTAATAAATTTTATTTTATTATCAAAATTAAATAAATTCATCAAACTATAATAATAATTGTAACGGTGTATCTACACAGATTTAGATACAGATAAAATGTTAATATAAATAATACTCTTTAACTTTTATTGTTATTTATTTAGGTACTATAGGTATGAATCTTTCATTAAGTGTTGTATTTTACAGTATAAATTAAAATGAATTTTTTTTTTAATAGAAGTTTAATATAATAATACATAGTATACTGAATAATAATTTACCATGTACCTATCTACATTTAGAAAGCTACAATTTCAGTATATTATTAGTTATTAGAAAGAAGGTACCTATAATAGGTAATGATTTATTACTTGTAGCTTTATACAAAAATATAGTATTTTTAAAACATTCACAAATAGTTTTTCTCTGATATTTAAAATTTAATGAATTCAAATAGAAATTGATGAGTTATTTCGTTTTTATATAAATCTTGGTTTATATTGATTTATGTATTATAGTTACATTACTGATACAACCATTAAATAAAAACTATATAAGAAATATCACGATTAAAATTCTTTCTAATAAAATAAAATATCTAAACTATACCTATCTCATTAGTTTTATCGAATAAAACATCGCATAGCTTACGACTTATTAATTGTGTTTTTACGATAAGACATATTTTTAAAACATACATGAACAGTTTTTTCTGATAGCTAATTCAAATAGAAATTGATGAGTTATTTCGTTTTTTTTTTTTGTGAATCTTGGTTTATATTGATTTACCTATTATAATTACATTACTTTTTCAATTGTCAAATTCAAAAGTAAATAGAAAGTACCTACTATAATTTAAATTCTTTCTCGTAAAGTTATTCATATAACACATTATTCTAATTATAGATACTAATATACTACCTAAAAAACAAATTAATTTTATTGGATGAAATATCACATAGTTTACGATTTATTATTTGTATTTTTACAAAAAATAAATAAATATTTTTTAGACATGTATCGTAAACACTTTTTCTCTAATAATTCAAATTTAATGAATATAAACAGCAATCAAGTAGGTATTACGTTTTAAAATGAATCATAGTTTAACTTTGTCTATTAATTTATAAAAATAATATTATAATGTATAATTAAATTAAACCACCAAATTCAAAATTGAAATTATTACATGTAAAATGATTTCTAATACAATTCATATAAAATGTATCATTCTAAATAGGTACCTATCACGTAAGTTTTACCAAATGAAATACTGTGTAGGCAACGTGGTTATTCAATCTGTTTAGTGTTTATCCTCACCGATGATTATCTACAGATAATGTGGGGAGAATATAGTTTTATTTTTTACAAAACCTTTACTATTTAAACATGATACTACAGATGCATGGCATTTACAAATGACAAGCAAATCGATTGATAATGTAAACTTGCTAATATTTTCTCCATTTAATCACATTCATTATTTCATTTATATTGTTATATTATAGTATGGTAATCGATGTTACGGTGAAAAATCTTCAGTATAGTGGTTTATTAGAAAGGAAAAAACACAAAACAGCATGTCTGAAGTGTCCGGATGGAAACTTTTAAATTGGCAGTATTTAATTATAGCGCGCGCGTATTATATGGATATAGGAATGCGACTGATCTGATTAAATTTGGAAAAAAAGACCAAAGTATTAAAAAAGTGGCATGCATTTAATTATATAGCTATAGGTACCGAACAAGTCTAAATTAAAAAACACATTATTTTATAGTTCTGTATTTGAATATACAGCTCATGATAATATAATTATTGTATTTCAAATACTATAGTGTTTTCTATAGTTATATGTATAAATATTGTAATGTGTTCAATTAATTTTATAATATAAGTGTGTATACCTATCTACAGTTGTCCATACAGTTATCCAACAATGTTCACATATTATATATACTATCATATTATACTAAGCGTTAATCGGTACAATTATATTTTGATTTAATATAGGTATATGGGTAAATTAATATAATATGTATTATCGGAAAAGAGTTACAGTACGTTAAAACATAATATGTATTTATTATATCGTTTACGAATTCCGTTGTGGGTTTTTGGACGGTTACGCGCGGAGGCATGATATATCATTTACAAAATTCGTTGGTTTTTGGTTTTCGGATGGTTAGTTACGCGCCGGGTACATGTAAGTACCACATTATCATATTTATAATAATAAACGTATTGTTTTTTCTTAAAAAAAAAAAAAAAACGATACCGTTACGGCGTTACATATATTATATCATATAAATTATACTATGTAATTATTGTATGCTTTCTGCGGTGGAATTATCGTGATACAGCACGTGTGTGGCGGATGAAAATTGTAGTTGATAAGTCGAATAGGCATATGCCTAAGACAAAATATTATAATATACAGGTATACACGGTGGGTACAGATACCTTCCATATATGTACAGTATAGTACCTACGCATGTGTGCAATGTCTAATATAGAAATACATATTATGATATCAAATGACAAATACACATGTAAATATTCATGTACACATCATGACAGCACATTATGATATTATTTATACTCACTATAACTGGACACGCATAAACGCGGATTCGGCTCGAACTAGCGCAGACGGCTGCTGTGGGTGCGGCGGCGTGTCCGTGTGACGAGGATTGTGACCTGCCGGTCGTCGTGTAGATATTATTGTATGTGTGTATGCCGTAATGTTGTAATGTTTATAATGTGAATTCGATATAAAAATCGATACGAATTTGACGCGGACGGGTAGGTTGGGTACCTATGTAACGCGACGGAGGTTAGATTGATCGGTACTTTATATCGTTTCGAGCCGATGTGCCGCGTCGAATTATTATAATACGCGAAAACGATAAACGAAATAATAATTATTCGTACAGCGAATCGTGATCGACAGCCGTAAGCCGGTAAAAAGGTAATATCGGTCCACACGACGACAACGACGACGACGACGACTGCGACCACGTACCTACGTACCCGAACTGTCCTGTATGTGTTACTAAACAACGGCGCTCAGAGCGTGTTCGTCCGTCGTCTGGCTTGAGTTCGCGTCGGCTCGTCTCGGCCCCCCCGGTCAGTGGCAACAGGTTGTTTTGGCGCGGCCGTGGACCGTGGTAGAGGGAGATGGCGGCGGCGCGGCATGATGCGAAGAACCACTGGCCGGTAGACCCGGTAGGGGAAAGTAGGGTTTCGGATGCGTTTTTTGGATAGGCGCGCATGGCGTATAATATGCCTACTATTGTACCATTTTGTGCGCGACATTCTTTCGGTTTCAGAGTAAATCGAGAAAAATAAATTGTCGGCAGATTAATAATATTTTTCAACGTACAACGTTATAAGACCACAACTATATATTATTATTGTAACGTTCGCGCCCAGTAATTCGATCAATCCGTTTGTAAACGCCTCCACCGTTGTAGATTCCGTTAATGTTTTATATTTTTTTTCTATAATATTATTGTGTAGATATTGTCATGACTGAAAATATTCATGCGTAAAGACTAAAACTTATGAATAGAGGAACACATATAAAAGTAAAACTGGTTTCTGTTAGGATTTGACCCAACGTGTATCGTTATCGTTTCAGATCCGATTCGAGTTTTCGTTTTAAGTATGCTGTAGCTATGATCATTTATCTCTCTCTCTATATATATTTATATATATATATAGATAAAACTTTTTTCAGTCATTACAATAATTTTTTAGGCTGTATGTTAGGACGTTATTTCTCAATATAATATTTAAGAATGTATGTCATAATTATTAAATATTACGACGACAGTAATATTCAAATTAAATGAGTAAATAATTTATGGATGTACAGTTACCCAATAAAAGTTATCCTAAAAGTAATTTTGAATTCTCTCCGATTTATTTTGTACTTGAATAAGTGCACTACTATGAAATACACATTGCAAATATAATAGAGTCGAGATATTTCAACCTTAATAACTTGAAACATTCTTACTTCGAATTTTTTTTTGTCCCTTAAAGTGTTTATAAGCTATTCATAACACGAAACACGCATAAGTCCAACTTATTTTTATTTCCTTTGAAATTCGATTTAGAGTTCCTTTTTAGTTATAAAGACTATAAGTTTTAATTTCAATTCGCTGAACACCTGCGTGCTTTTAAGTTCTGTTGAAGCATACACTCTCCAATGAAATAAAGAAGGTACCCTAAACTGTTGGTTGATAAACTATTGTTATTTAGTTAGTATATTATTTCAATTTATATTATATTTTGCAAAAATAGAAATATGAATACATGAGGTTTAAAAAAAAATTTTTTCAAACAAATGTTTAGTTCGCTTTTTTTGTAGGTATACCTTATATATTCATACTTCTATTTTTGCAGAATTTAAATTAAATTAAAATAATATGCTAACTAAACAATAACTATTTTACTCAATAAAATTTTCATTCATTTCGATATGACCTAATTTAATATAGTAATAATTTTGCTTTATCTCATGTAATGTTCGTGTAGGTATATTATGTTATACATTTATAATTATTAAACATCTTGATTGTGCTGATAGTTGTATTAATAAAACTCGTTTATTAAAAACTAGTGAAAAATAATACATGTAATATATTATTGTAAATATAGTTTATTCATATATTTATTCTAAATGATTAAAGAGTCTAAAATTATTAGTATCAAAATAAAAACAAGTATGTATAATAAATAACACAGTTAAATAAAATAAATACATGAAACGATTTTATGTTGGATGCCTGAAAAATCTCGGGCACAAGAGTAGGTATGTAGTTTGTTTGTAATAATCTGACCCTGTCACAATTGCGCCGGAACCCGTAGCGTTTGATAAAAATCTACTATTGTTGTTTTTGAAGAAGTACTACGTAGAAATATTTTTTTGGTATGGTATTCATAATATCGGTAGTGTCCACCATTTTGAGAATGTGTGCGTGTGTTTTCATTGAATAGTCACTGAATATTGGTTTAAAAAATAAAATAAATACAAATATTGTATACCTACAGACCTACAGTTTGTAGGAACATATAAATTACTTTGAAAATATTTTTAGAATTAACAAATACTAGTATATGATACAGTTTTGATCATAATAATTGTTTTAAGCACTATTGCTCCTACTCATTATAGGCTTAAAATTCTAAATACAAGAATATATTTAATATTGCGATAAATATTTTTAATATTCCTGAAAATAATATTTCTTTGACATAATTTTTAAATTTTATTCATTCAGAATACAGACATGAAAATAATTTTTTGAATATTAATCTTATATTATCTTATACTATATGCTTATTGACCAATGCCTGTTTTCAGAAAGTCGTTTTGTAAAAAAACTCAATTTTTTTTTTTTACCTCTTGAAGTGTTTATAAGTTATATTTGAGGTATGCAACTAAAAAAAAAACATAATTCGATTTTATTTTTATTCCCCTTGTGGTATGAATTATCAAGATACTATAATAAATGAATATTTTCATAAGCCAGTCATTCGAAAATGATGCGACCGACCCTCTATTTAAAAGGAATAGAGGCGTGACCTCGAGTAGGTAGTTTTAAGTATTGACACTACCTGCGACGAACTGGTTTGAACAGTATTTATAAAGATCTTTGTATTTCAAAAGAATATTTTATTTTCATGAGTTTACAACTTCTAAGAAAATCGTTTTTACATTACCTCCCTATAAGAATTATTTTATTATTAATTTAACAATAACAAAATGGGAATAAAAAAAGTTTCGAAATTCAAACCTAAGTAAATAAATCCCTATTTTACTTTAAAATTTAAATCAAATGGTTATTTTAAGAAATATTTAGAATATATACTAACGAATTATATAGGTATATATTATAATATTATCATTATAAGTAATATGTAATCAAATAATCTCCAATTATTTTAATGCATACCTAACATCTGACAAAACATTTACATTGACCATATATTTTTTTACAAATACTTATACTTTATGTATAATACTTATTATAATTGATATATTAATTTATTATACACTGACTTAAAGAATCCAATAAAATTAATTTTCATTGATTTTATAACTCCTAGTTGTGTTTCGGACATCAAGTTTTAATAACAAATGAAACAATTGAAATTATATGTATTTTATAAGTGTAAAAAAAATTAATTTAAACTAAACATTGGTAATTATTATTTATGACGCGAAATGTGTTTCACATTATAATATAATATATAAAACCTAAATACCATTTGGCTTAGACATAAGATTTTCAAATTTAAGTTTAGTTTAATAATTTCGATATATTATATAATTATTATATAATTATTAACGATTAAATTATTAGTTTACAAAAAAAAAAAAAAATAGTATACGTTATTTAGTTTTTTAAAATTATTACTCTAAGTAAATATAGATTCGTTCGTATAATAGATTGAAAAAACAATTATAATTAAAATTATTTTTTTTTTATAAAGAATATGCATCAATTATTAATAATAATAGCTCAATTTAAAATATAAGTAATATAAAATACTTGGTGTGTTATTTACAAGTTAATATGTTATTATTTATTAATATATTACAATGTATTATATAAGTATTATATAGATCTGCGATGTAACTTATAATGTTTTTATTGTTAAACAATAATAATTAATATACGCCACGGAAATGAAGAACTAATTATTTTCACAAAACGAATTCAAATATAACTTTTAACTAGTCTGTCCAAATTATAATTTATCAGAGCCAAATTTAAAAATTATAACCATAGAAAAATAAAATATAACATGAATTTATTATACGACAAGTCTATAAATAGTAGGTAACAATTAAAAAGTAATGCTTAACTTTTTTAAGCATAGTTTTATACAAAATATATTAACATAGAAACTTA
This sequence comes from Rhopalosiphum nymphaeae, assembly GCA_036289425.1. Classification (NCBI taxonomy): domain Eukaryota; kingdom Metazoa; phylum Arthropoda; class Insecta; order Hemiptera; family Aphididae; genus Rhopalosiphum; species Rhopalosiphum nymphaeae. Next base: position 4,409,356 of record JAZAQC010000001.1, on the reverse strand, counting down.
TTTAAAAAAATTAGAATGTGTTAAATAATATAATTATATTTATAAGAATTTATAAGAAATTATAAATATTAACAATAATAATTAATAAGCGACTTATTGTTATATTTAAAAAAATTGTTATAAATATCATTAGTGGTTATTTATGTTGTATAAATATCGTAATTATTTTAAATTGCAAAAATGTATTTCTTTTTTTTTTTTTGCTTATTTAGAATATAGTTAATTACTATCAACTATACCTATTAATATAATCTGTAAATAAAAAAAACAGATCTCTAATTATTAACGAAATTAATCTTATCACTTATTTCATTATTAATAGGTAGATACTTTTTAAAATCAAATCATTTTTTAACACCTTTGACTTCTACTATGTTAAATGATTCATTCAATTATCAAGAAATGTATCTCTCAATTAAATGCATCATTCAAAAATTCCTTATAATTCATTAACTATAAGAAATAGTTAATAAGAGATGTAATTTGATCACGTTTAAAAAAAAAAAATAATATAGGTAAGTATTTAGGAATAAATTTGAAAAAACACTTATTGTGTTGCATAAAATAAAATGAATACATTTATTTAGATACATAACATTCGTATTTTAAATTCATTAAATTCGTTTATGAAATATTTAAACAATTGTGTTTTTCTTATTATTATACCCATTTATATATGTATATTATAAATATTATAAATGTACAAGATATATTTTTCAAGATTATTAATTTTTGTTTTTTTAGCTTATAAAATAATAAAATTAAAATAATTAATTATTATTCTGTAGAAACAAAAAAAAAATATTGAGAACATTTTTAAAGATAATTATTTTAGTCGAATTAAATTTTATTTAAATTGCACGATTTTAAACTTATTATTGTAAGTGAAACCGAAATGATAAAAAAAAATATTTTTATAGATATAGTATATATTATATATAATAAAATGTATATAATAATAATAATGTATAATTTATATAATATAATACACCTAGGTTCAGTTGATAAATATATTATATAACCAACACGATTATATCTGATTCGTAATTACAATCAAGTTTGCCGGTATTGTGTTAAATAGGCAAACTATTTTACATAGAGGCATTAGTAACAATAAAAAGTATTCATCTATCCGTATATTGAAAAAGTAATAAAACTGATATATGATAAAATGAAAGATACTCTCCCATCCATACATCACTTAAACACCTATACCTTCTACAATATAAAAACTAATGTATGATGTTAAATTATTCGTTAATTGGTATCTTTCGGCCATACTTTTTGTCGGAGATTGGACTTAAAATTGTTGTACAAATTTGCGTGGAATAAAAGTAGACAACAGTTGTGTATGGCATGGCGTAAAGTGAGCGTAATTTCTTGGAGATGAAATTTAGCGAACAATTAAACTGGCGTGAGAACGTAATGTGACAATTAATTAATTAGCCGAGCCGCCTATATAGTTATATTTTTTTGGCGGCTTGTAATACACCCTTTTTCCTCCGGACGTGACGCATATTGCCGGATATTATACGCTGCTCACTCATCTCGTTGGTCCCATCACATTATTCTGCTTGCTATCCCACGACTACAATCGACCGTTTTAATAAATATATGCAATGGACCCTCTGAATGATAGATACTGAGGCTGACTTAAAAAATTATCAACACGCGATTGATCGAGGCGGAGGTGGAGTCATGGTGAGAGATGATAGGGACAGAGTTTATGAAGTAAATAGAATGAGCGATAGGTGCAGGCAGTAAAAAAGGAGATTGCCGTGATAATATTATGATATTATATGTATACGATATAGTTAACTGCAGTTCACTAACTGTGGCTATTTGCGAACGAGGCGGGGGGATTCGTAGGCGCTCAGACGATGAAATAAGCGTGAACGCGTTTTATCGGCATTATAGGATAGTTACAATGGCATGTAGTAAAACGGTTAGTAGTTGTTAAATGTGTCCCGGATGGGTTTCAACAGTTAACCGCTGGAACGAATAGGTCCCAATCTATTGTACTGGAGGTCAAGTACTACTCGACATATTTATAAAATTACGAGCTGCTGCTGCTATATATACAATATATAATATATAAGTTATTGCTATTAAGTTATTAACGTACAATCCGAAACACGACTGCATCGAGTGTATTTCATGAGTGTCAAAAAATCAGTGTCAATTATTTTAAATAAAACTTACATGCAATAGAACGAAAACGAATAATATAGTAATAATAATAATATTTCTAGATAAGCTAGAAAAAAAGCAATATAGTATATATTGATATCAGGAGACGACCAATTTGTAGAGGAGGGCCCTCGCAAAATCAAATATTTAAATTCAGTTTTTGTTTATTATTTTAAATTGTTTATTATAAAATATATATGTATATTTACCTTTATATGTATGTTCATGGAGATTATGGATAGACGATTTTAATGGTACACATTGAAATATTTAAATGTGTAAATAATTATAACTTATAAGAATTAAACTTTATAGTACTTCGACTTTAACTATTACATAAGTTATATATTTTAATTATGTATTCAATGACGTTACACATATTTATGTACCTATAATTATCTATTAATAAAACATATAATTATTAATTACCATTGTAATCATTGTCAAATGTCTATGTGAAATATTAATATTAATATACCTATACATAAGAATTTACTACTTAATTATTTAATAAAAGACCATGCATTTACTTTCTCTTAATAATAATTGTATACAGACAATAGACATAGAACTTAATGCCAAAATATGAGAGCTTTCGATTTATGAGAATTAGGAACAAAATATAGGTATATTAATTACATTTTTTTCTACTATAGTGATAGTGTCTAAATACTTTGATAACCGATATTACTAAATATTAATATTAGTATATTACCTATAATAATTTAAAATATTATTTATTTATGTTAAAGTTATAAAAGATAGAAGCTAGATTCGTCGATTTTATAATTTATAATTTCCAATTTTTCTATAACATATACTTTGTCGAGTTCAATAATATAATGTAATGTAGTATTTTTTTACTAGGTATTTAACAATATAACAAGGCGACTACTAATAAATAATGAGAGATAATAATTGCGTTACACAAATCATGTTATTAACATTATTATTTTAAATCTAGATACACGTGCAATTTAAAATCTCCTTTGTGGCGATTTTGATTTATTAGTTATTAGTTTATTACTCGTAAATCGTTTAACTTAAATCATTAAACGCTTATAACAAATATATTTTTTTTAAACCGGTTTGGGTTATACAACTCTGTAGGTAGTTATGAAATTGGTAGTTCTAAAATATTATGAATAGTTTAAGCTATTTTTATAGAAGCTATATCATTTTTAATTCATTTAGAAAATAACCTTCTAGCCAGATTTTAATAAAAACATAAAGTTATCGCGCCTATTTTTTCTTAAGCAACTATCAAAATAGTTACGCCATTTCACGTTTTTCGTGGGAAGCAAATAACTTATGATTAATACATCGAGATATACATGAACTTTACTTGTAAAATGGTGAGAATTATTTTGACTTACTATTTTTAATTATTTTTTAAGTAATTAGAATGATGTTTTACAAAAAAAAAAAAAAAACACTGATAACTAATAGTTGCACTCACAAATCTGTTTTATATAGCAAATATTTACATAAGTACTTAAAATATGAATGTTTGTTTCTACATTTTAATACCTATACATGTACTTAATTGCAATTCGTTATCTTTAGAATAACATTTAAGATTTTTTATAGAATAAAGAAATATCAAGTGCTCAATACTTATATAGATCCATATTATGTAAATGCAAAATGTAAACGTATTATATATATATGTTAAATAAAAATGAAACTAAATTATTTATTAAGAAAATGTATGCTAAGAAACATAGTTAACGAACAAAAATTTAGTTAAATACGTGGTGAAAATTAAAATTATTGTGCACTTCTATTTAATTACAAAGCAAGTGCCGGGAGTTAAGAAAACAATGAACGTTTTAATTTTATTGTATGTCAATATTTACCAAGTATATCTCAAACCTTAGGTTAAAAAATAAAACAATACATCATAAACAAAGAGTAATCTATAAGCACCTACACATAGTTGCATATAAATATATTCGTTTAAACTTAATCAGTAGGTATATAAGTGTAAAGTATAGTCTACTTACATTTCAGATACACGATCGTCGAGATTCATTTCACTACTGTAACATTACACACAAAAGCGTTGTAAGAAGTTATTATCAAAACAGGTTGATTTCATTTCTATAAAAATTAAAGACCGTGGAACTAAATGACAGTGATTGTAAATTATTTTTATAGTATTGTGAAGTTATAGTGTGTTTATTTTCAAGTATTTACGTGCTATATGAGATTTGCGGAAACCAACATTTCGAATAGTCGCTATAGTATACAATTTAAATGGTAATAATTCCGATTTAAGTAGGTAATAAATATAATAAGAGATTTTGTAAAGCCAGTAGGTACAAAATTTCTTACAGTTAATATTTAAATAATCATAATAATAGTGAGAAAAATAACAGCAGTTGACTATAAGTCGACGGTGCAGGTACCAAATTATTCATTTTTACAGGTTCGTGGTAGTTTTGTGAGGAAAAAAAACATGTGGTGTAAAATTATTATGAATAAATAATGAATATGGGATGAACACGCACTACTGTATTGGAGCAATATAATAAATTCAAAATAAAGGTAAAAAAATAAATTATCCAGGGAAATTAGGTTAAAAAATCTCGTTGATCGGTGAGGAAAATTAACAATAAATAATATAAAAATATGCGGTTAATGTAAGTTGAGGCTTACTTACGTTTCGGTGTAATTAATCCGCGGCGAATGAGTGTATAAACAGCGGTGATGTATAGCAGCAGAGAGTTCAGGACAACGAGGAGGACCTTGGAGACGGCGGCGGCGGGCGTTGAACAGTAAATAGGTGCGGCACTGTTTCTTATTGTGTTATATAAATATTTTTTTTCTTTTTATGTTTATTTCGTCATAATACGAATATTATTATATACTGTTTGCAAAAAAAAAAATTAATTAAATATTATTATTATTATTATTATTAAACGCTAGTAGATATGTGTGGATGGTATGCCGGTCCAGCAATATATAACAATAATAATAATAATATTACATTTCAGCGCTGGTGGAGCGAGCTAGATATCCTAACAGAAAATGGGGAAAAAAATCGGTTAGGTATACTAATATAGTACCTACCTATATAAATGTGTGCGTGCGTGTGCGTGTATGTATAATGTATATAGTATAATATTATGTATACCTCCTTATATTCGCGTTTTAAAATATTATGATTAATAAAAAAACAGAGAGGAAGATAGAGATTTAAATATAATTTACATATATATATATATATATAGAGAGAGAGAGAGAGAGAGAGAGAGAGAGAAAGACAGACAAACGGCTAGTGTGCGAGAGTGAGACTGTACTTACGAGACACAAACGCGCACGCACACACCGACGCACGCGGACGCAGATATGTGTGTGTGTGTGCCTGTAATAATAATTTGCCGGAGAGCGCTGAGCGAGCGTTTGACGTGTAGTAGTGTATAGGTACACCTATATAATAATACGTCATATAATATACAGCGTGTGCGAGCGCGCTGGCCCGTGTGTATATTGTGTGAATCGCGAAACGAACGGGTTTACGTCGAACCATCAGCTGTTGTCAAGGACAATAATAATAATAATAATAAATTATCATCATCGTATTATAATCGCAGTTGTGTACGTGAATATAATGTATAATATGTATATAGTTATATATATATATATATATTTATATATTTATATATTATTGTAATACGCATATATAGTCAGGACGCACCACGCACAAACGCCGTTGTTGCGAGAGGACGCGCGCGCGCGCTCGCGTATATATTATAATATTATTATTATTCCATCCTCCTTCGACGCGCTGTGCGTTGCAGCTACGATGGTATAATAATTATTATTCGGAGAGAGAGAGATAGACAGAGATGGTAAAAAAATATAAAATAAAAACGTCCTACCACTCCCGTCAGCGTTCGCCACGATTTGCGTGGTCCGCGAAATAACTTTATATATTATAATATATCATGTGTGTGTGTGTGTGTTATATATATATATATATATATATATATATATATATATATAAATGACAATAGCCATAGACCATGTGTCTATGAGCCGCAGCGTATTATATTGCGACGAGAGGGGGCGGAGGAACTTGTGGAGGAATCGTGGGGGGGGGAGCGAGGAGTATTTATCTATTACGAGGTGTATTATAATATATTATATCCATTGTGTTTGGCGTTTCCTGACGAGGGCTCGTTCGCTATCCGCCAGTCGTCACGTGCCCGCGACCGAACGGACCGACAACCGTTTTTTATTGCAACATTATTATTATTATTAATAATATAATTTTATAACGCTGATCCCCGCGCGACATGGGACGCTCGTCTGACGGACGATGTATATTATACACACATTGCACTACCCCCGTGATCGTCATAATATTATAAGTTGCTCATAAATAATATTATATAGTTGCAAGAATATAAGACGTATCGTCGTGGAGGCGGGTTGCTACGGTGCCTTACTACAATGGTGTATATAGAGGAGGGGGGCCCTCTATGCCTAGGTCCATAGAGAAATCTCAGATTCAATCAAAACATTTCATTATGTATTTTTCTTAATTTACTATATGTACAATGTAATAATAAATATGTATTTATAAATTAAAATTCATCTATTTGTATTATTTATGTCATAATTAAAACCACCTAAAATATGTTCCAGTTGTATATGTAGCCATGCTGGTGATAAATTGGCCCATAATGAAAATAATTCCTATATACGCCACTGGCGACTGGCTTACTATAAGGGCATCACATACGAATTCTAATTTACGACAGCACGCTATCCATAAGCTGAATAGTTATAGGTACCAATGATTTCAATTATGGATGTTAATAATTTGTATCCGTTTTAGTTCCAATTAATAGAAATCATTTTATTTATTAATTCATAGCGATGACAAATGATAACGATTTTATAAAGTGATTGGAATGTGTAAGACTTTAGCGTGACGTATACATTTTGCTCGGTCTATCGTTTAATATTTATAAACGATTTGTGCTTTAGCCCAAAAAAATAATAATGCTGTAGACACTCGTATAGACCTCTATGTAAAGGTTATTTATTTTGTTTTCTTCGAGTGGCTAGAAATGTATTTGATCGGACAGACCAATCCAGTCGAGAACAATTCGAAGATTTCTCGTCACTATACAAAGTGCAAAACATTAATTTACTGTAACATTTCAAAATCTGAACAACGATTAATATATAAAATATTAATTACAGGGTAGCAGGGATATATTGGTAAATAATATCTTGAGTAACGTCATATTTTTTAAAATTTAAGTATCTCAAAAACTTTTTTCTTACTTTGCTCGACACTTAGTCAATATCTATACAAAACTTTTTCTCGCTCCGTTCGAAAATGTAAATAAATAGAACTATAAAATATACCTATCGTTGTAGAATATAAATAATACTATCAATAACAGCCGCAACAATTATATTATACTCGATTATACTAAGGTCTTAGATAATAACAGTATACCGTATACGACTTAATAAGTAATATTCAATCGTATATTATTTTTAATTTTATACAATAGAATTTAAAAAACCAATTTTAAATTTTCAAAAACAATTAATAAAATAATTTACCTTTTTCCATTTGTCATCATTCACCAACAGTATACCTATACAATGAATATTTTTTTCACGTATACGCATTTATTTATAAATATTGTTATGAGTTTACGCCATATACTACCGTATATGCTCTAATATAGGTATATGATTTGTGGTATTTTTGTAATTTATTATAATTATAATTCTTTAATTTTTAATATACATTTTTATGGAAATTAACAATATTATTTATTTAGTGATTAGGCTTATAATAAAATTCAAAATAAATTTATTAACGTATCATACAATTTTTTATTATTTTTTAATCGAGTACTTACCACATATGTATAATTTCGATTACATGAACTTAGCCCAAAAGAAAGGTATTATATTATCTGCTTTGAAATACAAATATAATGTAATTATAGTTTGTGAAAGTTTTACATATGAGTATTTGTATCAATTTAAATTATTTAAGAACTTAAACATTATTTAAATCGGTTAGCTATAGGCGCGACTGTGGATGCCGTCAGAGTCTTAAACAACGACGATCATAGATTTTTTCTTTATTTTTCTGTTTTTTAAATACGTGTTAGTATACTGCTAATGACTTCTTTTTCGACTCTCGTGGATAGTTTTTCAAATTATAAAGACTAGCATTTTAAAATTTTTTTAAACTATTGTGTGTGTTTTTTGTATTTCTCTCTAATTTGTGAAAGTCTTAAAAATTAAAAAAATCAATTGTAATTTTTTTTAAAACACACTAAAAAAATATGTATTGTAAATTTATGTTATCCGTGAATATATTAAATACCTAAGCTTCATAGAAAAAATAATTTTTACACAACTATATAATTACATAAAAACGGAAATTTTATAATATAATTTCTCGTTGGATTTCTGCTAAAGTACTGGCAGTGCTATGGGCGGACAAAGAAAAAAGTCTTCATGTTTTATACTATTAGATATGTTATAATTCATAATGTACTTATAATAAAATATTCCCGATAAGCATAATTAAAAAAATTATGATAACCATTTAACCATCTATTACCAATTAAACAAATTAGAAAAAAACCGTCATGTTCCGGATTTTAATACATCATGCATTTAACTTTTTTAAGATTAAATATCACTGGACAATCCATTATAGCTTTTGATTGCGTAAAACCACGTAACATCATTTGAAACGTTATAAATTGATTTTTGTTATCACAATTGCAAGTTCCAGTGGGATCAATTGCATCGATATACTTTACTACGATTCCTTGCGCGTTTATTGTTTCTTTAGCAAATCTCCCCTATAAATTGAAAAAAAAATATTATTCAAATACGTATGTTTAATATTTCATTACATTAAATAAAGTATTACTTTACGATATAATGAATTTGAATTATCAGCACACCAAGCATGTTTGTACTTAGTTTTTTCACAAAGCTGTAATTTTAAAATATTTTTTATAAAATATTACAATTATACAATTATTTGAATATTCTTAAAAATATTACATAAATAATGTGAAATGTAAAATTTTAATACGTAAATATAATTAATAATAGTGGTGGTATCGTTTATTTAAATAAATAGTGATACTAAAATAGTACATAGTTAATTGGTTTTTTTTAATAAGTCAAAAAATATATCACACTGAAAAAAACCGAGGAAGCTATTGTAAAAAATTGAGTAGTAATTAGTCACATATAGCTATCTAAATTTAAACTTAAGGGTGTACATTATCATTGAATAAGTTTGCATAGAATCCATAATCATCTCAAAGTTCTCAGATACAAATTAATAAGGTAACCATTCAATCATAATAATATCGATGTTAATGTAACTTATACTTTTCAGTATTGAAATAATAATACATTATCAACTATATTTGCTGTACAACACTAAACAGTAAACGCCAAACAATGAATAAGTAATAACGAAAATATTGAACATTTAATAAAATGGATTCTTGCGTCGGTACTTGCAATAACATAATATGTATACGAAAAAATTTGAATATTTTTATCATTAACCTTCGTACTCTGGTGCCGCAACAATAATAAATGACAATTATTGTTCTTTAAGGTAACTGAAAACGTAGCCTGTATACATAATATAATTACAAGCCATAGACACGAAAAAAAAACTCAATATTTTAATGGTAGTTAATGAGTAACGCTGAAATATCCTAATCGTATTTATTAATATCTGACTATTTACCAATACATCTAGACATTTTTGGCGAGGGCCTTAAGATGTTTTTAGGTTCTAAAATGGTGCCAGTAAAAAATAATGATGCGTAACCTAACCTCCCATCTGAATACTCTGATAAAGAATAAAATATTTTTTAGTTGCATTAAAAATTTGAGTAAATCAAAATATTATAATACTTAATTATACATAAATATTCCAAAAACTAAAATTTGAACAATAATTTAACACAGTTGAAGAAAAAATATCAGGAAATTCACTCAGTTGTATCGTAATTGGACATTAAATCGTTAATCAGTTACATATATTTAAGTTTTAAAATCTAGTTATATTTGTAACTTACCATTTGTTAAATACGTTATTTTCCAGTAACTTTTAATATAAGATTACATTTACCCAAAGTTACGTTTGATTGGATAATATCAGTTTAGTTAATGTTACAATTTTTAAATATATTGAAATATTCTTTGTAACGTATATTGTTATGTATAATGATTTTTTCAAAATATATCGATATAATTATCAAAAAATTAAAGTTCAAGATTTAAACATTTTAAACATTTTTTTTTTAAATAAATACATAACTGAAAATATCAAAAATAATTTTAAAATTACTTCATTTCTATGAATTCTAATACAAATAATATTTGATCATATTTTTAGGTAAATAACTTCTACTAAAATTGATTTTTTCGAAAATTGGTGCTGATTATATTCCCGTTTTTTTTTACTTTTTCTCGAATGTTAAAAAATAACTTTATATTACAAACCAAATCAAAAACTCTTAAAATATGTTATAATATTATTATTTAATAATAATAAAATAAAAATATTTTTATACTTTTTGATATGATATTCCATATATGGTCATATTTTTAGCAGTATTAGGAGTAGGATTAACTGAAAATTCAAGATAAACTTTATTTCTTGCAATTGTTGAAGATTTTAAAGCAGCTGCAAATGTTCTTTGTAAAATACAATAAAGTTATATTTTTGAAAAATTGGATATAAAATGTTTACCAAAGACTTAGTACCACAAAGTGGAACAATTCCGCCTCTAAATAGACCATTGCACGAATTGAAACCATCAAACCCAATTATATAATTGTCCACAGCATCATTTAATGTAGTAAAATCAAAAACTATCAACCAAACGAATAATATTTTCAATTGTATAAATTTAATATTTAATAATTACATAATATAATTTTTATTAGGTACTAAATATCATTATAAAACATATCATTTTAACTTTACAAAAATGCTAAATCATTGTTATTTCAAAAACCCCATAAAACCTCTATAAAATATAATTAATTTTAATTGAATAAATTTATAAATTTATACTCATCTACTTACAATTTTGAGACGTTGGATCACTATCATGATATATAATACTACTCTCATTTACATACAATCCGATTTTTAAATCGGGAATCGATTTTTTCATATAAACAATGTAATCTCTTAAATTACTGTATAAAGATGGATCAACGTAATAAGCTAAATTATAAGAAACAATAAAAAAAAAATATTTATTGATATTGATTAAATTTTTACTATATAAATTTGTCTATTCTACCTCATCTTATATCAAAGAAAGTATTTTAATAAAAAAAAATGTTGTTGTTATCTAAATATCGTATAAATATTGCATTATAATATTATACTAAATAATAAACAATTATACTAAAATACGTATAGAAAACAAGATAATATAGTTAGGTAAGAGCGATAAAAGGATACCTAAATGTAAAACTGTGGAGAGTGCAATTTGATAAAATTAATTATTTTTAAAGTGTTGTAGTTTACTCAATTATAATCAGTATATACATAATACGGCTATATACTAGTTGCTTTTTGAAAATAATTACGAAAAAGGATGTAAACCTAATTGAACAGCCCAAATTTTTGTAGGTTATACCCAAGTAGTGGCCAGAGCTTTTTTTTGCGTTATGTCTGAATTGTAGCTCAATTAATATTTATCAATGTGTCTTATTTGTACTTAATATGATATAAACTATCAATAATCATAACATACTGACTGTATAACCTGACTGCAAGGAATTAGAGTAAACAAATATAAAATATGATGCTATATCATGTTTTTAGTGTTAATTAGATATTGTTCTCTTTTAAATAAACAATGAGATATTTTTTTTTTCAATCTGATTCAGTGAAAAAAATAATTGTTGACATTCGTAGTAAAAAATCCAAATTTCAAATTTCTCTAAATCAAAAAGAGTTGATAAATAGAAAAATGTACCATAATATGTAGGAATGATAATTTTAACATTTGCTGTATATATTTTAAATATTTATTATTTGAGTTAGATCAAAAAAAAATCGTTGTAGTTAAATCTTGATACCTATGAAAATATCCATTTTTCTTTATTTTTTTTTTCGTTTTTCCAGATTATTTTAAAAATTACTAAAAAAAAATTTTTTTTGAATTACCTACTCCCGTTTTCAATTAAATAATTATTTATCATCTCAATGTTTGTCACTAGCGTCATTGTATACGTTTAAAATAAATCAATTACCATTTATTAAGATTAGTATATTATGTTTTCAGTTAAATGTATAACTAGATTTTTCAAAAGGCAAAAATATCTATAATTATTCTGGTCATAAATTATGACTTAAAATAATTTTGTCTATAGCTTATTACCTATAGGTAAATCCTTCAGTTATATACCTGACGCAGAATTATTTTGTAAAAATGATGATAATTTTTCCATTTCAATAGTAACGCTTTGATTATCTAATGATGACATCCATTGTGTTAAGGATCCATGAGTATAAATTAAAAACAATTTCTTGCCAGAATTTCTAAGATCGTTCATATTAGCTTTAAAAAAAAAAAAAACTATATTAATTTGTAGAAAAAATGGTATATGATTATTGTCAATTATATATTGATTTATTTACATTTACAGTTTTAACCTTAATTATTTTAATTTAACATTACAAAATAAATGTAATTAAAAAAATGTAAGGTCTAATTAATTTAATGATGGATTATTCTGTTCGATGATTCTAATTTAATGTGTGTGTTTAATATTTATATTAATATAAATATAAAATTATATTATATGGTCAGACAGGTTTAGTTATCTATTAGAAATAAAATAGTCACATATAGGGTATTCCTTTCTCCCCCAAAAATGACGGCTCTACTTTAATCTACTTTCTGAATATGTTTTTGAAATATGTGATTGCTGGTATATCTGTTCACTAACTAAATTTGTTTTTTCTTACTTATACTAGTAGAAGGAGGATTAAAATCTGAACCGCCAATATATAATAATCCATCATAAATAAAAAATGTGCACTCTATGGGTAGAGATGAAACCGACATTGGTAAAACTAGACCGTAAATTCTACTTTCATCATAACTACCTGAATATACACAAGGTGATATTCCAAATGTTGAAAATAAACAATTAATTATGTATTAGTATGTAATATGCGTTATGTTTAATACATTCGTTAAATGCTCTTTTGATTTATTTTGAGATTATAATTGTTTTTATATATATACAATAAATTAATTATTTGCGAATATTGAAAATAGTTAAATTAGATTTCAAGATTTTTTCGTTATTATAGCGCCATCGACATTTATATTTGTAACATTATTAAATTCTTACTAGATTTATAATTATTATTTTTGTGTTTTTTGATCTTAAATTCTGAACGGTGAAAGAAGATATTGTTTTTACTGTGATGCGTATTTTTGTTTTTAATTTTTAAATTGGCGTCACATATTGAAGTAGAACATTGTCTTCTCTATACTTTTTAAGTACTATTTTAAATTTTATTTTTTCAATATAATTAAGAAAGACTAACAAAAATCAACGGATATATCTATTTATTCAACTCCAATTTAAGGCAACAATTGAATTATTCTTATGTAATTCAGAAATAAATAATTTTATATTATACGTATTTTCAGCGAATACTCAAGTATTAATTTCTAATAATAACTAATAATTGGTGATACAAATGAAAAAACAATATCCTTATATGCATATTTTCCGATTATATATAAGAAATTAATAACTCGATTTTTCATTAACTTGTAAATTCAGAAATAAATTTATAACCTACTCCGCGTTTAACTCTTTCATTTAAATAAAATATAGATAGCCAGATGAGTAGTTTCAGAGAATAAGCATGTCAAAGATATTCATCTTCACATTTATATAATATATATTTATTTATATTTAAATATAGGTATATAAATATTATATTTTATTAAAGTGTTCGATTCTAAAACTACTCTTACGTAGATACGATAATTTAAATTGTCTTTTATATTATTGTAATAAATAACGAATTATTTTAAATATTATATAATATATTCATAAGGTATGTGGTTAATACTTCATATGAGAGTTAATAAACATGGAATAATCATTATTGAAGAAAATAAAGCAGAATATGCCTATAGTAACCAGTATGACGTGCATCGAGTGTTGAGATTATTTACTAGTAATCTTACAATCCATCTTCTAAATTTTTTTTTATTTGTATTACACTGCGCAGTTTACATTAAACCAATCAACATACAATTTGATATATTTTAAACATTTTTAATTGATATGAAATTGATTTTGTTATCATATAAACTTTATTTATTTAAAATATTTACTTGGTAAATCACCTGTATTGGTTGGAATCCATAGAAGTCCTAAAACAAAAAACATAAGTAATATAAAAATACACATTTTAATATTTTACAACTCTCGCTAGTTTGGTTACAATATAAAATGCATTAAACTAAAATTTAAGTATTAAAATAGTAAAATCACTACAACTAATGATCCGATGTATAAACAACGCCATTCGATTATTTTTTAATAATAATAATATTACAATAATTGTGTAAATAAATAAATAAATATAGCAATTACATAAATCATTTATGCACTTTAATGGAAGTAAAACCTATTACCTATTTGAAATATTATCAAAAAAATTTATTGGTTAACTTTCTCATGTTTTAATAGTCGTTCAAACATAATTTCAGATGCATTAAGATATTCCTAGAATATATTATCAAAATATACAAAATCATCTGAATAGTGACGTTACATCTATAACTTAATTCAGTCACATTTGCATTCGTAACTTTTTTAAATTGTTGAGTTATATTAATAAA
Organism: Rhopalosiphum nymphaeae; assembly: GCA_036289425.1. Lineage (NCBI taxonomy): Eukaryota > Metazoa > Arthropoda > Insecta > Hemiptera > Aphididae > Rhopalosiphum > Rhopalosiphum nymphaeae. The sequence goes on along the minus strand of JAZAQC010000001.1, from coordinate 4,394,234 downwards.
CCCAAATGGTAATAAGCGAATAAACTATGAGGGATTTGTAGTGAATAATTTTAAAAATCTTCAATTTTTATAGCTAAGGTTTGAAAATTTAACACAATGTTCCTCATAAGTAGTTCTTATGGGAACCAAAATCTACAAAATATACAAACACTTTTATTTTATATAAACATTTGAAATTCGAAATTGGATTAAATTACATATCTCAACGAAGATCAACGATATTAATTATTTTGTTATAATTCAAAAACATTATGCGAGGGGACTTAAAACTTGTAAGTAGACAATATACATATATAGTAAGAAGTACTCATACGATATAGTATTTTCAAAATATGTAGATTTATTTTATGATATTACCTATTTATAGTTGTATACCATGATCCATTAACACTATTTTACAGTAAGATGGTATTGTCTCAACAATTAATATCTATAATATGATATTTTATAAATATAAATTATTTTAATAACTAAATACTAATAATGTAATAAATTCAACAATCAAAATAGTAAAATAAATTACTATTTAATATCATGAAATATACTTATTGATGTAAGCTAACAGACCGTCTCCGCTCAAAATTATTTTTCATGTACCTACAACGTTCATTTAATTCAAATTAACACATCCATTACATTGGCCCATTTGGCACCTACTAAACACTAGATCGATGCCCACTTGTCCATTTTATTTTTAGTTAATTTGCGTCAATGTAATAATAAATGTCCTTTCAAAATAATTAATGATAGCGAATAATGCCACCATTCCAAATTTTAACTTAGACAATTTCACTTATTTGGCTATTTTCAGATTAAATTTAATGTGTATATATTCTTAATACGTAATATTATGTGCTTAGGTACTATAAATACATAGTCTAGTTTTACCTACTCAGAAACCTATTGCATCGTGTAGAGTTGATATTCTCGAGATTTTTATTTTGTATAATAATTAGTTAATATCATCATTTAATATTTTATTTATTAATACCTATATATTAAATGAAATTATATTGAGATTAAATTATACACAGCCATGTATTATACATGCTTGAGTACTAAATCATAGGCCATCAGCGAATACAGAAATTACTTTCAATATGGACCAATAATAATGTGGTTGAAGAGTTATAACAATAGCATAAACATACGTTATAAAATACTATATTTTAGTCAAAAATACAATTTTATTATACGAGCCATGGCCCAGGTGCCCTTCCTCTTTCCTATTTATAGTAGGTATGACAACAAATTAATAATGATAACTATTATAGTTAGAAAAATATACATTATATTGAAAAGCAATATATTTAGTAATTTCCAAGATCCAATTTCTATTATTTTTGTAAGCTGATAATAAAGTTTTTATTAATTAATTTTTATTATTATTATTAAATACTCTTTTTAGTATACCTAACACTACAATAACTAAAATTATATTTAATTACAACGTAGATAATATAATAATATCCACATATATAATATTACCTATAATAATTTTTAGCTTAAGCAAAAAAAATCAACTGAATATACATAGTAGGTACATACCCACCGGTACGTCCCGTTAAATATCGAATAAATGTATACCCACCTGTCGAATATAATTCAAAAAGTACAAACAGTTTTTGTATTTAGTTTTAAATCTCTTAATGTTTCTTTAATTTTTTTTTTTTATAATAAACAATAATTAATAAGACATGAACCCATTCAAAAATTTTATATTTTAATAAGGTAATTAATTCTATCATGTTTTAAGACACCAGTTCTCGTATAGCGATAGTGCAATACGATATTAGTATTCGATAACATAGCAGAGTTTTATTTTTCAAAATCATCGAAAACATAAAACTTTAAAAACTACAAATTGTTTTATTTTTATTTTGTCACCCAATTTAATAAACTTAACTCAATTTATTAAACTCCATTTTTATACGTTACGTGTCACGGTTTATAATTTATTTTCGTTGGAAATTAAAATTATTCGTTTTTAATACAACGCCGATTAAAATACGAATATGACTATTTTAAGTTCTTCATTTCCAAGTCTTATATTCTTGCTCACAGTACCATCAATGTGGTAAATCGATAAAAATGTAAAATTGATAAAATTTCATTGAATTTATCATTAAGTTCTATTCGATTACAATTTTTTAAACAGTTATACTGATTTTTTTTTTTATCGTATTGTTGATTTGAAAAATTCGCAAACAAGACAAACCAATATGAATTATTTTATTTTATTTATTAGTATGATATTTCAATAGGTGGAATGCCCATTGTACACTAAACCGGGTAATAGTTTTAAATTTTAATTCATATAAATGTGTACTATTTATAACTTTCTTTATGGAAATACTGCATTAGTTAAAGTTTATTTTTTTTTAATACACAATAATACTAGATACAAATTCAGTATCTCCTTAAATATGAAAAATAACTAAAATAATGATCCAAATACAAAAAAGATGTTTCAAAAAATTAAGAATACCTATGACTAATAATTATTAAAAAAAAAGTGGGTAAAAATAATGATTTTATGGTAAAAAACAAAGAAATTGAAAAACTCATTTTCCCAACAATTAAATTATTGGAGATACTGCTTGTTTCACTAGGAGGGCAGAATACACCTCTGCAGGGTAGTGTTGGTAATTGGTGACTAGTGATTACTAATATCCAGACCAACGACTTAACCGTAATGCAAACGAAAAAAATATGCATAAAAAACATACAATTATAATGTTAGGTAACCTGAACTTTTATCAAACCTGCGTTTAACTTATAATTAATACGGCGTATTTGCAATAATTCATTTTTATCAAATCATCTATTGTTTGTAAAGTATTATTATCGATAATATTATATTATTCTTATATTAGTATGATTGGTGTCGGTGTGTTGGAAATGCATTTTGACATCCGGTATCTAGAATACAAGGACAACTCGGAGATATTAATATAATATAATAAATGCAATTCAGAATGTGTAATTTTATAATACTAAAATTAAAGAGTACCTATACACGTTAAATAAATTTGGCGCAAGATAATGCTGCGTAAAACATTTAAGCCTAAAGCATATATTATTAGTGTATCATATTTTTTCAAAATTTTATTACGATAATTAAAAACTAAATATAATTTTTATACACGTTATTTTCAGTATAATTGCGTATAATCAATATAATATTATGTAACATAAAAGCCTGTGCTTCAATTCAAAATTTTTCCACATAAATTCACAAATAGGTATTATTGAGTAATCCAGTTTAACAAAATACCAAAACTACAAAATACAATATTATATGCATATTGAGTATTAATATTAGATTTATAATCAATGATATATTAAATGCCTATAAATGTATACTAATTGTCATAATAATTTGTAAAACATACTTTTTATAACTTTTGAATTAAAATTAATTACATATGAATACGCTGTGCTGGAAATTAAATTTGTATAATTTTACAAATTTGTAATCAGATGATAATAATAATATAATTATAATGTTTTGTTAAATAGCAATGTTGTTTTGTTTTGTCGTCTACGTTGCTCCGCACGCTGTCCCGACTTCGATGACAATACGTAATAATTAGGACTGTGAATTTGTAGGAAAGTGCATTTTTTTTTTGCGGTTGTGAAACGTAGCTTTGTAAGTATATAATTTGAATTATGTAACAACAAATCCATTTAAGAAACTTTTATTTTGCATTTTTTGACGTTTTTAATTTGTTAGGTCATTTGTTTGCCTTTTTAAGTCATATTTTCTTTTTTTAGTTCTTTTTTTAATATTTTTAATTCCATTAATTAACATCTTTGAAAACCTTTTTTTTTGAAAAAATTTAAAAAAATATTTCAGGCAAATAGCATTATTAAAGAATCAATAAATTTCAAAATCAAAATCAAAATTTAAATTAAATCAATTTTTTATTAAATAAATACATTTATTTTATGCATATAATATACTAATATAAATATAAAAATTAAATTAAAAATCATTTTAAGTGCATTTTGTTCTTTAATTTTTGAAATTTCAAATGCATTTTTTACATTTTTAAAGTTTCTTAGTGCATTAAATTCACAGCTCTAGTAATAATAATATACTAATATATGAAGTGTAACTTAAAAGATAATTTTTTTCAATTGGAATTTGAAAAAATATAATTATTCAATGGACATTATAAGGCACATTATATTATACGATATCATATATAATTTAATTGATACATTTTTCAAAATATATCAATCAGCTAGCAAAATATATTGATTTTTGTACATCATATTTAAACTTATTATATTTTTTGAATGACTATTTTATCAATCGAAAATATGCAAAATGGTCTAATTTAATTAACTCCTTTACTATGTTTTATGGTTATAATGGAATTATATATTGATAAAAAGGATTTAAAATTACATAAATTATTTGCGCAATTTAACTTATAGCTACAACACAATGTTGGATAACTATTATATACTCGTATTGTTATATTATGATAATGATAAGTGTATTTTTGAATTGTCCTGATACAAACAATTAATACTTAACTAACTATTTTTAATAATAATGGTATAAATATAGATTATAAATAAGAATAGTGGACTAACTATGATTTACAAAATTCGCAGCAAAAAATACCAGTAGATAAGTTCTAATTTGTTATAAATTTCTATGAACTCCATTCTCTCAAAAATGTTTATTAAGTTTTTTTGAAATAACTAAAAATATATGATACTTAAATTTAAAATTCAAAAATTACAAAAATAAAATATACTATAAAATATTTTTTAATCGCTTATCTTTCTATTTTTTGTTTCCATAATTACAACAATAATTTTTACAAAATTCACCTTCCAAACTGTTTCTTGTTTAAATTAAAGTAATACTAAGTCGCCAAATAACTTACATTCGTTAATCTCAACATTTTATTTATAGATACTATTAAAAAATGACTATAATAATGAGAACCATAAATTCTGATTATGTATACTCTTAAGAATACCCATTGTGTATACTCTTGAGTCAATGACTTTTTTCACACTATTGTTACGCCACTTTATTATCAGTTTTAATTTTCAGGTTTTTTAAATTTTGATTTTTAAAATTATTTAGGTAATATTTTGTCGATTTAATCAAAAATATCAGAATTTGAAGTAACTGAAGATTTTAAAATATAGCACGCTACATATAAAAAAAAAGTAGAAATAGTATTTTATACTTTTTTGGAAAAATATAGTACTATAGTATAGCTATACTGTTAGTGCGCTATTAAAAATTGTAGCGTCCCAACCACTGATAAGTCTATATGTTTACAGTTTAAATAATAAACAACAATTAAATTTTTCAGTACTTATTACACTTCATATAGCTGCGTGGGTATTTGGGTACTGACTTATAACTTATAAGTATGTATATTAGAGCAACAACTCAGAACAACATTTTTCATAATATTTCATGTCTTGTTAAAAATAATTTTTTTTTTATTATAAATGACAGCATCATTAGACAATCTTATTAATATTTACATGACAAGTAGTTGTGAAGGCTATATAGATAAACATAATTTCAGGATTTATTATTGTACAGATAAATTGTGGGAATTAGATAATATATAAGAACTAAAGAACAATTGTTATTTTTTATAATAATAACTAATAAATTAATTTAATTTACAGTTTATTGACTGGTGATAATACCTTTTGTCTACGACATGAAATTTTATCTTCATTACTAATTAACAATAATTTAATCTGTCTATGTAGTCTATAATCACTAATTTAAAACATTAAATAAATATTAAGGATATATATTGAGCAACAGGTATTATATAATCACCGTATTTAAATTGTTTATAAAATGATAAATATATAAAATAATTTATTACGCGTGTTTACCTCCATTTTATCCTTTAATAATTAACTTATTTAAATTTTGATATTTAGAATTCTTGAGTTAACTTAATCATAAACGACCATATTTTAAAATGCTAAGTATTTTTACAATATTTGAGAAGGTGTCATGTGACTTCATTTTATCAAACAAAAATCATAATTTTTTCTATAAATTGTTAATTTATTATACAAGACTTTTTTTAAAACATTAATATATCTAAATTATAACTAGAATAAGTAGTTTTGAGTTTCATAATTTTGTGTACTATATAATATATATATATTGGTACCTAATAATATATTTGAACTTTAAAATATATGATTTGAGTATTTTAATAATTAGTATTAATCTATGAAAGTATCAATCTTTTATAATTAATATAAGCTGTTAGAGTTTAAAAGACACTAGATTAAATATAAAATAATATATTGTATACGTTTTTTAAACTATTTTTAAGTTTCTACTATAAACCCAGTGTATACATTTAAAATTTTAAAAACTCGGTATCTACTCTTTGGAATTTTGTATATAAGATCGATAACCTTTCTCAAATATCATCTGCTTAACAACTTACAGTAAACTTATAATTCATTTATAAAAAATAAAAAAGACAGCCTGCAAAATATAGAGACCACTAAAAGATGTTGGACACGCAATAACCGTACTTCATTATAATATCACCTTGGCAAATAGCTAGTGTTGCATAATTGTTTTGATATTTAAAATTGAAACAATAACGATAACTCATTTCATTTAGGAAAAGACTCCGTACAACTCGGCTCATTATAATTTTTATATGAAAAGTTTTTTAAGTATAAGTAAAAAAGAAATTTAGATTTTGGATAGTAGTATATAATATAATATAATATAGAAACCACAGATGTTTGATTGAACTTATCTCGTTTCATTTAACTCACTGAAGTGTAGAAGTGTACTTATTGACTGATATGAAATATTCAAGTGATATTATACTTAATTAATTTGAAATAAACTTTTGAAAAATGATTTTCAGTTAAGATCTACTTGAAGGTTGTCATTAATTTTTTTTTGTATTTAGAGAAACTTAAAAATTTCCTATTTAGGTAAAACGGACAGTCGAGTTTTCAATCTACAGATATACTAAACGAAATTTTGAAGTGCTCTTATTAAAATTCCTCAGGAAAATACAATAAATTTATCATATTAAGACAAATACATTCCTTATTTTTACTCAAGTTTCAGAATTTAAAAATAACATATAATTTTTGTGATATTTTCAAAATTCTATCCGAAAATTAATTCTTGAAATAAAATTGAAAAATAATCTAAAAATAAAAAAAAATATATTGTAATATAAACATTATTTATTAAAAGCTATAAAAATATAAATTAAACTAAAAAATACTATCATAAGAAAAGAACTAAAATTAATTTTTTTAGTTTGTAAAAATTGAAATTAAAAAAAAATATATATTCTCAAACCATCAATTCAGATTATTAACTCCATTTGTATAGTTATATTTTTAAAAGAAATCTCAAACATGTTAATCCAAAGAAACTTAAACTCATTCATATTGGATTCAAACGATTTATTAAATCATGTATGTAAATTTGAACGAATTCAAATGATTTAGTGATTTAAATTTATATTTCAAACTGGAAGTGCATAAACACATAGTTGGCATTAGACATGATTTAGAATTTTTACATATATCCGTTTATGTAATATGCATATTGAAACAATGCGATACATCATTAAAATTCATAATAGATCTCAAAGTTTATAATGATGATTTTTAGTACAATAAAACAAACAAACATGTTTTATAAACTATTTATATGCTAACAGAATTACCTATAACATTATAATTTTCAGGAAAACATCAGAGTAAAAAACTCTTGTAGATGGTTATATGCCTATATAATGTACAACAAAAAATTATGTAGTATATTATTGTATATTGTTGAACATCGTCCTTTCATAAATAAGAGTAGGTAATTAAAAATTATTATTTTTAGCCAGTGCGATGAACTTATATACATCTGCCTATAATGAACTTTGCATAAGCATTTATTTATAATATAATATATATCATATACCCACTTACATAGTTAATACTAGTTCTTAGAAATTTGATTAACTCTATTTTATCTATACGACGGATAAAACAATACTGTTACGATCATAGCATATATTGGACTAAAAAAACACATATAATTCTCCTAATATGATTTTGTTAACTGATGAACAAGCATGTTGTGCGATATCAATTTAATTAACAATAGGTGGTGCACTATAAAATGTATATTGTGCCTATATTATTGTAAATACTATGATAGCAGACATAGTTTTTGTGTTATCAAAGTGTGAAATATATTCGAATAATAAATTACCGAGGTAACGGATATTTAAATATATTTAATAAGCCATGAGTCAAATATTTTAATGACAATTAATTACATTTAAATTATATACTGTTATGAATCATTAACGGGGATTTCGTTTCCGTCAATGCATATACGCTATGTTCATTATTAAATATTGAGCCATGTAGTACAGGCTGTTGTATATAAGTAGTTTCATTATCCGTTCGTTGCGTGCGAAATTAGGACGGCTGCGACGATGATACAATGATACAGTTTGGAACTTTTTTAATGGGCAGTGGTATGTGCAATGACATAATGTAAAAAGTAATAAATTATTAGAATAACGGTTGGGAAAAGATAAAATGACAGTTGTCAAATAAATGAATAGTGAACACTAAATTAGAAGGATCACATAAATAATCATAATTATAATTCTTAATAAATTAATACCAATTTTTAATATTTTGTTTATTTTTATATTTTGACAACTATTATTAATTTATACTGAATAATTCTGGTTCGAGTATCTTCTTGAATAGTGAATAATGATTTATTTAATATAGTAGATATACTTTATGCGTATTCAATAAGAAAACACTCTAAATACAAATTTTACATCAACGTAACAAATGTTCTTAATTTGTTTTCATATTCAGTTTTTGGATATATGTAAAAGAGATTCATTCAAACATTCACTAAAAAACAAAAAAAATTTATTAATAAAAAGAAAGGTGGAAAGTGAGTATCGCTCTGCTGTATAGTAAAGATGGCGAGTAAGTCACTAAATGGATGTGTTAAATTTGAATCCAATGACAGGTATCGTTGTATACGAAAAACGATTCTGAACGGAGATGATTTGTCAGCCTAAATTAGTAGGATACATTATATTATTACCTATATTTAAATTGTAATATATCGTTATTTTACGCGATTTCGTAAAAGATTAATCTTCGTACGCTTATACAATTTTTTCTATATGGACACTGGAGTTTTTTTTACAATTATTTGAAGAAAAATTTATGGAGAATCTTGTATTGGGTTTTTTAACCTTAGGTATAAATCTCGAAAATGTTATGAATTTTCAACTTCAAAATTCCTTACAAATTTTCGCGATTTTGACATATTTTGTATTTTCGTTAACATTTGAACTTTAAATGCTTATAAATAAAAATTGTGACAAACGATTATTGATTTTTTTTTACTACGTTAAGTTCAACTTATACTAAGTCTTGTATTAAACTTTAAAGATTTTTTGGAATGTCAAGTATTTTTTATCGGCCTATAAATAAATAGCTTAAAAATAGTCAAATTATTTTGAAAATTTAATTATAAATAGATAACGCTAATATAAAGATAAACATTTGGTTAAAATTTCAAGTATTTACAGTGATTCGTTTTTGAATTACAGCAAAATAAAAAAATTGATTTTGTTGAAAACTGGTTATGCGTGAAAATTCCCGTTTTCCGTTACTTTTTAGGGTTTTTTCCTGATGTATTTGAAAATTACTGGAAATTTTTTACTTTTGATCTCTAAAGTACCAACTAGATACACTTTACTTTTCAATTCGGGGCTAAAGTCTAAAATCAAAGCATTATTTCTACTCCAAAACGTGATGACAGACACAAAAATAAAAATAAATATATAAAAAAAACACACATCATTGTAAAATTAATATTGGCAAATATAGTATAAATAAATCAAAATTATATGTTTTATAATAATTACTCAATGCGTAAAATGTAGGTAAAGTCCAATTTCATGAAATTTATGTCCATATTATGTATCGCTCTGTAATAAAAATATAATTAATAAGCTATAAACATTCTTTGAATTTTTTTTTGTAAAAACGTTTTTAAGATGATGTTGTATCTTATGTATCAATGTTTTATTAACGTAGTAAAATAATAAAAACGTCATTTTATGGCTACTTATAATTCAAACATTTTTTATTAGTTTTAACTTTTTCAATCTAATATTTGTTAATAAAAATGTTGGTAATTTCATAATCTGAAATATATTACTTTTCTAAAAATAAATTGCTGTACAAATTATTTTTTAACTATTGTCTTTAAATATTATTTACTAGATCAAATAATGTAGAACTAAATCGACATTTCAGTTTTCAATAATGTGGGAACAATAGTTTTTATCAGCCCAAATGCTCCAAAATAGGTAAATTATAAAAACTGATAACTTTGCTTGCAAGCACAATTCTATTTATAATTTTCATTAAATTGCCAATATATATATATATTCAATATGATAGTTCTACCAGGATTAATTCACCTATTAATACCAAAAAAAAAAAAACCAGAAGTAATTGCTTCTAGAAGTTTTATTATTCATAAAGACAATACTCGCAAATATATAAAGAAGTAATTTAAAGTTTGAACTCTGAAATATCAAGTATAATATTTCCATGTTATAAATTCTATAATTGTATATATATTTTATGTATGGCTATCATTCTGAAATCTGTATAAATAATTCACTGTTAACATTAATTTTTTTTTAATTTCAATAAAATAATAACAAATAAATTGAAAAAAAAATAAATGAAACCAACTTTATATTTAAGATTTAGAAATAATTATTTACCGGTAAAGAAAATCATATCGCAGACCTATGTCTTGAAACTATATACAGATGCTGGATTTAAAATGATTCAATCCTGGCTGTTTTTCTATAAAAATAGATCTATTTTATGCTAACTGTACTGACTATCCTAGTAAGTAATTGGATAAATTTTCTGAAATATTTAAATTTTAAGTTTAGGTACACGAAACAACTTTTTCACTGTTTTGAAATTGAATTCTTACAACTTATACTTTACAAGATATGAATTTTTAAAACATTGCCTATCAAGAATCTTAAACAGTGAACAATATTGAACTAAAAAATTAATTTAAAAGTGTAAAATTATCAATTTTAAGTTAACTCTGTGACGTTTTCAAATATATTTTTATAAATGCTATCAGATAATTCATTAGATTAGTTGAAACAATAAATTGGTAAAATATATTGATACTTTTAAGAAAGTAATTTATATTCATGTACCGTGTTAATGGTATGTACAGGAGCGATCCAGTATATCTTAAAAATGTTTATACTAAATTAATTCATCTTAATGATCACTTACTACGTGCACACATTTACACTACACACACAAGATCACATAAAAAATTGCCTATACTAAACTCCTTAAAAACGGTTGGTATCGAATCTCATAATAAAGTTATGTAGTTCGTAAGATTGAATAATATAAAAATATTAATAACAAATTATAATAATAAATAATATCAAAAATAACACAAGCCACACAAATTAACAAGTTTTTACTTAAGTTTTAAAATGTTATAGCAGAAGTTGGACGTTACGTCGTTACCTATGATTAAAAATAGGATTAATGAGTTAGTTTCAGCATTATTAGAATCATCGTATTATCATCACAGTTGAAAATAATATAATATTACAATAATGGTAGAATAATTATGCCCTGTGTAGTAAAGTGGTGTATCGTATTATATGGACTTTGAGAAGATCGTAATTGAGCGTAATTACAAGGATGTTTTATGGACGTTTGAAGTTTAAATCTCGTCTAATTTGAAAAGGTATTCACATGTAAAATAATAATTTCTCATTAAACAGTTTTAGTTTTTATCTGTTGTAATTGTAATAGCAGTAAACGAGTATTAACCATAGCAGCTTAATACATTCTATTATTATTCAAATTATCAGCTTCTATACTCAATACAATTTTCAAAATATTTTGGCTAATTTTAAGCTAATGACATTTGATATTTTGAATTATTTTTTTACTATTGATTAAACTATTAAGGGTCAATAAAAAAAACTTTAAAATGCAATACATCATCCTACACAAGTTAATCTCATAGAAATTATAAATTATCAAAACTAAAATAACATGATTAATTTATGAAAAGATTTTAAAGTCTAAATTTTTACGAAATTGAATATTGCTTAAGCAAAGAATAACGATTTTGATTATTTAGTTATAATTCAAAAATGTTACTTGTGATGTCTTGACATTTTTACGAAAGTATATTGTTCTATTTTACTATACAAAATCATAGTTTCAAAATATTTTGATTGATTTTAAGCTATAGTTTATTTATATCTGCTATGAACTATTTACATTTTATACCATTCTACAGTAAGGCGGTATTGACTCAAAAGAGTTAAAAGTTAATAACAATAATATATTATTATATACCTATATAAAAATATTATAGACCTCTACTCGTAAAGTCGTAATAATGTATTTTAACATGTAAGTAGGTTCTATAATAATATAATAAAATGCGCTGTTTAAATATATTATCTTATTAAGTATATAATATTATAAAATGTACAACATACTTATACTTACCTAATACAGGCTTACAGACCACCTACTCAGAATCGTTTTTTATATGTAATAATTTATTATTGAATTAAAATTGAACAGTTTAAAACATCCACTAATGATTTAAGTACCTACTTAATTTTGTCGTACACTCAACATCTACTGTACAACAGTGCAATTACTTACTTGCTCGCTTTGTTTGTGTGTGTTTTTACATTCTTCCACAGAATAAATAAAATATATTTTGTTATATATTTAGCGTATTTACTGTGGTTTTACAGTTGACCGCCTACCACCTACAGTGACTAGGATCAATATAATCGAAAAATAATTATTATAATATTGAGAGTTCTCAATATAGATAACTATCAATTACCATTATTTTTCTCATAGGTAATATATAATTATAAGTTGAAAACCGCTAGCTTGTTTGTTTGATATAAGTTTTGACTTATCTGTTATAATAATTTAAAATAAAACTGTTAAAGCTATTAAGTGGTGCCTATAAAAAAAAATAATACAAAGGAAGAACAAAAGAAAACAAAATTAATTATCTTGTGGAATAGAAACATTATGCATCTAGTGACTAGCGAGTTCTTACACTTAACAATAGTTTTTAATTAAATAAATCATGCTGATGCCTTAATAATCTACGTATGTTGTATGTATTTATAGTTAGAAATTAAAAAATTGAATGTATCAATACAATAATTTTTAATATGTAGTTTATTTTACACGTATATGAATTTATAATTAAATAAAATCAAAAAGGCTACAACCTGAGTTATAAATTACTGGGTGTTATAGTAAAATATTGAAAATTAAAAATTTATAAACACACACCCTTCTTTATATTTAATATGTTTTTATTAAAATATTTTTTTACATGTTACCGTTTATATCAGAGATTCCCAAACTTTTTACAATATATAACCCATTTTAATAAAAGTTTCAATTTTAATGATCCACGACAACACTGATAACCTTTTTTTTATCTTTGGGATAACTTTTAGTTTAAACAGTGTTGATATGACAATTGGTATACTTGTACTAAATGCAAAAGTATAATTCTAATTCTCTTATGGTTATTACCCGCTGTTTGGGAACTTTTGAGTTCTATAGTCTTACTATAGCCTTGGTTAAAATAAAAGTTCTATTAAGCTTAAAATAAATCAGTAGATTTTAAGATATGTCAAAGGAATTAAAAATCTCTAAGGACAGAAAGTCACATAAATTTTAGATTTAGCTAATACATGTAAAAAGAAGCCTTCAAATAATTGTTCACTTGTGAACCCGATTAAGTCTAGTTGTAGCGTTAGGTACAATGTAGGCACCTTCAAAAACAATTTAAAAAAATAAAATGGTTATGTATTAAGAAATACATTGTACCATTTTTTTTTTTTTTACATAAATGGTCAGGTACTTAATGAAAAATATGAAGACAATTATGATTAGGAGCTGGGATTATAAGATATGTAATAGATTAAATAAGCCAAACTATGTAAATATATATGAAAGTAAAATGTCTAATATATGTAATAAAACATTTTAAATCAATAATCCTGTAATCCACTAATGAACTTTTAGAGTTTACCAAACTTTTTATTGTACGACCCATTTTGGGAATTTTTTAAAATTTGGCGACCCACAATATCAATGAATGACTTGTTTTTTTGTTGTTTTAGAAGAAAGAAGTAATAGATGATTAAAAAATGTATTATTTAAAAATATAACGCAGCCCACCAAAAATATAATTGTGACCCATAGTTTAGGAACCTCATCTGAACTAAAATGTAATTTTTCTAATATTTGAACAAAACAAAACAAAATTATTTTTGTATAATATTTTTAATGCTAAATTAAATCAACTTTTTTTAAATTGTTATGAAATAAATTGTTTTTAAAATTTTAATCATTGCAAAGTAAAACAATGGCAAATCATATACTATTTTAAATTTTCAAAAATGAAACTGGGACGATTTAACTTCATTGGTGACTAAGATTTTTACTTTAACTAAGTATTTACTTAAAAGATTGTTCTACATCATAAGATGTTATTGATGTTTACTTAATGGCTGTTATTTCACAATTGTCGAATAGAAATAGAGAAAGTCGTTAAGATGTTATAATAAAGTATATAACACTATACCAACTACTTAGTTAGCCTAGCAACTAACTTACTACACACTTACAATATTTATGAGTACTAGTATCAAAATATAATTAACCACCAATTTTTCAGTGTTATTTACCCTATTGAATTTATCATGTTTAACTAAAAATATGTATTTACATATAAATCCAAGCCCTATAATATTACTCTAGAAATAGTAGGATGACAATGAAACAGGATACAATGAATGAATTAAAAATAGTAAACATAGGTAATCAAAGTGCTACCAAATATAACATAGAAGTGACAAATGAAAACTAAAATAAAATAGATTGTTGAAGTACCAACTAAATTAGATGTATATAATTTGATTACTTAATTAAATTAATTTTAAAATGATTTTTTTATTTTATGAATGTCATTTGATTTAGTTATTATAAGATGATTTTTCATGTATAAAATATATTAAATAATAACCATTATACCCGAATGTATTACATTATAGTTGAAAGTATTACAAATATATGTTGTTTAAATTATAGGCTATAATATTATAGTCATATTAAATGTTAATTACTTCATTGTATTATTATTATTCAGGTCTTGTTATGTGTATATTACGTGGTTATGTGTTATTACACAACACAAAAACATACATAAATACTTAATCATAAAATGTTATGATTTGTTTATATAAATCTCAGGGTGTACTTATAACAATATTTATAAAGAAATGCATATATACGTGAAAAAAATATTCATTTATAGGTTTATGGTGAGTAAATGGTGAGTAGACAATGTGTATAAGGTGAATAGTGTAAATAGTTGGAAAAGTGTATATTATTTTATTAATTGTTTTTGAAAATTTAAAATTGGCTTTTTAAATTATATTGTATAAAAATAAAAATAATATATTACAATTGAATATTACTTATTTGGTCATATTATATGGTATACTCTTATAATCTAAAACCGTAGTATAATCGAATATAATATAATTTATTGTTACAGCTGTTAATGATAGTACTATTTACATTCTACAACTGATGAGGTTGTTGGTTTATACTGAAAATTAAATAAGAAAAGTAGGTTTTATTTACATATACAATTTTTGGAGCATAGCTAGAAAAAATTTTGGAATAGATATTAACTAAGTGTCGAGCGTAGTAAGAAAAAATTTTTTTGAGATACATTTCAAAAAATATGGCGTATACCTACTCAAGACATTATTTACTAATACATCCTTGTATATATTTATATAGTTAAAACTTAAATGTATAGTAATAATTATAACAATTAATTTATTCTGATATTTGTGCACTGAGATAATATGATAAATTGTATATATCAAAATTATAGACATACAAGAGGTATTTGTAATAACAAAAAATATTTATTTTTTTTTAATATTATTAATTTTTTAGAATTTAGATAGAGTAGGTATGTATTATTATGACAGACAATTGGAATAAACATTTTGCAGAAGTATATTGAATTTGTTAATAGTGATATCATTAGTACGTTTATTGGCTACTTTATTAAAAGCATTGACATTTGTTCCGATATCAATATTGATACTAACAGTGACTTAAATTAATATAATGTCACCTATTTTTTCTACCAATTTTCCACCCATCACTTTGCAGTCATTCATAATGTCTATTATTACTATTTCTTCATAGTGCCCGGAGAGTATCCTTCTAGAAAGTATTAAACAACATTGTTATTAATATTTTATTAAAATACATAATAAAATAAAAAATAGATATAAATATTTATACAATGGCTTGTAATGTTTGAAAGTGTTGTCCAATCCATTGAAGTACTGTCAATTTACTGTTAGTGGTTAATTGTATTGATTACATCACGTTCAATCTTTTTGGTATCACTATAACTTTGCAGGACTTCCAACAGTGATTCAAATTAAACTGTCTCTGTGAAGATAAAAAATTAAATTTAAAATTCTCTTTAGGAATCCTGTCAACTGTATCATAAATATGTTGTTGTGTGTAAATACCAATAGTTGTTGCATGATCAAGACTTAAATTAAAGGTTGAAATTTACTCTTTATTTATTAAATGTTAAAAATACTTATGACCAATGACGGTGTAAATAACTATTTTATGAAACGGCTGCCTCATGCAAAAATGGAGATGGGTATCCAAATGACTTCGGTCTCTAGAACCTAGACAGCTAAACTAGTTTATAATTTATACTCCCATAGTAACACATGACGACATGCCTGTACCTAAGTAAATAATAGATACTCTATGTTATATTATTTAGAAATCATTTAAAACGTGTGAAAAATTTGGTGGGTGTGTACTTATTTAAAATAGTTGCTTCATAAGTAAATAAAGTTCATGCTGCTACTGCGCTATGACCTCTCATTTATCATAAAGATAATTTATTTAGACTACTTACTTAGATCTCCATTTCAAAACAAATTGTTTTGCAGACTCGGATACATCATACATTCCACCGGATGAATCACACATGAATCTTTAAGAATTTTAACATCTACAAGTCATCCATATTCCATAGGCTCAACATTTATATCACAGATTTCCATTTTAAAAATCATAATAAAATCTGTAAGTGAACTAAGAAATGTCTGTGAACCACGGCTATAGATAATTTACAGAACATATCTCACATACATTTATCACTTATCAATTCTGATAAAAAGGTAGCAGAATTGATATACAAGTATAAAGTATATAATACACGGACTTATTATACGCATATACGTCCGGTGATTTAATGTAATGAATTGTAACAGTATACGGCAACATCACATGTTTTATTGCCTATGCATATCTTAAAAGGAGTTTTAATTAACATATTTATTTTTTAGATATCATTCAAGATTCAAGATGGATAAAAAATAATTATTATAATTGAGATTACATTATTAAACATTAATTACCTGTATCAGTAATATTAATACAAGTCATTAAATTATTTAATAAGTATATATAATGTACCAATGTGATTTCGAAAATGATTGTAATCATTAAACTATTATTAATTTATTTTTATTTATCTACAAAAAAATATAATCAGCCTTAAAAACATAACGTTGATATTAATAATTTTTAAAGTACTTTACTATTCTAAATTACGAATTTAGTGAAAACTATTGATATAATTCCATTGATAGGAAATTACAAAAATACAAATATACAAAATAATATAAAACAGTATAATATGATATAATCCACTCCTGATTTTGATTGGAAAAAATTGTGCAGCTGTCAGTCGAAAGTTATACTTAATAAAAATTAACCTAATTATACAAAGAGTAGATATGATCATATAGGAAAACATTATTTTTGAAATATATCTAAAACATAATAATAAAACATATAATTTGAGGTAGGTACTTTTATTTTAGATTTTGCTTTAACAATAACAACATTTTGAGTAAAAATACGATTATAACATTATGTATACCATTATTATTATATAAACAATGGTCATACCCACTATGACGTACTTATGAATTAAAATTATAAAAATGTTTATTGCAGGAATGTCGTCCTAATATGTATGTTAATTCTGTCACCAATAGAGTGCTATAAAAATAAGGTAAATAAAATATTGTATTTAAAGTAATATTTAAAAAGGTAGGCAAATGAGTATCGCGTAAATTAGGTATTGAGTGGTTTATTATGGGTGTGTTAAATTTTAATTCAATACAGTATGCGAAAATGATTCTGATCGGATAAAGTTTGTCAGCCAGAGCTGGGTATCATTCGAATACAATTTTATTTAGATAATATTTTATTCGAATAAAAAATTATTCGAATGATTAGTTCACAATTATTCGAATAATTTTCAGTTATTTTATCTTAGTTAACATATAGTTGGCACTTGGTATTTTGGTAATTAAAACATTTACGTATTAAAAAACAATAGTTATTTTGTATAGTCATTGTATTTTAGATTCGCGATTATAATTAATCTTCTTTTATTTGAAATAAATAGAAAAATAAT
The DNA here is from genome assembly GCA_036289425.1 of Rhopalosiphum nymphaeae. Classification (NCBI taxonomy): domain Eukaryota; kingdom Metazoa; phylum Arthropoda; class Insecta; order Hemiptera; family Aphididae; genus Rhopalosiphum; species Rhopalosiphum nymphaeae. The sequence continues at coordinate 4,375,516 of JAZAQC010000001.1, read as the reverse complement.
ATAAATGAAACAAAATATAGAACTATTTAAAGAAGAAACTATAGAGTAAAGAATTCGATTATATTAATTGTATTTTGTATTAGCATTATATTTGAATTTGAAAATTATTCAATTACATTTTTATTCGAATAATTATAAAAGAGTCCTTCGAATAATCATATTTGAAAATTATTCGAATAATATTGTTTTCGAATTATTCGAATAATTATTTAGATAATATTTTGCCCAACTCTCTACAGTCAACTTTATGCACTAAGAATATTTCATGAAATGTTTTTTTTATATGGCTATCAAAGTAATTTACTTTACTTTTAGCATTAAGGTATTAATGTTGAAATAATTTTTTCTGAAAATATTGCATTTATTATATTATTAGTACTATATTATTTCAACTTAAATAACTCGGAATTTAATGTAACTTTCTGTAAATACTTATTGTAAAACATAACTAAAACAGTAAAAATAGGCTCATAATCATAAACAGATAATAAATTAAAAGAAATCAAAAATATCATTACATATAATATAATAATAATATACGTATAACTGTATAAATAATGAGTTCCCACGAATAATGTTTTTAAATTATAACAAAATAATTAACATTGTTCTTTGTTGTTAAAATAAGTAATTTCATTCAAATTTGAACTTAAAATGATTATAAATCATAATTACCTCTAAATATTACTTAGATTTTATAATATTTCAATATGAACTACTTATGGGAAATTTTTTTATTAAATTTCTAAACTTAAGAATGAAAATAAAAGTTTTTATACAATAGCTTGCTTTTTTAAGATTTTGAAAAATGTCGTCAAAAATCTAATTTCAAATGCATATACAAAAAATCGTGGCTATGTATTTTTAATATTTTTACGCAGATACAACTTTTGTAGGATCTTGTATTAAATTTTCAAGAATTTTTATCCGACAAATAATTTTTATCGATATTTGTAAAAAAAATCTAAAAAACATTGGACATTTAAAATGCCTAAAAATAGTCCAAAAAGAGATAAAACGTTATATAAAATTGTTAAATGTTAATAATAACATCATACACAATGAAAACCTAGGTGTAAGAATATTTTTTTCTATGAGTTTCTAAATTAAAAAATAATTTACTAATTTTCACAATTTTAAAATTCTAATTTTAAACATTTGTAAAAAATATTGTGAGTATAGATTTTCGATATTTTTTAGTTGAGAAATTAACAACACGGGAAACTTAAGGCCCTTGCAAACCCCGTCAATTTTTTATCAAAAAGACTTACGCGACTGACAAAAATTAAGGTACTTTTAATTGTCCGATTTCAAAAATATAAAAAAGTTTGAATTGGTAAACAAGTTTATCTTGCATTGATCAGAGCATATATTTAATATTTTTTAGTATATTTAATACTAAAAATTAAAAATTTATAAAATTTAACATGTCTCGTCAGAAATTTGCTAAAATTGGAAAAGTGCGAAAAATTGTCGTACCCTTAATTTCCAGTGGTTTTTTTGTGACTTGCCTTGTAATTTATATTTTAATAGTGTAGTACTATATTTAAATATTAAAAATAAATAGAAAAGATTATTTTGGTAAAAAGATAGACCATATTTAAGTAAAAAAAAAGAATAAAGGTAATATTTTAGCGTTGCGCAAAGAAAATTTACCTAAAAAAGTAAATTATTTTGATTTTATAATTTATTTTGAATTTAGTATTTTGTTATAATATTTACGGGCTATGGTTGGGAAGTATACACACACTAATGATCATTTACTACACACACAACAACGAGTAGCGGTGGCAAGAACGAAAAATTGCCTATAAACACAACTCCTTAAAAATGACACGTTTGCAGGGGTCTTAAGAGAAGTTTTTAAGCATTTCTATATCCAAAACATAATTTTGTATTTTGTAATTTCTATTGTCTTTTAAGTTTTTATTTTTGTGTTATATAACTAATGTGTACCAGGTAGTCCTGAGAGTGGCAGGATACTGATATAAGTATTACGTATAGTTTGACGTTATATTTTTATCTTATATTCTGTACGTAATAAATTTAATCTATCTATTTTATTATGATTGTAAGTTGTAACAACTATTTTTAATTAATATATTAATTTGTGTAACTTTCTACACATTTGTCTATCTACAAATCAATTTCAAAATTAATACATCCATTTCAGTAACCTGGCTATAAGCGTAAAACATGACCCAAATATACAACCCTAAAGCACAAAAATAAATATTCCATAAGCGCAAATGAATTTTACAAAAATAAAGTGTATTTTTTTAAACCATATAGTTAGTTATTATTTTATTAATTAAGATTTTACATTGATATTAAAATGAGTAAAAACGTTTAAAATTTAAATGAAATATTTGTAGTAATTAATATAACTAATGTATACTTAAATATACTAAAAATACTGATACTTAAATTTGTAGCCTACAATTTTTAAGTAGATACTCTAATCTAAAAATTATTTTATTTGTGTACAAGTTCCAAGCTTTATATTTTATCTAATACCATTTGATATAAGTTTATACTGTACACACGATATAGGTAGTTATTTTAAATAATTATCAATCGTCACTGTAGTTTATTACGATAAAATACGATACGATAATTATATTATAACTTCAATTAAACTCGATCACTGTTGCGATTTTGAAATATAAAAATACTATATAGGTGTTTAAAAATAAATATAATGAGCATCAAATTTTAAATTGAAATTTATAGTGTAACCACTTTAACGGGTACAATAATAATGTATCAAGTATACGTATACAATTTATTTCTGCGCTTTTTTCCCACTATTAAGATAAAAAAGCGCAAAACAAATTTGCGCTTTTGGTCTATCGAAAAAAATTGACGATCTGCGTTTTTTGGTTTCACTGCAGTAACCTAGGTAGGTAGGTATCTATTCAATGTACAACTAACTCGCCAGTCGCCACCGACTGTATATCAAAACGGTTGGGTACTTACTTGTCCACTTTTTACGTTTGAAGGATTAACAACTTATAGATTATATATTATGCATAATAAAATAGAACAAAACATTACTTTTGTCATGATAATAATATAATTGTTATTTGTGTCCTTTGGATAGCGGGCGCAATCATGAATTAGCATATATATGTAAATTAACTATATGATAACTACTTAATTATTTTATTGACCTCATTGTTATGTATTATTATTATTTGTAGGTATGAATCGGTGTATGGGCTCGGTGAGGCTTAGTAATAACGTCAAAAAAAAAAATGTTTAAATCGTTTTTACAATAGCAATATGCCAATGCTGTTACCAGACTTCTCTATTCGTTTATCATAAGTTATCAGTATTTTTCACTAATGTCCATATTATCACACATCGTGTTTAATGTTGATAACTCCTATCTTTCATAGTTCGTATTTCGTTGAGTAACTAAACTACTAACTTCAGACCTGTAGATGTAGAATTGTTCATTTTTGAAATTTGAAATTTATAGTAATTAGTAATTACTATTCACTATTTACTTTAATCGTTGTTGATGTCATATAGAAAAACGCCATAACATTTTACGATTTAATTATCGATATTGTATGAAAATATAATTCTTATGAGCATAAGAACACATAACAAAGTTATTCAAGTAAGATACATGTTTTTGTTTTTAGTAATTATTATATTTATTGGGCAGTTAACTTGCAGACATATTTTATTATTCAAGACTGAATTTAACAAATATTGAAAGTTTTTTTTCATCAGATAAATCAATTTTGTGTTATTTATGTGATAGAAGTATGTAAATAAGTATTTTTTAGCTAATTTTTCAATACAAACATAACTACAACTTAGTGAAGCTTTATATATAATTGGGTTTAGTAACTGTAGATATAGTAGATATTGTATAGATAAAACCATCAAGTGTCATATTATTAAAATATTGATAAGTAATAATAATATGTTATTGTTTTTGCTCTCTGTTATATAGATGATTATTTTTATAATATTGTCTACATTGAAGAGCACTAATTGCTTTATTTAGCTTTCTACGTACCTAAACATAATTTTACTAAATTTTTTTATGCAGTTTACTGTTGTTTTGTGTTCTACTATAGCTGGGAAAACTGTAACATTATGATTTATCAATTATTATTATCCTATTATTTATTATTTTAAATAATTTTGTATATTTTATCTTTTTATCCTAGTAAAACACATTTAATCTTTATATCTCTTAGTATTAATATTAAACAAATGATGTAGCCTGTAGGTAATAAAAGTTTATTTGGTTTAGTGTGACTTGTAGTATATTTTAACAAAATACTCTAACTATTATAGTTGATTTTAAATAATCAATTTTTTAATATGCTTATAAATAAATTGTAAGCTAATACTTAATAATAGTATTCTTAACTGAAGAATCTAGTTAAATTACAGTTATAATTTTTATGTAAAAAAGTGATTGCGTATTTGTTAGTATTCGGTTATATTGGAAACTACCAACCAATTGGCACTAAGTTTTGCATACATATTGAGATATTCCTTTTTAACAACCAATAAAGTTGCTATAAAGAATTGCACACAGTAATATCATTTTAGATCAAAAAGAATTGAATATTTTTTTGTTTATATAATATGAAGTTGCTATTAGTTACAGAAATAAAAGAGACTTATATCATCCATAAAGTATAGTATAATATATATAAATAATATATAAATGTTTTTTTTTCTTTAATTTCATGTAAAATCATTGAATTTTATAAAATTTGTAATGTATACCATATTCTATATTTGTATTATTTTTATGGTAGACCGTATATTAATAGAACCTTTTTTTACTTTTCAATACGCCTTAAGTTAAATTAATTATTAAAGTAAAATATATTTTGGATTACTTAGTACAATAAAAATAAGGAAATATTTTCTATAGATAATAAATACAATTATTTATTTTCTTGTTTGTTATAAAAATATATTTTTTGTTTATCATTCTAAAAAAAGGTAACTTTTACATTGATATGAGTATTTAAAATACATTTTTAGTTCTGTATAAAAATGAATATTTAAGCAGAAATATTAATTTAAAAAAAAAATAACTTTTCATTACTTTCCAAAAGTTGAGCAATGAAATTTATTTTGTATTTTTGTAGTATGTTAATTGCAAAAACAATAACTTATCAAAGTATGTTCCATGTTTATTTCTTTGAAATTATGATGGCGATCTTTAAAAATGTATTTGTAGGATGAAAAACTGTGTTCAAAATCAACACTGGTTATTGGAGTAGATTTAAAATTGGCTATTATATATTTAGCACTGTCACCTTGAAGTATTTTCAAAATTCCTTTTAAAATCATTAATCAAAACCTTTTTACATTTTGTTTTAATTATTGTTCTATTTGTACTAGTTGAAAGTTCATTGACAGAGTTTTTCACTTGTTCTAACATTTTTAATGAGTTTACAAGAGACAAATTAGAAGTTTCAAGATTTTTGATATTTTCAACAATATCATAAAAAATTTGTTCTAATGTAAGCAAAGTCATATTTCACATTTAATTTATTTAAAATTGATTTACAATTTTGAATGCTTTTTTCATCATCTTCTAAGTTTTCAATTACATTTTGAATTCTTCAAAATGATTTGCATATAAGAAGGCTGACTCTAGCTAAATACCCCAGTGGGTAATTATTAAAAAAGGTATATTTGGCAACATTTCTTTGTATAACTGAATTCTATACGGAGCCTTTGAGAAAACCTTTTTTTCATTATTAATTTGATCATTAATGTCATGAAAAGTATCTATAATTTTTTCAGCAATTCGGTGAATACCATAAGCAATACAAGTTCCATATACAAGATTTGAATAAAATGGTTTTAAATTTTGTGTAACTATCATTATATAAGGAGCAGCATCAGATAACATATATGAAACTTTATTATCATTGTTACTTTCGAGCATAATAGTTTGCAAATTGTGCTATAATTGAATTATTGATTATTTCATGAACTTTCAATGTTAAAAGATACAATTTAGAAGGCAAATCGGCATTCAATTTACCAACAATGAAATTTGCTACATATTTTTCTCAAGGATCAGTAGTTTCATCAATAAAAAAAAATATATACAAACTACCTAATATATATTTTCGAATATTTTGTAAAACATCTGTATAACATTGATTTAAATAGTTTTTTCTTAACATACTTTCATCTGGTATGTGTTTATTTGTATACTTTTGCAAAAAAGATTTAAAGTTTTTATTTTTTAGTTCATGTAAAGGTTTGTTTGAAGAAATTAAAGTATTACAAAGTTCTTAAAAAATTGTGATTGATATTCTATGGGTGTTGATGATTCATGAACAAAGGTTTGTTTAGAAGAAGATTTGTTCAAACATTTTTCATACAAAAATAATTTTGCATGTTGATCAATTTGAAATTTTCTTTCTGTTGTTACTGGTTTTTGACAATGCTGACAGAAAACTGTTGTATTATATAAAACTTTGAAAACCTCACCAAAATTATTGTATGTTTAAATTAATTTCCTAATTGATGCCAGTTTTGAATTTTGAATTTTGGGCATTTTAACTATTTAAAAATTAATTTGTAAATTACAAAATAATTTTCAGCAAATAAACACATGCACTCAAACTACACTTAACTTGACTACAACGTAATTCTTACCAACAAAAATTGTCTTGTATAAATGTATAGCAAAGGTTATAATATTGTACCTATATTATATGTTGTTTTGGATATTTTATCAATAAGATTAGATAAAATTGGTAAAGTCACGCCTCTGCTATAAAACTCGTATAACTAACCTATATGGAAGTTTAGTAACTTATTTTTAGCGTCCAAATATTCTTTGAGACATAATATATTTGACATTATATAAACGGTACGTTTAATCTGTTTTTTTGCTCAACACCTTTTTGGATCGTTAGGTATATACTTATACGGTTTTTTGTTAAAATATGCAAAAATATTCAGAATATGTACTTAGTCAAAATATGTAGTATAAAATTTTGATATTTAATCAATCAATTAATAATTTGTGGACACTCATTGACTGCATGTATATGATATTGAAAATAGCAACATGCGTTCTATTCAAAATCTGGTCTTTACTTATAAGCATGTTTTGCATAGACAATAAGCTAGCATGTATATTTATTTATATATAATAAATGTCAATTTATTTATACTTCAATTGGAAGTAAAAGTATCTATTACAATACCGATACCTGATTTTATAATATGCTGGCACCTAGACAGGTATTATAATTTTAATTAGGTGTATATTTATGTTATACCTAGTAATGGTATCTTTCTATGTTACTGGTATATTACATGGCAATTTTTATGTTCAGAATAATACATTTTTTACTATTATTTTTTAATATTAGAGTAAATTGATTAAAATATTCAAAACAAAATCATTTTATAAAAAATATACATCCTGAGCATTTATACTAATGCAATTTATGAAATAGTTATTAATAGGAAAATAAGTGATTATTATTTTTGTTTGTAGATGATATTACTGATCTGAGAGATTTGTGTATAAAATATATTTATTTAACTTGATTTAATTTTAAATTTAAGTAAAAATATTTTTTATGTTTGGTCATTACAGTTACATTGATTTGTATAGATATTATATATGTTAGTGGAAATCTCTAGAACAACTTAATATGTAATTCCATTGAGGACTTGTTAGTAGCAATAATCAATTTATGAATTTATCTTTTTCCCACTTTACCAAACAAAGATTATTACTTTATATTAGTGATACCTGTGTTACTTGGAAATAACTATAAAATATTGTCCATTCCTGATACTGTGTATCAATAACAATTTAGTAATAATTGGAGAAATTTGAGAATTTTTATGTTAAATTATTATTATACATTTATGAAGATATCAAAAATAGTGGTAATAATATGTGGTAAGAATCTTTGACAATTCAGAGTAAAAGTTTGTATGAATCTTTATTTATTAAAATTATAAAATATTGCTTTAGTTTCTAAACTTATGAAAAGTATGTCTCTTTATTTAAGAAAAAAATAATTAATTGTATTTGGTAAAAGTCAAATTTAAATAGTACAAACATATAATAAAAAATAATTTTTGACTTTTTTTTAATAAACATTGTAATAAAGATAAAAATTTTAAAATAAAAAAATATTTTAAAATGATAATGATTGATACCTTATTAATAAATATTATAAATAAATAATTGCTTAAACTAATTTATTTCAGATATATATTGAATATTGATTATTAAAACTATTATTTCAATTTTAAGCATCTTATATACCTGGAATAAACTACGATATTGTATACATGAAATGTCACATTGGTTATTTACATGTTTGTACATGTATGATGTATTGGACTCTGGTAGAGGAGTAGAATAATGTGAAGTCTTCAAAATCTCAGAATTAAAAAAAAACATTTTACCAATGTAGAAAATAATGATTATTACAACATAACATATACATATTTTACTGCGTAGTATAATATTATTTTATTTGTATTTTTATTTTGTGTTATAATGCTATACATTTGATTTTACAATTTGTTCACAGAGTTGTATGTATGTCGTATGGTCGAATTGGATTCGGAATTCAACGATTCATACAATTGTTTTCAAAGAATTCGTTTGTTATTCCGCAAAAAAATATGGAAAATAATTTATTACAACATTCAGTTTCGCTTATACGCAATAAATCAGACATCGGAGTACAATGTTCCACAGTAAACGATTTAGAGACGACAGACTGTAAATCTGATGAATGTTCGGTTACTGACGAAAACAACCGTCAAGAAAACCCAGATTTATTGCAGATAAGTAAACGTAAAGTTGATAGTCGGGTCGGGTACGTCAAGAAGCCCAAGAAAGTCAAACTGGATCCAGTTTTAACTACGCGCCCAGGTTATACGGCCGAGAGGTTCGACGAAACGTCTTATTACATTGAAAATGGTCTGAGGAAAGTTTATCCTTATTACTTCACGTTCACCACCTACACCAAAGAACGTTGGTTGGGTAGGACTCTTATGGACGTATTTGGCGAGGAGTTTCGTGCTCATTCGTCCGACGAATATGAACGACACATCGAAAAGGGATTGCTGACAATAAATAATGAACGCGTGACCGCCGACTACGTATTGAAACATAACGATCTTCTGGCGAACGTGGTACACAGACATGAAGTGCCGGTGGCTAGTGGCACAATCGACGTCATACACCTGGACGACGATATCGTAGTTGTCAACAAGCCTTCCAGCATTCCGGTGCATCCGTGCGGCCGTTACAGGCACAACACCGTGATATTCGTGCTAGCGAAAGAGCACGGTCTAAGAGACCTGAAGACCATCCATCGACTCGATCGGTTAACCAGCGGTGTTCTGATGTTTGGCCGGACGCAGAACAAGGCGCGGACGCTGGAGGCTCAGATACGGGACCGGAAGGTGAACAAACAGTACGTGTGCCGCGTCGACGGCAGGTTTCCAGAGTCGGTCGAGTGCGAGCAGCCGATCGAGGTGATCAGCTACAAGATTGGCGTATGCAAGGTATCGCCGAGTGGGAAACAGTGTAGCACTTCGTTTCAGCTGATAGGGTACAACGAGCGGACGGACATCAGCGTCGTGTTGTGTAAGCCCCGTTCGGGTCGCATGCACCAAATCCGTGTTCATTTGCAGTACCTGGGACATCCGATTCAAAACGACCCGTTGTACAACGACACGGTATTCGGCCCGGAAAAAGGCCGAGCTGGAAATTTCGGCAAGACCGACGAGCAATTGGTCCGGGACCTGATACACGCTCACAATGCCGAAAATTGGTCGGTGACTGACGACGGACTTCCTATTTTACCGGTGGCAGACTGTATACTTCCAGTTTTACCAGAGGTCGAGAATGGACGACCTATGAAAGATTGTGCGACGGTCGACGTGTCCACACAAACCGGAATCGACATGCCGGACGTCGGATTTGACGACAAAAAGCTTACGGTAGATGCTCACTGTCAGGAGTGCAAGATCCGTTACAAGGATCCAGAGCCTGCAGATCTTGTCATGTATCTGCATGCCTTGAGGTATAGCGGACCGGACTGGGTGTACGAAACGCCTATGCCCGCATGGGCTGATGTCAATTGGCAAGAGCCATGATTCCTCTTGGTATACGACCACTATTATATTTCAACATGCGGTAGTTTTTTCATGATTTATATTGTATTTTGACAGTTTGTAAACGTTTTTAATAAATAATTATTTTCACTTTTAACTTGCATTTCAAAAAACCATGGATGACCCCTATCTTGGCCATCTTACAAACACTTAGAGATCTGCTTGATTAAGCAGTGCTTAGTTAACTTTAACGGTTAAGGTAAATTTACATAAATTTCTACTATTTTTTATTTACAAAATTGCATTGAAAGTTTTCTTAATGATACTTATAGCTGTTCTTTACAACCCTATAGTGAGTTACATTTATAGGTATGTTATTATTGTGTTAGGTATTAGTTTAACAAGCAATTATGACAATAAAAAAGTTCAGTAAAAATGTACAAGAACAACGGTAGATTTAACAGAACAAACATGGATTTTTTAAATTAAATTTTTATTTAACAAACTATTATAAATTGTAATAAGTACCTATAGGCTATAATGAACAATGAAGAATTATCATGTGCAAATTATTGAAATCACTATTAAAACTAAAACTGTTATTATTATTTATTTTTATTCTATTAAAAAAAAACATTTAAATTATATTTATTAAGTTGTATTGCAATATTAATATTACAATTCCAACCATAATTAAAATAATTTAACATGTCATTTATTGTACTTATTGTTACATAAAATTTCTTTTTTTTTTATTTTCTAGTTTTAACTTTGATTAATAATATGATAGGTATTTGTTTTTTTTAGAATCATTGATGTAACTATAAATCATACATGTCAATTTAATATTCAGTTATCAGCAGCAATATATTTTGACATTTAAAAATCATTCATCAGTTGAGCTGATATTAAATTGTTTAGTCAATTTTGTGATATTTAATATTTTGATATGTCATTATTTATAAAGTGTAAAAAGTAATGTGATCAATACGTAATACTTTTGCAGTCTAATAATGATCATAATTGGTAGTGTAATCTAAAGTATTGAATGAGAAGGAGATACTTAAATTAGAAAATAGCTATATTTTAGATATGTATTGTCTGTATTGAAAAATGTTATTTATTTGATTTATTTTCTTAGGATTATAACTAAAATTGTATTAAATAGTATACTTCTATAGTAAATAAAATAAGTTGCAAACATATACTCAAAATACATATAAAATATAAATTAAAATTTTAATAGACGGGAACCTATACAATAAAATATTTTAGAGATAGAAACTTCTTTTTATTTGTAGTTTATACTACAGAAATCGGACACAAAATATAGATAAATATATTTACCATCAGGTTCCTTTTTGTATGCAATTGATATTTATTTAATTTATTTGGTATCGTCCCATTTCGCCGAATCCCACTTTACAGACAAAAAACCAGTTGTATATGGATTGATAACAAATTTTATTTGGCCGAAAAATTCCCGGCTTTTTACTCATCAGTTTTTTTTTTTTTTTTTTAATTGTCAAGAAAATTGTATTCGTTAAGTCAAAAAGACTGAAAAATTAATACAAGGCTCCTAATATATTGTGACAATGGTAATTAAAAAATATAGATCGCAGGACTACGATTTTTAAAGTTTGAATTTTGATAAAATACGTAAAAATTAAGAAAATATGCAAATTATTTTGAGTTATAAAGAGTCACAAACTTTAATACCATCCATTCCAGTGACCTGATTGGAACCGCTTTTTAATATTTTTAACACTAGAATCCAAAAATTCATGTTTTTTCTGGCGCTTTTGAAGAAAATCGATGTATTATTGAAGCGTGAAAAAACCTATTTCAGGTGACATTGTCGCGGAAACATCGTTCCGTAATCTTATTGCTGATAAAGTGACAATAATAATAAAAAATTACATCAACAAATGTAAAATGTTACACATATAATGATGGGTTTACATACAGTCACTCTCTTTATAGTCTATAGTCACATTTGCCACACGCAGTACTAGTTATATAAGTGTTGTATTTTAAAAGTGAATAATATATTAATATTTGGTAATATGTCTTGGTATATAATTAATTCAAACCATGATAAACCACTATTAGTAATAGATAATTATATACACAGGATTGATAGAAATAATAGAAATAATGAATATTATAAATGTTTGACATATGTTTATATATTTTTACTAAATATGTAAAATGATTTATTAGGTAATTTTTTTTATTAACATTATGTCTTATTGTCTTACATATAGATTAAATTATTTCATTGATTTTTTATGATTTCACGATTTTATTTGACTTTATTTGAATAAACAAATAAAATTAATATTTTAACGAAACAAAATTATATTTTATTATGCTTCGGCGATATGGGATTGGACGAAATGGGCCCAAATAATTTATTTATATGTCAATGTTATGAACAAGTATAAAGCCCTTTTGATTAATAACAATTAACAAATAAATAATCATATAATATAATAAACAGTTATCGAATATTAAGAAGAACAAAAATTATAATAATACATGCTATTCATACATGAAAATAAGAAGTAGAAGTAGAACGTACAATTGACAAAATACCATTCTTAAATTTTATTGTTATTATTTATAGCAGCGGTGGTGTTAATTTAACATAATATTATGTTGCTTCAGTTGAAATTATTTGTTTCTCGAATGTCTTGCAAAAGATTTTATTTTATTTTTATTTCAAAAAGTATTTAAAATACGTACCAAAATACGCAGTAAATATAATATTTATACCTAGATGCTTAAAAATAATGGCATTTTTTTACCTTATTAATTTTAACCGAACTGCATTTTTTTGAATTTCATGTTTAACGTTAATTTTATACCTAGAGTTAAATAAACCGTATCGTACTATTATTGTTTAGCATAACTTATCTCTTTTGTTTATCAAAGTAATTTAATATTTAGTTGGATTTATACTATATTTATAATTTCCAATATATTATAATATTATATTCGCAATACTTTTTTTCTACTAGATTGAATTTAAATTAAAAATGGGCAGGCAAGTGATCGCTCTGCTGTATAGTAAAGATGGCGAGTAGGTCACTATAGTGGATGTGTTAAATTTGAATCCAATGACAGGTATCGTTGTATACAAAATACGATTCTAACGGAGATGATTTGTCAGCCTAGGATAATTAGTAGGATACATTATATTATTACCTATATTTAAATTGTAATATATCGTTATTTTACGCTATTTCGTAAAAAATTAAACTTCATACGCTTATACAATTTTTTTTTATGGATACTGGAGTTTTTTTTTACAGTTATTTGAAGAAAAATCTATGGAGAACTTTGTAACTTATGTTATGAATTTTCAACTTTAAAATTCCTTGCAAATTTTCGCGATTTTGACATATTTTGTATTTTCGTTAACATTTGAACTTTAAATGGTTATAAATAAAAATTGTGACAAACGATTATTGATTTTTTTTTACTACGATAAGTACAACTTATACTAAGCCTTGTATTAAACTTCAAAGATTTTTTGGAATGCCAAGTATTTTTTATCAGCCTTTCAAAAAAAATTTAGAAAAATAGAAAATCTCAATTATCTATAAATAGCTTAAAAAAAGTCAAAATATTTTGAAAATTTAATCATAAATAGATAACGCTAATATAAACATTTGGTTAAAATTTCAAGTATTTACAATGATTCGTTTTTGAATTACAGCAAAATAAAAAAATTGATTTTGTCGAAAACTGGTTATGCGTGAAAATTCCCGTTTTTCGTTACTTTTTAGGGTTTTTCCTGATGCAAAAACAGCATACAAATTCCTGAGTTACCATCTTATTTCTTAGTTTTAAATAGATATACAGTTTTGTAACATACAGTTACAATAACACACCTGCGCGGCTGCATATCTATTCATTCCACCAACCACACAACGAAAAATCTTATTTAGTTTTGCTGGAGTACCCGTCCACTCTTATTGAAATACTAAATGTATGTAGGTACATTTATCATGAAAGCTTATTGGTGATGCACTGATACGCGAGTAAAATATAGACAATTGCCTATACAAAACCCCTCAGAGATGGATGTTGTGTAGGTGCAGCATCATTAAGGCGCTTGGTGCTAATGTAATTTACAACTATAAGTCATTTAAAAAAAATCAGAGTTCAATATGAATCGAAGAAAGTTTTCTTTCTTCGTATAGAAAAAATAGTTATCAAAATCTAACAATCTTACAAAGCCTGAAAAGTTTTTCCTACGATGGAGTCATTTTTGTTAATATGATACACCGTATACCCATAAATAGGTATCGGGTGGTAGATTAGTGGTAAATAAAAAAAAAACTAAAATTAAAATTAAAATTAATTTTCAAATTGTATAGAATTGTAGAAAATTTAGAAAATCGGTACCGAGTCCTTCAATACAAGAAAAGTGACACGTAGGCTAAAATTAATTTCGTTTTATTCTAAAATCGTATACAAAATATAAAACCGCATTTATAAATTTATTTTTAAAAGTTACATATAGTAGTGATTCTGAACTTCGAAATTCTCGACCACAAATGGCTGGTTTTCGTCGTTTATAAATATTTTGTCCCAAAAGTCTTGTGTCGCCACAAATATTTCATCCGTGACCCCGTGGTATGTGAATAAAATTGCATATTTAATTGCAGTTTATCAACAGTAATCCGTAAGCAAATTCCGATTTGACGGCATTAATGAATCGATTCATGACTTGAAAAAAAAAATCAAAACGGTGAAACTTGACTTTTTAGTAAACTTTGTATAATATCATCGTGCGTATTAGTATGCGCGATGCGAGTGCATATTATCATGTCATCATCTAGCGTGTGCACCGGTCGAAAGTGTCGCGCCTGCGGTTGTTGCGGGTCGACGAGCTGCACGCGGGCGCGGCCGATCTGGCCCTTGACTGGCGGTCGCGCGGCGTGGACGTGCCGCTCATGGCGAACGAATCGTTGAGGCCGAACGGTTGGGACTGGTGTTCGGCCGACGTGTTGCGCGATCTGTAGCCGCCGTAGTCGCACGCGGGACTCGGGATGCCCATCGCTTGCGAACCCAACGAGCTGCGGTCGTGCATCGTCATGCGCCATCCTTCGGGCGTCGTGTTCGCCGCTGACTCGTCGATGCGCACGTACGGCTGACCGGGCAGGGCCACCGCCCGCGGCGCCACCATGTCGTAGTTGAGATGGTTGTCGAGGAAGTCGTCGATGTCACCGTCCGTGTCGTGGAGTCTGCTGCACGACGACGACCTGTTGCGCGGCGGCTGTCGCACTGGTGACAGGTCTTCGAACCCGCTCAGCTGGATGGTACCGGTCATCGAAAACGGTAAGGTCAGGTTGCGCGCCCCCGAACCGCTCGCGCAATTGGACGCTCTCGCCGCCGGCTCACCACAAGTAGTGCTCCGTCTATCGTTTTGGAGCGCGGCGCACGGTCGAGACACGTCGTAAGTGCCTCGCCGGTCGTTTTGGAGCGCGGCGCACGGTTGCGACACATCGTAAGTGCCTCGCCGGTCGTTTTGGAGCGCGACGTTCGGTTGTGGCACGTCGTAAGTGGCCCGCCGTCCTGCCTGTGACGAGCAGTTCTGCGGCTCCGGCTCCACGTCATAATCACACCGCCGGTCGTTTTGATCGCCACTCGGTAGTGGTTGCACATCATAAGTGCCGCGCCTGTTCAGAGGAATCGGTGCTGCCAGTAGTCCGGATTGGTTGGGCGTGTGGAACCTGGAACTTTCGATCGAGTCGACCGTCCGTTCCTGTCTCCTGGACGATTCAGCGCTGCACGGGCACGGGACTGGTACCCTGGCGCGCACAGGCTGGGCGGATTGCACGACGCCTTGGTCCTGGAACACCGGACTCGAAGCGGCCAATCGGCCGTCGGCTTCGTCATCGCATGGCGCACGTCCGACGTTAGACGGCCGAGAGTTCCGGCGGCCACAGCTCTGGCCGGCGTTGCAGCAGCTATCACTTCCGGCACTGCACCGAGCGTAATTACTATAACACCGCGTAATCGAGTTGCCATGATTCTCGACGCAGTTGGACGAACGCGGCTCTTTGTCAAACATTTCGGCGATCAGACGAGAACCTAGGACGATTCCAGAATATAGTTTTTTTGTCACGACAGATCGATTGTTCGATCTCGCTTGGATTTTCTTTTCATCGATCGACATTTCCTTATTTTGTGCCATAATAATGAAATTGGTATTTTAATTTGAGTTGCGTAATTTACCTATAATGTGTATTTGTAATTAGTATACTGTGTACGTTGTATTTAAGTGTTGTAATTTCAAAGTGAATAGTGTTTGGCTTGTTGTTGGGACTAGCAAACTAATACACTTTGTACGTATGAATCAATACTATTTATGTTTTTAGCCAATATGGGTAACATCAAAATAATAATACAACTTTCAACAACGATATTCAGTATAAAAGATGTATGAGTATAATGTATACATTTAGGTTAGGTACCTACATCGACCACAAATAACAATAATTTATTAATGTTAATGTAGGAACTTAAAATAATGTAATTGTTAATTATATATTTATGTATTTAATTGATAAGTGTTGATTAGGGATTACCTAAGGGGTGCAAAATGTTCACGCACTTTTTAACTTTTTACCTTTAAAAATCTCAAAACATTAATGCACCAAAAAATAAGGGGGAGCCCTTTTACACACCTGCCACAAATTACAACGCAATTGCGAATTGAAAAAAAGATACGAAAAAAATAGAAAATATTATATTACCTATATATACTTTTTTTTTATATAATACTATATTTCAAATTACGATTTTCATAAGTTTGTTTTAAGAAATTAGTACATAATACAATATAATTGTATAATATACAAAAGTTATAATTTTTAAATTAATACGAAAAGGAATTGCTGACTATATTTTTGGTTAAAATCAAAGAAAGAAAACATTTTTTAACTAAATACCTATTTCCAATTTTTTATGTCATTATTGCTTTAAATGTTTCAAAATCAACTTTTCGTACATAAGCTTTTTTTAATATGCAATCGTATTGTGTTTTTTCAAGTAAATAGGTAAAAAGTGCGCAATCATGCTTGTAATGATATCGGTATGTTGACTTATCACTGTAAAAAACAAGTATAAATAAAATAGATTAATAAATAAAGAAATGATATAATATGTCGATATATATTGATATGTCACGTATTAAGACTAAAAAATCGATACATGTTTATAATGACGAAACCCAAAATGTTTGATTTTATTAGATGCCACCAGAGCAAAATAATCGGCGTATCCGAATTGGGTACCAAGTAATAGGGTCTAATCGCAGGTACTATATTATATGTGGATTCGGAATTTTTTGGATACTACATTAGTTGGGTCTTGGTTATTTATGGGTACTACTTTAGTTGGGTTTTAATTTTTTTTAAATATATATACAAAATAAACGAAAAATATTAAAAATGTTGACATTGACAGACTTAGTCATTTTTCTAGATTCTCAAAATCCGCTTTTAGATACTTAAGCTATTACACTTTTTTTGCTATTTTTTGAATGATATATGTTAGCCATGAATTATTGTCTAAGAAAACTCGATACAATTTGATTTCTACTATCATTCGATACCATTAGAATTAGTAATGCTATAGCTATAATGCCATATTTATAAAAACAATTCATCTTTCTCGAATAGATTATATAGAATATAGATATTGAACGATGACTTGGTTTATTGCTAATAAAACGATATTATATTATTACATTACATTATATTAAAAGAAAAATGTATAGATTACAAAATTAATGAAAAAAAATGCATGATTATATATGAAAACAATATTTTATTATATGTATATATCACATAACTATTTTTATATTTGATTTAAAAAAAAAAATAAGGACCCAACTAGTATACCCAGCAATTTTTAATTCGAGACACAACTAGGATGCAGCCAAAATGATGCCCGAAAAAGGATCTCCCACTTAAGAGAAAGCTAGTTCTTTAAAAGCGCAGAAGCCTTTGATAAATATTAAATGCTATTATAATACAAAATTTTAAGTATTATGTTAAACATTGTATTGAGCTCTCATTATGAATATATTATCAATACATAAAATAAATAAAAATTATCATCCACTGTCTAATCGTCATGACTGTGTCATATTTTTCGACAGTATATGCACACACCAACCAATTTTGTAACATATTATCGTCCTCTCAATACTGAATTTTTCGAGTGACAACTAGACGTCTTTTACAAAATATAATCAATGAATATTTTTATTTCGATTCACATATTTAAGCACGCAATTTAACTAAATTATCTAATTTTAAATTATTTATTTAATTCCCTAATATTTTTACGTTTTTACAAGTTATACTGACCTCGAGTTGAATCCAGTCCTATTTATTTGAAATAATTAGTTATGATTAGTCAGCCGGACTAGTTTAAACATCTGGTGTCCAAAGGGATGACCACAAAGTTTCCTAAATAATTTGTTTTGCTACTCTGGTGTAAAAAATTATTAAAATAGGTACAAAAATCATGCTTAAATTTAAAGATCGTAACATTTGAATGCTTTAAAAAGCGGTGAGTCCAGTGTTAAGAATTGTCTATGAAAGATAATTTCTATATATTAATTAACTTTAAATTTATTATTTATTATCTATATTCATTAAATAATTATTTTCCAATAAATTTAATGTATGACTTAAAAAAAAATTATCTAATTATCTCGAAACGGTGAAACGTGATGAGTAATGAAACACAAAAAAAACATCGTTGTGAAATAATTTCATTCGTTACTCACACTACATAATCTAAAATTAAATGCAGGTGGCAGGCTTGAGAATTATAATTAAGTGAAACGAAAAAAAACAAGGGGAACCAAACGTTTATTGTTATTTCTTAATTTGTAAATGGGCCTGTCATGGTGTTTTCTAGTAAAAGTGTAAGACCTTAAAAAACACAACTGCCGCATAGTGACTTATGATATATAACTATTTAACTATTATTAGTACATTTTTTACAATAACACAGTGGTAGCTCATCCGTAGGTGCGCAGGTGCAAGCGCATCACATTCCATTTTATTCAAATAATATTTTATTTTTTTTTAGAACTTAATCGTTATAAACTATTCATTAAGAATATCAGAGTGTTGAAAAAAAATTATTAAAAACTATTTTTCGGTAAGGAACTACTATGTCGTGACCATGTTATTGTTTCTAAAGTAAAATGAGATATGCACATACCAATCGATGAGCAACACTGTGACAGCACCGCACGCCAGTATATAATAGTATAATACGTATGGTTGATGAGTGAGGCATCGCGAAATACAGTGCATCTTGTTGCGCACTTACTACTAACTGTGAACCTATTTTTAAAATAAACATTGCCTACGTCAATTTTGAAGTTTTTCAACCTCTTTTTAAATTATAATTAAGTTATTAATGTAATTATTAAATAATAATAATATATTCATTTATAACAGTAAAAACGTGTTACATCATAGTCAATGCTTGTTAATTATTATTTTGTGGATTTAAGGTTCAAGGTTGAATATCATAAAATACAGTAAAGCACAAAAAAATTATTTTTATATATACCTGTTTCACCATTAGATGAATTTTAAAGAAAATAACATTATTTCTGTTATTTTGACAAAAACAGATAATTAAAAACTAAATTCAATATATTTTAATATTTTTAGTATTGCACTATTGCCGTAATATATTTGATTAAAACAACTTATACTTACACATTTGATTTAATTATGTAGTTATAAAATGTAAAACGCTATAACTAGGTCGAATATATAAGTTAAAGAAATTCAGAAACATTTAACAAACATTTTAAATACAATACGTACGCAATCATGTACCTCAAAATGTACACAATTCTATACGTTTGATAACTGATAAGGATTGTATATTGTATAATATAAGCAATCGTGTTATACTGGAATTTATACCTTTCATTTTTTCGAAGATTGAAAAAATTTATCTGAAACTACTAGGAACCCATCCGATGATGTGCGTGTTTGAGGTTGTCGTATCTCTAATCTTTTAACAATTAAAATTGATGTTGGTTATTAATTATTTTTAATTTTATTAATACCTGATTAAAATAATCAAACTTTTGATATTATTAACCTTTGAATAAAATCATTAAAACCTATAGACCAGTCTAAATGGCCACATGAACGACAGTCTATAGGTAATCAATATGTATAATATGTTTTTGATTTTATATCGAGGTTATAAAAGATCACGATTAAACCAGAAATTAAGACAGATTTATGATTCCAAACTACTAGGGCCTCATCTAACGATGTGTGTGCCGAAGTCCTAGAATATTGTAATTAGGTGTAGTGGTCCAATTCGTGAAATTTAATTATAGTCGTTAACTTACAAAATAAGCAATAAATAGCTTAATTTGGTACCAGAAACCAGAGTACGCAAATTTAATGCTTTTCCAGTACATATAAATAAAATTAATATTAGCTATATTAAGTTAAATGAAATATGATTTAATAAATAATAATAAATACTGATAAATAATATAGTTAAATATTAGAATAAAAAATAAGTGTTTTTTTAACGGCTAAAAGTTAAAATGAGGGGAGGGCAAGGTATAAAATTCTAAATCCCTATTTATTGTAGCATTAATAAATTATAGTACTTATAATTGGATATAACTTTTTGTGTTTGGTCAAAATCATTAAAATAGCAGTGTTAAAAATGTGTCTAGTTTAAATTTAATGAAGATTAAAACAGGGTACATTCATTCATGCCTGGGGCCGTAGAGGTGAGGGGAATATAGGCTTGCCTCTCTTAGTCCTAATAATTTTCTTTTTGGATTTAAAGAATATCATATAAATATTCCCACAAAAGAAGAAGTAAATTACATAAAAAACTAATTAAGCGAAGACAATATTTTAAATATTTAATATATATTTTTAATTTTATCAAATTTTGATAGAACTTATAGAGAAAGTAAGACACTAATAGCCACTTACTAATCACATAATTACTTGAAGAAGTTGCATACAACAGCTCAGTAATAATTGGTAAATCAACATTTCCATGTTTAACATGAATCATAAACGGAAACAATTAATGACCTACTATTAGCTTTTTAAACTACCAATATGTATTGGCATTTAAATCAAAACAGATGTAACGTATTGTACAAAAAACCTCAATATTGAGACATTGTTGAAAGATTTTAATACAAATTCAAGTAGAACGTAATATTTTAAAGTTCTATTTGCAAAAACTGCATTAAATGTTAATCGTGTTCAATATTTTTAATTGATTCAATTATTTCAATTTATGTTTTCATAATGTATTATAATTAGCCAAGGAGAAAAATCAGAGAAAATTATAACTGCCTATAATCAATGATTTTATAATATTAATAGTTATAACTTATGATTATCAATTTATTTGAAATCTCAGATCAGTAAATCGGCTATTATATTATATGATTAAATATTATAAAGTATCATATTTTAGCATAAATAGGTAATAATATTAACTTATATACGTAGCTTATCAGAGCACAATGAACATTTTTAAAAAAAATATATGGTAACTAGTTCACACAAATTTATATTTGTATTAGCTATCAGGTAATGAATAACGACGAGGACACTATTTTAAAGAAACATATAGAAATTAAAACCCAGAAACAAAATTTAATTAAAAAGAAATGTTATTATAAAATACGAAGAAATGAAAAATTTAGATTTCAATTTATGAAATCCGTATCACATTCTTTAAAAAAAAAATTATTATTTGACAATTTGTTTCCATTTGTTTCCACAAAGATTTCCCAAATACCCTCCTAAGTGTCACCATGTCATTCGATTTTTCATTTTTTTGTCTGATGAGGGAGATCAGAGATGCTTGTATTTAAAGTTTACGGGTTTTTAGTGTGTTGTTCCAAATGCTCCTACGAGTAAATCACTCTTATCATTTTCAATTTCCTTTTATTTGTTCAGTTATAAATATCATAGAACAAGTTAAATTATAAAAATTATTATAACATGTATTACATGGCTAGGCTTTAAATAATTTAATTATAATAAAAAAGCAATTTATATACGAATCGATTATTTAACATATGAGCAAAGCCGGGTTATTCAGCTAATATATATATATATATATATATATAATACGTAGATTCTTGAATTAATAAATACCTACCTAATAATAGTATTATATATTCGTATATTTTTATATTATATATATATTTGTAAATCATTCTCTGAGAAATATAATGTAAATAAATATTGTAGATGAAGTAAGTGGATGAAATGTGGATAATTACCGACTGCCTATAAATTTCACAAATTTTTAGGTTGTTATATTTATTGTCTGATATATAAGATGTAAATAATCAATCATTTTTAAACTGAAAAATAAATATTAACACCACTGATAGCTGGTACTTAATATTTTACTAAATTAATGTAAACTCTACTGATATTATATTTATTGAAAAATGTATTTATTTATAAAAATATAAAATTATATCATCAACTATGATATTTATAATAGTATCTATATACATTTTTCAAATTTTCTAGTTATAGTCTTTCAACTATAATATATTTATTGAGAAAAATGCCAAATTTTAAAGTTTAATTTTAAAATAAATAAACTTTTGATATTAGAATGGAGTAACAATAGAACATGACATTTTGGAATTTAATCTTACGAAATTATCCCCCTCCCCCCAAAAAAAAAAAATTAAGCAATCTCCTAATCATCTTTATCATATGTTTTTTCTTTAGATAATATGATGTAGAGTATCACTTCCAAATGGTGTATTGGAAAATTTTTCTTGAATTTTTTTCTTACGTTAACTTTAAACTTTAAATAGGAAAGTACAACAAAATTACATGCTGTCATTCTGATAAGTCTGGTATTAGAAATGGCCAAAGAGTATCACAACTTTTTACAAGGCTCACTATAAGTTGCTATTATAAGCATTTTATATTCAAATTTTGATAAAATTTTAAAAATTTGTTCATAAATCATAATTTTGTGGTTAAAAATGTATAAAATGTTAATTTTTATAGCTAAAAAATATGGATTGTAATTTTGAATATTTAAAATATGTTTCTTCATAAGTAGTTTAAGTAATTCATACTGTAACCATTTAATAAAAAATCTAATGAATATATGAACATAGTTTTTTCTTTGGTTTTATGACAATATCATAATCAGCTTGTAGTCAACGTAAATCAGGTTACAAACAGTGTGCATTGTATAAACAATTAATAATTAAGTTCAATATTCAGCTTTGCAGCTCTTTAAAAACTTGTAGAATTAAACAGCAGTTCATAAATTGTAAGAAATGAATAACTATGATTTGTATGTATATTATATTGGCGCTATTCAACTAGAATTATATAGAAACATCTTAACGATGCCTTTGGCATACTATTGATTTTATGACGCGTAACTCGTCATACTGTCCATAGACTTAATACATTAACTAATAGGTCTAACATTAAGTTTAAATCTCAACAAAAATAAAATGTTTTAATTTTACATATTTATTCTTAGAAATCTGTTAATAATTTTTAAAATATTTTATATTTTTTTTTAATTTTATGATATTTCGTTGTGTAATATTTTGAATTATAGAAGAATTATGATTTATTTAGAACATTGTACATTTGTAGTAATAAAGTTTCAGTAAAAGTTCAATAAGGTTTGTATTGTTTATACCCAATCCAATATTATAATTTGTTTTGTCTACGATAACTGTATTAATCTATTTTTAATCAGTCTCTTTTTTGTGTGCAGTAGCAAATAACTAATAGACAATAAAAAGTTTATGTTTACTTATTACAATCCATAAAATATGTTTGTCTAGATATGCTTAAAAAAAAATAGTAAAGTGTGTAGTAATAAATTTTACGAAAAATAGAGACTACTTTTAATTATAATTCATTGAGCATTTTTTGTTCATTATTATTTTACACGTTTCTATTTTTTGTTGTAATTATATTTTATTTTTGTACCAATGATAAATAAATGATATATAAAATCAAAAATATTTTGTTAAAGTTTTAAATGAATAAAAATGTCATTACAAAAATATAAAATTTTTTAACTAAAACATAAAAATTGCATAACTTCTTGAAATATACATTTTTTTCTATTTTTTAAAATATAATGGCAAAAATCAAAGTTACATAAAATAATATCTAAATGGAACCTATATGATCGTTTTCTACTATGACTTAATTTTCCAGTAAGCAAGGCTGGTAATTAAAAATTAACAAGTTAAAGTTAAGTTACTTTTAAGTAAGTTACATAAAAACTTATTTTTTTTTTAAATTATTTCTTTGGCATAATCGTGCAGTACTGGATACCTTCTAAGGTATCTATTTCTACATATAATATAATAAATTATGTATATACCATACCAAATTATATTTATAACTTATCTTTAGAAAAATAAAGTAAAGATTAATATAAATGTATTTGAATATTTTGTAGTGTGCTTTATCTATTGTATTTAAAGCAGAAACAGTTGAAGAGCTTATTAAACAAATTGTAAAATTGTTATATTTTTGTAAGAATATATTAATTTTTCATTTATCATTTATATGAAATTAAAATAATAAAAAATACAGTACCACAGACCCATGTATTGGAATGACAACCTTGTATTTTATATAAGAAATGAAACAATTAAAACATCGATAATTGCATTTGTTTATGTAATATAATAACTTTGTTATTTTTTTACCCAATTTTAAGTAGACTATTTAATCTACAATAATTAATATTATTAAATCTATGAAATTAATTAAATTAGATTTTTAAATTATTTCTATAAATATTTTAATGGTTTAATTTTGTTCTTATTTTGTCTTAATTAATATTTAATAGGTTTGTTCATTTAATTTTTTTATTGATATTTGATTGGTCACTAGGTAACTATCATGATTTGTAAAATTATTGGTTCTTATTCGCAAAATTTAATTTAAATTGTCTAAAAATGATGATATTAAAATATGAAATCATTTGAAAACCCGCATGTGTTATGTCCGTCTTGTAAGTACCTACTACCTACGACCTACCTAACATAATAAATTTACGCTCAGCAGATCACGTTTCGTTCCGTTAGTTTAAAAATTAGAGTGAATTGATTTACTATGAAATTTGATGGTAAGAACATTATGTGTGTTTGTATGTTGATTTTTTATGATAGTTAAATTTTTTAGCAAGTTATGCGTATATAAAATAACGCAAATTAAAAATGATCATAATTCACTTAAAAATTGAATAATCGTAAAAAACCAACACACAAATACAGATAATGTTTTTACCATCATGTTTCATAATAGGTCAATTCACTCTAATTTTTAAACTAACGAAGCTAAACGTGATCTACTGAGCGTGAATTTATAATTTTGTGCACTTGTAAGACAGAGAAAACATAGCGGATGTTGCGTCCTAGTAGTGTAAAATCAGCTTATCATTTTTTTTTATCATTATTATGTATACGTTTAATTGGTATTAATGCAGTTTAGTTCCCACGTAATTTTTTTTCCAAAATATGTGTTTTAAAGCACTGAATACAATAGTTCAATTCAAAAATTCTCATAAATCATTATTTTTAAAGTTATATCTTTCCAAAGTTTACGATTCTACGCATTTACGCATACATACGCGAAACGCTATATACTTTGCTTCCCTACGTTTTCGTATTAATATTAATATATAATTTAATTTTTATCCTGTGACCTACATGAAGTGGTTTTGCAGCAAGTTGAGGGATATTTTCGATTGGCGGAGCGGAACGACAAGTGCTGATACACTCGTAGTCATTGCCGAGAGATATTGTGATATTTTGTTAATTTATTTTATTAGAGTTATCAATGTTTGGAAAATGAAGTATTTGTTCACGAAAATAAAACATTATCAGTTCTATTGCCTTTCAAAAGTCGTTAAATATAATAATCTAAGTATAATCTAAATTTTTCATCAAAACTATTTTAGATAAAAATATTATAACAAGATAAAATAATATAATTAATAAGAGATCATAATCCAATACGAAAACGTAGGAAAGAAAAGTATACAGTGTAAAGTATACATGCGTAAATGCGTAAAATTGTAAACTTTGGAAAGATATACAACTTCCAAAATAATGATTTGCGAGAATTCTTGAATTAGATTTTTGTATTCAATGCTTTAAAACACACATTTTGGGGGAAAAAATCGAAAAAATCTCGTGTGAACTAAACTGCGTTTGTTCCTAAATTATGTTTAATTAAAGGAAAAACCTCTTATTAAACACTCAAATTCTAAAAATCTAATTAGGAATATTATAGGTACAAAGTAAAAAATTAATCAACGTTACAAAATAATTTAAATTAAGTATATTTTTTAGTTAAACATATAAGTACACAGATATTTAATAATAGTATAAGTAATATAATAGCTATACAAATTTATTAATGGGTATCTTACTAATAGTTGTTTTGCATTAAATATATTTCTAGGCGAGGCAATATAATTATTGAATAAAGTTTAAAGGCATGCTTACAGGAGAAACTACGGTAAAGAATGTTATATATCATTTCTCCCAATAATTTTTCTTTACTGATATTCAAATGAAAACTTTGAATAAAATATTTTTTAAATATTCTTTAGTATTCTATGTGAAGATTGTTTATGATTCTGGACTTATATTTTTCATATTTAGTATTTTTGAAAATTTATCAATGAACCTAATTTATTATAAATTGTCATTGGTGTTCAAAAAATTTAAAAATCTTAGTTCATTACATTAGTGTGTAATATGCTTTATATTAATATTTAGGAACTTATAAATTTTTACTGATGAATAATATATTGAACAATAATTTATAGCAATGACTATTAAATATGACATGAATAACCTACAATAGATTTTCAAATTGGTGTGGAATGTGAATATACAATGCTTTATAAACTTGTAATTTTTAATTACGAAATAATTAAGTATAGAATTAAATACAGTACCTAAATTCTATTTTTTAGGTCCACATATTTTATAAAATGAAGTAATCACTAAGAATTGCATATTTAATAAATGGTATAAGCATTGTGTAACGATATAACAATGATATTCACTCTCAAGTAATAAACACATCGTATCATTAACAATATGTAAAACAATTAAAAATATTTAAATCATGTACGCCAGTGGTTCCTAATCTTTTGTAAAACACGGACTCCCGATGAAAGATTTTTAGAAATCGCAGACCCCCTACCAATTTTTTGTTGAATATCTTTTTACAAAACACCTCATGTTATCATAACCAACATTATAATAACTATTTTATATTACAAATTATAGATAAGATAGGTTTATCTCTTATAATATAAGATATATTTTATAATTTTATAAGAAAAAAATAAATAATAGTCCAAAAATATTGTGATAATGCACTCATGTCACATATTGACTTATGTCAGGTGTTAAGGCTGCCGCGAACCCCTGACATGAGTATTGCGGACCCCCCCCTCCCGTGGGCCACGGATCACAGGTTAATAACCGCTTATGTACGCCACCAAGTATTTGTTAGATAGATAGTTCAGCATATGCAACATTCAAAATAGGGTTAGGTAAGGTTAGGTTTAGGTACTGACTTTTAATAAGCTGGTAATCTACGCTTGTCAGGAGAGCGTAATAAGTTATCAATGCGTATGTAAAAGATCTTGTTGAAAAATGTTCTTCGTAGTTGTGGGTACCTAGAATCAAGACATTATTTTATATTGAATTATAATTAATAAATTAAAAATCCAATAGAAAAATGAAAGATTTTATTATTCATTTCCCGAGAAGTAATAATTTTGATTTAACTCTTTTTACTAACAAACATTTAGACAAAATTTAAAAGTTGGTATATTGTTAATCTTCTACATAAACATATTTTAATATATTTACTTACAATATTATTTAATAATCTAGTTCTAAAATTGGAGTTCCATATATTACAAATAAATAAATAAATAATTTAATAACTAAGTACAATAATACATATAATAAGCACCAGTGGCGGCAATACTTAAAATTATAGATGTAGCAAAACATAAAAAGTAACTTTCCACCCTTAATAATATTCATCCATATAACAACCCATCTACTGAATAGTTTATTCAATATATTAAAAATATAGTTAATATTATGCCATTAAAATATTCCAAAGTATTTTTCTGTATTGTTCGAATACGAAAAATTACATAGACAACCCACCCACTTCTAATTAAAGGTGTAGCAGACGCTACACCTCTACTATAGGATAGCCGCCACTGATAAGTACCTATACTAATAAATAAACTATTAAACAAATAATAATAATATTCAAGAAAACAGTAAATTTAAATACTTATAATGAGATTTATAGAACTTAATTACACTAGTGAATAATTATTTAGATGGGTACAAATAAAAAAGAATGTGATATTTTATTTTTTATTAAATTTGAAACAATTATGAATAATATTCTCACTATCTATTTAAAAACGGTATATATTAGTGATTGAATAATTTGGTGTAGCAGAGGAGATGCCTACAAAACAATTTTGAAAGGGGAACCAAAATAGTCGACATTTCAACATATAAGCGCGATGTAAAGAATGCTCAAACAACACAAATGTATCATTTGTTTACTTATATTAGATTATTACTCAACTCTCGGTCCTGTATTGATATTGACGAACCTAGATACCTACTTTTTTTTACAAATTAATGATTTTCTATCCAAGACACTAGTTTTAGGATAAATTATCGATAAATAAGCGTGGTACTTGGACATTAACAAGTAATTAGATTGAAATGATTAAATAATATTGAAGTATAAGATGATGAATAAATATTCAGTGAATAATAAAAAAAAAGTCTAAAATATAATGAGCATAAAATAGTTAATATTTTTTTATTTACAATGTTAGAACAATAAAATTATCTAAATAAATTTGGTTTCAAGATTGATGAAAAAAAAGAATGGATAGTATTATGAGTGGTTATTATATCTTATATTAATAATAAGTTGCAATACGTGATTATTCTTATCAAGTCCTTCAATTCGCTATAAACCATCTTTTTATTAATGAGATATGACAAATAATGAGTACCTATATTTTAAGGTAGTGTGCGTTAATAATAATTTAATTGGAAAAAAAATTTAAAAAAATTGTTTTACAATAAATTCTAAGAAATTAGTATGCTAGTTTTAATAAATATTATTTGAAAATGTGTTTGAAACAGCCATTGATCTGTGTAATCATTTTAATTCTAAAAAAAACCATCTATCTAAAAAATAATGTTATATAATGGAAAAATTATTTTAAAAAACAATTTTTCGTTATTAATTAAAGAAATCATAAAAATGAGAAATATACTTCATGATTTGATATAGAGACAAATATCATAATGGAGAATACAACTTAATTACTATGGGACTATTAGGTCTTATCCCGGAAATAGAGGAATTTTAATTAGGTAAATAGATGTTATTGATTCATTCGTCATCTTCAATATGTATTACTTCATCTGATCTAAAAAAAATGTTTTAATTAAGTGTATAATCAACTTCAAATTGAATAGGTACAAATATTCAATTATATCATAATACTAACTTAAATTGTGCATCAAGTTCGTTTTTCATCTCTGTTAGTTCAGCTTTATAACTTGGTTTTTCTAGAAGATTTAATCCTGCTTCATAAATCACGTCTACTAATGATGGAATACCATACATATACTCAAATCGTATGCAATCATACCATAACTCTATAAATATTAATTTATAATTATCATATATATTTATTATTCAAGAGACTGAAAATGTCTTACCAACGTCCATGTGTCCAAATTTATTACATGCTTCACTGTACAGTTTTCTCATATATTTAATATGTCTTTTTCCATTAGAAACTATGTTCATGGTTTCAAATCGTAACATTCTTTTATATAAATCATGACATTTTGGTTCTAAAAACTTTAATATACTAAAAATTTGACGTCCACTTTCTATATCGTATGTTAAAACGCGCCATTCTAAATATTCAGGCCGGAATCTTAAATTAATTTCTTTTATTTTCACAATTATTGAGCATTGTCTGTAAAATTTTTCGACCTAAAAGTAAAAACATTGCTATCAATAATTTTTTTAGTTAATAATAACTGAAAACTAATTTCAATCACTGACTAGCGGTAGTAACAATCAGTTCTTTGCATAGATTAAATATACTTTATAATATAAAGTTTATATATTTATAGTTTTTATCCAGCAGGCTGGTTAGATGGATATATTACAGTATTCATCGACATCATCATACAAAACCAGTGTAGTTACGTATACATGAATTGCATTCTAAAATAAGAACTCTATTTTCCTTTCTATTATATGCAGATTATTTTCGTTGTCGTTAACTAATATAAAATGTTCATCTTGGTTAGTTTGTATGCATATTCTTTTAATAAAACATATGTAATATATATGTAAATTATCTAGCAGTTTTATAA
The DNA here is from genome assembly GCA_036289425.1 of Rhopalosiphum nymphaeae. Lineage (NCBI taxonomy): Eukaryota > Metazoa > Arthropoda > Insecta > Hemiptera > Aphididae > Rhopalosiphum > Rhopalosiphum nymphaeae. The sequence continues at coordinate 4,344,849 of JAZAQC010000001.1, read as the reverse complement.
TTATTGTTGACTCGGTGTAATGTACATTATTATGTATTAAACTTGAATTATAAGTTTACATTACTTGTGTTCTACATAATGTCTTTTGATAATGCTTCATGATTCACAAATAAAGTATAATTCAAATGAACTAACGTTTACTTTAACAGAATGACTAACTAAAGTAAAATTTGTCTTGAAGTCACTATTTTGAAATGAAACTGGGGTATAGATAACTATAGATTATATCTAAAAAAATATAATTTAAAATATGAATGCATTTCGTGTAGTTATCGGATTTTTTTTTTTCGGGACGCAATTTGTTTGCATACTACAACAATCAGTGACGACGACTTAATATAATAGGTTTTTAATAAAATCAAATAGTTCAATTTTAATATATACAAATATAATTATTTACATTTTTACTAGTATTATAATATTTTAATATTTAATTTTACAACCTATGCGAGCGAAGCGATGAATAGAGTGATTTTACAATGATATGTGTATCTACAGACCATTTTTCTAGCAGAAAAAATGCTTTTAGATTTGTAATTCTAAAAGGTGGTATTTAATGATAAATTGGATTTAGTAAGTATTTTTAAAAGATCAATTTTGAAAATTTTCAGTATTCTTTTAAAATATACGACGAAAAAAATTAAAGAAAAACGAGAATTTTCACGCAAAATTAGTTTTTGATAAAATCGATTTTATTTTTTTGTGGTAGGTAAGAAACAAATAACCATAGACAATGATTTTTATTACGTTTTTCATTAGTATTTTTAATAAGAAAAAAATTTAAACTATTGCATAGTTTTTATGGCGGACATGGCGTGGTGACCCAAAAAATTTTTAGTAACGAAAAAGCGTCACCGTAAGCACTAAGATCCCCTTCTTTGTCTACCATGCAGTGAGCCGAACTAGTCGTGCTATCTGCGGTCGAAGGTCGGCGGTCTTCGGCTATTGATTGTAGGTAAATTTGCAGGTGGCAGGTTTAAATGAACTTATAATCATAGGTGTGCGGACAGGGCTTGTGATTTTTCATGGGCGAAGCGCCCTATGCCTCAATCTACCTATATAATTAAATTCATTCAATTTTAGATAATTTTTTTAAAGCGAACTAAAAAAAAAATTGAATAATTCATTATAATTAATTTAAGATTTAAGCAGGATAATTTGACTTGGTTGATAATATGGCATGCATGAATATAACTCAAAATACTACAAAAATATAGTTAACATTTTCCAAGGTTTCAGAGGAAGATTTATTTACTGAACTGAAACTTTTAGAAAATTATCAAAATATTATGCAACTAAATGGTGATACTAGTGAATTTGTTAATAAATGTGTTCATTAGTTGTTAAACCTGGAAATTCCACACTATATACTTGTGTTTTAAAAACTTTAAAAATGTTTACAATCATACATGTAACTAGCTGTACCTGTGAACGCGTTTTTTTTTTAATTAACCATAGTAATAAACAAATTATGCAGTACAATGGATCATGAACAATTGGAGTCATTATTACTACTTTTCACAGAATAAGAAATGGTATCGAAGGTAGATTTAAATGCAGTAATATATGAATTCAATAATATGGGTAATAGACAAAATATGTCTCTCCAAGTACATAAAATACATTTATGATTTCTAGCTATATAATTCATAATTATTATATTTGTTAAATAATTATACTTTATTCTTTTTTACTAATACCTATTTAGTTTATAGTATTTAAAATAATATACTTAAAATTATGTTAAACTATATAAGAAAAAGGAGTTATAAAATGGTTGATCAGATATCAGAAGGCAGATGATAAATATGGGCACTACCCGGTTTTAGCGGGAGTGGTAATCTGAGTCCCAAATATTTGGGCAAGGTAAATTGAGTCCGGAAAGCTTTACTGTGATAGGTAAATTGAGTCCAGAGTATTAATTTTAGTTATCAATATTTTTTGAAAAAATAATTTATAAATAACGACGATGTACTTACTTAAAATAAAAAGTTTCGACATTCAATGAGTACTGTGAAACATGAAATGTTGAAATATGAAAATAAAAATATTTCAAAATTTGAATTTGTGTATTATATATATAATTTATTGTGATTTTTATGTACAACAAAATGAATTATATTAATTATAGAAAAACAAAAGAGTATATTTTTAACTATGCTAGTTATATATAGGTATAACTAGCTGAATTACCCGGCTTGGCCAGTGTGTAGTTTTGCTTTCTCAAAATGAAATTCTTAAATTAACACACATTGTTGTATTTTAAAGAAGAAAAATATTTATTTTACTTCATTCTGTCAAGTGCTAAATAGTAGTAGTGGACTCTATATATATAGTAAGGATTAATTGTGATTTTTATGTACAACGTTGTAAATTATATTAGATATTAAAAATAAAAAAAAACACATTTTTAACCACGTCAGTTATGTTAACATAACAGACAGTCCTTTTTTGAAAATTAAACCTATTATAACCAGGTACTCAGTTTACCTTACACCTTTCAAATTGAGGACTCAGTTTACCTATCTATACCCTTTTCAGATCCGGGACTCAATTTTGCACAAAAACAGTATTTCAAAGTAGAACCATAAAATCATAAAACATTTCACACTATATTAACTTCTTATTTATTTAATAAAAATAAAAATAAATTTCTTTTCAGTTGTCGTGTTCTAAAAGGATAACTTGAATTAATATCATAAAAAAATAAATAGTTATAATTACATGATACATAGCTACAAAATTGCTATGCAATAGTTTTACCACAGCAGCTCACGAGTGCTATTCAGTTTTTAATATTATATTTTAACTTTTTTTGAGATATAAACATATATTTAACATTTGACATTTTTTTTAGCTTTTTTTATAATATTTCTTTTTTATATTATTTAATTTTATGTTATTTTAATACTACGTATTTACGATTAAAAAATATCAAAAATACATAACGAAAATATTTTTTATATGTAAGTATAAAACATACCATTTCTTCTTCAGTGCTCAAGACGTATAATTCCATAATTTCCCACAAAGGCAATGATTTTACTTTAATTATATTAGCAGACTCAAATAATACAGCCATTGCATTTCTTAGATAATCACGATTTATATAATATTCAAACAATTTTGTCCATAGGTCAACATTGTCATTCGAGGTTGTCAAGCCTTTTTTTAATACTGATAATTCACGGTCTTTGTCATCATGATTACGATTTGCCTAAATAAATAAATACATTTATTATTTTAATACAAATATCAAATTACAGTAAAAAATTACCCAAAAAATAAAATGTTTAGGCTTTTTCATAATATTAGAGGAAAATGCTTGATAAAATGTATGATCAACCAGTCTATTTACTAAATCTTTATTAGTTTGATCTTTCTTATCACTTGAATTATGTATTTCAATGACATCATCCAAAAACAAATCCCATAATCTTCTTTGATTTGTAGCCGATGAAGTTTCTGTTAAAGCCTTATTATATGTATTAATGCAATTCCTAAAAAATAATTTGTTAGTACTAAACATTTCAATTTTTAATAATATATATTCTAACCTTATACAATCTAAATGTTTTATATCCTGGATTTTTTGTAAAATTTCTGTATCATAGTTATAAATATAACCATTTAGATGGATTTTAGCTAATTTTTGCCACATATACTCATTTCTTCTGTATCTATCTATCATATCTCTATAAAGTAAATAATCAAAATACTGATAATTTTTAACTTAAGAATTTGTCTAATATACCTGATTATAATACAGTGTAATTGTGTCATTTTTATGTGTGGGTTTAAAGCTTTATCCACCAAATCAATATGGAGATGAATGTCATCTTTGAAGTGCTGAATTATAGAGTTATATTTTTTTAAAGTTATTTGAAGGGAAATTTCTCCTGTTTGGTTTAAATTTTGAACTTCTATCCAAAAATCTTCAACATACAATTTTTTAAAATCGTCATGAAATTTTTTACCAATTGAAATATATCGCCTGGCAGATTCTATGTCATTACAATCACTAAAAGCATGATTTGCACCCAATATGTACACCTCTGGATCACTATGAAATGAATCCATTATTTCATCCAATACAATTTTACATTCTGAGGCTAATATTTTCTGAAATAAAAAATATTTGATAGTAAAATTAATATGTTGTATAAAATTGAATACTAAAATTCTTATAACTAATGAACTTCCTAATATGCGATTAGATAATACATTACGAAGTGAGCAAATCTAATATCATTTTTTATTAAGTATCTAATTAGATATTGTAATAATTTAATTAACTATTTTAAAATTATTTACAAAAAACTATTATTTTTAAGGTTGGGAATTTCATAAATCTATATCTATTGACCTTCTAAGTTCTAAGGCTAAGGCCTAATTAATATATATATATATATATCATAAATATCAATGAACAGGCCAATTGATCGTATCGTGAAGAATTTTGATCGTTCAATCTATTGTAAATACTTGTGTTAATTTGAATTTTATAGTTGAATAAATAACTCTCTCTCTCTTACAATTGACTAAAATAAATGTATACTTATGAATTAAGATGATATAAAATATTTTATTATACCTAAGAATTATGTCTTTGTACTTACGAAAATAATGCGTTATGATAGGTTTTGTACCAATGATAATTTACAACACACAGAATTATATTATTCATATGCATTTTTATATTGAAATTCTTAATAACGAACATTTTGCATTGTTTGCAATCCTTTTAAGGTGACTTGGAGAGTATTGTTTAAGGGGCAAAATGTTGACTACTTTTAATCTCGTTGATATCGCCACCCGTGATTTTTGTATTAGTTATAATTTTATAAATTATTATTAGTGGAAGTATATGTGTTCTATCTTCTATAGCATACGTACGCGCATGCAGAAGTTATCGAGTTACGCTCGAAAATATTTTGTGCTTACGTTATAGTAAATAATGCCAATAAACTGACAACAAAAACATGTTTCTAGTAATCCAATTTTATGTTACAATAATTATTTGAATTCACTTGCTTCTTTTCTATATTTTATAAGAAATGGATTTTCAATATTTTGGATAGTTAATAAAAGTATGGTTCAAAAAAAAAAAAATTACTTAATATCTCCTAAGTAGCATGCACGATGTACTTTACACTTATAAAGGCTAATGAGACAAAAAATGAAAAAGTTTTTACTACAAAATATACAGGGTATTTCTAAAATAAATGAAGTCAAATATTTTTGAAATATTTTTTCCAATCTTCAAAATCTGGGTTTATTCAAATTACTATTAAAATATTATCTAAAATATAAAAATAAACACAGGTATACTTTTTTAAAAAAAAATTGTGATGTGATATCGATTTTAAGCTTGACGCGCTTTTTACGCCCGAGTTGACGAATAAAAAAAGATCAATGAAATTGTTCGATGAGATATTAAATTAAAAAAAAATTAATTTAGAAACTTTCATTAATTTTTATACAACCAGTTAAATGAAAATAAAATATAAGTTATATTATAAACCTTAAGATTAATCAATTAGCGTTAAACTTTAAATTTTATTTTTACTTACATTCTTCGAACAAAATTTAAGATAGTCTGAAACCAACATTTTATCAAATTTGAACGTCCTAAACAACAAATTGTACATATCGTTTATCCGATTAGATAAAATAGTGGGAACTTCTGTTTTGAAATCCCCAGTGTTGGTTTCCTTTATAATTTGCTATATATAAAAAAATGTAATTATTATATTATTTTAAATAAGTGTATTTTATACACTATAAATTTATAAAAACACAAGCATTCGAATAGTATAAATTTTGGATTTTATTTGAACTAATTTGTATGCAAATTAATGTTCCAACTTCTTGAAAATTAATAAAATATAAATTATCAAATTCTTAGTGCGAGTATCACACTCTTTTGAGACATTTAAAGTTATATTAAAATGCAGTAGGTATTTTAACTACTGTGCTTACTAAAAGGAAATCTTATTACGCTATATAAAGTATCATTTTTGTCGAACTTTTATTATTTGGGAGAATTTATGTATAGCGAACAATAATGATATCCTGTATGCATACAGAATATTATTATGATTACAAGAGATCTCTATAATATGAGCTTACCGCAATTTTCTGTTGACAAGTTGTTAATAAAATCGATTCGAGATTTATTTGTATCAATAATTCTTCTTTTGTTGCTTTTCCACTCAAAACAGTCTTGTTAAGTGTTTTACGGTGATCGGTGAACTCCCTGTGAGAAAAAAAATACAAAGAATTACATTTACAATGCTAATACTATACCTATAGTGTAATTCAAACTTCTTATTATGACTTACGTAAATTCTTCAAAGTTCATAATCCCGTGGGTGGTTAAAAAAGATTTTTCGTCATCTGTCTGTCTCTGTGACATAGTATTAGGATCAGTGGCCATCTCCATTATGAGTAAATAAAAGAGCCACGTTCAAAATCAAACTTTCGTCATCGACGTAAAATTCACGCAAGACTGACAAAAAGCTCTTAGAAAATATCGATCGGAAAAAATATCACTTTCAAGAGGACACACAGCACTTGACGCGAGTGTTTCGAAATGCTGACTGACGCAACCGATGAGAGACCGGCTGGGCGACCCGGTCGGTCTACTGAGTAAATCGCGGGTGTCTGCCGTGTTCGCGGTCGATCGGAAACAATTACCATGGAAGAGAAAATCGACGCATACAGCGATATTGCGGCTGTGTTGTTATCCATAGAATTCTTAATCGTACGAGCGTGTGTTATCATCGCAAATTTTCTTATCCGATAACTGATAACAATGATAAATTGTTAGTTATGCATTTATTTAAACAGACTTAACTTTTATAAACTCAGCTTAACGTGAGCCATTATCTTGATTTCAATACTGACCGATTAAGATGAACTTTGAGAGAAATCAACATTCAATCATTCAGGCCATACAGCTACTTGTAACAGTGATTCGTGGATATTTTTTATTTGTGAATTATTATAAATATATTATTTGGTTTGTACTTTTGCATAATAGGACTTTTGATTTTAATTGGAATTATTTGTTTATTTAGCTTATCAATTTTTTTTTTATTTTAATACTAATAATTTATTCATTGCATATACAATAATATGTAGTTGCAGATCAAAAATATTTGACGCTCAGGACTGATAAAAAAAAAAGATGTCACTATTATGTTCCATCTTCTTTATTGTTCACAGTATAAAGAATAATAATATAGTTACTAAACATCAAAATAATATATTATATAGTTTAATATTCTTTTAAATAACTATAAATCTAATCATAATTCAAAACTTTTTACTGTTTACTACCTAGTTATAATATCTAACATGAAACAAAAACAAATTTTAATTTTAAATACATATATTTAAAAAAAGCTTATTTATCTATCCTTCTTTGTAGCTAAGTTGTTTATCAAATTGATTTATCGTGGACCATTATGTTAGTCAATAAGTATACAATTGAACAGTTACTAAATAATGAATGCACAATATTGTTTTTAATGTGGTTAAAAATTTTAAAATTTTAAGTCAAACTTTGCTTTTTATTTTCGAATTAAACATTGAAGATCTAAAAAAAAACTAAAGGAATCTCACTTTCTTCTTAAATACGGCACTGATTGCGTGTCATTATGTAGGTGTAGATAGCATTGTAAAATGTATTATGAAATAGGTATGATAATCTACATAACATATTTTATAGGCACAATTTTGCTTAATTATACCTTCTTAGTTTTATGCAACTAAACTAAAATATTATTGTCTACAATTAATTTACCAAGAAATTACATCATTTAAAAAATCGAACACTGTATTTTCAAACTGATAAACATAATGTCTTCACATGGATTTTTTATTTATTTATTTATTTATTTTTATGGCACGATACGCGTATACTTCTATGTTTTTATAATTGTTGAAACACACAATGTATGAAGAATATAAATCTAGGCATTATTTAATCAGTTGACTGATGGTAGTAGTTGTACTAGTTATTTCATATATGTTAAAAAGCTTATCGAACCATTGACCATTAATCAAAACTGCTTTGGATGCTAAATAATTATACCATGTACGGTCTAAAAATGTTAGACCATATTTTATAGAAATTCGCCCTAAGGTTACGTCTATGAGCGGTGGGATTTCCCAGTTCACTGACACCCAATTTGCCAATATTTAGATCGCAGACAATCAATATTTATCTCAATTGTTATACCTGCCGGTAACATCACATTTATTATGATATACATTTAAAAAAAGTAGTATACATACCTATTATATATTATTGCTATGTGGTTTCGAGTCAATACTGACTTATTGTATAGAACAGGGAGCTGGAATCCTTACGTAATCCTTATTAACCATTTTTTTAAAGTAAACTTAAATACTTTGTGTTTTCTATATATACCTAAAAACGACCGATCCCTAAAATACCAACCAAAGGTATAAAGTAAATGTTGAAATTACACCGCGCTATGGGGCATAGGACGTTTGCGCATTGCTATTGTTACGAATTACCTTTTTTGTAGGTCATTTACGCATTGTCATAGTGTTTTCCTATCGCTATTGATACAAATAACCTTTTTATAGACCAATTACTCATCGCAAATTATGTATAAAATATCAATAATTTCGAAACTAATTACTTACTAATTATTTACAAAAATAATGGTTAATATTTATACTCAAAAGAAATTACAAAATTATTATTCACATTTACCAAAAACAATATATATATAATTAAATAATCGTCTAGATTCACTAGAATCGTTATAAATTGCGTATACAAAAATATTAAATATAAATATTATCTAAATATTTTTGAACCTGTGCTCCATTACTTTTATTACTATTGTTAGTTATTAGTATTATCTGACCTATACCTATAACCTTTCTATTGTTAAAATTTGCAATGCGCAATCGACCAACTAAATTTCTTACCTGAGGTACTAATGATGCATAAACGACAATCTCCGACGCTGTGGTCGTCAATGTATCACAGTTGATTTCGTAACATGTCACCGTCCTTTTGTGTTACCTGTTCACTCGTCTTAATTCAATCAAAAATATCGTATAAACGACGGCGCATTCATTTTTACCACCCGCTTCCCATACCCGGCTACCCAAAAATTCCCATTCGGTCACCGAAACGCACCTGGCCATAAACCGGGGTAATGCTCGTGATGTATAGCACTGCATGGAGTAGGCTCAACGAGACTAGACATTAGTACTCCATTCCAGTCCCATCGTTAAAACGCCATATTTCCTTTGTCCCCTGGGAACGGTGGTATTGATCTGTTTTATGCGTTTTTGGTGGCGGCTGCCTACGAATGTTCGCGGTTCCAAATCGTGCAGATGGTTTTTACCACCCCCATTCCCCCCCCCGTACAGCACGACCACATTCATTTAAATGGTAAACCTACTGCTCGATATAGGGGATAATTTTACAGTGGTTGTAACGTCTGGCACAGAGCTTATAATATTATGTTTTTATTAAGAATAGATCTATGCCCATATTGTTTTCCACCGAATACAAAATTCGATTTATCACATATATTTAAATCATTAAATAAATGGCTCGCATCGCTAATCAAGTTCATTGTGGCAGTACCTTCATGTATAATGTTTAATTCAACGGTCTTGTAGTCTCAGTCACAGCAAACAAATAACATTAACATAAATTGTTTTATTACATTACATATTCCGATAGCTTAAAATGATATAAAAATATATTTTAGTGATCTACAATTTTCAACGAATAATTTTTCAAGTATAATTTCATAAAAAATTAATAATTTTAATATGCACCTAATTGCTGTAAAAAAATGTAATATTATACAAATATTTATTATTTCGTGTAAATAATAAAAAAAAAGTATAATTTTAACCAATAAATAATATCTAAGTAACTAATAATGCAAATTGAACACTAATTATTCATATTTTAGACATTGGAATAGTTCTAAATTTTATATAAAATTATTACGATCTGGATCAAACTAAATGAATATTGCTTGGTTGTTTTTTTCCAATTAAAAACCAATGTTCACTATTTTACATGTTCTTTATTACTTTATACATATTTATTTATAGGTATTGATTTATAAATTGAAATATAATATTATAACCATGTGCCAAAAAAAAGATACTTTTGAAGACATGATGTGTTATATATGTGCGTCGTGTATTCGTGTTATAATGTAACACATGTCTATTTGAAATATTATTATCGCTTAAACGTACACAATTCTAAATTCATTTAAACTAATCTCAAACATTATACTAAAGTCTATTTATTTTTCATCAGATATTTTAAATATATAATATGCTGGAAATATTTATATTTGTTTTATAATTGTTATAATTATAGGTAAAGTGATATATTGCCATCAATAGATAATAATAAAGATAAAATAAATAATTCTACAAAACTAATTTTATTTTATACTATAATCATGTTATTGATAAGTTATAACAAAGCTGATTAAAGTCTATTGACATACTATTTGAATCAAAGTACAATAGTAAATGTAAAGCAAATAAAGTTACAAAATCTATTATTGATTTTTATACCAATATTATTAATTTCTTGATAACAAAATCGGATCATTTCATTATCTATACATAATATATATAATTATTTAATAAATGTGAACTTAATGAACTTTGGTCCTATTAATTAATTTACTTAATCATTTTTTATAATTAAATACTACATTAGATATATTATGGTATACATTGCTTTATATGTATTTTATATTTTTAATTTTAAACGTCAAATAGGTTAATAGGTATATTCTTATAGTTTTTATATGACGACTGGTCATTTAAAAATAAATACTAAATGAAGCAAATAATTATATATTCTATTACTTTCAACAAAAAAATAATAAATACCTTTTGAGCATAGCTGGATAACCTGTTTAAACGTTTTGTTATGTTAAAAAAACCAACTAAAGTTAACATACTAAGTAAAATATCAAACGGAATTAGAAAATTATAATCTATTTTAAACCATAGTGTAGTTTATATTAAAATTAATTACAAATTGTAATTTTAAACCATATGAATATTTAAGTCTCAAAAATTTAATTAAGATTTTTCCATATTATGATTTTATTACCAAATTAAATATTTAAAGTTCAATTTAATTCAAAATTTGAAGTTGAACCATCAATTTAAAATCAAATCAAGTCCAAAACAATGTCCGTTCGTAAAAAGATTCTCTGCCTACGTAGTTCTTTATAGGTGTATAAGTTACATAAATATTTGCTTTAACAATAAATTTTTATATGCATTTAATGTTTGTACATTATTTGTTGATAAATATTATAGTGTCAAGTCTGTAAATCTTTATGAATGAGATTACGACTAAATAATTAAAATAAATTGCATGATTTGCTAAATTTAACGTTTCTAGTGCAATTTTCACAATAAAATCTGATTTTGTTCTAAATCAAGATGTAAATGGTCTCGGACCATTGTATTTACCTGATTACCTGAAAGGTGTACACAAAATAAAAAAAGAATCAATACATATTAAAAAATCGATAAAGATAGTTTCACTCAGAATATAAAATAATTATTTTATATAATATACGATTTTTTTATTTTTCGAAAGATAACCTAGTCTTCATAAATATTCAGAATTCCCACTCGATTTTTCTCTATGGTACTGAGCAAGACTTATAAAACAATTTCGGCTTTCAATAGAAACTGCAAAACAGTCTTGAATAATGCCTTAAATATATTATTTTCTTATTTTTATTATTACATTTTTTTAAATAAATGTTACCGTATATTGATTTTAGATTACAATATATAATAAGCCTTGTACGGTGTGTACATTTACTATTTACAAAATTATAACTTTTTGTGTAATGGCTAAACAATTCTTAAATTAATGAATTTTCATGATTATTTAACAAATTTATTTCACAAAATTATATTATGATAATTTAGTTATAATATTCACATACTTATCTATATTATTACATTTAAAATGCTAATTCTGAAATAGTTTATATAATTACATCACATCGCTTAAGCCGGGTCTATACACGGCACACTATTGACACTTAAATCATTTAAAGGACCACCCAACTCAAAAATTATTCTTTGATTTAAATTATAGTATATACTACGACGAATAAAATGATACCACTAAAATTCGTTATTGATAATCCGTTTGCTAGTTATAGTAAATTTTGACGTTGCGCGTTTCGTTTGCCGCGGCGGCGACTATATAGAATACACGGCAATATTTATCCATTTTTGGTTTAACGTAAAATATTAAATCACTGCTATTGAACTTATTTTTTTCGAATGAACTAATCAAATGTATTCAAGACTAACTCATAATCTTTATATTCGTATAATTATATTACATTTTGGTTGAATATTAATGAAATAATAACAATTATATTATAAATTATAATACTTCACCGTCATAACTCATAAGAGTACTGCTAGATAATAATATTAAGCGAGCCCTCATTCACTTATAGTATTAGCTACGAGTTAAAACTAAAATAGCTAGTTTGGACGTAAAAATCTATAGATACACGATGTCACAATCGTGAAAACAATATTACACGCGTTTACTGCAATGAATATATGGCAAATTCATAATATAATTTATTTTAGTGTTATTTTTTCTAAAAGATTAAACTAAAATGTGATATAATTATACGAATGGAAAGATTATGAGGTATTGTTAAATACATTTGATTAGTACATTCGAAAAAAGATTAAGTTTATTAGCAGTTATTTTACGTTAAACCAAACATGGATAAATATTAGTTATTATCGTGTATTATGTATTGCCACCGTAACTAAAATTTGTCTATGACTATTCGTTCGTTAGTTAGGACAGGGCTATACACGGCGTATACCGTCGAATTCAAGATTCATTGTCTTATATCAGAGTAGCTATACACGACGGATGTAATACGTCGCGGATGTTTTAGTTGTATCATTATCTTAGTTAGATTCTATTCTATTTATTATGCTAATAAAATAATCATTGATTTTTTTTGAACTGGATGGTCCTTTAATTTGATACAATAAGTTGTAAAATACGTACGCTCAATTTTATTTCTTGAATTTTACTAACTACATTTATGAGTAAGCTGTAAGTAGACATGTACACAGTTTCACTGCGTTTCAAATCTTTTTGTATATTATTTTCCAAAATATTTTATTATGCGTACATTAAATTAATAAGGTATATATTATTTGTTGAATGACAAAAATGTTTTGAAAAAATACGAAAAAATAAATTATGCTTCCGTCATCGGCGTCATCTGAATGGATGCTTATTGTCTAACCACAACATGTCTAGAAATAACGATAAGATTTCCATACTGAATGTGTAGTTACTAGTTTCCAGCTGTTTCCACTGACCGGCAGCTGCAGGCTATAATCCTTTTACAAAGACATATTATATTATAGTATGTGGCATACGCTATTGCAAGATTATAGAATAATGGCAATAGAATTGCTTAATTTCCATTCTACATAAATATAACTATATATTATGTGATACTAAAATATGATGACCGCAATAATTTTACTTTCCGTTCAATGTCGTCTATAATATTTGTCGCTCGGCAAGGAAATTAAGAATCGATTTTCATTATCATTTCGATAACTGTGTAACGCACGACGTAATGACAAAATAAAAATTTTAATAAGCATACATTAAAAACGCGCGGTCTTTTGTATGAGATAATTCTCGCGTTTATACAACGATTAATCGCTGAATATCCAATTATTCACAAAATGAGCTTAATCGTAGAACCATTACATTTGTGTACTTTGTTTTAATAATTAAATCGTGGAGTCGCTGTGAATGAGTCAAAACACTTAAATCATTTGTATAATTGTAAATTATTTAACGTACGGATGACTTTTACAATATAAATTCAATATATAATTAATATAAAATGTCATCACTCGTCACTCACCAGTTATTTACTTACACTTATTTTTATGGCAAAAAGAGTAGACAGGTTTCCATGAGTACATTGATCTTTCTGTAATAATAATATACACAAGGTATACTTACACATAATGACGCAAACAGACATGGCGCGTGCGTATTTCACGTAAGCATGGCATCTATGTATGTTGAACATACAAAGAACGCGAAGGGCAGTGTGGAGAGTTTACAGAATGTGCCATGTTATTTCAAATCGATTTTATACTCGCACACATAATATTTCATAGAGTTAGAATAATTCTAGTATTCAACAGATATTATGAATTATTAGAGTACAAATGATACCATTTGTTAAATACTTAGCAAAACTGTAATTAATTGTAACAGCTGGTGTCAGATAAAATGTTATAGATAGTATAATAATATGTGATATATGTATATAATACATAAATTTATAAACAATAAGTAAATGATACTATAATATTTAGAATACTATTAACTATAAAACATTTTGAATAAAATATTTGTGTTTTAAATTTCATTATTGTTTAGAAAGTTAAAACCATTTTTTTTTGTCTTACACACAATTTTGGATATTATTACCAATTATTGTAATCTCTTTTTAATCATTTTTTTTAAGTATCGTCCAAATTATGTTAGTCCAAAAATGAATGTTTACTGATTAATATTGTATTTTATTATTATACTGGATACGAGTATCTACTAATCACAATTTAAGATATAACTTAAACCGTGCTAGTGATTCATTTATACTAGCTACACCTAACATAATGACATAACATTCTACTTAGACATAGCCCAAAATAGCGGCAGTAAGTATATTTGAGTGATACTCTGATACATTCTTGAAATTATTATTTTCGTAAAATTTTAAATGTATTTTTTTTCAGTGTTTTTTCATATAATATACACTCTAATACTCTATTTACTATTCTTATAATATAATTATAATATAATATAAATTATGTTGTTCAAAACTTGTTTATGAATTAACACAAATATTTTTGATGAATCGTAATAAATAATGTAGGCATTCAAAAACGTCTCGCCCAAAAATGTATGGATAACCAACTATAAATAAGTTTACCACTTTACGACTTGAGATATTTATGAACACAATTTAGTTATTACAAACGAATACATTTTACCTGTCATAATCTCAGGCGATTAGTTGAACAATTATAATAACTTAAATACTAACTGCTAACGGTAATATCGAATGACTACGTTTTTGTTTTATCTAATTACAATAAATAGGTAATTTAATAGAGAGTTGTAATATAAATATCGAAACGATTATGGATACATTTTGTACAAAACACAGTATACGATATGAGTACACCGCTGTTCTATACAACATTTCCGCAGTTCCGCCAAACAAAAGATGTCATCCTTTACCAGTTTTTTGAAACATAAAACACAAATGTTAACGCGCTATAGAAAACTACCGTAGCACGGTAAACCTAATATGTATTATATAGGCGTTAGTAATGATAAAAAAAAATTACTTATGAAACAGTATTAAACGTAAAAAATGCTCATTTACGACACATAATTTATTGTCGTCCCCTATAATTATTCTCGATATTTGTAATGACGATTAATATTATTGTACAACAGTCGTTGTGCAACGAAACGTTTGTTGTTTTTAATGAGGGCAATGAAACAGGATCTGGCAACAGCGCAACGCAAACAGAAATCCATAATGCAGTGCGAAATGCGATAGGCGCCGGGCCAACGGAAATGCGGAATACGACCGGGAAGAGTATATGTCTGTCTCTCTCTTACGCTCCAACGCGGCCAACGGATTGGCCGTCGCGTTTCCTCTCTCGCGGTCTTGTTATTATTATTATTATAAATACGCTTTGTCTGGGTGTCCGCCTGCCGCGGCCATCATCTGTAGCGCGGTTGAAGGACGCGGCGTTGCCGTATGTTGCACCGCTCCGGGTCTGCGACGTTGCCGTCCAGTGCGCAGTCGCGGTAGTTTTCTGTGATCCACGCATTGATTAATTAATTTCAATGGGCGGAGAACGCAGAAGATAATGATATTATAAGTGTTACATTTTTGACACTTTCGTTCGATATTGTTTTCTCGTCTATTTTGTTTTCGTTAATATCCCGTCGAAAACATGATAAATGTAATCACTCCTTTAGCCGCCACCAAATGTTCACAGCAGACATAATAGCGATTTCATCAAACTTCCATATTATTTTATCCGAGAAGTCGAGCTAGGTATATTCAACTGAATCACCGTCTATTGTCTAGTGAACATCTATATGGAGGGGGAATAACACAAAAAACTTGGAAAATGCCGCTGCTCGATGCCGCTCTGTATACAGTATTGTACATACGTAACTTTCTTGTATATTTAAAATGTAATTGGAATTTATTTATTCCGTAATAAACAATATTATTGTTATATAGGATTATTTTCCTACTACCAAACCCCGGGTGCATATTATGACATTTATTGTTTTTTTTAAATGTAGTTACATTGTTAAAACAGTTTATGTAAAAGCAGTGAACCGGATCTAGTTATTACTAATTAGTGATTTACAGTTTAGACTATTTTCCGAATTGCAGATACGGTTATTCGGACTGCAGTCTTTGTGCGTCAAAAAGCCTATGACTCGGCTGAAAATTAGAATGCGTACATACCCCGGCAATGAAATACCACGGTAGGAATCTACATTATACCCGATAGAAATATTGCAATATTCTCATTGATATTAAACATTTTTATGCAGAATTGCATCAAAAAGTCAAAAACATGTAATTATTTATTATTTATTGCTTCACAAAAATCAAAAACGTAATAGATTATAGTCATGGACCATTCAATATTGTTTATGGAAACTATTTGCTCACTATCATATTCCTTGAACAACTTAACGTTAAAAAGACATAATATTCATTCAATGTGTTCATCATACTATTGTGCTATGTTCACGAATTAAGATATACCTACTTATTATACGAATTTAGCAGTACCTTAATAATTTTGTTTTTCTTAATTCTTAATTCGTTTTTATGTTTAAGTATCTAAATGCCCAATGTTCGAACAATCATCTATATACTATATTAATATATATATATATATATATTAAATATTAATATGCGATAAATCGAATTTAAAAAAAATTATAATATTGGCTGGTTTTACAATTTACGGGATGGAGAGGCGATATACGTATCGCTCCAGTGACCTTTTTGTACTGTTTAATGCATATCGTCCATATCGATAGAAAATGAAAAGCTTACATTATAATTTATATTATGAAAAACGTATTATAGCACAACAATAATATTATCAAACATGAATTCGTCTACTATGAATTGCGACAGGCGTTATCTTATCATTGTATATAAAGGTTATCACAGTTTTCGTATATATCTATAATTTAGTCTTTTTCACTATTCGTCATTTGATAATTAGGTTCATAGTTTCATAAATTTCAAATTTGCTTTTCAATTTTTTCTTTTTGTTTTTGATCGTATTAAGACCGTTTAGTGTAAAGTATTACATCATAAAAATAAAAACAGCTTATTTTTACAATCATAAAGAGTTTTAAAGTTTCTGTTTTTTGATAAAAATTTTAGTTTATAAAATATACTAACCATATTTCAATTGTCAAAAATGAAAAAGTCCTTAAAATATTTTTCTCGGCTCCTAAATATTATAAAATTTTTGTTTCTCTCCCTTTGAGTTTATACTGTAACTGATTAGGTGTTAGAATTAAAGCATAGTTACTAATGTAACTTTTTTTTGATATTAGTATTTATATATTGGTTATTATAATAACTACACTACTTTTATTGTATATTGTTTATTTTTAGTTTTTTTCTCACTGTATTTACCATTTATTCATTTCAAAAGTAAATATTTTTAATGAAAAACTTAGTTTATGATATTATAATAATAATAACGTTACCTAAAGGCTTGCCAGTTAGTAACTCTATGCTGGTGTGTGTTTATAAAAAAAAATGTTTTACACTTTATTCTTTAATTATGGCTTTAATATAATTCTTGTCTCCGGTGTTTGTGCTTTACTGTGCAGTCCATATCCATTGATATTAAATATATGGATACGAAATTCCGTCTTTAAGGTAAATATAAAAGAGAAATAAACAGTAGTTCTCACTCTCATAGAAACTTCTAAGCGATGAACAAACAAACATTCAAACAAGAAAGAAAAGAGATATCGTGGTTAACAAATGCTATCATTTATGTTTGCTTAGAATTTTTTATATAATGCCGCATCCATAAGTTTAATATCAATAATGCAAATAACATAGCACAATAGTCCACTTAGATAACATTTATAGGATTTAATTTTTAAGTATTTAACTTATAATAAAAGATGTCATAGGCCATTATTTATAATTAGGGCTGTGAATTTAATGCACAAAAAAACCTTAAGAAATGTATTTATGTAGTAAAAAAAAAAAAAAATTATAATAGCGTTGATTTTATTTAAATTTTGATTTTAAAGTTGATTGATTCTTTTAGAATAGAATATATATTTTACAAACAAACAGATAATACAATACTTTAAATATATAAGATTAATTTTAATTGTACATCTTCCTTAAGCTAATGCTTGTGTTGAAGGTGTGAGTTCATAAAATAGTTAGATATATAATTAATTTCTATAAATACTTAATTAATATTAGGTTTATTATATATACATTATACATTTATAAATTCATTATAAATTAATCTTCTTTAATATAGTATACTTAAAATAGTTATAATTATTGAATTGATGAATATTTATTTCCATTTGTCTGCAAAGTGAAATAGCACAGTTTAAGCAACTTTTGTCACCAAATTACTTTTTACAATTTGGAGCAATTGTATTTACATTTTTTTTAAATCTTGTATTATAATTATGATTACAAGATGGTAAGTACACTTTATGCTTAAAATTTAATAGTAAAATAATTTTATAAAGTAGCTTATCAAGATCTAAGACATTTAATTACTTATCAATAGATTTAGTACTAGTCAGAATAGGAAATTTTAAGATAAATTTAATAATTTTATTCATAGTTGATTTTAATTCGTTCAAGAGGATTTTATAGGTGCCATCCAAAATCTCAGTACCAAATGAAATAATTGATTGAACTAGGGAAATATATATAATTCTAAATTGTTGTCTGTCGAGGATATATCGTAGATCTTTAAAAACATAAAAGAATTTACGACTCGTGTTTATAATATAATCTATATGTACGTTCTATTTTAATTGAAAATCAATATATATTCCTAAATATTTGGTAGAATAAATTCTTTTGATATTATAATGAGGACAATTTGTTGGAATATTGTTAAGATGAGAACCATTTTGGAAGCTTAATTTTCACTGTATACCATGGTTTATATTTTGAATATTAAAGATTATATGTTTATTATTTAAATTTAGTTCTAAATACCTTATTTTTTAAGTTATGAAGTTCTTTGGTATTATCCACAGAGATTTTAAAGAGCATTATTGTTCCAAAATGGTCCGTGATTTTACATTTTGGAATAAAGGCTTGAATATTATCACTAGTAATAGTTTTGGTAAAAATATGATCTATACTTGAATTAGTGTTATTTGAAATAAGAGTGTATTTTTGGTAATGATTTGAATTGCTTAATAGTTAATAGTAGTTTATTCATGATATTTTATTATACTTAATAAATTAATGTTAATATATCCCTATTTATCTATTGTTTTAACTAATTTGTCTATTAAATGTATTAATTTTATTAATATTACTTTCACATGTTAGTTTCATAATATCTATCATTTATACAATTATTTTGAACTAAGTTTGACAATTGATTAATTATAATTTATAATAGAGTTTTCAATTTATTAATTTATATTTATCATGCACCTATTAAAATTTATATAGAATTTTTTGTTCATTTTATCTTAACTTAAATGAATTCTGATATTGTGGGATTTCTCTAACTTTATTTTTTCAAGTACCTTCTATAAATTGTATACATGTTTTGAACAAAATAAGATCTAATCACAACTCATAATTATGATTAATGTTCTTTGGAAAAAGCAAAAGTTTGATGACAATCGTTTTAAATTCTGATCAAAATGTTGATTTAGGTTTAGATGTGCATTGCTTAAACTATGAACAGATAAGTAGATGAGCTCAATTAATGATTGTAAAACTGCATTCTAAGCCTAAAATGATTAAACATTAACACTGACCTTGAGAGACTTTCATTACCATTAGTCCTCTAACAAATAATAAATTTATTAATAAGTTTCATAGTAAAGATGTATAGTAACTTTTAAGAACTGACTTATGAGCACTAAGTTCTTTAAATAATAAATTACATTAAATATTTTTTTTCCATGGTCAATTAAAATGCTAATCACATAAAGAGTAATTTTAATCAATTTGTTTTACATAAATTGATATTTTTATAAATGCACTTAAATTATAGCAATTAAAATATTTTAATTTAAATATCATTAATGTTTTAATGTCTTTTTTTTTTATAGGACAACATTCTTCCTCAGTAGATTTATACTTACTGAAAGTTCACAAAAAAAAAAATTGGTTTAAAAGTTGTTGCTGGAATTTAACAAAATGAATTAACATAAGTGATAAAATATGAATTTAATTTAAATATTTTTTTTTTTTACAGTCACTAAATTTTTAAAAAACTAAATAGAACTAAATACATGTTCATGCTCACTAAATGAATTCACTTCATAAAATTGATTTGAATATCTAATTTAATAAAATCATAGGAAAAAATAATAACACAATAACATTAATGTATAGGTTATTAGTGTTAAGTATTTTATCAAAAAGAATTTACCTATCATCTCTGATCAAAATAATTAGTATGAGCGCTTTCAAAATAGTAGAGCATCTTCTTTAGCCCCCTGCAAATTTCGAACACTTCTAACACAGGTTAAATTAATATAAAGCGATTTTTTAAATTTTGCTTGTTAAAAATATTTCTTTTGGTAGAAGAATTAATATTATGTGCTAATGTTTATCATTAATTTAATAAGGAATTATCAAGTTGTATAGTGTATATAATCTATCTAAATATTAATTTAAATTTATATTCATTCATTTTTAAAATATAATAAATTATTATTATAGTAATTATACAGTAAACGCAGAAATGGTCTTCGTGGAAACATCAATGGTTAGATCGTTACATAGAAATGTACTGTAGATCAGAATTTAGTGATATTTTATATATTATTTTGATAGAGCTCCATTTTTAATATTAGATTCTGAACGGGGTGATGAATGTATTGATTTTACAATGATGTGTGTTTTTATTTTTGTATCTGTCATAACGTTTTGGAGTAGATATAATGCTTTGACTTTTGACTTCAGCCCCTCTTTGAAAAATAAAACTCATCTAGTTGGTACTTAGGGGGATCAAAAGAAAAAAATTTGCAGTAGTTTTCAAAAGCATCAGGAAAAACGAGAAATTTTACGTATAATCAGTTTTCCACAAAGTTTTTTTATTTTACTGTAACTTAAAAATGAATCAATGTAAATACTTAAATTATTTATCAAATGTTTATATTTGCATTATGTATTTGCGATTAAATTTTCAACATTTTTTGACTTTTTTTAAGCTATTTATAGACAATTAAAATTTTTGATTTTTTTAAGTTTTTTTTTTAAATGCCTATAAAATAAATTGGTAATCGAAAAAAGCTTTAAAATTTGATACAAGGTTTATTATAAGTTGTATTTATCGTAATAAAAAAAAAATAAAAAATCGTTAATCACAATTTTTGTTTATAAATCGCAAAAATTTGCAAAAAATGTTGAAGTTGAAAATTCATAATATTTTTATGATTTATACCTAAGGTTGAAAAACCCAATACTAGGTTTTTTCTATAACTGTTTTTTCAAATAACTATAAAAAAAAATTCAAGAGTCAATATAGAAAAATTTTATGAGCGTACGAATTAAATTTTTTACGAAATTATGTAAAATAACGATATATTACAATATTTAGGTATAGACAATAATATAATATTATATCCTGGACAAATCATCTTCGTTCAGAATCGTTTTTCGCATACAATGATATACAATCATTGCATTCAAATTTAACACATCCATTAAATTGACCTACTCTCCATCTCTACTACACAGCAGAGTGACCACCCTTTTTTTTCTTTAAAAATAATTTTTTTAGTTATGCTTACCCTTCGTAATACTATAAATCGATTAAATTTGTGTACTAGACATGATTAGACAATGTTTTTTATTGGTTTGTTAACATTCACCATAATCAGGCACGTATTCAGGGGGAGGGTTTATGGGATCTAGATCCCTCCCCGATATTTTTCCGTACTTACGTATATAATTACGATCCTTAGAATTTAAATCAAAATAAAATACTTTGTTATTAAATAATATTTTTTATTGTATTGTGGTATAAAAATAAACCATTGTAGAATGATCGAATTTCGAATATTATAAAGCAGACGTCACACCCGCATGTGTTGTCTCTGTCTTACACACGTATGACATTATAAATGTTCGTTCACCAGTTTCAATACTGTGCTTTTAGTTTCAATATTAGAGTGAATTGATCTATTATTAAACTTTTAAGTATGAATATTATCTGTATTCTCTCGTTGGTTTTTACAATATTCTAATTTTTATGTGAATTATGAACATTTTCAAGTATTTAATATTTTCATACTCATAACTCATTTAAAAATTAAAATATCGTTAAAAACCAACGAGAAAACACAAATAATGTTTTTACTTAAAAGTTTGATAATATGTCAATTCACTCTAATATCAAAACTAAAAGCACGCTGTTGAAACTGGTAAACGAACCGATTTAAACAAAAAAATGTTGTTTTGTCGTCAATTGAAATACTATTGCCAAAATAAATTTTCCTTTAAACGAAAATGTTTCAAAACTTAAAAATCTAAACATATATTACGAAGATCGTGTATCTGAAAACGTTGTTAGATCTGAATTTTTATTATGGTGTGAAAAATGGGTAAATGTAGAAAAAAACCTACTGAAATTATAGATGTTTTGGATGCATGTGATCAGAAGTTTTACGCAAACATACATTTTTTATTGAACATTTTGACAACACTACCAGTTTCTACAACAGCAGTGAATGTTCATTTTCAACACTAAAACGCTTATAAACATAGCTTCGTAATCAAACTGAAAATGAGCATTTAACGGGACTTGCTCTTCTATCAGTACATTGGGAAGTGTCTATCTCAACAGATGAAGTATTTGATATAATGGCTCAAAAAAAAAACAGAAAATTTATATTATAGACATAAGTTGAAAATATTTAATAACTAAAGACTGTTCTGTATTACAAAGGTTTTAAATTTTCAGTTTATAAAAAAAATAAAAGGTTTTGAATATTAATCATGTATGAAAATTGTATTAAAATTTATTTCGACACCCCCCCCCCCCCCAAAAAAAAATAAAATAAAAATAAAATCCTGGCTACAGTTAGATTCAATCAGTGACGTATTTACAACTTATTTTTTTCTTATAGTGGGAGAGAGTGAAAAGTTTATTACATTATATATTTTTATGTGTATAAATATATAGCGAAATTATAAAATAAATCACGTTTTCTGTTCTTATTCGCAAAATCATTGATCCTTAGGGAGAGGGGAACCTATCGGAGAAAAAAAATTGAAATTTAATATATTGCATTTTTATCTAAACAGTAGCGTATTTAGGAATCATATCGCGTTTCATGTACACGATAAAATAGTACTTCTTTTCCATTAACATTTAACAACTACAACATAGACAAAGTTATTATGTGTTAGGTGACGCTATAGTCCTCCATAATTCCATGAATAATTTCCCAATAATTTGTCAATTATTAACGGTCAAAAACGAGTTTTGTCATAAATTTGTTTATACCTACCACTCAAATCCCTTAAAATATTGAGTAGCTTCATAGTTACTAAATGTGTACAATGTTAAAAATGTCATCCTAATTTCAGCACTACATTTTTAAAGACTAAATACCAAGTACAGCGTAGTTTTCTTTAGCTCACATATGAATTCAATTTTCTTAACAAAAGTCCACTTATAATGATAACTGAGAGGGTTACTGGAAAATATTTAATACCTGACCCGGATCGAATTAGCTAGAGAAAAAGCGATTGCAATAAAAAATACTCATGCCCTCAACGAGGAAGGTTACCTGACCAAATGGGATGGTCGTGACAATGGCCACCGATCTATGTAATGTTGTAATTGAGGTTATTTAGGTAATTTAAATTTTTAAAAAATGACTAAGTGTGCCGTGAGTCAAAAAAAATTGGTAACTTCTGAATTAAAAAAGTACAAGCAAAGTATTCGCGAACGACATACGATACGTCGATACCGCAAAAATATCTTTTTATCTACCCGATTTCACAAATGTTTGACATAAAACAAGATTTTTTTTATTTTACCTGAATATAACGTGATACCATACAAAATACAAAAATGACTGTAGCGTTGCCAGCAGTGGCGAATTTAGGCGAGACCGGGGGCTTGAGGTCCGGACGGTAAATTTTGAAAGCTTGGCATTAACATTTTTGATTTTTCTTTCTAATAATTATTAACAATCGTTTGGATGTCTAAAATTATTTTTAAAATAACATTTTCTGCCAATGTCATAAATTTATTTTTGCAGATTCGTATGATTAAAAAGGTACCCTTTCATCGTTTTGACGAGGTGGCGGGGTTGGACCTTCGATCTGACATCGATTTCGCTTGAATTTTTGGCAATCGGAACAACTGATATTGGCAGTTCTTTGTGCAAAAAAGTACGTAGAAAATAGCCACCGCCGTTAAGTTAAAGTTTACCATTTTAAAATGGTCAATATTAATCAACATATATACAACGCAAAAATAGCCGGGTTGCAACTCGGATATACTGTACAAACATAATTCGGATTAAACCTTTTTCGCAATTATTTTTAGAAAGTATCTACCAAGTATGCAACCAAAATTTTAATTTTGGGAGTCACTTTATATATTTTATTTTATTTTATCGAATATTTTATTAATAGGTACCTACAAACAAATTTTAAAATGATTACCATAACGTATATACTAAAAATATAAACTTATCATTGATATTGGATACTTTGAACTTCGATCAACTTTATACCTCTATGTACTATGGAACTCAGAATTTGGTACTTGTCCAGGGCAATTGCCCTTTTGAACCTTCCTAAATATGTTATTATTTCTAGGTATAAAGTAGGTTTATTAAAAAAAAAACGAAAAAGTATTATTTAGTATTTACGAATTTTGATTATTTTTTATTTCCTGTCACACTGAATCATAGATAAAAGATAATGTTGTGTGAATTGAGGGGCATAGTATATTTTGACATAATTTAAGAAAATTTTAACGATAGGCGAATCATAAAATAAATATATATAAATATTAGACATATTAAGATTGAATAAAAATAAGAGTAAAATATAAAATTTACTTTTGTTAAACGTTAGGCAGATTAAATTAATAATAATACGAATGGGTGAGATGACTAGTGAGATATTGAAGTAATACAAAATACTATACTTTTGGCGCAATTTATTATAAGTAATAATATAGTTAGTGGCTTAATATTTTATTATCAGCTGATAAAATATTCAAACAAATAATAACAAGTATTTAACAAATAAATTTGCACAGTATTTATTCATAATTTAATTAAATAATAATATAATTAAAAATCTGTTTTATAAAAATGTAAGACCAATAAAAACTGTGTTTTATAACCTACTTTGAAAATAGTACGTTTTGAAAAAAAATGAAGAATTGGAATGTTTTTGCTCTATTTTATCAAATTAATAAACTATTTTATACGGGAAATAAATACTACATTTTGAAGTAGTTTGGAATTAAATAGTTACTTTTGTTTTAATCTTGACTTTGGAAATAGTTCATTTTGTCGTAACACATGAATTTTGGATTGATTTTTTAAATAGTAAGTTTATACAAAATTTGATGGTACCATTCGACTCCCCGTCTTTTTTTCTGTAAAAATCAAAATAGATATAGTTAACTTAATATTATCAATTTTAGGAGTAGTACGTTTTAAATATTATCCCTCAACTAAGATTTAAAATGCATAGTTATAAATTATATATTTTATGATTCGGATATAATATTATTGGGTATATCTTCGAAGTTATTTTTACAATTCTTAATTAGAAGTAGTTATGCAGTTATTTTTACTGTTCAGTGTTTAATATTTCAAATATTCATAAGCTTGTACAAAACCCACATAGCCACATGCGATAAATATCATTTTACAATTATGTTATTAATAATACAATACACGTTATGTTAAATTTTAAAACTGTTTTTTTATTATTTCAATAATTTGATGAACTTATACTATCTAGATATGTAGTTTATTTTTATAAAGAACTATTCCACTACTTTTTACACATATAATGCTTATTAGAATAAATGATTGTGTCATTGTGACGCTGTTACAACAAACACACATATATCTATTAAAAACACATTATGTTAAATAAATATCTGAGAAAAAAAACATAGAGTTAAATAATTATGGTACCTATATTAATAGTGTCACTTTTTGTTTTTTTTTGAGGAGTCTAATAAATTAAATAACAATATGAAACAAGGATGCGAGAACGTATTAGAATATGCTTATATCTATAGCTTCTATTATAAAGGTTTTTTAGAAATCATAGATCATTGTATCACAAGAACAACGTATTTATATATTCTACTTAAAAAACTATATCATCATGGCAACAATTTTTTAGTACCTAACTATTATTATAATTCCTTAAAACTAAAAAAAATATAGTGATGCTTTTTACCAACAGTCAGACCAAAAATTGGGCTGCATTTAAAATCAGACTGGGGCAAATTTTTACTTATTGCTACATCACTCCCACCATCAGAAAACGTCACTGAATTGTAGTAAAAATAATAAAACAATATAATCATTGGTACAAACGCCGTTGTTCAAATAAATACAATATAAATAGCTTCAGTATAAAAACCATACAAATAAATACCTGCAGAAACCAACGAAAAAAATTAATTTGATTGAAGAGAAGACTGATATTTTTCTATATATAAAGGTCAGAGATGATAATTAAACGGTTGATTGACTTTTAATTCGTCAATTTGTTAATATTTAAATTTTAACTATGAAGTATTTTTATTTCAGATACTATAAGCGTTTCATTTAAGTTTATATTTATTAATATTTATGTTACATGGGCTAATTAGTAATTATTATTAATTGGTTATCTATTATTAGGATGGTGCGGCTCCGGTAGTAATAATGGAATGGCTCATAATTTTTATCTATAATTTTATTTTCAACACCTGGGATTAGTTTTAAAATTTATTATTATACGATTATATTCATTACATACAATTTGTCTCTAAACAACCTAAACTTAAACAAATTTTTATAAAAATAACTTCATGACGAAAATTTTTTACCCTTGAAATATTAATGCTATAAGCATATGCTTACTTTATTTTTTGGGAAATACACCACTAGTCGAACACTGGAAGGATTAACTTTCCCACGAAATAACAGTATCACCAGAATGATTAATAAATAATGCATCAAATGAAAACAACTCAATAATTATTATTTCTTTTCAAACCTCGCCACACAAAATATGTTTTACCCAATTAAAATCAGATTTATTTTATCACTCCAACTCTGTAATTTACAATTTTAATTTTAATTTTTTCCTATCGCTTTTGTATTAATGCGTAGCCTGTAAGATCTTAATCTAATTTTGAGAATTACGGGACTTTTCTGTTGGTGAAGTTTAATTCCATTTAAAAGTATACTATGATATGGTCAACTATTTGATTATTAAATGTAACTATTAATTACTATTAATTAACCTATTTGCTTTGTTGGATACTACATATATTTTATAGCCCATATAGTTCAGATGTCTGCAGATCCAAATCCAAAATTGAATTTTAATAATATTTCTTACTTTTTTAGGTATACATATATAAGAAAAGTTATAAGGTATTTAAACTAAAAACATATTTATTTTAAAATAAAAACTGTATAATTATAAGAAAATATTTTTCAACAATATTAACATAGGTATTCGAAAAAATTAAGTCATAATTGGTACTCTGTTATTCTAGATTAATATTGTTCAACCATTGATTGTTATCATAGTTCATAAATATTATAAATTGAGGTCAGATCATAACATTGTAATGTAGCAAAATATTATATCAGATTTACTGCTCTCTACAATTGTTATTAGTATTGTATAATAATAATATAATATTGTATAGGTAATCCAAATTAGGTGTAGGACAGTTCTTTCCTTGTGATAATGGCCAGATTTTATCTTCTGGAATAACAATTAGGGACAGTGCGAGTTTACTAAATAACTGTATTATTGAAACCTGGTTAAACTAGAACATATAATAATTTTGATAATTGTTGAATAAGTATTCACAAAATATGATGTGTTCAATTGGTCTTCTTTACATTTCTTTAAATTACATTCCAACACTGTTATAGAAATACATGATTAATCGATTTACATTTCCAATAACAATATGATGCAATAATTATTGAACACAATATTATCCTATTTAATACTTTATTTCTATGTTCAATAATAATTTGAAATATTTTTGTTTAAAACACAGTTTCAAAAACTTGTATATTAATATCAGTTATAAATTTTTCAGGATTTAAATCTTAAAAATTGCATTTATTTGATATATATATATGGTAAGTACTAGCATACCTGTCTCGGCTCTGCCCAAACGTGAGTGTGAGCAATCACAGGTAGGTATCTAGAATACGCAGAATAAAACCTTTTTGTTAATGTATTGCATCCTAAGCAAAAAAAAAAGTTCACCTTATTAAAAAAAAGTGAAATTTACAAAATTTCTGTATACACAATATTTTTTGTTTTATCCGTCGTCGGCAGTAAAATGAATTAATTCACGGGATTTCCGGTTCTGGAAAGAGCTACGTATGGCTGACCATGCGAAAAACAATCTTCGCGCAGATCAACTCCCACACATGATGCTTCGATCACATTATTACGCAAAGCCGTAACTTGCAACCGCGTTTCGTTGCACAATCTGGGAGGGTTCAGATTTCGAAGCAACATAATCAGAGTTCCTATTTTCAATCGCAACTTGTACTGTGGAAATGCAGGGGTATCTAATGAATTAAGAAATTCGGTTGGAAAATTTGTTGCTTCAGCAGCCGGCACCGAGTCTTAAGCAAGATATTCTCTCAGTGTGCCGGAAACATCTCTAAATTGGTGTCATTCAATTCATCAGCGGAACTGTTTAGTGGCGTGAGAATAGCTCTTTCGCAGAGCCAAGTATACGGCAATAATATAATATACATATATATTATAATGTATAAAATTGTTAAAATAACATTGTACGGAAAGTATTTTACTTCTCGGAACAATTATTAATATCTACTCGCCGATAAAACACACACAAAAGAATAAAGATTAGGTTACAGGTAGCTAGAAATCCGCGGGCCACCGTGTCGCACAATATGTATAATAATATATTTAGGTATACAATTTATACGTTTATTTTAATTAATAATAAATAATTATTTATTAACTTTATCGGACTAAATTTATGTCTAAACCCTTATTTGTGATGTCCTCTTTAATTTATAAAAAACTGCTCGACGATTGAATAAGTAATTTCGGAGTTTATCCCGAACATACAAACAAACGCTATCATTTTATATAGTAGTATAGATAAGATACACAGTTACAGAAGATACATAAGTAGGTAATGTATTAATAATAAAATTTTGGTTTTATATATCTATTAAAAATTATATCTGAAATTAATGAAATTTAAAATGTATATTATAAACATATTTTTTCTTTTAATGTTTGTCAATAAATAAAAGTAAAAAAATATAACAAAACTAAAACATATCATAAGGACACTCAATTATACACTAAAGAGACAAAATATAAGCTTAAAAGTGTTAGTCATTTTTTATTCTAATTTATAGTAGTTTTCTATTGTTAACTATAACTAAAAAACAAATTATTGTAAACTTAAATCTTTTGAATATATCTTTTGAATATATAAGTGTAAAATAGTTATTTTATTACTAATGTAATACATTATTTATTTATTATTTTAACACAGACAAAACATTAACAATATAGATAATAGTTTAATATATACAATATAAAATATATAGTTAAACATGTGATACTTAAAATCCAGGTAATTAAGTAGGTACAATTATAATACACTCAAAATAATAAATTATATTATATCTTGTTCTTTAAAATGTTTAAATTAATCAAACATAGGCAAAAAGTTACACACAATAAGCAGAAAGTTAATTAGTTTGTAACAAACTAATGAATATACTACTATCTTTATGTAGGTTCATCAAATAAAATGAATGTTGATAATTATGTTTATAATGCTTATTGAAAATATAAGTATGCCCTATAGTTTGATTAGTACAGTAAACACAATATAATATTTATTAACTTAAATTATTATTAAAAATATAATAAAAATTAAATTTATAATATATTACATGCCTGTTTATAATCAGAGTAAAAATTTAACCGGGTTTAAATCGTCATTAAAAAAATCAAAATGTTATGCTATTAACCAGATAAAAATGACTGTAGTTTTAGTAGTAGGTAAATGTAAAGAATATTGGATACATGAATATTAATAAAAATAACTTTTAAGTGAATTTAATTCAACAACTCTAGACAGTCAATTTGGGAATTAATAAGCTTGTAGAGACAAAGCACATAACTAAACTTTTTCTCCCTGATTTGACATTAAAATGCATTGCTAGTTGTTTGGGAGATACACCTGTTTCAGTTATTAAAATTAGAATTTTTGATCTCAGAGATATTGTGACATATAAAACAGAGAATTTTATTGCAAATTGTATCTATGTAATTGTTAAAACCAGTATTTATTTCAGGGGGGTAATACCCCCCCCCCCATGAAAAAAATGTATACCCCAAAAGTATATTTTTACTTCCCTTAATTATTTATTTCTAAGGCATACCCTCTTGAAAATGTACGATACCTCTGCGGGATAGAAGGTTTGAAATAAACACTGGTTAAAAGATAATTTGTATGATATCAGAGCACCTAAATCTTTTATTTGCAATATTATAGCTGAATCAGATCCATTAATTCTGTGTTAGAATTTTAAATATGAGCTTTGATGTAAAAAAGAAATTTATGAACATATTTCTGAGTTGATACCAAACATTTGTTGAATACCAAAAAAATATTAAAATTAATTCTAATTAGATTGACGTTTATGATAATTATTAAACAATAATATAGGCATATACAGTCTTTAATCATCACCAAAGTTAAGAATTTACAATTTTTAAATACATTATTGAAATCATTCATAAATAATAAAAAAAAAAAAACTATTGATGATAAACTGATAAATGTCCACCTTCGGAAACACCATAAGTCCATAAGTGATTTTTATGTGGAAATACCTATTTTAAGTTGTTGATATCTACTATACAATTATATTTTAAATAATTTCAACATTGATCCCATAATACCACAACATTTTAGTTAAAAAAAAATATATATTTAAAATAAATCTATAAAAAATCTATTTTTTATAAATAGGTACTATTTTATTTATATATTTAATATGAAATAAAAAATAAACAATAGATATAATAGATATGTTTGTATATAATTTTAAATGGTAATCTCGTAAAACCAGAACAACGTTACACTTAATAATCCGTATGACAATTTAAGAAACTTTAATTGTTGATAAAGCTTTTGTTTTTTAAAGTTTTTTTTTATAATTTTTGGTAAATATTTGTACAACTTAAAAATGAATTAAACTGACTAAAATGGAATCTACAAAAGATTATAAACTTTACATTTCACCACTTCCATTGTCTTACGTGAGATTAGTCTCTTCTACTGCAAACGAACGTCCACAAAAATAGTTCCTTATAGAAAACATTCAAATTATCAATTTGCCATAATTGTTCAGCGTTAGCCATTAGTGATGTTTGAAATTTGTCATGTTAGTAATGTATATGCAAAAAAAAAAAATATCAAGTTAGCTTTGAAGGTTTTATTATATATACAATTGAATAATTGGAAACTATTCGAAAATACACATTTAGTTAGGTAACAATTTTCAAAATAGTCTGAGGGTTACTAAATGTATTTCTAAAGTATATAATAGTATTTTCCAAGCTTATTAATATTGATAATTAAAATAAAAAATTAATCAATTGCATAAACATTTATTCATATTTGATACTCTAAAAAGATTTATTCTCTAGGTATTTGAATAACTAATTCTAAATAAGCTATACTAGCGAAGTTTCCAAAACGTAAACAGATTTATATAATAGGCACCTATGTCTTTTTAAGTTTAATTAATCATAAAAGTTTTAGATGAAATTCACAGTCAGGGGCGGCTATATGGGCGAGACTAGGGGCCACAGCCCCCAAGCCTGTATTTCTAATAAATTATATATTGTTAAAAAAAAATTAAGAGTAAAAAAAAAACATTATATTATCGACTATCATGGATAGGTACGTACAAGTATGTTGATAGAGTATGTATCTGCTATCTATATTACGTATTATTTCGGAATTAAAGTTTTGAAAAGTTGAAGTAAGATAATAAAATAAATGTTGAATATTGTTTTCATACGCCGTAAGGTGTATGGTGGTTTAATATGAAAATATTATTGAAGATAATTTCATCTTTATTCAACATATAATAAAGATTAGATTTTAAGGACATTTCATCTGCAAAGAGAACACATTCTTTAGCTTTGTTAATAAAATATTTAATTTTATACTTGTTAATAATAAAAAGAAAATTATTCAAGCTTGGTAAAATTATGAGTTAGATGTTTTAAAGTAGATATTAATGGCAGTGAAAGAATGTTTAATAAAAGTTTATAGACTCTAGGTGACTAAGTCTAAAAATTAAATAAATGCTAATTATATAATTTTATTATAAATATCTATAGCCTTATTTTTGTTTTTGTTTTAAATTAATCTGGGACTTGACAATAGTAAATAAACCAAGTGATAAATATTTTTCACTTAATCTTAAATAATTTTCAACTGTATCATAGTTAGATAAAACTTACAGTTTTAATATTAAATTAATTAATCAATATCTCAGTCATTAGTTCAATAAGTCCTTGTAAATTGGTCATAAGAATTGATAAAAATGTATCATAAATTTCATAGTATTTATTTTTCATTTAAAACATTTATTTATTCATTTTAATTTATTAATTTATACATTTTATATATTGATTAATGACATATTGTTGAAAGTTCTAATTTTTTTTTTCAATTTAATGAAGATTCATGCGACGTCTATTCTCTGTGGCATAAAATTTTTTTATAACTTCGTCCTTGTTAAGTTTTTGATTTCTATGTAAATAGAGTATTGTTAAATTATTTAAACGATCTCGTCCAGTAGTACATTTGAGATAGGTTTTAATACGTTTTAATGTTGAAAAACTTCTTTCGCATGTTGCTGTATTTATAGGCAAAGTTAAAAACAATTTCACAATTTGTGCATACAGTGGGAATCTAACTTGTATATTATTTTTCTTTCACATTTTGTGTTTTAACATCCTATTAAATATATTAACTTCACTCCGTAATACAGAAATATTAATATTATACGTACTAGATACTAAATTATATGAAGCGACATCTGGTAAATCACTAGTTAATATATCGTTCATAGCATTTAAAAGAGTTAAGTTATTTTCTTTAAATCTTTCTTCTATATTAGCAATAATTACGTATATCCAAAACAACATAAAACACATTGATTTAAATAATGAACTTTTATACTTATTGTATTTTGCTGAGACCTTCCTCCACCGATTTTCATTGGAATTTTTCTTTCTCTAGGTAATTTTGCTTCTTTCAAATCATACTTCTCAACAGTAACTTGGGTTTCTATCCATATACTATTGAATTTATCTTCAGATAGACTATCTTTAAATGAATTAATTGTTTGCTGAGCCATCAAATACACTGATGAATTAATTGATGGCGCTTGTAGGTATTTTAATAAAATATTAGTTTCATTCAAAACAAATTTTGGTACATTTAAACAAAAAATAATTGAAAACTATAATATGGTGCGTAACCGGTTAGCATTTGAAAATTTATTGAACTGAAAAAATAGTTTAAAAAAATGTTCATTAATTTTGAAGTTTTTTAGAAAATATTAAATATGCACAAGATGCGTATAAAAACTAAGAAATATGCACTTTTTTCTTTAAAATTGACAAAATATACATTTTTAATTTTCAATTTTTTAAACTCGGAATTATATAGCTCGGATTCCTAGCTTGATCTGCAATAAATCTAAAGCATATAGAACCATATTATGCAACTTCTATGACTTCCAAACCCTAATAATAATATAGTCTTGCAGTCAGGAAAAATATAAGTGATTTAAAATTCCTATATAAATTGCTCAATGATTATGTAGTTAGTTTTGAATAACTAAATTATTTAAATTTGTAAATCACTCAATGCTGGAGTTAGGTCTATTAATACTTTAAATATACAATTACATAAAACCAATTATTTAATAAATGGCCCTGTAAATATAGCCATGGCCTATGAGGTTAGCTAATTATACCCAAATCTATTTATTTAATTTTAATTCTATTGAATCTTTTAATAGTTATATTATTAGATATTATGTGTCAATTATGTTTTATAATCATATTCATTAATTGTTAAATATTAAATTTATATTATTTATTTTCAGTTAAATGTTACGTTTTTGTTATGCTTTTTTAAAACTGTTATTGGGCTTTAGCCCGTTTAAATAAATTGATACTAATACAGGATACAGATATTTTATTGGATTCAAAAGTAATATATTAAATTTTATTATTATGATATTCTGCTATTAAGTTTTGTAGCACAATTAATAGTTATGTGAATTTTGTAATACAATTTTCACTAACTCTTTAATTGATCCTTGTGTGTAGCATATGTGTGTGTCAATCATAAGTCATAACCAATTGGTTATATAAAATTTTCTGAAGTGTACACGATTCAGTTAATTTGTTTATATTAAATATAACTTTATACTTCTTATTCACTTATCATTAATACACGGAATAGATTTATTTCTTTATTAACAATACATTTTATTGATTGTTTTAGTGTTCATTTTAAAAGCCAAAAAACTTTATAAAAAACCATGTATAATAATAATCAGGGTTGGGCAAGATGAGTATCATTATACTTGTACATTATGAATTATCATATATACATTTAGTATATCTAAATACAAGATGCAAGATTAGGTACATGTATCAAAGATCCATGATACTTTTATATTTCCAAATTAATTCTATTAGCTATTAAATGTCTATACACTATACTGTTTATACATAACAATTACTTATAAAGTCATAAATATTAAATAATACAATAAGTCAATAGTTCAATACATATTATAAATTTATAATTAATTACATTACTATGCATAAATATACCAAAATTAATAAATAACATACAAATTACATTTTAATTTTTACTTATACAGTGTTCCAAATTTCATGTGACAGCAGATTTCAGCATGATATACTTAAATTAGGAATAAAATGACCTATTTGAAAACTTTTTTGAATTATATAATCTAAATTAATTTGATATTAAATATTTTTTTTTATTAATTAGAATAACGAGTTTCAAGGGATAACATTAAAAATTCAAATGAGAACCTATACTTTTGAAATATGATTTGTGCATAGTTTAATTTTTAATGAATTATGACGGGTTGTTAACAATAATGTGTTGAAGGAGTTATTGATATCTGAATATTGGTGTTAATTTATAAAATTCTACAGTGAATAATACTAAAAGTGCTACCGTTGTACGACCTTAATAATCTGGGAATCGAATTATTAATTTATTACAATATACAGTAATCAATACAAAACGTATATCGGTTAAGTTAGCTTTTTCATTATAAATTTATGAGTATTCTTTGCTAAATTAATTTTTTTTAGCCAATTGATTTAAATTAAAACTGTTATTGGATATGATCCATTTTCTTCAATCAGTTTTAGACAAAAGTTTATTGAAACGTATAGTAACTAATTAGATTAAAGCAAATGTTTAATTACTCTAAAAATCATTGTAGGTATCTAAGATTGAAAATTTGATATGTTTTTTATTAAATTACATTGCTCTTATTAATATTGTAACGTTTGTTAGTATATTTTTATTTTAATAAAAAGTGATACAATTCAACAAATTTTATTATCTAAATATTTAAATTTGCTAATGTATTAAACATTATTTTACTTTAATTTTTGCCTCATGAGTAATAATTTCATAGAATTCAAAAATTTACTTAATAAATATTATATTGTATGGTTTTTTGTTGGTTTATGTTAATAAAATTATAGAATTTATAAAGTTATTCATACAAAAGTTACCATTTTGAGCTTATTATTTTCTATTAATTAGTTTAAACTTTGCATTGTTACATTTAAAAGTGCAATAAATATAGCAAAATAGTAAATACCTATATTATGATTTATTATTTGATTGAACTTAATATTAACCGCTGGTATGAACCAAAATTCTGTAAGTTAAATTGATCAATCATGTTAAACATTGATATACGAGTACATATAGGTAATATTACTTGTGGCTAATAAATTTAAATATTTCAAATGTTGTAAACAATTAGTACCTATATTGACATAACTTTTTAAAGACTACCACTTCTATTTTATAATGTTATTCATACAGAAATAACTATTTTTAACTAATTTGTTTATATGAATACACTTAAACATAGTTTTTAAATAATTTGTTTAAACATTGATCATATTAAATAGGATAATAAATATAGCAAGCTAGTAATTTAGTTTATCATAAATATCTTAATAGGTTGCTTATTTTATACTAAAATGTACCTATCAAATGATAAAAATAATTTGTTTTCTTGATAACAAAATTGTACATATTTGAAATACCTTCACATTCATTAAAACTAAATTATGAGTTTTAAAATTGATAGTCTTTTAAAAATAATCAATTTGCTTTTAAATTTAGATTACCACACATATCTTAGTGGCTAGTTTATTTTAATAAACTAAAAGTAACTAAATGACAACAATAATTTACCACTCAGAATATACTATGATAATGTTTTACTGATGGAATTGTACATATATAAATACCTACTTATTATGTTTGATATAATGATTGGGACTTGGATGTTGTTATAATTAAATTAAAAACACATATTATAATATTTATAATTATATAGAACTATAAATGTTGTGTGTATACATATATGCAACTATGTATATAGCTTAACAATTACAATTCTTATTGGTACTTATTATGTAACGTATTTTACTAATGTTATGTAAATATTATATGATTTCCGTGTGATTGGCTTTACTCTACATGCCACGGATGAATATCTTTCCTATTGACCTATCAGTTATTTTATTCAATAACATTAATATTGAAGCAATAGGTACAGTTATTCAAAAAAGGAAAACAATTTATAATACAAATAATAAACATATATTTTTTTAAATAAATTCAGTTAAAATTGTCTTTTTCTAGTGTATGTTTGTACTTTCTCATATTTTTATTTGTATTTGTCTGTGTCTTTTAAGTTCCCAAGTCTAGCTATAACCTTAAGTCTTTAATAAGTTTTAATCATTGTAACAACACTCAAGCCCTAATTATTATTATTTAATTTTGGATAAATCATATCTTTATGTTGTGAAAAAATTAAATTTGATATGGTTAGCAAAATGTTATTTTTATTTTCTATTTTATGCGGAAAGACCTATACTGTTACACTTATATCTAAGTAGCAGATTCATATATTATTGTTATTAAAAAAATTCCAGTTTAATGCTTATCTGTATGGACATACAGTTATACAGGTACCTTAATTTAATTTTATGTTTTTTAAAATTACCTATCATACAAATTATAACATTGTATGGTAATATTTTTTGTTGTCATTAATTTTGGCTCAATTATATCTAGACAATTTTTTGTAAAAATATTTAATTCAAGTATCCGCACCAAAATTATTTAAAATACAATATTAATAATACACACACAAAAAAAAAATTACTACTATAATTATTACATTTATTTTAAGTTTTGAGTGTGCTGCAAATGTAATTCAAATTTTTAGGTACTATAAAGTATAAATGTATACAATAATCGTATCTTGTATCTTTTAGTAAAACAAGAGTATATAGTATAAAATCTATGAATTCATGATACATGATACTTGATACTTTAAAATAATGTATCACAATACAAGATACAAGATATAATTGTATCTTTGAAACTGCCCAACCTTGATCATTACATTATGGTATATTGACCTATGTTCACTAATATATCTTAAGTTTTTTAAATAATTAACTAATGAAAAAGTATAAATAATTGAAGTATATAGGCAGTAAAATTAATATTATTCAATATTATACTATATTCAAAACATTTAAATTCAAACTGAAAATTTCTCTTAAACTTCTTCTTTTAAAGGATATAAAAAAACATCATAATTATTAAAGTACATGTATTATATTTTAGAGTTTAGTGCAGTCTTATAACATTGATGATTCTAATTTGAATTGGAATTGATCCATTCACTAAATGGTACTTTTCCATCATGATCAATTGTTTGAATTTAAGAATCAAATATTTTAAAGTTAAATACCTTTTTGAAATTGAATATTTTTAAAAATTTACAATATTCTGTTAACGAGTCAAAATTTCTACAAAAATGGTACTACACATATTCTCTTAGTCATCAAGAATTAAGGTGACCATTTAAACAACTCTTATTCAGGATAATGTTTGCAATACGTTTAAGTATACATTTCCTGTATATTTTTTATACAATAATATTTATTCTTGCTTATCATATTTCAAAAACCCCAGTAGTTCTTTGATCAGTGTATCTTTTGTATGACAAAGTCCAAATTATTTAACAAAGTCATTAAAATGTTTCATTCCCTAGCCAATTTGAAAGAAGTCAATTTTAAAATTCTTCTATACTCTTTTTAAGAAGGAGTATAATGATAGGTTCATCATATTGTACAAAATAAGTATTATCTTTTGTATCTAAACATATAGACTTGCCAATTTATCACATAAATCAAAGATGCCTTTATACCCCATAAAATGAATGCTTAAGGAAATATAATTCGGCTTAAAAAAGTTTCCAATACTCAGTAGTATATGTATGTCAGGCTTATATAATCTAGCGATTTCCGCCCTGTTGGGACTCCTGTTAGTTTATGAAATCCAGACAACGATAGTACAAAACCAGAACCGTTCAGTAAATGTCTTATAGATATCGCCTGATTAATTGTCGTTTGTGTTGTCAATTGTCTATTATTGTCTACTCCCTCGGAATCGTTGTATTTAATTAATGATTTTTTGGGGTTATTGCAAATGGTAATTATCGAACTGTTGTCTCACCTTTGAGCGGCTTAACTCAGTTCATGAAATCCAAACACCACAGTACAAAACAGTACCGTTCAGTTACTGTTGCAATTTTTTCATTGTAGTTTTCTCCCTTGAAGTCATTGACTTTGATGAACTGTTGTTTCCAAAATGGTGGAAATGGTTATTTTAACCGTGTTTGTGACATATGTGAACACTAAAAGCAAGTTCGTGAAATCAGATAACCACGGTACAAAAATGAAACTGTTCAGTTTATGTAATATAGATATCGCTTGATTAATTGTCGTTTTCTGTTGTCAA
The DNA here is from genome assembly GCA_036289425.1 of Rhopalosiphum nymphaeae. Lineage (NCBI taxonomy): Eukaryota > Metazoa > Arthropoda > Insecta > Hemiptera > Aphididae > Rhopalosiphum > Rhopalosiphum nymphaeae. The sequence goes on along the minus strand of JAZAQC010000001.1, from coordinate 4,304,991 downwards.
TTGTCTATTATTGTCTACTCCCTCGGAGTCGTTGAATTTAATAAATGCTTTTCTGAAATTGGTGCAAATGGTAATTATCGCACTGTTGTGTCAACACTCTCATGTTGACTCTTAAGGATTTGACTTGGATCTTAGGCCATAGGTAAGATGATTTTAGGCAGGCCCTTACTTCATCAACACGAGTTCCTCGAGGAACAACGGGTAGTGTTTGCCTGAAGTCCCCAGCCAGTAAGATTGTCATCCCACCCATTAGGTGTTTACTACTCCTGATGTTCTGGAGAGTTCTATCCAATGCTTCTACTCCTCCTTTGTGAGCCATGGTGGCTTCATCCCAAACAATTAACTTGCATTCCTTAAGTACATGTGCTACATCACTTTGCTTTGAAATGTTGCATAAAGGAGTTTCGGTAAAATTTAAGTTAATGAGAAATTTAAAAGCAGAGTGAGCGGTCTTTCCGCCAGCCAACAAAGAAGCTGCTATTCCAGAGGAAGCGACAGAAATAGCTATATTTTTTATACATTCTTACTCTAGCGAAGCAACAGATTCGTCAAAAACGTTTTTCCTGTTCCACCAGGAACATCCAAGAAAAAAACTCGTCCAGAATTTGATTCAACACTTCTTATGATTTTGTAATAAACATGACTTTGTTCAGGGTTAAGCTTTGTTATGTTGTGACGAACTGATTTAGAAAGCTGTTCTACGTCATAAGACAGTTCTCTCAGATAATCACGATTGACAATTAATTCACTCGCATCATGAGACGGTGAAGGCAGTACAAACTGATGAAGTGATTGGTTTCCCATCGAAAACACGACCTGTTCCAGCAGCATTAAGCATTTGTTGTGAACAACGTTCACAATGGTTTCAATATCAATCTCTTGGTAATCATTTAGCAGTTGTTTTTTCACATCTTCTGACACACTGTCCTTATATTTTTCCCAAAGTTTTAACGGGTCAGCTAACTGACAAAACACTAATAAAACAGCAAATAGATGACGGATTTTTTGTGGGGAATCAGAAATAGTGGCTTCTTCTAGAGTTCGGTCCTAATGAGCGTCATCTTCCAACAACCTAAAGTTTGGCAGGCAGATTGATAAGATGGGTGAACCACTCCTGACACTATTTTTTTGAGATCATTAAAGCAAGTCGGTCCACGCACTTCATGAAGTAAGAGTCGCAAGTAATAGCATTCGGAATTGTTAGGGTGTACAGTATAGACCAGGGGTGGCTAAACTGCGGCTCCCGTCATAGAGTTTTGCGGCTCGCATATCTCGATATTTTATCTTATTTACTTTAATCATATTATACATAAATATCATAATTATATAATAATATGACCTTTTTTCCATTTCAGCTCTTCCATATTTATTAATATATTGGGTGGCTCGCGAGTCTCTTCTCGCTGGCCACCCCTCGTATAGACTCTACCCGATCATATGATCTTGTTTGACTCCTAGATGACCAAAGACACTCTTTCCTTGCTTTCATCGGCTAAACTTGTCATTTTTCCAAATAAAATAAGCTGGAACTTCACTATACAAAAGCCTTCTTTCAAAAGAATCATTTTTACATAGCTTAAACAATCCTAAATGTGTAGTTTTATTAGGGTTCTGAACGTTCTCTGAGGTATTATCAGTTATGAAGTAAATTCTTTGACCATTCTTGAGATGAACAGAAAGATGCATAACAGGAGGGAATCTCTCATGGATATGTAAGATTCTCCAAACAGCTTCAGAACTGCTAATATAACGCCCTTCTTCAAATTTAGATATTTCAACCCACTCGTTTTCTAAATAAAACCCTGCTTGGTCTCTTCCTTTATTTACGTACTTGCATGTGTACTTTATGGACTTCACAGAGTTGTACAGTTCAAAGCTAATGTGAGCCATAAATATACGGGACAAAATAGGATTATACAGCACCAACCATTGATTATCAATTTTTATTCCATTAATTTCAAGAGAAAAACCGCCATCAGATGGAGCACGCCTTCAATACTGGGGACATCCGTCATCTGCAGTGTGCGTATCCTTAGAAAATGGACGTGGGTATCTCTTGCTACATGAACCATTGAGCATGCACGGTGAGTTTCTATTCAATTGTCCACGTGTATCGTGAATCATAGTAGATTTTACAATGTCATAAAGGAAGGGGTCAAGTTCAAGATCAGGAATTTCTGCGCTTATTACACTGTCAATTTCAGTAGTCATAATTCTATCTTGTAGTCATAGAAGTATATGCACATGTGGAAGACCCCGTTTCTGCCATTCTACTGTAAACATATATGTAACACCTACAGGGACCGAAAATATGACCTTTAGTTAGGAGATGAATGATTTTTTAACTTTCAAGTGAAAAACCCTAGCTATTATGTCATGCCTATCTTGAGGCTTTTGTCCATTATGTAAAGAAAATTCAATTTAAATCCATTTAGTATTATATATGAATGTAATGAACAAATCAGGACGACCATAGTGGCGAACGTATGTCATGGCGTCCTGAGTCCTCTCGTGCATATAACGGGGTCCTCTTGTGAAACTGGAAGGTAACACAACTATCTTGTCAATTTCTGAAACTTGTCCATCTCCTTTACACATTGCGTCTTTGAGATGCACATAATTTTCAACTCTCAGTTTACTTTGGTTTTGTCTAATGAAATTTAGCCTTTCTGTTTCTATCTTAGCATACATATCAACCAAAAACTGTTTGAGAAGACTACGGTATAGTAATATGTAGTTATTTTGTCCTTGTCTTTCCATAATTCGATAAAAAAACATCAATGAGCTCCATGTTTATGGGCACCGTATATTATAACAACAGTTATAATTGTAATTATGTATGATATAGAAATGCTAGAATTGCTCGTATGTGCGATATCTCTTCATCCAAACTATGACGTCATGTTCCAATAAAGACAATCCTGCTTACATTATTTCAAAAGGGATCGATCCTGAAGTCAAAGCAAACTGTACCTTATTGTGGAAAGCTCCTTCGTGGTTATCAGCTGTTGAACTTAATTTGCCGAGTTCTGAATGAACTATGAAAGAGTTAAGACAAACTTCGTAGGTGCTGCTAAAGTGCTAAACAATTTCTTCAAGTCATCGCAAGGTTCACAAGCTGTTGTTAATGTTCTCACGAATTAGGACATATAGTCTTCATATCTCTTCCGCTCTCCATTTTGGTGGCTTGTGGGAGACAGCTGTCGATTCACCCAAACATCATCTATTAAAGATGCATTACTCAATTTTGAAGAGATGAACACGTTAATTCGCAAAACTAAAACAGTCTTAAATTCACAATCTTTAATCTCTAACGTCCAGTCATTTTTTGGTCGATAGACCCATTATACTACAAGAAAAACCAGATGTATCTTCTCTGCCGATCATCAGATTACGCCAATTTGAATTAGTTCGCTCCAAGTTTTGAACGTTCTGAAATCGTTGGTACATATAATACCTGCCATTTTACAGCTTAGACTCCGATGGACCAATAAAGGGCACTCTGTACGAGTTCATGATATAGTCATTTTGAAATAAGACAATGTACATCCTTGCAAATGTAAGTTGATTCGAATAACAGCTATTTATCCTGAACCGGTTGGTGTAGTACGTGTTGACTGAGTATTGTTGCCAAATTAGCATTGTTGCTTTAACGGACGAAGAAAACGAATCCTTCTAATTGAAATGTAAATCAAATCGTATTATTAATTGTTTTTCTTTTTTCTCATATATTAGCGTATTGTATAAGAATCGTGCTACATTGCATTGATAATAAAAATTGTCTACAAATAAATAGTCTATAAATAACTACTAATTTTAGTATATTAAATAAACTCGTCACTAAGATATTTATGATAAACTAAATTTAAAAGCAAATTGATTATTTTTAAAAGACTACCAATTTTAAAACTCATAATTTAATGTTAATGAATGTGAAGGTATTTCAAATATGTAAAATTTTGTTATCAAGAAGACAAATAATTGTTATCATTTTAGTATAATATAAGCAATCCATCAAGGTATTTATGGTAAATTAAATTACTAGTTTGCTATATTTATTAAACTAATAAATATGATGAATGTTTAAATAAATTACTTAAAAACTATGTTTAAGTATTCATATGAACAAATTACTTAAAAATAGTTCCTTCTGTAACCTATAGGTATTTACTATTTTATTATATTTATTATACTTTTAAATACGACAATATTTAAACAAATAGAAAATAATGGTAGCTTTTGTATGAATAACCTTACAAAATATAGCTACAAGACTTTAAAAAGTTATAAATTCTATAATTGTATTAATATAAACCAACAAAAAACCATACAATATAATATTAATTGAGTAAATTTTTGAATTCTATGAAATTATTACTGACGAACCAGAAATTAAAGTAAAATAATGTAACCATTGCAGATGTAAAAAAAGAATAACCTAAATAATATTCAATTAATATAAATATTGTTGTTGAAAGTAAAATTTGAAAAGTTTTAGGTGAAGATGTATTAAATTTTCATTCTGAAAAAAGAAGTATTACAAAAATCTAGTAATTTTAGAGACTGATATAAAAACCATTTATCATTTTAAAATGATTATCAAAGAATAATTAAAAAATAAATACGATTATTGGAGCTTACAGTTACTAAGGTAATTGGCTTAACCAATTTGGCTACATTAATTATTATAGTATAGTAACATATACTCATTATACTTATTAATTAACTGTAAGGTTATAAACTTATAACATTAAATTATTGTTTATACATTATATAGAAACTTAATGAATAAATTAATGTATGCAATATATTAGTATGTTTGAATTTATCTATAAAAAAAACAATCGTTAATATGTTGTATGAATTTTAAGGTTCAAAATCCATATGAGTAAAATATAAAAACAATAATTATTTATATTAAAATCCATTCTTTGTTTTGTCTTAGAAACCTATTCTTATCACAATCATTATAAACTTGTAAGTGTTATAGTTTAAAAATCATAAAAAATATAATATTTTTGTTGACTCCAAATAGAAACAATAGTAACTATATAATTAACAATTTGAATAACTTTTTTAAATAGTTTTAATGAAAAAAGGCAATCTTATTAAAATACGATCATTACAACTATATTTAATTGTGGAAAGAATAATAAAAAAATAAATATTGATTTAGTTTGATAATTACTCTAAGACTATAGAAGAAGACCATCTTCACAAGAACTAAATAAATATTTAGTTCCATTTTACAAATAACAATTATATTGAACATTAACTTATTTAGCAAAATTTAAATGTTATCAATGTACAATTGTTCAATCATTGTGCTGTGTAGTTAGCACGTATGATTGCTACCGTTTAATTTATAAAAGAATAATACTATCTAGGAACTAGTTACCTAGGTATGTATTTTTATGATAAAGTTTAAAAAAATTCTGTTAAGTAATAACATATAAGTTAATAAGTTATAACTACATATATTATTTTAATTGTCTAGAAATAATAAGGAGAATTGTATTTACAATCATAGCAATGAACTAACATCATTTGTGTAGCTTTTAATTGACTAGGTAATAGATGTAACTAGGAAATAGATAATCAACTTTGTCAAAATTATTCTTATTAAAATATATCCTGTAAGTATTAAACTAACAGTCGTTTATTTAAAAATAAATGAAAAACTACAAATATTTTAATTATCATTCATGATTAATATTAATTAGTACCAAATAAGTTGTAAAACTAAAATCAATATATTTTACTTCCAAACTTAAAAATGTAAAATGATTATTAAATAAAAAAAAAATGACAAAGAATTTTGAAATCTTAAATTTAAGTCTACATAATAACATATGTTGGACTAGTGAGAACACCACAATTGTTATCTTTACGAGAAATAAGTATGTAACCAGCGTTACCCCAGTGAGTTGACCATGAGTTTTTTACTAGCCAATACGGATGCCCATTCAACGTACCATAACCCACTAACAACACGGCATGATTCAACTCCATTAGACCATTACCTGCAAATAAATACAAATACAGCGTGTTAGATAACTTTTAGGATACACATTAATTCCTTATCATATTTAAGTATATTTATTATGATGCAGAAAAAATTGGAATTAAAAAAAAAAAAAAAAAAAATCGAAAAAATAAAGTTGTTACCCTAACAGTAGTGAATTTAATAATAGGGAAGATAGCGCCAATTGGCATCCTTCAGCACTAGTCAAACAATGTTGTAAGTATTTGGTGTCATCTGCAGTGAATATGTTATGAGAAAATACTTACGGCAATCTTTATCGTAGTAAACACCATTTGAATAAAAAGCAAATGTTTTTAATGAAGCATAAATGGCTATAGAAATTGGACCTTCATTGACCAAAGCAATTTTTAATGCTTCTTCATCATTTGATGTTACATTCACAAAACCTGATATTTTTGTAAGATCATTATTTGATATGTTAGCTATATGACAGTAACCATCCTAGAATAAAAAACAAATAAAGATATAACTGAGGATGAATTAATAAAATTCTACTGTTATAATAACATATGTGATTTTGTGTTTTTTAAATTAATATTAACTGTTTTAAATACATTTTAATTGTATGCAACTGTAAAATCATTATTATTATTTAGTCCCATGTAATAATTAGAAAATTAATGAAGATTTTGTCTCGAATTACTAATAATAATCTGAACATTTTACATAAAACGTGATGAATAATACTATACCTGAGAAAGGTAAGGACCGTATTCTTCTTCAGTAGGTAAGCCATGCTTTTCAATCCAAGAATAAGCACGGAAATCTTCTCCACCATCACATCCATTATTACCAAAGCCCCAACTACAGTCTACTAAAGCCTATAAAAACAAACCATAAATAATATATAATGTACATAAATGAAAGAATTTACAATGAATAAATAAATTTAGAAATTTGTCTGAGAATAAAAAAATATACAAAAATAAAAAACTAATCTTACTTTTATAAGTAACATCATTAAAACTGACATTTAAAATAAAAATTATTTCTTAAAAGTTTTTAAACTATTGAAAAATAAAAAATTGTTCATAGAAAATAAAACAAAAACAAAAATATGTGTATTATTTTAAGACTTAAAAGTTATAAAAATTCATATAAATACTTTTCAGAATATTTTATTTCTTGGCTTAAATATTATTTTCTATTTATATATATATACACATTTAATAAAATTGATTGTACGTAGAAAACAATTACATTTGTCTTTGAACTCAAAAATTATTTTATCAGTTTCAGTACTTAGTATTATGTATTTTAATAAAGAACAAACAACTGTATATTAAGTAATGGTTTATACCTGTTCAGAAAAACTTTTACGTTCACCATGTTTCATGAAATATGCTCCTTCGACGGCACCAGTAGTACCAAAACTCCAACAAGAACCACAAATTGATTGATCTAATAATTACAAATATATAAATAAATTACATATAGTATTTTAACAAATGTATCACCAATGAAAACTACCTTTAACAGCAGTTACAGCACCAGCTATTCTCCAATCAATTTCAGATGGTAATTTTTGAAAATCAGTTTTATTGTAAGGAAAAGGTTCTCCGCCGTTATGTTCTTCTTCACTTAATTTTCTATAACCACACATTGATTTAAGTTCTGTAGTGGAATAATCAGCCAAATGATTGACAGCAAGTGTATAACCAACATTTGCTCGATTTTTTGAATGAATATATCTAATAAAAATACAAAAATTATTAATTTAAAAATCAGTAAGTATATTTAAAATGTTGATAAATAATTTATAAGTTATTTAAAATAAATTGTCACCTTAAATTTTGGCGAAAATTATTTTTACGGTCAAAATGTTCAACTGTATCATTAGAATAAGTTTTGTTATGAAGTCGTTTAAATTCTTCAAATGTGGAGTCTATATAGTCTCCATAGTTATTTATGAACTCCATCATAGGATTAAAATCATAAATATGATTTACACCAGGTCCAGGGAAAGATTCACATTTTAAAGCTAAAACCAATGGTTTCAAATATCTAAATTATTCAATAGGCAACTTAAATTATTATTGATATACCTTCAACGTTGAAAATACTTGGATCAGGCTTCACTGGTGTATAATGTTTGTACACGATGATATAATCATCAAAATGTGATAGAAATACTGAATTAAATCCATTCATTTGATACCGCAACGGATAAGCAATATCATCCTAGCAAATAATTACAATTTAATGCATTATGATATTATTATTATAAATATAACAAGTATTTTAATTTTACTTTACTGATATTCTTCATATTATAAAACTTTTATTTATGTGTACTAATTAAATTTATATATTTATAATTAATTATAAAACATAAAATCTTAAGTTTATTGCTTACTTGTCTATATAACCACATTATGTATTTGCCAACTGTTTTTTCTACTCTTTTAATATAAATCCATTTTTCAACTACAATGCCATTTTCTAAATGTTCGCTGACTAACTAAAAATAAAAAATAAAATACATTCAAACATTAATTTTAATATAAATTATAACTTATTAAGATCAACAACCTTAAAATCACTTAGGTCTGGAAGAGTTGGCTGAGGAGAAATGTGCATTTCATCAGTTCCATTTACTTCTAAACATTTTAGAGTATTTGTTTCTGTTTCGGTAGTAACAGGAACAATTTTAAGAGATGCGCCAAAAGAACCTTTATTGGATAATTGATATGTTTTTGCCATTCCTATTTAATTTTATAATTTAATATTAATCAAACTTATAAAGTCTTATTTTTTTAATAAAAGAATTAAACATTAACCTTGATAATAGTCAATACGACTATTGCCAGAGTCTGAATCATACCAAGCACTAAACGGCTCATGCACTTCAGCAAATGGAATAAATATGTCACCTTCTACAGAATAACTGGAACTCCATTTTGGTACACCGGCTAAAATTTTCAAAAAAAAAAAATAAATAAATAAAAATCAAAGAATTAATAACAATCAATGATTTAATCAACTACAATTATTCTTGTTTATCACTTTTAAGATATAAATCTACTTTTTTTTATGTATTATTTATTTAGAAAATAACTTATGCCTTAAACACTCTTATGCGAGAACTTTGTTTTTTATTACTTTAATAAATAAAAATATTTTAACTATTTATACAAATTAAATGTTTTATCGAGAAATACTTGTATACTTAATTGTAATACCTACCTATTGAATATTTATTTATTTATTAATAATCTATTCAATTTATTTTACATTTAGATGTGAATTAATAAAAATTATAAATACCTTTTATAACAAATTCATATCAATCTAACAATTAACAATAGCTAATATGGAATAGTAATTCAGTCGATTCTCATTATGCCAAATTTCAAAGGAGAACAGGAAAGAGTTTGAGATATTGAATTTTATTAAAATTCTTACAAAAAATTGGTAAATAATTTTAATGCTTAAAATGCATGATTTGAATACTTAAAGTACTAATACTGTATTGTACTACATATGTATCAACAAACTACAATAATAAATTTTTTTTTTTCCAAAAAATCTGTCATTTCAGTATGTTTAATATTACTTATATTTTTGAAAGAATGTAAAAATGAATTGTAAGGACATTCAATTTACGCTTATTTTTCATTACACTATATTGTATACAAATATTGATTACCAACACGTGAAATCACAATCCCTACATTGAATATACTGTTTAATTTTAGGAGCTTACCGTGATAAAAATGTTATTTGTATATTCAAGATAACGAAAAATGATTAAATTAATTTTGAGAGAGCAAAACACTATTCAGTGTAATAGTAGTATCAAAGGGATTTCAATGTATATCAAGATAACGAAAAATTTGAGTTATTGACGTTTGACATAATCAGAATCTACTGTACTAAAAATTAAAATGTATTACTTGAAATTAAATCAATAAAAAATGTATATGTAAATAGTAGGTAAAAATATTATAAGAATTCATAACTACAATAAAAAGTTCAAAAACAGTCATAGACTATCATACCTACTTTAAGTACAGTAAATAATTTATTTAAAAATTAAAAGTATTTGACCTACCAACAAACAAATCCAAGACAAACATTTTAGCAAGTCCATAATCAATCAAAAAATAATAAATTATTATTTATTATAATTATTAAAATATCAAACAAAATAAACTGAAAATTGAATTGTTTGGCCATAATCAACTGTGTATATTATTTAACAATTATTGATCATCAGGATGATGAGTAATTATTTTCACAATGGTTTAATAGAATAAGTTATTTTAATTTTAATTGGATCACAAAGTAGTTTTAATACCTATTATTAAAAGGATTCATTTTTTAATAAATTATTTCTAGAACTACTAGATTTAATAAATAAAATTATATGACTAATTATGACTTATTCATATATCTATTTAATATTGATAAAAACAAATTATTCCTAGGTATGCATTATTAATATAAATAAAACTCTTAAGAAAATTTCTTTCCATTAATAGTTTTTATCCATCATTTAATTATTGTTTATTTACAAATAAAGATAAAAATAACAACAAATTAGATGATTAAGTCCCCCTTTTCTAATTCAGTTCCTATCTAAAATAGTTTGAAATATGAATCTACCTATAAGAATAAATGAAATCCCAACGGACAAGTTAATACGTAAGATGATAAAAATGTTGTATTGATCCGTAATTGTTTATCTTTTCTTTAGCAGGTACAATAACAGACAAAAAAATAGAAAAATAATAATAGGATTAGTAGGTACCAAATAGAATTTTAAACGATTGAAATCTAATAAGCGTGTAAGGTAATGAGCAAAACGTAGTTCAAACGTTACGATTAATGTGCAGTAAATAATATATTATAGTTGCAGTAGAATGCGAGAGCATTCATGAACCGTCGACAGTCCATCATCACAGTGAAGCTGCTCAAGCGAGAACTCGTGGGTCCAAAGTACCTATAAGTAGGAGGAATACGCGTACCCCCCGTTATAAAATAATAAGATAAATATTAGGCGACGCCAATAATTACGTTGTGTGGGCTCGCCGGACGAGTAGTACTCGCGGATCGGCAAGGGCAATAACGCCGTGGCCGAATTGAGCAGGAATGACGCGAAAATCAGTTGGACGACGGCGGCAGTCATTGTCGCGAACGTGGAAACCCGAATCGGACGACGAAAAATCGCTCGGAGGACGAACGGACGACGGAAAACGCACTGATAACGAAAGTAATAGAATTATTACGCGACGGTCAACTCATCTGTTCGCACGCAAATGATATAATCGGCACACAATGAACGAGACGTTAGGTATGTAACAATGAGCAAAGGCAACAAAACGAGTAGCGAACGCAGCTGCAGAGTGCGGTCAGTTGTACGTTATTACCGAATACCGGCTTATCTCGTATTGTAATCGGTATTCGGACTATACGGAGGCCAAAGATCGAGACACCACCCCCTCCCCGCCACTAATCAAAACACCGAGTTGTCGCCGATTATAATGCGAGCTGCAATAACATTAACTGGCAGCTGCAACTACTGCTGCTGCCGTCCGATTCTCTTTGTCGTTTAGACGACAAAAAAAAAAAAAAATATGTGTTTGTTCTTTGTATTATTATTATTATTATTGGATAATGACGAAAATAAAATACATTTTGTATTTACATCGTGTATTGGCGATGTAGGCACCGACTGCCGTGTCTGTAGTACATGTACGCGGGGTTTCGATTTTTTTGAAAATTATAGGTACCCCAACGTCCAACTATAATAATAGTACAGTGATTTTAACATTTTGTAATTTGCACATTTGACAGACTTTTTTATGTAGACGTCGTATATTTTTTGTTATGCAGCTGTATTTACAATATAATATATACAGTTACAGCAACAACTGCTATTATACTGCTTCTATGGTATAGTAGTCGACCTTAATTAATACTAAACTCGTCATATTCCATAACAATACACTTTATAGTTATTGTATACAGTCTGTACTCTGTACATCATGTGCACTACTTGATCTTCAGACGTTCGGAATTTCAGCCTTTTACGACAAGCCGACAACTTATTATTATTATTGCAATGATCTAATAAATTGTAGTCTAACATAGTAACATAATACATATATTACAGCGTAAATTTAGTAAAGTAAGTAAATCTTAAATAGGCCTAGTACATGAAATAATGAGTAATGACATATATTATGATGATACGCGAATAGTCTTTTTTCAAATCGTTTGCATTTTTGCAAGGTTGAATTTTGAGGAAACGCGTATTATTTACACCTTGAAACAAACCGAGCGCATGTATAGTCTATATATTATAATATGTTTATAGTAGGTATAAACATAAACTTTATACGTATATCTATTTAATATACCTATACCACGATTTTAGATATACCTACTATAATTGTGATATAGACAAACAAATGTGTGACAAAGTGTATGACCAATAAGTAACTAACGATTGTATAAATACCTACTTACACTTTGCTGTCTATAACTACTATATCCATATAGACAGATAGAGTTTCTGTTGTCTGTAAGTGCCATAATACAGTAGTAATTAATTAGGCTACAATACATAGATACAATGGACTCAGTGGAGTAGCTAAGCCAGCTAGGGCCCAAGCCTCAGGTGGTAATTAAAACATCTCTCATCGACCGTATATTAATGAAAAAAATACATGTACTATATTATAAATATGATTTAGATTTCTATACACAACATATTGTTATATTATGGTTCTATTTTAAATTTTATATACTCGTAAGTTGATAATGGAGTGTGTGTAAAGCCTCCCATATGTTATAAGTAATATATAGCCATACAGGTAACTTATACTTTTATATTTAAATACAAAATTAAAACATCGCCCTAAAATAAACTAGACTACGCGCCTGTATACATAAGTACCTATACCCAGGTACTTGTATTATAAATTATATTTAAATTGTATAAATGCTTGATTACACTAGGCGAGTTTACTAGCTATACTCCTGCAAATTCACTTGCTGCAATCAAACTTGTTAAATGTAATAGGATTATAGTAGCTTACACACCGCGTATTAAACATTCGCTGCTTACCCGGGAATAAAGTCGACGACCGACTTACTTTTGTTACTATTTGCTGACAATTTCGCTCTGATGAGCAAAATTATAGCTTTGTGTTATCGACATGGCTAGCAAAATTGCTATTTATGCGATTTGATAGTAGCTTTAGGCTATATATATATATACTGCAACTGAGTGAGCGAACGAGTTGTGTGTAATTTGCAATCAGATTTTTAAACTAGTCGTTATTACCACCCAAAATGATGAATAAAATGAATTATTTATATATATTATTATAATTATTTTAAGGAATTTCGATCGTGTCTGTGATTTCTATTAAAATACATATATCTTACGTCAAATGTTATATTTGAAATCATTAATAACAGATGTCATTATAAAATTAATATATTTATCGCTCCACTCAAAAATCTAAAATATAAAACATAGTTTTTAATCAAATTTCGACGAATTCAAGTATGTTTTTTCAAAAATTTAATCGAATAAATAAGTAAGTCATTTAAAACAATTGGCAATAAATTAATACTTTTGAAAAAAAAGCACTAAAATAATTAATATTTGTGTAGTGCTTATTGACATTTGCATGAACATGTGGAAATGCTCTATTATTATTTATTACACACACTAATAATCACTTACTAGTTACTACGCACACATTTATACACCTTGCACGCATGTCCTTAGAAAGTTACCTATCTTGAACTCCTTAAAAATGGTGAATATACAATTAAATTAAAAACATAACTTAACATATTTATCATTACTTATTTTTCATTTTAAGTCGTATACTTGTATAGATGATATAATTGACAATTATCATAAAACAAATGTTATCGATTAGATATACTGAGTTACAAGAGATTGATAAATCGTAAAATACGAATGTTTATTCGTTTAGGTACTTATATCATATGTATATAATATTCAACTACCAACACAGCGCAACAGGCACAAATTCGCTGTGCCATGATCAAATAACATGTATAATTATGTTCAATTGTCAACATTACACAGTGATATAGGGCACGAATAAATTGTATCAAGAATTCGTTTTTTTTGGGGGGGATGGGTCTTATCATCGTCACCGTTGACAGTAATAATGCACAATATTATTATACATTATACATAATTTTATCGTGATATTAACGGGATAAAATATTTGTATTCCAACTACTATAAAGCACACGAGAATCACGAGCTCTCGCTGAATATATACTTTATTTAAATTATATACCAATAATTTACAAATAAAACTATTTATTGGTTTAATCAATTGATTGTTAAATTTTGTGAACGAATTTGTTTTTAAAATTAATACATGTAAACCATAAACATCATTTTCATGATTTATAAAAACGTGCCCACTTTTGAATGGTTGAAGTAAAGAAAAATTGTTTTTTATATAAAAATCAGTATATGAGACAATATATTTGTGTAACTATATTATTGTACATTGATGCAGAGCCGGCCTTAAGTTGCAACGAGGCCTAGAGCATTTGTTTTAGGGCTTTAGGAGATGCCTCAGAATACAATTTTTTTATAACGAAAGGCACTAAATGTTAAACAAATATGCGAGATCCGGGGCCAGATCTCCATTGGCCCCATCCAAGACTGTGACTTTGAAACTTTGCATTAATGTTCGAATTTAGTTTTATTATTGATCATTATCCGCGAAGATCACAATTGTATACCAATCACCAATGCAATGAACGAATGAAACGTATCACCTACGACAGTGTTAGAATAAAAAATATCACAAAGATAGTAATGAACAATGAAAGAAAAAGGTCATTCATATATTTTGTGACCTTTGAGTCATTAAAATTAATCATTTTTTGAAATAATATCGTAAACATTTTGAGAATCTCTGCTATAGACTACACTTTGTTATGAAAACTATGAATGAAAATAAAAACATATTAATTATTAAGAAGCGTCTAATTTTTTATTTTTTATTTTGTATATTCCAAAACAGTCAATTAGTCAACATTTACTAAAAGTTTAGTAAGCTCTACAGATACCTTACCTATCATAGCTGTTCGCACGGTTTGTGTTCATTTACAACTATTATTTGTTTGTACTGTTTGTAGTCTAGTAAAAACAATTGCCTATACTCTATAATAAATATACAATAATTGCTATTTGCTGTTCATTTGCACCATTTTAATTGCAACAATTATTGTGCCACTTATTATATATTATGTAGCATTCAGTTAAAAACAATACAATTATATAATATAATGACATCTGCAGCAATAAATACGCGATTTAGGCATAAATATGTTAGTATGATATGTAGTGTTTCAATTTGTATTTATTATTTAAATACTTTAAACTTTTTTAATTTACCTATTAGTTATTACCTAATGAAAATAAATGTATTTAATTTTAAATTTAATAAACGATTTTCCTTCAATATATTTGATTGTCAAATTGTATATTGTAACGCAATCTTCTAAAGTTATAAATTATTTATGATTTTTTTTTTTTTAGAACAACAAGCAGTTTAAAAAGATATACTTTTGACAATGTAGATATATAATAGAAATAATGCGACCATTGTGACTGTAATAAATGCATGATAATAAACTTTGACAACTCACTCTATTTTTATCAGATAATTAATTATCATACTTAATTGATGTATGTATTTAAATGATATGCGTATATACTTTGAACAATTTTTTTAATATAATTTTCAAATATTTTAAAAATGTTATTACTTATATTATAATAAAGATTAAAAAATCCTATAATAAGTATACAATTTATTGGAAACAAAAGGTCGAGATATTTTACTCTAAAAAGTATAAAACAAAATTCGGGAAAAAAATAAAATCAATAGACACGCGTGTCAATGCATCATAATTGGTTTGACCCAAAATACCTAATTTATTATTATTTAACAAAGATCAAATAAAGGGTAAAATGACCTCTTTACTGTACAGTATAGGATATATCAAGTGTCCTCGTCATTGAATAAATCACTGTAATACATATTGCATTTGTTAAATTTGAATTCAATTATAAAGACAAATCTGAGCGAAAACCCTCTGTCAGCCTATATTACTAAATATATTGTTATTGTAGGAATTTATTTTAATATTAATAGGCAATACACTAATGTCTAATACGGTAGATATCGAATTAATTTTTTCAGAATACTTTCCTTTTTAAACTTTGTTTGACACATTTATTGTATTTATTTATTTATTTTTATTTTTTATTGATCTTAAATACATTGATGACTGCGCCATTAGAATATAATGTATACATTTGTGTTATTTACATTGGGTTAGGTTTGTTACATTTTTTTTAATAAAATATATAAACATTTTTATACTAAACTGTATAATAAGGATTATTTTTATTGTACTTAATTATTATAATACGAGTAGTATAATATCTTTATATTTTTATTAACTTTTGAGTCAATGCCACCTTACTTATTACTGTGTGAAGAAGTTTATAGTACAGATACAAGGAATAGTTAAAAATTAATCTAAATGTTTTGAAAATTTCATTATGCACTTTTTGCTGTAATGGACTTAATATTATGGTAATTTTCTATTGGTTTTATGACCAATAGGCAATAATGTAAGAGAAAGAGGTATAAATAATAATTAAAATACAATCTTTTAAGTCTAAACAAAATTTAAATTTATAAAATATCAGTGTTTGTTAATCAATGACAGCTAAATGTGTGAATTAATTCAATAAATAAATAATTTCATCGACACTTGAAGGACTCATAAGAACTTCGTTATAAACGTTAAAGTAATTGACAGTGATATACTAGTGTATGTATAGGAGTGAATATTGGAGGAATATACTTTTTTTAGACTACCAATGTACAAAAATACTATGTAATGCACATTTTGTTCTGCCTATTTATTTATTAATTAGGTATGCGTATAATTCAGATTAGTACAAAGTATAGACTATACAATCATTTTTTCACACGTATTTCGCGGTTTATGACAATGTGACATGTGTTATATCTAAGTTTAAAAGTTTCAGTTGTAAATATGCACGTTTGTTGATTGTCGTTAAAATTTAGTGTATTTATGTTTTAAAAACTTTAGTAATTTTATTTTTAAAAAAAATGTACATATAAAATAGACAAGATTAATAATGAAAATGAACCTAGAAGTCCAGAACTGAATTTGAAACAACTAAACAATATGGTAAACGAATTATTAATTATCAGATATTATATTTAGGCATGTTTAATGTTTTTATTATCTCCTATCTCCATTAATTCCATTTTAGAAAAACATAGTAAGTATTTATTTATATTTTGTTGGTTTTTCAATGCCATAATTTTCATATAATCGAATCTAGCTAGGGATTAGTTAAATTTGATATTTTTTTTATATTATCTTCAATCTATTTAATTTGTTTCTCATAGCCTGATCTAATTTTTTTAGTAACATACATGATAAAGAAGTTCGAATAAATTTTTTCATATTTCTAAAAAGGTAATATTACTCGTATTTACGAATAATAAGTATAGGTACCTACGTATGGAGTATAGACTACAGTGCAAATGAAGTCATAAAGTAATATTATTGACTATTGTATACGTATTATTAGCGATAATATTACAGACGCACTTGGCTCTTGGGCTACGATATAATATAGATAACTAGATCAAGTCTAGATGCTCTCAGACGACGCCCGGATATACAATATAGATATATTATTATACTTTATTATACACAATGACATTTTCAAAATATTATGATTAATTTTTAACTATTACCTAGCTGTTTATACTGTATTATTAATAGTAAAATAAATTACTACAATAGCAATATAAAAATAAAAATAAAATACACTTATAGTAGTTAATAATATAAGGTGACAAACCATCTTCATTCGGAGTAATTTTTCGTATGTAATGATTTATCATTGAGTTATTATTTGAATTCAAAATAAACAATTCCGTTGCAGCTATCTATTTAGTTATGAGGTAAACGCGGCACCTACTGAATTTAGAATTTGTAGCAGAGTAGTTATTCTTGCTCACTTTTTCAATATTATTTCGCATTGAAGTATCTAAACAATTAAGTTTAAATGTACTATATTCTGAGAATGTGATTATTTCAGCTATGTTAGTTGGTACTACCTTTATTCTTATTAAAAAAACATTAAAAATGTTATATAATTAAATGGATCATATATCAAGTTAATAAACAGGTATAAATGTACAATAGTGGGTGGATGTGGGGTTACCGCTTATCACTCACCAATATACTAGATTACCGGACTCCTAACAGACTGGTGTTTATTAATTTAATATACTAAATTTCGGAAAAGAAAATTCACTTTTATCTTTCACAGTTTTTCACTTCATATGCAGTTTTTGTGTTTTAATTATTTCCAACGGTATATTCTGTAATATGGCCGTATTTAATTCAATACTATATGTCTATATAGTTCCAATATCAAAATTATGAAATGATTATTATGATGTATAGTGTATACCACCATATCTAAATGTTAATTTTTTTGCATTCAACACACTAATATACTATACAAAAATTAGATTTTATTCAACTTAACAATTTTGAATTCAAAAATATAACAATCTTTTATTTTGACTTTTATTATAAATTGGATGAAATTAAAAATAGTGCATTGTGTGGCAAAGAGCGGAAATTGTCTTCCCACACATACTATTTTTTGTCACGCCCCTGCGTTCACGGAAAAGGTAATGCAGGGATCTATGCAATAACAAACTATTCTACGAAAACAATTTCATTAAAAAATGTTGGTGTAAGTTTTATAAGGATCGTGGTATACATTTAAATTTCTGGTTATCGTCAGGGCGGCGGTTGTCATAACCGCACACTTATCGTTCTTAACTGTACAATTTACACCGTTAAATACCGGAAATACCGCACATATTTATTCTATTGTTAAAAAGGGAAATTTTAAATATCGATAGTTCAAAACCACATACATTTGATTGATAGTTAAAAATTAAATATCAAAATCATAAAATTGTTTTTCATCTAGACAAGTAGCTACTATCTCAAGAAACACCGCAGAAATAAAATATAATGGTAAATAAGGCAAACAAAAAAAAAGTTTTAACCATAATCCATATTCTGAATTTTTATCATTATAATTTTTTTTAATATTGGAATAGAACTGATTTTTCTGTAATCCCGAAAATTTTATTTTTACAGTTTTGTGATCTCGATTAAATATGATTTACTGGTGTGCGGTACTAATCAATACCTAATATTATTTTAATTAAATATGTACCTACGTTATTGATATATATCAATGTGTGCGGTATTGAACGGTTTGATTTGGGAAAAATATACGGGAGTAAGGTATAAAAGTGTGTGGTTTTAAACAACGACCTTTTTTAGAAAGTATGGAATCATGAACGATGCCCGTAAAGGAGATATGCGCTCAGCATTTTGGAGGATTTCCACTTTACCACCAACTGGACAGAAAAAGGTCGTTTTCCAACGTTTCAACCGGGATTGAAACCAAACTTTCGGTGTAGGCGCGACAAAAAAATCTATACTGACACGTGATTTTGGTGGCCAAATTAAATTTAATATATATGACATATATGTAGTTCATTTTAAATATTTAAACCATACCTGAATGTAGGCAATATTTCAAAATTTATAAACGTTATGCTCTGATGATTTTGTTCTAGGCGTGCGAATTTATATTATTTATTTATTAATCAGTTTAGTAAAGTATAATGTATAAACTATTATATTATATTTTTTATTTTATGAATAATATAATACACATAAAATGAGCATATTATAGGTACTCAACAGACTAAAAGTAAATAGTAATAAATGAATAATTGTTTTTTTAAATGAGAAATGTATTTATTCCACAAAAAAAATATTTATAATACCTAGGTACTATTTAATTAGATAATATAATGTATAATATTATGTAGGAATTAATAATAATTTTAAGCACATGCGAATTGCAAAGTACTAATTTCTTGAATAGAGTCCCACACATGTTTAAGAAATATAACACGAATCACATCTAGCATCCCGAATTGTATTGTAATATACATTTATATCTCTTTTTAGTTGTAGCTTTGTAGGCTTATTATATATTATTAACCAAATTACAATACACATAAAATTAATTTATATAATATATACTGCACGGATATTTAATATATGTATACGATCGATGTTTTCTACTTATGACAAAATAAAATAATAATTAAACGAGTTGCAGTCTATATTTTTTTTTACATATCTGATACCTTATACAATAAAACTGGTTACAGGTGTAGGTATAATGATTGGTCTGTAATAATATAATTTTATAATACTAAATACTAAATTGGCATTGAAGGTTTTGTTGTTTTTGATTATCGTTATAATTGTTACTGATTAGTCATCAGTTAGGGCTCGGAAGTTGATGACCTTAAAAACACTAAAAAATTACTTACTAAAAATGCAAATATTTGTTTAAATTAATAAAAATATATATTTTTTTAAATTCTACTCTATTTTACTATAAAATTCTATATACATTATTTAAAGCTTACATAAATGCATAATGGACAACAAGAAACGATAAGAAGTGAACTAATGTGAAATCAGTAAAAATAACTTAAAATGTCAAAAAATGACTTAAAAAGTGATACACGTCAAAAAATGCAAAAAAATGCAAAATAAAAATTAGTTGTTCAGATTCACATGCTAATGAAACACATTTGTGGCCAGGAGAGCATCGTTTAAAAAGTTCCAAAAAAAAAATTCAAAATGCATCAACTTCCGAGTCATTACTGATCGAGTATAGGTCGTTACTCGTTAGTCATTAGCCACAACAGACAACAGAGTAGTACAAATTAATATATAATCAGACAAAGATTAACCTACCTATTATTAATACTTATATAGTTACACCATAGTTTTATGTTCATACTTACATACCAATATACATATAACATTTAATCATTCCATGTAGTACAGTAATAAACGGCGAGACGATTGTACGTCAATAATTGAATAATAAAACATCTACAATGTACACAATGTTAAATAATGAATAAATAGATTATCGTAAAATTAGTTTAGTATGTATAAAGTGAATGGTTACTGTCTATTGGTTGATAGTTAAGTACTTCTAGATACCAATTTATTATAAATAAGGCTGTGAAATAAAATTAATGCAGTAACTAACCTTAAAAAAGGCAATAAAATACACTTAAATGTCAAAAATTGTATTATAAAATGCATTTAAAATAGTTTTTAAAAACATTGAAAATCACAATTTTAAAAATTCAAAAAATTGTCATCTTATTGGTAAGAAAAATGTATACATCAATTGAAATTTTTATATTATTATTAATATTACAAGTAGTATATTTTACTAAAAACACACTTAACTCTACAGTGTACACTATTGAACGCCAAATTGGTACTAAATGACAATGCCTGAATTATTGATTAACTAATTTAATTTGGAAATTCGTAACTGATATATTACCTACTATATTACTATGCTACAAATCTACCAATTATTGCTTTATCTTATCATCGAATCTTCACAAAATGTAGACCCTTATACAATTAGTGCACTATTTTATTTTATAAAATAAGCATTTGACATGTATAATGCTTGCGTGTAAAACAAAAAAATTATGAGCAAAATATGTTTATTAACGGAATTTTATTAAAAATAACGGAAAATAAACTAAACAAGAAAAATATGACATAGAAGGTAAAAAAATAACATAAAAAATGTAAAAATAAAAGTTTTATAAATTAATTTGTTATATGTTTTTTTTTTTTTACGTGATTCAAATTTTATACTTAGAAAGTTACATTTCATAATGAGCTAAAAAAATGTACTTTCCTTATTCAAATTCACAGCCCTAATCAGGCTCGGATTAGGCCGGCGAGCTACCGCTAAGTGCGGTGAGCCGCATGATTATTATTATACATGGGCCGCTTGCTAAAATATCTAGCTAATATTAAAACTAGGCTGGTAAAATTATTGTGCTTGGTAAGTTTCTGGGTCCCAATCCGGCCCTGATCCTAATACCCCTAATTAGTAATTATAAATCCTACTAGGTATAGCCCGTATAGGTATTTAACTAGTAATAATTTGCTAGTACGTGTATAGTAGATACTAGGTATTACAATTATTTGTTATATATTTTCTATTTTTTTGTATTAATTAATCGAATATTTTAATAAATACTGATCTAATAATAGAAATATATTAATACGCAATACAATATAATTATACGACTATAAAATAGTATACTAACTATTAATTATAACATAATTTAATGGTACGCTGCCACACAAAAACGAGATCGTTTAACTAATTATCAATACATTTTAGACTTTAGAAGTAGCATTGATATTATTATTATTTGTTTGTCGTATCCATGATGGTGAATATTTACAATGTTTTTATAAAACAACAAGTTAACATTGTTTATATAAGACTACAAGAGTTATAAATTATAAAAACAATTAACTTTTCTAAATCTAAAAGAGGTTGATAAAGTATTATAATTTAATATTATAAGTAGAGTGATGATAAATGAAAATTATTAGGTAGTAAATGAAAAATAAAGAGAAATATAATGGTATCGCTTTCTTTAATTCAATCTCTGAATATTATGTCATAAATTATTGCGTTCTTAACTTATAAATTATCGCTCAACACGGAAGTTGAAGGAGTTGAATATTTTTTTGTAAGTCTAAATTTATAGTAACTCAAGCTATCCATTTTATACAATGACGAGTTTAAACAGAATACAATCTGACTTTATTGTCAGTAAAAGTATACCTTATTAGTGTAATGTGTACCCCTGTAAGTATTTTCAAAATTTCATTGCGTACCTATAAAAGTATAGAAAATAGCGATAAGTAGGTATATACATAATAGTGACATGATATTCATGTTCCTATGACTAATATTTTTGGATTACAACAAAATAACTAAAATTGTTGGTAAATTTTTTTTTTTTTTGAATATCCAATTTTGTCATTTTTTGAATTCAAAATATTTAGATTTAAGTGATAAAGTGTAAAAAAATATGAATTTTATACTACATAATAATTTGCAAATTTTAGTTATTTTAATGAATTTCGAAAATTTAAACTTTAAGTACTTATAAAAAAAGTGTAAGTAGTGTGACTATACCTATATATTATTTTCTATATTCTTTATTTTCCACGTGTATAACAACTATTAGGAGAAACCTTATATTAATTTTTTTTTACAAAACAAAATGTTGTCATACTTCAAATGTTTTTAAATTTTTTTAATTTGTGGATTTACGCTCAACTTTTTTTTTAATTTCTATTAATAACAATGTATGAGAAGCCATTTCTACATTTTCAAAATTTTTGACGTAGAAAAAAATTTTCTATTGACGAAAAGACTCAAAATATTTTGTGAATTATATCATGTACATAAAATAACAATTTAAACACTAATGGAAATTTTAAATTTTTTATAGTATTTGTTTTTGAAACTGATTTAGTATAAATATTTCTGTTTTTTTTTTTCATTTTTCACATTTATTAGAAAAAAGTATTGGGAATTTTCACTTTTGTGTAGATAATTATTAAAACTATATTAAAAATATACTATATAATATTATAATCTAGTAAAATTTTAATTCATAAATAAAACATTTTTTAACTATGATGTTTTTATGAAAATAATAATTGTTGGCCTTGTATAATATATGAATTTAAATATTTCATCATTTGATATACATATGTAATTTATATTTTATATAGGTAGATATATATAATATATATTATACGAGTATATAGGTATTATATAATACTTATTAGTTGTTACCATTGATTATAAATACGTATTAGAATTTAATATTTTATAATTCATAAAATAAATATTCACAATACTCAGTATTATTACAATTAGCAGGGTAACACAGATAAAATAGAGGTTTATGCAACTTAAGTTGTTTTTAATTAATGAGGAAAATACAAATAAGTCATCGTTAGAGAGCATAATAATTATTTATAATGACTAATAATTATATATATATGTATTATTACTAACCTTCCTAATTAATTGTTTCATTATAATAATAAAAAATGAAATATATTTAACATTTTATTCAATACTAAATTATAATTTTAATTCATAATTGTGAAGATTTGTTATTCCATACAATAAGCAACATTTTATTTCAATTAGCTGAAATACTTTACTTACACATATTTTTCACAGTTAACGAGTTGTGTCCTATAAAAAAAAATTGAGCTACACAAGTTCTATTCTCGTCAAAATTGTAATGCAATTTAAAATAAAGACTGCTATCTTTATTATATTTTATTATAATGACTCGTGAGATGATATTAAATTGCACGTAGCAAAGCTACAATAAAACTATATTCATCAATCTTGATTATTGACTAATGAGTAATGAACTACTAAGATAACGAATTATTCAATTATAATATATACTTATATATAACGTAAATTCCAATACTACATTTAAATTTCCCATGAGAATTGATAAAAATAGTATGTAAATTTTAGTAAGTAATACATTATTATATATTATTAGTATAATCAATAATTAATATGAAAAAACAAAATTTATATTTTTTTTAAATATATTATAATTATAATTTATTTGTATGTATAATATTTTAATGGAGAATGAACAAATTTCTAGATTTGTGTACTTGAAAAAATTGAATTAAATTTGGAGTGAAATGCTTCACAACTGTTTGTTGTGCGTTAAATTGAATTGGACAATTCTGCTTATATACGAAAAGGAAATAACTAATAAGGTATAATTTATGACATATAGTTATCCACTCGGTTATCCATTAAATAAATTGTAAATTTAAGAACTTTGAAATCACATTACATTAGTCCAACATACATTTCTTTTCTATTTCTATTTTATCTAGGTTAAGAAATAGCAATCCAAAAATGTACTTTAAAAATTTGACTATTTTGGAAAATCGATCGTTTTTTTTTGAATTTTTCATCACCAACTTTGACCGAGATGAAAGCGATACTACAGTACTGCTGTAGCTTATAATTTCTATTCTCGTGGAAAATTTAAGTGTGTTAAATAAATAATTTGTTATCTTAATAGTCATTATAACATTCGCTTTTGCTCTGCTACGCGCAATTTAATATCTTCTCAGGATAATAAAATATTATAAAGATAGTAAAATCTATATGCAGTATGCACATTGCATTACAATTTTTAAGGGCATAGGACTTCTGTAGATACCTGAACATTTTTTCCACACAAAACTCGTGTACCCTTCTTTTTTCATCGGAGAATATACTCATGTATACAAAAAACATTTACCGGACATAACTCGTGTAACCAGAAAAAATCTAGGGACACAATTCTGTATTTACTAGAACAGAACTCGTTTACAACCATATTTTTATTTATAAAAATATTAATGATTCATGAATGTCAAGTTAACAAAAATATATTTATACATTTATTTATTTATTTTTATGTAAAATACAATACCATAAATAGGTATATTAATAAATATTTAAAATCAAGACGTGTATTAGTGTATAACAGCTTATGTTTCAGATTATATAGGTATAGTAAAAGATATGAATAAAATAAATGAAAATGATGTTATAAGTATAACAAAATATATTGTTTTCATAGTTTTTTCATCGCACTTATCACTTATGTAACTATATTTAATTTTTAATTTGATAATTTACATAGGTAATACAATAAGTGGCAATATTTGTTTTATAATATTAGGTAAATAGGTATTTGAATTAAAATATACTCTATACTCGATTTTATAAGCGCAAGAAATATACACCAGTTAAACAAAATGTTTCAAATAGTTATATTGGTATATTGGTATCACATTATTCACATTCTATCAATATCAAAATTATGAATTATATATAGCTGCCGTGTTTCACAAAGAATAAGGGTAAACTGACTGAAATAATAAATTAGTAGGTAGATATTAACCTATAAAATAGTAGGGTAGATAAATATTAAATAAAGGTTATAGTTACTTTGTCATCTACAAACATAAGGGTAGAAAAATAATAGAAATAAAAAATGTTAAGTATTGCATGTACCAGTACCACATAAGTAAACCATATTTCTACATAAATAATATAAGCTATATTCGATTCTCCAGATTAATAGTTTTGAAAAAAGTTAAAATGTTTGATAATGAGCGAACCTACTACCAGTACTATCTACTATTTTAGCTTAAAAGTTTTTTTATTTTTACGTATAATATAATGGTCGTTTCCAGAGAAAGGGTTATTGCAGCCACCAAGTCACATAAAATGCATAATCTTTAAGTACCCATATTGGCTATACTTTTACGATTTAGGTAGCACTGAAGTTTGTACGGGTGTTATAATATTTTTGGCTTTCAACGTTTTAGACAATATTGCTTTAATTACGCATGAAAGCTTCAGTATAGGGTCAAAACAATTTGAAAAAAGTGATGATCAACATTAATCTGCTTTTTCTCGAGATTGGCACGATGGTCCCATAATAATAATACGAACTTATAATAATAGTTATCAATTTGATAAAATTGGATTTACATTTAACTCATTTAAGTATCGAAATACAAATCGTATTATTATTTATTTTAGTGGTATCCATAAATATAAACGTATATGTTTTATATATACACGTGAAAACGGAAATTTTTGTGACGCGTGTTCTCTGAAACTACTCATCTGATTATCTCGATTAATTTTAACCAAAGAAGTAGGTAGGTACATCGAAATATCGAATATCGAATTGAAGGTTTTAAGCATATTAACGATTCTAGCCTAATTCCTTAAGTTAGTGAAAAATAGAGTTATTAATTTTTTAAATAATCGACAAATACGTTTACACACATAAAGACACTTTTTTTCATCCATGTTACATGCAATTCTTTATTATTATTAGAAATTAGTATTTTAGCGAACAGTAGATGTAGTATGATAGTACGAAACTTTTTCGTTATTTTTTTTGTTACATTATTGACACTTTTATGAGTTGTTGGTTTTTGGTCTAGAATGAAAAGGAAATCAAATTTGGGTCGTTCAATAAAAAATCATCGAAAAATAATACTGCTGTTAAATGGTCAAAAAAAGCTAACGCTGGGCGGGGCAGCTATGTAAAGTTGATATATCGGAAAAATCATCTATACGACTATACACCAAATCAGGAAAATAAAAATAATATTTATCCACACGCTAAATGTTAGCATTAGCCATTGCCCATTACGTAACCGAATTTAACATAGATGCATTTTGTACAGGCAACAAAGTTCACGGGGTAGGTAGCTAGAAAAGCAATTTATGTCCATAATATACATCATATTATTATTGCCTTATAATATGTCTATATTCGTATATTATACCATACGATGACGAAAACGACTGCTGCGTGGCGGAGGACCATAGTTTAAAAAATAACAACAATACCAAATACTGTAATTCATTTATAGTATTTGATAATACTTGAATAATCATTTATGCGTCGGACGACGCTACGGCGGTAAACGTCACCACCGCCTCACGTGATAATGTCGATTTGTGTACGCGTCGGCGTCGCCGTTGACGGGCGGTAGAACTCGTACGATTTTCTGAATTTCTGATAAGCCGAATCGTGTACGGCGGCGGCGCGGCGGCCGACCGAAATCGTTAATAATAATAATAATAAATACACAGAGAAAAAATACTAAATACTGTGTTTTATAAGGTCGAACACTCGTACACCTCCGCCGACGCCAATCGTCGTTCGACGATAGCGCAACGCGGAAGTGCGGGTAGTTAGTCAGGTGCCCACTCTTTTCATGACGCAAACACGTCATTCGTGAATCGTGATCCGTCTCGCAGAGTATAGATACTAAGTAGTCATTACACGCACGTCGCAGACCGCGGTCGGTGGTTTTTGTACGTTTTATATCACAAAAAAATTATTTCTAAATAATAATCGTCCGCGGTCGGTGATAGTCAATAAGTGTGTATTTCTATCTCTGTTCAACTAGTTAATCTGGCATCGACGACGTATCAACACAGTGCATCAGTTTGTGTTCAGGCATGAACGTTCAATGATCATCGTTATATACGTGTGAGTAGATACTGGTCATGACATCGTCTTGTATAATAATAAATTATTGTCTGGGCACTTTATAGCTTATATTATACTGTATAGTGTAGACTTTAACTCTGTTCATCTTTAACTAAATATAATTTTATTAAAATTATTATGTTTTTTTTTGTGTTTATGTATTAATAACACTAGATTGATATATACGTTTTGATATTTCCATATTATTTTATATAAACTATA
This sequence comes from Rhopalosiphum nymphaeae, assembly GCA_036289425.1. Classification (NCBI taxonomy): domain Eukaryota; kingdom Metazoa; phylum Arthropoda; class Insecta; order Hemiptera; family Aphididae; genus Rhopalosiphum; species Rhopalosiphum nymphaeae. The sequence continues at coordinate 4,276,548 of JAZAQC010000001.1, read as the reverse complement.
CCTATTTAATGATATCACCTATTAGTTCTTACAATAAATCTACAGTATTAAAGAATATGATTCATATAATTTATAGATGTATGTTTTGCTAAAGATGTGAAGGTATTTTGTCTTATTTGTATGGTAATATAGGAATAAAAATATTAGAAAAATGTAAAGATCATCTTTTAATTTCTATATTATTTGTTGTTCAATCCTGTTATATAATATTAGATTTTATAATAAATTGACATAATCTAATGAAATTTTGTAATCTTCTGAAAATTTATTTTGCTGGCATTTCTATTATTTTAAAATATTTAAAAATATTTTTAGTATTTAAATTATTAATTAGGCATTTTTGGATTTGGCAACAAAATGGTTTATTTTATTTTCATTCATTAAATTTATTTTTAAAACTAATTTATAATTGAATGACTCACATAGGTATTTTCTTATTAATATTAATTTTAAAAGCGTAAATGAGTGATCTTTATTTACTTTTATTAAATTAATTGCAATAAAATCAATTATTTAAATATTAATTTAGTTAATGACCAATGAGAATACAAATAAGTATCAATATTTTACATAATAGTTAACAACAAAATGGACTGGTTAAATAATATGTATAGGTAGGCACTGATGGCTGATAAATACTGACTCATACATGTGCAATCTAATATGAATCAATATTTCTGAGATTCTGAATAAATTCAAATTTAAATAGGTATTAGCCATACAAATTTTCTTTGCTTGTTTTATTGTTGTAGTAAAATCTAAAAATAAAAAGTAAAGTAGTTAGAATACCTGAATAACGACTAAAAGTTATAATTACTATCTATTTATATAATATTAACTTTAATAGTTGCATACAAATTAAAGAACTATAATATTAGGTTGAATACATGTTTAATCTAATTAGGTAAAAATATACAATTAACATATTTTTTCAAATTTTATTATTTAGAAAACACAAATATTTAATGATTTATTTACTTTTATATGAAATTTATATTTACTGTAGTCTACATTTCAGTATAGGTAGTAGATACTATTGTATTATATATTTATTTATTTGATCATGATTTCTAACTTATAATACGCACATTATACAGTTATACATATTTACTACATATAGGAAGATATAGGTGCTATAATATCTTTCTATTTGTTTCTATTAGCTTTATATAACTAATTTAATAACCGTTTATAAATAATTATTAATTTTATCAATAGTATTAATAATATTTAATTACTTAATTATAATATATATTTAACCCAGAAATTTGAACAAGGTTTCCTTGGGTTATGATAAAGCCATTAAGTAGATGTATTTATTTTTACTAAGTACCATAATCTTAGAATATAATTGTTTATTTATTTCAGATAAAATAACAAATATGGGTCTTAAAGGCTGCATGAAACGGTAAGCAGACAAGTTATTTATTCAAATTATAATTTATAAAAAATATAATTGTGTATACATTTTTGTTGATTTTAAATTAATGTACATAATATAGTTCTATTTACTGTACAATATGGACATATTAAGCATGGATTAGTTGGTGCTTAGAGTTTAGTCTTAATTTAAAAGATAAAAAATGAAGAGTTTTACAATATTATTAAAATGCAATTAATAAGTTGAATTACACATGCAATATGTAAATATAGTAAATTATATATCTAGCAGCCAGAAAGAAAAAATCGTAAATACCTTTTATTGGCCATTATTCAAATTTTTATTAAGAATTTAACATTATAATGAATAGTTCTACTTTTTAGACAACTACCTGTTTATCCAAAATATTTTCTTTTTTATGTACTAAGTCATAATTAATTAACATTTTTGAATATATCTTTTAATATTTATAATTCACAAAGTTAAAAATATTTTATTGTTTCATTAATATAGGAAAATAATATATTAATCACACATACAAAATTGTTTTTCATATTGAATTGAACTTTATCACAGTTTAAATATAATTTAAAATTAAGTATTCTATGATACAGCAGTAACCTTTTTTTTAAATAAGCACCTATAATTTTTTATAATTTAATTTAATAATTTTGATTAATTATTTTTATTTTTACTTAAATAATAATTAATAACAGAAAGTCTTAAAATACATTTTTGAAAATTTGCTGGAATTTGTTTATTTTTTTTTCCATAAAAAATTATAACATCTGAATTGAAGTGGAGATATAGAACTATAAAAATCATTTAAACTAAATTAGAATTTATAATATTTATAAAAAGTAAAAGAAAGCAAAACATTATTTATAAATGTTATAATACAAGTAATCATCTTAATCGTATAAAACATTATATTAAAGTAAGATTATTGATATTTTTGACATCTTCCATTAAAAATACATATTTTTTTATATTTTGCATTTTTTTCACATTTATTTTAATTAGTATATTTTTTTTGCCATTTTAGCCTATGTACTTTTACAATCTTAAACCTTTATGCAATGCACTGCCTTCACCAAAAAATGTTATAGCACTGATTGATTAATAATCAAGTATAATAATATATCTGTATCCATTATAATTATTATGTATGAAATAAATTCAAATTCTAAACATTTAATTTTTTATTTGTGAAATACAAAAACATTTTTATATTAAATAAGAAAAATAACAGTATAATAAAAATACTTATGCTCTTGTATAATAATACAATATTTGTATTTGTATATTTCTGATAATAATTGATGGTCTTGGTGTAATGTTTAATGAAATTATGTTTGCTTAACATGATAACTGTATTTATTATGGGATTATGGTGTAGATATATTTTTTTTTTAACTATTTTGACATTAGAATTATGACTTATAAATGATAATAGAATAATTAAAGTATACATGTGACTAGAGTTTTGTTTTTCAAACAATTTGTATGAGTTGCGTATGGTACAAGTTTTATTTTATTTATTAATAATTTTATAACAGCCGTGGAACTTAAAATTACTTTTAATGACATTTAATAGAAGTTTGAAATAATAACTAAATATGAATTTAAAGTTTGTACGTTACATAACCTATATATATATATAGGATTTTTATAAAATGTATCCTATAATTAAATTTGACTCAAATCTATGAGATATTTAAATAAATAAATAAATGTTTAAACCAATGTCTAGTATCATTATAGTATATTTTTATAAGTATATAATCATTATTGATAATTAAAGCTTGTAAGTTTACATAAACAAATAAAAATTATTTAAAAAATGTATAAAATATACAAATAAAATTATTCAAAATTTTTAATAAAAAACTATAATAATTTAATTATTAATAATTAGTTACATAATAGTAAACTTAGTTGTATAATACTATTAATACTAAATGCTAAGTTATTTTTTTTAATTAAAAGTAACCAATAATATTACTTAAAATGTAGTATAAAACAAGTATAATATGCTACTGACAATCTTAACACATGCAGATAGCCAAAACAAAAACATAGTATTATCAATAAATATTGTTATGGGATACAAATTATCATTTTATGAATGCATACATCTTCAGAAAAACAAAATATCTACATTAGACAATTGAACAAAAGTGTGTTAATTTGGTAGTCTCCGGGTAGGTAGTTAACTTGTTTTTGAACATTTTTGTTTAAGGTGTACCATATACACAATCTTATAATAACAGATATTGATTTTTAATAGTATTAAGTATAATATGTTATGGAAAAGTATGAATTTTGGGCATTATTTTCAATACCTGATCAATTTGGGCAATGTGAAAATGATAATTTTAGAACTTGAATATTTCCTACAATGCCTGGATAAAGTATTCTCTATTTAGAATTCTACAAACATGACTTGCTGAATACATTGGACAGTATATACGATTATAATGCTTCTTAAATTACCCAATTGTACACTTGTTTAAAACCCACAAGTGTTGTTGATAAGTTTTACTTTATAATTCTTTTATGTACCATGATAGTGGCTCCTACAAGAACAAATAAAAAAATATATTTATAATTAGTTATTTTGTGTAACACGTTTAATTTTAATATATTTAATCAAATTTAATATTTTTACTTTATTGCTTACTTTAACAGTGGTTCATACAAAAAAAATTGACAATTATACAGTTCAGCTATACAGTAGATGTTTATTAGGTCATTATAATGGCATATTAAACTTGAATTCAATAATATATTACTGTTTACAAAAAACAATTCTGAGTAGTAACAATCTATTTACAAACATTCAATTTTGTCAAATTTTCACTTAAAATATTTATAATAAAATTATACTTGTATATTTTTTAGATGTTTGGGTTTTAGTAATAACTAACTATTTATAAGAAAAAACTTAGTATTGAATTGCCAAACATTAGGTATAAACATTTTAAATTTTATTTCTATTAATTAATTTAACTATAAAATAACTACAACATTTTTATGTTATTGCCAAGATTTGTCAAAATTTAAGTCATACATTTATAAAAAAAACTTTGCTTATGTATTTTTAATATATTTATGTTACTATAAACATAACTTATTTTGAATATTGTACTAAATATTCAAACTTATTGATAGGTCTTAATATTGTTTAACAACAATTTAAAAATATTATTTTTGAATGATAACAAAAAGCTGTTGAGACTAACATGTTAATATATGTTTGAATATCTAATGATAATAATATTTGGATTTCAATTTCAAAAAAAAAATATTTGTAACTTCACATTAAACTTTATTTTTTAATTTCCAATAAATAAACTATTGAAGAATCCTGGAATCCCGAATCTTATAGCAGATTTTCACTTCAAAATTTGAGCTTAGGTTATAACATTAATAAAATTATAAATTTTATACTAACTTAATAATTGGAAATTTCTATGATTTTGTAAAAATTAGAATTTTAATGCTTATAAAAAAAGTGTGATTTACGTTTTTTATTTTCTGTATGAATAGCTTATGAAAAACTTAATATTTCATGTTTTACCTAAAAGTTTTATCATACTTAATCAAACATTTTTAGTTATTATAAATACCATAACATTATTAGAATTTAAAAATATTTTTCCAATATAAAATGTGGAAACTCACAAACAAATAAAAATAAAAATACATATCGTTGTTATTGCTCCTCTAAAAATCTAAATTATTATTAGGTAATATTAGGTATTCTTATAATAGTATTTTTTTGTTTTTTTTTTATTTAAATTTAATATTAAGAGTATCCTGGTTTTTTTTATCAAATGTTGTCTACTTTAATATTGTATCTACTTTACATACCTTTATTTGGTTACTGTTCAGTGTCCGGATAATTTAGACTTAACCTTGACCAATAAAGTCAGGTATTGTATACAAATGTGCAATACTCGGTGATTTCCTACTTTTTCCATAACATATTATATAATAAATGAATTGTTATTAATATTAACTCTTATTACTAATCAGTTAACAATTTTTAAGTTATAAGCTTTATTTCACTGATGTGTGAGTGTTGTTTTTAATGACTTAATGTTGATTAATGTTTATAAAACACATAATACCTATTACATATTATTTAGTTTGTGTGGTGGACAGATATTTATTAAAATAGGTGCAAAATAAAAATTTATGTTTTTGAAGAACACATTATACTTTACATATAGTACAATTTATTAATTTATTTTCATTGATTTTAAACTATATTGAATGCCAGATGTAAGTAGCTTATTTACATTTTATTATGTTAATACTAATGAGTAATGAATAATAACTAATAATTAAATGATTGCATTCTCACTGCTAGTTTATTTATAATATATTTGTGTTCAATATAGCATACATATTAATTTGAAAAAATTAATTAATTATAATTTGCTTTTATTCAATTAGCTATATTATTTTTTGTTTAAATAAATGTGCATTTGTCAAAATTTTAAAATATTTTTTCAGTTAACATAATCATAATTATGAATATTGTGACAATAACATAAAGTGTAACAAAAAAGAGTTTAATAAATTTCAGCTGGACCTCCCAGGGCTCCAGTCAAAAGATATTATTGACGATAAAGATTAAAAACTAATAAATTTAATATACAATTTTTTGATAACTTTTTATAATAATTATAATTACAATTATTTTGTCTTAGCTTTTGAAATTAAAAAATGTATGTGAAGGTTGATTAAGTATATAACTCATACTAATGTTAATTAAACAATTCATTGCCAGTACTATTCACCACTTAGATGATTTATCACAAATACAAGTTTTCAACAAATGCCTAGTGTTTAACTGGCAACATATACTTCAAAAAATTAAAATTTAGTGCATACATATCTAGAGAAATTATGATCTTTGAACAAATATTTTTCTCATACAAAAATATTTATTACTTACAAACATTTTAATCACAACTTTTATACTTTTTAGTAGGGAGCAATAATGTATTGGTTTTAGTTAGGTTTTAGTATGATATATATTTTTATTTTTTTCATTTAATTGTTACTTATTTTATAATTTTTTATATCCAATAAAATGTTCAAAATGTTATAATTAATTTAAGCTATTTATTGGCAATTTAAATTATTGCATTTTAAAAAAACAATTATTTTATGTAAAACAAGCTTGGTCAAAAAGGTTTAAAATATTTAAGATTCAATTTTAGATCCATCATAAGTTGTGTTTTTAGCAATTCAAAATTTACATATACAATTTTTTTAATTGATATTTGTAGCTTAAATTAATATTAAATTGTATATTTAAACAAAAAGTTACCTACTATTTTCTAATGACGGTTTTAGTTATTTTATTTTAATTCTAAAAATACTAACCATAGAGACTGAATTTTTTCCCTATGACAAAAATTATTATTTTCCATACACAATAAAATTTGCAAAATATTTAAAGCTTATGTTAAGCTATACCATGATACTGTTCATTATTTAAATTATTTTAACAGTTGAGAGACTTCTGATCTTCATTCAGAATTGTTTTTGATTCTATACAAAGACTGAATTACAATTTAACACATTCACTATTTTTTTTTATACCATACTAAAATAATTTATTTTTATTTTAGGACATGATAAATTGGTAAGATAAATAATAATAAAAAAATTATTTTTATATTAAATAATTATTATAAATTAATTTTTGAAATATTTTTAATAATTTGTCTTCTTGCTATGATACATTTTTAATTTTGTCTTATTTAAAATATTTTACTAGGTATTAAAAATATTTACTTCTATACAAAACCATTATTATAAAATTAGATTTTTATAATTTTTAATTAGTTTTGTCCACAAATTTATTTTTAACTTTTATTGTTATTTTTTTTATGTATTACTTTTTATTAGGTTTACTTTTATATCATTGTTTTACTATATTCAAAAATAACTGTATTTGTGGTGAATTGTTTTCAATCCATTAAAAATATTGATACTCTTTCAAAATGAAAATTGAAAAAAAGTTACCAAAAAGTAAATTTAATATTGAATAGTTAGTAGTTACTTTACCATAACAATATTAAATGTTAAGAATATGAATTATATATCCCATGAAAATGTAGATAGCTTACTAAATTTAGCATTGAAAGCTATGGATTAAATATTATGTTACAGGATTGTTGTATCTTAGATCTTTCAATATCAAACTACTTTATTATAGCTTCATTGTGCTGTGAAAAATACATATATCTCAATAATGGCACCATGCATGTGTTTTTCATTTATGAAACCTGTGATGATATTCTTGTTAATTTGTGTTTTCGCGTAAGTAATAATATTAAGACTGCATTTCATACTTACTACATCTATTAAAAAATGAATAATCTAATTGATTTATTTTAAGAATTAATTTTTTTTAAATTTATAGTATTACATGAGTGTACTTATTATAAACAGCTTTTATAGTTATAGGAATACTTTTAATTTAATGTACTGGCTAAACCTAATCATATTATTAACAAACATAAAATAATAATAACAAATTAAATCTCTTAATAATTTGATTAGCTATTGCTTTGCACGAAATAATATATTAATAATTAAAATAAATAACAATTAAATATAAATATAATATAATATAATCAATTCCGATTTCTGTTATAATTAATAGTAATGTAAAAATTATTGGAAAAAAATAATTAAATCATTTTTATTATTATTTAATTTAGTATTTATCATAAATATGAATCATGTTTGTAGTTATTAAGTATTAAAATTTAAATAAAGTTCTATTCTTTAGTAGAACTTTTGTGGTTACAGGTATCACTTAATACAGTAATATATTTCATTTTATTAATTGTTATTTATTTTTGTGTATGTTTGCCTTGATATAGTTGGTATAATAGTAGCAATTTTGTATGAACTAAGTGGTAATTAAATCAACCTGTGTCAATTCTTATCTTTAGTATAGTAAAATCATAAGCTTTATCTAAATTTTTTAGTAAAAATTATTCAATATTTTGAATTAAACAAATAATTAATTTTTATATACAAATAATTTTTAACTATCTATAATTATTGTTATTATTTATTTAAAAAAAAAATGCAAAATATAAAATGTACATAAAATATTTTTTAATCGTTACTGAAAAGTATACTTACATTTTTTTCATGTATAATTTACTAAATTTCCACAAAAAAATAATAATAATTGCTTTTTTTAATTAAGATAATAATGATAATATTTTAACAATAATACCCAATAAACTTATTATTAGCTATTGTTTAAACTTCAAAATTCATCCATTTTAAGTATACAAAAAACAAAATTTTAAATTATGTAAATCTATTAATTAGGAACTAAATAGTCTTTATTTATTCAGGGAAGATTTATTTCCAAGAATATGTCATATCAAAAAACTAAAACAAAAATATAAATATTTAATTTCTAAAAGTGATTTAAGTTAATATGTAGTATAGTGTTTATTTTAATATATCCTAGCAATTTGTTTAAGTATGTAAATAAACAATATATTTATCATAATATAGCAAATATGTTGGTTATTGTCTTCAAAAAACATTCAGTGATATCATTTAATAAAATATTAAATTTAAATACTGACATAATGACTAAAAAATTATATAAGTTTTTTAATTTAATTTCTACTAAGTACTGTTAACTGTTGTTTGAACTATTGTCACATCCTTGTATTGTAATTTTATAGTATAATCAATCTCATAAATTTTTATTTTTTTCAATGTTATAATAGTTAAATCTTCTCCAGTTTTAGAATTTGCATTGATAAAATAAACTAGTAACACAAAATATATGTTTGAATATAGTAATTTTAAGAGGATTTTTATTTTAAGAACTTTTCAAGATCCCAGAAAGTTCAAGCCATGTTGCATGAATCAGAGTAAGTGGTGACCATATTTCTGGGACCTTTAAAATTGAAGTAACTACAGTTCTGTAAATCTGTATAATATTTACTAGAATATTAATGATAAATATTTTTACTAAACAATTTTAAATATTTTTTTACTATTATTTACTTTATGATAGTACCTACTATAGATTGTAAATAACAGGCAGGTATAGATTATGGATAGTTTTTAAATTAAATAATTTATGGTTAGCATAGTCATTCACGCATGTACAATTTTTTAAATAAAAAAGTTCATCAGCATCCATATTGTAATTAAATACCTATATTTTAAAAATAGGAATTAACAGTTAAATCAATCATCTTTTTTTTAATTTATTATTGTATAAATATTTGATTTAAAATTGTATTTTTTAGGACATGCTGCATAACATCAAGTTTCTTTGCAATAATATTATTTCTTGTATTCATAGTGATACCAATTGTTTTTCGATATTCCCCATCACTTCAAAGAGGAATGATATTCTTAAATTATGGTAAGAACAAATTATTGTATTTTATTTTAAAAATTGTAAATGTATGTTTAATTATCATACCTTAATACTTATAATAATGGTCAATAATGTTTATAATGACCAGGATTTGGGACTTATAGAATTAAAAAACATTAAAATATGCACTAAAAATTAAAAAAAAAAGCATTTGAAAATAATTAACAAAATGGGTTTATTAGGTCAAAAAAAAAATTGTTATTATTGGACAATCTAATATTATTATTAATTATATTAAATTTACAAATCAAATTCTCAAATATAATCTTTTATCACTTTTTGTAATGTTTTAAAATATATATGTATATATATATATAATATAGGTAAATATTTACTAAAAATGTGTTGTTAATAAAGTTTCTATGTTTATGAATGCATTGAACTATTAAATGTTTTCAAACAGAAAAAGCTCTCCTATTATCAATTAAAGTAGACTTAAATGGCAATAATGAATGTTCCACTTCAATGGATGTTATGGGAGTATACTGGAATACTTTCAATAAATCAACTCAAATAATACATTATTTTTGATTGTTTCGAATTGCTTTTGTTGAGTATTTATTGATTATGTTAATTGCAACATTTTTATGACAGATAGCTAGACAAATAGTATTACCATTGATTATAGAATAAATAAATAAAATTATTCTATAATAAATGGTATTACTATGTTTAAAACAAATTTTTGTAATTAATCGTTCAATGTTTTAATTAATATATCATGTACAATTATGTTATTCATATATTGTTAAAAATCGTTAAATATACATCGATGTAGTAAAAAAAATTTTAAATATGCAAAAACAAAGAAAAATAAATTTTATATTTGAATTTGAACATATTTTTATATCACTCTGCTATGTTTTACTGTATCTGTGTTGCATATAACTATATAAATATAAATATTATGTATATATAATTATTTACTAATGCTACAAGTCCTAAACCTTGATTATAATTAATCAATTTAAAATTTGTTGTAAAATCATATACTTTTGTAAATATTTATAATTTACAAATTAAATAACCTAAACAACCATTTTATTCACTATTATATTTCCCCCCCCCCTTAGTAAAAATTTGAAATTTACCTCAATTGGCATCTTTTTTTTGCTTCCAAATCAATTTAAAAGATTTTTCAATCAATGAATCAATAATAAATATAAAAATAATTTTACAAATTTATAAACAAAATTCAGGTGTGTTGTTTTCTTAATTTGGTTCAATATAATAAAACAACAGAAAATATAAAATTTAATATTTTATCATAACAAGAATAATGTTGCGTACAATACTTAAGTTTTATATGATTAAATAGTTATATTTTTGGGGTTGTTTTACTTTGGTTGTTAGTCAAATAGTGGATGAATGTTTAGATAAGGAGTTGTAATTTTTAAGACATGGTTAAAAATAATTATTTAAAGTAATTTTATTTATTTTTATCAAAGTACCTACATTGTAAATCTTTTGAATTGTTACTTTTTTAACCAAAAATTATTTATTAAAATAAGTTATAACTAATGTAAACATTTTTAACAATAATTTTAAAATATTATAAGATCAATGATTATAAAATGTATTAGAAAGTTACATTACCAACATTTAACTATTAATTATTATGTTTTAGTTCGTATGCCATCTGCTGTTAATTATAGTCATCCTGAAAAGTATGGTATTAGAGGAACTAGAAATTTCTATATAAAAACAAAGGACAATATGACATTAGGTGTATGGTATGTAATCTCTTATTTATTTTGTATTATTTAAATCTTTAAAAACTATTTTATATATATTTTACATTTTATACACAAAAAGATAAGAGTTTATAAGATATAAAGTTTTAGAGCTTGTACAATTTAAATGTTCATAAATTAATTGGAATTTTAATTTATGCTATATTGGAAAAAAATAATAATTTTCTTATTTTTGTATAATTTACTGAAAATCATTCTATTAAGATAATATATGTATTTAAATACTTTGTTAGTTATTGTATATTTAATCATATTACAGGCATGTTTTACCACGTAATTTGTTGAATAAATATGAAAATGAAGATAATTCAACTTATGAACAACTTTTAAGTCATGGTGAACCAATTATAATATATATGCATGGTAACTCAGGTACTCGGGCAAACGAACATCGGGTTCAGTTGTACCATGTGCTACAAGATATCAACTGCCATGTAATAGCAGTAGATTATAGAAGTATGTCACTTTTTAATTTTATTTTCTTTGTTATTATAATTTTCAATAATTTTTTTACTTAAGGTTATGCTGATTCTACTGATGTCGAAGTCAGTGAGCTTGGTGTAGTTACAGATGCAATGGAAATGTTTAGATGGACGCATAAACGTGCTAATGGCACCCCAATATTTGGCTGGGGTCATTCTTTGGGAACTGGGTGAATTTATATTTAAACGTAGTAATTTAATTATTAATATAGTTAAAATGGTATTATTTATAATCAAATAAAAATAATTATTCAGAATCGGAGCACATGCATATTCACTGCTAGAAAAAGAAGGTCTTTATCCAAATGGCCTCATACTAGAAGCTCCATTTACCAAAATGAGTGATGAAATACGCGAATATCCACTTACCAAAGTAATATATTTTCACTATTATTGAATTTTTTTATAAATTATATAAATCAACAAAAATATATATAGAACATCTAACCAATTACTGTGGTTAAATTAAATTAATTGATTATTTAATTAAAACTTTTTAATAACCATAGTGTAGGTGGAGGTGATAATATCATATTTTATAGTTTATTAGTTAAGAAATACAGTCTAAATGGTTAAATATTAAAAAATATTATGTTAAAAGAAATTCAGACTAATTAATTCAAAGATGAGAAAATATTTTGATAAACTAATAACTTTTATATTTATTTTGAATAATGTTAAACAGATATTTGATGATGTAATAGGGTTTATTAATAATTCATGATAGGACTATATTATTCATATCTTAATTAGAATGAATTTTTTTTGGTAGACACAGGCCACTTCGTCGACAAAAACCTATTATAACATATATTACTCCCCCCAAAAAAACACAAAAAGTGTCAAAACAAAACAAACTAGTAAAAGAATAAGAATACCATAATAAATTTCAATAACTTTTAGTTGTCAATCATGATTACATAATATGGAAGTGTTTAAATTTCCTAAAAAAAGAATATGACTGATATCTATCAAATTATAATTCAAATATGTCTGATCATACAATAATTAATCAGCTGATTATTAAAACATACAAAATTTTCCAAACATGAATACAGGCATTAACAAATAGGTTGTCGGAATATTAACTGTACAACTGTGTTTCAACGTATCTTTAAGTTATAAGTTTATAACCTAATAACTAACTATTATAGAAAATAACAAATTATCTATATATCTTTATTTATATAGATACATATTTGTTAGATATTTACGTATCTTATAACTTATATTTCTTTATCTTTAGTTGTGTATTTTTACTGTTTATTCTTTATGTATTATATTATATAATTGATGCAGAGAGTTAAATAAATAGGACATTTAAGTTATAGGTAATTTTTTATGGAAATATAATTAAAGACATTGTGTTATAAAACAGTCTTATAGTTACAATACATGATTATACTGTAATAAAATATTATTAATATTTTATTTTTTATTTATTAATATTTAATGAAATATTATGTTTTTAAATGTATAATATAGATTCATCGACTATTGCCTTGGTTTGAGTTTTTCATCATTGACCCGGTTGAGAAAAATAACATCATTTTTGATACAGAAAAAAATTTGATGGATACTAAAATGCCAATATTGATTTTACATGCACGTGATGATATTGTAATACCTTATGAACTAGGTGAAAAGGTAATTTCATAATTTTAAGTATTGTAAATATCCATAATTAGGTTCTAATAAAAACTTTATCTATAATTTTTATATACTTTAATTTCCTAGTTGTTATAAACATTTTTTAATAAACTTATACTGATTGAACTTATTAGTGCATCTTATTTTCAAATTCAATACCCACCAAGTAATTAATAATACATTTTTATTATTTTTTATTTATAGTTGTACAAACATCTATTAGAAACTAGAAAAAATGTTACTACTGAAATAGTGTTGTATGAGGAACATTACAAGTATGGACATAAGCATATATGTAAAGATAAAGAATTAAAAATTCGGATTAGGTGAGTGCTTTTGATAATTGTATAAGTACCTCTTATCTAAACAATTTTTTATGTCTTATATTCATGAAATCAAATAGTATTTCCTATTGAATTAATATTTTTAGATTATCAATTATCATGTATGTTTAATAAGTAAAAATGTGTTTTTTTTTTCAGGAAATTTATTAGTGAGTCTATAAAACATTTATTTGAGTAAAATATGTTTGTACTCAATTATCCGTCGTTAATCTAAGCGTATTTAGTGCATGCAGATAATATGAATTGGTTATTGTTTATGTTTAGCTCAATTTTTGTTGTATGGTTGTATCTACATTTTTCTTGATATTTTCATTATGAAAGTGATACTACTTTTTAGTGCAGTAATAATTTATTAAAAATGAATGATTTTGTAATTGTGACAAATATTCTGTTGGTCTTTATAATGAATTTATATTTACGATTATAATTTTATATTATTACTTTTTACACTGTTTATTTTTATCATTTTCTACAAACTTTTTCTCTGTAATTATTTTTATTATCAAAAATATTTGAGATTTAAATAAATATTTAATTAATATCAACGCTTGGTCTAATTTTTATGATATAAACATATTAGATTCTGAGCAGAGCGAGGAATGTATTGATTTACAATGATCTGTGTTTTGTATGTGTGTATGTTTGGGAACACCTTTTGAGGAAATAAAAATGCTTCAATTTTCAACTTCAGTGATTATTCTGGTAGAAAAGTAAATCTAATTGGTATTTGGGGGTCAGAAGATTTCCCAGTATTTTTCTTAATAATTGGGATAAACAAACAAAAAAAAAAAAAAATGAAAGAAATCAATTACACAAATCTGATATTATTATTACAATATTATTTTGTAACTATGGTAACCTTAAAACTTTTACCTATATTATTAGTTATATGTAATAAAATTTAAAAAATATGTAAATTAATTTTAAGATATTACCTACCTATTTTGCCATTAACTTATTCACACTGTTTTTCGGTAAGGTGGTATTGACTCAAACGTTAATAATTTTAATAATAATATAATTATATGAAATATATCATGAAATATACTTAAAGATAAAGGTTGACAGATCATTTCCACTTAGAATTGTTTTTTGTATACAATAATTTACCTATCATTTTTGATCATGACAATTGATTCATAGAAAAATAATGTAATAATATAATATAATGTTCAATTTTGAATTATTCTTTGTTTTATGTATTTGTGAAAATATTTCTTTTTTTATTATAATTTTAATTTTATGTTTTTTGATTGACTCTTTAGTGTTAATAAATTATAGTATACTTAAATGTTTACAATTTACAAAAAATATATAAATCTACTCTTTTTTATATAATTATTGTTTTGTTTTGAGTACACAATTTTATAACAATACACAAATGTTTATCATATTGTTTAATATAAATTAAAAAAACCAAAACAAACCATACTACCTACTTGTCCCACTTGGTTTAATTCTAATTCTACTCCATTCTAAGGAAATCCTGATTGGACATCAGTTGTTTTTTTTATATTTATATAAAATTATGTAAGCTTTTATTAAAATACATACAACTTATTTTACTTTTTTTTTTTGTAATGATTTTATGATGGTATAATTTATATTGAAGAGTAATGTATTATATGGTACTTTGTTTGTAATAGTTTTAGATTTTGAATAAAGGAATAAATACAATTGTTTTCAGATAAAGTTTTTAAATATATATATTCTTATTTTAATTAAATACTATTTTTGAAAAAAAAAAATATCACTTGAATAGATAGAAGGATTTTCTTGAATAGTTTACCAAACAATTTTGACAATCTGAAATGGTGTTGAAGATACTTAATTGTATGTATGGGATTTTTTTTTAATGTAAAAATTTGTTTTTTTTTAGTACCAACTTGTTTGCAATCAAGAAATTAATTCGTTTTTAAATACCTTAAGATATTTAATTAAAATCTAATCTTAAACTAGAAAATATTTAAAATTTAATATTTTTGAATTTACTTAAGCTAATTGAAAAATTCCTTAAATGTTTATAATTCTTAACAAGATATAATTTTCAAAATTGTTCAACTGAGCAATTTATAAACATTTAAAATTTTTGATTTTTTTATGTATTTTTATTGAATTTATATTTTTATTTAGTCTTTTTACTTTTACTAAACAATATTGTTTCTTGAAATAATTAAATGATGAAGTTGATTATTTAATTGAATGATAGACTCAATTTAAAACTATTTTTCTTGGCTTGGTGACAACAATAATTGACAACCATGTTCATTTTTTTTGTCGTTCTCAAACAAATTTTTGTTTTTATCAATTATTTTAGAGTCTGTAATTATAAATATAATTTTTTTAATTTAATTTTCAATGTAAAATATAAACTGTACATTAGACAATAAAAATATAACATTAAATAAATATAATAGCATTTTATTGTTGCTCGTATGTATGAAGTATTATTGTAAAATGTAATAATTATAAAATCTAAAATAAGTGATGAAAATAACAATTTGTGCGGAAACGACAAAAAAATTAACATAGTTGTCAATTAATTATTCTTGTCATCAAGCAGTTCTAATGTTGCATTAAATTTTAATTTTAATATTTAAATCCAATTTAAATTAAATAGTTTTATAATTATATTGATTAACAAATACTGTGTGAATCATATAATTTTGTATACCGTATATGTTAAGTTGTCAGTTTGGTAAGAAATACCTTTTAACTGATATTTATATTTTCAATGATAGCTAATTTATAATTTTTTAATAACTAACATCAGGTATAAGTATTTTGTATGAACATTATTATTTAAACGCTGGATCTTATGCATTAAATAAACTTTATAAACAGAAAAATGTAGGTACTAAAAACCTAATAAATACATTAATATTAAAAAAAATATAGTATTAAATGCAATGTAAGTGTTTAATTAAGAATCATAAAATGACATATATATAAATCTACCGGCCTAGTATGCCTAGTCGTTTTAATTAACACATAAATTATTTTTGGTAACATTAAAGAATTCCTGTAATTTTGTGTTGCAGTCATAGTTATGGGACTCTTGATACATAAATTAATTCATAAGGTTAAGTGGTCAATATTCATAAACTAGCTATCTCATAAATATTTATTTTAATGTTATTATTAAATTAACATTATACATTATTTAATTATTAACTTGTAGACTGTTGTGGTGATAGTTTGTATAATTCATATTTTTAAACAAATTGTTGTTTAAGGTATTTTTTTTTTTTTGATTATTGCGAAATGCATAAATTAATGAAATTTATTGATTTTATTTAATTTGTTAGTTAAGAACATAAATGGAATAGGTAGAACCTATACCAAGAAAGTATTTAAGGGATTTTGTAAAATATTTAATAAAAGACAATTTATTAATTTACGAGTAGTTGGTATAAATATGAAGTGTACTTTGAACAATATACTAAATTTATAAAATGAAAATGAATTAAATAATAATAATTAAACCATACCTATTATATATACTCTTATGACTTATAATAATTTCAATAAAATAATTTTATTTTTAATTAAAAATTGATTTTTAATCTTAAAAATCTATAAACATCAATATTTAAATAGGTATATACTTTAATATTTATAATTACATATATAAAATAGAATAAATAATATTTTAATATATACTTTTTAAATATTTTATAAACATAAATAACATTATTTTAGAGAAATAAATTATAAATTATTATTAAAGTAGTTTTTTAAATTAATTTCTGGAAAATTCTAACATGTCATTAATTCAATATTTAAATAAATTGAATTCTTCAATAAATAAACAAATTAAAAGTTCCTGATATTGTTGATTTATAAAAAATCGAAGTTTGGGTTTTAAAATAGGTATTTAACTATTGTGCATGAAGTATAAGAAGATAATTAATGATATATAAACAATATGTTGAATTAACTAGACTTAGGCAATAGCTATAAAAAAAATTGAAATGCACTTGGTAACTGTTAAAGTCATAAGAATTAATTTTTTAAACATTTATTTAACATTTTCCAATTTGGCTATAGGCTCCAGTAGTCACCGTGTAGACGGGACAGGAGACTTAAAGATCTAAAAAAACACTAGATATGCAAGCACGTAAGCATTTAACAACCATAAAATATGCATTCATTTATTTTTTTTAATAATACATATTAATAAAATAAATAGCATTTAAAATAAGAAAGTACCTACAATTAACTAATTTAAATATATTTTATACTATTGCCAAATTAAACAAAAACATTTTTTTTTTTTATGAAACTTATTTGTATTTGAATTGATTAGGAGATAATTTAAAAACATTGTTCAATTAACGAACTTAATTTGATATTTCTTTTTTGTACATAGTGAGCTGGTATACATGTAACAGTGTTCGAGTACATTCAAATGATATAGCACTTACAGGACATTTTATCATGTTTTGACAATACACGCATAATAAATATGAATAATGATTAAAAATATTCAATAAAAGCTTAAGATAAAAAAATAGGTTCGCCTCAAAAATCAAAAACAACTGAATATTATGCATTATAAAATTACAAATTTGCATTATTTTGCCATACTTTGAAACACGTTTGTATCTGATTGATACCTTTTTTTTTTTACAATTGTATAAGACATTAAATGAGCAAGTGCTCGAAGCCAGAAGTCCTCTGTTAAGTCTGTTAGTCTGAGTCTACTGAAATAACTGAATTAGTACAATAGTATAATTCATGTACAGGTATAGGGCAAGACTCATGCAAAACGACGTTACTATCAACTGCTACCCACTGTCCATTAATGATCAACTATGATCGATACGGTGGATTTAATATTTAATAGGTCTACGACTTGACGACGGTTAATTCGAATAATTCGTGCCAGAGGATCTTTTAAGGTTGTAAATCGTACTAAGCTTGGGCCACGATTAAAGATTGTATATTATTTTATTATCTACTATCGTGGCTAGGGCCGTGAGCCCGCAAATGGGATTAAGCAATTGTCGTTATCATTTTGTTGATGTTATCAACTACTACTAAACGTATTATCATTCACGATGTGCCGGTTTTTCTGTAGCGCACGACTAGTGCCCGCTATTGCACAGGCGCATTGAGTCGTAGTAGTCTTCCCGGATCTTGACAATATTTTCGTGTTGTTCCGTGTTCGACAATTGTTGTGGCTGTTTGTCAACCATGTTGGTTTTATTTAACGTTTTCATTATTCTCAATGGTTTACCTAATGTTTTGTTATTACTGTAGACTGTTTAGTACCTCGTTTAACATTTAAAAAAGAAAAATACAACTTATTTTTCTACTGTTGATTAGTTACGAAGATTATATTATTTAAAATCAAATATCAATGTAAGTATGCACATTTTTAGCCATTGCAATAATTAGTTTAAAATTTTTAAAATTGTTTACCAATACCTAATACTTGTTAATGAATTTCATACTTCAGTGTTTAAGTACATAAATTCTATCATACAGGCAGTACTATGACAAGTATTTTCTAGCACTTAACAGATTTTCTATTTTAATGGTACCATTTTTTTCCAATTATTTTATTTTTTTTATATATTAATGAACTTTGATATGAATATATAGTTTTGCACATTTGTGAGCTACGAGAACTATTTATACAGATAAGCAGATAATTTAGGTATATATTCACTAATCAACTATACAATTAAATGTATACCTACTATATCATTTACTGAGTTTTTTTTATAATACAATATCAACAACTATAGATTTCAAAATATTTATGAATTATCGTAAAGTATTAATCGCTCCATGTCATTGTTTGCTCCAATTGTTGTATTTAAAGTCTTTCTAGATTTCAAAACAGCATGTAAAATATATTTAAATTGTACATAAAAATAAACAATATAATTATGGACTTATTATTTATTTTCTAGAGAAACATATGAAATATTTTAACAACTTATTCAAGCATATCTATTTCACTAAAAGAAATATGTCTTCTTTTAAATTATTTTTATGGGAAAATTCAATGTTTGTTAACTGTTTGATTCCGACGGGCGAGACTGAACTAAAAATGATGGTAACTCTACCATCTCCATACAACAAATTAAACAGAATAAACTTGTGTCGAAGCCCAGAAGATACAATAAGAATATTTATTGACAGACTTGTTTTAAAGTTATCACAAACTCAACGAAAAGTTAGTGATCATGAAAAGCTTAAGAAAAATTGTGTAGAAATAAAAGTGAATGGAATCAAAGTACCACATACTTCTAAATGTTATGAAATATTTGAAGAAATAAAAGAAAATATTACCCTTGAAATTAAAGATCATACGTATAAAGTAATAGTTAATGCACCAATAATCAACGAATTTAAATTGGGAATTCCTCCATATCAAGGATTAATGATATATCCCTATGCATTTGATCAGGGATATAATGTCTCTGTTATGGATACTCAGTATTTATGGTACAGAATTGATTCAAAAAAAGAAATTGAAGTTGGCAATAGTATGACTTATATACCTACTGCTGAGGATGTCAATTGTCGTCTAAAATTGGTATGTAGTCCTTTTAATGATGAAGGGCAATCAGGACCTACAGCAGAAATAATATCTTCAACAGTCTTAAAAAATAACATTAAAATCTACCCATTTGAAAAAAGATTAAAAACTAAGCCATATAATAGGTAAGGTGAATTAATTATATATTTTTTTTGCAATTTTAACAATAAATGGCCGGTATAGTTACTTATGATTTTATTTTTTTTTCTATCTAAAATCAAATCAATTTGCTTTTAAGTACTACTACATTTAAAATAACTGTCTATGTTTGTAATTTATATGTTGTAGTATTAGAGTTGTATCATACAATATACTTGCTGGAGAATATACTAAAACTAAGGAAGCAAAAAATGAAATGTATCCGTATTGTCCAGAAGAAATTTTAGCATCCAGTTATCGGCACCCTCTTGTAATGAGAGAACTTCAAGGTACTTAAGTGATATAAATAATTTATTTTATGTGTAATTAATTGTCTGTTTGAAGCGTACAATGGAGATATAATTTGTTTGCAAGAAGTGGATAAACTTTTTTTTCATAGAGAGTTATGCCCTATTTTAAAACAATTCAAGGACATGACTGGATTATTTTTTAAAAAGAATGGCCGTAGGAATGAAGGACTGGGTTGTTTTTATTCGACTGATAAATTTAAGTATGTTGTATAGTATTTTTTATATTTCGTTGAATAATATTTGAAGACTTAAATTAATTTAAATATATTTCAGTTTATTAGAACAATTTGATATTAGTTTAAACGACCTGACTACTATAGAGTTGTATTGTGGACCTATTATAAAAGAAATTATGGATGATGAAACATGGAAACAAGGATTAGAAAAAAGAACTGTTTTTCAAGTTAGTAATTATTGATATAAGTATTATTATAAGGTTTAAAAATGTGTATTTAAAAAAAAAATGAATTAAATTTTTTTTTTTTTTTTTATAGGTCCTAGCTTTAGAATTGATTTCTGACAAAAAACAAATATTCTTAGTATGCAATACTCATTTAATATCTGATCCAGATGGTGATTTTATTAGATTGTTTCAAGCTTTAATTGAACTGACTATTATTAATAAAATAAAACAAAATATAAATAAGGATGTAAGTATTAAATTTGAAAAATTATTTAGTTGTATATTAAACAAATAATTTTCATTATAATATTTTTACTTTAAAAAACATTAGGTTAATAACAACGGTATAATTTATTATATTTAATTAAATACAAAGATTTCTAGATTTTGATTAACATATTGTGAATATATTTAAAAATTATCAGCAGCGATTTACCCTATGGCTATCATGAAGAGATAAATTATTTTTACCAAAAAAATATTATAAAATAATATTACACAACATATTTAAAAATAAGAAAAAAATGTAACAATCAAGGGTACCATTTGAGAAATTAATTAGAATATAATTTTTTAAATAAACTTCTTAGCAATAACGGAATGATTTAAATTAAAAAATAAATCATTATGTGTAAACCAACATGCAATTTCTCTGAAAATATAATTATTTATTTTTATACAAATTGAAAATTAATAAAATACAATGATTAAATAATCTATTGACTATGTATTTAATTTCAGTATCTCGGAAGCAATGTATCGGTTATATTCTGTGGAGATTTCAACAGTACACCTGAAAGTGGTGTTTATGATTTAGCCACCAATTTATTATTACCAGAAGAACATAGTAAATACATTTTTTGTTTTAATTTATATTTAAATATTTCTCTGGCTGAACCTTTATTTAAAAATATATTAAAAAATTAATTTTATTTTCTTAACATATTATTACACTATTTTTTCATTGAAAAATCAAAATATTCAACTTAAAAATAAATATAATTAATTCAAAATTGTAACTTCCAATTATTTACAAGGGACTACCAATTTAAGTAGTAATTAATTATGAAACATTTCATTCCATCATTTAGGATTTGTATAAGTATATCATTATTGCAACTGTAAAAGATCACATTAGTATGTATATAATTAAAGATTGTTGATAATAAAATTATAAATACAGTGAGCATTTAGAAGTTTTGATTAATTTTGGTAGTCCACTAATTATATTAGTTATCTAAAATTATAATTGTTAACCCTACCTATGTTTAATTTAAGTTTTATTTTTTTCAGGAATGGTAAAAATGTTAAATGATTTAAAAAATAATCTTGACTTTAAAATGGATAGTGCATATGATACTGATGTCTTGTACAGTAATTATACTGAAACTTTTTTTGGTCTTTTAGATTATATATACTTTACAAATCAACATCTCGAGCTTATTCAGGTAAAAAATATTATATGAAAATATTTTTTTGAGATTGTATAACGTTTATATTTTTAGGTATTATCCATGCCATCACATGATGATGTTATCCAACATGGTGGAATTCCAAGCTTATTATTTCCTTCAGATCATTTAGCTTTGATTGCAGATTTCAAAATAAAATAATTTATCTATTTTATAATGATATTTTCTTTTATTATTTATATTTTTTAAATAATATTTCCAATAGTACCTTTAATTTTATGTAATGTTTATTAATAGTGTTACAATAGTTGTACAATTTAAGTATATTTTAAATATCCAATTTGTTCCTATTTTGCATATATTTAATTTCTGTATGTATGCAGAATACAGATAGGGCCCAGATTTATATGAAAAAAAATCCTAATTTTTAACTTTGTCATTTATTTCTATACTTATTTTGCTGTATGTTAAAAGCATATATGCCCAGTGGACCACTTAATGTTTCTTATGTATATCTGGCTTTGATTAGTTCTCCAAACTCTTCCACCACCTACTCTGATAAATGAAATAGTTAGTAAGTTTTTTTTTTGTCTATATTATAGTTTAAATGCGCAGCAAGTGTACATTTACTATTTTACTGACTTGGTATATCTGTGTTTTTTGATACTATTTTCACGATTAAAACCCTTGTACAATCTTGAAATTATTGTAAAAATAAATTACATCATTCATTCATGTAAGTTGTAACTAAAATTAATGTTTATATTAAGTATAAAACTTATGTATTTATTTAGAATTAAGTATGTAAAAATATGCAATTATAAATTTTAACATTATCATCTATACATTAATTGTTGAAATGTATAGATTTCTAAGAAAATGCTATATTCACATCTGTTCTTTTTATTTAACACAGTAAATTTATGTACCAGATTTTTACTGCAGTTTATTTATGATAAATATTAGATAAAATTAACAAATTATTGAATTTTTAGAAGAATAGACAGTTTGTGTTAGTTTTAATGTAATTTTTTTGCTGAATATGTGAATTTGAAAAAATGAATAATATAAAAATACGTCAGCACAATATTTGTTTTCTCTCCCAGAGACCTACGTGCAACATAGATAAAATACATTGATGTAATATAGTTTTTATGACTTGAATAATCTTAGAATAAAATAAATTATTGCCAAAATTTCAGAGAATAATATTTTTGAGAGTTTGGCATCAGTTTTACATTATATTATTATTTGACTAGAAATAAAAAGTAAATTTAAATGGATATTGAATTGTTTTAAGAAAATATTTAAACAAATCGAGTGATTTTAAAATGATTTTATATGATTGTGATTGTCTGTGTTGCACGTGGGCTAGAAAAACAAAACAGTTTGCTAAAATTTAATTCTAAGTATTTTATATCTCATTTTAAAATTAAAACATGATACAAAAAACTTTATGCTGAGCACTTTATATTTTTCTCTAGACATTTGTTGATGTATAAATTTGTAATATTAACTATAACTTTTACTCTATAGTACAAATCTGGTTAAAACATTTATTATGTTACGCATATTATAACACAGATTAAGGTCACAAAATAAATTTTTTTGTGGGGGGGGGGGTTAAGATTGTATATTTTCATAATTATATAACAAAAAATTTTTGAAAATATATCATTTTTGCTGTATAAAAACATATTTAATAATTATTCTGAAATTTCGGTGATGGGAGGGTTGAACCACTAAAATCTTTCCAGACACCACATATGCGGATATAACTATCTCAGCCAAGTTATAAGTTAAAATACTAGTATTTATAATAAATAGTAAATTAAGATTTAATTAAGTTTAATATGATTTATAAAAGAAATAATTTATATATGTAAAATAAATAATTATAAAAACAAACAAATTTTTTTTCAATACCATGGATTTTGGTTTTTGAAAAATTAGAATTTTAAATTATAAGTACCTAAGTTTTCAGTCCAAGATTATCATAAGTACCTAAGCTATTAAAAATTTGAATGTAATTGGTGTAAGTGATGATTTGATCATATCTGTGTTCAGAGTAATGTAAAGAATTTACAGAAAAATTATATTTAAATCTGGAATTGATGATAAATAAACAAAATACATACATTTAATTATTTATTAGTTTCTTGAATTTTATTGCTATAACAAAAATGTTAAATAACTATATAAGTATAAGTATATGGTGTACGCATATCTAAATGATAAAGGACAGACAAATTTGTCATTTCACATGAACAAATAATGTTTTTTAAGCATTCAATAGTAAACATATGAAAGTATGTAAAGTTGTTAAGCTGTTAGCTGTAGCGCTTAAAGATGTATATAGGTACCTACTCTTTAGTAACATTTGTTTAATATTAAATATTAATTAAAGCATAGGTATTTAATTTGATCTAGTTGATAGATACTAGGTAATATGGAGAATGAAAATTAAAAAAACTTATAATACTTTTAAAACTAATGGTGAAAAATTAAAAAAAATACAATGGAAAAAATTTAAAAAAAGTTTTTTAATTGTAATTAAACACTAAATATATTATAATACTATATACAACATTTAATTGATATCTACCTACACAAATATTCTTTTGTAAGAAAAATGATAAAATATTTCAAATGATTTTTACACATTTTTCTTTCATAATTTATAATAATTTCCAAAACCTTTACAATTATTATAATTATTTAAAGTAATTTTTAATAATTAATTAATTTATCAATACAAACATTTATACGATAAGGTATGTGATATATATATATAAGAACATTTTGTAATTTCTTTTTATTTGACGATCAATCGCGGGAGACTAAATGATTATTTCTCTTTTTTATAATAAACCAGGTATTCAATAAAATAATAAATTAATAGGTACTCCCCAAGTGTGTATCTGAGTTTTTTCGGGGAGATGTTTAGAAAATTTAATTTATTTACTAGTTGAGAGCGAAAGTTATTCTTTACTTAATGTATCAGATAATTATTTTTATTATTAAATAAAACATATGTACCAATATATTAAAACAATTAAATCAATCAATAAAAAGGCTTTTAAGGGGCCGCTACACCAGCATTTGTTTTCTCTGTCTATCTCCCACTGTATATAGGAACAAAGATACTCCGTATTTTCACGATTACGACTTTCTGGTTCAGTTTAGGGCAAAGGCACCTATTATATATTTTATAAAAGAGAATATTTTCTGTGCATTGACCGGATAGATTTTGAACAATTTTGAATACATTATTAATGGTTAGAAATAATCGAAATTACTTTTAATTAACACATGTTTATATTTATAAAAAATATAAATATTAAAAATCTATCCGGTCAATGCACAGGAAATATTCTCTTTTATAAAATATATAATAGGTGCCTTTGCCTTAAACTGAACCAGAAAATCGTAATCGTGGAAATATGGAGTATCTTTGTTCCTATGTATAGTGGGAGATAGACAGAGAAAACAAATGCTGGTGTAGCGGCCCCGTAACTAAAAAAAAACACTAAATTATCAATTTTTTTTTAAATTAATCTCAATTGCTCAAGCTCCGAGTTCAAATAGTAAATTACCAATTACCTGTCTAATTATAATACCAAACAATTTTTTTTCCTAGTCAATTTATTCATTTCATACATATAAATTTCAATTTTTCTATGAATATTTTTAGATAAGCTAATCCATTTAAATAGTTCTACCACAATGTTTTTAGTTTCATTTTTTAGGTTTTTAATTAATGCAATATCAAAAATGACATTTTTGCAATAGCTATTGACTGTTGTAATAAGTGGCTGTCGCAGTTTTTAAGTTTAAATTATTTATTTCTTTAAATTAATAAAAAAAATATGTATAGGTACCTATTGATATCAAAATAATAAAAACATTACAGCACAGATAAACTAGTTAAATTTATCTTCCATATTCTATTTAATGTGAACATTTGATAACTCTACTGCAAATAATATAGTAAATAGGTATACTAACAACCAGATCAAAGACTTTTATGTACTAAAAAATCATCAAATATGCAGTTAAATTGTTTTAAAAAAGAAAAACAATATTCTCTCAGATTACACTAAAATATTACATTTTTACTTTAAATATCTTACTCTTTTTAATGAACTTTAATTATTTTATAATAAATAACTTTTTTGTATAAAAAACAATAATATAGCCTTTACAGATCTAATCTAATCCTCCGACAGACCATTATCTATAATAAGAATTAGTCTTTATCGACTTTATGACAAATGCATACTTATTATTATAAATTTTCACCTTCGTTTATGAAAATTATTTACTGAAATGCTTAATTTTTGATAAACTATCAAAATATGCACTAAACAATATGCTCTTATAATCAAAACTATGTTCTTTAAACCAGAGAATATCAAAACATGAAAACTATGCACTAAACTTTTTTAGTATTTGTGGTGAAATGTATTATTTACTTACCAAGTACATGAGAAAGTTAACCAGAAAAAGTATGCAAATACAAAAAGTGCTTGTTCTACTATTATAACCTAATTTTTTTTGAATTAGTGTATTAAAACAATATATAATGAAAATTTAACATTTTAATCTAAAAATTTCATCAAAATTGCCTATACAAAACCTCTTAAACAGTGATAACATATTTACAAAATAAAAAAATAATTTGATCTTTTTGGTGATGAACGAATTTTGTTAAAATTTGAACTTTAAATGCTTACAATAGATTGTGCCATGTGTATTTTCAGTAATTTTAAATCGTTGTAATGATAATTTAGGATCTTGTATTAAAAATTGTTAAGGTTTTTGACAAGCCCAACATTTTTACTAACAATTTTTAAAATTAATTCGATATTTTTAAATATTCCTGAATATTACTATAAGAGATAAAATATTTTGAAAATTATGTCACATAAAGTAAATAATAATATTGATATTTGATGTACATTTTAAGTCTTCAGCTATTTATTTTTAAATAACCTACAATAAATAACAAAATCGATATAAACTGGTTTTCCGAAAAACTTTTAGTTTTCCGACATTATTTTTACGCTGATTACTTTGAAAAGTATTAATTAAAGTATTATTTTCATTTTGACCTTCCTTAGTTGTTTAATACAATTAGATCCAATTTGTTACTAGAAACAACTATCAAAACTGAAAATCGAAGCATTTTTATTTTTATCGCTCCAAAATGCGTTGACGGACAAAAAAAAAAAAACCAAAAAAATATCATATGACGCATTCGAGGAACTGTCAGTACTCAATAGTTAACGTAATATCTTTCCTGGATGATGTAAAAAATGAAGATGCAACCAATTAATTTAATATACCTATTATAAGTTATTGAAAATGTATTATTATTTACTGTTTGTGGCCTGTTTGATTGTGACCGTGTATTTCACTTGAAAAAAAATTATGTTATCTACGCTTAAAATGTAAGGTGTAACAACTTCAAATAGTCACGGGGCTGACGGTGATTTTTTTGAATAAAATGCAAGTCATCGATTTCCATAGCTATGCGCGGGATAATGTCCTTGGATAAAATCGGATGCTGTAATGGTAGGTGCCGGTTGTCTGTGGTTATGGTTTTTATCTTTCGCTGGTACATGTTATGTTTCGACATATTTGTCCACCGCCCGGCCGGTCACATTGCCTAACGACCCATATGGCGGTGGCGGTCGACTGTCGCGTATCGTATGTTCGAGGCGAAAATCGAACGGATCACTGATTTAAATCACAACCCTTCAATCATACACCTTATACTTATACT
The DNA here is from genome assembly GCA_036289425.1 of Rhopalosiphum nymphaeae. Taxonomy (NCBI): domain Eukaryota; kingdom Metazoa; phylum Arthropoda; class Insecta; order Hemiptera; family Aphididae; genus Rhopalosiphum; species Rhopalosiphum nymphaeae. The sequence continues at coordinate 4,247,874 of JAZAQC010000001.1, read as the reverse complement.
TAATTATAATAAAGCTATGCCTTCAATAGAAAATACGATATTATAATATTTTCAGCCACCGGTTACCTACGATGATAATATAATAATTATTATAATACGCGTCGTGTCGGTCGAGTGTCGGATCCGTTTGTCGCCGCCGCCGAATTGCGAGTGCGCGTCAAAAAATCCGTTTTTGTTTTCGGAAACGCTTGTTCGCTTGCACGCACGCACACGCCGCGGTGTCACACACTAACAGACGCACGTTTCATTATTTTTTTCGCCGCGTTCTTTAATATCGATTCGTCTATTTCATACTCGGTTTTTTCTCCCCTTATTTTTGTTATTATTCAAACTAGGTAGTTTTACAAGTTCCCGAGCGTCGCTCCGACATATATTTGTTCTTACCGTCGTCGTTGTAATCGTTTTCCTCGACCGTCACACGACGTCGTCATTCTGGCCGCCCGCAGTGCGAATAGAAATCCGCTCGAAATGGCGTCCGCAGCAGCCGCGGCCGCCTACAATCAAAACCGCCGAGTGCCACCTACGATGCAAATCCAAAAGGTAAGCGATAATTGAGCCTCTTCGACGTTAGGTTATGAGGGTTAAAGATTGTAAACATTAATGTATTTTTTTATAATAGGTAGGTACGTTGACGGAGGAAAAGCTTACGAAATTAATGTTTTAACTAATAATGATAAAGCCATAATAATAATAATAATATATAGTGCATTATACACATTTGATTTTGACCAAGTACCACCTACTGTAGTTAAGCTTTTTAAATGTCCGATCGTTGATCACAATGCCTTACGAAATGCTCAACAGCTGCACCCTCTTTGTTGTCATCACTTTATGTAGTCATTGAAATTTGGTCGACTTGACATTTTTTTTTAAACTAGAAATGAATATTTTTAACTTGTAATATTTTCAATATTTGTGCCTTTTAAAAAGTTAAAATATTGAAAAAAGCCAACGCTTAAGAACAAATAATTTATCTTTAACTATGATACTAGGTCAATTTATTGTAATATGAAAGCTAACAACACATAATTGGTTCTACTAAATGTTAATTTTCTATTTCATAAATTAGTAATACCTCCACAACAAATGTGAGGATAATGTCCTCTTAACAAAATTTAGTTATACAATTATACTAACTGATCTGTAAATTATATAGCTAAAACAAGGATGTTGATACATAATAATATGCATATTTTATAGAAATATCAAAAAAATATATACCAGTATGCCTGATTTTAAAGACAAATTATGTTAGTTAATTTAGTTTTATAAAAAAAAAAATTGGCATATTTTTAAAAAACTACTTATATACCTACTTAATTGATAAGAAAAAATAAACAATTAATTTTATTACTTATTTCACTAGGTTTGCTAAAATAAAAAAATAGTTGTGGGTACCTACAGCTTTTATATAGGTATATTGATATTATTATATCTTAATATATATACTCTCAAATTTAGATTAATTTTAAGCTCTTTCCTATTTATATGTAAATCTGTTCATACCATTCCATGGTGAGTCGATATTACTTTAAAAGTTCACTAATTTATTATATAATATGACAATTTTATATAATAATAATATACATTGTTATTTAAAAAATTAACTTACGATACTAGTAGTATAAGTAATTACTAATACCAATTTAAATATATATGTACAAAAATATGCTTACTAATATAGGCTAACAGATGGTTTTCGTTCAAAATAATTTTTTTATACAATGATTTATGATAAATTTGTACTTTAACACATCAATTACAATATATGTGTTATATATTAATATTAGGTTCATAAATATCATACAAACTTAATAGTAGATAATAAGTCAAGTAGTTAAGTAAGTTAAAAAAATTAATAATTAATATTTATTTATATTTTAGATACTTGATGAAAACGCACAATTGATTTCAACTATTCAAGAATTTCAAAGTAAAGGAAAAGCTCAAGATTGTGTTCAGTAAGTTAAATGAGTATAATTTTCTATAACTTAAACTAATATTTACTTGGTTACAAGTTACAAAGTTATTCAATGTTTGTTTTTTCCTACAATTGTATTTAAATTATACTATAGATTATTATCTGTTTATAAACTAATAATAAGAAAAATTAAATATACGTCATTCATTATTGCATTGTATTAAAATTAAAAAATTAAATTATTTATAATAAAATAGCAATTGGTATTATTATATTAGTGCTTATTATTTTTTTTTTTTAGTTTTTGGTATTGGATCACGTATCCTATAAAGAGAAAATTTGTGGGTTGTGTTACAAATAGAAAACACTTATTGATAGTTATATAGATTTGACTAAATAGTTTTTAATTTCACAATTTTTTTTTTAAAAACTAGAATCTTGAACATAAAATTGTTCATAAGCATTATCAGTTGATAGAGTTTAATATGTGTATATTTTATTTTATGAACATGGAAATATTTTTGAAGTGAATACTTGTTTTAGGCAGCACACATTTTAAAGGGTGATTTCATTTAAAATATTGATCATTAAAGCAGAGGATTGAATTATTTTAGTGAAAGGCAGTTTATGTGTCATTAGTATTTATAAAACTAACTAAATACTTAAAATGTTATACTTATGCTACTTTATTATTATATAATGGATAATAAATAACAATGCAAATATAAAAAAAAATATTAATTAAAAAAATTTTTTTTTAAGATTTCAGCAAATCCTTCATCGTAATTTAGTCTACTTAGCTTCTGTGGCAGATTCAAATCAAAATATTCAATCGTTGCTTCCGGTATGTACCCAAATTATTTAACTTATACGATATTATAAGTATCTATATACTCTGTTTCATGAGAGAAAGTACATGTTTTTTCATCGGTCGAAGTGCATCTCCCACTACTTTTTAATTAATGTAGCTAGTTGTTGGGCAGTAATGAGTGGGAGAAATGCTATTAACATGCTGATAGATATATAACTTGTGTACCTTCTCTCTCATCAAACGGAGTACAGTAATTAATTATAAAATATCGAGTGCTTATCCATTATATCGACTACCAATCACTCTACATATCAGACACTTATGTATAATATAACATATGTTTAAATTTATACCCAGTTAAAAATATCAAACTAAATTATATTAGTTATAAACAAAATATCTAAAATTATTTAAAATTACTTTTTTGGAGGCCAATTTTGGAAATATTATTCAACAATATATCATATAGATCCCCTACTGACATTGTGTGTCCAGATAAACTTTGCCAGATATAACTCTAAACGTTGGCATATAGTTCCTCATGCTTTTTCTTTCTCTATTTTGTGGAGCATCAAATGTGTTCAATGTGCAGAGTTTGTGCTTCATTAATTGGGTTAACAAAATTATAGTATGATTAACTATATTGTGGGTGTTAGTTTTGTTTGCTTTGGTTAGTTCATCTGTAGCATATGCATGCCAACATAATGTGTCATCAGTCGACAGGTGGTAGTCCAGGTAATGAATATGTACTAAATATAAATAATTTATTTTATATTTTTAATTTTTAAATAGGTGTATTAATGTTATTAATATCAGTACATATTATAATTTTTGTAGCCACCAAGTATAGCCTTACAACAAGGTATGCAAACTCAAGGGCAGCACATGCATCAGATACAACAGCAACAGCAACAGCAACAACATCAACAGCATCAGCAGCAATTACAGCAGCAACAACAACAGCAGCAACAACAACAGCAACAACAGCAACAACAACAACAGCAACAACAGCAGCAACAACAACAGCAACAGCAGCAGCAACAGCAACCTCCACCGCCATCAGTTATGATGGGTGGACCAGATGGTCAAAATCCTCAGTCAATACAACAACAACAGCCTCAGCAACAAGGTCCACCTCAACAGGCTATGAATCAAGTGTTCACACAAGGACAAGGAGGACCAATGCCTCCTAGTGGATATCGCCCTCAACAATCTATTGCTCCAATGCGTATGTTTAAGCCATTATTTTTTTTCTGGAATTCACCATAAATGTCTTAACTTTATGAGGACAATAGTTATTTACTTTGGTTAGAGCTTTGGGCGTTATTACATCAAAGTTGATGAATAAACGATGTGGGACCAGTATTATTGCACACAGTTCCCACCCATTTCTTGTTTTTGGAAAAAAAAGGAGGGAAGGCTTTATTATATGTCAAAAAGTAATGAAAATGTGAACTAATAGTGCTAGTAGTAGTAGTTGGCTTAAATTAACCAGTAATATACTCAAATGAACTTAATTGTGGATATACAAAAAAATTTGTTATTTTCGTGTATATTTTACTTAAATTATTGTAATTATAACTTACTATGCAATGAACATTTATAAAATTATGTACAATTCATAGTATTTTATGTTTGTGTTCATTGCATATTTTCAATAAATAGGGTATATAACCTAACCTATATAAGAAAATAGGTGTATTTTTCCATTTTATAATTTTGGAAAATTGTTCTTGTATATTCAGTTGTTTATGTACACTTGATTAAGTTTAATCAAACATATTATATTATACAGGTTAAAATTGGACCAACAACTACTCAGGGATATATATTAAAACTATAAAACATACCTACCGTTGTAGAATATTAATAGTATACTATCAATAATAACTGTAAAAATTATATTATACTTGATTATACTAAGGTTTTAGATTATATGAGTATACCGTAGTATACGACCTGATAAGTAATTTTAAATCATGTATTATTTTTAATTTTATTCAATAGAATTTAAAAAACTAATTTTAAATTTTTAAAAAATAATTAATATAATAATATATCTTTTTCCATTTATCACCATTCACTGTATACTCAACATTTACCAACCGTATACCTATGTAATGAATATTTTTTTCACGTATACGCATTTCTTTATAAATATTTTTATGAGTATACACTCCATCCATACACACCTGCAACTACTTCTACCACTAAATGTTCTCAATATTATTACTATATCAGTGGTTGGCAACCTTTTGGACTCTTGGGCAACATTCAAAAATTAAAAAGAATTTGCAGGCTGGATAAAAATAAAAATTTCATATTAAATTATTTACTATGAAAAAAAAATATTGTCTAAAACTTTAAAATCATGAAATGTATAAAATAATTTTGTCATTCTAAAATTTAAAGTAGGCTGTATACAATAGCGTCTCATGGGTCGTCGGTTGCCGACCACTGCTTTATATTAATATAATGGCATTATTGCGATAAGTTACAACTTAAGTATATAGTTGGTTTAGTACATACCACAACAATTTTTAGTTTATAAGTTTAAATAGATAACAATTGGAATCGAGATTGGAATACTCAGTGAATAATATATATTAAGCCTTAAGGTGTAGTTACTAGTAATTAATGTTAATTGTCTATTAAGACCTTTATAAAATGAGATTCAGAAAAATATTATTGATACATTTTTGCAATAATTAGTTCTATTGTATTTGTATTAAGTACCTATTATAGTGGTAAGACGTTAACATAATTATTATAAAATGTTTGATTATTCTTAAATTCCAGGTCCACCTTCTCAACAATATAGACCGTCGCCTCAGTACCAAGGTCAACAAGGCTATCAAAATTTTGCAACTACTCAAAGCAGCGCTGTTGTTGGTGCTAGCCAACCAGGTGGAGGTAGCGTGTATAACCAACCACCAAACCAACCTTATCCAGGTCAAGGATATGGTCATCAGCAACCAGTGCCTAGTTCAAATTACCCAAATCCAAACTATGCCAATCCACCTACAAATCAACAGTATCAACCAAATGGTCCTTATGGCAACCAACCTGGTGGTAGTTATCCGCAAAATACTGTTTCTTCACAACCACAGAATTTTCCACCAAACTATCCACCGGCTGGTTATGTTCAACAACCAGTAAGTTCAAGCAGTGGTTATGGCCCTGTAACAAATCAACCATCATCATACACTGGGTATGGAAATGCCCCTCAAAATACTTATGCTTCTTCTCAGACAACTCAATCGGCACCATCAGCTTCTACACAGACATATCCTCCTCCACCTAATCAATCGGTTCCTAATGCTGCTGTTGCTGTACAACAGACTGCTCCTGCACCACAACCTAATTATCCTACACCACAACAACCTAATGCTCAATCATACCAATCTCCTAATAATGGACCCAATCAACAGCCTGGACCACCTCAAAACTATCCACCTCAACAAGGTTATCAACCTCCGCCTCAAGGATATCCACAAGGTTATCCAACACCTGGTCAGCCTGGTGGCTATCAACCATATCCACAGAGACCTTTGGCTCCTCCATCAAATCAGTCTCAATATCCAGGATATCCTTATCAGCCATCACCCGTTTAAGTGATCATGAACAAGAAAAAATATAAACATTAATTATTTTTTTTAAAAACTTATTTTTTATTGATATTGAATCAATTTGATTCATGTACTTCAATTTACTTAGATTAGAATTTTTAAGTTTTTGTACTTATCTATTAAATATTGGTACTTGTAGCTTATAAATTATTACTAAGTGTACTCATTAGCAGTTTTAAATTTGATAATCTACTATAGTACATAACGATTAATGGGGTTATTAAGGATATATTTAGTTGTTTAGTTAATCTTAAATTTACTTTACTCTATTGATAATACAATTTGGTATTTTGGTATAATCTTCATATTCAGATAATAATCTTTATGTTTATATATTATAACATTTTTTTTCAGATTATAAAACAATTTTTATAAAATATTTTTTTTTATTTATCCAAACTGTTAATTTTTTTAGGATAATAAACAGGTATCAAAATTGATTTTTGAAAGTATCAATTTAAAAAAAAAAAAAATCATTTATAGTTATTGCTAGATAACTTTTTTACATTAACGGCTTTGAAGTGTCATTATTGTCTATTGCTTGACAACTGATATATAACTATTACTATATGATTAGAATTATTTGTTTAAGATTATTTTTAAACTGTAATATTTTAAATTGCTATATATGTTACTTGCTTCTTAAAAATTAACATCATAAAAATATATAAATAAGCACTAAATGTTGTTGCTTTCAAGTAGCGATGGTGTGGACTTTTGTTCTATGAAGTAACTATTTAAAATAAGTATCCATTCACCAATTGTTTCTGTGTTAATATGAATAACCTACTCTCAACGTCCCAACCCTAAATGATAACAGTATATAAATATTTATAAATTATAATCGAGTCTGGCATCATTAAGATATCCACCTTCACTACCTTCAAGTTCAATAATATGTATTTATTAATTAATTTTTAATAACTTAAATTTGTTTAAATACATTGTACATTTCATTTCATATATATATTAAAAAAAAAACCTAATATCGAAAAGTTTCAATTATTACATTATAACTAACATCAATAGTTTTTGCCAAAATATCCAATATTATCAAATTTAAACTTCAAGTATAAGCTTAATTTACTGTCAAAACAACTTTTAATTTTAGTATTACATTTTCAATTATCTTTTCTAAATAAAAAATGAACGAGGTTTAAATTTAAATTTTTTTGTTATTTTGTTAAAGTTTGAACTTTAACACCTGTAAAAAAAAATGAGCTTATATGTATATGTATTATTGATATATTTTAAATGGTATTAGAAAAAAATTTGTGTAACTTTATTTTGTACTATATTTCAAAACTTAACTGAAAAAAATGATATTGCATTATATATATATATATATTATTATATATATATTATCATATTATTTTGTTAATTATAAAATTTTGAATACCTATTGAATAATTATCAATATTTTTGGAAATACCAAAAAAAAATCATGATAATTTGGTTGAATATTGGTTCATTTATTTAAATTATTCTGTTTTCTGGTATTTTTTGTAAGTTTCTTCAACATTTTATTTCATAACTATAATATATTATAATATATGGTATGTACAAATTTGAAGTTTTATGGGAACCTTTTACAAATAATAATTTTAATTCATAAATCTCTTAATGTTTTCTTCCAGCTTTTAAAATATTTTGAATTTTATTTAGACAAAATTTTTCATTGAGTTAAAAAAAGCTTATAAATACACTCACGATTTTTTTTTTTTTATTATATTTGTTAAAATTACTAAAATTTGTAAATCATTTTATAATTATAATTTGATAAAATGTTCAATTTTTATAATTAAGAATTGAAAGTTTTATATAAGTTTCTCATAAATATACTGTAACCAAATAAACACAGTATTTTGGACATTTTTAGTTCAAGTTTGGACGAAATAAGTTAACTAACACTAACAACGATTTAGGGTTTTATTTATTCCGTTGTAATTTAAAAATATTTGTGAGTACTTGAAACTTGAAGTTTTAACGTGTATTATTGTATTTTATATGGTGGTTGGTGACATATTTTAGAACACAACGTTTTCGGAAAAAATGAATACAACCTATTTTAATATTTATAGTAAAATAAATTATTTTAATAGCAATATAAATATTTTATAAAATATGTATGGGTTATGGGATGACAATTATAGATGGTCTTGGCTCGGAAGCGGTTTTTATTTGCGTTGATTGAATTAATGTTTAACGCATTTGTAATATCGTGGTTTGTGACATCTGACATAAAAATGACTGACGAGGTACACTCAATATCATCTACTAGCTGTAGGTATAATCAGTGGCGGCGCCAGATATTTTTTATTTGAGGGGCATTTATGTATAGCTACTCGATCCATTAATTTGTTTATACCATATTTTCAAGAAAGTATTGCTAAAAATGTTTTGGGTTTAATATGTTATATTTCTAAATAAATATTCAAAATTATTATCACAAATGTATTACAGTAAAGCTTCAAATTTCCTCTGTCTTATGTTATTTCGTTAGGCTGTTTGTATTAACTCTATTAAATATTTTTATTCCTAAATTAAAAAAAAAAACATATTTAATTTGAATATAACAGTCAAATTTAAATAATATAATTTATGTCTAAAAACTTTTTAAAGTAATTAATAGTATTTTATATATTAATTATGATTTACAATTTTTTTATTTACTTACATATTTTATCATTAAATTATAGGGGGGGCAATAGAGGGGCAAAATAAAATGTTGAGTGGGCATTTGCCCACCCTGGCACCCGTGTAACGCCGCCCCTGGGTATAACAAAGAGGTTAACCAAATTAAAAGAGAAAGTCCAAAAAGTATTTGGTTCGACGCTGTATTTGATTATTTAGTCTGTGTATAACGGTAGTGCCATCTACACTCGTAGTTATTTAACTTTTATAGTATGCACAAAGCACTAGCCACGATATTTACTCATTTTTGTAACCAGATAGCGATGTAGTATACGAATGTTTTTCTTTCCAAGTCGACCGAATCGTTTTACCGACGACAATGATTATTTATGATAGAATCTATTCAACAAAATTTGTACTTATGAAGGGTTAAAATTAATATTTTTCAAACAAGCGGGAAAATCGAGAAATTTTATCCAGTCATCAACATCGTTAATTTTGTATTTTTAGTTAAAAACGACGCATGCAATTTCAACTAAATGTTATAATATCGGCATTTTATGTACATGACAATATGTTGACTTTTGTTGAGCTATTAATATGGAAGAAAAATTTTCAATATTATAAATATACGCAAACAAAAATTAGTAAAATATTAGAAAATATAAATAGGTAGGTACGAATTGATCATACGCAATGACATTTTCAAAATATATAGATTTATTTAAGCTGTTACTTATTTTTATAATTAACCTATTTATACTGTTTTACGGTTAGGTAGAATGGAATTATTGACTCAAAACTTAATAACAATATAATATAATGTAATATAAATGTAATATAATATTATTATAATTATAAATATTAATAAAAATATTAAAATCAATTGAATATTTTCTTCAAAAATTATATAGACATACCGAAATATTAATAGATTTATAGCGCGGATTTTTATACAATTGCATATTTTTTATTTTTCACATTTTTTATTTTTGTCAGTAATCTTTACGAATTATGATAGTTTGTTACTGGCGAAATGAATTAATAGCTATTAATATGGAAAAGAAATTTTCATATTTTTGTATATTCAATAATTATTGCATATTTTTACAAAATTTAATATGTATTGCATATGGGCCTTACTACTGCCGTAAATGTTAACTCAAAAGACCTTAAGTTTTGAAAAAATTAAAGTTAGTTTAAGTTGTCCGATTTTAATTCAGAAAAAAATTGAACTCGTAGAACATTGTCTATAGATTGTATGGAATACTTAATAAAAATTAAATATTACCTATATTATAATAAAGTGTAATGTAAATGAAAACTTGAAAATATGGATTTTTTCAAATCATAATAAAAATTAAAAACGGAAAATGTTTCGTAGAATCTACAGACATTTTTCTGTTGAATTTAAAATTTTTTTAAAATCAAAATCAGAAAATGTTAACTAACTTTAATTTTGTCAAATCAACAAGTAAGTTGTCGTAAAATTCGTATAGTGAATTTTTATTGTTATCTAGGAATTGACATGACATGCGCATACGAGAGTGGCATCCGTCAACGACTCCAGCCGGTACCCGCATTGAATATCACTCTATTATTCACACTAATAATCATTTACAAGTAACACAAACATCCCGGGCGGCTAAGACGAGATTATAAATTACCTAAATATTGCGTCTTAAATAATAGCCGTAACGAGGCCTCTTAAAGCAAAATTTATAATACAATTTTAACAAGTAGAAAAATCAAAAATTAAAAAGTTCCAAGTGTAATTTTAAGATGGTAATGTTGTTAATGAATTAATATTTTATATAAACTCAATTGCAATTTTTAGTCATAGCAATAAAGAAACTAGAAATTCAAAATATGATATTACATGAAAACATTTTATTTATTAATGGAATAATAATTGAAAAAATTTAAGCTTTTGGTTGACGTCAAATGATCGTTCTATGTATTTAAAAATATGTTGACAGAAAACTTACAGCTTCACGGAAGAAAAATTATATGATTATTAATTTTAATAATAAATAAAATATAAAAAAAATATATTAATTTATAAATTTATAAAACTATTTTCCAATATTTAAATAAATATAAGTGCAAATATTAATATTTCTATTAATATTAAAAAAAATTGTGATGTAAACAATTAAAATTGTCTTGCATACTTATAGTATTTTTTCCGCGTATTTTCATATTTGTTACATATTTTGATACTTTTTAGTGCATAAAAATCTGCGTTCTACAGTAATAGTAATATAAAAAGGTGGGGAAGTAGATAACGTTTTGTTGTGCAGTGGTATAGTTGGTTTCTGCTAAAAGTATACTTTTTCCTTTTCCGCCAAATAATAAATTAGCGGATTATTCCCTTTACTGGTAGATGAACAAATCTTATGGGATAGAATTATTCAAGTAACATTCAATGATTGCAGCTCTTAGAGCGGATGTTAAAAATTATTTATTAGACAAATTTTTGATTTATGTATATAGTAATATTTTTCGTACCCGTAAGTTCAAATACAAACGTGATAATTATTTTTGAAATTATATTTTTATTGTTTATTTTTTATATTAGGTACTTACTACTTATTACTATATATTTTATTAAAATTCTATTACACAATTAACCACGTAAATGGCTGAAAGCAGTCAAATGTGTATGATACTTTATTGTGTATGCCAACTTAAATATTTAGTTTGCTTATAAAAAAATACTTAGTGTTAAAATATTTATTTTTTTTTCGAAAGTTTTACTTTTTGGACTTTTTTCCTCTTTTCATAAATGATCGATTCAGTTTAGTGATGGTAACTATTAATTATCTATGCATAGGCCGTTGACAGACTTTAGTTACAGCGCAAATATGTGGCTGAAAAAATATGCTTAGAAAATATAAACAAATTATCATAAAAAAATAAATCAAATTTAAAGACACGTGTCTATTGAAAAGTACACAATTTCATAATTATACAATTATAAGTTAGAACAGTAAACTCGTCATAGATTCTACCTACAAATGTTGGTATTTTGTTCATATTATGCACTTTGAATTAAGTGCTGTCCCCAGCCCATAGCCACAGGGAATCAAGCTTATATCCCGAATACTCTATGCATATGCACGTAATAATCTATGGTTACTTTGTATCTCGTTTTAATGTATCAACTATCAAAACTATCAACAATTCTGTTAATAGTGAATAATGCTTCAAATCTTTAGTATATTTTGTATACAAATTTAACCATAGCATGTGATATCAAATCAATTCCGGCGTAGCAGGTAGCTTATTTAGCTCAAAGTCGAGGTCGTTCAAATGTGAAAATTATTGATTCAAATGTTAAATCAACTCAGTAGGTAGACAGATTTCTATGTCTCTATTAATACCTTTCATAGTTTGATTGTAGTAAGTTATTAAAATGTATAACTAAAGTTTAATGGCAATATTTTTAGTATGATTTTAAGCAAAATTGTTGGTACTATGATTGATAATTTATTTGTATTCATATTATACTTTATATACTTTTTTTAAATATTTTTTATTGAATTTACTTTATCATCAGACTAGTTACAAAAAACGTACTATACTTCTTAGTAAATACAGTTATTTATTTTCTGTATTTTGTTAGGCATAGTTATTCGCTCATTACTCGTCAATCAATAGGTTTTTCGCTGTGAATATTCCTCAGTTATTTTTGTTACTTATTTTAACCATAGTAAATATTGCAGTATGGTGTAAGTATTTTGGAAATTATTTTAGGAACGTCAAAGTAGCGCATAAATAATTAAAGACATGTTTTTGTTATACTTTTTTTTTAATATACACTCAAGCAAATACAGTAAACGAAATATGATAATAATATGTATAAAGAAATATAGATTAATTATAAAATAATAATAATTAAAGATACTTAGTATATAGGTAATAGATTATAGGTTATACATAATATATGATTAATATGTTATACGTTTTCAACTGCGCGTATTTAAGCGACTTGAAAGTTGTTTTAAAATCTATAATATAATAAGTACCTATTTACTTAAGCATCATATAATGGTATTATAGTTGCTGAACCTGTCTCCGCTGGACTTAAAAACCAAAAAATTCAGAAATAAATTAGACCGGTCTTTGAAATGTTATCGTAAGCTTTTACGTGGAATTATTATTTTAGCGTTTAATTTTCATTTCACACTGTACCCGTGAAAATTGAATTTTTTTTCAAATTTATTTTCCACTATGCATAGTAGATAGGTACCCATTATTTGTATATAGACATAGACCTCTGAGTATAAGCAGGTCCATGTAGTATATGACTTCCATTATTGGGACACATTAACCGTACATCCATGCACACACTTATGAATATTCTACATAGAGTAATGAAAATAGGTAACACGAATTAAAAAGAAAAAAATAAGTAAAAATAATGATGTAACTTATGAAAAAAAAAACACGACAGAGATAACATTTCAAAAATATTGTATAAAGCTTAACTGTAATATAACGGAATTCCCAAAACGGACGGGTGAAGTCCGAAACGAAGAATAATATTGGTTATAATTATGTAAAAAAAAAAAAAATTAACAATATTAAAAAAATTCTGTATTTACTATCATTCGTGCAGTTTTATGATATATACTTAATAATAATATACGATTTAAAATATGCAATAATGTATAATAATAATATTATTTAACATATAATTATATTAATTATTATTATTATATTGGATGTATGTATTATATTATAATAATAGCGTATAATCTTCATAAATAGTTATATTTTAAACGTTAAACGTAATATTTTAAACTTAATCTAAACGGATAAATCGAACATCTAACAGCAGTCGGAAAACTAAAACAAAGTATAGACGAGGTATACACACAAGTGGATATACATGTATACCACATAGGCGTATGTTAAATGCGTTTGGTACATCTGAGTTTTTTTTTTGTCTTATCAATTAAAGTTAAACACACGATAATGATTTTTATTATGTTATAAAAAATAAAAGAAAAAGGAAATCTCATTACGTATATTATAATATAATAACCAATGATCATGTATTATACAGAAGAGCGTACTGCAGATAGTATAGTAGAACGTTTTCTTACTTCGTGTTTTCGTATACGCTTTCGATCGGATAACGAAAATTTTGGGTGGACGAGAATACGATAAAATATATTATTATTAAAACGTTGATTAGAAAAAAAAAACAAAATAAAACCGTATGACCGTAATTTTATTTATTACCGTTTATCGGAAAAATAACACAAACGCACGAGTACGCACGCCTATCATATTAATGTTATATGACGCGATCGATGTGATGACATTTTACCCGAAAACAACATGGATTCGTTCGGCGTGCGAAGTGGTAGGTACTTTACTATCGGGCGCTGTGTTAGATTCACACAGACGGATATTATCATAACTCTAACCGCCCGAACCGTCGGAGGCGTCCGATCAGAACAACACAATCCGTACCGTATTCGTTGCCGCAAGAATCGTATACGAATGGTATACGCAGTGGAACGTCGATGGCTACCGCGTTGGACACGACCGGCTATTGGCCGTGTCACGGGTGGATACGAATATTAGCTTTTACACGTTCGCGCCCGTCGTGTTTCGCGCGGTTGATCGCGGTTCAAACCGGATCGGTATACCACGGTATAATATAGTCGACACCGTTCCACCACCAGTGCGATGTTAAGACGTTTTACTTTCCGATACATCTGCGCGGCGTTCGATTCGTTCGCGAAGAAAACTGCACAATGTTCATATTTTCCAGAAAAACGGTTATTGACGTGATACCTAACATGATAATATCGTCGTGTACCTATTTATCGAATTCAATCAGTTTCAGATACCGAAGTCGCTATTTTTGTAGATATATAATATACATATATATATATATATATATATATATATATATATATATAAAAACGTAATTAAGCGGTACTGTTGAGAAAAAAATATACCATAAAAATATCTAGTAAGTACTTTTAAAATCGATTTCAGCCTTCAAAATGACAGAGTTTATTCTACGTAGCCGACATTCCGCTGCTGTTTTTTTTTCAAATAATTGAAGATGTTTAGGGATATTATACATATATATATATATGTATATGCATATAGGTACAGCTGGGATGGTATCGTTCATAATATATTATATATATAATATTTTGTTGTTGAAAACATTCCATGTAAAATTAATCGATTTCTACAGTTTTAAACAAATAAAAATATTTGCTGGACAGACACGTTTTTTGTTTGTCTTAATTAATAATATTATAGTACTGTATCATGATACATATTACTAAAATTATAATTTATATCTTTTTATTATAACACAATAATAT
Organism: Rhopalosiphum nymphaeae; assembly: GCA_036289425.1. NCBI lineage: Eukaryota > Metazoa > Arthropoda > Insecta > Hemiptera > Aphididae > Rhopalosiphum > Rhopalosiphum nymphaeae. Next base: position 4,232,517 of record JAZAQC010000001.1, on the reverse strand, counting down.
AATCACTATATACCTATTCTATTATAAATAAGAATTAAACGCTACAAAATACAGTTGTTAAGAATACAAACGATAACGTTGTCTAACTTTAAACACATAACATGAAATTTCACAAATAGTTTAATAAATTTTTTAACATTTAAAATAGTATGACAGAAAAAAAATGATTTACATCATAATAATATGACAAATAAATTATGTTGTACAAATAATCAAATTTTTATTTATTTTTTCATTCTAAAGCTTAAATATAAATCACTTATAAACTAGTATTATAAATTATAATATTTATAAAAAAGTCGCAGTTTATATTATATTAATCATTTGTTGAATAATATTGTTAATGGTTTATGGAGATCATGTTTTTATATTGTTCAAGCCGATATTTTAAGCATTTTACAATTTTATGTTTTATTGTTCATTTACAAATGATTTTTATTTTGTAATGTTTTTTTTAATACATTTTTGCAATATTGATTAAAATACTATGGTAGAAGATGCATTTTTTAGCATATTATTTGTTATAGGTATATCTATGCAGTATTATAGATTATTAGACATTTTTATTTTTCGTTCGGCTGAAAAATTTAACAATTTAAATGGGTATTTATCTTTTGTTCATAAACTTATATTTTAATTAAGGTTTTTAACGGAAATTTCGTTGTTAACACCGTACGACATGTTTAAGTATTTTATTTGTGTTAACTTATGTTTCAATGGTACATAAATGTATTGATAAACATAAACATGCGACTTTTTTTGTTGTTAATTTGTACCTCTAATTAAAATTTATTGACATTAAAATTAAATGCATAATAATAAAAATCTATTAATAAAATACTTTATCTCCTAATGACTTAAAATATTAAGTTTAAATAAAATGTTAAGTTCTAAATGTATATCCATTTACATACTCTCTAATTATCGGTTATGGGTAAGAAAAGTTTAATATTTTACTTAGCGTTCACACAATTGAAAAGGTACCTTAACGTTTTAACTAAACATCAAATTAGTATAATGGCTTAAATTAATTTGCTTATTTTAATTTTAAATCGTTCAATGTTTTTGAAATGTAGTAATAAATACAAGACATGTTTAGCCATGTTTTTGCTTGTCTTTGTGTATACAAATTCGCGATCTGCGTTTTGGATAAAATACTAAGATCTGAAAATTTTTTAAATCGCAAAAATAATGGTTTTCAATGTTTTAATGGTTATACAATATAACCTACGCATTTCGTTGACGACGATGCATATCATACACATAAGCGCCTAATAAGAAAATCTGTAATTTTAATAACGCTTGATTTTATTCACATTGAACATAATTTTATTTATTTTTAATTAGTGAACGCGATGGAAAATAAATATTACTATTATTTGAGAATTTGAGGTATCATTATATTTATGAAAATACAATCAATAGCGACATGGTTTTAAGATGAGTTTATTAGAAATTAATTTTAGGTTAAGTAAAATCATTAAAGATGAGTAGTAGTTCCACAGGAAATAAAACTAAAATCTTTTTGAAGTTTTTCAATAATATTCAAGATGAAACAATATTACTCAATCGAAATACAAAGTTTTTAACACGACCAGTTGGCAATTTCTTAGGTAACATCTGAGTTGTATAAAATATACAAATTAAAACCAATTTATTTATTTCATTATCACTCGTGCGATTTAAATATTTATAATATCCGGATAGTATATTATATTGTATTAAATAAATCATATTATCTAGTTTGGATTCTCTTATGTCCTCATTGCCGTTTACTATACTGTTTTAATTGATGTTAAAGTGTTGAGTGTCGAAATACTACCGATATAGTACTCATCATACATACGGAATGTCGAATTTCATTAAAAATCCCCATGTTCATTTGTTCACATAGAATATTACAAGAGAACGATTTTTGAACTAAACGCACAAGTTAACGTCATAGATAGTCGGCATAACATAGATTTTAAAAATACAACCTTATTATACAAATAGTGTACAATCAATCAGTTGATAATGTTGAGGATAGCACTAATATAACTTATACTCATTTCCAGTGAATGTCTTAACTATTAATATACGTGTTACCTATAGGTATGCATATCAGCAAATAGTAAACCGATTAATATAATAATATGTGTATCATTATTATGAAGAAAAATACGAATTCTACGTATAAAATATATACGATTCTATTTAAATAATTTATTTATATGTATGTTTAATGTATATGAATTTATATTATGTACATAGAAAATATAACTTTACAATAATAAATGTACCTAAAGACTGTTGAGTCATTTAAAAAATGTGAATGTTTTGCATAAAAAAACCCGTTCAATATTTTGTTAATTTAATATTTTCTGAAATATAGATGTTTGTGTAAATTATTGGTTTATAAATAACTAATAATATGCACATATATATTGTATATGTCTAGCTAATATATAGTAGCGCAATGCACTACAATCGGGTTTTGGTTTTAATTAATTTGTGAGTATAAATATTATTATTTTCACTTAACAATGGTCGATTAAAATAATATTGTTTCATAGATCTAACATACTGAAATTTTCTTATTCAAAATTATTCAGGAACGTCGTTTAAAAGCATATAATATTGAATGTTTGTCATTGATGGCGTAGTATACATTGTATCGTTATAATAAATAAATTAAAATTGTTCATTATTTAATGGCTGTAGTAATAACCATTTTGAAATGCTCGATTCTTGTACAGTTTATAAATAGGCGCCTAGTGATCTTTGTACATATTTATATAAATTATGTCGCTATTTTATTTTGAATGGTTTTTCATAGACATTTTATCGTCCCGGCATTAATGCTGTTCTCTACAGTTTATCGTACTAACCCATGATAGTGCGTTCGTAGAAAACTGTATCGTTGTTCATTGGTGTACGATGATCATTTTTGTATCGATCGTTATTGTAAAGATACGTTTTAGTACAACACCGAGTGAAGAATTTAAAGAAGACAGTCTTTAGCGTGATTTGAGTTTTATTGGCTCAGGATTTTGGTCACGAACAAAATAAAAAAAATAATGAAAAAAATAAAATTAAGCGATTTAGGTAAAATAGTATCTGTAATATCAACAAGTAAAAATAAAATCAAATATGGACCTTGGGAGGGGGGGCGGAGAGATAAACATAAGGCATTGGAAATGTTGAGTGAATGAGAATAAGAGTAAGTATTGTTCCATTTTTAAATCTATTAAATATTTAAATGAAGTTACCGTGCGGGCGCGGGGGCCTTACCAAGATAGTAATCAACCGGTAGAGTCAAGTTGAACTACCGACTCACAATAGATGAACAACGTTTGATTAGTTATTTTAGACGGGTAAGCATAAATGTATTACCGGAGAGGGAGCGTTTGAAACTGAATGATACTCAAAACTACTTCTGATCGAAATGTCGTATTTTGAATGTAATAGACGCGACGTGTAAATTACAATGGCGGTGGTAGAATTGTTATTATTTTAACCTTTAATAAGTCATGTGCATGAGAATTGAAAACAATATCAAAAGGCCAATTGTAACATGCCAGTGGCGTATATTGTTACTATAACGACGTGAAGTATTTATAATACGGTGTGCAGTATCTTGAAGTAGACTGTAGGTATGGTATAGTGAAGAAGGATTTTCGGCGTGGTCCATGTTTCGAAGATGGGTAACGGTGAAGAAGGTGCAAAGGTATCCGTGAAAATGGAGGGCATAGGTAGGGACGAATGGTACTGAAATCATATAATAGAAAATAAATATTATACATAATTCACACTTATTGTAGCTTTTATATAACATAAATGTCGATAGTTAAACGAACAAATATATACAATTCTTTTTACTTATATTTAAGGATTTCGTTGTATCATATTTCTTTTAAAAGAAGTTAAAATATTTTTTAAATGTATTTTTAAATTAAGTTATTTTAAATCTTGATATTGTATAGGTGTAAAAATGTAATACTAAAAAATATATAGTTTATGAAAAATTCATAAATGTGTAGGCACTGAACAGGTGTGTATGTGCTTAACCATCGAATTATTATTTTGTGTTTTGTTATTTTTACACTGGGTGTACACTTTAAAATTTACTTTATTCAAAAATTATTGTCTCAAAAGTTTAGTGAATATATTATTTTAGTATAGTGATACTCTTTAAAACTGTTTTTTAATAATATTAAATATTTAATACGCTATCTATTCGCTATAACATATTATTTGTATTTAAATATGAATTCCGTAGATGATTCATAATAGTCATAACTTAATATGTTTTCGTATAGATTTCGATTATTTAATTCGTTTCTAAAGAGACACGCATATAGTATACGATATAAATATAAACACAAACACAAGTTATAATTTATTTTCTGCGAGTTTTATATTATAATATATATTTATTATATTGTATGTTTTTTTAGATTGTTTTGAAGAAAAAATTATGTTATTTAAATGTTTACTGTAAAAAAACATATTGAAAATAATATATTATACAAATATTCAAAACGGTTCAATAAATATTTGAAAAATAATTGTTTCTTCTATAGTTCTATCTTTTTAGCATTACTATATACAATTATATAAATAAATTACCGATGTTCTGAGTAATTTGTGTGTAAAATTAATTAAAAATGTCAAGAAACGTTAAATTTGTAAAATAATGGTTACTATAAATATTCAATAAAAATAAGTTTAGTTAATATAATACAATGTAATATAATATTTAAATTAAATTACCTTTTATTTGGAATTTAAGCAAAATAGTAGGTGACCATGGCCATAATGCAAAGCAATGGTGTTTGGATGGTCTTAGGAGCTGCCTTGTTAATAGCGGTGATGCTCATGTCTCTTAATTCTGGGTCTGATTTTAAACAAAATAATTAGGTATTACGATTATATATAAAATTAATTTCATTAAGTAACAAAATAAATACAGAAACACTAACCGGAAAGAACTGAATTGGCTGGGTGTGCTTCTGCAAATAGAATAAAATTGTACATTTTAATTAATAGTATAATAGTATTATTATCACCATTTCATGGTAATATAAATATTCTTGATAAAGAAATTATACCTATCTATAATACAATAAACTTCAATAGTCAAAGAATTTTCATTTAGGCGTGCAATAGTACTTATTCAATAGATAGGTATACCGTATACAGAGTATTGAAATATGAATACGAGCAAATAATAATAATAAAAAAATATACCTACGAGAAAGATAATAATTTATAAGAAACATAAATGGGTCTCAAATACAAATAGAAACATAGTTACAACTATAGTAATCATACTTCATTAATTAATTATACATAATTATCCATATTAAAAGTTAACTAATTATGTAATGTAATAAAATTAAGGAAAACGAGAGTAAGAAGAAAGTCAGCAAGCTAAGGAAAGTTATACAATTAAAAATTAGCGGACATTTTTCTATACTAAAACTATATAATGTTTCAAGAATTTTTTTTATACTAAACATTATATATTATTATAATTAGAATTATTAGAATTTTAAATTGTAATTATTTCTATTGATTTATTAATCACATTTACATTTCTGCGAGGAAAATTAATGCGTATTTGTCATTTATGCAAATATCAATAAAAAAATTTTATATAATAGGTAAATAATAAAATAAATCATAATATATTTTTTTTAAATAATAAATACTAAGTAAAAATAATAAATTAAATTAAGGATCAATGTAAATGCTCCAATCGATCAATTAACGTATTACTGGAAATGATTTTTGTATTTATCTATAGTATATTCAGTATTATAAACGCATAATATTATGATAAAATTACAATATTTAGTAATTAAATAGAAATAATGTGAAATTGTATAGATTCATTTCTTTTTTAGATCAAATGTGATTGTATGTTGTTAATGACGGGAATAAGACATCGAAGTTACGAGAGTTTTAGGCGTAAAATAAATAATTAATAAGCTAGAGGTCGTTAATTCATAAAAATTAAATGTAGGTACATTTTGGCTTTTGAGGATTTCGGGACCAACGACCAACATAAATGTCGGGACACGTTAAGTAATACAGTTTAATTTGGTACTGTCAAAATAAGAGTTTCTAGTAAACATGGTAAATAAGAAAAAAATTGTACCGTTTTTTGTGCTGGTGGTGAAGAAGAAAGATTGGGAAACTTCGCTCCAACCGTAGCGGTTTCTGGATTGAACGGTTGCTTCGTATTTGGTGCCGGGGTCCAAGTCACGGATGGTTTCAGTTCGGCTCTTTTCCAATTGGTCAGTGGATGCAGGGTTAAGCAAAAGTTCTGTCCAATCATCGTTCCACTAAAACGTGAAAATCACAATCGGGTTTATTTTATTTTACATTTTACCGCGGTTAATGGAAGCGTGCCATATTGATAGAAATCGTATTTTTTCTCCAACACAACACCTAATATTATGTTATTAAATTATCTTACTTTATTGCATTTAAATTTTTGTATGATTTACTTTGTCTTTGTGATTTGGTCGATATGGGCGATTCATTGATAAATATAATAAATATAGTTAAGAATCGGCGTTCGATTGAACTCCGTTTGTTTCGAAGAAGAAAACAATATACGTATTTATACATATTCGTATTGAGATCGATGAAGTAGGTACAGTAGAATTTATCATAAATATTAGTCCGAAAATACATGTTTTTTATGTTTTAAATTGTATTTTATACTCTTATTATGCGAGATAACTCGTAACAGTACATTATGTTTTGTATTATTATTTATGTTGTAAAACTAAAAACAATATAGCCGTGTATACAAATTGTAAATTATTCGAGTCTTAGTGTTTTCGAAAATAAAAAAATAAGAATATCGTTAGCCACGATTATGTTACTAGAAAAACACTAATTATTTTTATGATGCTACTCTGTGCAGTCTGTATAATATGTGTACACAGTTCTATACAGCTATAAATTGAATTATTCTTTTTTGTTATTGTAAAAAAGTTGAAAAATATGGTCTCGATGGTTGTATTATAGCGGCGTAGTGTTAAAATGAATATTGTAGTTTATGTTTGTAACCAATACTTGTATAAAAACCATTAGGTTTACTGCATAATGTAGTGAAACAAAAAAAGAAAACTCTGTGGAGATTTTTAAAGTAGTATATATTATACGATGTTCTTAACAACAACGTATGATTATAAGGATATTATACGATTTTAAGAATGCGATGGTTATTATTTTCTAGTACATGGTTTTACCCTTTGAATATGTGTATAGGTGTATATATTATATAAACCCACAACACTCTACAGGACAAAGGGAGGTAGACAAAATTAATGTTGTATTATTTTGATACGACCACCTTTTAGAGGTGACCGTTAACGGAGCTTTCACTGTATAATATCAATATAGTCTGTAGTATGGTTTAATAATAATTATATAGGGATACCGATAAAAATAAAAAACCAACTGGTATAATAATATATAATATTATTATTTATTATACGATCCTATAATCTACGCACACACACACATATATAGTCTACAATTTCACGCTCCATAACTAAAGCTCAATTCTTCGTTGTCGTTTCGTACATATTATACTTGTATAACCCTCAAAATCTTCATTAAAAGGACATCTAAAGTTAAGCCACCGCAAGGAATTTAATCGAAATGATAAATTTATCCTTGGCTTCCTTATCCGTCAGGTAAATGTTTAAGACGATTCAATGATTGCACATCGAGAGCATAATGAGTTGGTATTAATAATGATGATCACTGTATAAGCTATTCGGTTAACACAAATTGTTATAACGTATAAATTTGTAAAATTATGTATTTGATTGATCTGTTCATTAGAATATTTAGTTATATTTGTATATTCTCGTCTTACATAATACCTACGGATTAAAAATGATTAACTAGAAACGATTTTTTTTTTTATTTAAATAGAACTTATCAGTGTTATAAAATTCAATCTGGTATGTATTTAATTGAAAATTTAAAAAGGCCACAATATTTATTATTAGATAAATGTATTCAAAGAAGTGTATTTAAAAATTAAATTGTATATTATATATTTTTATAAAAATAAAAAGTTGGCTATCATTGAGTAATTGTAAATTTATTAGTTTTTTGAAACGACCGAAAAAAAAAATTTATAAATTTATTCACGCATTGTTATATAGAGTATTATAGAGTATTGTACTAAATAATGCTCAATGATTTAATACCATGAAAAAAATAATAATAATAAAAATAAAAGTAATAACTAATAACAGTAATAACAGGTAACAATGTTATAATATTAAATCACACGTTTTCAATCGTGTGATTAAATGTAGATTTAATTCTCTTACGGTTAAATACTAATGCATTGAGCGTTTAGCTAAGTATGAATACACTTGGACGTATGAAGTGCAGAAAAATGTTTCAATAAGATCGGCCGAGGTGCACCAGATGAAGACCGGGTAGCCACGAGGAGGGTATAGGTTTAACTTTCGGGGGGAGGGGGATCGACAGTAAAAATACTAAAAAGTGGAAAAGACGTAAAATAATCCATACATCGATGCACCATGGAGGGTACACAGTCGGTGCAGTGCGAGTGTCTTTATCGTTTCAATGGATTTTTATGATACTTCGGTGGCGCCTGCAAACATTACATTTCAATAGGTCCGCACCTCCGTCGTCACTCGCTACACTCGGCCATTCGTTTTTTTTTATAGTCTACAAATGAGTATGTATATATGGTAATAATAGCTAGGGTGTATACTACGTACACACATTATATAGACTGTCGTTTTAATATATAAATATATTATATATATTTATAATAAATATAAAGAAAGAGATTCTCTTCCCGATAGAGAGAGCGCGTACACATAATAATACGCGTTTGCGTCTGTGCGTTACGTACACGATCCGGCCGATGTAGTAATTATTATTATTATTGCGGACGATATACCCTGCCACAGTATTTACGTTTATATTGCGTATATATTTATACACAACATGGTGATTCACCAATCATTCTCATTCTTCAATTTTTTCTTTAATACATAACGAGTTTGTTCGAATTTTGATTTTTGATATTTAAAAAAAATATACTCATAAATACTTTAAAATTATACTTTTGAATTGTGTTTATGCATTTTTATACAGCTGCTATAAGAGAAATGCATAATATGGAACTATGTTAGATGTTTAAGCATTTCGACTAAAAGCTAATGTGACTTTTCGATAAAATTTATTTTTTGTTATAGAAACGCATTTTTTTGGTAGAAAAACGTATGAGGAATCTTGTATTAAATGTTCAAAACTCGTGTACAAAAATTCAATTTTCTATGAATTTTTAACTATAAAATAATTTAAAATTTTCGTGATTTTCGTCAAAATTCTAATTTTAAACGCTTATAAAATATTATCGTCACTATTATGTATTTTTAAAACTTGTGTATAGTTGTATATAAACAATTTGCAGAGAAGCATATATTTGTATTATATTTTTCGAGGTTTATGACCGAGTGAAAAGAATGGCTATCGACATTTATAGAAATCTCCTACTGTACATATTTTGCTGTCTGTAATACGCGAGAAGACGATATAGCAATTATTATTACGGATGATATATTCCGCCACGTACGTTTATATTCATATGTGTTGTGTATATTATGTATGTATATATAGACGTATACATATGTGATATTTTGCTTAAATAAAACGGTTCAATTAACAGTGCGTCCCGCTTTACCCAAGAACAGTGGTATACTGTGGACGGTGGCGGCGATGGGAATAAAATCTACTCCGGGGGCGAGCGTTCATATTATGCGTTAATTTCGAATTGCCCAAATGTCATAAAACGTAAAAGCCTGGGCGCAGGGATTTGCAATTTTCAAATCGGTTTATAGCTGTGTCTACATTTACGGCTTCCATGATAATACAAGTTCATAAATTTGTCAGCCGGAATTCCCCAATTAATACCACTCTGCGAGCAACATATTTTCCGCTTTTTATTAGGGCCATTTGCGCGCAGAGTCTTCGGAGACCGATATAGACAGACGGAACGCATATACGTTTTTGGTGCTTATATATTAATCGAAATTAATGTGTACTAGTGGCAGTCGTTGTAATAATTTTTAAGAGTGTTTGGTAAGCGCCGGCGGCGGACGGACCGCGCGGTTGTATTTGCTCGCCGAAATGTGTTTCCAATATTACAATAACATAATATTAATACAAATACAATTTAATAACGGATTCGCATTGACAAATTAACGTGATTGTCTTGAGCCGCTAATTCGGTGCAAAACGGTGATTATCGTCTTATATGCACAGCTACGCTTAGTTTTCACTTCGAACTTATTATAGTCATGACATAATAATATGTTTATTATTAATACATTATACTATGGTAGGTACACGCGCAAGTAATAGAAATCTTACTTTTTTTTTGAACGAAATATGCCATTAAGATTTTGACAGTAGTACTTTAGTATTAAAAAGTAATATTAGTTCGGAAATGTTTTTACTGTTAATTTATTAAAGATTCTAAGTGCATTTTAATTTTTTCGTACCTTATAATGTAAAAGTTTCGGAATGTCGAGAATATCAAACGAAGGCGAATAAAATTTTCATGAGTTTATTGTATGTCTTTTTACAACTCTTAAACACTCATTCCTTTTATGTACATATTAATATGAATTATATTTAAATTTTGCGGAATCGAAATATTAAATTTTCAGATTTTTTTAGTTTGTCTATTATATTGCCTGATTCTTATCATAGTAAAAACTTGTAACCGTTTATTTTACAAATAACTATGCACTTATGACGAGCAATACTCAATAACTTGAATAGTTATAATAATTATGTTCATGTTTTCCTTTAAGGTAGAATTGATTGAACACATTGTTGTTAACTAATGATGTGGTAATATTGCTATAAATAATCTTCCTCTACCATGGATTGTGACATTTATTAACCTATCATTTTTTTATAAATTGATTAATTATTCTGTGTTTGACGGCTTCTAGTATAATTAACTATATAGAAGGGTCCTTTCATTCAATTTTTAGAGGTAATCTTTGGTCCTTTTTCCATTTCTGTAATAAGAATTTCAATAAATACAGTACGGTTTGCTGGTTTATTAAACATTGTAATGCATTTATTGTAGTCAGATCTTGATTTCTGTCATGATTTGTAACTTGATATTTTTATATCTTGACTATTTGCTTATCGTTATTAGATCAGTAAATCTAATGCGTTTAAACCATGTAAATAAACATGTACACATTATATACTACAAATTTTGAAATAAGCACCGTTAAAGATTTTTAAATTCGTATAAAATAAATTTACAATGATTATAAAAATGGCTTGAAAAATACCGAAATTATGCGTACAATTTTATATTGAAGAAAAACATGTATGACGTAAAAAATATATAATGTATAATATGATTTTCATAAAACGAAATAATTTTTTGTAAGAATTTATGTAAAATAAAGTGTTTATATTAAAATATTTCATCAAATCAATCGTTTTTACCAATGAAAATATAAAAAATAGTAACTTATATTTATGTGAGATAAATGTAGATACTCCTAAAAATGTATATCTTATATATATGTAATTTTAGTTATGTATTTTCAACATTCATGCCTTGAATATAATTTTTATCTCCCTTATTTTGAAAATTTAGAACGAAATTCATTGATGTGCTAATTTATTAAATTCCCATCACTGATTACAATCTATCGTCAAACTTAACCACGCAATTTGTAACTATTGTTTCATTTAATTATTATTAAATATAAATATAAATTACTCAATCGTTTACTCAGTAATCAATTACTAATCATAGTCGTATGACATCGTACAGGTTCAAGAATTAGGTAATTACATTTTTGTAAACGGAATTTTAAATAGTTTTGAACTGACAATCTTCTTATTAGTTATTTATCGTGAGATTTAGGCCGAGTAGAAAAGTTGTGATTATGTGCATTGTTTGTTTGTTTGTTTGTTTGTTTTTTTATTATACCTGCTAAATTACTCGTAACTAATTTGGCTCGAACATCACTATAGCTATATTAGTTGGTGTTGGTGTTATTACAATTTATAAGACTCCCGTAGTCATTCACGTAACCGATTAAGACATTGTTATACTTACTCTTCTCATGGGACGTTTATACTGAATTTCTTGGTTGCTCTTGTTTGTCCTGTCTGGACGGTAAAGCAATTTGTATTCTATAATCGGGCTGTAGCTTTTTACTGTCCACAACATTTCATAAGAATTTTTCGAACGGCTTTGTTTCGAGCTGGTGATGACCGCGACGTCTGGTCTTCCTGTAAACAGAGAAATTGTCAATATTCACATTTGTTTTTATTACAAATCTGTATATTATACTCATTGTTCAGTTAAATAATATATTTTCTAGTTTTAATTATTGTTATATTTAGGTATATATTATATTCAATATTGGGTTTTAATGAATATAATAGTATATAATATAAAATGATTTTACAAATACTTATTATTTTCTATTAAATTACTGTACTTACTAGTTGAAGCTAAATGCTTATAAAAATTATAACGAAAAAAATTAATTATTTACGATATTATATTATTATAGACTTTATTATACATGTTTATTTTGTGTAGGTGTAAATAGAAGATAGTGCTTAGACTTCTTTGACATTTATTACTTAATATTCCAAGAAATTTAAGTTAAACTCAAATCATATGTCTTATATTTAACTAACATTGTGGAGACTTAAACCCCTAAATATAGGGTATTCAGCCCCTTAAACTATTTGACCTTCAAACTACAGTATAAGAAATGTTATTTTAATTCATTTTTGATTTTATTTTCAACATATAATGTGGAGCCAGAAATCTTATGGCTCGCTGGTATTTTATAACTTTTATTTATTTAAAAAATCATGCTTAAATATGTTATGTCCAATAAACATAGTTTGATAAAAATATTTAACTATAAACATATTAAAAATCATTAACTAAATTAAATTCATATTAAGTTATCATTTTTAAGGCAAAGTTGTGTTTAGTCAAAAAGCTAGACAATTGAACCCAAGAATCCTTATAAGTTATTCTTGTATATATTTAAAAATATCAGAAAAACATAAGCACGCACATTTGAAGTTCATATTCTGACTAAACTGAATATTTTAATACAAAACAATGATTTTTTCTTTTAAGGATTTTAGTTATTTAGTTGTATTTTATAAATATTCATTGTAGAGACTTGTGACTTTTCTCTTTTTAAATAAAAATTTTTAAAATTGAATTTTGAATTCTAAATTTAAAAATTTATTATGTATTTTACGTGGTGGAAAAAATCAATAATCTAACATAATTATATTTCACGATGGTGTTTATGACGCAAAACACAATTTATGAATGCGTAAAAAAGTGCAAAAAGCTGTATTACAGTGTTTGGATACCTTTCAAGTTGTGACTAGTGGGTATCATAATATAAAAAGTTCCATTATTCATCACTATAAATTACGACCAAACACCATGGGACAAAATGCCGTACAAATTGGTTTTGAGATGATTGACGGTATATTATAATGTATGTTGAAAATACGAGTCATTTCAAAGTAATAAAGTTTAAATTATTTTATGGTAGGTTTTTAATATTTCTATTATTGTTTGGTACATTGTAAAATTCCAAACATTTTTCTATAAAAATCTTTTTAATGATTTTATATATAAAAATTTAAACTCATTTATTTAATCATGTAAAAAAATACAAATTTAAACAAGTAAAGTTTTACGTAAATTAAGCAGACATTTGATTGTAGAATATGAATGTTGTATAGTTTTATGCATTATTTATATTTGTAAATGTTAGCCATTCAAATTTAATATAATATTTTAAAAATATTAATAAATACAATGCTATAAGTTTATAACCTTCATAATATAAAATATTTTGAATATTGATAATAGATGAATTTAATAACTATATGAAATACGAATCTACGATGATGAAGTATGGACGGAACCCTTAACGTTAATCACTCAATAATTTGGAAAATATTAACTACTTAGAAATAGTAATTCTATATTTTAAAGTTTTTATGTTGTCCATAAAAATATTTTTTATCAACGCTGATTCAGATTTTAAAATAAAAAAAGCCTATATTTAACAATAAAAAGTGTATAGTGGTTTCTTAAAAAACTCAAGGATGAACAAAATGAGGCTGAACACAAAGTTTTAGAATTTTTAGAGGATTGATATATTTCTAAATATTGAAGTTTTATTGTTTAAAGGATCACTTTATATAATATATATTACATTTTATTGGTATGTCATAACGTCTGTGTGAAAATTTGTTGAAGTTAATTTTCTGTCTTTAAATAACCATGCAATTGGGCTGAGCAAAGTTCCGTAGACAGTAACGAGAATGTTAATTAATTCAACAACAAAAAAAGCACCGCTACACGCTGCTTGGTGTTTAGTTATCTGCGCTTTAACTCAAAAATGTAACTTAAAATCGTCTAATTAGAGTGGCGTTGAGGGACGTTCGTATAACAATAATATACGACAAGAGCGTTGCAGTCAGGTTAGTCAGCTAACGGGGGTGAGGTATGGTGGAAAACAGTTGAAATTCAATTTTGAGTGTTGTCGTGTAACATTGTGTGTAGGGTCTGTTAGTGAAACAAAAACAAATAACTGAGATGTTCCCGAAGTTTCTGTTTGGTCTTAGGTACATACCGCACCAATTAACGTGACATTACAGCTAGAAACTTAACTTTTTATATATATATGGTATAAAGTCAAACGCTAAACATAAATAGTCTAAAAAATATGCGGCTATTTCATAAACTAATATTAGGATAAAATGTTATTGTACTTTGTACTAACGAATATTATTTAGTGTATTTTTCATATGTTTAAATTGAATAGAAAACTGTAAACGATATACAAAATGTTGGTAAATATCAAACAGAGAAGTACTGTAATGTATATTTATTTAGAGTGTTTTCATTTTGCACGTGCTAAATAATTACATTTGTTAAGGTTTAAAAATTAAAATTAAAAATTACTAATGTCACAGTGGTTAGTAAATTTAAACTTCTCGTAAACATATATTTAAAAATAATGGTTCTGTACATTTTTCAGGATAGTATTCGTGTTGTAATTTTACACTATAAGTTAGTTGCATACATACATTTCATATAAATGTCAACCAAACATTTTTTTATGGAGCAAAGTTTAATTTAAAATGTTTTATTTATTTTTTTAGATATAATTTTTACTCAACCATTAACAAGCTACATGACTTACGTTACAAATAATTCTGAAACAATCATTTTATTAATATATGTATAAGGTATGTTAATACTATATTAGGAACAAATAATAAAGCAATTGAAAATAAATAATTTTATTAATTTTAGAATATTTCTGGTTACTTGAACAAGAAGTTCAAGAAAATGTTTATATTTTTATTTTTATTAAATTACCATTTTTTTTTTATTATAACAATTTATTTGTAATGTATACTTCTTTTAGCTTTGACGATACAATTGTGTATGATTTGATAATTGTAGATAGGTAACAATAAGTTACAGCACTATTATTTCTTATTTAAGAATTCATTTTTTTTAAATTTAAACTAACTTATTAGCATTAAAATGTTCGTTTAAAATAAAATATATTATAGTTCCAGGCTGTTGTGATTTTTATAGCTTATAATAGTAGTAAGTAACTATTGTTAATCGCTTGAAAAAGTATAAATATTAACGTAAAAAATCATTGACTGGTTAAATTAACGGAATTTTATTTAACGTTACTAAAATAAAATGGTCGCACAGTTTAAAATATGTCTAGTTAATAGGTATTATAGGTATATGTATGGAAAATTTAATAAGAGCATAATATGAAATAGATTATTTTAGTAGATGAACCACTATTGACGTTAGTCACGTAATTTTAGTCTGCCACGAACTGTTTGCGTAATAACATGTAGAACGTGTCTAAGATGTATTTTAGTTTTAAAATTGATCAGTAATATTTGTTACTTAATATGCTTGTAATTAAAATATTAAATATTAATTGCATGTAGGTAGGATACGTGTTATCTTCATGTTATTGACATTCATTCGCAGACAAAGGATTCGAATTTCGTTTGAACCGTTTGCAATTCCCATACTAATGAAAGATTTCGATCAATGATTGTTAATTTGTGCGATGAAGCGCTTTATTTTAAGCTTAGTATCTCAAAGGAAATTTGAATAATTTTAATGCAGCGACAAGGTGTTTTTCACGTAAAGTGAAAACAATACTACTGCAGTTACCAAATATACTCGTTTCATAATAATAATTAACTACAATTATTATTAATTAACAATCTACGTAATTGTATGCAACGTGGACGGGAGAATTATGTTATGGTATTAAATATCAAGAGAATGTTTTCCATTCCTTATGTATAAGTTTTCAGTAGCTGGGGGTTAGAGCACTGCGTATGAGGTTTTTATCAATAATAACACACGTTTGGTTTATATATCTATAATATTATTATATTTAAATTAATACTTTACAGTTTGATATATGGCTGTTAATAATTGTATTGCTGCGTTGATGGTTAGTGTCTAACTAGGGCTATGTGTCATTTTAATATATTAAAATTATTTTTTTATATATATTTTACTCAGGACGTGTAAAAAGAGTTGATTGTGTATATTTGTGTTATTCAATCATATATTATAATAGCTTATTATTATATTATAAGTATTTTTATATTGTGTAACGAATGTTACAAGTATTTTAAGAATTCATTTATTATAAAAAAATTATTAGAGTTTAGGGAATTTAAAAAAGCGTATTTTAACTTTATTTTAGTTTGATATATTCTATAAGTTATTAGAGTTAATAATGTTAAGTTTGAGATTTGTTTAAGAAATAATTTTTGTTTTTAATACTGCTAAATAATTGTAAAAATTATTTCATGGTTTTTTTTTATCAAGACATATTATTATAATAACAATATTTTTGATTACCTGCATTTGTTAGTTCAAGTTACAAAATATAATTGAATAATAACATCGATAAACAGATGTATTAAGTTAAATTTGTATATCTTAGTTATGGAAATAATATTATGTAAATTGAATCATCTCTTGATTAATTAATTAAAATTAAAATTTGCATAATTTTTTTCCAAGCAAAACATTTGCCATATTTAATTAGATTATGTATTTGGTTTTACGTAGTTGAATCTTTGGATTCTTGTTGAAATATGATTTATACTTGAAAGTTTCTATACGGAAAGATATACATTACTATATTACATTAATTTATTAACCGTTCGAGATTTAAGTATATTTATTATGAATTACATTAAAAATATAAAATAATATTATAAACAATAAAAGTATATTTTATTAATATGACATAATAATTAATATTTATTCATAAAATTATAATAAATATTTCATACTATATAAAAATGCCTACCAACATTTTTTTAAAATTTTTTTATTAACACAAATAATTTTGATTAGCATTTATGTTAATGTTATTTATTAGAGTGATTAATTATATATTTTTACATTTTAAACTGCTGTGTGATACAGTTGAATAAGAATACTCTAAAAATATCCTCATATTTCTTTATATTAAATTTTTACAATTTAAAACTTACACTATTGCCTATTCGTGACTATTTGATATTTGAAATTGTTAAAAAAAGTAAATTTTGTAAATGCGATTGAAGTTTAAATAGTTATAAATAAAAAACAGAAATTAGGAACGTAACATTTTAAACATATGAATAGTAGAATAATTTAGTTTTTTAAATTTTTGTTTTATTATTAGTTATATTATATTATGTACAATATACGACATTGCACCAATTATTAGCAGTTTGAATTTTTCAATAGTTGTCTAACCTCATTTGATAAAAAATAAATATAAATTATTTATATGAAATGTTCGATTACTCAGTTGTGCATAAAGGATTATAATTAAAGAAAGTGTGGGAATTTTTTAGAGGATGAATGTACATAATAAATAATAATAATAATTATTATTATTTATTTTTTTATTGATGATAAATGGCGTTTATTTAATTGAAATAAAGTAATTTATATTAATCAAGTCTATAATTTATTTATCTTTTTATATATTTAATTTAACATATTAAATTATTTTTAGATTAGTTATACGAAATTATGAATATATGCGCAGTACATTACCAAACCTGCAGATTAACAAAAGATTAATATTTGCCACGTGCCGTGGAACTAATAAAACAGTCTACGCGATGTTACATCAAACCATTGTTTTACATTTGATCCATCACATTATCATTCCAGATGCATTTAAAGCCTGTATAATGTAGTGTAGCACGTATGGAAAAATACAATTTCTCATAGCTAGAAACGTCGAAAAAATAATCCACTTATTTTTAACCCGACACTAATTACAATTTATACAACGCATGGTTCGTTGTCAAAAGCTATTTTCCTAATGATATTTTGCATAAATTATATTGGTTGGTTTACTGTACCTATTTAATTATTCGCACACAAATGTGTAACTTATTATTTTACACTGTGTTTGCCGTATGATCGAATTGTTGTACCTGTCCAAGTTTTAGTTTACAGATTTTCTATCATAAGTATTAGGGTTGTGAATGAAACATATTGCATATCTATAAATTAGTTAATATATTGTATACTACTATGTAGATACGTTATATGATTAAAGGTACTATTTTAAATAAATTATTTATTATTGAGGATTTTTATTATTTTTAAGTATAGGTAAAGATGTGATTCAATATCTTGAATAATAATAAATTATTTTATTAAATTTTAATTAATTAATTAACTAATTTCATGACATTTAAAAAACTAATAAATAGTAACACGTATGTTAGTAGTGTATATACAAACACGGAATGAAAATTTTAAACTTAAAAAATAAATAGCATCGTGATCTTTGACAGGTTTTATGGGAAAAACAGATAGTCAATAATGTATTTACGTTAATTTATTTTATTGATGTATCTACTAATTATCAATATATTAATATGTAGGTACTCATGTCTCATGTTGAGTATAATACATTAATACTTACCCTATAGTTAGTCTTAGTTATTTTTTTTTTAATCAAGGACTGAGGTGAAGACTTATTTTACAATATTTCACCTCATTTGCTTTATTTTTTTATCTTAGTATTAGTTGAATACTGGAAATGCTGTAATTGTGTAGTTATCTCGTAGATTTTTCCATCCATGCGATGTATAACTCAATCATATTAACATTCACTGGACGTTTTTATGATTTAGTTTGTTTATCAATCGCAATAAAAATTAGTATATGAATACATAAAATATTTTAATTGCTTACTTATATAAATTTATTCAATAGGTAATTATTATTATTTATAAAACAAAATATCCGATAAGTAAAAAATTGAAAAATATCCTTTTTAATTAATATACATTTCATTGCATAGGCTATATTCGAGTCACTAAAAAAGAATCGTTATTTTATCGAAAAGAAATATTTAATAATTCAAATATCAGCTAAATTGATTTAGTGTTAAATAAAGTATAAGAGTTCTCAGATTAAAAACTAATTAATTATGTATAAACAATGTGCGTGCAATAAACTATGTTGGGACGTTAAAGATTTAACATCATGTATTATACGATTTCATTATGAGTTATATTTACCAGTCACTTCGATGGATCGTTTGCTTTTGCCAAGTCCATTATCAGCCACACATGAATAATTGCCAAAATCGGTCTTTTGCACTTTTCTCAAGCGTAAAGTGTATCGGTTGCCTCTAACGTCGGTAATCCGCCATTCGGTCATGTCCAACTGCAACGTGTCTCTATACCACAAAACCTGAAAAATTACGTGAAAAATCATAAGACGTGAAATATTATTTCATATGCGCAAATGTAATATAAATATTGTCTCGAAAGATATTGCTCGCCAAGTGCCAACCACTCTATACATACATCGGTAGCCTAAGAAATAGCATGTATCTTTGGTTATGACACTTTTGCATTGCACCAAATTACTTGTGTATCTATTAGCTACGCAATACGCCCTCATACTCCATATCGAATTCAAATTACACTTTAATGTAACAGTGTTCAAGCTGAAAATGAGACCTTTTCAATGAAATGACTGAAGAATTTAAATTAAATTTATTTTATGGAAGAGAATTTCATTGATTATTTTAATTTTTGTAATATGTGGTTATAATATATTATACTCAATAGCAACCAAACTAATGCTTGTCAAATACGATCGAATTTAAATATCATAAACATATTTTTTATCGGCTGAAAATTAATATGGTGTAAGAATACTTATGTATATATAATATATACATATATATATATATTGCATTGTTATCAAACTTTTTGCTTGTTTGTATATTTCATCATAACTTTTTTGCGTTCGTTCATTCCCTTCGTGATCCTGTCATTCAATACCTAATTGTTTTTATCAAGGTTATCTTATTATTTATTTTTTTGTTCGGAAATTTCAAAGTTTTTCACAATTGAACTCCTATATATTTCAAAATTGTTAACATCTCTGCAGTATTGGTATAGGTTGTAAGTTGTAAAATATATAGAATAGACGTCTCATCGTATTTGTCATCGAAAATAATTGGTTTATTTAACAGTTTGAGCCAATTTCAACGTCTTATTTTTCTAAAAAAGTTCAATTATTTATTTTTTATTGAGTATTCAAATAATTGTGAATTATAAATATCAATTATACTTTATAATATAATTTTGATTTCAATTTGAACTTCATAGTTCCAAGAATCATAATTAAAAAAAAACATTTTTCTTAGAATTTTTGTAAATAGAACGATTCTGTAATATAAAATGGTTTTTAGATTTTATCGATTATTAACTAAGCTATAATATTCTGAAAAAACATTTTATCATCATATTCTAAGAAAATTTGAATATGTGTTTCAGTTTCAGTTGTTGGTTGCATTGTTCTAGAATCAAAATTTTCAGAAACAAAAAAAAAAAATCGCGAAAACTTATTTAAAATTAGGCATTTAAATTTTCTTTATTATAGTTATTTATTATTTTCAAAATAATATTTTAATACAAATAAGTAGTAATATATATATTTAATTAAACTATGAATTAAAAAAAAAACTAAAGCAATAAAAATATTTTATTTTTGGTTTTGAGAAAATGTAGTAAGTATAAAATTATTTTGATTACAAAAATCAAATGTGTTGAGAAAAGGAGTAACGCCCGAGTAACAAAGTTTTTTAAACGGTAAACTTTAAATATTTAGGTTGGAACATGTTAGCGGACTAGCGTTAAATTATAGTCGAAACAGCATACAAGAAAATGTACTGTTTACCAATTGGCTGGAAGTTCTTAGATAATCATCTGCATAAACAGGTTCTGTATTTCATTCAATATATATTTAATATTTGTTATATATACTTAATATATATATTGTAAAACCATCGGTAGTTTCATTTCTATTATTATAAATACCATTGGAATAACAAAAAGTCCGAATTTGCGCTGTAAAAAATTGTTAATACCAAACTTAGATTACGTAAACTGCAAAGAGTTTCAAAAT
Organism: Rhopalosiphum nymphaeae; assembly: GCA_036289425.1. Lineage (NCBI taxonomy): Eukaryota > Metazoa > Arthropoda > Insecta > Hemiptera > Aphididae > Rhopalosiphum > Rhopalosiphum nymphaeae. The sequence goes on along the minus strand of JAZAQC010000001.1, from coordinate 4,210,907 downwards.
TGAATGATACAAACCAAACTGTAAGGACAGTTCATTTCCGTTAAAAATTTCTCCATACAAAATTTTCCGATGACAGAAATCATCCACTAATAAGTTCCTAAAATTTAATTACGTGTACACAAGAAACCGGTCAACAGTATTTGTCATGCGAGCCATGGCACGTCTGTAATGTATTTGTATTGGCGATAATAATTATTAACATAACGATTTGGTAATTCGGCCCAATATACCTTTTAGGTGGTTCTGCACTGGAGGGGTACATAGCTGATAAGATCGTTATAATGCTACGTTGTCTGTCCAATGGATAGCGTAATAAGAAAAAAATGCAAACTACATTTTTCACGCGACTTCCTGAATATCGTATATATGACGGATCTTTAAAAAACCGAATTCAAAATTGAAATCCGAGATAGGTGGGTATTTAAATAAAGAAATGTCTGACTATTAAACATTACAATGATAAGAAATGAGAATATATAATTTGATATTTTTTATTAACATTTTAAAATGCTCATTACTTGCTTTAACATTAATTAAATAGCGAAAAAATCTTATGTTTAACCCTGGATAATATTTGTACCTTTACATTTGATAATAGATCAGTTCACTCTAATATTAAAAACAACAGAGTAAATGGATTCATTTGAATGAAAAAATAAAAATTTAATATGTTATGTTATAATAAGACGGAAACAACGCGTCATGCGTATACGATGTCTTCTTAACAGTAAATTGCAATATATTTCATCAGTAGAACGACAAAAAGAATACTAAGAAGGAAAAAAGTTTTTGAATTTTATAATGGAACACCAATATAGTTCAATATATTTTATGAGCGATACCGTCTTTCATTCTTATGCAATATTCAATAGTTATTTTGTCACAAATGAAACCGAAAGTAAAGCACGTGGTACGCATGTTATAATACCAAAAACTAATTAATATGATGATTTATTCTCATTTTGTTAGGAAATAGTTTTGATGAAATGTTTATCACAAGACGTTTTTTCTAGAGATATTTATTGACTTTATAACTCAATGGATAAATTAAATATCATACACGTAATTTGAGATTAGTCATTAAAATCGTATTGTATTTTATTACTATTTCTTAAATGAATGTGTAATGTATATTTTGAGCACCTACGCCTCACCTATCATCGTTTAATTGCATACTATTCAAATGTTTCTCAAGTTGTCTAAGAATAAAACAAATATCATTGACACATGAAGTACTTACTATTTTTATAACACGCGTACACAAGTACTATATTTTATACTAGTTATTTGATTAAGATTGTTATAAGACATACCTAGTTTTGTGCGAATGAAAATACAACACAATCGCGAGGTGATTCGAAAATGTTTGATTGACAGCGTTTATAGGCCGATAGGTCTTATGCTGTTATTATGTATACATACTTATATGTTGTCCGGCATTCAGTAAAACAAGTTATAATAAATTTGGAAAACTCAAAGTGTATGTTACGACTGAGTAAAAAATTTCTTTGTATATTAATCATATAATATTATAATGAATCAAAGAATATGTTTACTGAAGGGTAAATAATACATAATGAATAAATCTGCTGAATAAACTTACTTTGGTAACAGTATAAGAATTATAAAAATTTGCAAATTAAATTTTGTAGAAAAATGTACAAACAAAATAAATTAATAAATTTAGTATTATGTATATTAATATTAAAATAAATAGTTGAATATTTAATGGAAAATGAAACATTTAAAATATTAGCATAAATTAGTCGCATACATTGGCTATAAATATCCATTTTTTTTTTTATTGCTTGTTTAGGTAAACAAAAAAGAAATAAGTACCTACTAAACATTATTAAAAGCGTAACCCTTTAATACTATAGTTTTGATCAAATTATTAATAATAAAACGATACTGATGGCAGAAAATACACCAAGGAATTGCTACATAATAATATATACATTTAAAATGTAAATTTTCATAAAAAGTTAAACTATGTTTCAAATAGGTGGTTAATGGATATAACGTGATTTTTACGATGCTTAAATTGAGAATATTTTAATAATTTAGTCCAAGTACGCAATTCTGAACTATAAATAAATTTTATATTTTTTTAAGAAAAAATAAAGTAGGCAAATGGATACTGTTCTGCTGTACATTAGGTTTCGAGTGGGTTACTATTATAGGTGTGTTAAATTCGAATTAATTTATGTATCACTTTAACACTGTATATAACATTGATTTTGAGCGGAATCAGTCTGCAGTCTATAATATCACTAAGTATATTTTGTGATATGTTTTTGTTTATATACAGATATTAAAGCCATTTATTTTACTTTTAGTATTATGGTAAGTTTTTTCTTGGATAATGTAGTATTTAATTATTATAATAATATACATGTATATTATTTTTAAAAATATATATTATAACTCGAAATTTAATTTTATCTTTCCATAAAAACAAACAACAACAATAGATATTATCTTCAAATTAATCAAATATGTCATTGCATATATAGTAATATTAATTATAATATAATAAACAAAAAAATTCATTAAAATTTATTTTTTTTTAAATTTATTTTTTTTCCGTGAATGATGTTTTTAAATTATATCAAAATAATTGACATTATTTTTTATCGTTTAAATAAGTGATTTCATCAAAATTTGAAATTATAATTCATATAAACAACAAATTGTGCCTATATATTTATAAAATTTATATATAGATATGAGAACCACTTATTAGAAACTTTGTATCAAATTTTCAAGTATTTTTACACAATTACAATTTTTTTTTATTCACTTCAAAAAAAGTTAAAATATTTTGAAATTTATACAATGTATAGGAAATGATAATATAAATACTAATTGAAAATAATTTCAAGTTACTGTGGTTATTATTTTTAAGTATAATAAAATAAAGAATTCAATTTAGTCAAAATCTGATTCAGTGTAAAAATTCCCGTTTTTCCTTAATATTTTGTTTATTTTTAACCTCTTTAAAGCACATATCATTGTTAAATCAATTCATGCATCTCTCCTTTTAGAATCTAATATAAATTTAATGTTTATGGAGAGTTGTACTTACCTAATAATAAAGTTTTTTTAATTCTCAACATTTGGAGATGATTTCCTTAATATTTGTTGGATTAATATCCGTAGACTTTATATTCTTATAGTTAGATTTCAGTAATATTTTGAATAAAAGAACACATCGTGGACTAAAGTTTTTAAGTTTCATAAATCACAATTTCATACCTACTATACGAAAATAGCCGGTGTAAGTAACAGTCGTTTTTTATGTTTATTTCTATGGGCGTTTTTTATTATAATAACACGGTCGAATGTAAAGCTTATTAAATAAAAACCAACAAAGTATATAAGTAAGACCGATATTTAGATACACATAGATTAATCTTTAATATTTAATTAAATTTATTTTTACATTTATTTACTACAGAATTTAACATTAATGTGGCCCATTATTTTTTATATAAATACATGATATTATATTCATTTTGTTATTAATTATCATGATATATATATTTAATAGTTAAATATGATATATTAGTTATACTCGTAAGATGTGATATTAATGATTAATACAGATATTGTCATAATGTATATGAAAATTGCTGTATATTTATTATTTCTTACGCGTATGCAAGGTTATCTATCTAAATATTACAATTTTAAATCAATAATATATATTGATAAGTTGATTTTTGTATTTATTATTTACTAACTTATAGTTATTTATAAGTTATTCGTTAATAAATATCATATTATATGAAATTACTGTTTATGTCATTATGAATAGGTCGTCTACAAAAAAAAAAAAAAAAAATAGTAATAAAACTATCGTGAAATGAATAAAGTTTAGTCCAGTACTTAGATTTTAATAAATACTTAAATGCTTAAAATAATAATAATAAAAAAAATGACTACAAAAGAGTTTCGAGTTTTTAAAGTTATATTTAAAACACTTCACGAAATTTAGTATCACTTTGTTTAAAAAAAACATGAAATTATAACTAAAATGTGTTTTTTGGAAATGAGCGTTTTCCCATGTAAAAGGATAAGGTATAAGGTATAGTTGTGTTGTTGAAGTGTTAATATTAAATGTAAAGTGTTTGTTTTGCATAATATACAAATATAAAATAAAATAAGAACATAAAATAGCATTGCAATTTGATATTTGTTTCACCTAGACATAAGGTAAATACAAGACAATACGGTTGTTCTATTTTACATTATTTGCTTTTTTTTGGTGTTAGGAATTTTGAAGTTTTTTTTAAAAACATGTACCCTTGTCCCTATGGACTATAATAAAATAAATGTTGGTCATAAAACATTTGTGTATGGTTTTAATTTTATTGTAATTTAATGTATTATTAGTTTATTAGCAAATTATGTGGACAGGTTTCAATAATAAGTTAAATTCTTGATTGCGCAAAATAACTTTGAGAGTATATTAATATTATATATTTTGAAGTACCAGTTATTAATCGCATAAACTCAAGTATTTAAGGCTTATAATAATTGACCAAACATGATTGTATATTAATAGTTCAATATTCTATTACGTATAATATATATATTATAAAGGTATATTTATTAGGTATTATATTGTTATATGTACTTGGATTTGCATATTTCTACTCGATTCCTCACAACTTCACAACTGGTAATATTGGGAGAATATATTTTCTTAGACTTTAGGATGATATAGAACTGAGTGGCTTAGATCGACTGACCGATATCCCAGGGATTCAAAAAATTATGCATGTAATGCTGTAAGAAATACATGCATATAACGGTTGGGATAGAGCTGGTGTTCTTAATTAATTACGTGAAATAACTATGGTATATTGTTTATGTAGTACACTGTATTGCAGGTATTTGAAGGAAATTTAATGTGCCAAGTAAAAATAAAATTATAAAAATAGAGTACGCCATGTAAAATATATAAAATGTATAATATGTATATTGTATATGTATTTTTTTTTAGGCGGTGCATACTTTGAAACTTTTATAAATTACATCGACCGATTGTCGAGAGCAGTGGATAATTTGGTCTCATAGGAATTCGGAGCCATAATAAATTACAAATTTAAATCGGCTCGACATTGTAGGTTTGGAATGAAAGGGAGGAATGATCGAAGGAAAGGTGAAAGAAATAAGGTCTCTCTCGTAGACGGCTATGCACACACACACACACACACACACACACACACACACACACACACACACAAACGCAACGGGCGTCTCATGGGTAGAAAAGGATCGAAAGAAATGCTCGGTAACACCGCTACCACAAATGCATACTCACACGAATACTGATATAATATGTATATATTATATTATTGTATAAGAGCGAATTTTTTTTCTGACGAGATGAAATATACATGTGAGACTTTTGCACAAAGCTTGAATATGTGGCTAATATTGAAGGTGCACGAAGCTTAAAAATAAAAGAGTGTGAGTATGAGTGGAGTGGAGAGGTATGAAGACAGAAAGAGACAGAGTGTGTTCTTCGATGCGAACAAAATAATGATAAAAAAAGCGAATAAATATTTTTTGAAAACAACGACGAGCGCGGTGGAGTGGTTACTTGAAATTTCCATTCACCAAATTCGGTTCGTTTATGCTATGAACAAAAAAGCGTTTCGTGTATCATGCGCTCGTTTCATATGTATTTATGCTTTAACTATCCTCTGGGCCGTTTAATGTGTTCGCTCTCATTTTTAGCACAAACCATTTTATTCTCCTTATGTTATACTTCACAGTTGCTACCCATTAGTTCAGTATGATGTATGATCAAAACACGCTCTTTTTTTGGTAATTTGATCATAAAAATGTTTTTTTTATGACCGATAATTTTCGTTCAATATTTTGAAACACATCAAACAGTTTTATAAATTGTTATTTACTGTCAGTATTTATTATACTTTTGAATAACACAATTCCATAACTTATAAATTTTATACTTTACCTATTTTCAATTAGAAAAAGCTAAAATGTAATTCTAATTTTATATGCACACATTTAATATTATCAAATATTAATTTTTAAAAGATTAAAAAATGTCGTATACACGAAACAAAATAATTAGTTATTAGTATTAAATTTGTTTGTGGGTTGTGAATTGTGACCATTATTGATTATGGTTTGATATTTATATTTGTACCTCTTATACGAAAGATACATGATTAAAATCTGTATTTTTCAATAAAGTAATAAATGTATGACTGAAACATTAATAATAATATAGATATACATATTATTGGTGCATAATCGATCAAGTAATATTTAATTAAGCGACTTTAAGATAATGAAAATAAAATAAATATTTTTTGAAATAGAAAATATTTTATAAATTATAATATAGGTAGTTAATAAATTTTAACAAATGTTATGAATATTAAAAATAGTATTCTAAATCATGTAATATAAAATATAGTATTGATATAATTATTGGTAGATGTACTAAAATATGAAAAAAGTGTGTATTGTGAACATTTGATATATCATTATTTATTATACGATATAAAACGATTATTCTTATGTCGAATACTCGTATCTTACAACGTTGCTGATGAAAAAAAAAATGTTGTATTGTAGTACAGTGAGCCAAGTGTTATATAACAAAAACAATATGTAATCGGTTGATGGAAGTAGAATGTTAGTAATTCTTTTTTTCAACTTTATAAAGTTTTGTTGAAAAATATCGATGGTACAAGTGGCAAAGGCAAAATAGGAGTCATCGCTGTGGTGACACGAATGACACAAAAAGTTAATAGGGACTTTAGATTCGAGACGGTTTAGACGATTACACGTATTTGGTGCGTTGGTGCGTTCTATTATAGAACATTGGTAATGAAATTGATAATCGTTGGGATTTGGTCAATTAAAAAAATAATAATTATACAAAGTCATTTTTTTTCTCACAAAATTCACCGACGTAGTAATAATTCTTAAGTCACGTCCTAGTATCAAACTATCATTCTATACAATATTTATACAATTTTTTATTTAGACGGTGTACAATGGTAAATGAAGCAAAATTGCAGATTACATTGGCCAATATATGTATAAAGATAACAATAGCATATATTTTTATTTATGTGTGATTAAATAAAAATCAGATAATTATTGGGTCTGCTGTAATCAAAATGGCTGATTGTATGAGATTAATCGACCTGCTACGTCTAGAGCGTTACGGAGAAAATATTATAATTAATTTATTTTCAACGCGATGTTTTTCGATGGCAGTACTTGGTAAACTCGTTCCATCAATTTTATTTTTTAGAAAAAGAAATACACATATATAAGCCAGAAAAAAGAAGCAAATGAATAAAGTACACAGTTTATAGTATGATATCTTAGTATTTTTTTGAAAGTTTCAGAAAAATCCGTTTTGCCATATACCCGAGAACTAGCCGCGCACAAAAGTTCTCAACTCAAACAAATAAGTTTAAAAAAGGCATAAAATCAATAGCTTTTTAATCTCCATTGTAGAATCTAAGAACTTTTATTTGAAGCATATTTCTGGTTTTTTTTTTTTTTTTTTTGGTATTTATTCATATTTTCTAGAAACTTTGAACGGTTATTATAATCGATACTCATTGGTTTTTAGCGCACGTTTGCCAAAAAAATTAGGGAGAAAAACATATTGCAATCTAGTTTCTAACATTGAAAAATATTAAGTTTCAAAGTTGATTTTATTCAAGAATGTAGTTGTACCTTACATTAAAGAAGTATAAAATTAAATATCTATCAATCTATTTATATATTATATATTATGTTAAGAAAATTACAATATGCATTTTTTTTATCATATGTTGTACTATAATAAAGTTTAACATTTTAAATCAATTTGAAAATCATTTAATTTTTAAGTAAACTATATACCAGAGTTTTGTTTAGCATTATATATGGATGTATAATTATATGTTTTTATTTGTTTCAAGCTCAATTAGCTTTTTAAATTAAATTAAAATAATATTGTATATTTGAAGTTATTATACATTTATGTTTATCGGTTAATTATTTTAATCAATTAAAAGTTATTATAAAAGCGACTATATACATTTTAATTGAATATATTTTTATACTTTTAAAAGTTTACTCCCTAAAACTAAACAAACGTGGATGAGAATATGAGATGGAATGTTATAATAATTTCGTTCAAAATCGTTAAAAAATTTAAATAATAATTATTGTTTTGGAGTTTAATAATATAATCACACCTCTAAAGTAACCGGCCTGAACAACCTAGGTATTCAACAAGGATTTCAAATAAAACAAATATTAAAAATGTTTCTTTGGTTAAGACACTTAATTCCAAGACAATACTAACTTAGATATATTCAATGGGATATAAAAGATCATCACAGTTTTAAAATATTTACTCCGGAAGAGTAAACTATTTCTATTCCTATTAATATAATATTTAAAATTCTTTTGTCTATTCATAAACATAACATTATTTTTAAAAAGAACGATATGAAGCTTTTATTATTTTATAAGTGATAAACCAACATTTGAGCTTTAATATTAAATTAGGTGGATAGACGGATAGTGAATGGGTTTTTCGCAATCCATTGCTTGTTATTTAGACAAGATAATCAATGTCCGTTTCCGAAATGTACATTTAATCGTATATATCAGATATCAATATACTATTTTAGATAGGTACTAACGACAAAATTGGTGTAAAAGTGTTGTCAACACAATAATGTAATTTTTTTTTAGAGTACCTATGTGCACAGTGCACAGTGCACAGCTAGAGATTCTGCGAAGGGTAAACATTTAATATTGTACACCAATACAGCCGTAAGGTCAATCTTTGACGTCGTGCATTATACTTCAAATATTGATTTTATGACGAGAAACATGTTGTAATATATGTACAACTCTTGAGAGTCTTGTCTGTGTAATATGTATACATTAATTTATACTGTATGTTTGTATGTTCCGGAATGTATTTATTATAATAAATACATTTCAGAACGTGGAAATATCTAAAGAATAGCGTTTTACGAATATATTTTCTATGCAAACTAGGGCAGAATCCCAAATATACTTAAAACCATACGAATGTTTTATCCTTTACACTCCAAGAACGCCTGAATGAGTTACGATATGGCTGTAAACGTTAAACGATATGTTTTTTACGACCGAATTTAACCAAAAATACATCTATTGAATAAAATAACCGCAGGTAATGTTTGAATATCAATTCTATAGTGGTTATAAGTCATACAAACAAACGCTATACCAAGTACCAGACTAAAAAAATACGTTTTTTATCTAAGCATTTTTTATATTTCGGAGTAAATACTACCTACCGATGGAGTTAAATAAAAATGAATTAATTTCGTTCTATTCGGAGTGATAAAGGAATAACACAATATATAAGATAAAATCAAATAAAAATATAACAGTTCATAATAACATACAAAAATATAACGGCCATTAAATGAAAGACAAATATTAAAGTCTTAAAATTTTTAGTTATGTATTATATTATAACATTATTATATTGTATACCTTATTAGAATAATATTTCCTTATTTTTACACGTTTGACAAATTTAGAATCCATCTTGATTTGTTAGTTATTGTCGGGCTGTAATAGGTAATAAACTTTAAACTTCTAGTAAGTATTTTACCTATAGTCACGACCTGTTGTTCACATTTTAAAATATTGAAAAGTTTGACTAAAGACTTAGTAGAACGTATGTTAACGTAAAACTTAGCGATATGTGTTTAAGTCTTTATAAATTAAATTACCCCAACAACATAATACATTAAAAAAAAAAAACGAACAAATGAAAATGTAGAATGAAATAGATATAGATAGAAAAAAAGCTATAGGAAATATATTAATACTAATTTATATAATAATAATAATAATAATAAATCAATATATTTATATATATATTATATGTAGACTTCTAAACATTAAATTTAGTGTTTTTCTTTTTGTTTTAACATTCGTTTCAAATTTTGAAATGTCCATGAATCACATTCAGATTAACCGACAAAAGTAAACAAACTCAATCATCGCATAGCCTCTATAATGGTATTCTACTTAAAAATACGTTTAAAACATTTTTTACTTGTATGTTGATATTTTAAACACAAAATTAGTATTAGGCTCTTATTTTATAAGATTTTCTAATGAATGTGGACAAGATATAAAACAAAAAAATCAATTTATGCACCACTAGATGGCACGACGGTCATTTAATAAAACGTTGGCGTGCGGCTAAGGGACCGCGTAAAAATGTAGGAACTATTTGGGAGTTTTTACGGTGAGGAAAAAAATATATATATACATACACAGACGTAGTTAATATACTTTTGAAAAATTGAGCCGAAAGTTTAAGGGCAAGTTTATTTTTATGCTCACCCCCTCCTCGCCTTTCATAACCGTCATAAGCTTTAGAGCGGTCTAGCGTTTCAGGAAAAATGGCAATCTCATGAATTCTTAACAAACGTGTTGGCAGTGGGCAAACTTTTACAGAAACTTGGGCGCGAGGTAAAATTAATGACTTGGTTAATTTATTATATTCGTTGTGTGGACCCGAAAATAATGGTAAACCACTTTCCTCGACCAGGTCCTCTTGTACATAACGTTGCAGATGTATTCCCGCGAACTCCATAAATAGTAAATTAATGGCGTGGAGAGTGTAACGGAGGGAATACTTTCGTTCTCCCGGCTGCGACGTTGTAGCCGTTGAGATTTTGTAATAATCGCAATTTAAAATGTCCACTTATAATAGTAATATCGCAATCATATTATTATACTAAGAATTCATCTGGGACGTAATAAAATGTTACAACTATAGTAGCCAATACGTGTTAACTAAGACCTCAAATAACCCGATTATCTTCAAATCGTTGTCTCTCTTTCTGTCTTTTTCTCTCTCTCTATTTTTTAAAAATATTTTGAACCAAGTTTAGCGAAATGAACAATTACTCAAAAATCAATATACCTTTTGCCTGGTGGCCGGCTTAACGCGCAGTTTATGATTGTTACAATTTAATTAATTATTTATTTTCTTGGATTTTTTTTATTTTTTAAACACCTAAATTAGGTTTTAGTGATCAGGTGACATACAAGAACACGGAGATAGGGGACAGGGACTAACGGTTAACTAATTAACTTTGTTTCGCGAGGGATATTGAACAACCACTGAGTAATTTCAAACTGCTGAAAAAGATTTAATTTATCGGGATTCGTGGTAGTTTATGAGGTCACTTTAGTTATTCGTTTGAACATTTTAAATAATATCTAAAACAATATAGTATTATAATTAATATTAATGAGCACATGTGATATTTTAATTATATATTATTATTGATTTTCTACGGTAAAACATTCATACATTTAATAATGACAATCAGTACGTACTATATTGTTACATAATATACGCTTGTAGTATAGCTCTGTATGAAGTATTGGGTGTCACATAAAAATATTTTTTTTTTTTCTTACAAGAATTATGTTATTTATTTATTTATAGTATACGCTGTAGATTTATTATTATAATAACTTACGGAAAAAATATTTATACAAAACATGTAAAAAACGTGCAATTTATTATGTACTTATATGTACACATTGTATACGTAATATATTATATATTTTGTATAGACATATTTTAAATATTTGAATTTGATTATTTTTCAACGACTCAATGTAATTCAGCAATACTTAAATCACTAAACTAAAAAAGTTATGAAAATATATATTGTTACAAGTAAATATTAAGGTTGTTTAAATTAGTTTAAAATATAACTTAACTTATAGAATTAACATATTACACAACTTGTTATATAGTTGTTACTTACTTGAATGTACAAATATACAATGTTAGAGTATAACTATAATAAGTATAATAAAGTATAAGATTAGATTATAGATGAAAGTGTGCAATTAAGACAACAATTATTTATATTTTAATTTTTTAACATGAGTAGGGTGACACTAATTCAGTTTTTAATTTAGTAAATTCGTAAAAGTTTTCTTAAAAAAATCCTCTATTATAAAAATTATAAAAATTCCTTATATATAGCTTAGCATTTAATTGTAGAATAAATTTGTTTGATAATATATATATAAATTAAAATAAAAAATCCAAAAAAACTAAATAAATGCATTGTTCTTAAATTTGATTTGTGCCCCTGTAATCGTCAAACAAATGTTAATAATAAAAAATTCTATTAAAATAATAGATAGTAAACTCGAAGTGTATTCCTATCACTTTCGCAAATGCAATGAAAATAATCCATAAAGGTAAGGCTCGAGAGAGGATTATTGTATCAAATAATGTACACTATGTATCTGTGCATAATTTGTATACAACATAGTATTATACTGTTGTTTTTATTTTTTTGTTGCAACAATTGCCGGAAAGGAAAGGAACTTATCTCATGCGGTAGAGAGAAATGTCCAAAACAATGTGCATTACCATACATTGTATTTGTATAACACCAAAGCCACTCCGGGAAGGATATTTTATTTTATTTTTTTTTTGCTGTCCTAAGACTCGATATCTGCGCTGTGCATTGTTCCGTTAATAAAAAGGGTAAACTCACGCCATGGTGGCGACGGTTGAAAAATTTGGTAGCACTGTTTCTCTTTCCTATTTTTTATTTTTACAATCGTATAAATCTCTAGTCAAATCCTATGGATATCAATGGTTTATTTTTCGGTTTAAGGGCGACATATTTCGTAAATGCTATCGTCCAGCTAGAATCGAGACCAAAATACCGACTATAATACAATATTATAAACCCACATAATAATATTAGTTGTATCTATAATCACTTGATAAACGATATTATATATTGCGAACGACTCTATATTCTAATATTATACACTTGTGGCAAGTTTTCAATTAAAATAAAACACGCTATACTCGTAAGGCCGCAGAGCTGAAATTATTAAATTTAATATGATTGGTTCAGTGAAACAGGTCAGGAAAAATATATACCGTGGATGTATGTCACAGACTAGCAAGACACTTATTATTGCGCTTGTGAAAAGCTAAACGCCAAGACGTGTGTAGAGAAATTTCAATTATGGTAAGTGACCAGAATTGAATGCGAGGGTATTTCGAAGACGTTGAAATGACATGACGGCTTTGTAGCACGCGATATCCGCATGCAATATTAAAAATTGTGATGTACACTGTAGAGACGCGATATCTATGATAAATATATATTGTAACGTATGCGCATTATCGTCGCAACAAAACTTAACTTGTCTAAGACAGCGTTTGTTCATAAACATTTGATGTAATCGAGAAAGCCGAGACAACAACAACAATAATAAATATATCAAAAATAGGGATACTATTATAATATCACATACGTATAATATACTTATACATACAGTTAAAATCTCACATAAGGTGTAGGTATATTTATTTACCTGACGTGTTTGGTACAATTAACAAAATATTTAAACATTATAATTCATAACATATAATATATAGCTAGATAAATGTCACTATATTCATTATACACATATTTGTGTACGAAACATTCAAACAATCAATCAAAGTCATTGATCACACTTAACTGTGCAAATACTGATTTTTATCAGGCCCTTGGTTTAAGAAAACTTTAAGCATTGTAGTTAAGATTAGGAAACGTGTATATTGACATATCGACGGTTATAACTTTTAAGTTAAAAGTTAAAAGTTTTAACCAAGTAATTGACAGATGTAGACACCGCGAGGAGGGGATCATATTGTATATAAATATAATTTATATTGGCACATTATTATGATATAAAGTAAAAACAAAATATATGATATTAATTGATGTAGAGTAAAGAAAATAAGATTATGTTTTATAATAATATATAATTTTATGTTTTAAAATTATTTATCCCAAAATGTTTGTATGCAACCGATTTAAAATAATTTTTATTTAAATTTAATTCGTATTGGTTTGTCTTGTTTGCGAATTTTCCAAATCAACAATACGATAAAAAAAAAAAATCAGTATAACTGTTTAAAAAATTGTAATTGAATAAAACTTAATGATAAATTCAATGAAATTTTATCAATTTTACATTTTTATCGATTTACCACATGAAGGTACTGCGAACAAGAATATAAGACTTGAAAATGAAGAACTTAAACTAGTCATATTCGTATTTTAATCGGCGTTGTATTAAAAACGAATAATTTTAATTTCCAATGAAAATAGATTATAAACCGTGACACGTATCGTATAACAATGGAGTTAAATAAATTGAGTTAAGTTTATTAAATTAGATGACAAAATAAAAATAAAACAATTTGTAGTTTTTAAAGTTCTATGTTTTTGATGATTTTTAAAAATAAAACTATGCTGTGTTATCGAAAACTAATATCGTATTGCCCCATCGCTTTACGAGAACTAGTAGCTTAAAACCTGACAGAATTAATTACCTTATTAAAATATAAAATTTATGGATGGGTTCGTGTCTCATTAATTATTGTTTATTATAAAAACAATATTGAAGAAACATTAATATATTTAAAATTAAATACAAAAACTGTTTGTACTTTTTGAATTATGTTCGACAGGTGGGTATGCATTTATTCGATACCTAACAGGACGTACCGGTGGGTATGTACCTACTATGTATATTCAGTTGGTTTTTTTTGCTTAAAATATTAATTTTAAAAATTATTATATATGAGGATATTACATTGAATATTATCTACGTTGTAATTAAATATAATTTTAGTTACTGTAGTGTTAGGTATACTAAAAAGAGCATTTAATAATAATAATAAAAATTAATTAATAAAACCTTTGTTATCACCTAACAAAAATAATAGAAATTGAATCTTGGAAATTACTAAATATATTGCTACCCAATATAATGTATATTTTTCTAATTATAATAGTTATCATTATTAATTTGTTGTCATACCTACTATAAATAGGAAAGAGTAAGGGCGCCTGGGTCATGGCTCGTATAATAAAATTGTATTTTTGATTAAAACATAGTATGTTATAATGTATGTTTATATTATTGTTATAACTCTCCAACCACATTATTGGCTCATATTGAAAGTAATTTCTGTATTTGCTGCTGGCCTATGATTTAGTACTCAAGCATGGCTGTGTATAATTTAATCGTGCAATATAATTTCATTTATATTATAGATATTAATAAATAAAACATTAAATAATGGTATTAAATAATTATTATACAAAATAAAATCCTTGAGAATATCAACTCTACGAAACACGATGCAATAGGTTTCTGAGTAGATAAAACTAGACTATGTGTTTAGAGTACCTAAGCACATAATATTATGTATTAAGAATATATACACATTAAATTTAATCTGGAAATAGCCAAATCAGTAAAATTGTCTAAGTTGAAGTTTGGAGTGGTGGCATCATTTGTTATCATTATTATTTTGCGAGGAAATTTATTATTACATTGACGCAAAATTAACTAAAAATAAAGAGGACAAGTGGGCATCGATTTGCTGTTCAATAGGTGCCAAATGGGCCAATGTAATGGATGTGTTTATTTGAATTAAATAATAAATCGTTGCACATGAAAAATAATTTTGGACGGAGACGGTCTGTTAGCTTACATCAATAAATATATTTCATGATATTGAATAGTAATTTATTTTACTATTTTGATTGTTGAATTTATTATATTATTAGTATTTAGTTATTAAAATAATATATATTTATAAAATATCATATTATAAATATTAATTGTTGAGACAATACCATCTTACTGTAAAATAGTTTTAATGGATCATGGTGTACAACTATAAATAGGTAATGTCGTAAAATAAATCTGCATATTTTGAAAATGCCATATCGTATGAGTACTTTTTACTATAATACTATATATGTATATTGTATACTTACAAGTTTTAAGTTTTCTCGAATAATGTTTTTGAATTATAACAAAATAATTAACATCGTTGATATTCGTTGAGATATGTAATTTAATCCAATTATTTCAAATTTCTAATGTTTATATAAAATAATTGTGTTTGTATATTTTTTAAATTTTGGTTCCCATAAGAACTACTTATGAGGAAAATTGTGTTAAATTTTCAAACCTTAGCCATAAAAATTGAAGATTTTTAAAATTATTCACTACAAATCCCTTATAGTTTATTCGTTTATTACCATTTGGGTTTATTAACATAATTCAACAATTTAAAAAAGTTACGAATACAAATGTGATTAAATTAAGTTATAGATATAACGTCGCTATTCAGATGATTTTATATATTTTGATAGAACATTCTAAGAACATCTTAATGCATCTGAAATGATGTTGAACGACTATTAAAATAATTCAAATTTTAGAATATAAATTTAGATTAACTAAATTAAATTTATTAGATAATTTTATTAATTGTTAATTAGTAGAAGGATTTTTAATTATCATAAAAGAGAGGAAACTCTTCCTAAAATAAACCAGATATGAACTTTTTTTAGATTCAGCATATTACTTTGATTTATTTTAAGTTTTAGTAAATTGTAAAACCCTCTTATAGAATTAATTGAACGAAAATTTAAAGCCAATAAAACAATTATTCTATCGTCAAAAATATAACAAATCATACTTAAAATTCTTAAATCCAAATATAAGAATAATTAGTTTTATTTTACTTTAATTAAAACGTGGAAATGATAGGTTATCCTTAGATTTTTAATTAAATTATAAAATTGAATTTGATATTAAAATGATAATTGAATTTTAATTAAAACTTATATATTACCAACTACATGAATTATACACGTCATATAATAATATGTTTGTATAATTTTAAAAACGTGAGATAGTTAACCGATGAATTTTTTTGATAATATTTCAAATAGGTAATAGGTTTTACTTCCATTAAAGTACATAGATGATTTATGTAATTGCTTTATTTATTTATTTATTTATTTACACAATTGTAATATTATTATTATTAAAAAATAATTGAATGGTGTTGTTTATACATCGGATCGTTAGTTGTAATGATTCGACCATTTTAATACTAAAATTTTAGTTTAATGCATTTTATATTGTAACCAAACTAGCGAGAGTTGTAAAATATTAAAATGTGTATTTTTATATTACTTATATTTTTTGTTTTAGGACTTCTATGTATTCCTACCAGTACAGGTAATTTGCCAAGTTAATATTTAAAAAAAATAAAGTTTATATGATAACAAAATCAATTTTATATAAATTAAAAATATTTAAAATAAATCAAATTGCATGTTGATTGGTTTAGTGTGAACTGTGTAGTGTAACACAAATAAAAAAAATGTTTAGAAAATGGATTGTAAGATTACTAGTAAATAATCTCAACACTCGATGGACGTCATATTGGTTACTTTAGGCCTACTCTACTTTATTTTCTTCAATAATGATTATTACATGTTTATCAACTCTCATATAATATAAAAGACAATATAAATTATCGTATCTACGTGAGAATAATTTTAGAATCAAATAAATACTTTAATAAAGTATAATATTTATATACCTATATTTAAATATAAATAAATATATATTATATAAATGTGAAAACGAAAATCTTTGACATGCTTGTTCTCTGAAATTACTCATCCGGTTATTCAGATTTTATTAAAATGAAAGAGTTAATCGCGGAGTAGGTTATAAGTTTATTTCTGATTTTACAAGTTAATGAAAAATCGATTTATTAATTTTTTAAATAATCAAAAAATACGCACATAAGGATATTTTTTTTTCATCTGTATCACCAATTATTAGTTATTATTAGAAATTAATATTTGAGTATTTAAAACGCTGAAAATACGTATAATATAAAATTATTTATTTCTGAATTACATAAGAATAATTCAATTGTTGCCTTAAATTGGAGTTGAATAAATAGATATGTCTGTTGATTTTTGTTAGTCTTTCTTAATTATATTGAAAAAATAAAATTTAAAATAGTACTTAAAAAGTATAGAGAAGACAATGTTCTACTTCAATATGTGACGCCAATTTAAAAATTAAAAACAAAAATACGCATCATAGTAAAAACAATATCTTCTTTCACCGCTCAGAATTTAAGATCGAAAAACACAAAAATAATAGTTATAAATCTAGTAAAAATTTAATAATGTTACAAATATAAATGTCGATGGCGTTATAATGATGGAAAAATCTTGAAATCTAATTTAACTACTTTTAATATTCGAAAATAATTAATTTATTGTGTATACATAAAAAAAAAATATGATCTCAAAAGAATTCAAAAGAGCATCTAACGAATGTTTTAAACATAACGCATATTACATACTAATACATAATTAATTGTTGATTTTCAGCATTTGGAATATCACCTTGTGTATATTCAGGTAGTTTTGATGAAAGTGGAACTAACTGTCTAGTTTTACCAATGACGGTTTCAACTCTACCACTACAGTGCACATCCTTTATTTATGATGGATTATTATATGTTAACGGTTCAGATTTTAATCCTCCTTCTACTAGTATAAGTAAGAAAAAACAAGTGTAATTAGTGAACATATATACCAGCAATCACATATTTCAAAAAAATATTCAGAAAGTAGATTAAAGTAGAGCCGTCATTCTTGGGGGAGAAAGGAATACCCTATATGTGACTATTTTATTTCTAATAGACAACTAGACCTGTCTGACCATATAATAGAATTTTATATTTATATTAATATAAATATTAAACACACACATTAAATTAGAATCATCGAACAGAATAACCCATCATTAAATTAATTAGACCTTACATTTTTTTAATTACATTTATTTTGTAATGTTAATAATTGAGGTTAAAACTTTAAATGTAAATAAATCAATACATAATTGACAATAATCATACCATTTTTTCTACAAATTAATAAAGTTTTTTTTTTTTTAAAGCTAATATGAACAATCTTAGAAATTCTGGCAAGAAATTGTTTTTAATTTATACTCATGGATCCTTAACACAATGGATGTCATCATTAGATAATCAAAGCGTTACTACTGAAATAGAAAAATTATCATCATTTTTAAAAATTAATCCTGCGGCAGGTATAATACTGAAGGATTTAGATTATAATTACGATGCTGTAAGTACCGACCATATATTTTATTAGTTATTATTTTTTTGATATTTAGAATTACCTATAGGTAATAATCTTTAGACAAAATTATTATAATTATTATATTCATAACCAGAATGATTATAGATATATTTGCCTTTTGAAAAATCTAGATATAAATTTAACTGAAAACATAATATACTAATCTTAATAAATGGTAATGCTTTATTTTAAACGTATATAATGACGCTGATGACAAACATATAGAGGAAAAATAATTATTTAATTGAAAACGGGAGAAGGTAGTTCAATAGAAATTTTTTTTTTAGTAATTTTCAAAGTAACCCGGAAAAACGAAAAAAAAAATAAATAAAAATGGATATTTTCATAGGTACCAAGATTTGAGTAAAACGATTTTTTATTTTTTGATCTAACTCAAATAGTAGATATTTAAAATATATACACAAAATATTAAAATTATCATTCCTATATATTATGGTACATTCTTTCTAATTATTGACCCTTTTTGATTTAGAGAAATTTGAAACTTGAATTTTCTTCTATGAATGTCAACGACTATTTTTTTTCACGAGATATTTTATATTCGATCACTTTAATTCCTTTGCAGTCAGGTTATACAATCAGTATGTTATGATTATTGACTGTTGATATCATATTAAGTATAAATAAGACACATTGAAATTGAATATTAATTAAGCTACAATTCAGATGTAACGCAAAAATAAGCTCTGGTCACAACTCGGGTAAAACCTACAAAAATGTAGGCTGCTCAATTAGGTTTACATCTTTATTGGTAGTTATCTTCAAAACACATCTAGTATATAGTCGTATTATGAATATACTGATTATAATTGAGTAAACTACAAGTTACAACACTTTACAAATAATTAATTTTATTAATTTACACTGTCCATAGTTTTACGTTTAGGTACTCTATTCTCGCTCTTTCCTAATTATATTATCTTGTTTTTTTTACGTTTTTCGTATAGTACAATTGTTTATTATTTAGTATAATACTATAATCCAATATTTATACGAATATATAGATAACAACAACATTTTTTTTTATTAAAATATTTTCTTTAATATAAGGTGAGGTAGAATAGACAAATTTATATAGTAAAAATTTAATCAATATCAATAAATATTTTTTTTATTGTTTCTTAGAATTTACCTTTTCACGTTGATCCATATTTATACAGTAATTTAAAAGATTACATTGTTTATATGAAAAAATCGATTCCCGCTTTTAATATTGGATTGTATATAAATGCGAGTAGTATTATATCTCATAATTGTAATCCAACGTCTCAAGATTGTAAGTAGATGAGTATAATTATACAAATTTACTCAATTAAAATTAATTAAATTTTATAGAGGTTTTATGGGTTTTTTGAAATAACAATGATTTAGCATTGTTGCAAAGTTAAAATGATATGTTTTATAATGGTATCTAGTATCTAAAAAAAATTATATTATATAATTATTAAATATTAAATTTTTACAATTAAACATATAATTCGTTTGATTGATAGTTTTTGATTTTGCTGTATTAAATGATGCCGTGGACAATTATATAATTGGGTTTGATGGTTTCAATCCGTGCAATGATGAATTTAGAAGCGGAGTTGTTCCACTTTGTGGTCCTAAGTCTTTGGTAAACATGTTATATCTAATTTTTCAAAAATACCATAACTTTATTGTATTTTACAGATGACATTTGCAGATGCTTTAAATTCTTTAAAAATTGCAACGAATAAAATTTATCTTGAATTTTCAGTTAATCCTACTTCTAATACTGCTGAAAATATGCCCATTTGTGGAATATCATATCAAAAAGTATAAAAATATTTTTATTTTATTATTATTGCATAATAATATTATAACATGTTCAAAGAGTTTTTGATTTGGTTTGTTATATAAAGTATTTTTTAACATTTGAGAAAAATAACAAAAAACGGGAATATAATCAGCACCAATTTTCAAAAAAATCAATTTTAATAGAAGTTATTTACTAGAAATATGATCAAATATTATTTGTATTAGAATTCATAGAAATGAAGTAATTTTAAAATTATTTTTGATATTTTCAGTTATGTATTTATTAAAAAAAAAAAATGTTCAAATCTTAAACTTTAATCTTTTGATAATTATATCGATATATTTTGAAAAAATCATTATACATAACAATATACGTTACAAAGAATGTTTCATTATATTTAAAAATTGCAGTATTAACTATATTGATATTATCCAATTAAACGTAACTTTGGGTAAATGTAATCTTATATTAAAAGTTACTGGAAAATAACGTATTTAACAAATGGTAAGTTACAAATATAACTAGATTTTGAAACTTAGATACATGTAACTGATTAACGATTTAATGTCCAATTACGATACAACTGAGTGAATTTCCTGATTTTTTTTCTTCAACTGTGTTAAATTATTGTTCAAATTCTAGTTTTTGGAATATTTATGTATAATTAAGTACTATATTTTGATTTACTTAGATTTTTAATGCAACTAAAAAATATATTATTCTTTATAAGATTATTCAGATGGGAAGTTAGATTACGCATCATTATTTTTTACTGGCACCATTTTAGAACCTAAAAACATCTTAAGGCCCTCGCCAAAAATATCTAGATGTATTGGTAAATAGTCAGATATTAATAAATACGATTAGGATATTTCAGCGTTACTCATTAACTACCATTAAAATATTGAGTTTTTTTTTCGTGTCTATTGTTTGTGGTTATATTATGTAAACCGGCTACGTTTCCAGTTACCTTAAAGAACAGTAATTGTCATTTATTATTGTTGCGGCACCGGAGTACGAAGGTTAATGATAAAAATATTCAAATTTCTTCGTATACATATTATGTTATTGCAAGTACCGACGCAAGAATCCATGTTATTGAATATTCAATAACTTAGTTATTACTTATTCATTGTTTGGCGTTTACTGTTTAATGTTGTACAGCGAATATAGTTGATAATGTATTATTATTTCAATACTGAAAAGTATAAGTTACATTAACATCGATATTATTATGATTGAATGGTTACCTTATTAATTTGTATCTGAGAACTTTGAGATGATTCTGGATTCTATGCTAACTTATTCAATGATAATGTACACCCTTAAGTTTAAATTTAGATAGCTATATGTGACTAATTACTACTCAATTTTGTACAGTAGCTTCTTCGGGTTTTTTTTCTGTGTGATATATTTTTTGACTTATTAAAAAAAACCAATTAACTATGTACTATTTTAGTATCACTATTTATTTAAATAAACGATACCGCTATTATTAATGATATTTACGCATTAATATTTTACATATCGCATTATTTATGTAATATTTTTAAGAATATTCAAATAATTGTAATATTTTATAAAAAAGATTTTAAAATTACAGATTTGTGAAGACACTAAGTACAGAGATACATGGTGTGCTGATAATTCAGATTCATTATATTTTAAAGTAATACTTTATTTAATGTAATGAGATATTAAACATACGTATTTGAATATTAGTTTTTTTAATTTATAGGGGAGATTTGCTAAAGAAAAAATAAACGCGCAAGGAATCGCAGTAAAGTATATCGATGCAATTGATCCCACTGGAGTTTGCAATTGTGATAACAAAAATCAATTTATAACGTTTCAAATGATGTTACGTGGTTTTACGCAATTAGATCCTATAACGGATTGTTCAGTGATAAATGATCTCACAAAGGTTGAATGCTCGGATGATGATAGTTCAGAGCATAAAGGCTTTTTTTCTAAATTGTTTCATAAGTAATAAATAGTTAAATGGTTATCATAATTTTTAAAATAATGTTTATCAGGGGTAATTTATTATAAGTACATTATGAATTATAACACATTATATTATAAAATTTGCGTTTTTATGTAATTATATAGTTGTGTGAAAATTATTTTTTTTATGGAGTTTAGGTTTTTTATATATTCACGGATAACGTAAATTTACAATATAAATTTTTTTTAGTGTGTTTTAAGAAAAATTACAGTTTATTTTTTTTATTTTTAAGACTTTCACAAATTAGAGAGAAATACAAAAAACGCACACAATAATTTAAAAAAAATTTAAATTGCTAGTCTTTATATTTTAAAAAACTATCCACGAGAGTCGAAAAAGAAGTAATTAGCAGTATACTAGCATGTATTTAAAAAACAGAAAACTAAAAAAAAAAAACTATGGTCGTTGTTGTTTAAGACTCAGACGGCATCCACAGTTGCACCTATAGCTAGCCGATTTAAATAATATTAAAGTTCTTAAGTAATTTAAATTGATACAAATACTCATATGTAAAACGTTTATAAGCTATAATTACATTATATTTGTATTTCAAAGCCGGTAATATAATACCTTTCTTCTTGGCTAAGTTCATGTAATCGAAATGATACATATGTGGTAAGTACTTGATAACAAAATAGTTAAAAATTGTATAATACGTTGATAAATTTATTTTGAATTTTATTATAAGCCTAATCACTAAATAATATTGTTAATTTCCATAAAAATGTACATACAAAATTAAAGAATTATGGTTATAATAAATTACAAAAATACCACAAATCACTTACCTATAAAAAGCTTATTTAATAATGTTTTTATATCATCTATAAAAATACTGTCTTATAATTCTTATAATAAAGTTAAATTATATTAAAATTTTACACTAAGATGATATAATACATTTTTATTTACAATGCACAGTGGTTTGTTATAGTTATCAACTTTGCTTTAAAAACAAATCATTTTTAGCGTCCAATCATTTGTGGCTTATCCTACAATATAAATATGAAGTTGCACTACTATTTAGGGGATTCATAAAGTATTCTTACATTCATTTTTTTATTTAAATTTCGATTTTTGAAATTTTTAAATATACACTTAAAGATCATATTTTGCTGTGGTGATAAGAACTTCTGTTTTTTCAAATGAAAACTCTTTTAATTCATAAATTAAAAAAAAAAATGATGGTATTACCTAATTCAAAATAAAAATGGGCAAATTAAAACGGTAAAAAAATGTTTATATTAAGAATAGTCTCCAAAAATGATAAAAAAAAATATTTAATATGTATTATGTAATATTGGATCTAGTATTTATGGACCATTCTTATGAATCAGAAATATTGATAAAGATTAATATAAATTACAAAAAATGTCAAATCACCATATTTCTCAAATCTTTCTAATTATTTTTGGTTCATAAAGTAAATAACTAAAAAACTATACGCTCATATTTAGATTTAGATACTTCAACGTTTGTCCGGAAAATAATTATCCACTAAATAATTGACTGTACGATAAGGGAGATTGTCAATTGTTATTTGAAGAACACAGAAGTTTATAGGAAACTTTTCAAATAGTATACATAAAATATTAAGAATTTAAAATTATTGGTTTGATTGAATATAGGTATTTAAAATTTTTTCATAGATCAAAGTTATTTCACGAATAACTGGTAATTGAAGAGGAAAAAGGAGGCGCGTATTCTTGGTGAATCACTCTTTATATCAAACGAAAATATCGCAAGCAAAAATAAAAACTTGCTTGAAAACTCTGATACACCAGGCTGTTATGGCGGAAAGATTGACTTCATAAACATATTTGGGTCGTAATAAAAACTAGGTGATACTAATACCATATACTACTATACTACTACTTCAGCCTACTGCCACTATAATGGGCACTACTACTACACACACGTTTTCCATTTTGATGGGCTCGGTGTGTATTCACAGTAATTTGTCTGCCGACCTAATGACTTCCGTGGCCCGCCGCCGCGCGCGAGCAACGTAATAATTATTACACTAGCAGTTGTCCGGCGGCGAAACGCGGCAGATCGCACAAAAACGTGCCAAGGAAACGTATAGTATAACGGCAAATTACGAATGACCGCAATTTAGGTGTAATTTTCAATTTACAGAGTTTCCGTGATAAACATATAACCGTACTATACCAACTGCTGCCGTCCCACCGTGATAATAATAATTTTGATCTCTCGCCGTTGCAGTGTGTAAGTTTCCTTCCCGGATCCTTTGCTGGGCCCCAACAAACGACGGTAAAATATATTTTATCCCTCGCCTGACCAGCTCACCCCTTACGCATTGTTTGAACGTTATTCATTGTTTCAAACTAAAAAACATTCTTCGCTAATCTGTCGGGTCTAATGTGCACGTTGAAAACTTAAGGTTCACTATAGAAAACGATATTAATGGTAGATTGTTTGTATTTTACGTGAGTACATTTATTGTATTGAGAAAATCGATTATTATTATATATAACAGATTTATTAAGCTTTAGATGCTAAGAAGTCATATCAGCTTGGAATCCTAAAGTCAAATGTTAGACGAAGAAAATAAAATTATAACTTACGTCAGCTTTGGGCTCTGCGTGTACTATACAGACAATTTCAGTTTCTTGTCCTTCCACCGTGAATACAATAGACTGTTCTTCTTTAACTTCCGGAGGATCTAAAATATTCAAAGTAATAATTTAAATAAGTCGAGTATAATATGTCATAAAATAATACACACGTGGAGTATTTATGATATTATGTAGGTATTAACTATTAAATTATACATTATAAAATAATAAAAATTGTATTTATTTAACATATTAAAAATATTTCAATAAGTCATAATTGAAATTTGTTTTTTTATGTATATATTGTTATATTGTTTATTAAATCCGTATAGACGTATTATATGTATTAGGTATTAATAATATTATTAATATATATGTACTAATATTTTTGTATTTAAATTATTAAAATACAAATGAGTGTTGGATTTCGTATGACAACAGTATTCTTTGCCAGTCACACAGAGAAGGTTTTTTGTAATTTATTTATTAAAGTGGATGATATTTTAATTTTCGACACGTTTAAGGTTTTGTATACTTACGGACAACGGTATCTGGTAAAACTATAATGTATAATTTTTATAATCAGTGACGTAATTCGAGTATTGCGTGAAACCCGCACGTCTTAAATACTAATGAAACACTACACATATTTTTATTTTTTACAAAATATAGATAAAAATTTACAGTGTATAATACTATACTATAATATTGATTAAAAAATTGTTATCTCATCATTAATCATTTGACTACTATCTTGAACTAAACTGTAACAGGAATATCACTCGAAGGGGGTAGTGGATGCATTGCCCAATCTTAGATTTTGCTGATATCTCCAGTCAAACTATTAAAAAAAAAAAAACTATTTCGTTATTATAACTGCAAATAGTTAAGTTTCTTATAACTGATTAACAATTATTATTAAATTATTAATAAAAGTACATTAAATCATGGGATAAAATATTATTAACAACTTTAAAATTAAATATATTAAATGTATGTATTATGCGAGTTAAGCTGTATTACTAATCACAAATATAACAATATATTAAATACGTGTTTTTATATCAGAGCATGATATTTTAATTATTTTAAATACAATAGTATTATTAATATTTGGTATAATCACAGTATCGGATGCAAACATAGCAATTTCTATTTTATAAGGAAAAGTACAGTGAAAATCATATCTGATAATGCATATCGAAACACGGATCAATTATTTTCCGTTAAAATATTAAAAAAATGTTGTGCTATATAATCATCAATGTGCAGAGTAATTCATTAAGATTTCTCACTCATTTTTGGAATTTTTAAATATTATTAGACCATAATAATAGGTTTGTAAGATACATGTTGGCTACGGTGATTTGAAAATTTTAGTAATTAATGTTAAACGAACACAATTAATAATTTTTAAAACCATTTTCAAGGACTATTATCCTTATTATAAACATTTTAATGACTGAAAAGCTACTCAACACTGCAGTTCGATGAATCACCCAACGTAACTACGTATTTTCTGCATGACAAAGTACACTATTATATATATATATATATATATATATTAAATATTATGTGGTACGCAATGTTTATCTTTCCATTGTATACATAACTCATACACATATACAATAATATATATTGCTCACAACTACATACATAACGTATACACACATATATTTATTCTGTATTGGAGAATACTGTTTTCTCGTCAGATGACGATTGCGTTTCCCCGATACAGGGTCGGCATCCGACCTCGCTGTTGAAAACCTTAATCAGATAAACATCGCTGCGAAGTATATATTCGGTTGAGTCGCAGGCCAAGTCGAGGGTCGCATCGGGATGTGACGAGAAAACGACTTATATGTGTAGTGGTATCGATGAGAGACGGACGCAGAGTGGGCTCTTCAAATTTTGCGCAAACACACAAACTTTACCTCTGTGCTCGATACCCCTCGGCCCGACGACGATGATTCACGTGCGCGCACTGCAATTTGTAAGTCCTGCACTGCACACTTTCTGCCCGTCGAACTGTATACACGTACACACATACGACATAGTCTATAATCACGTTATCCTTGTCGTCATCGTCGTTGGCGAAACGATACGACGGCGACAGTGGCGGTGGAGTAAACAAACGCGCGCACATGATCGGGCGCGCGGACAATCCTATTTTAACAAAATGTCGATTTGGAAAAAATACAAAATAATATATATATATGTCATTCGTCTTTTTTTATTTATTTATTTGTTTGTTTTTTTTTCTAGTATATGTATGTTATATTTTTGTTACGAGGCAAGAGTAACCGATTCGTAAGGGAGAGTTGCGAGAAATTTAAAGAGAACGTTAACGAACTCTCATTGTTTGGAAACAACGGACCACGTGATTTTTCTAAGAGTATAGATATTAACATTGTTGATTTCATTGGCGTGTGTTTTTTTCTCCATCCGTTTCCGTTCGATTTTCTTTGCGGAGTAGCAAAAGAAAATAAGAATAACGATAAATGCCTGCTGGCGTACATTTTCCAGAATAAACAGACGCCGCTGGCATACTTGAGCCCATACGGGTTTTTCGAATGCGCTTTTCTACTTTTCTAAAAACGTCGGGGAAAAAAATTAATTCTCTCTTGCGATATTATTTTCTTTACATCTTTTTTTTTTTACCATGTCCTTTTATATTCTCAAAACCGACAGTGACGCCTTTTTCCTTAAGTTACTCTGCATAAATGTGTATGTATAGGAGTTTTTTTTTTTGGGCTATACAAATAAACGTATTATAATAACCCGAGTATATATATATACATATTCACATATAATACCGTATTCACATCGTCCCAATATAGTTACGAATCACCACGATTCGCTATTTTAAGCCTTCAGAACGCGGTCACAAATATTTGTTTGAACATTGTCCACCCACGTGGTGGGTGTGTGTGTGTGTGTGTGTGTGGTGTGCGAGTGAGTATAGATATTGCATTAAAACACAAAATGTCAAATATAACGAAACAAATAGAACACGTCACGATATATTGAAGTGTTAAAGAGACGATTTACATACGTGGGTGGAAGCTTTTATAATATGCACAGTTTAAATAATAAATATGGTTTAAAGTTTTTGATGCTTTTTATTGTGTTATAATGATTTAGCAAAAAAAAAAAATGATTAAAATAAAACGATTTTTCTTTTTATTTAAAGTCAAATACATTATCAAAAATACGTGAAACGTATAAATGCAAACTAAATATAAGTAAAACATAATAATATCATACACATGATATGTTATACGAGTACTGCGATGTTTTTGATCACTCGTGAACAAGACCAAAAATATAATATTTTGATAATTTTCAAGTTATTGTTTTTTTTTAACGCCAATAATGAACCTTTTTAGTCACTCTTTTTTCGTTTTCATTTTGATACGTTAGATAACATTGTTTTAAAAAATCAACAAATTTGATACAATAATAATACGAGTATGTACGTAACATTTATGTTTTTAGTGGATGTTATGACGTTAAAAATGAGTTATTTTTATTTTTTTGTTTTTATTCAAACGTTTGAGGAGCGTAACGTTCTACGACGAATCTGATAACCGTAAAATTTGCGTATTAAGCAGGCACCCGGACGGGCGTCAAGTGCTCGTTGCATATTTCATCCGGCGGTATACACCTAGCCAAGCGTATTCACCACAGCCAAATCCTTATGAATTTTTATTAGTGACGGATTTTCTCGGCGCACGTGTCTTGTCGCATTTCTGTTACGAGACGTGTTCTCACGCCAATGATTCCATTATCCGCCTTCGTGTATAATTAATATTGGTAACAATGGAAAACTTTAATTGCCTTGTTCGGGGTACGCCGAAAATACCCGTTTCCTTACCGGAGTACAATAGAAATTACAATAAATAAATACGCCTCCAACGTGAACTCAATGCAATTTCACTACGAATCAAAATATATTTTATTAACATAGCATGCGCGGTATAATCGCTCCTCCACAACCATATCCACATTATAATAATAAGTACTATTGTAACCGGTAGAAAGTAATTGAATCGAAACACAGCATTACTATTGAGTCTTATGTCAAAAAAATTAAATGCACTTATTATTATAGAGGGGTGTAAGGCGTAGGCCAAAAATATTTTCACGGTAACAAAATACGTGAGTACGTGACGAACAGATACTGAGTATATTAATATTATATGTACACAAAGAAATGATATTCTTCAATGCAACTATGTACAAAAACCTAAAATAAATGATTTTATTTAAAATATTTCATTTAGAACACTACGATACTAACGTCTTAAATTTTCAGTATGGATTTTTAATAGAAACGATAATTAATTGTGTAAAATCAAAATGTGTATGCGTATATGCGTATACACAACATATTATTATGTTTATAATTGAAATAGCTATGATTATAATATTGTCTATATGATGAAATTCAACGTGATCCGTTTAAATATATAAATCTAAACTTGCCACCTAATAATAAAATATGTTTTACACTTTCATCTGTTCTATATAGTAAATTCATTCGCTATAGACTGCTGTATTAATTTGGTATTTTAATACTACGAATAGGTTAGAGAAAATTTGTAAATATTAAATCAGAAACGTGTTTAAAAATTGCATATATTTCAATAATAAAATAGCTTAAAATATTAAGAAAATAATAGGAATGAAATTATATTAAAAAAAAATACTAAGAAACTATAATTATAAAATAAAATCACAATATTTCGAATGTTATTTGATATTATGTGTCATTAAGAATAAAATATTTTAATTACCAAATTAGATGACGAGGTTTGGGTCAAAAGAATAAAAAAAAGATGGTGGATATGATGGGGGTGGAGTGCAAAAAAGGAAAGCATTGAATCGATATAATACATGGATTCAAACTAAAATTACACATTGCTTTATTGAGTAATTAAGTATATGAGTAGTAATTAGTGAAATAAAGACCGATTAGGTATGAGGGAAGAACATTGTGATATAGCTAGTATGAACCATATAGTCGTATAGCTAAATAGGATAATTAATTAAATACGAGTAGATACATTGTGTTTGATTTTATGATATATATCAATGTACCATTATCGTGAAAAATATAATAAAATTCCTGAAAACTCAAATTATATAATATTGTAATACAAAAGAACAACCATTATTTGCACGACATAGTCTGAAAAACTAATTGTATAATTATAATTATATATTTTATTACAATTTGAATATATTTCCAATTTATAATATATAAAAATTGTAAAAGTAAATGAGATAATATTTATTTGATAAATCGTGTATTTATTTATTTTGTATTTTTATTTACAGTGAACAACTACTATAAGTAGGTAAAGTATTTAAAGCTACTTTTTTTAGAACAAATACTCAAATGAACTAAATTAAAATATGAAACTCGAGTTTAGTTTATTATTACTTTCTGATGAATACTTTCTTCACGGGTTTCATAAATATTTTTCTACCAATATTTAATGTTTAATGGGTACTTTTTTTTAAAATACCTACTATTTATTTAAAAATAATAATGAAATACAATTATATTTTTAAATCATTTTGAAGACATTTTTTTATTAATTAATATTATGCAAAATAATATATCTTATAGATATTTTTATTTTTAATTAATCATCTAAATTAAAAACTAATAACTGTTTATTAAATCTTATCTCTGATCTCGCAGAAAATAATTAGAATTCTTCAAAACGATTAATTGTTTTATTAAATCTACATTATATATTTAATACAATATCTAACTAATAACTACCACATAAATAATTTTATTATACTCTATGGGTATTGGGTATTATTTAAATAACCTAAATTTATGTATTATAGATATATAGTGTTCCAGTGTTCTGTCAGATAAGTTTATTTATAGTTGTTTAATATTTTTATATAACATCGATCTTATAGTAGTATGATACTTACATAGTATATTTAGATCGATTTCTTCGTTCACGGTTGTCCCGATATTATTTGAGGCGGTGCAGATGTAAACTCCATCGGCTTGTCTTCGGACAGAGTCAATTGTGTACGAGTTTCCAACAAATGTCTTTTCACCATTTGGCAACATATTATTCTGAAAAACAATCAAAAAAATTAAGTAAAATTTAGAACTATAGGAGTCTAGTTTATCAAAATACTAGGTTTGTTACATTTGTGATATGTTGTTGAATGCGTGATAAAAAATAATTACACTCAAAAAATGACTTTAAGTAGAGCTTTGTTTACTATAGTGGTAAAACGGTTACAACATTCTCAGTTTTATTATTTATAAAACCTATTCTCTAAATTACCTTCAACAAATTGGCTATTATTGTATTTTTTAAAACCTACTTCATTACATTTCTCCGTCTATTTTCATAATTACTCGTAGTTTATAAAATGTCTATTTAATTGATGACACTTTTAATGGATGTACAAGTAGGTATCTACTTGAAAAATTAATAATTTTTAAACGCTCGAAAGTGTAAATATACACAAACAAAATTCATAATTTTTAACCCAATACATTTTCGTCTTTATTCAAAATCTAAAATAATATTAATATTTACGAGAGCAAAATATAAAATGTTTTTATTTAAAATTTATAGTATAATATTGTATCAAGAAAGAAATTTAAAATTAGTTTTCACCATTTAATCTATCGTATGTAGGTAGGTAACTATAGTTAATGAAAAATTTAAAAATAATAATAAAGTCACAGTAAAGTAGATTATGTAACAATAAAAATTATGGTGGAGGATAGTTGAGACCATTTGTGTTTTGGTAGTTTATAATTCCAAAAAAAAGTGCTTATATAGCTGTTATTTAGAGGTTTCTCTAAAAACAATTTTATAATACTATCATCTCATTTATAAGAATTGAAATTGAAAAACTTGTGAAATTTACATTATACCCGGTTTATTTATTTCATGAAAGACAAAGATGTTTTATATCAACTTTTTTTTCTTTATAATATAAGTACAATTTGTAATTTAATTTTTGAACTCGAACATTTTTTTTACATAACTATCAAAATGAATATTAAAAAACCTCATTTGTGATATTGCAAAAGCTAAATTTGATTTATTGTAATAATTACTTTCGTATAGTAGCTCCGATTGTTTCAAGGTCTACGGGAGGGGACTAATACTAAAATTGGGTTATTGCCGTCAATCCATGTTAATTGAATAGCAAAACAACATAATGTACCTATCTATTTATACTATTAAGAGCCTCCCATCAATGATTCATGCTATCATGTCATCAGGCCAATAGGCAATAATAAACATCAATAAAATTGTTATGATTATAATATCATCATAATAAATTTATCATAAAATTGTCGACCTATTAAAGTCAATATTATTCACTAGAGCAGTATAACAGAACAATGAATTTTTGTACGCGATGTTTATTTTATTTTTATTCGTCGTCGTTGTTGCAGTTGTTGAACACAGGTAAAACAAATGCCATCGTTACACAAAATAAATCCTATTATCATTTTAATTTACAATGGGAAAATTGATATTTTACAAGTATGGTATCATAATTAATTACGTCATATTCCATTTGTGCTTATAAAATAAATAAATTAAACATATTTTGATGTTTAATTAAGCACGGCTGTAAATAATAACTATATAATATAATCATGTGTTCGATGGTCGCTATAATAGTTATCAAATATTACAATGTTCGTTAATGGAGTAAATAAAATATGTTTTGCGCGAATGAACAATAATATACACAATAATAATAATGTAATAACTATATTAATATAACATGAATGTTTTATGTGTTATGCACGCAATATAAAAATAGTAATAGGCACTACATGTGTAAACGAACACGCAAAAACGATGAAAAATATTCACTCAAAATTAATATTCCGAATGCGGTGTTTGTATGATATTCGAGAATTTATTTATTATTACCAATAATAAAAGCATAAAAGCATATTTTACATTTAACGTTTGAAAAGATTAATATTTTGTTTTCCAGTAGGTATCTAACCGTTCATACATTATAAAAAAAAACGATAATATGAGCTCACGATTCACGGCAGCGTCGACTATCTAACTTAATTGTTATCACCTGAACAAACTATTTGGGTTTTTGATAGTTTTGCAATCTTAACATATTTTTTTGTTAATATACGAACATAAATGCTCAAACCTATAACCTCCTATATTGTTCATGCGTGTGAACCAAACAATATGAATATTTATAGGAATTATAATATAATAGAACAACGTGTATTAATATTATGTGTACCTACACTGTTTACAGTAGAAAAAACGATATTCTAAAGCCACCATATCTTTGGTTTTATTATGTGTGTCGTATTTCGTATTGAGTTCAACATCGGAATACATAAGTGGAAACATTTTTAAAAGGTTTCATCTTTTTATCTCCACATTCGCATTTTCGCACACATAGACAAACAGGGTTTCCTTCAAATTTTCAGCCCTATGTCCTTGGTGTTGGATTGTATCAAAAGTTCCCAGTAAATCATTCATAATAATAATATGTAGCTGACGGAAACTTGTGCGAAATGAAATACTTAATGCGTTGTACACACGTTTATTATATGTGTATACAGCGTTTTAAGTTTTTGAACACGCACATAAATAACGCAGAGAGTAACGAGAGGCTGCCGTATAATGGAAACAGTTAACTAACATTAAGATTTCAGATATCATAATAAACGCGTAATGCGACGAATTAAATATATATATATATATAAATTACGCTATTTACGATTTAAAATAACATTTCTTAATGAGCAATAGAATTCTGTTTTTGTCATTTCCGTGTGTTTAAAATAAAGAATATAGTTAGTTCCCTTCATCAATATTTAGAGTTATGGAATTCTCCACTTAAGGGGTAGTTAGATACAAGCCACTGTATAGTAATTGCGAAACATAAATATGCCAAAATGCTGTTCTTGCTTAATTTGCATAGTAAAGCGTATTCGTTTGTAAAAATAAAAATAGCAATAGTAATAATAATCATTATTTTATCGTTTAAAAAAGAAGAAAAAACTTCGATACTTATACTTATACATAGGCACAATGTAAAATATAGAAGAAAGTTAACAGTTTCGAAAGTTTAAATAAGTAATATTTATCACTTAAAGAAGCGGTTTCAAGTTGATGGCGTTTCAGGTCCGACTCCATCGATTAAAAATAAAATTCGTTAATGAATTAGCAGTCGAGCTATGTTAGAGATTGCACTGAGCAGATAAAAATGAACAAACAAATTTGCAAAATATGAGCCAGAAATACACCAATACAATACTAGCTCCTTCAATGTTAATGCAAGTCTATAAACTGGACTGTTTATTTATACATGACAATTAAATCGATATTATAGACATTATATGAATTTATTTTAGTTTCTGAAAAAAAATATCTCACATGTATATAACTATACAATAAGGTATAAAGTGTAATTATAATTGAGCATTAAAATATTATACACTATATTATTTTACTGCAAATAGATAAGTATTAGGCACATCGTCTAAAAAAATGTCTAGATGTACAAATATATCGATAAAAATGTCGGTTAAACAATTAAGATATTAAATATTATGATAAAATAAAACGAAGATTAAAGACAAATACAATAAACACTGTGTGTTTGTGTATAATATATATATATATATATATTTCCTAAAAATATTATTTGGTAATTAAATTTTAGATAATTATAATGATATAATATTTTTAAACTAAATCATCAGTAGAATAATCATAGAGTAAATTTTTTTGTCCGATTCAGTCATAATATCATGTACACACGCAACACATCTACATCATTAATTGGCGTAATTTTCAAAGTACCTCTTTTGCACAACAATATCTTGGACTGTAGTACAAAAATTGTATAACATACTCATAATGATTTATTTTTGAATAATAAATACTCGTTAATGCTGCCGATATTTTCGATTCTTGTATATAAACGAATTAAGTGTGGTGGCCGGCTCAATAATTAAAAATTATTTATAATAATTATTATTTTTCTGATTCGATTATTTTTGCCAAAGTAAAATATTAATAATTATTAACATATTCCACAAAAGCTCTTGGAGAATTTGGACTAAAGTTTTCGAATTGTTCGTATAATATACCCTCGGGATCCCATTCAACAGTTTGAATGGTGCAAGATAATATCATTTGAAAAGTATAGATAAAAGAGGCTAAAACACACCTTTCTGTTTTATACAAAAACATATCTTTCAATGTCGTGTTGCACACAGTATGTGTAACTTCACTTTGTCTCTTTGTTGTAATACTAACGGCAATAATGGTATACATAGCACACACGATAACAATATATACGTGTAGGTCAATTTGCGTGAGGGAAAATAATTTAAAAAAATCGTTTCTGCCAGTTTTACTAAAAGGTGCTTTTGACACGTTTATCATACATGAAAAAATACTTAAGCTCGTGGACTTTGACTACTTCAAATGGTTTAGGAGAATAATAAGAATAATAATAAAAATAGTAAAGATTTTAATTTAATACAAAAGCTTCATAAACACATTTTAAATTATGGTTACTGAGCGCTGTGACCTATATTGTAATAAACGCATGAAAATTCAAAATTGCTCAAATTATATTTTTACAACTTTGTGATAAACACGCTTTTGCCATTTAAGATATTAGAGAGTCACAAAACTGTTTATTTTAAAACCCTAGATTCATATAGTAATATTATTATTGTGAATTATTCTATGGGAACATTATTTTTATGATACATACATACTATATGTATCACCTATGTCGTTTTATCCAAATACACGATTAGATTGGTGCTATGAATCTCACAGTCAACATTTTATTTTTAAACTTTCGTAGATCTTTCTATATTCCGCAAAATATAACTGTTATTTTTTAGATGTTATGCTATTGAATGTATGCAGCAAGATATATTCGACTATAGTTTAATATTATCAAGTTTATCTATTCATTTTTTTGATGTTCGATTTTATTGTTTCTTATCTTTATTTTTTGTAAGATGATTCAGCAAGCATATTCACCCCTTTTTTCTACAATAACATAGTTATTTAAAAAATCTGATATTTGTAATTATTAAATAAACTCAGACCATATTTTTTAATTTTGGGGATTTTTTTTTTCTCAAGTGGTGTCCTGTAAACGTACGAACAACTATTTATCAAATGACAACCATCCTTTTCTATTGTAATTATTTATTTAACAGCTCTTTTTTTGGAAAACGTTTATTTATCAAAATCAAAATTTAAACGACTAGTTTTTGTGTTATTTAATAGGAAAAATAGACAATAGGTCCATTACAATAGGTGTGGAAAGTAATAAAAGATACAGTGAGTTTAAAATTGTAGTAAATTAATATTTATCAATCAACATTTTATAATTTTAAACAATTGTCCAATTATAATAAATTCTAGATCCATTATTTCATCTTTTTTATATTTTTATAAAATCATTTTTAGGGAGTGTGTTATTTTTGGTATATTATACATTTTAATAACTGAGAAATTATTTATTCGAATTGCAATTAAAAATGTATACTAGTTTAATTTTCAAAATAATTATCTGCTAAATAATATACTGTAAAAAGGCGATATTATTTAAAAAACAAAAATTTGTATTATCAGGGTCCAGAAAACTTAATAGTACAATATCTCAGTGGTTTGAAAATAAAGCCTTTAAGTATATTTTGAAAATTTCTAAAAATCAGAAATAGAATAAGTTCATTATTAAACGAAAACGGGGGTGATCATGTTTGATGAATTACCCTTTATGATTTTTAAATCGTTTAAAATCATAGATACTAGTGACTATTGTAATTAAATCTATAAAATGTATGCATTTTATTTTTACTATATATATTATAAATATTCAGAATATTTAATGTGTATTTAAATTAAAGCACTCTGCTTTTGGTATTTATAATGATAATATTTTTAATTTCGGTAATAAAATCCTGTTTCAGACAAATTTTATATATACATGATGTATATATATCATCAGTAATATAATAATAATTATATTAAAAGGACAAAATATAATTAAGTATAATGTTATATAATATTTTTAAGTAAGATAGCGAAAATAAAATAAAATGAAGATTATTTATCTGTTAATAACAGACTGTTATGTATTTAGTCATACGTTTTTGTATTTCCATCATGAAGTTATGTATTGATAGCTTTTTTATAAACAATTAAAAATTTACTAA
Organism: Rhopalosiphum nymphaeae; assembly: GCA_036289425.1. Lineage (NCBI taxonomy): Eukaryota > Metazoa > Arthropoda > Insecta > Hemiptera > Aphididae > Rhopalosiphum > Rhopalosiphum nymphaeae. The sequence continues at coordinate 4,173,136 of JAZAQC010000001.1, read as the reverse complement.
AAAAAAACAATATTTTTAATAGAATTACCTAATCTGCAGACCTTAAAATGTTGGCTGAATTATTTTGTATATAATCTGTAGTAAAATGTTTAATATAAAAAAAATTTGAGTGTCTGCAGTTTATAATAATATATTGAATTTATTTTAAACAGGGATTGTTTTGGTGGTTGGGTTAATTCTTTTTATTTTAATAACAATATCAGTTTTGCAAATCTTAGAAACGTTAGTGCAAAGATCGTAAAGTCCATTTATTTATTAACGTTTTTGAATAATGTTTGACCAAATTAAATAAATCGAGTATATTTCTAAAATCTAGCCATTTTGTTGTACCAAAACGATTCGATTCGTTGGTAGCTGATGAATATGATATTATTATAGAAGATATCCACGGGGAATAAGATTTTTCTGATTATCTCAATCAGCCGTAGTATGAAACGGCAACCGCTATGTTATGATGTATTATTTTTTCTTCTCATCCCTCAATCACGGGTAACTGGTGTTCTGCACTTGTAGTGAAGAATTGCGAATAATAATTTAATCTTCGAAATGTTTACATGGCCAAATCGATTATATGCATACATATCATCGCTAATACACGTATAATGCGGGGTGGTAGCGTCGTGGATCGACGTAATGGTAACAGGACGACGGCCAGGAGAAACAAGTCAGTGGAAGTGGCGGCCGGCGGATATGGATGAAAAATAAATAAATAAATATAAATAAACGAAAAAGAAATACTTGTGACGGCGGTGTTTGCAGTGGCCATGGGCGGGCAGTCGAGGAATATTGTTAAAAAGGTACACGACCAAATGCATATAGTACGCGCACGATCTACGGGGGCAATATAAGTCAAACGGTAATATATCCAGGCGAGCCGTTATTTAATAGAACGTCAGTGTGTGGAGGTCACGGGACACGTGAGGATGGAAAAGACGAGGCAGCTCTCCGTGATCATACATTGCGTGGGTACGTAGCGAGCGAAACGGCTAGGTAATAATATATATATATTTATTATATTATACCCGTATACCCGCGTTCACCGTATTCACTGGAGGCACTTTGCCACGGATGAATTTTATGAGTATTTCTGTAACGTATATATATTATGCGTGTGGATGTTTTGGAAGAGAGTCGCGAGACTCTAAATCGCGTTACACTGTACCAATGATTATGGTTATCGCCATCGCCAACTTCAGGTCAGGTACAGTGGATATTTTAACCGGTTCATTTTTATCACATTAAGTGGACCTCTACGGGTATTTATATTTACATTTTTCAATTATGTCCACGTAACATAGATATTAATTTAGAGCAAGGACATTTATGCACTAAAAAATCATCAAATATGCATTTAAAATATGCATTGCTGAAGAAAAATGAATCGGTTAATTAATAAATTTAAGTGAAACCGATTTTTTATATAAAACCTGTTTTCGAGATAATGCATTTTATTATTTTATTGTTATTCAAAATCTAATAACCGTAAACATTTGACCAATTATTTTTTAACATAATTTTTTATATATGGGATAATTTTCAAAATATTTTAACTCATTTTGAGCTGTTTTATAGACAATAGAAAATTTTATTTTTTTTTTATTTTGTTTCTATAGGTAAATAATGATGAAAATATATTCTTGATAAAAATACTAGAAAGTGGAATTATGGTTTCTCTCGAGTTGTTACCACTGTTTACTGGAATTAAAACAAAATAGAGCGGAAGTCTACAATAATTTTGTAAATTCGTTTGAAGTTAGAATTCCGTTTATTTATAGTATCAATAATTACGAATCATGGATTATACATTTAATTTAATTTACATTTGAATTATGCAACAAAGGTTTTCCCATATTTCAAACAGTCAACCGAAGTTAATTAAAATATAGGGAAGGGGGTATAATCTGTTTGATGATAACTGTTTTTGTATTGGCTTTACCTATACTAAATATCCATTCCTTCGGTAGCATATAATTGCAACAATTTAAAATATGACAAAAACATAACAGAACAATTATTATTTACCATAGTGTTTAATTCAACGCAAAATGCTAATTATTTCAAAATCTTATAATTTTATAAGACTATTTTCGTTAGATAATCTTAAGATATTAAAAACAATACAATTTTTATCATCATTTTTTAATGTTTTATTTTTTTTAATGATAAAATACATTTTTATCACTTTTTACTTATTCCATAGCAGAATATTTTTTAGAGTACTTTAATCAATTGATAAAAATTGAATTTTGAATGAGAAAGTAGTTTACGAGTTCTAAGTATTATAATCCATAAGGGGAGTGGAACAGGAGTATAAAAGTACACCAAAAAATTTTGATTCATTATCCCACTCATCTAAATTTAAAACCCAACTAAATATACCAATTAACCGAAATTTTATTTCGATAGATAAAACCCTCTGAATAATATTCTGCTTTGGAATATAAAATTAAAGATGGTAAGCTGTCATTCGAAAAAAGTTAACAGTTTAATAATTATAACGATAAAATATATTTTTTCTAAAAATAATGTTTTGTAATGATTTAAAATTATTTAATACATAATCTAAAATATTTGTGTTTTCTGAAATAACAAATGTTTTATATTAAACTATCACCTCGTATAATTTTGTAAATGCGTTTGAAGTTAGAATTCCGTTTATTTATAGTATCAATAATTACGAATCATGGATTATACATTTAATTTAATTTACATTTGAATTATGCAACAAAGGTTTTCCCATATTTCAAACAGTCAACCGAAGTTAATTAAAATATAGGGAAGGGGGTATAATCTGTTTGATGATAACTGTTTTTGTATTGGCTTTACCTATACTAAATATCCATTCCTTCGGTAGCATATAATTGCAACAATTTAAAATATGACAAAAACATAACAGAACAATTATTATTTACCATAGTGTTTAATTCAACGCAAAATGCTAATTATTTCAAAATCTTATAATTTTATAAGACTATTTTCGTTAGATAATCTTAAGATATTAAAAACAATACAATTTTTATCATCATTTTTTAATGTTTTATTTTTTTTAATGATAAAATACATTTTTATCACTTTTTACTTATTCCATAGCAGAATATTTTTTAGAGTACTTTAATCAATTGATAAAAATTGAATTTTGAATGAGAAAGTAGTTTACGAGTTCTAAGTATTATAATCCATAAGGGGAGTGGAACAGGAGTATAAAAGTACACCAAAAAATTTTGATTCATTATCCCACTCATCTAAACTTTAAAACCTAACTAAATATACCAATTAACCAAAATTTGATTTCGATAGATAAAATCCTCTGAATAATATTCTGCTTTGGAGTATAAAATTAAAGATGGTAAGCTGTCATTCTAAAAAATTAAAAAACTTAATAATTATAACGATAAAACATAATTTTTTCCAAAAATATTGTTTTGTAATAATTTAAAATTATTTAATATTCGTATTTTCTGAAATAACGAATGTTTTATATTAAACTATCACCTCGTATACAATAATAATGATATTAAATGAAAAAATTTCTTTTTTCAACCTATTTGAATTTTACTCGGCTAAACTATATTTTATATGACATGCTAAAATATTTTTAAAAGACTTGACAGCTTGTGATTAAAAAAAAAATAAAACTAAAAATTATACCATGATGCGGGTTTTTGCGTTTCATTAACTCGACGTTATTCTGACGTTACAACTACATCAAATCAGCATATATCTTCATTCTTTAGGGACACGTTAATATATTGTTTGGTACAACTAAACATTGTTTTAAACTATTCAATTTAATGTTTTCACCCGGACGGTTTAAAATTGGCATTGGTAGAAACTTCTACCGGAAACATAAAATATTTAGTTTTTGAACAATGTTATGCATTTATGAATAGTACGGAACTAAATTACTATCTATTAAGCGTACTATCGACTATCGTTGTAGATGATTTAATTTATAACACAAAAATCAAAAAATCTCTTCTGCTGTGTAGATTTCGAGTGTATCTATTGGTTATATTGAGTAGTAGGTCACTTTAATTATTGATGTGTTAAATTTTAATTCAAAGATGAACCTTTTGTACGTGGAAATATTATGATTCTGAGCCAAGAAGATTGACACTAGATCAGACTCTATTTATAAGAATAGACAAATTATGTTTATTATCATTGTTTATTTTTTTTTTAGTGATTTCGAAAGTACCTAAAAATTATTATGAAATATATGTCATTATTAAAATATTTTATTAAATAGGTACTTTATGGAAAAAATTAAAATTTTTAAAATTTCAAATGTTAGCAAATTGATAAAATAGAGCCAAGAATATATTTTGAAAACTATGTCACATCTACAAAATTCTGGTATAAATATTTTATGATAATTAAAATTAGTTCATAAGATTATTTTTACTTTTTGAATTATAAGATATACATATTTTTTGAATTATAACAAAATAACTTAAAAAATTGTTTTTTGTTTAATTATTCTATATAGCCAAAATCTGAACTTAAATACTTAAAAAAAAATAAAAAAAACTTTTAAAAGCATTAACTATAAAAATTAAAAATGCGCCCTGTAATTAGTAATATAATGTCTTGAATTATTATAAATATTCATTTCATAACATTTTTGGTTTAGTCAAACTAAAAAAAAAACGAATGTTTGTTCTCGCGTTTTATAAAAATTGGAAGTACCAATTTACAGTGTTAATTTATGTAAATATTTTAAAAGTTAAAATACTCTTTTTCTATTTAGTATTCAAATAATTATAAGTACCTATACATTTAAAGTTTTTGTAGAAGAGCGAATGCAGGAATATGATGTAGTATAGAGAGCATGTACGAGGACAAACAATAGGCATATAGCAACATAAATTGTTTTGAGTTAAATTTCATTAACCTGTGAGTTAGTAATCAGAATGTCATCAATTTTCGATTAGCTTCTATAATTTAAGTGGACTATGGTCTGTGACAACCAATTATTAATTCAATTAGTTTCTAAAAAAGTTATACATTTTTATACATTATAATATGTATTTTAGTTCAGAGTATTCTATTTAATTGGCTAAACTAACAATCTCAGTTAAATGTTTTAATGTTAATATTAATTTTTATTAAAGTTAGTGTTAAACATTTTGTAGTCTAATTTTTTAGATACTATATAGTGGTTTTATAGGTTTCTTTTGATTTAGATTTTTAACTAACAACCATAGTTTTAGTTTTTGAAGGAAAAAAAGCACATGAATGTCGAGAATTAATTGTATATTAATAAATGATAAATATTAACTTTATTGTTATATAAACGTTGAAAATTATATTTGTTTTATTAAAAAAATCGATTGGATAATATTAATTATTAAACAATTTTTTTTTAGAATTTATAGGCTTTATTGTCAAAAATTTAAATTGTTATCATTTAGGTATCTGAAACTATTTTATATCGCGTATATTCAAAACTAAAATAATCAGTTGAACACTCGTATTGTCGAGACATGTTGATTTCTACCAAGCATTTTAATATACCGATATTATATGAACATGTTAAAAGGCGGTATTAAAACTTATGACTATTAAACGTTATTCATATTTTAATGGCGTATATGATGACTGTTAGGAGTATCGTCAAAATTCTAATTTTGATAGTGCCGTTAAATGGAATTGAGTTGAGTTGAAATTGTGTTCAGTTAATACTTCAATATTTCCTATTGTCATCAAACATAACAGCCATTTTGCCTTTGGGCCGTAGTTGCATTTTCATTGTTATTACTACCTACGGCATTATTACTATAAATTCCATTTATCTCGGGACACCTCATTAACACCATCCTGACCTAATTATTAATGTATCTTGTAATAATTCTATATCTAACTGGATTTGTTTTATCTCAGCATGGATTTCTTTCTCTCTTCCTTATTGTTATTACCGCGTATAGTTATATGACTTATTGTAATAATTTATTATTTTCGTTGCGGGTCATTTCAGTTATGTTCATTTTTCCTTGTAAACTATTGTCTATTTGAAGAATTGACATTATCTAAGAATTTATTTTCTTTGTTCGATAATAGGATAAATTCTTTAAAATGCATTATCAGTGTCAATAAAAATGTATACAAGAATATATTTAATACGAATATTCTTTTTTTTTTATGACGATGAAATAATAATATTGACATTTTCATCCTCATATTTTATTTAAACGACTGCCTATTGTAAACTTTTACTTCGAAGATGATATTAATTAAAGTACGATTTTTATTTAAAAATAAAATGATTTTTAAATCTATATATATTTGTTAATTACATTAAACTATCTTTCTGCAGGCAAAGATCTATTAAATATATATCTACTCTAAAAAATTACTCTGTGAAAACAGAATCTTTTTAAACACATACAGAAAATATTAAACTTGTGTGCAGATACATTGAAGCAGTGAATATTAAAATATGTGTTTTATATTTATTATTTGATTTAATTTAAAGAATATTATTCGTTAAAAATTAAATGGTAAAATTCATAACGCGATAGTTGAATATTTAAATGTAGATATTACTTTTCAAAATATAATATTTTCTATGGCATCACATATCTATAATATTATGTATCATACATTTAAAGACTATTATGTTTTCCACTCTACCGTGGAAAACTTATTGTAATTTAATTTTTACTCGAATTTAAAAATTCATCATTTCCTGTTAATATGCAAGTATTTTTATTTAAAGTAAATGTTATTTTTCAATTTTATGGCTATTAATTTTAATATAATTTGAAATTAAAATTGCAAAATTTACAATCTATTACATATTTTAATTCAGTTCGTTAACTAAATTTTCATTAAATTCTTAATAATTAAATATATTTTCAGTAGTTATTCATACAGAAAATAAAATTATAAATGCAATGATTGAATAATTGTGATTCTTTGATAAATCAGTTATAACTTAACAATAATAATAACACAATGTATTAATAGATTGCTTTTTATAACAATATATGAATAAAACTTACTTTACGTGACCATGTTATAGTTGGTGGTGGGTTTCCTGTTGAATTGCATTGAAGAGTAACATCTGACCCTTTTTTTGCGCTCACTTTTCCATTCGATGTTATACCAATGATCCTTGGTGGAACTAAAAAAAAAAAAATATTTATACTGATTAGATGTACGAATTAGCTACTAAAAAGTAGCTTTAGAAAAAATTATTTGTGGAGATTATTATTTATTTTTGTTTACTTATTTTTTCAGATTGCTTAAGCCACATTATACGACGTCAAATATATTTGATTTTAAGTATACACAATAATATGTTTCAATATTTTTAATGATATCAATTAATATGAATTTTATATTTGATGAAATTAAATTGTGTATTGAAGTATAGTTTTAAAATATATCACAAGCTTTAATTGAAGAACATCTTGTTAAGATTAAACCATTAAGATAAGTAAATAATATAAAATAAAAAAATACTATCCATCATAGTTTGTTATAGAATATAGGTAAGTATTACTTAATACATCTTATAACTCAATTATTTGATTTTGAGATTGTCTCATAATTTTTCATTTAAATTACATACTTTAATACAGCTCATTAAAATTTTTACAATTTCTTTTTTAACAATATTATTGAAAGGATAAAATATTGGCTAAGTTGTCGTAGTACATTGAACAGTTTTAAATTTTAGTATATAAAAATAAATATAATCTTTAATATTATATTGGTTTTTTAATTATTTCTCACTATAACGCAGTTTTTATTTTTATAGTCTGAATTTATAATAATATTAAGAAGTCACATTTTAAATATTATATAAAAGATAAAATGTATTTTATCGTTCATAGATTTTCTGTGTTTTATCATCTGTAAAAAGCAAAAAAATATATTTATTTTTTTAATACATAATATTTAAAGAAAAAAACAATGATGGGGAAATATAGATTTTGAAAGAAATCGTCTTCCAATAAAAACATATTTTATTTTCATTAAAACAATGAGTGATTAAATTTAGGTAAATTAAATTTGCTTTGCGTTCGATTAAATTGAAATATTATTTATTCAATCATTATTTATTTACATCAAAACTTTAATTGCATAAAAATAATTTTTTTTTCATTAATGTATTTGTTTAATATTGTTCATACCATGTATTATGACATGAAAAGCGTATTAAATTATATATTTTTTAGAATCAGTATTAAACATTTAAATAAGTATTAAAACGTCACAATATTAAATGAGATTATTCTTTGATAATTATTTCTTCGTCGATATTAATGTCAAGCAAGAGCAATCTTAATGGATAATCTTAAAACAGTTTATGTTGAATACGTACATTGTACAAAATAAATTCAATCATATTTATTTTCCTGGATAGGTAATGATTTTAAGGACGTTCTAATGTTTAGTACCTAGTTCAATCATTAATGTCTTGCATTTTGAACTATTATGTTAATAAAAAGTAAATGAAGATATATATTTCCACTCCAAAGGCGTAATGAAAACATCTTTAGTTTGTATAGTGAGCCTTAAATAGTTTATTGCATATATTTTTTTCAGCTCATGTCTACAATTCTTGTAAAGAAGCTACATTTACAAAAATTCACTGTGATTGTACATGTTTAAATGCAATATATCTTTGTGTCTATACCCAACCCACAAAAATGTATTTAAATTTTTATTAAAAGCACAAAGTAATTATATTTATATATTTAGTAGTATTCCAGTGCTAGTAATTTTAAAACTATATGATATGAATCATGAATTTCTAATAGTTAGACAATATTGAAAAGAATATTCTATACTTTATATTTACTTATCTATTATTAAATAATATAAGATTTATTTCTAATAGCATATTTAATTTCTTGTATTTTCAAAGATATTAGCGTGTTTACGATAATACAATGTATAATCATTTTATATTTCAAGTACACAGTCTGGAGAAAAATTGTTTATATGAAAATATAGCTTCTTTTTGTTCTGTTTTTTTATATATTTCTATAGCTTACTTTAAGATTTAATCATAATAATTTAGTAGTTGCTGTGCCTTTAACATATAATCTCATCGATTTGAGTAAAATAACAAGGTATTAACTTAATGGGTATACGTAGTTTCTTCCTTGAGTATAGAAAATGTTATAATATGTTATTATTGTTATTGTACAAAATATATAATTTAAAATCATCGTATTTATTTAACACGGCAAAAGTAAATTTATTGTAAAATTATATTTTAATTTAAAAAGTTAAACGTATATTTTTAAATTTATAAACTCTAAACAAAACAATATTTTTGTAATTTAACAGTACAGGATTAAACGTTTTGCGATACCTAAAGCTTAAGTTTTTACTATATACCAGCTAGTTGGAAATTTAAAATCCTTTAAATTTCAATTGGATGTATAGATACACTATTCATTCTGTTCACAATCTAAAATATAAATATAACAAAAATACGGACAAAATAGTATAATATAAATACTAGGTATTATGATCCGGCCACAAGATTTTAATCTGGTCACATTTAAAAATTAATTCTGAGTGGGATTTATGCATTATTATGTCTATAATACCGGTCAATTATTTAATTAAAAAATTATGATACGTGCTGTAATTTTAGTAATAAGTGTAGTTATAAACACGGTATAATATAATCTTAGATTAAAATATCAAGTCTTAATTACCTAAATTTCAAGTTTTAAGTTTATTTGTAATATTTACTCAGAACACACTTTGAATGGCATAATAGAAACATTAAAAATAGTAGATGTAATCCATTAATTAAATCCACTTTATGATCAGTAGTAATATTATTACTTAAATGTATTAGTAAGAGATTTTATACAAGTTGTGAATTTATGCTGTTTTTTGTACGTCCAGTGTCATAAAAGAGTTTGAAGTTCGTTATCATAGGTATCATAATGTCTTAATCCACCTAAAAGTCATTTAATAAGCTGCGAATTCTTCTAAAATGTGAATAATAATATTAAGTTTTTTTTATAAATTGACCATTAATTTGAAAGGTGATCACAAGTGTTGGTGTTCTCAAATTGTGAGTCATTTTCTAACAATATACTTGTTATATAAAAAAATAAAAAAATTAAAAAATAACATCATAAATGTACTATTATTGAGCTAGTAGATAACAATTTAGACCCAATCATAATGTAAATTCCGATTTTTATGTTACTTAATGATATCTTAAAATAAAAATAAAAATACGTAGCATTTATATATTATATTATAATAAAATAGTTGTTATATACTTATATATATTGTCAACGGTTATATGCATATTATGAAAACAAATAAGAGAATACCGATTATATATTGCTTAGTCAATCTTAATATTAGTAATAAAAAAATACTCGTATGTGTCATAAAAATTTTAATTAAGTTCTTAGACTTCTAAGTATTATTTGTAATTTAAAATATTATACATTATACTGTAACGACTAACATTATCAACTGACAACTGATATTTTGACTATTGTAATATAACTTGAATGAAAGGTGATGGTTGTTTCATTAAGAAAAGTGATTTTATCATGTTGGTATACGAGTAGAAGGTGAGTTTAATGTGATCATTGTACTACAATTTTATCGTAATAAGATTATGTTTTTAGTTTATAACACTTTATGGTATTTTCATTATTGAACAGTGTTTTCTGCATAATAGATATTTTTAGTTCAGTTATATTTTCGAGAGAAAATCATTTTGAGGTTTAAATCGTGTAAATACGTAGTCGTCATTGTTACTTTAGTAGAGACAATGTGTCTTAGGTGAATCGATTTAAAATACGCCAAACAAGCTAAACAAGAGATGTCATTGGTATTCGTCCAAATCATTATAAGAACGACCACTACAGTCATAATGTGTGACGAAGATGCGATGTATGAGTCTTCGGGGAACAATGAAAACGGAGATATTGGACAAACGTACTTATTTTCTAGTTTTTTTCATTATTGTTATGCTATTATTTTCGAGAAAATTCATTAATTTAATATTGTAAAAATATTTTATGTATTTCAATGAGATAATTAGGACTAACAACAACAACAACAACACAAATAATAATGATATGCATTTAACGGTTGCAGCTTCCACAACTCGTTCATTAATAAAGACTATTGAAACTTTTATTTCGCACCCGAGTCATAATATAAACATTTATAAAGCAATTATGCGTTTATACACTTTTTAGTGTTTCAAATAACCAATATTTAGTTTCAAGTGGCTAATTGAACAAAATGTATGGTTTTTTCAACATTAACTTTCACTGTAATTGTATTAGCTACACGTGTGTGCATAATATAACATGTTTGATACATTTGTTGTTACAATTAAACTCTTACTCAGTATTATGCATTCAAACAAATATTGCACCTAGATTATTGTTTATTTATTTTTTAATTGAGGAATTTTAATAAGAATCGATGAACAACATGAAATAAATACTTACTTGTCTAGCATTATATTTTATTCAATTAACGATTTGGAAGATAATAATAAAATATATTGTATTGCAGTTATAAAAATGTGATGTCTAGTATTTGTTTCGAATTGCTTGCAAACAAGCATTGATATATCATTATTGAAATTTTATAAACGACGACTATTTTTGAAATTAAAATAATCCATTATATGTAGGGCTTGGGGGGTGATGGACAATAGTGTAACATAATAATAATGATTCAATTTTTAACAAATAGGTACGACTCACGACCCCTCGTGTTGAAGTATCTCAACCCGGCCCTTTCGTTGTTGTTATTGTGGTTGTTGTTCAAGTGAACAATCCACCTTTACGAGTTCCTCCATACGACAAAAATCGTCAGAGAACTCACGTGTATCGGCGGAGGAGTTTTTCGATATTAAAACCGGTGACCTCGACCGGAAATAAATTATAAGGGTGGATGTGAGTGTAACAATAACGAGAAATACCAAAAACCCATAACTGTCGATAGATGTAGTAGTCAGTTGCAGTAGCGTCGTGCTGGGGAGATATAAAGACCAAGGGAGAAAAAAAATATGGCATAATATGACGGCGGAGATGCTAAGATGTAAGGTGGACGGAGAGAAGAGAAAAAAAGGATAATATGAATAGGTACACGCACACATACTGACACACCATTATATATAAATGTACCTATGTATAAAACATAAATGCACGTATATACATACATATTTGTTGCGCTTCTATTACTACGTGTGTACTGTTGTGTACGCGCCTCAGACATAGGAAACGAATAAATCAATTATGCACACACGAATGAACCGTGTTAGAGGCTATAAAACAACAACTGGCCGTTATAAATTCGTATATATGTATATACATAAAAATAATGAAAATAAAAATATGAAAGTTTTGGCCATGGAATGTTGGTGCAAAGGAAACTTTTAGGGCAGTACCTATATATGTATTTATATATACAGATATATCTAAATTGATCTCAATATCCACATATAACTGTTAACCGTTGTAATGGATGATGTGAGGAAATCGAAATGTTTTCCACGGTGAGAAATAAGAGAAATATATGTTTTAGCGATGAAATTTTAGTTTTTATAATTAATAAGTATTTAATCATTTAATATATAAACAAATGTATAGACATATACATACTACCTATATATAAGATTCTGGCTTTTTAAAACACTTGGCTTCTCTTTTACTCTGTTAAAATATTTTTGGTCGAGATTGATGCGAAAAGTGTCAGAGAATATCGATGCCGTTGTAAAGGAATTGGAAAAATATATCAAGAATTTCAAAACAAACTAAAAATATGATAGTATACACTTTAAGTAAAACTTGCCAACGTCAACTCAATGAATTTAGAACGAAACTTTGATAATTTTCTAAAAAATGTGCTTATATGTTATTGGATATTGTATTATTGTTAAAATAATTTTAAACTTGATGGGGCTTCAAATTTAAAGAATGATTTAAAGTTACATTTTGCTTTATTTTCCACCACAGTGGACTTATATGTTGAATCTTTTTGTAAACATAAAGTGTAGTTCTAAATAAATATAGCTTATACCCGTTATCAATAGCGGATACATTAATGTATAATATAATGTATGAACAACTACACAACTCGTAACTGATAATTTTAACTATGCATTATATTCAGTTTCACTGTGTGTTTCAGTTATAATAAACGGTTTTCCGACTTATTATTTTTTTTTTTATAATCTAATGTTAGAAAATTGTTTTAAAAAAATAATTCCACACAATTGCATACTACTGTAAGAGTATTTCTATAACCCGAATTTCTCACAAAATGTTCTTACTATGACAACAAAAAACAATTAATGTAGCATAAATTTATTTAAATGTTAACAAAATTGCATAGTAAAACGTAAAATAATAAATTAGGTAAATAAAACTATTAATTATTGTAATTATAATTTCATCTATGTCAAAAAGCTTGACATTTTAGTACAAAGTTTCAATCAAGTTATGTTAATAGCTTTAAAAATTTATCAAAAAAAATTTGGCACAATTTTTTCATAGTTATTTTAAATTTAAAATTGAATGAAATTGGACATTTATTTAAAAAATAACTGAAATTATAAAAGTATACATTTTTTTCTTTTACAATTTTAGTTATTAAGGAGAAATTTCGAATTAATTATATTATTATTATGTTATTATATTATATTGTATTAAATGTATTAATTTACTTGAAGAATTGATATTTATTACATATTATGTATGTTATTATTTTCTATTTATAATATAATTTTCAAAATATTTAGATTAACTTTGAGCTATACATTTTATAAGGCCTCTTCATACTGTTTTTAGATATTTGAAATTGACTTATAAGGATTATAAATATAATATTTTTATAGTTATTAAAATAATTTATGTGGTGTTTTTGTCAAAAATAAGATCAACATATCACGTATTACTAATTGAAAAACAAATTACTTTTAGTAATATAAATAAAATATTCTGTTTTAACTCAGAATTGTTTTTCATATATAACGATTTATCAAATTATATTTAACACAGTATCAAACCCATTACAGTGATATATGTTCAATAATAAGTTAAGCTCGAAACCTACAATACTGCAGGGTGATTTTTTTTTGTATATGATTTCTGGTAAAGATACAAGTAATTTATTTTCCATACCATTTAAAATCATATTTATTTTAATTATCTTATTCACATATCTGAATAATACGATAATATATTATAGTATTATGTAATCACGTTTATTTCATATTATTTCGATTTATTTTTATTGAAAAACAGATTAGTTTTTATTTGTTTCATGGAAGTAAGCCTGAAATATAATTCTTAAGAATTTATACATATTGTATTACATGTGTATACACGTTTTACTTCAGTTAATTAATTAATTAAAAACTAAATTCGTATCACATAAATACTTCGTAATATAGAAAAAAAAATCTATTTTATACACGAGTGTAAACGTCTTTTGTTAATTCATGTTTAATTTGCTATTAAGTACGTTTCTATTTTATTTCTCACCAAACAATATAATAATGAGCAGTATCATACAACAATAAGTTGCTCACTAAAAATAGGTAGAATAAAAGCCACATTTCTTTTACCAATACAAAAAAATAAAATGTTCAAAAAATTTAAGATATCTTAATTTGTGAAAAAAAGTGTATTTTAAAGTCTATACATTCAAATATCTAATAATTTATTAATAGTACTTAATGTCTTAAATATAAATATAATCGTCCATCGGTTATACTATAACCGTTATAGGATTAAAATATATTGATTACGGCAATTTATAAATATATTATGTTAAACTGTACTTTCTTTGGATTAAATACAAATATTTAGAGTAAGCAGACTCAAAGCTAACAAATTTAAAAATCTTTTTAAATAAACATTTCTTTAATTATAAATTAAAGTAAGTTTTTATTTTAATTTATGATATCTTGAGCAGCTTTAAAATATAACTGTATGAATATTTAACTCATTGTATTGTTAAAAATTAATACTACGTACTATTTTAATTAAAATATTAATACAAATAAAAAAAGAATATATTCATGAAAAATTAATCCAGGTAAGATTATATATTAAGAGCTCGACAAATTTCCGCTCAAAGTATTTTAAGTCGTATCACAAGAATCTGGATTTTCTCATCTTCAGGTAACTGAATAATTGTGCTGTAATTTAAATTTTTACTACTCCTGTGAAAGAGCACAGTTTTTTTTTCATTTGGAAGGGACATTAGTTTAACATATAAATTGTCAAATATTAATATTAAAATAAAGCGAACGTGGTAGTTATTTTAGAAAAAAAAACTAAGACCATAGAAAATGTAATTATGATGACGATTTGTAATATTTTATTTTTGAGATATTGTACTAAATTTATTCAACGTTTTCGTATATTTTACGTTTTACTTTTATTTATATAGATCTTATACTTTTGATATAATTCAATTTATAATTAATTATATTTGCTTTTCAAATTATTGTTAAGGAATAAAATATGTTTATAAAATGAATAAATTGTAACTTTAATACACATAGTATTTAAATATGTATGTACATATTTATAATCTATCTTATATATATATATATATATAAATTAATATTTGTTTGATAATCCTTTGTAGACTTGAAAATTACTTAACTGTTTTTAATAAAAAATTATATAAATAGATTAATTGAGATCTGGAATGTATGTATAGCTTATTTCTTTAAATCCCTAAATTGATATAGAGTGGATCATACTTTTATTTAGTTATGGCTTATGAAAATCAAATATTTTTTGTTCATTTAAATTGTTGCATTGGTCACTGATTATATTATTATTACGATCGGTAAAAATACAATTTTCAGAAATATATTTAAAGAAATAAATAAAAATGTTAACATCAAGTACTTATGAACATAATTACAATGATTACTTTTATGATTTGTAATCATGATTTGCTTTCTAATTAATTACGGACATATTTTGATGAGAACGCATACAGACGAATATCAATCTTAACCATATTAGATTTACATCGGATTTTAATCTGTCTTCAGTTTTTTGGGTTTTTATCAAAAATATTCGAGGAATAAGTGAAAAATCTTAAAGTTAACATTGTAATTGTGTTTGAATTATATAATTCAACTGAAGCAATGTAAAATAATAGAAAGATAGATTAATCTGAACCCAGTAAAATTGGTAAAAAAACTTGTATCATATAATATGATGTATAACATATATGTAGTTAAAATCTTAAATCGTCGAAATATATCAATATTTAATCTAAAGAAAATTGTCAAAATCAAGTAAATGATATATTTTGTTATTCATTCAAGTGTTTTAGATTTGATAGAAAAACTTTAACAATAATTTTACACCCAACAGAAAGTTATCTTGGGAAAAAATTACTTGTATATTCGGTTGTCACACCTTCTCCTCAACTAATTCATGACTCTTTAATAGTTTAAAAAGTAATTTTGTCCAAAGAATGATGTCAACTCAGAAATGACAGCCAATAAATATTGAATTATACATTTAACATTATACTTGACCGTATGCATATAGAAAGAATACAAAGTATATAGTAGGTATATTATTTAAGCATATACCTACTAACTACATAATCGAAAAGAAATAAATGCATTTCAAACCAAATGATCATAACTTGTCTACTACATAATGTATAACAATATATTAGATGCGATATTTCCATCGTTTTGCTGATTATTATCAATAATACACTGATTACGTTTCTCGTTATATATAGTTACTTACAATACTAGTTTCATTGTATCAAAAGAAAAATAAACTCAAACGAATGGTGTAAGAGTATACAGTATAAGAGGATTTCGTACTCTTAAGGGATGTTGAAAAACTGGACAAAAGAACAGATTCGCTAAGGGTGAAAGGGCGGTTGAGCGTAAAAGGTGTTCGGCATATTATATCCTTTCACCTTCGTTATATTATCCTCGCGCGTTCACATACACAGTACAGCCTATGTATTTTTCAGACTAACAAGGACAATACTAAGGCCTAATGACTATGCACACACTTAATAATTATTTGAAAGTAAATCATGATTCACGGCGTTCGATTTTATAGTAAATTTAATGTTTTTGTTTTGTTTGAAATTTTTTTTTCAACTTTCGATTCAAAATAATTTCTAATATCATAAATATTGAAATACATTAACTTTAATACATCTTATCAACACATTTTAAGAATATGGGGTATGTTGTTTCACTTTAATTTTAGATGGTTAAATTACACGAACTATTATAAGTTATACGCTTTGAGAAATAAAATTATTTCAATATTTCGTCTCCGTAGCCTGTTAAGAAAATATTTATCCGATGAGTTATTAATTCATAGATCCATGAATGAATTAAAGCAGTACTCTTCAACTGAGGTTTGATATATAATTAATATTTAAAGCAACCTTAATGTCGCTTCCATTAAGAGTTGAGCTAGTTTTGAATGGTTATATTGTCTTTAAATTTTAAGATTGTAATAAAAACTAATTATTGCAAAATTATTGTATTATTAGATAATTTTTTGTGTACTTGTTTATGAAAACGATTACATTATACATACATTTATCGTTATAAAATATTACGGTAACATGCGCCACATTGTTCCATGTTTTACAAATGGACTTTAATCTATGTAAATGGAACGTACAACCAAAATGTTTCTGCGGCCGCAATGGCTATCATTCAATTCACCACGAGTATCAGGTTTCTGTAAATTCGTTGAATTATACTTTATTTCTACTTCCAATGTATTGTTTTCTGCTTCATATATTCTACGATATTTATTTCGGTAATATATTTTTTTCCCGGAAACCAAAAAAAAAAAAAAATAAAATAACGATACCTACCATCCAACAGATGTTGACTACACTATTACTATTGTAGTTTAAGATTTATTATAAAACACCCAAAACGTGACATGATTTACTTAGGTGTTCTTTTTGTGACATTTTCGAAAACTAAATGTCAATACTACACTATGTGCGGATATTATTTACCATTGACGTTTTCTTTATTTTTGGTATATTATTTTATCAAATTTAACAGTGATTTGTCAGAAAATAAATATCAATTTTGGACACGTATAATATTTATATGAACTCTGTTACAATCATCAGTTCGAAATTATTTGATAATGAATCATTTCACTATTATTTAAATTGAAAAATTATTCTTGCTTAATTTTGGGAGAATAAATCATTGCTAAGTAAGGCATTTTAAGAAAAATAATTATGTAATTATTGGTGTGCACAATTATTATAATTATTGAAAACTATAACTGTTACAATTTATTTTTAGACTATGAGTTTTGACATTATTCATTAAATATCCTTTAAATTTATTAAATAATCCACTACTCAAAGTAAAAATTATACTAAATAAGATAATAACATCAAAAGTTAAATAATTTTATAATTCTTTATAAAAATTAATTATTTATTAGTATAAAAATAAAAACGTGTATATTTTTATTTTAGAACTTATTTTAACCAGAAAACCGTACTTTATATATTTTTTTATAGAATTGACAAAACTAAATTAACAAATTATGTAATTATGTAAAGCACTTAAAACTTAATAAAGATTATTATTATTTTTTTAAACGAAGTTTAGGTACTTACATACAATAAAGAAATACAATTGTATAGCAAAAACCAAGAAAAATAAATAATGCTTTCGTCTAATCGACCATTCATAAAAAAAATTAACAATTATTAAGTATTTCTTATAATAGTATTGTTGATGATGTTTTCGATAATAGAAAAAATATGATAACATTTAATTATGGAAAAGTTGAAAGAGTTTAATAGTACTATTTGTCATACCTATATAATACAATTGTAACGAATATGAACATCGATTAATATTAATTGCACGCTCTTACACACAACTTGTTCCTTATCTTATCCCGGTGATGTTGGTGCAACCGGTAGAAATCATTTTTCTTGCTAAATTTTTGATAAGTGATAAGTGATATGGAACAAGTATAAAAATGTTTAGATTCATTTCAATAAAAATTTACCAACTGGCCACTATTATAAATACCCGTAAAACCTAATTTAAATGCTCAACTGACTTAGCTATAAAACAATTATGTACATCCAAAATAATTATTTAGATATTATAATATATTTTTCGTGTATTGCTCAATATATTTTCAATAAATTAATTTTAAATTGAATCTACGTTCATATTTGTTTGATGTGTGTTTGAACAGAGTAAAAAAATATAACATACCTCATTGCCTCAATAAGGTTTAAAAAAATGTCGTATTAATGATAGTTTTATAATCTATATTGATTCACGATTCCATAGGTTTAATTTAAATAGTTAAAATAAATTAAATTTACTTCTCATTCAGTAATAAATGTTGCATTATAATTTTTTCCAAAAAAAAACATAACTTTAGATTTTTTAATCAGACAAATTTAATCATGAACATTATTGCATTATTAATTGATTCCAAACGTGAAAGATAATAATATAATAATGTTTAAATAAAAACTTTAAAATGTATTCAATTCATTCGAGTACAATAATTAAATTACTATTGTGACAGTAAATTTATCTTATTCGGTAAACTTTCTACGTTTACTGACAGAAAGTGTTCATTATTTATACGTTTTTAATTAGTTTTATTGGTTTGAAATCGTGTACACAATTATTCATCGTATTACAAGCAAACGAAGGTAGTAAGAAAATATTTATACTTACTGAGTATTTGCAGCGTGTGTTTTAATTCTACTGGTTCGAGTGTGCCGATCTGGCATATGTAATTACCAGCGTCGTTGATTTGAACATTTCGTATCTCCAAGTTGTATCCTTCGACGATCCGGATACGTTCTTCCGGGGTCACCTTGGTGGTACCAGCAGTCAAAATTGCTATTCCTTTTTTCCAAGCCAGCACAAAGTTTTCTGAATGAAATAAATTAGGAATATAGGTTAATAAAAATTAGTAACTAATTATACATAGCTTTAAGTTACATAACTATTATGTTGTAATACAACATAATAAACGATCCATTAGGTGTATGTGATAATAATGAATTATATGTGTCATATTCAAAAAAAGAAAATTTTAATATAACTTCAATACAATTTATAACTATCAATCCTATATTAATTTTTTAGAATTTTAAAAAAAAACAACCTATAATATAGCTTCTTTGAGTTATTACGGTAACAATATTTTTAAATTATGTTTAATTTGTAGTTTTTGGTAAACTGCGATGATGATATATTTAATAATTCATCATATTAACCAGTGTATTTTATCGTATGTCCTGATTTAAAAAAATATATTAAATATATTATTTTTTATTATTAAAATCTGTGTACATGTTAAAACATCCGAAATAAATGTTATATGTTATATGTTACATAATGTAAATATGTAAATATACTATTAAACAAAATATGTTTAATAGTAACGAGTTAAATATATAATGCATAATATTATACATATATGACTTGAAAAGAAATTAAAAATAGTTAAATATACATATCAACATAACGTTAAAAATCGTAATCTTATTAATTCGTTTTTTCATTAGATAATATGAATATAGTTCCTAGGCCATGTCATATAATACAACACTTAATATTATTTAATTTTAATTTTAAATCTAAGAGTAGATACTAAATGAGTGGTCTCAGAAAATATAGTTGTGTGTATGTAGTTTCAAGTATATTAAAGATATCAACTTTGAAGTTAGTATAATTAATAAAAAATCGTATTACTATAATACTTTAATATGATACAATATTGTACAAAATTTCAAATGATTCACTATGTTTATAAGTAACATTTTAATAAAAAATATCAACAATCGAATAGTTATATCTGGAGCACCGCATATCCACAAATTATCCAAAGACCTATAATAGAGTACATTAACATTTCTAAACCCTATTCAATATAGTTGAGTTAAGTGAATGAAAATTCGTAATGTTCATTTCGCTGCTGCAAATTAATCTAACCAATCCCGAGAACGGCAAAGTTATGTAACCCATTACGATTTCATTAAAATGTAACTATTTTTATTTAGACATTTTAATAATTAACAATCTTAATGTCCATAAGACAATACATTTTAATTTATCGTATTGCATATTATAAGTATATAAACATAATCTTACTTAATTGATTATTCGACATCAAAATATAGCCGTGTTTAATTAATTTCGACAAGGTATCGAATAATAAGCAACTATCAGCATCCATTCGTAAACGTTCATGATATTGTTTAAAAAAGCAAAATCAAACAATATCTGTCAAAGTGTTTTGGAGTTGTTTGGATATGGTTTTTGTTTCAAACAGAAATATATTAGATGGATACCTACTAAATATACGGTTCTTGGCAAATAATTTCGCTGAATGGCACGTGTGTTAACATAGGATATTAAGCCCTAAATCAATAATGTTTTAGAGTACCTACATTACAGTAATCCTCACGTCAACCATATTTTATCACAGGAGTTGTAGGTTATATACAGATTTCGTTATTGTCATTAAATTTCAATACTATTCGTGGTCATTTTTGAAAATAGCAAATTGTGACGCAAAGATTAACCTTTGCCGTCCAGGCCTAATCGTATACAATTACAAAGATGTATAGAATGATGTTTATAAAAATTGCCCCTGTCAAGCTGATTAATTGTTTTTTGTCCAATGTTCCGAAATGGAGGAACTCGCCAGTCCAGAATAATGAAGCATTCTGCTGAAAACGAGAATTAAAAAATAAAACAATCTCCTTCATTGTACTACATGGTTTTTGAAATGATATCAAGTCTATGTTTCAGTGGTTTTTACGAACAACTAATTTTAAAGTGAAGATATAAAACTAAAATACGGCATCTGTTAATTGACAGTAAATAAAGTAATACATTGTTTAAAAAATGTTTATTTCTTCTCTACTAAAATTTAATTTTATAAAATAATTTTAATGTATACTTTGTCGAACATCATAACCATACACTGAACTAATAAAATGTACACAATAAATTATTTATTTATGTTATACAACTATAATAGACAATAGTACACAATAAAATAATAACGTGTCAATTTTATAAGACTAAAATAATAAAAGATTTGAATGTTTTTTAAATTTTAAGTAATACAATGTTGAAGTTATTAAAACGTTTAATTTATTTTCTATACTAAAATCTAGAGAAATACATATTTTATTGATTAAAGATTAAAATATTGTATTGTTAGAATACGAGAATGAGAATATAACAATATGAATGGTTATATATTATGAGTTCAAAAGTTAAAACATCCTTTCTAATGCTTCCTCTGATTAGCATTTTGTAATTAAATATGGAAACGATTATCATTCGTTTTATTATATTAGTTCTTTTAAAGTAAATTATCCAAAATATTAATAACAATGAAATAATAAAATATTATTATATTTTTATATAAGAGTCAAACAAGCACAGTTTTTTTTTTATTTTATTTTAATTATTTACAATAAAAGGAATATAATATAATCTGAATATATATAGAATAAAAATAAAAAAAAATAAAAAGGGATACATCATTGTAAAATCAATACTTTCATCCCTTCACTCAGAAAATAAAAATACTAATTTTGATTTACAGTTTACTGTAAGAAATAATTTATAATTAGATAAGACATTGTGAATTGGATTTTTGGTATTGATGAGCGTATAACCTAAACTTATGATTTATACATGGATAATTCTTTATAGGTTCTTTATATTGAATAGCTTACAAACATATATTTGTATTGCTTTGAAAATATTTTCAACTAACAGTAGGTATATTTTTAAAGATAACGTCTATCTATTTAGGTCCGTGAAAATAATACAACTGGAAAGTTCATTGATCTGTTCTAATTCTGACTAGAAAAGGAAAAAAAACCGTTTTAATCTTATTGGACAATAGACTTCAGTTGTGGGACATTTGTCAGATGACGGGATTGCAATTACGCACTATGCAGCCAACTCAGTAAGTCTTGCATTGTTTCGGATATCGTAGATTACCGTTACTCGTGATCAATAAGTCATAGCTTATATTATCATCCATTCTTGAATCCATCGACTCCACGATGTGCACAACCTCTAATACACAGTACCTACGTTGTTCTTTATGGCTAACATATTCATCTCGATTTCGTATCTATTTTAAAGTATATGAGTTACAAATATACCTTGATTATGCATACAACATAATATGTGCCAAAATATATTTTTTTAATTCCTCTTTGATATACACTACAGCTATTTTCTTTAACAATAGCTAACTTTTAATAGTATATTGCTTTTCCACCGTTTAGTCTAGTAAAATATTTATCCATGACTTTTATTACCGAATTAATTAATCTATGCCATACCGTTTTTTATTGTTCGCATAACGTTTGGTTTTGTGTTACTTTTCTTAAAATCGAGTGCATAAGCTAATTGTTTCATAACAATACATCATGTGAACAAATCGAATTAAAAATGTATCTTACTTATTACGTCTCAAAGTAAAATCAATTTCTCATAAAAAATGTTAATGCGTTTAAAATAATGACACGATATTATTATATTGTACGTCCGATCAGTGATCGACTGTATCCGTATTTTGTATTTATGTAATTTGTTACTCTTCCAATGGTTTTCTATTCAATGAATTTATAACGTAAAGCATATGTTATAAAATCAATTCCAGTTAATTCTTTAGACATAAATATTATGAGAATGATATAAGCGCATCTCAATTTATATTTACTTTAGAACAAAGAAGAGGGTTAAAAATATCAGATTCATAAAATATTAATTTAAGAAGCATTAGATTTATACTGCCTATTTACTTAATATATTAAGATAAATATATGTGATGTCTATTATTTTAGTTCGTAACGAAGATTATTATTTTAATTTGTTATTTATAAAAAAATTAACTAGATATTTTAATTCCCTGCGATTCCAACAAAATCATTAATTATTCTTTATCCAAACTATATTTAAAAAATCATTTAAATTTTTAATATTAAAAACGTTAAGCGCATTTAAAAATTGAATTATTGAAATATAATATCGTGTATTATACATTTTACAAATAAAAAAAAAAAGTGATAATGTTATTATTATTTTTTATAAAATGAACATTTTAATTTAAATGTTTTCGATATAAAAATACTGTACTCTCTATATATTACAATAAATGAAAAGGAATTTTATGAACACATTTTTTTTTTTTTGAACACGATATGTGTAATAAATGTTGCTTGGAATCGTCTTTCAAACGCGATAATATTCAATTTCAAATTTAATTATGATAAAACACCTGCTGTCACTCGTATGGACTTCTCAAAATAATGGCATGCTCCAAATAGTTAAATCTACATACATTACGTATAAGAAATGTCTGCTTTTTCACATTTTTAAATTGGATTATTCAAGTTATCGAAATGAAAATAATTTTTCATCCTCACAATATGTAGGTACTAGAAGTATTTTTGTTTCAAATTACTGAAGAAATCCAACAAAGATCAACAAAATACAACTCGAGTTTCTAGGTATTTAAAACACTCATGTAAGTATAATATTGGATGTGAAAAATATTTCTAAGAAATTTTTTCGTTTTCAAAGTTCTAGTAAATTTAATATTGATAAAATTGCTACGTACGGTTGACAAGGAAAACTATTCTAAACACTTTTTCCGGAAACATTTATGAGAATTTCTTAGTATCCGCGAAACCAAATTAAAATTTAAATCATATAAATCTGTATGATGTGTGTGATATATTATCGGGCAATATAAAACTAAGTTAATAACTACTCATAGTAATTCATAAGTTATTAATTCTAATATACAAAAATACTTATTACCTACAACGTTAAAATAATATTTAATTTGGACAAATACTATCCGATTAAAATGTTTAATTAAAAACTATATGACTAAAAATCGTTATAGATGTAATAATTAAAAATTAATATTATGAAAATGATGAATATCGTAAAATATTGAAACTCAGTTGGTTTTTATTTAAATTTTTAAACTGATTTTAAATATACTAACAATGTGTTTTCCATGAACAATATTAACGAAGTACCTATGCGTAACATAATTGATAATTAGGTATAAATAGGTATTAAATAAACAAAAAATTAAAATAATTATTATTTTAGAATAGGTACCTACCTACTCGAGTACCGAATATTTTAAAGTATTTCTCGAATTAATAATATAAACAATAATAAATCGATCGCTTTAAAAATACGCTCCGTGTTGTGTAATTAATAATTATCATGGCATAATGTCGTTACGTTAGCGGCTACGAGCCTATGACGTTATCAAATTGTTTTCTAGGGATGTGCAAATTAAGTTATATTTTTTTCAACAATACCTAAAGCTTTACCGTCAATATTCACAGTCCCAATTTATACAGGTATAAATATAATTGTACATCTAACGAATACCGGAACCGGCCAATTAGAGTGGATAATAATATAAGGCGAAGTATATAAACATACATATATATATATATATAATCAACCCTTTCCAGGCAATATCGTGTTCCTCCAATTTCGAATGGCCTTCAGTGGTTCGCTCGTGGATTTAATTTAGAGCTTATTACATTGCTGTATTATAAATCATTATATAATGACGCGGCACGCGTCTCGTAAACCAAGAAGCAGTCAGTCGAAACATTTTTGGATCCGGAAAGAGGGAAGAAAACACAAAAAACACCGACCAGGGGAACGATATAGCCTGACAAAACCCCGTCGCTCGGATAACGATAATAATTTAGTGACAATAAATGTCCGTGGCGACGTCGTGCGTACGACAATATTATTAAACGCGTCTCGAAAGAAAAAAAAATTCGTTCGCACGGCGATTTTAATTTCATTAAGAGCACCGCCGCTACCGGCACGTCGCATTGTCATTATACGGGAGCAGTATATACAAGTTGTTCTACAGCCGTCGGACTGATTGCGGACCGCGTGTGTAGGTATATCTACGGCGTGTCGGTGGCTAAACGGACTCGGTGATATCATTATTATTATTATTATTATTATTATACAACGGGAAAGATTTACACGCGTACCTAATACTTTTAAACGATATCGCGTGTTCGGCGCATATTAATAAAATGATATACGACGGCGGCTGCGGGCAGGGTCAACCCTAACTCGAGAGGCCGGAAAGTTTGGAGGTCTATTCTCTCTACCGCGTTAATAATGCGATTTTGGGGAGGGGATGGGCGGGGTTGACGGGGCACTCACACTATATTATATAAACTTCACGCCGCCGACACACGTGGCGTATTCCGACTACTAAAGAAAAACTATCAACCTTGGACACGCGTATTATTCGATTGTCCGGATCTCATTCCAATCGGCGACGCTGCACGATACCGTTTTCAATTAGTATTTTGGTCCTATTGCGAAACGCATTTCGTACCGTTATAATGTTTATACATGCGTATATATATATATGAATGTATTATTTTTTATGCATTCCGCCAAAATGATAAGGCGGTTCGTTATTTATTGCAGACTGAGCGATGTTGTCTTGAAAAAAAAAGAAAAAGATGGCTACGAGTAGGTTGTTATATTACAAACCAGCGTGGCGCACGGCCAATAAACAGTAAATAAACTTTATATAATAATATGCCGAATCATAGTACTGCAATACAGTAGTACACCGTACTGGTTGTGTGATTTGAAAAAAAAGTCATCCCGTTAACCGTCCTCGGCCGACCGATATGTGTTTTCCTTCACAATACACAGACCCCATCACTGTGTACGACTCGCGATATTATAACATAATATTATATTGTTATGGCTGTGCCGTCTTGACTGGGACGTATCACAACGGAGTGTAACGGTGGCTTCCAGTGGCGCACTCGAGATTTATTTTTTTTCACGAGGGTAATACAGCATAATAACATATGACCATTATACGTAGAGGGGAAGTTACCAATATCTACTACAAAAAAGGCTGTTGTGAACTTGTAGGCAAGACGTAACAAGTACACACACTAACGGGAAAGGAAAATACTTTTTTTCCTCGTGCTGTACAATATCGCATACTTTACTGCCTTTCAAATATTTCACAAGCATATAAAACACATTTTGTAAAAAACAAAATAACCAAAAAAAAAAAACGTTAAACCAAAAATAAAAATGCAAAAATCAGAATTCGTGTATTTATTTTACATCGAAGCGAGTATGTAGTTGAAGAATATTTCATAATAATATGACCACAGCGTAAAGCTTCGCATTTATGTTAGAAAAAACCCTAACGACACATCGATCAAATTATATTATAGTATAGTCGTAATAATAATATGATCGAATATATTGTATAATATGATCGCATTCGCGGTGTGATGTCAAGGAACTGGTCATGCGGTGCGTGATAGCTACGCGAAATCCCCCGTAGATTAACCGTTGAAAATGATTTTCGGTTATCAAGCAACGAATCCTATTGCAGAAACAGAGGACAATAATATTAACAATAATAATGATAATAATAGTTTAATGATGGGCGTACGCGACCAGCCACTGTCGTTATTATTGCTGTAACAGCTCACGGGCCGTAATCAGCGCGGGTGCAAGTGAAACCGAATTATATATTGTCCGCAGTAGCGATAAAAATAAATAATACGATAATACTACTAATATTAGTATTATTATAAAGTAGGTAGGTAGGTAAATAGGTAGGTACGAACGAATGTTAATAATAATGATATGGCCGACGCGGTTGCAGCGGTGTATTCACTATCCATTACCATCGCCGGTAAACATTTGT
Source organism: Rhopalosiphum nymphaeae (assembly GCA_036289425.1). NCBI lineage: Eukaryota > Metazoa > Arthropoda > Insecta > Hemiptera > Aphididae > Rhopalosiphum > Rhopalosiphum nymphaeae. The sequence goes on along the minus strand of JAZAQC010000001.1, from coordinate 4,145,342 downwards.
TATTGTGCGGCGTGCGACCTGCGGAGAATTTTCAATGTTCACCAAATAGCTCCAGCAGCGGTCGAACGCGAGAAACATACCTACTCTGTTCATTGGCGATAATGGACTAGAAGAAACGTGTAATGAAATCGCGCCTACCAGTTTATTTTGTATGGCTGAGCGAGCAATTGTAGACGAAAAATACGATATCGCAGCAGTCATTGAAAAACCTAAAATAACCCGTAAGCAATCTAAATTCTACCCACCTGCTAATCCAAAAAATTAAATAAGATTTATTTTTAAGGGGAATATTTTTAGTTAATAAGATTTACAATTAAAGTACTAATATTTAGTTATTGTTTTTTGACTATCTTATTGAGTACCTAAAACCAAGCGCTTTTCAAAGACCGCAGTTGTTTCACCACATATTATATCAAAGAAATTGTGTTAAGATATGTTCAAAAACAACTACCTATAAAATGAACTACAAGGTGTCTATTACTGTATTAATCAATGCATTTTCCATTACGTATACAGAATGATTTACCGAAAATACTCACTCCATTATTTTTTGAATGATAAAATTAATAAAAATTTTATATTTAGAATTTTAAAATAATCTTTGAACTGCTGAGATTGTAAATTATTTGATTGATATATTTTTTTTTAATTTTAACGTATCAAAATTAGGATGAGTAGCCTTTAATAATTATGTGTTTTGAGGATAAGAGCAATTGTAATAATGGGGTTATAATATTATATAATGGCTATGAAGATTTAAAAATGTTAATAATTAATAATAATCAATCAACATTTATGTCTTGTAAACCTGATTCAATATAACATCTATTTTATATTTTTTATAACCATTTTTAAGGGCTTTTATTCGTAGAATAAATATTTTAATAATTGAAATGCTACTAGTAGGTATTTTGAAGTATACTAAAAGAATTTTGGTAAGTACATCAACATTTTTATAACAACTAAAAATAATTTAAAGAAAAAGTGGGTTCTCATTTAAAGAAACAGCTGTTTGCTTTTTCTCAGAATACTCTTATGTGAAGGGCAAAAATACTCGAGAATTTGAAAGTATGGTCCTTAAGTAGGTATATTTAAAAATGTAAAAAATCAAATTTTAAATAAATTCGTTACTAAAGAAAAACATGGAGATAAGTACTGAGGATGCTTGGTGAATCACTCTTTGTACTGCTGACTCAAAACCATACTCAGAAAATTATAAATACATAATATTTCGTAAAACTGTAATATATTTTGTTACCACCTCGCCTGTATACCTATAGGCTATAATACATATGTTTTGTTTCTTAGCCGTATTATATTTTGATTGCATTACCTTATTATATACTATCGTCCGATAACAATAAACTCTATTGCTCTGTCGAATTTTCGGCAAATATTTAGTTACCAAAAGTAAATATCGTCAATAGTCCTATATGCCACGGCATCGAATCAAAGACAATAAGAACAAAAGAACCAAGCAAGATTTGCAACTTTGTATAAACGGTAAATAAATAATAGCATCAAATACATGTAAACATTGTCAAATGTACGAACTTTTAAACCAAAGATAATTGCGTGCAACAAAAAACTATCGCGTCAAGAACGAACTCGCTGTAATACGTTTAGTAAACGTTTATGATAATATTATGCTGTATAGTAAAACTGTGACGCGAAAATAATGAAATACATTAGCTATTTAGGAAAATATCTATATTATAAACCTACTATACCTATCTTCTTTTTACTTTCTATGCCAACAATTATTAACCTTTTTGAAGTTACGACTGTTTATCGTGTCACCAAGATTTTTAACGACCCTTTTATAATTTTAGCGTTAAAAAGTTGTAACAAATTGTTATGATTATTATTGTTTTAAAATTAAAATTATAAATTATATATACTAACATTTAAAATTTAATTTAATATAAGTTAAATTAAAAAAATTGTCAAGAAAAAAAACTTTAAATTAAATATATTATATTTATACAGTATTTTCAATTTTAACGATCTTAAGAAATGTGTAATAACCTAACCCAACTCTCAGATTGAGAATTGCTGCTTTGTGTCACTACTTCGACTTAAATCTGATCAGATGGAGCGATTTACTAACTTAATAAAAACATTGTCAAAGTTGTTTTATTTTTAATACGTATAGTGGGTGGCATGAAAAAATATATGATTATGAATAACGGTGTAAGTACAAATATCATAAACAAAACTAACAGAAGAGCGTTAATAATATATCATACAATTTTTCCCGTTTCAAGACAAATTTATTTTGAAACCCACGTTTCGGTCTTAATGCCGATACCCGTTGTTAAACGAATCTATAAATATTATGCACATCGAACTTTAGTCAATAAGTTCTCAAACTTATTCTATTATGAATCGAATTTATAGAGTAAACAATATCATTTGGTCAACACTGGCGACACGGTCGGACAGACGAAACTAAGTTAGTATGTAAATGGCTTTAGGAGATTCTGTTGTGAAATGTACGACGCCAAACTCATATAAATTTTCAATTAAATTGTTTTGAGAATCATCCACTCACCGTGTTAGTGCAATCACATTAAATTTCTGAACGCGTTTCATTCGAAATGACCGCCAAATTAAATTTCTATATCAATATTAAATGCACTATAGTGGTTTGAATTGTTTCATCTACTAAAAATCGTAGGAAATGTATACGATGACAATAATACATATTAAATGTAAATAATTAAATATTTTCACAGGATTTTAAAAGGTATATTAATTATTGGCACATTAATTAAAACATTATACAATATAAATTTGGTCAATGAGGTATTTTTTAAAAACCATTTAGATTAGTTGACCCACAAAAAATAAATATATATATAGATTGATGGTTATTGTTTATTAATTATTGCGCTGATAAAATTAAATTGAATACATACTTTGTATATATATATATATATACATAGGTTTAAGTGATAAAAATGGATAATGAATATATGTACGTAAATTTTAGTCATTGTTATGGGTATTGATTGTATAATCAAGTAAGAGATTATATTAGAAAATTACATATTTTAGAAACTATTATTTATTAATTTTTTTTAAAAGATTTTTCTTACTGTGAAAAATCTCAGGAGTTTATTTTAATTTTATTCTTAAGCAAATAAAATATAAATATGTTTTATACCTAAAGGAAATATTACATTATTATCGTATAGTGATTTGTTTTTCATTACGATAATACGACAAAAATATAATAAAATAGGGAATAATAAATTATACACTAAATATTTATGTTATTCATGAATTTCATTGTATACTTATATACATTTTTCAATCTCGTAAGTATCATAATGAGTATTATATTAGTATCCTACCATTATATTAAAATGTGAGAATATTCTGTATTTTGTAAGTCCCATATACAAAGTTTAATGATTTTACCAAAAATATAAGTATATGGGTTTTTCTGAAACTTTTTAAGAATTATTAATTTTTCAATTATGAAAGATAAGTTCTATTTACTTTTTTTTATTAGTGTTCAATTTCCTATCGATAGAGAACTATACACAACTTTTAAAACACTTTTAGTGGTTCAAAAACATTCTTCCGATAAAAATTACATATAATTATTTTAAAACGACTAACTTCATTGCTCTATTCAGTCTTAAGACTTTTCTTCGTGTATAAGTATGAGTCATGACGATCAAAATTATCATAATATTCGTCAACAATCATAAATCATTCAAACAATGGCGTTTATCGTATAGTGAATATATCAAATTACTTAGTTATTCATATACTATGTTAGTAATTTATTTTTGTATTTTTAAACGAGCGATTGTTTTGAATGTTTCTTTTCTTGAATATAACCATGCAGATAGATACAAAACACTATTAGGTTATATAATGCACTTGAATATTTAAATCTAAATAAATACTAAAGCTTACCCGGGTTATATACTTCGCATGGTAAAACAATTGTATCTTTGGTAACGACTTGGTATGTGCTTGGTTTGTTTAAGAACTTGGGAATCTTGTTAGGATCAACTGGTACATACAAATCAGCATTGTCCAATTCTGTAAATATAAGAAAATTATGACAATTAATAAACGATTCATGAACGGTAATATGCTAAATGTTTGATAAAATATCTTTTTACATCAATCCGATTTAAAGAATGAAAATAGTTATAAAATGTTTAGTAAATTTACTTTGCATCTACTGAAACACATTAGTATATTTAATATATATATATATATAGATCAATAATATGTTTTATTATTAACGAAGTTATTATGAGTCATTTGAAATACATTTTTCTCATAAACATTTTTGTTAAATAAATGGAAAATATATTTAGTAAATAAGATTAATTAAAAATAATTTTTTTGATCATTAAATATTCATTTCAAAAACATAAAATAAAAGCATTAAAAATACTTAAATAATCTCCGTAGTTTTTATGAAGAGCTGATGTGGTTGACAATATTTACATAAAGACTTATAATAAACTTATTGAATTTCAATAATTCAAGAAATGTATAAATAACAATTATTATTATCAATAAATATTAGTATCGGAAAACATAATAAAATACAACAAATATTTCGTGATCTAGTATGACAATTTTTGTAAACTATGTTGGATAATTACTTAAAAGTTTTAGACATGCATAAGTTGAAGCGAGAATAATAATCTAAATATTATATTTTAATACTAATGTTTAATAGTTATTATCTCACATGAGGTTTATGATTTTAAATTAATTTATGCTTCTATTAATAATACAGTAATTTGTTGTTTTCACCAAAGAACATCATACAAACAAGGAATTGATAAATAATTTATCGTCATGTCGAACTTTCAAACGAAACGACAAAAATTACTTTTCTACAGTTTTGAATTTTGCATGAGATTAAATGTAGTGTATAAATATACGGCCAAATAATATCTTTGGGTCTCCCGTGGGGACGGCAGAAGCAGTGATCAAATGTGCAACCGATTCCCATGACATATCCTTCGACATTTTATCTCGTAATGGTTCCCTTACTTTGGCGCGCACCAAGACCGTTCAAACGAAAAAAAAAAATGATATTTAAATCGGTCGTTTATCCGTGCCACAGTCAATATAAGTTGCTAGTCTTGTATACGCACACCACTGCATATTGAAGTATTCAAAGAGAAAAGCCTTTTTATATTAACCAGGCAAGAGTAGGTATATAGCGTGTGTAAGCTTTCTGAAATGGAAAAAAGCAAAATGAGATTCTCTTTTTCTTTCTAACCCTTAAGCTCAGTTATCACTAAAAACTAGGGATGCAAGACGCGAAGATTTTCCGAAATAAGTTATCTTTTATCTTACTTCAATGTTTCCTATTTAATAATTATTATTTATTATCATCGTTATTCATATAATTAATTTCAGTATTGATACACAAATGATTGGTTTCGAAAATAAACACAATATATCGATATAAAAAAATAGGTGAATAATGTACAATGTTTAGGTGTATAATATTAATAATACAAAATAAAATAGATTTATTATATATTTTATATAATTACAATGAGGTACAACTTGAATGGTAATTTTATTTAATTTTTGAGAATAAATATACTTGTGATGTCGACGTACAAAATTGTCTTAGCGAAATATTAAAATAAAATACAGTATCTACGTTCTAATAATATATATAGGTACTGGGGATGAAATAAAATATGTGTTAAGAAACGAAAACCTCTAAACGTAAAACGATTATGAGTATTTTACTTTATTACTATACCTGCTCGTTTATTATTGTTGTATAAGTAACTGACAATGATGCGTCCATGACAATATTGGTGTGCAGAAATGTTTTATTTAACTTACAGTCTTGTAAATAACAACACATCGATGATATTTACAGAATTAAATTAAATTCATCTGGTTTTCGTTATCATAAATGGATGTGATATTTAAAAAAGTCAAACGTATTCCAACCATTGTGGTACGACTATGGTAATGTATACCTACGGTTTGCATTCATTTTTCAACATAATCACGGTAATACACTGAACACGGTATTAAAGTGGTTAACGACTCTAAGATGGTTATCATGTTTTTATTTTTTTTTAATTTAATTTTCCCAGTATAATTAATGTTATATAATAAATTATTTATGTTATTTTATGTAACTTATCACGATTTTAATCATAATGATCGTGTATAACTGTATACTTCACTAATTTTAATCTAAAAAAGTGAATATTTTTCGCACCTTGGGTTGGTTACTCAGGACAACTGTATTACAAAAGCGGATGCTACAATACTATCCCATTTTTTCATTGCATTTGAAACCGATTATTATCGTATTCTAAAAAAACGTATCCGAGCGGTGTTGTTTTTGAATTTAATAGTAAATTAATTTGAAATTCCATGTTAATTTTCTTTTTTAATTAAAAAACTGAAGTAGTATATTGTATATTATAATAAGTGAAGATAAAAACATTTGAAAAAATTATTATTATTTTATTGTTTAGAAAAATATATTAAAAATAAAGTAAGAAACTAAATACAAAACTGTTAGTCGATTGATTTTGGATTTGTAATTTTGTTGATAAATTTCAGCGGGTCACAATCAAGTATAGAGCCTGGATCAAACGATACGAAAAATTATATTTGAATATTTGATGAAATAAGATACGTTGCACAGTTAAAAAAAACTGTCTTTTCAATACGATAAAAATCGTTCTAAAATTAGCAGTTTATTTTGTAGCCTCGTGGTACACGTGGCTTATAAAACATAATAAAAATTACTTTTATGACAAAATGTTCATAATGACAATGAATATTTTTTTTCATAAAATAAGATTTTTTTGTTTTTAAGAAGTTCTGAATAATATATATTTTATCATTCATTACAAATTAACAGAAAATTGTACTTATTCATTCTTGTACATTCTAATAATCGTTGAATTTTGCAATTTGTACAATATTTTTAGCGTACAATTAAACTTTATTGTTTAGTAGCTCGAGTGTAAGATATACCACGGATGCTGGAATAAAATATTTAAATGCAATTGATATGTGTTTTAAAAGTTTAATTTTGTTTATGCAGATCAATTTGCAACGAGCCTACTAATTAATAATGTAATTCAATTGACGGTCAAACAATAATAGAGTTTGGACATTGAATTCACAATAAAAACAACAAAAATAATAATAATAAAAAAAACCATTTCCCTTTGGTCGAAAGGTGTTGAGTAACATCACTTTATATGAATTAGCTATAAATAATCGATGTCCAGGTACTTGAATAACAGGAAAATGTCCACTTTTATGGCCATAGACGCATAATAAAAATGAAATTTTTTATTTATAATTTTTTCCCTACACGTCGTATGTAATATTTAAAAACGATGAAGCGTTTGGTGTAAGGGTCGAATGTAACCTTTTAAAAACCCGTTAGAACAGTGCGTGCTCTCCCTTCGCGTTTACCGATTCTGAGCGTCATTGTTGCTGTCGTCCCTCTTGGTATCATAACCCCCTCCATAAAGAGTTTTATGTTACACACTTGCATTACTGTTTTTTTGTCCATTTCGGTACGGTTTCCGTTTGCGTGGTATACAAGACTTTCTCCTTTGGTCCTCGAAACCTTTGCGCATTTTAAATTCATTACGCCGTTGGATGCGCTTCCATGTGCACGGTTGTTATATGATAAATAAATAATACGCTTTGACGCTCTTCAATTGTTTTTATTTTTGTACAATTCTCAACCATTTGAATGCGATATTAAAGTAAGTCGTGTTGAACACTTTTGTCATGCGTACCTATAATACTACGTGAACAATAACGGAATTGCCACACCATAAGAATGGTTTTTAATATGGATTTTTTTTTTTTAAACGTTTTTTTTAGAAAACGATATACCTACCGAATTCATATAGTGAACCGGCATTGAAAGTATTTCGACGAAATAAAATTTGTCGACGTGTCTATGTTGAAATAGTTTGTTTTAAATACAATATGCTTGAAAACGATATTATAGCGTATATAGTGAGAACAAGTCAATGGAGGATATACATATTAGATATCAACGTTGTTAATTGTGTTTGATATTTCGTTACAATATAATATTGATTAATATAAACTCATATATTTTATTGTTTTATTTATATATATTTATTTTAATCGTCCATAGTTTATAGTATTGTAAATATGCCGTACCAAAAAAACAATAACGATAATAATCAATCGATTCATAATTATTTACTGCTTTATAATAATTTTACGGTAGAAAAATGTAATTATTTTGTGGCTTTGTATTCGATGTACTCATCATTCAATATGTCTTATGCTTTAATGTAGAAGAAAAATATAATAAAAAGCAAAAATGATTAATTCTTTTAAAAAGTTGAAAAGCAGATGAATATACAAAAACTAACTGTTGGTCGAATACGCAGATTCTAATACCTCCCTGAGTTACAACAATCCCTTTTAAAAAATAGAGGCTAGAGGCTGTAATACGTTAAATAAAAAAAACATCGTTTGAGTATTATTTTTTGTTTTCATTTTTCATGTATTTTTCCCTTCATCTACACAAGTTAGATTTTGGACATCGTTTGTTAGTCTGGAGTGGGTAGGGTATCAATGACGATGACCAAATTGTTGAAAATGTGTGGTTGAAACCGATCTAATTAGTATTTTTGTGTTTCGAATATGAAATAACCGTTTGACATAATATATTATACATGAAGGAATAAAAAATGTATACCAAACATATTATTATCGAAAAATGAGTATTTTTATAAATTCATATTGTAATAATGGTTATTATATGCATATATTGTTTCTGCTCGTTTATAATATAATGAGTCACAGCTGCTGTACAGGACAGTTATTATTTGACATAATCGAATACAAAATATATACAGACGTGTATGAGGAGGATGATATTTTAAAATGAAATTGTCAAATCTTCCAAATGTACTCCACATGCAAGGTGATATGTTTGGTGAACGTTTAAATTTATATTCTTAATGACCATATATTTGATATTTTATCTGCATTACTTAGGAAATGTCCTGTGGTAAAATAAACTTCTGTTTTTCAAATGAAAATTACCTTTTTTACTGTAAATATGCCTTAATTTTGATGATCCTAATTCAAAATTCAAATTGGTAGTTTTTTAGTTAAATGTTTATATAAAAAGAATAAAAATCCTTAAAAATAGTTTTACAAAAGTATAAAATAGATTAAATATTGGATCTAGTGTTTATTATAATTGTATCATTTTTAAAAAATATAAATGTTCATAGATTAGTATTAATTACCAAAATTTTAAAATAACTATATCGTCTGTTTTTCTCACACATTCCAAACTATTATATTCTTTGTATACAAAATATAATAACTCAAGAACTAAGTACATATTATATTGATCATGGTTGGTCAAAATTTTCAAAAACTTAATCCGCATTTACAATAGGAAGGAAGATGGTCTTTATTTGTGAAACATAAATCTATATCACCACAGAATACTCTTCAAGTCGAACAATAGCATCTTAAATATTATATGATTTTAAAGTATATTTAAAAATTTCAAAAATCAGATTAAACAACTGCAGTTTTAAAGGGAGGGGTAATCATACTTCCATAACTTTGTGCGTACTGTGTATATATTATTATAAATGTAGTCTGGTTGTGGTGTACACGCGATGTATCAACAAATATATCTCGATGGTGTAAAAATATTATGTGCCTACATTTCGACTGATAATAAGGGCTTGTGAGAATGTGTACACTGTAATAACATGTTTATTGTATATAACGTTTGTACAATGCACATATTATATAGTGTATACGAATTCAATTTACTCGTGAAAATCAATACATTTTTACTAATACACATTGCATTGCTTTGAGTGTACTATGTATTTTAAAATGTTTAATGGTATATCATACATACATTTTCAACTATTAAAATTTATACTATGTACCATGGACTGGACTGTCATTCACACATTAAACTGTTACTAATACGTTGCTCGCAATTTATATAAATTTTATAATAAAATAAGAATATTTTTTGTTTTTGAAACAATCTTAAAATTTGCTTGTTGTTTATTAAATATAATACATATATATATATATATGTTTATGAACCAACAGAAATAATTCAATACCCGAAATGGATAAAGATGAATGGTACAGTATATGAAAAACTTATATTTTTAAAGGAAACATTGCTTTTGAAATTCTTGATTAGTATATGATATTTACATTTAAAATTAAAACTGATAATGTGGGTATTTAAAATTTATTATGATTTATGTATTATAAATCTATAATCATACAATTATTTTTACTAAAACTAAAATTCCCTAGTAAACTTAAAATTAAAAATGCACTTCATAAATCATTCTAAACTATTTTTCTTATAACCTTTAGTAATGTATTTATTCAAATTCAAGTTTTTGAAATTTTTAATTTTTAAGTATATTTAAAAGCCGTGGAGGTACTAAAAATATTGAAATACTACAAATATTTGGGATTTTTATATTATTTAAGCATTGTAGCTGTGGCGATACAAACTTAATTTTCTAATAAATACTTCCTTTTTTATTATTGATTGAAAAATAAAATGATAACAACACATTTAAATCCAAATTTAAAATTTATATAATATTTTGTCTAGTCCTAATTTTACAATGTTTACAAATTATAAAATGTTAGCAGAATTTATATTTAAACTATATGGTTATGTATATTTAGTAACATTTTAAGATTATCATACGCCTAATATACTCTACATTAGTTAATAATTTACTATCATCCTAAAAATGTACTATTTCACTATTCCTATCAATTTACAATGAAAATGTTGTTTTAATTTGAAAAAAAAAAGAAATTAAAGGAAAATATAGTGTTGTGTTTATTTGGTATATCATACTGTATATTATTTTTTACTAGTTTATTTCTAAGTTTCAACAATTCGTTTTTAATTATTCAAGAAGAGGACAGTGGAAATAAACTAAAGAAAAAATAAAAACAAAACAATTATTCATTGTTCGAAAAATGTATAAGTAAAAAAATGCAGCTCCTCAAAAAGAACATTTCAGTAATGAAATATTTTATTGTAGTAATATTCTTTTGCGACTAATGATACCTAACACAGAACAAAAACGAGTACGATATATGTGCCTAGATCATATTTATGAGTCACCGCTCACCACTTCTATAAAAGAGCTACTGTATTATTATAACGTTAGTAAGTATACTACATACTATAATTTAATTAAAAACAAATATTTAAATACTTTAATACTACCTAACCTAACCTTATTTTTACAAATACTTTACTAAAATATATCTATGTTATACCAAAGCATATCTTAATATATAAACATTTAGAATATAATTACTAGGTATGTATAAACAGTTAAAAAAAAAAAAGATTTCTCTAAAAGTTAAATTTAGAGATTTTTCAAATCAATATTATGATTATTATATAAATTCACATTCAAATAATATCAATACATTAAATTAGAATTTGTACTTTTTGGTTGAGCATTATACCAAATATTTACCAAAAATAATTTTTTTGATACAATTCAGTTTTTAAATCCGGTTCCGATTTAATTTTTACAATAACACAATAAATTGCTCTTACAAAACGTATTATATATTTATGTGAGCTAAAATTATTTTAAAAGTATTATAAAATCTTACTATAGGATTTTAAATTGAACAAATCATACTGTTGGTACTTTAAAAAGTATTTTTTTTCTTTACAATATGTTTAACATATAATATGAAAAAAACAATTTTTGGTTCATCTTGTTTAAAAATATCTTGACTTATTTTTTTGTGAACTAAAATTCCACTTCAAAACATTATACTGTTCTAAATGTGATGATTTATGGTGGTTTCAAAACGTAAAATAATAATACAATACTGGATTGCGTCGAGGTGAGTGAAACGTAAAGAATGCCCAACACCCAGTTATATAGTTATATCATTTGTATTCTGTCTGAAACTACTATTTAAAAACGTTTTACTGTTACGTATAATATATTATTATTTTTTTAAATTAAATTTATTGTTAATTGACCAAGTGTGAACGTCATTCTAGTTATGAAACCAACCATATTAAAATGTATGACATAAAAAGAAATGTGTATAGTATACATGTACAACACATTTGTCTGTTTAAATAATTTATGACATAAAATACGTTTGTTTTATAGTTGTTTTGATGTATTATATATAATATCACATAGCTAAGTAAAAGTAAATTACAGTTTCACGAGGTTAAAAATATATGTTTAATATGTGTTAGGAAGTCAATAACAAAGTTTATTACAACTATATTATAGTTTGGTTGCAATACTAATTCACGTCTAATTACATAATGAAATAATATTTAAAATTTGTTTAGCAACCATTATGTTTCGAATCATATAAGAACTCACATGATATTACATTTTAATGAATTTTATATTAATTTTATATGATATGATATTATATTGTTATTATTATCGTAATATTTTACTGTGGCTAAATGACTGTGGTACATTGTTAATTATTCTGTCATTAATATAAAATATTAAATTAATTCAAATGAATTGTTATCATTGTAGTACGCAAGATGATAACTTCAGAAATAGCGTATGGATTGTGAAATAGTTGAAGAATTTTTACGGATTCAGTGAAAAGCGTATTATTAATATTAAATATACTTTGCTTCAAAAGGAAATTACGGAGAAAAGTTTTGAAACAAACACTTATAGAAAATCGATTGGAACCTCGTTATGGAATTAATTCCACGTGATGGAATATTCTTTTGGATCGCTCTCAGACAGTAAATCATAATATATCTAATGTATATAGGTATATAGTTTTGAAAACGGTTGGGTATTTATCGACCAATATATTTGCGGAGTACGCGTATCGTGTAAACCGTTTGGAATTAAATTTCACCGCGGGTTTTTGTGTTGTTCAAAAACCGATACGATAGTATATCGTTTTGTATAATACGAACGTCTTGTAAAAGTACAAACACGATCAGAAGTGATCTGACTGATACGATCTGAACCAATGCTGCTGGGACTGGAGGGGAAACGTCTCTCGGATCGCCGATTAAACCGTCGTACGCAACGAGCCCCGTAGAGAATCAATGCCGTCAACGGCGTTTACCGTTATTTCAATATATATCGCAACGCTTCTCCAGATGAGTATAGACAACCCAAAACTAGGGCGCCGTGGAGATAAGATAAACAGCGTAGAGTTTTTGATCTCTAGTCGTATCGATGATTATTATACGGAGATTATTTGTTTTCGTCGAACGATGCTGCAGGCCGCACACCGATTGCATATAATATATAAGAAGTGTCTCGCCATGTCTGTTTTCATGAGTTTCCACTCTGCTGTTTTAATAACATTCCATAATAATAATAGTAATAATAAAAACAACAACAGTAAATGTGTTACTAATCTATAATTTTCTACCTTCTTTGTGATTCAGAGACTTAAAAACCTTGACTATGAACGTAAATGAATGACTTTTTTAGAGAAATAGCCAAACATACGAGTTAATCGACCCGCGGAGAAAACAAATACTTACATTTTTTAAACGTATAAATCAAAAACTTTATTAGATTCCTAAATCTTATACTATAACAAATAAATTGATGGTAAAAAATAAATTTGTTTAGAAAAATATCATCTACTGATAGGAACAGACACATTGTGGTACACTGTATTAATGTTTTCAAGTTTGATTTTAATAAACATAAACTCATCGTAAAGATAAGTTGACAGTGGTCGACAGTCTTCTAGAATAGAGGTCGAGTTTAATGCATTTATTCATGATGATGATGATTTCACAATTTACTTCAAATTTGAAATAATTCACTGTAAATATACTACTCACGTCCTAAGTTGCTAAAGACAAGTAACTTGTGTACGATCGATTCGGACCCAACTTCAGAATCTATTTAAACACGGACTAGCATAAATTATTAACATAGGTAAATTACGTCTGAACATTTTTTTTTTTTGCTAATATAAACTACAAATATTGCAAGCTTGAGCATTATCGTAATTCGTTAATAAGTCAATAAGTTCTAGTTAAGATTGTTTTAACTTATTAACAAAACTTATTAATATTTATTATTTATTTATTAAAAAAGGAAATATTTACAATATGCAGTATAAGATTAATACAATAACAATATAAAATAAATAAAAATAATAGGACAACTTCTTTAGTGAAGAGGAATTTTCTTGATAGTAAAACGGAACAAAAACTAATTTAAAATGTTTAAGAAAACATTTTTTTTTTTAACATTGTAAAACTAATTTAATTAAAAGTACGTGTGCTACGTATCTGTATTTATTATTTGGAAATAACAATAAATCAGTCAGTATTTTATGATTTAATATTTTAGAAGATATTTTTTATCAATTACAGCAATAAATTAAAAACTCATTAAATGTTTATTTCTTCATTTCCAATAAATTTTTCTTTAAATAAGTCATTCTTGTATAGTTTCGTATTTGTCAGACTATTCATAAGAATCTAATTATTAATAATATTTATTGTTGTTACTATTCATTTTTATTACTAAAATTACAGCTTGCCCATAAATATAGTACATTATATATCAATACAACTTTGTGAACGATTAGAATTATTGTAATTAATATGCAAGATTATTACGATTAAACTAATAAAGGAACTATGGGGGATATAGCGAAGATACTTATTAGTCTGGAAATATTAAACACGAATGGGCTAAGGGGATGTAATACCTATAGTAATTTAGAACAGAGGAAAGGAAATTTTAGTGGGTTAATAATATTAAATTTAAAATTAATAATATGACATGGTATAAACGATTTCTATGATGAATTGTTGTTTGAAACAGGTTCTGCATATATTTTTAAATCTAAATTGAGTATACGCATTTGAAACCTAGTTTGTCAGAACTTCGGGAGAAGTTGTCTTGTTTTTGGCCGAAACTCTTAGAAAGGAAAAAATGTTTATAATTGTGGATTAGATGTAACTTGTTAAAGACTTGGGCAGTCTTTATAGTTGACAAGGCGCGGCGTCGAAATATATAACGCGTATGTTCAGTTACTCACACGACTTAGTACATTCTTTGATTAACTGATCCTGGCTGCATTTAACACAGCTCGATACATGAAAATACTATCTATGATTGTGTCCATACGACTGGAACCGCTTATATTGTGTTACATTTTTCTGCGTTTTCAGCTATGACTTTGAAGTTGAGCAATTTTATCCACTTGACTATGTTCAGGTTAGAATCGTTTTTAACAATAAGATTCGCATAAAATAGTGATAGTGGTAATTTATTGGTGTTATAAAGATATTTTCAACATTTAAAATGGATATTAACCTAAATTTTCAGGGCTGTTTCAATCTCATTAATAGGCGTGGAACGATGGAGTTGAAATAATATTTATTAATCCATACATTTTTTATTTTTTTTTTTTGTTAGTTTGTCCGTCATTGTCAATTTGTTATTTAAATTATAGTATATTAATATTAAAACACTTTTTTATGAACACAACAGTTACAATATATTGATAAGTATGACAGGTAAAACGTGTGCTTGAGTTGGAAAATTAAATAAAAATAATTCTTATTCTTCAAATGTAATAAACATTGTTGGTAAAAATTTTTTTTTAAATTTAAAAAGAAAATATAATAAATATAAAATGTATTTAATAAGTGCATTTATTTTTGAATTTTTGATCATATAAAAGAATTTTTTAGGGCAGTATGTTCCATTGCAAGACCTAATTATAATATTATAATAATCATTCAACTGACACGGTCTCTGGAGACGGTCGTAGCGTAGCGGATACCGTTCGGAGGGTTTCGTATCCGTCTCTAGTATATTATTATATCACCACATCGTACCGGTATTTAGACCGCTTCCGGATTTCCCCGACAGTATAATATAGTCGTTTACGTTCTGCAACTGATTGCGATGCGAAATTTGTACGACCGTCATCGTTCGTGTGAAACGGTCGATAAACACGCGTGGACGTTCACTAAACGTTTATACGAAACAAAATTAAACATTGAAATAGATGAATTAATTTAAATTTAAATATAGTTTTTGCTGTGTAATATTATAAAATTAAGAACTATAATATATTACTTTAATCAAAATGTACACAACTTAAATGAATCAGTGAAATTAATTCATAAATATCATCAAATGATTTTATAAAATATTTGAATATTTGAATTTAAAAATATGCAATTTTAAAAATTAGATATTCATGTTATTTTAATTGATTGTTGGTAGGTACCTATATCATGTTTTACTACTTTTTCTATAAAATATATTAAAACCGACATGATTTCTTTTTTCTTTTTTTTTTATAATTTTTGCAATGACATATTTATGTATTATTGTCGTGCATGTATAAATATATATGGACATATATTTCTAAAATCTGTAGAAAAAAAGTAGTCAGAATTCGATTATTCGATGGTTATAAAATATGTTGTATAATCTGGTAACAAATACAGTTAAAATATAATATTTCGATATTTGATTTTATTTAAAAGTATTAACATTCAAAATATATATAGATACGTAAAAAAATCTTAGAATATAATATACTACGTCATAAACACATGGAATGGACATTTTAATATGGACTTTACACGTAAGGTAGATTTGAAATATTTATAAAAAGTGATTTATTTTTATTTTTATAGTTAATTTACAATTGTATGGTTTGTATGACATGTATTTTATATAGTTCATATATACTTTGTTAGAAATATGTTAGAATTCCAATAATGAAACTTAGTCATTGGAATAACATCCTAAACAGTTTAAATACCTACTATTAAACACGTAATTAAATTGCCACCTCACATACTCAATAACGTATTTACATATTGCTTCTTAATGCATTTTCAATAATTTCCTAGTTATTTCTCGTAAAAATGGTTTTTTTTACAACGCTGTGCAATCTGAGATAAATATTTTAAGTAGATTACCATTTCTTAGATTTTTCCCTTAGAACCGTTCGATTATATTTTTATAGTGTATAATATATTTGTATAATGAACGCTACAAAATTATGTAAATATCTATATTTATATTTAAAAATAACTTTGGAAATTGCTAGTTTAAAATTGGTTTAAACATTCTGTGATATAATGTGAGGATAAAAACAGTAAATATTAAATACCAATACATTACTTATGCGCATATTTAATATGACCTTCACCCGTCTGTCCCAAATATCATTGGTTATAGTTGGTATCATAATTGAGTTAGTTTTTTTTTTTGTAGTAGGTGCTTATCTCTTAATATTAAATTATATAAT
This sequence comes from Rhopalosiphum nymphaeae, assembly GCA_036289425.1. NCBI lineage: Eukaryota > Metazoa > Arthropoda > Insecta > Hemiptera > Aphididae > Rhopalosiphum > Rhopalosiphum nymphaeae. The sequence continues at coordinate 4,127,993 of JAZAQC010000001.1, read as the reverse complement.
TTTAGTTATTATAGTAACAAGGCGTTTTATATAGGCGAAATAGGTACACTATAATCTTGTATATTGTGCATTTGTTAAGCAATATTAAAAGTATGTTTTTTTTAAATTTAAAATGTATTTAAGAAACGACTAAACAAGGTAGTATCATAATAAAATTTGTATAAAAAAACAAATATACAGGTTAAATATGTACATACTGGTTGCAATATCCATGCACATATTTAACTATTAATATCAAGGGTTAGCTCGAAACTATGCACTAGTCATGACATTGTAATTTGATTATCCTGGCTCCAACAATACAAAAAATGTTAAGAATCTAATTTGGAAAAACAATGTTATCTTAATTCAGAATATTTTAGTTCGATTAATATTGTATGTGAAGTAGAAAAATGTCCATTTATAGTGAAATTATTAATCTTTACCGTATTATTTTCAGTTTATTGTTCTTTGTAATAACTAGTTCTACATACTCGTGTCGTTTATGCGATGCAAGTGCAATAATTCGAATACTACGGAATAACTACTATAGAAATGTATTTTGGGAATTTCAAAGTCTATAATATTAGTAAGATTACATTACAATGGCATTTGTATTTATTAAATATCATTAACAAACAGAGTAATACACTGTCAATATGTGAGAAAATATAATGAATAGAGTTTTAACAATTTGATGTAGCTAGGTTCAGTTTTAAGCTTAAAATGTATAATTTTGTAGTGAAAATATAACAAATAACGATAAAAAAAGACAGAGTTTAAACTGTATAAAATTGAAAAATTATTTTTAATTAATTGTTTGAATTTGTAAATTATATTTTTACACTACAAAATAATCATGCATCATAATATTGTAATTAAAAACTGAACATCGCAAGCAACACAGCTTATCCAATACATGTGATTTCTACAAAAAAAATGTATGTTTAATTATTAAAAGAGTAAACAAATGGTTTAAAACAAAAATTTATTTTAAAAAATATTTCTTGTTAAAAAAAAAAAAAATAATAAAATAAGAGATTAATAACTTGATTTATTTTGTTTCTATACATATACTCTACAAATATTTATTAGAAATCGTTGCTTAACGTTATAATAGTTAAACAAAACACACCACGCTAAGAAAGGCTTTTTAAATATCCAATTAAGAGTTTTTATAATATTTTTATTATTGTATTTTTAAATGCCTAATAATAACTTTAAACCTTGTCTAAGTTTATTACTTAATATTCCATAATAACTTGCTTAAGTTATTTATTTAATTTTTAGTAATTATTTTTTTTTTTGTTACTGAAGTTAACACACAACATTGAATTAAGAGCATTAATTAAAATATTCGTATGACGTAGTTATAAAAAAATATATATATATACATATATATTATTAAAAACCGCTGGAAACGAATTATAAATTGTTTTTATTCATAATATATAATAAATATAACTCAAAAAAAGTACGATTACAATACGTAATGCGCATAACCGTATAGGTGATAACTGATAACCTTACGAGTCGACAATGCATTACAAAACTTTCTGGAAGCCAACGTTTTCTTTTTGAATATATCATAAAATAAAATAAACAAAGAAAACGGCTGCGATCTGATATGTTTTGAAATTATAATGGCCAGTAAACTGGAACTCAACAAGAAGAAAGTATGAACATCTTCGGAAAAATAATATTATACAGGTACCATTGTCTGGTTTATTTTATTTTGTTTTTCGTTGTTTTTTTTTCTTATCTCCGAATCGAAAACTACGGAAAATAAAACAAACAAGTTTGTGTTGCACAAGTGTACAACTAAATTCCCGAAGAGCTTTGTCTTAGAAAATCACACCATTACGTCAGTATGTATATGGGCTGAGTGTTAAACATTTCCTTACGATTTATTGTTCTCCTCCAAACTTTAAGCCACTTTTCGCGTCTTCCGATGTGTTCCACGTGTGGAGCTACATCCATACGTGATTGTCGTAAAAATGAAATTACCTGAATTGCGAAATTTATCATTCAAGTTATGTTGTCGATAAAAGTTTAAAAATATCTCTTTCGTTGCATAAATAACCGATGGCTTTAAGATACCTTAACGTTTAACAACGCACTTCGTTTTACGTATTTTCGCATTTATACCTAAACCGAAGATGTTTTATTTATCATCACGAGATTAAAATAACGATTAATAAATATATAATAATATTCTGAAATAATCATAAAATGTTGTGTAATTCTTTTCTGAATCATTGCATAATGATATTAAGATAATATAAATTATAATTTTTATCAACACTTGCGTTAAAATATTTTTATTGTTTCTGTAATTTTAGAAAATCTGTATGTTATGAGAGATTGTATTTTAAAATGCATACAATTCTGATTTTTTTACAAATATTTTTTTTTATATAATATAACTCTTTTTACATATATATATATTGTTTAAATATTTTACTTAGCTTAGAGATGTTTTAATAAGTCCAATCGAGTAAATTAATTAAAATCATTTCAGCTGCTGTTTATACAACGTAAATCAAGAATGATAATGTGATGTTCAACATCAATGATATTGTTAACCATTGATCACCATAATATATTAATTAATTTCCAAATAAATTGCGATTTCTGTATATATTTTCTACAAAGAATTTATATGAGGAAAACATATACGCTATTCAGTTATTTCTCAAATGTAATCATTTTATATTAAACTAATGGAACAACGCGATGTAACAAAATAACATAATATGTATTATAATAAAATCTATACGCATTTTGTAGCTTTTGTGGTTTTTACTACACTGTTAACAGTCATTAGACAATGTGTAATACGTACAAGTATATTTTAAATTTCAATATATAAAATCATAAGTTTATTATTGAAATTACTATATTATAATATTATAATTTTCTTTTGAAGTTCTAAACAATAATATGTTATAATATCTACAGAATTAGTGGCGTCATTTGGACCGTGCGGGGTATACATTTGCGTATTTAAAATCCAATATTGTAGTTATTTTTCCCACTTAATTATACATTTATTGGTCTGAATAATTTATAGTGATTTGCGCTTAAGTGGCCTACTCTATACGCCATGCGTATAAAAAACAATTTAAACGACGCCACTGTACAAAATGCTACTTTTAAGTCGTTAATAAAACAATCTAAACAGTTAATCTGGGTAAAATAAGACACAAATTTTTTTTATACACTTGATGTAGGCAACTATTTTATTAGTTATATTAAAATTTAAAAAAAACGCTTGCTAAGTCAGAGATCGGAATGTAAACTTTCTTGATTTCCATTTTTTAAAAATTTATAAATTATATACAATATGTATATATAATGTATTTTATTTTCATTTTTATTTAGTGAGATAGATATCCGAAATTAGAGAGCGGATTTTGTTGTTTGAGTCTTTGTTAGATTCACATTGGCTAGAAAAAGTGCAGTGAAGATTTTCAGAACTTTATCTTTTATAGTTAATCACTACAGAGCTCCAAAAAAAAATTAAAACACATTTTATCGTTTTTTATGTTTTTCAGCTTTATAGCTTTATAGTGAGTTAACAATTGAAGATAAAGTTCTGAAAATCTTCACTGCACTTCTCCTAGTCAATATGAATCTAACAAGACCCCAAATAACAAAATTCGTTCTTTAGTTTCGGTAATCTACCACGCTAAATGAAAATCTAACAAAAATCAACTATTTTTTTGACTGTGAAAAATTAAATAATTTTTTTTTGAAAATTTATAATCTCACATTTTTTATCTACTTGATAATTCTTTTTTAATGAGCTATCAATCAACCTCTTTTTAGCTATTATAGTTTTTGAGAAAAGTTAAAAAATAGAAATGTTGAGACTATCCACGCCGATGTTTTTGTGGATTCAAATCGTTATACCGCTTGGGTGTGAGATCGGTTCTCTCTCATTAATATTTTATGTTAAAGCTAGCTTAATTATCTACCTACTCATTACAACTGAGTTACATTTCTATAATTTTCCTATTTAACATACATTCTCGAAGTTTTAAAAATTCAGATTTTTTTCATTTCAGTTACTATATTTACTTGATTAAAAATCAAGAAAGTAAAATTGATTTGTCCAGGTTTTCCTGATTAAATTTTAAACTCAATTAAACAATTCAACATATTATAACAGTTAAATACGGAGATTTGATACATAAATATTAATAAAAACTTTACAACGTTAAGTTATATTTTGTATAAGTTATTTCAAAGATCAAAGAACGTGATACTGTTGGATGTTTATAATAAAATTTTAATCGATACCAATGGCATTAAAACACAATCAATATCCATTTATCTTATGAGTTTTGTTCAAAATTTAAAATATTTTACAAATTGTTATCTATTTTCTTGACCTAAACGTGGGTAAAGTAAGTAAATATATGACCATCTAACTAATAGACGACTGTTTAATGTTAAATTAATTATTGATTTGTAGTCTTATATATTTGTAATAATTTGATTCATATGTGATTTTATTTTTAAAACATTCAAAAAAAGATATTGTTTTTTATACTTAAATAATAATATTTTATTTCGCGTTGGCCAAATAAAATTAAATAATTGAAAAATAAAGTGAGTTTGGTGGTATTTTATTAACACGATAACGCAACGAATCTAAAATATTTAAGTACCTATATATACCATTAATTATTAAAAATGTATTTGGAATACTAGAATCTAGAGTATATGTTTTTAGTAATTAAACGTTGTAATCAATATATGAACATTATATTGCACAAATGCAGACAAACGTACAGTTTCCATTCAATTCCCAATGAACACCACCATGTGTAGTCGGAAGTATAGACAGTAACGGTGACAAGGCAGACGAAGACGTCGAAGAAAACAACGAATTTCTCTAAAATAATAGAATTGAAAGAAAGTACAAGAATATAAGAGAGAAATCTTATTTTCAGAAAAAAAAAGAAGCGAAAAATGTCAGCACTAATGAGGAATGTCGCTATTTAATTGTAACTGCTAAAAAACTGTTTCTTGTCGAACTTTTAAAGGATATTCTTTTTCGTTTGGTCTTAATAAAAAAGAAAGTGGGTTATGAATTGAATGGACTGATGTCATTTGTTTTATTATTATTATTATTACTATTATTAGTGTTGTTGTTGTTGTTGTTGTTGTACGGGGACAAAAGAATAAAATAGAAAAATAAAAACCTTGTCAGGTAAATTTCGTTAGCCGATCAATGAACCACCGACTAAGAAGACACTCAAACTTCGGGTTGTACTCGAATACACAAAACCCACTATTACGAGAGCTCTCGTGCATACATTTCCAAACAGTGAACATACACATGCGCGTGTGTGCGTCCACGAGCTACTTGATTTATCAATTCGATATTTTATTTTTATTTTTATTTTTTATTGACTCTTCTAAGAATAATCATAATCTTTGAACATTTTTAAACGCGTGCTCACATTCCCGTGTACATTACGACTCTTAGTACATTCAATAAATAATATATCATGATGGATAATAATAAAACTAATTGTTGATAATCGTACGTCGTTTAAATTGTAATGCACTAATATTTATTAGTCCGTTTCTATTTGAATAAAACAACAACTGCGACCGTCCTGGAAAAAATGAAAATAATAAAGTATTGTAATAATGATTTTAATCGCTTAAAACTTGTTGGTTCGCATATAATAGTGTTACTGTAATAAATGTTACATCGTGATTATTTAAATCTGAATTATCACGGCCATTAAGGATTTCAAATGTATTGTGTTAAACCACAGTATATTTTACCACCGTAGTGGTTTTAAAACTCCACGTCCGTAGAAAATGAAAAATTAAATTTAATTAAATTTACGATAATCAAATAAATTCCATTCATGCATCACACTTTTCTCTAATTCCTTTATGCGTAGTTTAATGTATACCTGTGCATGTTATATTATACAATTATTTACGTGTATAGGTACTCAAATGTCCAAAGGGTGTGTCGGACATTTATTACAAAACTTCATGCTAGCACGCGTTTTCGTAGTTAGTATATTAAAAATTAAAAAATACACACACCATCGAGTCATTATATGCGTTATTTCCCAAATACCGAAAATGTCAGACGAAAACATTTTATTGCGGTTCGATTCGACATTTCGGAATACGGAAACGACACAGCAGTACGTATGGGTTATACTCGTGATATTGTATGCATGTGCCTATAATAATGCATAGACTTCGTTATATTATTATAGATTATGTATACGTTTGTATTAATTATTCAACTGCACGAGTTGAGTTCAGGTACTATAGGTATAGGTATAATATCATTACAATATTATTGTTACGGTAAGGTCATGTACGATAAGACATTGAGCCGACATAGTAAGAAGTCTATTTTTGTCTTGATCACAAATTAATTCAGATATGTATCATTAAGAAAAGAAAAAATACATGCTTTGCGTGTGAGCTGTTAATAAATTTGAATTCAAACCTAATGGTTTATATTGCAATGATAAGGCAAAAATAACAGCTAGAATTAAACCACCGAGATATATACCAGATACCTACTTGAAATTACTTGTCGTTTATGTTCTCTACTCCTATATATGAACAAACTTTAAGTATCAATTTTTAACACTACAGCTGGTGTTATCACTATACAGATAGTTCTGTATTAGCATACTTTTGTGGTGCAACTAAACTCTACGCACTGCTCACTGCTTGCAGACTTATCGTCGCAAACTTTGAGTTGCTCGGAATCTCAGCCATTTAATTAATTGTATACCATGAATAATATTTTAAAAGATAAAATCATTTTTTAATAAACCGTTGTTATTATTCTGTGATTACATATTATGAATATTATAATTTTATCGCGGACTCTCATAAATGAACTATCGGCTTAACCCGTTTACGGTTCCATTCAATTAATCATATCGACATTAAAATGTTTACATTATTATTTTCAACAAAACCATTAAAGTTATAATGGTTCCTATGAAAAATAAATATTTGAATATCATTATTCGTGTCCCATTTCATTTCCAAATAATCTCGATTGGCTTGTCAAACATTGTTTTGGTTTTATTTTCACCTTTCTAATTGATTTCTATGCATTAATAATTATGAAAAACGTTTATTCAGTTTAAATATCAGTAAGTTTTTTGTGTTTGACCGTGCATAAACGATTTTTTTATTATCTTTTTTTTTAAATCCTAAAATATTTTACAGCTGCATTGTATTTACGGTGTGCTTATTTATCAGAGGCTCATACAGTTAATTAAAAAAAATGTATATATATATAATATTTTAAATGAGCTATCAGTCCTGATTACACAACATGGTAACTATGTATTTTTTTATTTGACTACACGGTATTTGTAATGGGTACCTACATTTTATTTAAATACTTATTTTTGTTATAATATAGAAGAGCTACATTGTATGTGATTTTAAAAATCGTCAGCTTTCACTTATTATCAAAATATTGCAAGAAATTCCGGCATTTACCGATGTGGATATAGAACTGTCGATAAAAGTGACGCTTCGAAAATTGTGTATAATAGATATTATAAAATGTATAATACACACATGTTGTTCTAAACAAAAAAATACAACTAAGAAAAAAAAACCTTTTCGTAAAAAAACATAGGCTAACATTATTACCGCTTGCTCGACAGTATATAATAATTATAAAAAAAGGCTATTTATAATAATAAATAAAAAAAATAATAATAGTTTTTTTTTTTTTTTACAAAAGTTCTCACTAGTGTGGAATTATAAAAATACATCACAATCGTATTCGTATAATGTAACATAACATCCCGGAAAATGATAAACGGGGGTGGTAAAAAAAAAAAAAAATAAAATAAAATTATAAAAAAAACTAAATAATAATTAAATTCCCTATTGAGCGACAGTCCAGTAATTAAAATGTAACACCAACATACGTGCACAATATTATATATTCATATGTATAACCATTCGCGTGGGCTAGTTAAATTCGTCGGATTTGTGTGTCGGTAGCATCCGGTCCTGCGGTGGGAATATTTCGCAATCGTTGCGGGGGCGCAACGGTGTAAAGAGGGTGTAATAGTGCGACGTTCGGGATGCTGGCGGTAAAGCTTGTGGCAGAGGTGTTGGTGGTGGTGCTGGGGCACAGCAGGAGGTGACGGTTGCGAACTTAAGAGAGGCCAATATGTGTTTCACAGAGATAGTTTTTCCCGGGAGGTACCTATTCGTTTTTACGCGGATGCAAATTACCAGAGCATGAAATGTAGATAATAATATAACACACCGAAGCGCATTTTTCGCTATAATGACGGCCAAGTTTTATTTTTTTTATTTCGTTCCGGATGTGTAATACAAAAGCAAACCAAAAAAAAAAAATATATACACTTACATAATAATATTATTATATAGGTACTATAATAATATCATACACATACGTATAAATGTACAACACGAAATGTACAAACGCAAACAGACTTTACAGGATGATTTGCTGAATTTGCTCAGCTCTTTTTTTCTTCAATAACGCGCAGTTTTTCAAAATCTGGTTTTTTGGAATTTTTTAAATAAATTTAAGGCCTATAGTGATATAACAACGTTATTAATTAATTTTAATCTATCAACAATATTTATGAATATGGTCCAAATATAATAAACACTAGATCCAATATTACAACTGATTTATTTTTTTGTAAATACATTTTTTAATCTTCAGTATAAATATGTCAATAGCTCTAAAATTACTCATACAAATTCGTATTCTGTTAGCTCAAAATTTTTAGAAAAACTATTCGTTAAATAACTTACATTGAACAATTATAGAGTTATCATTTAAAAAGTAGAAGCTTGTATCGACATAGGACAATTTTAAAATAACTGAAAAAATTTCAAGAATTTGAAAGTATGGTCTTTAAGTATACTTAAATATTCCAAAAATGAGAATTTAAATAAATAAATGGGGCTGAACACGAATTTTGAATCACTCTGTATACGATTATTATTACTATAGAGCACAACATACGTATATATAAATATATGTAACCCGAAATGAAGTATGATCAAGTTAATTAGTACTGCATAAACCTAACCTTTTTTTTTTCTCGAGCCGCACATTTTCCCGGTACAACGAGTCGGACTTGATTACACGTTTAATAGATTTTTTATTTTTATTCTGTTGCGGTGGAGAAGGCTGACGGAAAAAATGACAATTGGACGACATAACATAATACGTCACCCACAGTGTATAAAATGCGTTATTGTAAGTAAACGAACGTTTAAAAAATTACGATCAGAGCTTTAGTTTTTCAATTATTTTTCGAGATAATTTTACCACATAATAGTAATATTATGTGTACTCCCACGTTCGTACACGTTTTACGCGACCCATACGAATTTTAATTCAAAATCGCCGTTTACCTGCTGCAACTTTCAAACTCTCGGCATTAGCCGACTGCTGAGTTGTAAATATCTTACCGTAATTTAATAATTTATCGAGTAACTTTGTTGATTCATTGTTAGAATACTCGAGGAGGATGGATACGATATATAGTTACGTAACTCGATAGTTCTTCCTTAAGTAATAACGTTGTAACAAAGACTAATATAATATGTTTTGCGATTGTCGTCTTCAAGAGAGCAATGCGATATTACATAATTATTTTTGTTCAGACTTGTGCGCGATAGGTAGCGGAGGAATGATATCGTTGTAGTCATTGTAGTCATTGTACACAGTCATGGTAACATTATGTTAAATATTATTATTTAATATTTTAAAATACTTCGAATGTTAATTGGATTTAGTTGGTACCTTTGAGAGGTCAAAATTGAAAATTGTCGGTGTTTTTTAAAATAAAAAAAAAGTAGTAATAAAACTGGAATTTTCACACAAAACTAGTTTTTGAAAAATTCGATTTTTTTGTGGTATTACTAGAAAACTGAAAATTGTAGATACTTGAAATGTTTACTAAATTTATTATCTTTTTTTATACATGATAAAATATGTTGATGCTTTTTATACCTATTTATAATATTATATACTTTTGACATTTTTGAATTTGATTTCTATAAATATCGATAAAAAATATTGTGCAGTTGTGCTTGGTCAAAAGTTTTAAAATTTAATATAAGATTCTTCATAAGTAATTTTTATGTTATAATAGACTTGGAAACTTAATTTTTCTTATAGATATTTGAAGTTAAAATTTAGACGAAATTCAATATTTAAACAAAGAAAATAATGTTTTTAAGTAATTTGTTCTATTCAAAAATATTTTTCGTAGAAACTTGAAACTCTTACGTATATTATTATTATATACAATGACATTTTCAATACGCATAAATTAATTTAATAACGTATGATTTTATTTATGTGAAGCTGGGAGACAATCTCCGCTCAGAATCGTTTTTCAATGCAATAATTTATTATTTAATTCAAATTTAATACATCCATTAGTAGTCATACCTACTCAATAAAGATTTACGAGATACAACCCAATTATATAGTATAGCAGAGCGGTTACTTTCTTTTTCTATATTAATTTTCGGCTCATGTTCATCGATCGAGTGTTAGTAATGTTGTTATTGTTATGGGCAGATAGGTGTACTAAAGGTATTGCCGTAGTAGTGTCGTTTCAACATTTTTATCGGACCAATGCTAATTTAGTTAAAACTTACAGAGATACTTTAAAGTCACCCAAAATTTTACCAGCTTCCACAAAAATCTTTGTGGGTAAAACGCCACCTGGACCTCCTCTCTAAATGAAGCTTCCGGGATACATTATCCGAATTATACGATTATTAACTTATAAAAATTTTCTTTTCTAATCAAACGTGTTTCCGGATCGGACGTCAGCCGCTGCAATATCAATTATAACGGTCTTGATCATAACCACCACCTGAACGATATCCGGTTCACGCTGACTGTGTAGGTATTTGCGTATAGAGGAAAACTATTGATGCGATTATGTTTCCGTCGGCGGAGGCGCGCGATCAGTCGCAGGTGAGCGTTATATTGATATAGTTACGGAGTGGGTGGTTGGTTTTTGGGGATGCCGGATAGGGGTTGGCGTGCGCACGTGCTCAATAAAAGTGTCTGTGCACGGGCCCGATATCGTTTAACGTCACGCGCTCTGTCGCGAATTATTAGCCAGATAGAGCCGGATCGAGGCTGAATACGCGGCGGCTATAATTCCAAAATAAGTTGTCCGGGTATTTACGTCGGGTATAAGCAATCTGAAACGACGTAAGTATGTCTGACTTACGAGTGTTTTACCGCCGTTTACGTGACCCGTGCACATTATAATATATTGTTTGTACACACTGGTTCAGCGCACAAGAGTTGCACCAGCTATAATACCTGACTATATTATATTGCACGTGAACCATGCATATAATGTACATTAAATGTATATATTTAAATATATGTTTATCTAGTACACGTCGTAGTTAAATAGTTTATTGTATATTTATTATTATTACTATTATAATTGTTATTTGTATTTTTTGTATTCCACGTAACTTTGCACGGAAATGAGAAAACAAATTGTTCGCTGAGAACTCATCGTAGTTCCTTTTTCCATCCAGTTTATTGAGATAATATACACATGCACGCGCATATATATATATACATATGTGTGTATTATAATTGACGGGGGAAATTAGCGATTGTATTTACTTATAAAAAGTCCAGATCAGAGAACTTTATTAAACAATTTGTTGATTCGGTACAAATGTTTATTCGGTGAGTTAGAAATAGCATCAAACACGACTAACCTACACAGAATGAAATCTCAACTTACAAAGATGGAATAATAATAATATATATGTATAAAAAAAACAACAACATAAAACATGCTTTTTAGCACAACAGTTAGAAAATGTATGATGTTTACCACTAAATAATACTATAATAATAGTCTTTTCCGGCACAAATTCGCAATATTTAGTTCTCATGTCCGTTTCCTTATTGACGGTTGTTTTTTTTTCAGATATTTTACAGAGACAATTTTTGATTGTTCACATATGGTGCCATAGCAGCAAGACAGCCGATGGGAAATAACATCTGAAAAGTCCGTCAGTTCGACCGGGAAGACTAAAAACGTCATATTATTTAATATGTATATGCGCGTTTTGGGAGTTTTCAATGTGTCTAAACGGTCTTAAATATTTTATTGACGACCATGTGTATTTGCGAGGGCTGTAAGTGCTTCGATTGACATTCGAACCCCTCCGATGACAAACACTAGAGAAGTATATGGTTATCTGAACGCACCTCATACATACGTCCTCCGCGTGGCAGTGTACTCTAGCAGACATGTTGATCCGACAGATGACCCTTGAGCCGAGAACAAATATAATATAAAACGGTCCGCCAAATATTGAACCCACACACAGATACATATTAAAATTTTTGCGCGAGTATGATTTGCACTCTACAGTATTGTAATTCAGAAGAACAATACGATGGAAAGATGGGAAGATAGTTAATTAATTAATTTATTAATCACCTTGGAGAGTTAAAAAAAAATTAAATCATAATATATATTACATATTATTTCTTTTATTATTATACTAGAATTGGGATAAAATACTATTTTATGCGTATTTATTGAATAAATCGTTTACAATTTAAAGACAAGTTATACTGTTAATTATAATTATATTTTTGACATAACACGAAATTAAAATATATTTGTTTATATTTAAAATACGAATACTAGCACTTATAAATTCATAATATTATTTAAGAAAATTATGTTTAAATAAAACATGATAAATCAATATTAGATTGATAGGTATCTATATATATTATATCGCGTATTTTAATTTTATCACAAACATCGAGTGCATTTAAAATATATAAGTATAGAATAATTAATATCGTAAATAGTATCAAAGACGTGATCAAGAAGCTACTTTTTGTAACTTAACATTCAACGACAGAGTATTTTATAGATTAAAAAAATGGGCATTAGTTTTTAATTAAAAATTGTTTTCATTCATTAACCATCTAATAAACTTTTATAAAATTTAGTAGGTATTGTGCAATTGAACACGGACTTCACGTCCAAGCCAAATATATTATAAACTTTGCGTTAAAATCCAATATAAAACTAACGTTTAATTATTTTCTTATTTAAACAACCAGCACATTTTTTTAACAAAAAAAAAAATAGTACGTTAAGTAAATTAATAGAATCAACCTGATAAATATAAATTAAAAAAAAAAAAACAACAATAACTATAATTTCGACGATTTACACTAAACTGAGAGAGTTTTATAAATTGACGGAAAAAAGTATGCTTTTAAAAATAATTTTGTAATTCAAACAAAGAATTGAAAAATTCTCCAAATGCACCTAACATAATAAAATTTTATCGGTAGACCGATATTACGATATTAATTTAAAATCCAACAGACATATTTATTGTGATCATGCACAAAATTAAAATATGATGTTAAGGATTTATTTTTATATATTTTGTATAATATATAATTATTTGTTCGTAATGCTATTAACCACATTTTATATAATCATTCCTAAAACCATTTAGATTAATCATAATCTTGTAATTTATATAATATTTTTAAAATATGTTTAAAATGCTAGGTATATGAAATAATTTATATTTCCTTTAAACAATGACATTTATGGTATTACTTGTAAATTGTATACACTGAAAATGGATTTTTAAAACACGTGGATACGATAGTGTATATAAATCCTTGTATTATAAAATTACTGGATCTGACTTTTGTTTAGATTCATTAGGTTGTACAGAAAACCAATTTCGCTCGGGAAGACAAGCAATCTGCAAATTGTATTTTTAGGGGACATATTATGATATACCTGATATTATTGCGAAACGAAATACAAGGTCCCTATGATTTTAATGGGCATTCAGAATTTATAACTTCAAAAAATGTCACAGGAGTTTACAAATTAAAATGTAAAAATACAAATCTGTTCTTATACTTTTTTTTTAATATGCAAAAAAGGATTATAATTTAAGTTAAATAATTAAATATAAATTTATTAATAATTTTAATCAATTGCCTGGTACTGTTAAGAAAAAGTAGGTAACTTGTTATAGACAATATTTTCATATCCTTATCGAATTATAAATTGTTATCATTTCCAGTTAGGCGTTAACATCAAACGCAGTAATATAATAAATTATTCATATTTAAGTTATAAGTGTATGTTATACAATTTGATATATTTAAATATCAATTGAACTTATCGTATCTAAACTATGCAATATATTAAAAATAATCTAAATAGTTGTTAAATATATTTATTTGGTGTTATATAATGATTTTCTGTAACCATAAAAATTAAACCTCTCTATGAACAAACACCGACTTCAATAACGATTTGCTTAAGTACCAAAAATTATCTAAACGGTTTATTTTAAACTTAAAAATATTTAAACACTAGTAATTATTAATTAATGTGTAACCTATACGTAATTAATTCAGTAAAAGTATTATTTAGTATAATCGATTGTTAGTTTATTTTTAGCTCTTCAAATGTGATGTTGAATAAAATAATAATAAAAATTAGTTTTATTCGAAATTAATTTACACAATTTCATGATTTTATTTATAAGAATCATAAACATTAAAATATTATATTGTTGAAATATGTGTTTAATTTCATAAAATAATAATAGCGTAATAATAAGTGTAATTTTTGAAGAATTTCCTCATATATTTTGCGCTTTATTGTGGAAAAGTGATTTACTGGGGGTGATTAATGATATAAATATTTTTAACTTAATATTTCACACTTGGAAACTGTTATTCTTGGTTTTTGTTTTTAAATTGAATTAAATAAAAAAAAACAAAAATATTTTAATCCTTTAAATGCCAATAAAGTATAGGGAGATTGTTATTAAACAAAAATCTAAGAACCACACTGATCGATAATAATTTAATTAATTTATAAAACAGTTTATCAAGCAAAAAAAAAAAAATGATGTAAAAAATGTAACAAGATATTATTATTTTTAATAATATCTATAAAATAGAATAACATGATCAAAATACAAAAATTGAATTGTGTATAAAGTTTATAGATATTGTTTTGAATTTAAATTAATTAAATTGATCAAACATCTATAGTTTAAAATACTTATATTATTTAAGATTACAATGTAAACGAGACAATACGATAATAAAGTTTTATCGGGGTTTTTTAAAATATAGTATATTTAAATAAGAGAGTTCTGAATAAAAATCATTCTTTTTTCTTAATACTATAGTTTGGTGTATTGTTATAATTATCATTACAAAGATAAAATATTAGTCGTTATTACATAAAATACACACTTGAAGCATATATTTATAATAAAAATATGTATTTCTGTTAATTAACTGAAGTAAAATGTAATTATATTTGTTACATACAAAAACTTAATATTTTTACCGAGAAAACAATATCATTTTATTTTGAAACGATATAACATTCTGAATGTATTACAGCGTTTTAAAGATTTATACAATTATTAGAAAATTATAGATGGATTAATGGGGTGTGCAGGGTATGCACTAGGTAGTGACATATGCCCTAAGCAAAAATAAATAATTCTTTACATATGACGCTTTTAGATTTTGAGCGGAGTAAGACATTGTGTATAAATATATGATATAGGTAACTTGACAGTAAGTATTTTTTAATATTTAAATACTAAATACAATTAATAATACAATACAGCAAATATAATAATAACATTTTTATGAGCGGGAGCTGGGGTTAAGATTTCCATAAATTGCACCCTTAAACATGAAGCCTATAAAGGAAATTCGATGTTAAGTATATATTTAATATAATATGTATTTTATATGTTATATATATTGGTATACATTATATTATTATGGTGAATAACTGAGCAAACTATAGAGATAGGAAGGTATCCAGCAATTGTGCCATCAGGCGTGAGTCTTTAATTCTGTTTTAATAAACGACTTGCGGTTAATTTCTCTTTAACCCGAGTGCAAGATTATCGTAAATGATGGGAATGATATAAGAGTTAATAATTGAGTTTTATCAGTGGTTTATCTAGATTAAATTAACGTTATGAGAATAAGTACAATTTTTTTTCATAAATGTCGTATTTACAATATTTATTCTATGGTACAGGAATTATGTAACAATCATTATACACAATTTATATCCCATACAGGTACACAATATTAAAATATTGTGTTTAGTAAACACAATATTTTAACACTGTAGGTAACACTGTTTACAATATTTGGATTTAGACTATTTAGTGGATAGTATATACCCTAATACCCTTAATTTTAGCAGTTAAAGCAAATATTTATTAATTCGATGACATAATATTTTAAATGTTTGAATTCATGATTTTTAAATAAATGAATACATTCTTTTTATATGATAAATTTTAAAGATATTGAAATTTGGTTAATTTTTTCGTTTGAATTTTAAAATAAAGTGTTAGTATTTTTTACTTGTATGTAGGTTATTGTAGTTTAAGAATATGCTAGTGACAATTATTTTTGGTAAATTCTGCTTGTTAATGAAAATAATAATATAGTATATTAGTTATTGTATAAAGTATAAAACATTTTGAAATTCAAACACTTTTTTCTGATTTATATATATATAAATATGTATATGATATATATATGTATGTATACCATAATTTATTGGTATGAAAAAATGTAAGTAGTTAAGACTATCGAGACAATATGACGGATACACAAGATACGATATTACGTCGTATAGTTGTTAGACATGGTTATAAAAAGTTTAAGTTAAGTTTCAACTTAAATATTTTAACGTGATCGGTTTCGTTTGAGGATTATGTAATTGGATCTATTTTCAAGTCTCATTTTTACTACTAATCCCACAACAAACTTTAGAAGACCTCAGTATACAGTATAAATAAAGGCGCTTTTATTATAACACGTCATTATTTTTATTATCAGAATTGTATTGATAATATTTATTTGTTATGAAGTACATGTACAAAGCTTAACGTAGACATGTATATTTAGTTCTTTTCTATACACTACAAAATGTAGGTATCTACTTTGTATACATCCGTGTTTATAATTATCATTTTGCATAATATTGTTAGTTTTTTCCACGCGATCCATATTTATTTACTTAAGTTTTGTATTGATAACATTAAAAGTTATAGGTATTTTCATTTTTTAAAGTACTAATATAACTATCTATTTTGCTGAATCTTAGTAAATATAATACTATATAAAATAAAATATAGGAATTACCCAACAAATAAAAACTTACATATAAAACTTAAAAAATTATATTTTTGTTTTAGGTATTAGGTTCAATTATAAATATTGTAATTACATTATGTAAAACATATAAAATTAAGTAGATAATGAATATAATTATCTTGCGTACCTTACCAAAATGCCTTAATATTTTTTTTTTTTTTTTTAATACATAACCATCATAATAAGCTGTATCTATATATTTATATATTTATAAATATATTTGTATTAAACAATAATATTATTAATTTATCTAAAATAATTAAATGAATATTAATATAATACCATACATTTATAAACTATATTATTATGTTATTCTACTTGTAATTTCGTCAATTATTAAGCGTATAATTCGAAATAGCACACAAGTTACCGATTCACAAATTAGGTAATTATTATTATTAATTTTTTTTTTAATAATTTCATCAATATCGTGATATTTATATCTTTTAAAATAAAAGCTTTATATATGTAATATGACACCTGATAGCTACAAATATCATTTTCATATTTTGTTCTTACATTTTTTAAAAAGTTGATAAACTTAATAATCTATAAACAAAAAAAAGCTGGTATTATAGCATATTGACATGATATAATACATAAACATATATATATATATATATTTTAATTTGTTAGCATAATATGACGATGAAGATTTTATAATCTTCCATCAGTTTCATCAATATGTTTTTGTTAAATTTAATATTGCAGCGTCTTGTAAAGGACTCTTGCTGATAGTGCTACGTCAATCTCTGATATTAGTCAAAAGTGGAGAGAGGTACGTTATAATACTTCTCACTACTACTACTCAGAAACATTCAATTTACTTAAATTTATTCCGGAAGTTGGGAAACTGATTAAGAAACTTTGATTGAATAGAACGATGTTTTAGGTAATGATATATTTTTCAATAATTTGAGTTGGATAAATGATATTCAGTTTTACTAGTTCTACTACAGTTCTACTTATGCGATTAAGAAAACTCAGAGGAACGTTTAATTACTAATAATTTGAACACATTTAACCAAAAAGTTGTAATGAAATTTCGCAAGAATGTAACGACAATAGTCCTTTCTATTTAATTTTTAAATGCACAAAAAAAGCAAAGTTGAGAACTTGACATTTTTCGAAAATCTATTGAAATTCCAAGAAATATATTCAGTACCTTCTTTATTCGAGTCGAAATTGTTATTATATTATATTAATCTCGCATATTATATTATTACATTACAGGTATATTTATAACTAAACTATTAATACAATTTTTACACAATATATATCTCAAAAACCCGGCAACAGCGTACATAGCATACGGCAATATTCCGACGTTAGAAAATATCGTATACAATATAATATATATTAATCGTTATTATTTTTTAATACTTTCAGTGATAAAATAGAACCCAAGAATATAATATACATTTTTTCAACAGAGGTTTAAGCACACGGGTAACTTTTAATTAATTTTTTTTTTGTTAACTGTTGTTGTTTTATATTAGGTTTCGCGTCGTGCCGTTGTCCCTCGTACGTATTATTTTTTAATTAAACCTATATCATTTGGAGATTAGCGTTCGTTCGGACCAAGGGGGTTAACTGTGTACACGAAGACGTGTTAGAACGACAGCGGCCAAATGGATTGCGATCGGTACGGAGACGTATATAATAGCACGTGTAGGGCTATATTCGTTGTCAGCACCTATTGTCCGCGCTTTGTCTGGCCGCTAACCTACTGATTCGGAGTAGTTCAAACAGCGAGAGCACACGTCCCGATGCTCTGACATATAATTCATACCGGATGTGTTTCAAAACATGAACGTTTTTCTGTTTTTGAGTAAAATATAAAAAAATAAATCATTCTTTAAAAATATTTTTATCTGAGATCATGAAAATAATATTTTACTATTTGTAATATGTTATTGCATTTATATTTTATGCACAAGCAGGAAAATCAATTAAAATAATTAAATTGCATTATTCGATTTAAATCATCATTAAGTAATAAAATAATAAGTAGTTGAATAATAAGTTATATTATAAGTAAATTACTATAATTATAATAATACAGATACATCATTTAACTCTAAAATTTTATAGTTGATATGAAAAAATAACTCTGACTAAATTAAAAATAAGTTATTTAATGTTTTCATTTAAACGACTGTGTCAGCTAAATGATTAAATTAAGAGATATTTGAAATATTAAAACCACTGTATGCAATTCAAATAACAAAAAAACAAAAAACATATTAATTAGTTAATAATATTTATATGTATATTTATTATGAAATTTAAATATTTTATTAACAACAGTTGAATGTATGTGGTATATACATTCAAAACGATTTAAACTTAAAGCACATATAAATTTTTTTTTAATAATTGGGAAAATTTAATCTCTAAAACAAAGGATATTCTTTAACTAGTTAAGTTATTAAATTAATTAGAAAGTTAACCAACTAGTTAAGATAAGAAGTTTAAAAATTAACATTTTAACTTTGCTTTGACTTTTAAACTAGGTAGTTAATGGTAATCTTTGTTAGTAGATATAGTAGAAGTGATGACATAAATTAAAAATAAATTAATATCTAAAACTATATACTAAAAATACGATAAGTGTTATCTAATATTTTGCGCATCTATAATAATTGTAGCACCATTTTAAGAAAATAAAAATCGAAAATCTTATTTCTTTGTGTCAATAAATTGTATGCAGAAATATTATAATTTACGGTATTATTATTATTATTATGTAGACGGTAAATTAATATTCGAGTTCGTTCGATACAAATGTATTTCTGTATGAGTGTATGACTATTGCTGATACTATGTAAACAGATTTTTGTGAACAAAAAGTACACATAATAATAAATAATACTATTGTAAGAACGGTGATTAAACAGATGACTACTGACCATCATATAATGATTCATCATTATTTTTCTCGTAGATTTAATAAACACGGTGTACGTGTAGAATTAGACTCGCTGTCATCTTGGTTTTTTTAAGCTAAGAAACGTGAGACGTCTAATTTGCACGCAACGCAAATGAAGCAATTGAACCTAAAGCTCTCAAAAATAATAAAAGGGAAGTATTATGCAAATGTAGAAATCACGTCTTCTCGTCGAAATACGCGTTGTTCATTGTTATTCTCAGTATAATAAACATAAAAATAATTTATTTATCAAGGCGCGCGCAATTTATGTAATATTTTCTACTTGCTTTTAGTTTAATAAATTCGACTATGCCTATGCGCCATATTATAATATGAGTTCATACTTATATACAATCACAATGTATTTAATATATTTATTTTAGTAATAATTATTAGCTTAATAAATTTTAATTTACAATGCGTCTAATTGACAATATTTTAATTAGTTGACCATATGCAATTGTTAGACGTATTTTATTGCCATTGAAAAAGTTTCGTATTAGTTCGAACAATCCAGTTCTATATTATAAACTAACATCATTATAACAATACGAACGAAATAGAAAAATTATGTTTTTGTTGTTATTGTTGTAATTATGTACAGTCCAGCAGTTACTATATATAATAAATTGCCGAGCGAACGTATCTATTATCATTAAAGTTACGGTAGTGGCGAATCTAATAACTTAGACGACAAATGAACGATAAGCCAAAACATTATCATGAATTATTGTGGTAATAATCCACCGGCTGTTTTTGAGCACCGGCAAAACATGGCGGTGGTGATTCGAGATCGTTAGAGGTTAGAGCACATTTAAATATAAGTAAAATAAATATAATATATATAAACATACCTATTACATATATAGGTACTGTAAATTGAAAATACATTTTGTATGAATGATATTTTTCATTTTCAGAAAAGAATAAGCGTGATATATATATATAATATATATTATACATATATTATTCATTTATGCGAGATGATTTTAAATTTCATTGGTTAATCGATCGTCTCCAGCTTTTTTGGGTTTGAGTTATTGTAACAACTCTAGTAAGAAGAATTTATTGAACATAATATTTATTGAACATAGTATTCAATACTATACTATGACGTTATCGGTTTTAACAAAATATTTGTCAAATAATATTATATTGTGTTTTAAGTATTTGTATTAAAAATTTACAAAGACTTCACAGACAAGTGAACAATATAAAGTTCTTTTTTTCTAAAGCAAATTAAGAGTATCTGATTAAACTTTAAAAGCAGTAAAGTGAATATTTTTAATGACTTATAGAATGTTAGTTAATGCACTTTTTAGGAAGTTAAGTTTTTCAAAATAACTTTTGTTTTATTATCAGAAAATTACAAATATAGAATTATTGCAATACTCTATAATACTGAATGATTAATTATTACAACACCGCAACATACTATATTTAATATTATTTAACCTAAATTATGTTTATTTTGATCCATTTATATCAAAACTACAATTTGTGACTAGAATTTCAAGATTTAATTTATATATTGACATTATATAAGAGTTAATTTAAAAAAAAAAATGAATTAACTTAGAATCTAATTTAGTACAGTTAAAATGTCAGTAAGTTAACATAATTAACATTGAAAAAAAACATTGGAAAGACATATCCGACGTGTATATAAGTACATTCATACCTAAACAGATCTGAATTTCTACTATATTATAAAATCGTTTACCACCTTAAACCTCATGACATAAAACTCGAGCTACATATTTTAATACTCTTTAATTCTATATTAAATTGATTAAGCTAGATTTTTATGAGAAATTAGAAATGGTTATTTTATGTTTAGGCATGAGCCAAAAAATATGAAAAATTCTAACAAATATATACCCTGTAAATCCCGTATAACTTGTAGCAATTACACGTATTTCATTTACAAAATATTATAACTATAATATAAATGAATAGGGAATATATTAATCATAAGATAGAACTACATTTATTGACTAGAACAAATACAACGGAACACCCATTGTACATACCAACAGAGATGTCAACAGTGGAGTGTAATTTAACTTCTATACAATTTAAGAATTCACGTAGTACTTGGTTTGTTGGTAAAACGTTTTTTTTTTTTTATTATTGTTAGTATATCAGGTTGCCCCCTTCCCCCTAGCTGCAGTAAAATTAGTTTGTTATTAAACGTATACTTTTGTACATTAAAAAAATATATTCTTCAACAATGTCCAAAGTATTTTCCCTGAAGGAATAATTATGAAAAAATATAAACCCTTTATCTGTTTAATTTCAACGTAATAACGAGCTAAGTATTTATTTATTTATTTTTTTTTTTTTTTGTTATTGAAGCGTGGTTTTGCCATTGGGTGAGCTAAGTATATTCATTAATTACTAGATAAACATAAATTACTTTACCAAAAACAAGTCAAGAACCACATTGGTAATGAAATGGTCTTAAAGTAAAACAACTATATTTATTGTTATATAATAATACTTTATAGGTATCTATATCATCTGTCGTCACGTTAACACTATCTCATGGGATAATTTCAGTATTTCGACTAATTTTCCAACAGGCGGAGTGAGAAGGAAGTGATATTAAAATTAGAATATTGGAACAAACAGATAATAAAAATTAATATTTGTTGAAACACATTCTTGAAATAAGGTTAAATACATCTTATTATAACAAATATATTTTATATCACTGTGCTTATCATGGTTATAAAATATGAATATTATTGTTTATTAGAATGAATAATACATTTTATTAAAAATATTATGTAAAGCGTGTTAATGCATCGAAAAAAAGAATATATTTTTTATTTTTGTATTATGTGTGTCTGTATAAATAATAAATCCTTACATATAATACATAAACTATGCAATATAATGTTCGATGCTAAACCTATTTGTCGTTGGTTTTTGAAACAATATTCTTTTTCTCTGCAGATTAAGTAAGGGATATGCATAATATTTTAAATTGCTATATACATATATATATACTGTATATATATTATATGTATGTGCGTGTGTGTGTGTGTGTGTGTGTGTGTGTTTATGAACTTTTTGTATTTTATATGTTATACACATAAACATTTCCTAAGGCTCCAAGTGGCACCATTCACCTTCAATCTATATATAAGTTGCAGAGACTTAAGTCGATTTTTTTGATTAATATATTTTTTTTTTTTTAATTAAATTTTTTCTTTTACTCTGTACTACCATCATTTGAGTTGTGAATTAGACTCTTTAGATCAATAAAGTAACAACGATATTTAAAAGTTCGTAATCAGAGGATCATTCTTTACTTCTTGTTTGCCTAAGATAAGGAATACAGAATCAGAATGGAATTCCCTTTATTCGTAAACATAATTAAAGACTAGTTATGAAACGCCCAGAAAAAGAAACTTTTTAAGTACTTCTAATTAAGAAAAGAAAAGTTTTCTCTCGACAATTTAACCTTCAAACTTATTTGGTGGTAAGTAAACACATACATATACGATAATAGTTATCACCTTTATACCGAGCATTTAGACCGTAAATTTCATCAAAGGACATCAAAACTTATCATAAACAATAACATATTACGCACATAGTACTCAGATAAATTAAGCAGTGTTGTCTTTTCTTTTTATTTTGAAAATTTATCAATTTAAAACACTCAACTTAATTATGTAATAAATATGTAACTATATAAAATGAAAAACTGTTATCAATAATAAACAATAACAAAATATGAGTACTATAGTACCTATTTGTACAATAAAATAAACGTTTATATATGTCTGTATATTGATACTATAGCGATATATTTTCAAATGTAGATGTCGAGTATGATCGATTTTTAGATATTCGAGTACTCTATGTAATACGCTAAAAAAAAAATATATAACAATGAAAATGTCCATATTGTTTGTTAGAATTTATAAAATAGGAAAATATTATGTTTAAAAAATGTTTAGTAGACCCAGAAACTCGATATGATAAATAAAAAAAAAATAAAATCAAACATATCTGAAATATTAGTTTATTTTCTCAACATGTATATATTTAAATGCTGAAAAAATGTTTGGACCAAAATAGTTCCGTCAAAATTAATGCAGACCGTCATTACTCATACGTTATTATTGCTTTGTTATTATTTGATTATACAATATACTGTTATATATTATAATTAATATTATATTTATGCATATTTGTGTTATATTATGCGTAATTTACCGTATACAGTATAAGTACCAGTAGAACTAGTCAATATTAAATCATATCTGGTATCAAATAAAACATATGGAGTCGATATAAAATTAGATTAAAAGTAGAAGTGATTATTTCTTTGGTTGGTGAACGTAACATTTATTTTTTTATAAAATAGTGCTTTAGAGGCAAGGTTTATTATGACTCTGTACAAAAAAAAAAATAATGATTTAAACTAATTGATTATTATTCGATAATAATACAAATTATATGTTTGGTCTTAAGATAATACTATGTATTTATAAGAATTAGTTTCTTTGCTATTATCTATAGAATGATTCACTAAACAAACTTATCTACATTTTTTAATTTAATAATAAATGTATTCAAATTATATTAATTTTAATTATATTTTACTTATATTAGTACTGCTTGAGAAATCCTAGAACGGTACTAACTTCTATATATATTTTTTTTTAAATAAGAACTTCAATTTTTACTATATTATTGATATACCTAATCTAAAATTCTAACGATTATTCGTTCAATGTTTCTAGTCATCATTATGAGTCGTAAAACAAAAATTATAGTATGTTTTTTAATATCAGGTATATTTTACTAAATTTATTAGTTGAACTTATGTTGTTTAAGTAAACTAATATTTTAATTTATAACTCTTTACGCATGTGTTTTGCACATTGTGTGAAAATTTCAATTTTCTTTCTTAGGTATTGCATATGACAGTGATACTAATATAATTCATTATATTAATTAAATATATAAAAACAAATTCAAACTGCTCTTTAATTTTTAACTTATTTTACGCATTATTATTCAAAAAAATATTGTAAAATTGAACTATTTTTAGTTGGAATTATTTTGTACTAACTAATTGTAACATTATATTGTATAATACAATATAGATAGTAAACTGCAAAAATCTTACTCTTTTTCTAAAATATTGCTTAAACTGAAACGAAAAAAAAATATAACACCTATATATTATACAAACTACAATAAAACCGATAACGTACATTAACCTAACTGCGATAAATTGTTTCAATCAAGAGTCATACATTAGGAGTTGTCACCGATTTAAAAGTGCATTTATAAAAGCAATTTTTTTCAAAAACAAACGAAAGTATATTATTACATAAACTATTAGTAAGTTTTTATGTAATTAGTTCATATATAGTAAATTTTAGTTTTTTTAATTCGTGTATTATTTTTTTTTTTTTAATAAGCAACAAGATAACCAATTATTGAAAAATGCAAGTAACTTTATTGACAGAATAAGTAATAAAATTGAATTTTATTTTAAAATGTTGTAATTACTTTAAAGTTTAAATTTATGACACGATCAACTATATTATATATGTATTTAGTATTATTCGATTAATTGATGCATTCTATAATTTTGCAGGTAACAACTTTTAATTTACATCATATATGAATTATGATAGTAAAATCATTTTTTTTATGACATACTAATAATTAGTTTCTCATTTTTTTAAATAAATGTTAACAGTTTTTATAACATTGCTCGTGTATCAAAAATAATCGCATTAGTATAGTGTACCTTAATGGTTTATTTTAACTTCTATGCTTAATTTTATTCATTAATTTACTGTTGCAGTTTACATGTTGACTTTAAGGTAAAGGTTAATTTTGTCATGGTCAACAGTTACATTTAAAGGATTACACCTGTACAAACGGAACTGTCAAACATTGTACAATTTCCCCGGTCGATTTTTCAATTGTACAATCGTATTGTATTTTTATATAATCACTCGAAATGTGGTACTGGAAATATATTAATTTAAGAACGAAACTCCTTGCGGCCAACCGAATAATAGAATTTATTATATTTTCAACTGTCAATGCGACTGCATGAGCAAATAAGGTAAATTTAAATTTAAAAAAGGGAGAAAACCTAGAGACACGTTTGCATAATATCTGCAACTGACAGGGAAGTTTTAGCGGATTTGCTGAATCCTTACCACCGCATCATGCAAGTAGTACAATCGTTCAGCGCAGACGAAAATTCTCTTGTCATTATCCATTCACCAGTCTAACGCAATCTTGAGTCTTTTAAATATACACCCGCTGGGAAGATTCCAACGGGGTATTTATATTTATGTATTTATTTATTTATTTATTCATTATTATTTATTTTTTAATTCAATTACGACGAATTTGGACTCTGCGCTGAATAATATGAGCATGCTATTACTAAAAGTAATATGTTAAATTTTATTTCTGGTAAATAAAATTATAATCTCGTAACATAGTAATATACGACTTATGATAATATTTAATTTGCATATTAAAAATCTATCATCAATTACACAATCTAATTACAAAATATTATTTAAGACGTTTTAATATTGTTTATATCACAATGTCAATCTATTCTATTAATTGAATTATACTTTTATCAAACAAAGTATTATCAGTTAAATTATTGTTTTTTTAAAGCTTTTAAAAAAAAAAAAAAACTGTTTGCTTTAAACTGTCAAGTATGTTAGTCCATGAATTTGGTTAAATTAATAATTTGATGTTATAGATTTACTACTTTAATATTATAGCGTGAAGGAATTTTCACGCTATTAAGCTGTAGGGTAACGTAAATTCAGAAAGTCATAATTTTTAGATCCATACAATTCGATAATGAGATATTATGTAATGTACTATATAATAATAGTATACATCTACTGACTCCGATCAAAAACAAAATTAACTATAAATATTCGGCTCATATTAAATTATATTTGTACATTTCCTATATAAGTATTTAAAATAAAATACCATTAAACATCGGAAATGGTTTTAAAAACGTATTAAATGTTTAATATACGCATATATTATAGTATCGTAGATTAAACATTTCATAGTGTGCATACATTTCATACTTGTCTTATAAGTCAGTGCTTCTCAATTTTTTTTTGTCATTGAGCCCCCTAAATTTAATGTAAAACTGTCAAGGCTCCTTTAATCAAAAACATTAATTCTATTATAGCCTAGCAGAATTAGGTTAGGTATATATTATATATTCCACGGCCCACCAGTCATATAGCCATAGCCACCCTTCCAGTTTGAGAAGCACTGTTATAACTATCGTTTAATATTAATATATTATTGTTTTTTAATTATTAATTACGCGTAGTTATTACGTGGCTTGCCTTGTGATACCTAATAATAAGGTGGTTGAAAATAAATACTAGTTTAATGATGTATGTGTCAGTTCATGGTTACGTGTTATAACCTGACCATTATCTTTTTCGTATTTTGTGACGGTTTAATGATAAGTGAGTGTATCAAAATAAGAAATAGATCACTTAGCGTCTAAAGGATTTGAATTTCTTTGAAAAGTAATTTTGGGCGTACCGGTAAAGAAAATATACGTGTGAAAATACACTTAAAAAATGTTATTTATACGGAATTTATAACTGATTTATATAATATTATTATGTCGTATTGTTGTATTGTCGTATTGATAATAAATTATAATAACAAAACATAAATATAGATAGTGGGTGCATTAAATAATTTATAGAATTTAAACGCGAAAAGAAAATATTTAAATTTAAATATTTTCGTTGTAGATGTAACAACAGTAATAAATTAAGTATTTAAGAGAGAATAGTTATGATTTGAATAAAATCAAACTGACTTACAATAAATCAGAGTTGCCAAAAAGGGTTGTTATAGAATGTTTAATTAAAAAGTTAGTCATTGGAGCTAATTTTTAATAGGTATATCTTTATATTAATTTTTATTAAACTATGTTTTATACTATTTAAAATTTATATTATAAAACATAATAGAACATAATAATATGAGTACTAATATATATATTTTAAAATAAACAAATATGTGTTTATTCTTTAACATTTATCTTAACGAGTATTGAATAATAATAATAATACGTTATTTTATCGTAAGTATCTATCTTACTTATTAATCAAAAATGCAATATATGCATACGTAATAAACTTATTAATAATGAGATGAATTCAGTGTCGAGCAGTGTTTTTCTGTATTTAGCAATATTTCAATTTATTATTTGTGTATACCTGCAGTTCAATTAGTTCATACCATAGGCATATAATTATAATAATGTACTCTTGTTATATGCAGAATTGAATCTATTTATTATTTGTATTATTGTATTAATGTTTATGATTTAGTTATAATATAATATGATGATGATATTATATTATAAATGTTTCTTAAAATTTACTTTATCCATTTCGAGTAGGTACCTTTGGAGTAATTTCAAAGATATTTACATAAACATTCCATCCGTCTTTGTTCTTTGATTGTATACGTGGGATTCTCAGAGGGAACGTACGTTTTGCTCAAAAGTTGTGGCCGAACCGAAACCCTTAAAGGCATATACGCGGAAACTCTTTACATAGTTGATGGCATGAATATTAAAAAAAAAAAAAAGAGAGAGAAAAACATAACGTTCTGTTACATTATTATTATTGTGTTACCCGAGTCGACATAACATGGAACAAGCAATTATGACGTAATAATATATACGAGAATAATAATATCATTCGCGACGTTACTACTCACAAACTATCTATTTCGAAAAATAACAGTAACAATATTTATATTGAACTCTATTTACACATTAAAAGCGATATCATGGATGATATATTTAGAAATTGGGTTCATTCATTACTGAGATACTATCAGGATTACATCGAGTTTTATACTGACGGATCTAACACGACTGAAGTCGGTAAATTTCAACAATAAAAATAAAGATGTTCAAACTCTCTGATTTTTCATGCATTAGAAATAATTAAGGAAATAAAATAGGAAATGCCCTCGTACTAAGCGAGCAATATACACCAACCCAACACCATATCCAGAATAATATACTATCAAATTTATTTCCTTAATATTTTAATAATTAAAACGCTAAATTAATATGTTGATACGTATCTATGTTGGAATTCTTACCAACGAGATAACTGTCATTTAGGCCAAAAGAGTCATAAATTCATCCTGAGCTCAAATCTGTTCTTTAATCGACAACAAGGGAGCTGTACGGTAGCTGACACTACAACAGTGGCAAAAAACGTTGATCGTCTCTACACAACTCAATTAATTAAAACTATTGATAAACCCTTAACCAACATTCATTACTAAAAGACATCATATTGTAATTATAAACAGACTAAGAATTCGATATACTTGGCTAACTCATGGCTACCTCACGAGGCATGAAGACCAGGTCTGCTTAACTTATGAGAAAGCTTTAACCATATAAAATATGTCCAACCATACTGCAGTCAAAATTATGCAGCTACCAGAACAAATCTAAATATACCCGAACATCTTCACGAATCACTGGGACTTGACAAAGAAAACACCGTTAAAATCATCCAATTCTTAAAAATAACTAAATTGTGTAATTCTATCTAACATTTTTTTTCTCTTTTATCATTTATATACCTCAAAATTTCTATTGTAAATATTGTAAGCCAATAACCCGAGTAGTTGAAGTTCTAATAAATAATAAAAAATAAAAAAATAAAAATATCTATATAATATAATAAATAATAATATTAAACGAATTGTAATATCAGTAAAATCGCATATTCATGGACACGAATACACGATAATATCGTATCGACGTGATTCATCGTGGAAAATACTTTCAATCTATCTCACCCCCTCTCTCTCTCTTTATATATATATATATATTATATGTGTGTACACGGATTTTAAATTGATTACTTTTGAAATGCTTTTGCATCATATTTATATAGGTGATGCGCATACCTGTCGTTCGTGTTTCGAACCGATAAAGGGCACGTGTTGTAGACATGTGGGAGAAACGTATAGGAATTGGCGAACGTGTGCGCGCCGAGAACATTACACTATTACGTAAAATCCGGCGATATTGGAGCGTTCGCTCTGAATGCACTGCTATGGCTTAATGCGGCAGAGCCCATTATATATTATTATTATATAATATTGTGAACTCGGGGTTTCGGCACTGTCGATTGCCGAGGGATATGATAAAAAGATTTCCAGAAACCCAGTCATCTCGCGGGGCGCACACAGTCGTCGGCTGCAGTAATACGCGGGTCCCGTTATATAATTACACACTCCCCCCATTACGCCCACATGCACACACACGATCGCTCGCACACTGGTAAGTACTCTCTCAAAGCCAATTTGTCTCGGCGAGGAAGTACCCGTCCTCTCGGCGCCAAATCACCCTCCATATACCGACCACCACACGCGAACCGAGTTTCACAACATAATCCGCATTCGGCGCTAACGCACACATACACGCCAGCACAACGACATAGACACACATTGCCCGACACGCACACGATACCCGCACGGTGTAAACGGTTTTATTATGAATTGTATATTATGTGATATAAAAGCACGGTGATTATAAGCACGCGGGTACCATTGCCGGGCGCTAAGTTCGCCAGGCGCGAATTCGTTTGCGTTTAGTCGGATGTCGATTTTTTGCCCGCCACTGCACACAATGTTGGGTCGTATATTACAATCACTACACGCGGACGACACCACAAACGGCTCATAAAATATAATACGTATTATTATTCTCCGGTACTGTAATAATATTATAATACGGTACAGTTATTAACACTTGTTTCGTCATAGAAAACACAGGGAAACTATACCCGCCGATACTGTGCAATGATATTTAATTCATTCAGCAGGATTTTCTAAATTCAGCCAGTGTTAACGATTTCAAAATAATTTCTTTTTCAGTTCAATATTTAAAAATTTGCCAATATACACTATAATATGATGATAAATGATGATATTATAGTAATAATATTGAAAAAGAATCAATGTTTAAATATATTTTTACAAATACTCATATACTTTATAATATTCTACGAAGGTATAGGGTGATTTTCCAACAATACTTATTCGCATTTTTTGAATATTTATTTATACTTAAATAAATAAAGAACTATCAATACAAATTGATCTCTTTTGTTTTTTTTTTTAGATAAGAAATAATCTTTTTACACAAAATCATAACGAGAAAGAAGTTTTTATCGCCACAAAATACTCCTTAAATTGGATAAATTAATTATTGAAATATGTTAAAGAAATGTTTTAAGTGAATCAAAAAGTATAATTTAATTTTTGTTAAGTTGTATATGTATATATATTATGTATTTATAAATAATAGAATTTTACCTGGATGTGATATTTGTTAACCGTAGATTAAAATATAGATAGAAAATCTTAGTTTCCAAGTATCAACTGAAATAACTAAGGAACCTCAAATTAAATGAACCTTATTCAACTATATACGTATAATTATTAAATAACAAAGAATGGAATTATATTTTAATTAGCTCAATTAAGATTTTGTGAAGAAATGTATGTTATGTTTTATTATTTATATCTAAAAAAAAAAAAAAAAAAATTGATTCGATAATATAATATGAAAGTTCGCATTTTAACCCCCATTTTCAAATATTATAAATCTATAAATAACAACAATGTTTAATAGTTAAGACAAAGGAGAAGAGTTATATAATGACATTAAAAGTTAAAACTGTATAAACTGTGAGCATAAAACAAATAAATTCAGTCAACTCAGGCTAAAATTTGCTGGTAAAAAAAAGAAGAAACAAAAATTATAAACTTTAAGAGTTTAAAAATACATATTATTTAGGTCATTTATTTAAACGCTGCAGTACACTTGAATTATTATTTTAAGAAAGTTTGACGCACAATAAACGTGCAGTATCGCGGCGCCAGAACTTTTAACCCGACGACTATTCGGCAGGTCAATCATTTTTATAGGAAGCACATGGTTTCTTTGATTACGTATTGTATAATGTATAATTATTATAATTTATAACAACCTAGGGTGGCTGTATGTACGTAAAAGAATCAAAACAACCAAATAGATGCGGTATAGGGATAGGATAGTCAAATAAAAAACGTATTAGACAATTTTACACGATATTAATTTATGTTGAACGACGACCGGTAAAGTAGGTTAATTTTGCCGTCTAGACTCGAAATGAATAAAGTGATAAGAGTCTAATGTTCAGTCAAGTTCAGTAATTAACATAAAACCATAAAACACTGAGCATGTATAAATCTATAAAATATGTACTTAACAGATAACGTAACAAATATTTAATAGGTCGCTGGGCATAGCTATCTTAGAAGTAATTTTTAGCTCTATTTTCGTGGAAAACACAACCAAAATCTAATTCCTTCTATTGCAATTTTATAACTTTTTATGATTTTGAGTTTGTGTATTCGATATTTTTCAATGTATATACTTAATTTATCATAATACTCGGTGAAATAAAAACTAATGTGTGTATTGTATATTACATAATATAATTTATTAAAATATGATTGTTGAATAACTGTTAGCGATATGTCAAACAGTGTAGTTTTCAGTGTTTAAACATTATTTAATTGGCGTGGTCGATACCACGAAACATTTATCATTTGCAGTGGTGTACTTAGACATGAACTTTGGGGGATTTTTAATTTTTTTTAATTACATATTGGATGACGTGACACCTGAACATAACAACGATTGTTGATTATAGATTGAAGTGGCTAACACACTAGGTGATTAATCGCACAAAATAAAATACGAATAAAAAATAAATACGTTTTACGACGACGATAAAAGATTGTCATAATAATTACACCGATTGTCCACGTCCATATCTACAATATCTTCGTGAAAATACTCCCATAGGTACATTAGATAATGTAAGCTGTACTATTTAATATTTATAATCAGAATTACATAGAACAATATTACATAGGTATTTTAAAATGTACGCTGTTTATTTTATTATAATAGATAATTTGTTATACCTAAGTACAATACAATTAATTTACAGGTAATAGAAAGTTAGTTTTTCTCATAGTAAATTAAATCATCCAAAAATTTTGGGGGATATATCCACCCCCCCCCCCCCCGTTAGTACACCGCTGATCATTTGTACGAGTTTCTGATATTTAGCCGGCGAGTGGTGACTATATTGGAGAACAAATTATAACGTAATATAATCTACGAAACAAAGTTCATTATATAAATAACGTGATTTAACGTGATTACATGGAAATAAAGCAGTCAAAATAGGTGTGTGTGTGGAAGGGAGAGGGTGCATGGAATAACAAATGAGCAAAAGGATTATAACGAAATTGGACAATTGAATACTTATCCTGCGGGAAACAAGTAAACGAACCGATTGGATTGGATCGTACTGTCGTCCACAGTTACGCAAACACAATATACGGTGGCATATCCTTTCGATTTGCCCACGACCCTATCACGCACGCACGCATACACTCGTGGATTGCAAGAAGCAGCAAAAGCGAGGTAATTTTATTTAGATAATATTTAAATATTATATTCCTTCAAGCCTCGTCGGGAAAACGATCAATGCTGCGAGCCGCGGTTTGGTAGGTAGATACAGCAATATCAAATAACAAAGCACAGTGCAAATATTTTGTCGTTTTGGCCACTTGAGTAGATATGGCGGCACGATAATATATTGTACATAATTTAATCATTTTTCGTCTATTCCATGCGAAGAACATTTTTATATAGTCTTCGAAAACAAAAATAAATATCATATGTACCTATTATATTTAATTCGGATTTGTAATTCAATTTTTACAAATTAAAATTCCAAATTTGATTTCTAATAAACAAAACATTTTTAATAAATACGTTTTAAGAACAAAATAGTAGTACCATACTAAAGTAAAATTATATTAAACTATTCGATCAGAATGGCTTATTATTTTTGAAACAAAGTATACATTTTGTTCAAAAGTGATAAGCTATATAACTAGCTATGACAACTGAAACTGTTATTCGCATTCTTTTTTTTTCAATTTAATAAAAAAGTATTGACAGTCTAAAAATAAACTCAAAACACATATTATTATGTTGAAAAAAAAGTTCTTCAGAAGTAAAATATATTTTGTTTTTAATATTCACGATCAATTGCACTTCGTGACATTTTCTAAAAATGTTAAAAGGTTCTTGAGCTTCAAACGTAATGCAATTATTTAGATTTCTTTCACGCGTATAATATATTTTGATAAAACAACAAATATTATCAAAATTCCTTTTAAAAAACCATTATAAACATTTCACATATTCTTAAATCGTATTAGTTTTTCATGCACTATCGTGAGTAAGCAATAATTATAATTTTTAAGGGATTGGTAGACAATAAAGTTAAATTTGTTATACATGTTTAATTCAACGAACAGATCTTAAAATTTAATTTTCCACTAAATTCATCGGAGCATATTATAGGTGGGATAAATAAAAAAAATATTAATTCTATTGTTAAGATAAAATAATCGTAGAACATTTTTATTGTAATAAAATAAAAACACGTGTTGATAGTATAAAAAAATGTATTAAAACGTTCTAAAATCGAATGAATAAAGTTTGAAAGTGAATAAAAAAACATAATTTAAATCAAAAGAAAACATTATATTATATTATATACAATTTATTCTGTAATCAATATCATTTTTCAGTTGGGTGATTTATGATTTAAAAAGTCAGGAACGTTAGTTTCTTCCGATTATTCCGGTTAAAAAGAGCTTAATTTTAATATAAATTTATACTGAGAAAAATAGATGAAGAACAATTCGAATTTAGAATATTTGTGATACAGACATGTCATTTTTTTGACAAATTAAAATATATAGATAGATATATTTTAACTAAAAATTAACAGTGTTCTTAAGAATATGAAGTATTTATTCAGTACATAAACTATTTATAAATATTTCTGAATTTTCGTTTTCATGTTTGAATACCTAATAATAATATATATTATAGTGATATTTGAGACTTGCGCACGTCAAGAGTAATTATCAATTGTTGATAATTAAATGCGATCTAATATTTTAGTCATTAATTTAATAATTAATTATTCAATAAAAGAAATAAAAAAGATTATCAGCTTTTAAAAACAAATTTTAAAAAGTTTTACAATATTTTATCAAATTAGTTGCTTATTGGCATAGCGGGTACCTAAATAGAACTAAATTGAAAAAAAAATTGTTGATTGGTAATTTATAAATTATAAATTATAATGCATTACCATCATTAAACTTGTATACTGAGACTTTTTAACAATTGTATACTTGTTTTTAAATGTTATTAAATAGCTGAAATCAAAATATTGTAATTTATTTATTTAATACTTATTAATTTTAATTAACTAATTAAATTGACATTGCTATAAAATGGTCGCAGTTTAAATAACATTATTTTTATTTCTATATTTTTATAGCGACATTACCTTATTTTTAGAATTTTTATTTTATTACACATTTTACAATACTTAATATTAATCAAAATTAACTGATTTTCCGTTGTAATAAAAACAAATAATTTAAAAACAAAGGTAATAATTTATCTAAGCACCATTTTGTAATAATATATTATTGTGTATATACTGTATAGATTTGATTATTAAATAATTTAATTTAAATTTAATATTTAAAGAGAAAAGTTATTTCTAAAATGTCTTATTATGTTAAAAAATATGGGTATGTCATAAAAATACCTTCACGTTAATCCAAGTAAGTGTGTTCATACCTTACTTAATACGTATGGTTGGAATCTTATAATAATAATTTCTGTTTACCATAAAAATATAATATATTATATAAAATAATCTTATTCGTGTTTTTTATTACTTTAACATTTTAAGTTTAAACAACTAAAAATACACAAATTACCAAAATAAAAATAAATATTTTTTAAATTGTTTTAATTTTAACCATAGTCTGTCAAACGTATTTACTAAAAATATTAATAACATTATGATACGTTAACATAAACATATAATATATTATTGGTTGTTGTTAAATAGCTAAAAATAAATATTCAAATATTTAATATTATAGTCCATAGATAATACATTATATTATCATAACATATTAATAATAAATAATTAATAACTAATTACGAAACAGCCTCTGACGTGACTAACTGATGTATTAATGTATCTATTATTTATTGTATATTTTTTTTGTCACACCGTTTTTTAAGTATATGTTTAAATGCCTACGTGGTTTTTTGCTTACACGAAGATCAAATGTTTTTCGATTTATCAACTATTTGATGAATTATTAGCCCAATGCCCAAGTGATACAAACACTCCCTGTCCTCTAAATCCAGCGGTTTCCACTATTTTTAAATCATAATCCCTGCTTTTATAATACAATTAGACAAATAACTCAAGTCTTGTATGATCAATCAAACCAAAAATATAACGATTATTGATTAATATTAATGAATAAACACGATTGGTTAACTATCTATAAAATACGGAACGTTATGTATATAACATATTGTATAATAATATATTATGCATACTTACACAAGTTTGTATAATTAATGGTTTTTTTGTAAACTGATTTTTTTTAAACTTTTAAATGGTATTAGTTAGCATATTCGTAACTTTTAAAATACTTTTTTTTTGTTATTTGGCCACTGCAATTCTATAAGGTAAAATACATTAATTTAAAACAAATAATTAATTTTAAATTAGATTTGAACCAAAATTTAAAACATTTTAACGATTTTTCTGAATATAATAGTTAAAATATTATGCTTAGGCATTTAACTACACTTTTTTAAAACATAAAAAAATACAATTATATTAATTAGATAACTAGATGTAATGCAATGAATATAAATAATATAATATACATATATACGACTTAATTACTATATAGATTAATCTTTGTATAACACATTATTATTATGTCTTATTTAATGTATAAATAACATATACATCATAGAGTGATGTCGATGTGATATAAAAGTGACTTTTCCATAATTGTTAAACTCATTTCCATCTTTTTATTCGTTAAGGTTTCATATTTGAAATATAACTGTGAAATTCCTTTTTATAATTTAACTTATAATTACATTTTTAAAAGTCACAAATATACCTAAACAGATTTACTTCAATTCTTAAATTTTTAATCTAAATGGCTACGCGTAAAACAAGCACTAGATGTAACTTAATGGTAAATTAAATTTAAAATATCAAATTAGGTCAAATGTGCACTTAACATTTTTTACAACCCTACTATTTTCATATGGATATGTGTATGAATTAATAATTTTTAAAGTATTTCTAATGATACGTTGCATGTTTTGTGGATCCACGACTAAATTATTATACTGTACAATGAAATATATATATATATATATATAAAGAATGATTATTTTAATTTAATAAACGCTTTTAAAACCAGAGTATTAAATTATGCTATTGCTTCATCTAAATTATATTTTGCTCATAACTTAATTAGAAACACCAACAAATATAATTTTTGAAATCTATTATGCTCATGGCAAATCTTTACCGAAACAAAAAAACAATAAGAAAATGAAAGTCACAAACGTACGAAATTTCGATCTCGTTAATTATTTATTCATTTATTTCTGAATGCTGCGTCTGTATATACCAAACATCATGAAACGCTAAATGTATTATACGATAAAATCGTTCTAAAGTAGATACCTATCAATCGTATTGCGAGCAAATCAACCTAAAAACAAAGAATTATTATAATTTTAAATATGTTTATAACAATAAACGTTACGATAGAATCATAATCAGTTTGCGTGATTTATCGTTTAAATAAAATATTTATTAAGTCACCCAAATATTATTATTGTCATTATTACCTCTATCGCAGGATCGCTAATCAGTAAGTGCACATACACTGAATGTTGCAATCCCTTTAAAACGTGCATGAGTATGGCCTTTGACCAACCAACTATTTGGGACTTAATCACAAAAAAAAAATTTTAATTAAAAGGAAAACTTCGTTAGTATTTAAAATAGGATTTATTAAATTCCAAATGTTTCGTATTTTCGGCATGTAAAAAATGTCAGGATCTAAAAAAAAACACGAAACTTGAAATACATAAAATATTTGAGTATATAACAACACATTCTATAATAAGTATAATCTATAAAAATTCAAAGAACCAAATTTAATCACTTTTAAATTATAAATACGGATTTCTAAATCGCAGTTTAGATTGGTTATAGAAATATTCATACCACAAAAACGTAAAACGAATTTAAAAGTCCAGAGTAGAATATTTGTTTATATTTTTGCGCATTGCGCTCGCAAACGTACATATTATTATTATACATTATAGTTTGTATGACCTGCAAAGGAAAATTAATTAAAATAGTACTAATATAATAGTTATCACGCGGTTAAGTGCAATACATGATCAATCAAATTTTACTGTAGAGTTGAGGACTAATTGAATTTCTAACGAAACCTTAGAATTTGAACATCAAATTTTGTCGCCACCCTATAATAACAATTCATTTTTCCTGAACCAGAAATGAATATTAAAAAAAAATAAACATTTTAAAATTAATAATAAATATAGAAAAAAAATTAATAAATTCACCACTCAATTTTTTTATTCAATAAAAAACTTACTCAAACTTTGAGAGTAGTTCTCATTTTAAAAATATAAGTTTATATCTCTACAGGACAGTTAATGAATAGTAAAAAAAAAAAACTCAAGAATCTTAAAATATTATCTTTAAGTATTTAAAAATACCAAAAATAAAAATTTGTAAAAATTTATTGTTATATGAAAAAAAGTAGGTGATCGCATGCTTGGTGAATCACTCTGTATTATCGGGTTTGGAAAATGCACGTCGTTTGCAAACAACTGGGCGTCGACGCTCAAAGGCACGATAGCTTCGGTGTTCCGAAAACATTATAAAACGATTCGTTTCAACTCAGACGAATATCCGTTGGCCATCACGAGTGTGCGTACGCTAGCCAAAACACCGAAGACCATAATTTACGCGAATCCGCCCGGAAGCTTTTTGACAAGAATGACGAAGCAGGACGTGTTGATTCCGCAGGATGTGCCACATGGACATTTCCCGTTTGTTATTCCATCTCGTCATCGAATTACACGTTTTCATCCGGATCACTTATTTCTGTCTCTTCGTCTTTTTATTCCATACGCTTATATACGGATTTATAGCTATATATATATATTATAGGAATTATGTTATATATACGGTTACTTTGTTCTAGACCAACAGTTTTCTAGTTTAAAGATTCTTGTCTCGTTCTCACTTCGTCAACAAAATAGAATTCTACTTCTTTTTCTCACCACGCGACGATTAGAACCCGCGATGTCAAAGAAATAAAATGTGAAATTAAGATAATTTATTTTATAAATTTCTATTTTAACGGAACATTTTGTTTACCAGATGAGCAAAAAACACACAGATTCCGTGAAGTTATATTACGTTATGCTATCGTATACGCGTATGACGTCGCGTGTATGGTTAAAACAAATATATTTTATATGACATAATATACTCCATGTGCAATTACAATAATTGCTCGAGCGGTATGAAAACGTATATAATATTACGTTATAGTACGTTTCGCAATGACTAGAACGGGACAAATTTTTTTTGTTTGTATTTTTAAATAAAATGGTTAATATATTATTGATGCATCCATATGCATTCGTTGTGTTTATATATTGCACGGAGTTACTTATCTGTTGAAAATTAAGTACCTAATACTGAATATATGTGTTACCTTTGATGTTTCAATAAAATATTGCCGTGAAAGATAATTTTGCACACCTTTTATATGCCTATTTTTAGGCTATAATATATTATATTTGTGTATTTATTAGAAATGAAATACATTAAAAAAAAAAAAAAAAAAAAACAGGATTTATAATGTATAATGAATTGAACTGAAATCTATTATATAGGGAAATCAAAACATTTCCAAGCCAACCGTGCTGGTTCAACATGCGGTAAATGTAATGTAATTTAAAAGTAAATGCGAAAAATGCTTGTACACACATAATTACAGTAGTATTTGCATATTAATCCATTGTATAGACACATCATTTGAATAATAAATGTAATACATTTTCTTTGCTATTAAAATTCCCCGGAAACTCGATATTCAAATGGTACAAATTATATTATAAATATTGTTATTATATCATATATATTATTAATTAATTAATTTAAAAAACTATATTAAATTATTGATAAGTAGTTGACAATATTATAATTTAGATGTTTACGATTTCTATTGATAAACAATAATACTTTTCTTAATATTGTAAATATTAATTGATAATTCAGACGAGTCACAGACTAAAATGTTCATGGTATAGTTACTTATTTTTGAATGAAGAACATATGTTTAAAGGATTCATCCAAATCAAATTTGTCATCTAACAGGTTCCTATAGGGTATAGAAAATTACACAAAACGTTAGGGGTGACGTTAAGAAAACATTAGCGTCCGATTACAATTTCAGACACGTTTCATAAATTACACAGCTGTTCACGTGCTGATTCAAAAAAAATTATATACTTGAGCAAATACTTGATGTATCTACCCATTAAAATATAATTATGTTTTCAAATAGGTAACAAGAGTATTTTTATTTTCGAAAAAAAAATTAAACTTATTTATAATTTATAATAACTGCGCTCGGGTTATCACCGTGTTGTATACATTTGTATGTAATTTGTAAATCGCGAGTTAATACCGAAATGATCAGAAAAAAGTTTTGACTAGCACTGTTAAACATTTAAGTGATATTAATGATGATTTCGCCCTCTGAGGGTTTGTTTAAAAGTAACTTATCTAAGTTAAAACATGTTAGCTAAAATACCTATATGACTTTGGTTTGACACCATAAATAATCGCATAACGATCGGGTGTGGTGCGCGACTCGTTTTTCAAGCTATACTTTTTCAAATCCGAGCGTGTAGAAAAAAAAATCAAAGAATGAACGTTTTGAAAAATGTACCAAATATTACCGAACGATGTCTGCAACGGAGTGATACGTGTGTATTCGAGATATATGGATCGTGTGCATCGATCTCACACCGTGCGTGCGCCGGTGCTGTGCAGAATTTTGTACACCGAAAAGTTTTGTTTGAATACGTAATACGTAAAATATGTATGATAACAATAATCAGTGGCGTATACAAGGGGATGTTTGGGAGTTATGACACCCCCCTTAAGCCGTAGTATATATTAAATATATATTACAGTATATAATAAACATTATTATAATATTAAATATTCAAAACACTAACAATAAAAATTAACCATACTATACTGAGTTAATATATACATATTGATTAATTAAAATAAAATTTATAGTTTATACGTATTTTATATAATATTTAATGTTTATAATTAAAAATCCCTTTAAGTAAATTCTAGCTACGCTACTGACAATAATAAGTAATATTATTATAGTATAGACAAAATATATAACCTTTTTCCTTTTTTTTATTTTTTTACGGCAGTGAAAAGAATTTTTAAAATCCACAGAGACTATAATATTATTATATACATTGACTAAAACTATCAAAAATAATAAGTAAGCAAAAAACGTATTATCAACGATGGTTTTAATTTTTTTCAGATTGATTAGCTTTGCAACGAAACCTGCGCGCGGATAGTAAGAGTAACTCGGCGTACTTACATAAATTATAAGGTAAATTATTTTTTAACAGTAAAATAATTTTAAATTTAATATTTTCATCTGAAAGCAACGAGACCTTTAATCATGCTAAATACATAGTTCTATTATTTATCATTGCAATAACAGTTTATATGATATATATTGTGATGGGTAAATATAATATAATATGATTGACTTCTGTAATGTATATTAAATTTTTTACTGATCCGTGCATGGAAATATTCTAGTATTTTCTCGTTCGATAAGCAATGTCAATCGCGCAAAACACAGTTTTTTTTTTTATATTTTATTTTTAATAAACCATCCACATCATC
Organism: Rhopalosiphum nymphaeae; assembly: GCA_036289425.1. NCBI lineage: Eukaryota > Metazoa > Arthropoda > Insecta > Hemiptera > Aphididae > Rhopalosiphum > Rhopalosiphum nymphaeae. Next base: position 4,085,677 of record JAZAQC010000001.1, on the reverse strand, counting down.
GTGCTAATGCATATTGCATTTACTAATCGAAATATTGTGCTATATATCAATATACATGATAAAAATATTTTAATAAACAACTCTCGAACAAAATAAAAAGTAATAGCAATTTAACAATAAAGTAATAATAAATATGTCCGTTAGGACATCGATATTTTAATAAGGTTTTTTTTTAATTCATTAAATTTAATAGGTATATTTAAACTGTGGTAAAAAGTATTATTTAATAAAATTAACTTTTAACATGTGTTTCCTGGAAATTGCAATATAGGATTTTGTGATTTACATCGATTTACTTGAACTTTTTTTTGACTTGATAAAAATCTTAAAATATCTTCTTTTTTATTTAGAACATTAGTTCTGATTATTTTAAAATAATTAATATTATTTATTACTGAAATAATGTTAAATATATTGATTTTTAATTTAAGTTACAGAAAAAAGATTCTACATTGAGTCATAATAATTTCTAGTTAGTTTAATAACTAAAGATATTTATAACAATTTAAAATTTCATACTACTGAATATTTATTTTTAATAAAACATTTATTATTACAATATATATTATATAAGTTAGTGAATTGAGTTAAATGTAATTGTAACTTAATTTAAGTTTATACGAGAACGGCAGAATATAATATAATGTACAATGATTATGAACATTTTTAAATTCATTATACATAAAAAAATCTATAAAGATTTTGTTTTTAAATAAAATGTAATATAACATCCATAAATGTATTTGAAATCATTGTATCAATACTCAAATAATTTTAAATGATTAATACAATTTCGTTATTTTATGCAGACATAGAGACATTCAATGTTTTACTAAAATGTAATAATAAATATATCACACATTACTTGGTACATAAATCTAATCATCACTTCTATTTTACATTTTGTTTTTATACAAATTCAATAATAAAAAGGTATAGCATATAAATAATATATATTTTGCAATGTAGTATGTATCTTAATTCTCGCTCTACAATGTCTCATTCGATTTCTGTCATTTTTACACACATTTTTTGAACTCATATTTTTTTATATTATATCATAGTGTGTATATTATTATAGTACGTGTGGGCCATTAAACAAAAGTTATAATCCACTGTTGAAAGCACTGAATAATGTTTATTGCATAAATGTAGTCAGATGTGAAAATAAAATAATAGAAATTCTTAGATACTTTTAAATTCAAAATTAAAATCTCAAGTCTATTATAACAAAAAAAAAAAAAAATACATTTAAAAGTAAAAAATAAAATATACAATTTGTAATATTATTATGAAAAATTTCAAAATAATAGTTGCTTTTACCAAAGAGTTTTTAGTATTTTTAAAATACTATTGTATAATAAAGGACATTATTTTATAATTTTGTAATAAAACAAACAAACAAAAAAAAAACTAAAACATTTAAAAATATTTTATTGAAGTAAAAACTAAGATATAGATCAAGAGACCATTATGATGATGACATAATCAATTCAATTATTTATAATACTAAGCAATCAAATATTTAATATAATTAGGCACAAGTTATTTTAGTATTAAACACCAGTTACTAAAATCTAGACTAATAAACGTATTAATGAAACAAAAATAATAATACATTTGTTTTCTCATTAATTTACGATTATAATAATCAAAAATTTATTAACTACTTATACACACAGAAACACATTCAATTTATTGAAAAACATAATTACTAAAATAATATTTTTTAAATTATTAAATAAGGCATGACTGAAAAAATTAAAAATACCTATTTAAAATTATTTTCAGAAATACAGTCAAACAAATTGTTCTGTATAATTATGTATTGTATTTAGATATTTAAAATAAAGTGCAAACTAAAACATTAGTACATATGACAGAATTAAAAAAAATTATTATCATTATTATTATTATTACATACTATCTATCATGACAAAAAAATTATAAAAATGTCATCATAAAAATAAAAATGGCAAAAAATCATAATTTTTAACCTGCATAATATTAGTGGACAGTCCTAAGTCTGTATAGAATGAGAAGGAAAACTGAAAATGCTTTGACCTGGGAACTCGGAAATCAACTCGGATATTCCCTTTGTAACGAACCGGGAACCAATTCGGATACACCGGTAAATATATAAAAAAATTTAACGATGTGATTAAAATAAGTAATAAAATAAATAATATGATAATATTAGATTTTAAATGTAGATAAATGATTGCGTTTATAGTTATAGGACGATTAGACATAAATAAGTTAAAAATCTATTATATTATAACATAAGTTAATCACAAATCATCAATGTTTTCATCTTGATTACAAAATTATTTAGATTTTCTTGTTAGGATAAAATGTTAAAAAAAAAAAAAACCATTAAAATGAAAAAGTTTTTAACACAAATTACTTAAGCCAATTGACGTATTATAATTCATTATTCTTAACCTTAAAAGATTTAAGAGCAGTAGGTTTTAATCTTCAATTGTTATATAATCGTTTAATATTCTGTAGAGATATAGAACGATATATTATATTATAGTGTATAGTTACCTAATTAGTACACACAAACTACATATAAACTATATAAAATTGATGTTGTTGAATAATATTAATAAAACACAATCTTAATCTTGCAACAAAAGGGGTTTTAAATATGATATTTGTTAAAATTCATATTTTCAGATTTGAATTAATTTAATTGGACTAATTAACACAGAAAATACAAGTAAAAAAGTATAAAATATTAACAAAGTTAAACAAAGATTTCATAAGAATTTAATGCTGAATTCGTTCTTGATAATATTCAATTTAGAAACAAAATATCTATCTAATTACCATAGAGAATTTTCGGGAGTGAAAAAGAGGTATTGGGCATAATGAAATGGATCTTTCTTAATTAATATTTTAATAAACAAGAATAAAAAGATAACTTTTCATTTTTGTATATTTGATATCCAACTTCAATAATATTGTAACATTCTTCAAATGTTACTATATAGTAGAATAAAGTAGTACTTGCGGAATTCGTGATTTGTCCAATTGTGTTTATTAAATTTAAATGAAACCTTTAAATTTTGAAAGCAATGTTTTAGAATGAGTTTAAAAACTCTACCATGAACAATTTCAAAAACCAAGTTGAAACCCCTTTATTCCACGCCCGCGTGATTATATTAATTTTATGGATTTATACGTATAAAATATAATATAATCCAAGAATAACTTTTAATGTGTTTTGAACTGTTTTAAAAGTATAATCAGTCTAATAAAAGCATTATAAACTAATGGAAGTGCTATGGAATGAAATATTTAATGTTTCCGAAATATTAAACGTAAATAAAAATTGAGTGTTCATATTATATTCGAAAATGTTCGTACATATAAACTTAGTACTTATTACTATTATATTATTGTATTGAATCGATGATTATTTCATAATAACGATTGGTTGTTTTTATTTGATAAAGATGAATTGAAGAACCTAAATTATGTGATACTATAATAATATATTCTTTGAAGTATAGTTACGATTCATATAACCATAGTTTATGAGTAGGTTTGCTTTATATGAGAATAATAAAAAATGTTGCCAATATATTTCCAAGATAATAAATCTTGGAAATAAATCCATCGTCGGTATATTTTCTATGAGATTAAAAATTGAAATAATTTAATAATAATGCACATAGAAAATTATTGCTTCACTCGTGACTTGCATTATGAACTCGGAACTCGTTTAATGTCAATGCGAAAAAAAAGTAATCAACGATGTTTTCAAGTGCCAAAAAGCCACTGACGTAATCATTATATTGAGATAAATCTTATCTTAGCCATCTAAATTATGATTATGAACAAAATAAATGGTGGTGTATATTTAATTAAAATTAAAATCAAATACAATAACCACCGTCCGTTAGATGAACCCTAAGGTTTTTATTTTATCACGTTAACTTAATTCGACTCTATCAAAACGACTGTATACCTGCTGTTACCACGATGTAAAAAAGATAAGGTGATGCCTCTCTGTTATTTTTACATGCTATGATATAAATTCCGAAAATGAAGATAGTTTGGTAGTTCGGAATTTTCTCCAGAATAAGCTGAAATTATCCAAAGGCTAATTTTATGAACGTAATAATGTACATTTATAAATTATAATTAAATTATATTTTCATTATAGACTAAATACAATTAAAATGTCAATGATCATAATTTAAACGTATTACTTTAAATATTATGAATATTTAACACAAGCAATTGTTTTGGAATCATTATTACGTGTACTTATTATTTATTTTGTAGACATTTTAACAATATTGTGAAGTATATAATACCTTCATAATTTAAACATAGCGAGTACTTCGATTTAAATAAAATGAATATTATAATTTAATTATATTTATTTATATATTTATATATATTATAATATTGTTGTATATATTTCATATGGAGCAGAAACCAACAAATAAATAATTAACTAGATTTCAATGACTACCTATAAGGCGACGTCAACGACGAGAGCGGGGCTGTAGTAATTTTGTTAGGTGTGGTGACTAACGACTGGTCATTTGAAAATTACTTGTTTTATTTTGATCATAAGATAGAATTTATTATATTTCAGTTTGTTGTAACCAAGAGTCTCTTGTTTTCTTTTTTAAAAAACTTTTTACCCTTTTTGAGTACTTAATCTGAAGTGTATGCACTGAGACATTTGTGACGGGAAAACACTTTTGTAAAAGGTAGTAAGACATTATTATACTTACTTTCTCTCCCAGTATACTCGTTATCGTGGTCAGTTGTTCGAGAGTAAAGCGACTTTAGTTACAAAAGGTAAATCCTGCGGGGTTTTGTTAAATTATTCTATTGTATACTACTCGTTATCGTGGTAACCAAAAGGAGAATTAAATAAGCTTTTACCGTAGGTGTCAATATTTACTCATTTGACGGTTTGGGAATAGGAAACAAAAAAAATATCTGTTATATAAATCAAGCCTTTGCGAGGCATATATATTAATAAATCATGAACAAAAATTGATACCATTGATTTCAAATGAAAATAAAGTATTTAAAATAAGTATTAACAACTATCAATAAATATTGAATTGTATAGAAATATATATGAACTGTAAATAAGACTTCAAATTATCTATTACTGTTCCAAGTACATAACATTAAAAAAAATACATGATTATTTCAAAGAGTCGAACTTATTTTAACTTTGCTAGTTAAAATTTAAATATAATTAATAATTCTAATAAAAAAATATTTAAAAAAAAAATGTTCTATTTTTAATATTAAATCATCTGAGAATAAACCAATTTAAAAATATATTACGACATTTTATTTGCCATGCAGTTATGATAAATTCGCATGTTATAAAAAAATACGATAAGAATAAAAATCAAAAATCAAATTACTAAACAATCTGATATAAACTGATATAAAATATTACATAAAACAATATAATAACACTACCTAATTTAAAATTATTTAACCATGTATTTAATTGACAAATTATATTAAAAAATACAAATACTTGGTAGATAAAAACTTTCAATTTATTATTGATATGTAAGAAACAAAATACAAAAAATATGTAGTAATAATTATTATTTTATATTATAGTAATAACTACTAATGAGTTTCTATTCAAATAAAAAAAAAAAAAATATAGTACTACGTACAAATTGAGACTCTGAGTTTATCTTCTTATTTTCTCTATATTTTGCCTGCTACAATGGCATTTTAGTATAGTACATAAATATAGTTGTGTTATGGATATTCTATGTATATCGTATTATTATGTTATACATACACACTTATAAGAATACCTTTCGCCGTCTGTTCATTGGTTTTCAACTACTTTGAGTAGTTTTATCTATAGTGTTCAACGAAGTTAGCTTATAGATTTATTGGTCAATACATAGCGATCGGCAAGTCGATGGGGAGTCTTAAGTCATTCCTCGTGAACAATGTAGGACTTCCTACTTGGGTAGGCGATCCCTGGGACTAGTTTTTACCCGTCGGGTAAGGTATTTGTACTGTTAGGGATACAGCTCGGTGTATTGAATATTATAAGATTTAGAAAACAATAAGTCAGTACCCTGCAAGTCATCGAACCAAAGCCCAAAACAACGTTTTTTCACGGTGTATAAAAGAATAAAGGGCCGCCTCTATAATTTACCGACGCCGTAAGATTCTAGAATTAGTAGACATTTAGACATTTACCGTGGATATATATTCTACACTGTTTCATTCATCACGAACCAGGCAATATCTTTAAAAATACAAGGGAGCTGTCAGTTTAATATATTGTAAACAAAAAAATATAAAGTCGTAAAAAATTATTATACATTTAAAATAAAAAATATTATAATTTTAAAATTACTTTTGCTTTCAAAGATATTACTTGGTTCAGAATATAATAATAATTCTGCTATTATGCAGATTGAACTTATAGGTTTAAATATTATGTAGGTACGCGTTAGATTAAATTATGACAATATTCTTGAATGGTAATAAATAATAATACATCACTGTACATTGTAGTGTTTTAGATCACTCCCACGCTGAAATGTTCAACGAAAGATCTTTTTATAATAACTTTTAATACTAGTAATTTGTAATAATTTATGGATCCCCTTCTTATCACGAAAGTTTGTTTCTTTGTAGTGGACTGCATTATAAAGTTTCCCTTGAATATACGCATTTAATTAGTTTCTATATCAAACAATTAAACAATGAATTTTCATAAGCGGCTGCAGTCAGGTGACACTACTCGTATGTCTACGGTTTTACATACATTAAAGCTATTTAAACATATATAGATTCAGTATCGTGTAAAAAGGCGATACAAAAAAATGTTCAGATAATAAATAATAATAATAATATCGTTATTAAATATAATACGAACGTCGCCGTGGTTTTGCAGGCACCGATATTATCGTTCCGAATTGCACGATCAGCGTATATCACAAATTACGTGTTGGAAGATATTCCAAATGACATATGTTTTATATTTATACGTACAAGTATAAGAGGTGCATACGTGGTAAATATTATCATTAATTAACGACCGTATATATAACGTTCCGTCATGCCCATCGCGAGTTAACAAAAGTAGGACGTTTCCAATCACAGCTATTAATTAAAACGTTTTGTTTGAGCTCGTTATATAGACAATTAGAATTATAAATGTTAATTTTTCCAATTTTTTCGTGTGCAATGAGTAAGTGCATTAATTATTTTGTTATTTGTTTGATTCAGTTTTAAATCTCATTATTATTTTTTTTTTAAATCGAATCCTGTGGTTACCTACGACTCACCAAGCTACCGCCGCTCACGAACCATATTGTATATTAAGTATACAAATGGATTTAAATCACAACCACACTATATTATGTGGATAATTATTTGTATATTGTTTTGTTTTGTATTTTTTTTTTTTTTTTTTTTTAAATACATTTTTAGAGAATATACTCAAATAATGCCTATATATACCAAGTATATACGTAAATAATATATATATATATACATATGTGTGTATATATGATATAATAGATAATATACCGAAAACGGTGATATCATTGGACGACTGGAGAAGAGTGAACAATGTCAGCGATAGAGGATGCCAATTAATAGGTCGTCGTTGGTTTTTGTTGTGAATTGTTATCGCGCGAGTGGTACGCACTCAACAGCGGCGCGCGGCTGGCATGTGGGACGCGGTGTGGTGTGCGACGACGATCGGACTTTTCGGTCGTTTAGCGCATCTGTTCCGAATCCGGAGGGGTCTATCCGCTCTCTCACAAGCACTACTCACCGCCCGACCCACACAGCCCGCGGTCACACACGCTCGGCCCGAAATTATAATACATTTATTATTTCTGTTTTCTGTATTAACACTAACACGCGCGCGCACGCACACACACATACACATACCATATACAATAATACGACAGCACACACGCCACCGCACAGGTCGTTGCCGGTTAACTGAGGGTACCAAGCCGTTTTAAATGATTAATACTCTCATTGCGACATAGCCCAATGCCACTGCGCATTATAATATAATACATATTTTATATTGTTGTTATTTTTATATTATATATCATACAAAAACGCGCGTCTGCGAGTCTCTGAAGAATATAAGAAAAAACTGAATTCAAAACAATACATGACGGTAATAGTAGGTAATAATAATAACAATTGCAATAATCGTATCTCTGTGCCACTGTTGAAAGAAAATACGTATTGTAATTATTTTTACTCACGATTATAAACAATATACGTACATTTATATATAGGATATACAGGTAACTCACCGGTTATGCTCATGCCCATATTTTTTTATTTAATAACAAATTTATTCAATTTTTAGAATTTTTAAATATACCTATAGAAACTGTTTTCAAATTTTTGAGATTTTTTACACTACTTAAGAAATGCCACATGATTATAAAAACTTTTGTTTTAAAATAAGAATCTCCCTTCATCACCGTAGCACCCTATTTTCTGTAATTATTTAATGAACAGTTTTTTTTTTTAATGTATCTTATTAGAAATTTAAATGAGTAGTTTTATAATTATTTAGCTTTGGATATTAAAGATTAATGTGATTCTGTCTGCTACCGTAAACTAAGCAATGTATTATCAAAAATGTTTAAATTTAAAAACAAATAATAACTGTTAAAGAAAAAACTAAAATAGCGTATAGATATTATGTTTTTATAAACGTTATAAAAAGGGCATTATATTTAATATGATAATACGTATTTTTAATATTTTTTCCAATATTAAACTGAATTCATTATTATAATGGTGATAAATAATTATCGTTATAATTAAATTTTGTTACGAAAAATCAGAAGAATTTCAAATAACAACATGATTAAACTAAAGTGACGTTCTGTCATCATTACATTTCAACATCATGCTAGAGGTAGCAACAAGGGAAGTATAAAAAAATATCAAAGAATTAACTGTGGTCGAAATATTTTAATACTAAGACTATGCTGGTGAATTCATATTATTGCGTGTGAAAATGAGCAATAGATCCGAAAAGCAACTGAATTTTTAATATGAAGCACCAAAAGCTGGGTCTAATCATTAACGAGAATAGAATATAGTACCTACGTGTCGCTAAGAACGGAAATCAGATTCAACAGGCAACTGGACTTCGGGTCAACGAATAATATGTGTTTGAAGAAGTAAACAACTTTAAATATTATTTTGGTACCAACTTAAATAGTATAGATAGTAATCACGAAGAATTAAAAAAAAACGTATCACATTGGTGAACAAATATGTTCCAATGCTGTTTCGAGGTTAATGGAGTCAAAGTTGTTATCGAAGAAATTAAAAGAACGATTATTCTAGTAAAACTAGTGATAATATAACCCACAACTCACGGAGATAAAAATAACTAGCTGTCACGGAGAAAAAATTACTTAGAAAGATATAAGGACAAAAAAAAAAAACGAAGAAACTCAAACATACCAAATTAGATCTAACATTGAAATACGTAGGAGTTATTCAAAGACCGAATGTAATAGCTGAAGTACGATACAAAATACTGAGATGGGTTCGTCATGTATTAAGAACTAAATTAATAATAAATTATATTATACTAACCTAGACTTCTCAGGGCAAGAGACTGGTTGGAAAATCGAAGCAGAGAGAGAAAGAGCAAGAAAAAATGAATTATTGAACTTTATAATTTTATTTTAGTACTTGAGAGTTTAATATTAGTTAAATTTAAGACATTAAGTTAGTTATTGTCTTAAATTATAAAAATATAATTTATTATGATAGTATAATATAGGTAATCAAGATATTTTGGGATACTATAACACAGTATTACGTACGACTTTCGTTTTCAAAATATTCAAAGTTTGTATTATAAAACAATATATATATATATATTTCACACTCATACCCTAGTTATAATAATTTTACCATAATAAAATTAATAATTACATTTAATACTTAGTAAAGATATTTAGAATCCATATAACTATTGCAACTCAATATTAGTACAAATCTGTTATCGGAATGATTTATAATAGTGAAAATCATTTTCTAAGGTACTTTGATCATAATTGCATTATATACGGAATTCATATGAATAATAATTAATAAGTATTATTATAGTAATTCGACGAAAATAAAATGAACGAATAAAACACAATGAAGAATAAAAAGTACATAAAGGTAATATAATAATATTGTATTATATTATACGGTATAGACTCGAATGTTGTTATAAAATGTCACGTTTAATCCACGTATGCCTAGTTAGTAATTTATGCGATCACCTCTAAAAAACTGAATACAAATAGTAATCATCATAATAATAATAACGATGGTAATAAAACTGAGCAGAGTACTGGCAAAAGTACGTTTTCCTTTTTTTCCCGATCTCGTTTGTTCCAAATTGATATTAAGGTGTGGTATTTACGATATGAAATTTGAAAAATGACAAGATATCTCTGAAAAATATAAGATCGCTACGTGTAGTAAGCTTAAACAAAAATGATTTCGGTTAACAAAATCACGGTTCAACTAGTAATTGAAATACCATGAAGCAAGAAACAGGATTTTTTATTTTTTATTTTTATTTATATTATATAATATACCTACACTTTTTTCTGTTCCCCTCGTTTGGCTAGTGCGTGCAAAGAAGAATTGAGAAAATGATAAATATTATCAGATATTTTGTATTTTTGTTGAATTATACCGGAGTACTTAGTACTGGTTAAGATGAGAAATATTACTGGCGAAAAAAGAAGATATGATGAACTTTTGTAAATATATAAAGTTCTTTGTGTTGTTGATATTTTATGTAAGCTGCAAGTATCTAATTAGTCTCGATTCCAATTCATGAGAGAAAAAAAGAATGTATTACCATGAAAATGTTTTTATTTTTCATACTTTCTCGAAAATATTACATTATGTGTAGGTACTTAACATGAAATTTATATTCGAAAATGTATAATTGTCAGTATTGTATTATATATAAACATACTCCAACGATATATACATACGGCATGCTCACATCAGACAATACGTAGAATATACGGACTAATTGACCGAAAAAAGAATCATATAAAGCTATTGTGTCTCACATCACAATATAATAAGCGTATTATACTACTATTTATAGTATATACCTACATATGTGCGTATAATAATTATCATCGTTATCAACTACAGAAGAGTAAACATTTTTTTAAAATTAAATTTATTAATAGTATAAATACTGGCAATACTGCTGTATAAGAATAATATATATTACTATGCTTATGTACTTAATCATTATTATTACTTTATAATTTTTATAAAAATCAAAATTACTATTTTGATGATAAATGCTTCCCAGAAAAATGTATTTCAAAAGTATGGGTATTAACAAGAATGACACATATGGCGTAGACATGACGTATAATCACGATATTGTATTGTGTAGGTTTATTGTTGTCTGTTCTATTATTGTCTAGTATAATTCATTCCTACAATTCGCCGTAGTGTCTTCGATGGTCCGTAAAATAATTACACGCGAAAAAGAGTCATTCGCGTGTTAATTATACATTTCAAACGGCGTAAAGCTTCGTCCTGGATTACTCGGCGGCGGAAATATCCGATAAGAACGTTATGTATAATACAAGCAGGTATATAGTAGGTATACATAGCAGCAGTGATGGGTACGTATAATAATAACCTCTCTCTCTCTCTCTCTCTTTTACTCTCTGATAACCCAAATTACTTCCAAAAATGGGTAAACACCGCGGACCATTCTGTGTGTATTATAACATAAAAATATAAATATATACATAAGCCCTTGTGTGTTCGCGAGTGAATGCGTAACAAGGGAAGTGTATGCAGTATAGGTACTTGGGACCCTCCTAATGCCGTACACTGATTCGTTATGTAAATGTAATTGACTCACACAAGACTACGCGATAACCCTCCGTTCGACCAATCTTGGGTAATCGAATTCGTTCAATTGGCCGTCGGCATAACATCCCTCGCTCCAACCTTCCGAATTATATAATTCGACGAGCGTGAACTGACGTACGGACTGCATTATAGAAAAGAAAATTAAAAAATATATATATGTATAAAATATTGCACGTAGAACGTAAAAAATCTTTTTTTAGTGTCGCTGCAGCGATTACACACACAATATGTGTATCAATATGAAACTCAATAGGATTAATTTTAAATGGAATGATTTTTGCACGCACGTCACGCGTTAATATTGTTGTGTGTGATGTGTTAATAAAACACACGAAAATCTTCAGTTCAATTTTAATGGCGAATTTTTTTGTTTTCCCTCGCCCCCGCCGAATATTAATATAATCCGACGAGTGCAGACAGACACCGTGCATGTAGAAAAGAAAGTTTGAACAATAATATAGTACGACGATGACGTATATAATAATATTATATTGAGTATAGAACGTTTATCGAAAATCTTTTCTTTTTTTTTTTTTTTTAATGCTTCTGCAACGATTACACAATACGATATGTTGTATCAAGATGAAATTCAATAGGATTAATTTTTAATGGAAAAATTGTGCACGCGCATCACGCGTTAATATTTTGTGTGATAACTATATCAGTTTTATTTAAAAGGTATTTTTTTTGTTTTACCATCGATACAGTTTCTCAGCTGTCTTGTGTAACTTAGGTATTATTAAAGTAAAGTTTATTTTAAATTTTTAACAATTTCTAATTTCCATAAAGAAACGCGCCGTAATCGGTGATAGGTAAAACGGCAATAATATTATTTGAAAATAGTAAAATAAATAAATATAAAAGAAAATGTCTAGTGCATCACGAGAAGGACAAACGCAGAAGAAGAAAGAGAAAAAATTACCCTAGTACCACGTATTGAGTATATCCATTTTGTTTGTTCTCGATATCTAGACATAATGTAGAATTTACGTGGAGATAAACGACGGATCTAGGGGAAAAAAATATTATATTGAAATTCGAGTATTGAAATACTATCGTATATAATATTACATAAACGAAAATAATGGGTTTTAATACATTGCGCGTAACCGGGTATTATTAATGTCGGTATACAATATCCGTCGTGTGCGTATATACACACGCTTTATATATAGCTTTTGGTTTTTTTCCTCTCGTCGTCCTTTCGGGGTTTTTTTTTTATCATTTTCCGTCGGTCCTCCTTGTAGCTTTTCATAATATTTTTCCGCCCACGCGCACATACCGCCGCCGTCCGTCCATCGGTTCGCGTTCAGATTATTTGGGGAGGGGTGCAAAAAAAATAGTAATAATAAAAAAATAAGGGATCGAGAACCAGTGTGTACCCCATCCCTTGCCCGCGGGTGTGTAATGGAAAAATCACTGGCTTGAAAATAACAAGTTCCAACGTCGTGGTTATTACTTCACCTTATTTATTACCGTTATTATTATTATTTTTATTACATGTTTTTGTGCGCTCCCGTTGTACATCCGATCATCCGTTTTGCGAGAATGCCCTTTGGGACCGAATTAAAACCGGATGTATTAAAAACAAAAGGACAACGAGTAACGCTGATTACCATCGTAGGGTGGCTCGAAAAATACTGTACAAATGGACAATATATATATATATAAATATACATTATATATCATATTAATGTTATTGAAGTTATATTATATTATATACAGAAGATAATTTTCTTTTTCTCTCCGCCATATCTGTTTACCACTAGGGACCAATTGACTCCTGTCAAAAACTATATACTAAGGTTGTCACGCACCACATAATAAGACAGTCACTTTTACCAATGTGTGTACCGTAATAATAATCGTTTATAATCGTCCTATATTATTATGCTAGTGCTTTGTGGATATTAATGATTAAACGTCCATAGAGAATTTCAACTATTTTTTGGTTTTTTTTCAATTTGTTCATAATTGTTTGGCTTTAACTATGTTGTTTAATACCACTGTATAAATAGAATGTTAGTCAAATGGCAAGAATCTAAAAGCGTTACTGTTGGTCAAACGTATAATATACACTTGATATTGACAATTTCATTAAGTCATATGTATCTTTCGACAAATGCCACGATAAAGTTCTAAGCAAATTAAAAACTTTGTTATATAATGTCATCGCCACGCAAGAAACACGTTTGAACAGCCCGATAATATGATTGTGGTTTACGAGTAATTTATTAATGGTACAATATTCCCGTATTTATCGACAAATTTAATTAACATATCAAGTCACAAATAACGTATAAATGAAAAATGCATACCATGTTAATAATTAATTTAGCAAAACTATAATAGATTATTTTGTTTTAAATTGGATTATGAACGAATAGTGTGCGGAACGTTAAAACCAAGATTTCTATCAAAAGGTCCGACTATATAATGATGTTATCATCTACAAATGGTTACTAAATTATTTTTTATACAAATATATACATACCAATGTCTGTGTATTACCACATTATTTCTCTGAACTCTATTTCTCATTAAAACAGGGATCGCAATAATTTTGACTTATCCATTTAATCTTATTTACATTTATCTGCTCAGAATAAAATTGAAAAATATTATGGGTAACAGTAGACTGTTTGGTATTTTTTTTTAAATATTTTAACTATGCTTTAGTCCAGATAAACTGCAAAGTTAATATTTTTAAGCTAACGATACACATCTGAATATACTATATTTGTAATATTTTTAATACTATGTTTTTGTATCATAAATTCGTTCAAGCGGTTGATAATCATTTTTACATGTGCATTTATTAAATAGCTTTTATGATGAAATATAACTAAAATATAACTATCTAAATTATTTATAAAATTATTTTTGTTTAACCTAGGAGTGTTACAATTATTTATTGTAGGGGTGGAAAACTGGAAACAAACGATATTTTATTTTCGAATCGTTTTGTCATCAATATGAAACGCAGACTATTTCAAGTTTTAGTATTTTTAAAATACAATTCAATTATAAAAAAGAAATTATGAAAAAATTGCTGAACTTTTAATGAAAATATTTTTGATATTTATATTGTTCATAATTGTTTGTTTGGTTTTTTAGATATTACGATTTTATAATTCAATAAAAAATAGAAATACTAAAAAATTCTAACAATGTTACTTTGAAAACATATTTTGTTAGTCTATATAGTTACCTATACATTTTTTTATAATCGTAATAATCGCATAAATATCGAAAAAGGACTAGTAATTTAAATTGGATTTTCGGGTGAAAGCTGTAATTTCATTTATTAAACCTAATTATACAAGTTTTTATTAATTTTATACTTTAATCAGGTTTTAAAGAACTTAAACCAATAAATCTTATTTTTCAACGATCGTTTATGTTTGGAAAATCACATAAATATTATATAAATTATTAATAGTATAAAACTATGAAGGATCGACGTGCAGAAATGTGCAGAAAAACGTAAAATGAAAATAAAAAAAAAAATTCTAACGAATGAGAGACATCGTCAACAGATTGTTTTTGTTGGGCAATAGTTATCACGAACATATTTTGATTTTTTTTCTAAATATAATATTTTTAAATTAAAACGATTTTACTTTGGCGTTTGTTAATCGAATATATCGAGTAACATTTGGGGACTTCAATTTATGTCTTTTCGCTATAATCGTTTATCGTTTTTCGCAGTACGCCACCGTGTTCTATTTTAACATCATTACGCAAACTTTGGTAGTATTTATTCGTTTTTGAAAATAGTAAAATCCGTAGCACAAATAACGTATGTAAGTAAAAAAAAAAAGTTGACTTTCTCCCTTCCCTACCACACCGCCAACACTTTTAAACTGCACTATTAAAAGTATTTGACTTTTGGGCAATGCGCTGGACGCAAATTCACGAGTATTATAGATTGTTATATTACGCGTTTACTCGGATATCCAATAGAAAATCGAACATAAGAGTGCCATGTACACATTGTTATATATATCGACGGAACAACACGAACAAAACGGTTTTTGTTAGCAAAATATTATAACGACTTTGAAAAAGAGCATGTTTAGTTACGTTAAACGCATGGAACTTTTATATCAAGTAAAGTAACTATATAACTTATAACTTATATTAGCATAAATATATACATACGAGCGCTTGCTTAAGTGAAAGTCAGAAAATTATAAATGTTGTCTGAAAAGTCTTTACGATTTTTGTTTCGTATAGCTGTACAGTGTTTATGTAAGCGAATTTATTGACACATACTTGAATAAACAGTGAAAAATCGGTAATGATTAAATTAATAATAATAAAAAAAACATTTCACAAAAATCACATTAAATATGTTATCATAACCGTTCAATTAAGATACGCTATGTAACTTTTTTATTTTCATAATTGTGTTTTTAACTATCGTACAACTATTCGTACTTTATTTGAAATATTATGTTATATCGAACACGATGGCAATAAGGTCGCTTTGAATTAATGTCAATCTAATAACGTCATATTATAATGACCGTCAGACATATTTTATAGGAGCCCGACGACCCATTTAAAATTGCATGTTTTAATAATATAATACTTATTTAATAAATATAAACGATTTAGTGGTTGTTTAATGTTATATACATATATTAATAAATCAATTATATTTAGCTATATATTTTTTTGCATTATCTAGGTTTTTATAGATTTATTATTCAAGATGTTCTACAGTAATTTTGTTTCCTTCTACAAATATATTACAGTTTTAGTGAAGGAAAAAATACTTCAATTTAAAAATGTTAAGTACATGAAAAATTGTGATTTTCTTATGGTTTTCACTTTCGAATGAAAGTAGAAAATACTATCAGGCAATTTTCACCTTGCATATTATTACCCTCTTCAGGATATAGTTTAAATATAAATACATACGAGGCTAAATACATTTTGGATACTTTTAAAATGTGGGTAAAATAGTTTTAGGGTATTAGAAATCTGTGACAGCCTGTGAAGCCAGATCAAGTTTCATACAATGTATAGAGAATATACCCACATACTTGTATATATTATTATGAGCATTGTATACAGTGAATCATACTCGTATTCTGAAAATGTGTGGATAATAATAGTAATATTAAACATATTGTTTAAACGGACGTCATCATACAATAATTATTCGTGAAACCAAACGACGGTAATGGACATATTATTTCGCTTCAGGTATGGTTCCGATGATAATAGTAAAATCACGCACGTCTATAGTGCTTTCGGAATTATAATACTCGTAGTATATACCTACGTATACGTGGGTATAATAGATACAATGGCATATTATACGCGGTATTGAACACAAAATAGAATAACCGATAGCGGAATTGTAAATATGATAGGTATAACAGTTTGACATGTATAATTATTATGATAATAATTGATTACAATAGGCCAATTCGAAGTGGTAAATACATTTAAAATTCAAGTTTAATTTTTAAATAAATTGATAATATTATATCAAGTGTATATTATTTTACAATACCATTATTTATCGATAATATGCGTTTTATCATCATAATATATTACTGTGTCTTGTGTGTACGTAATACCGGGAATGATTGTTTTAAATGTAAAAACTCAGTTATTTCGAAAAATATTATCGATTTAAAAAAATAATATATTTTTATTCATATAATGATTTTCATTTAAAATTTTAATTTTTCGAATGACAATATACGATTTTAATTTCTTATTTTCAAATAGGTAATTTTTTTGAGAATTTCGTTGGATAAAAATTGAGTTTTAAACTATTTGTTAACCAGCTAAACATATATGTATTTTAAGTATGGATAAGGGGAAGTATAAAACCAATATTTTGCTGGATACCTGTGTGTTACACTATTTCATTTTATAACAATAAATACTTACATGTTATAATTAATTAACCGCCTGTTTTAAATTGGACTTTGATATTTTAGAAAATATTCTTTTCTGCGGTATGAAATTAAAAATATACGTTTTCTTTCGAAAATTAAAGAATAGATAAATGTTAAAGATAAAAATACTAAAGTATATAATTTTTTTTTCAAAATGCAGTTTTCTAGTGATATTAAACTATGCAAAAAAAAAAAAAAAATAACAAAAACGTTATTACTTTTAGAGATAAAAAAAAGTGTTGACTGTTAAAAGAAGCACCCTATTTATA
This sequence comes from Rhopalosiphum nymphaeae, assembly GCA_036289425.1. NCBI lineage: Eukaryota > Metazoa > Arthropoda > Insecta > Hemiptera > Aphididae > Rhopalosiphum > Rhopalosiphum nymphaeae. The sequence continues at coordinate 4,067,532 of JAZAQC010000001.1, read as the reverse complement.
TTTTGAACCAGCTTATAGCCGTATATTTGTTATATTATATACCTATCTACTATAGTTTTTGAATTTCAAATGAAAACCAAAATCCATTAATATGTTTAATTAATAAACACAATGCGCTTTTGAATTAAATTAGTTTTTCTCAATCCATAATGAAAACTCGTATAAAGTGATACAAGTTAAATAAGGTATAATATTTTAGATACAGTTTTATTCAGAATTGTATACGTAAATGTAGTAGGTATGGATTCACAGAAGTGGAAAATTAAATCTCATTGATATATCCTAAAGAAAATAAAATAATTATATTTTATCCTTTGTTACCGTGAAACGAGAATATAAAAATATAAAAGTACTTTAAATAAAAATATGAAAACTGATAATATAGTGATACCCAGACTAATAACATAAACTTTGGGTAAAGTTTTCGCACTCAATTTTTCGTAGTTGGCTTTGCATTTTTTAATCATTAGAGCTGAGATTTTCTTTTAAGAACGATAAAATATTCATAATTCTATAAAAAAACATCCTTAAATCAGGTAAAACTTATTTTCAGACAGCTATTTGATTAATATTGATTTAATATTCTAAATAATCGATATTACCGATTTATTTGATGTTTTTATTTTGTATTAAATTGTTAATATTTTTGTTTCAATCCATTTTAGTTCAACGTACCTGAAAAAAAAATAAAAAAAATATATAAGTATACATAATTTATTAAATAGTTCTTTTTACATATAATTTAAATTTATGTATCTATATTTTGTTCGTGAATGCTTTCTTAATATCTTTAGGTATCTACAAATTTTATAATATAAATAATAATACTCGTATAACACATATAAAGGTAATAGAATAGTAGGCATACATTTAATAACCTTATGATTAGTAAGAATACGTTTATAATAACGCAATAAAACAATTTAATACCTAGCCCACATTATATTATTCTAAATTGTTGAGAATTGATTCTCGCGTGAAAATAATGAATATTAATAAAATATACCCGTTTTGTTCTGTTTTATAGTAGGTTTTAATGGTTTCTAGTATGCTAAAAAAATGACTATATGAAGCACTAAAATGAATGTTTTAAAATGGAGTTCAATAAAAGACATGGTTTTGGATCACTCTTCTATTTTAAAGAATAATTTACTTATAAGTTTGTAACGTTCAAAATAAATCATATATATATATATATATATGAGTGTTAAGACACTCAATTACTTTCGTAACTGTACTATGAAAGGTGCATAGTGTATACCATAATTGGTGTTGTTGTATAAAAAATTGCTGTTTTCTTAATGATTTTTTATGCTTTTGATCTCCAAGTTTTGCTCCAAAACTTGATGCCAAAAAATAATTAAATAAATAAATAAAATAATAAAGAACAATTCAGATAACATCTGTTACGGATAAAAATATAGTTTATCAACTTATTTCTTATAACTAGCCTGCATATTATAATATAAGTATAGTTTTATTCGTTTTACTGGAAAAAAATTATGCAAATTATTATTATTTATTATATATGTATATAATATGGTAATAGTAAATTTTGTATATTCCGATTTTAAAATAATATGATATTTTTTTTGAACGTGAAATTCCGTTCGAATTTCGTATAATATTTTCGAAACAAAATACAAAATAATAAATAATAATACTATGATCTATGAGAATGAGATTTACCAAACGCTTTATACGTGTGTGTAAATATAGTAGTATATAGTATTATATATATAATATTTATATATTATATAGAATCCAGACAGTCGTATACAGCTCGGTAATGAATTAATGTGTGGACATTTTTTCGGAGGACGAATAAGGGGTCGGAAAAAATGTGGAATGGAATTTTGCGAAGAGTAAATGATAGCTGCAGTCGAATGTATTTTTACGGGACGTGTTATATTTATATGAGAAGGGATCGCGCTGTATCGGAGTGTTGGGGATATGGACAGACGGCGAAAGGGAGGAAATGGGGTTTCCCCCGGAAATTCGTTACAAAGGACAATAGTACTGTTCGAAACATCATTTTTCATTCCGATGATTTTACGGTTATAGAGTTCGGCAATGTGGAGTGGGTGTTTTCGGGAAAAATTGGACCAGAAAATGCGCTATTCGCTCGTACGCGCATCAGTTACTAGTCCTGTTGCAGCACGTATTCGATACATCTTTGATAAACGTACCTGGAATTCGAATGTATTGAATGTGTACACCACGACTGTTAAGTTATTAGAGCGATTAACATTATTGATACGATAAAACAGAAAAAAATTTATCTTTTATAATATTCAGTTTTGAAATTATTTGAAAATCATATTACATGATAATTTTAAGTGCTTAATATTATAATATTAATAAAAAAATTGTCCAATAATATTATCATTCTTCAACAATTATTTTCCATCACTTTTACATGTTGTGTTAAGTAGTTAGATTTTAATTACCTACTTTCAAATAGTAAAACATTGTATTTTAATTAAATAAATTATTTTTATAGACACTTATTAGTAATTATGTACCAACTACCAGTACTTATTAAACTAAGAAAAAAATCCTAATTCATATAATCATTAATCTTCACAAAAAGAATACCATCTCCAATACACTTTTTTTGACAGTATATCGTTGTTAGAAAGTAAAGTTTTTTTTCTTGTAATTTACAAGGTCTATACAATGGAATCATTAGAAAATCTTTAAATCCACTTCAAATCTCCAATTGGTTTGATAAACGGGTAAGAATCACTTTACGCTACATTTACACTTCGTTGTAAAATATTTCTCGAAGTGACCTTAAGAAATAATAATAGTAAAAATATTGAAGCCAAATGCTTAAGTACTTACACTTTTTGATCGCACATTCAACTAGAAACATAATTTTCATTCAACTATTCAAGTAAAAAATTTTCATTGGAATGTGAAGAAATTAAAGTTTTCTTATTTTATGTTTTCCTCGATCTCTATCGGACTTTACTAAAATCTAATTCTCAGTAAATATCATCAGTACAATAAAATGCAATCAATTATCACGAGGATCTGAAATTAGCTAATGGATTTCAGTTAATAACCATTCTATACGTTTCCTAGTAAAAAGTAAAATCATATCTATGCTATTATGATGTGTTATGTCGATTGCAAATAGTATTGAAAACATAAAATGAAAATTGGTATATTGAAGTATTTCACAGATAATATTATGTTAAAATACAATATTAACAATACAAACAAGAAATAAATTCACAATACGTTAAAAAAAAAGTGGTGAACAATAATATGAAGATTTCAAATTGTTAACTATTATACACGATACACTATATTTACACTTGACGTGCGTAAAACAATAATCCGTCCGTCAGAAAAGAGAAACGAAGAGCATTCCCGGTGAACATAATATTATAATATAATAAGATCTCGAGCACCGAAAATGCCGATAATAATAATACCATAATATTAAGATATAATTCTCTCACACGCGCGCATGCATTTTCCGCAGAAAAGCTATATTCTACATATTGTTTTGTATGTTTATATATTGCATAATTATGTTATACACAAGGTCAGGTCTGGCATAGAATAATAATAAATGTGGCATGTGCACATTATTCGAGTAGGTACACTTGCATAGAATTAAGTGCCACCCATCAATAGCGGTATATACGCGTCACAATATAATATGCTGTGTGAATCTCTGTCAATAATTCACATTAGAATAATACATTATTCGAATACATATTATGAATATTCGTGATACGGGCCGTACGCGTCAATCGAGAGAATGCGACTTGAACGCAATAATATTATATAATAATGCGTATAGTTATACACCATCTGCAGGTATTTGTACAGTGCTGTTTTGGGAGTCAGCACTCGGGAGACATTGCTGTCTGTGCGCGGTTCGCCGATAGTTTACCGGGAATGCGAAACATATAATATACCTATAATACAAAACGCACTTTCGATCGAAATGCGAAAGTGTCAAAACGCCGTCGGTCGTAGTGATTTTCTTTTTACTTTTTCTTTTCTTTTCTCACTATGTTTTCCGATCCAGTAAAACTGTAAAAAGTTTCCAATGCGCACGTGTGGTACTTCACACGGCGTATTGAAAGTTAAACCCGACGAGCATATTGTACATGCGACGACGAGAACGAGGATGACATCCTAAAATACGAAGCTGTTACAATTTCGTGGAATTTCCGTTTTGATTTAGATCCGACGTGTCCGTCTATTATACGATCGCAATAAATATGGAAGATAGTGCAATTCTCGATAGTATTCACATGTACAGCACCGATCACGGGTAATATCTTTCATCAAAGACTAATAATTATTGTCAATAAATGACAAGTACATAAATAATAAAAAAAAACTCAGCCCGCCGGCTGTTATCGCTACCGTCGTTGTCGTCGTTTCCACTTTATACAATAACGTCGGTGGTTAGATGTCTCAGAATATAGTCTGGGGAGAGGTGGTGAGGAACTATGGTAAAACACTTTAATTGGAAATAATCAAGTTTACTCTACCTTTTTTTTTCAACTCACCCTCCCCGAAAATGACAACAGATACACGCTATATAGTACTCGAGAAAAAGCGAAAACCCGTAAGACGATCGTTAGATGCCTCACATAAAAGTACGCTTTGGATCGGCTACGTTGTACCTATATATACGCGGTACCATTATAACAGGCAACTGAAGCGAACATTTTCAAGAAGAACATAACCATGCGATTATATTTTGATTGATTTGCCGTTATGCGCCTCGAAAACTTTGTAGAGGTATAACCGTACCGCTTTTGTGTTCGACCATTCGAAACTGTGCGATTTCGTTTTATTATTATTTTTAATAAACGAGTTACATCATACAAATATATAAATACTTCAACGTCGATAATGTGAACACTACCGAACACTATAATAAAGAACGGAACCGCGATATAGATGAATTTTCGTGAATAAACCTAACTTTAACAGTATTACACAATCAGCGATGATGTACAATATAATATATTTATTATATAAATAAACTCAGATCGCGAGTCGAATCAATTATAAATTACAACAATTCAATGACCTCGCGCAAGCCCGCTTTGATTTCAAACTAAGTGGACGATGTTAGTATCCTCTATTTGATGGTTCTTGTTGTTTGTTTTTCCCCAGATGGACGTCGTTCTCCGAATTTCTTCGGAAATGGCGCATATCCGGCTCATCCAACATTCACTTTTTAATTGGAAATGTTCGGCAATACTGCAGATAGTATGCAAATTGTATAAGAGCTATTTATAATAATCATCTATTGTATGCACGTCGTTGTTTAGCTTTTTACCCTTCCAATGTTAACGAGACAACAATATAAGTATTATATATGTAAGTCTTTTATTTGGGTTATACGATAATATGAAACATTTGTCCGGTGTTTTTAACTTTTTTTAAATGTTTCACAAGGATGGTCTTATAGATACCTTTATTTTCAAAACCATCAACTAAAAGCATAAATTTTCTAAATAGATTATTTCCTTTTTTTTCTAAGCAATTACTACAATTATACTACAATTATGTACATGGTGTATACAAATACTGACAAATTAATAATTAATTTAATATAAATCATTAAACCAAAATTTAAACAAAATTCAATAATAAAACTAGCTTTTATTGTTAATATTAAAGTATACCACGTAAATTGTATATATTCACTCCCTTCAAATAGGTACAATTTACACGCATTTCATTACCTGTTACAATTGTTTATGAAACCTAATAAAAATATTTTTTATTCAAACCATATGACAGACGGTGAAAAAATTCAAAAAAATATAATATATCTAGAGCAAAGTACAAAAAGCGATAATAATTGTATTCAAACCTTATGCTATATATTTATCATATTATAACGTTGCATCAATATTATTCTACAAGTTGAATTTACACAGTGCATATACAATTATTAAATACAAAACAATAATAATAACACAATTATATTTCCATGTTCTACACCGTTCAAATCCAAAGTATATTCAATATAAAGTAGAAATATAAAAGATTTTTCGAGGAAACATATTATAAAATATAATTTAGTACACAAACCTTTTTAATTTAAATAAATATTGAGTTGAAGAAATTAATAAAGCGATAAATACCGCCATTTTCATTCGTTCGATTATATTGTATTTATAATGTTGTTTAAAATTCAAACTTATACAGTGTCCAAATCATATTACTATGACATGAATAAATTTCACTGAAGTGTTTGTTAAATATGTTAAAGAACTAATCGAATGAAATTACGACTGGAAAACTATTAATCAGTAGACGGTAAAATAATTATATTTTGTACCTTTCCAGATAACACAACGATAATATAATTGTATTACTATATTATAATAGTTTAGACTATAGTGTTATATAATTATAGTACCTAGTACTAATGTAATATTATACATTTTAACAGTATAAGTATATATTAACAGTTTTAAAATAAGTTGACGAACCTAAACTTCGATATGTTAAAAATAAGTATTAAAACCTAAATAAGTAGCGGGTTTAGTCGACCAAATCCCATTTCCTGGTTTTCTTTTTTTTTTTTTTGTCAACTTTACTTTCACGCGGTACCATATCACTTAGCATTTAACCCCGGACAACCGCGGTGTATACGGGAAATTGTTTTAATTATAACAAACATTAGGAGGCTAACTCGATATTATTAAGTGCCAGTCTCCACGCGAGAAAATTCTAGTCGCGTATCGTCCCTTTCCGCCACGTAGTGTATACAGTTAATATACACGGAATTGGGGGGGTTTGCATTTGTAATTAGGAGAAATCGTTGGAATATAATATTCTTAAGCAGAATTAGAGCACGAAACGTGTACAGCAGCGACAACGCTGATACCGCTGTCGCAGAGACGGAAGAGAAAAAAAGTACAAAAAAAACGGTCACAATATTAATTTGTTCATTGACGTTACACGCTACGTGCACGGTTCATTACACTAATTATTGTTATTTTTAAACATTGCACTTCATTGTTTTTAATTTTTTTTTCTTTTCTTTTAAGAGTCACTACAAAGCTTAGCTTTGTACACTTATATAAATAATGTATAACACTTGTTACATGAGCTATGAGTAAAAGCTTATAATTTCTATGTTTTTGTTCCTATTTCATAATAATAATTTATTATAAACTGTATGTACTCGGAGGGAGGTGGTCAAGTATGGTAAAAATGAACAATCTTACGAAGTCAAGAAGTCCCAAGAATACGACGAAGGGGTGAAAATGAAAAATTCAGACTGAACCTTATGAATAATATCTTATTCCCGCCGTCCACGATATTATAAGATATTGTGTATTTTGATACATCAATTGTGTTCTTTATTAAGTAAAGTCAATTATATATATATATATACGCGCATACGATTCGATTTGGATTTATTGCTATACTGAATAGCTGTTATAATATAATAAAATAATACAGTCTACATTATTTAACATTATTGTGTATAACGATCGGCGAACTAAAATTTCTCATTATAACTTTATTAATATTTCTAAGAAAGCGTAATTTAATATTTATGTATAATAATTTACGTTTGATGTAAATTATTCGTACACATTATTAAATAATATGTACTCACAAGTGTTACTTAGTATGTAAACAATGATACTATACAAAGTACAATATCTACTTTGTATCATTGTATAAATGGATTTTACCATTCAAATTTTAAACATGTTTGTATTACAGTTTTACTTATGTGTAGGTATGTTCAAAAAAAATTATACATTCTCTTATACACATGCATTGGATTCATTTTTTGAACATCTTTTTTCAAATACGTTTAACAGTTGTTTAAAAATAATTGATTGATACTGTAAATCATTTTGTGTTGTCCACCATATCTATTTTCTTTATATGACATTTCAAGTATATCATGATCATGTATTTGATTTTTTATTTCATTATTATCGTATCTACATAATGGAAAATTAATTTTCTCCACTTCACATAGTTTTATGATATCGTAGATATCAAAATATATCGCGTAATCTAATTAAGTTTTATTATCATGGTCGACATTTTCAAGTGTAATTTATTATTTGTACGTATTTTTTTATTTGCTACATATATTGAATTAATAATTTTTTTGTTTCTTCGTAAAATTAACTTCTAAGATCAGAATTATTGAATTATTGTCAACTGCCTTCGTGTTAACTATTCACTTATAATGCACGTATAAATATTGCATCAAAGAGTGCACTAGTACGTTATCTTTAGTCTATTCTCTATTAGGCTATAATTTTGTACAAATCATCTACAGTTGTGAAATCGTTGTATTACATGGTCGATGAGACACATAGATAAATAACGTGGAAAGATAATATAATACATTTTTTTATATTGATTTTGTTTTTGTATAATTAAACGTTTTAGAAATAACTGTTTTAGATTTCTGGAATATTTATGAGAACACTTGTTATTTAATTAAAGGTATAATCTTTATAATAATATCTAGTTAATATAACAAATTATATTGTCATTTTTCATTAAAATTATTACGTCTTTTTGTAAGTGAAAGAAACTATATACATGTAGGTAGCTAAATGTGATTTATAAAGGTATTATAATACAAGGTTTTAAGGCTTTACTTATATATTATTTTTATTTGAAAAAAATGAAAAGTTTATTCATAGTACTCATACAAAGAAAATAAAAAAATATTTTTATTGTATAGATTTGTTCTTGAAAACTTTGAATTTGAGACATCTGTCAAGTGTTCATTTGACGCTAAAAATTGTGCCTATATAAAGGCTACGAACAAAATAATCCACCAATAACATGTATTAGAAAAATTTACATGAATTACCTATATTTAAAAATGTAGTTTAGCACAAACGTCAATTGTAGTATCGCATTGAATAGTTAAAACCAAAGATGTATAATAAACAAGCAATTTTCGTAATTGTTCGTTACTTAATAGATATTTTAAAATATTACAATTATTGTTGATAATTTGCATGGCTAATATAAATGAAAAAATTACGATTACTCACTTCTGGAACAAATGAATAATATAAACGATCGTCGAAAAAAAATATAAAATTGTAAGAATTGCCTACGATAAATATTTATAGAAGATCTTGAGTAAGGTTTAAGGCACTAAGTTTTGTTATACGTATTATATATTCCTGTAAAGATGGTTTTGAAATGCTCTAAGGATGTCGGACTCGGATTTTGAACATTATAGTATAGTAGTTCTCGGGGGAATTTTTGTATTACTGAAAACTTTTCCTCTTTACTGCATACAACTTCACATTTAACCCTTTGGAGTTTCTTAGAAATTTTTATGTATATACCTTTTGTATTGTTGTTATTGTAGTTTCGTCGAGTACAATGAAAAACGCATCGACTAACAAAAGTACTAATCAATGAATGTGGTTAAGAAAAAAATCAAACATGATAATGTAATATAGATCTATATGCTCTCTATATAGATATTACGCCTATGTTTATTCGTAAATAATCATTTTTATCTCTGTCCTGTGAAAATATAGCACACATCTGTTGCTGAAAACGCCGCTCACGCGATTTTATACTAAACTTAACTATTAAAATTATTACTACATGCATGTGCACTTATAATTTTATATGCCCCTCTCTTATCACCAATTATACTATTATTATTTATAAATAAACTAAGTTAAATCCATCGTAGATAACGTAGACAACGAGGTACTATGATATTAGATACACTGAACTAGCCCACTAGCTAACGATTGTTTAAAATATGTTATTATAACGTAACATTGTATACGTCATATTTTAACTTATAAATTTATAAAACATTATTACATATTTATAACATAACAGTTTCTATTTGTAGCTTATTCTATTTACGTATATTTTTTCGCGCATTATTTTTTGTAGAATTAAATCTAGGATGATAAAATGTGTCAATATACAATACATATACCTATATAATATTAGTATAAGACATATTTTGGTTTACTGGCAATGACATATTTTTTTTTTCATAACAAATTTTCACGAACATTTGAGTTACTACTAAACAGGGTATATTGTTCTCAATACTTAGTCATGTAAACATTCGATATCACACACCATATTTAGACATATATTATATACATGCGATATATAAATATAAATATATAAATAAATAATAATATATATAAATATATAAATGTGTTGTGTTGAAATAACCAACCGCATACGTATATACGGCATTGAAAAGATCTATACGAAGGTATACTGTACAAGTGAACATCGATAAATACATGAGTGACTACAAGTGTCTCCTCCAGTCACACCGCCACACTGAGTCTTATTTACGCATTGAAACGGAGGAGGGAAAACATAATATAAACTTAAAGTTCACGCTGAACACCGTTTTGATTTGTAATAGACCAAAGTTATATCCATGAGGGCACTCGAAGCGTTGAGGTACCTGTGCTATATTTATCCGCCAATGATATTATTATTGCTCGAAAGGCATGCATTACAAGGGTGTGTAGTGCGCGTATATATGCTGTGTGACCGGGAGTAAAGGAGATAAAAAAAAAAAAGGCTGAATGATCAACGATGAATAAATAATGGAGAATGGAGAGAGAAAAATACTACGCGCCACCGCTAGGCAAACAAGTAATAATGTATTGAATACATGCAATTAGCGCGTAGTAATTGTCCGGTTTGTTTGTTCAATATATTTCGCACACGAGCGAGGATAATCGACAGTATTTACATGGTTTTAATATTTTTATAGTGTATCAGACATCAACGTACGTAAAAAGTTACCGTGTTTTCCGTTGCCTCGAAGACGTGATGGCCGAATCTGCTATCCGGTCGAGAATAATATATTATTGTATACAATATGTATAGTGTATTTTACGGTATTACACGTCATACAGTAACGTTCGCGCGGTGGACATTATGTGATAGTAAAACTTTATTGTGTATTAAGATGTAAATAAACACCATTTGTGCTCTACAGAGCAGAACGACAATATAGAAACAAAGTAAACGCCTATTTTTCTGCCAAAAAGTTTTTTAGTATACGCAACGGATAAATTTCCGTTCTGCATTTAAAGTTCGTTTTAGAGATATATATTTTATTATCGTTTATATTATATACATAATACAATCATTTTACTATTGTCTATATACGTATAAATACTATAAATATATTATTATAATTTAAACATGCGTAAAAAATACGGTTGTTTTTCTGAGAAAAGTAACTTTTTTTTATTTTTTCAATTATTATTTTTATTTACACCTATAAACAACAACTATATCATTTGGCTACAACGAGATTTCAATATTTTACCTTATATATAGTGTCACGTCACGGCTTACCTTATATACTGAAACAGCTGATGGTCGTATACAACAATCACGTTAGAAAGGTAACTGTTTGACTTCGCAATGAACCCTGTACGGTGACAATGGAAAACGAAAGAAAAACGATATTACCGAAATAAATATCACAAACGAACGCAATGGGTCAGAATTTATATAAAAGTGTAGCCCAATGAGAAGGCATAGAAAAATAGCGATGGTAAGACGTCCGATCACAAATAGATATATAGACAGCAATGGCAAAGAGAGCAATAATTTATTAACTCACTCATGCCTTATACCTGAACATTGCGCTCGTGGTTTTAGATCCGCCCGTATAGTATATACATAATATGTTGCTAGGGCACTATACTGGTCAATGGCTAATTTCGAGGTTCTGCGATTGAATCATAAAATTAGTCTGTTCGTATAAATCTGTTAAAACGTCTTGTGTTTTTCCCCTAACCCCTTCCCATGTCCTTCGCCACTATATCCAGTGAAATACTGAACATAATAAAATTCTCTCGGCTCGCAGCTACCTCCCGACGACCGCAACCAGAAACCATTCACCACCATCCCATACCACTAACCGACCTACTGCAAGGCGCTTTCACTCTGTCTCCGGCGTATACGAACCCCTCGCACCGGCCCTATTTCGTGGTTTTAAAAGGCCCGGAGATTGTTTATATATATTTATTTATCACCGTATATCCTGTTTAATGGAATACAAAGGATAAAAGGAGAGAGCGGGTGAATGACTGAGAGAATGTGAAACGGAGAGAGATACCTCTACTGGGTCTCGGATATAAGTCAATTACCGAGTGCGTGACGTGTCATATTATAGTGGTTCGTATTTTGATTTATTGATGTGCAACAAAAATCAGTTTTTGTCTCTCTGGCACCACGGTTACGGTTTTTATTCCATCAGAATACTCCAGTGATGGCACGTTTTTTTTTTTTTTACAATCTATTTTAATCTACGCATATAATATACTATACGTATTATGCTGTATTATACCTATTGTGACGAATGCTGTTAAATCATTTTCGTTCGCAACAATTTTTCGGTTGTTCACAAATCAATTACGCGTTGCGCAGTTGAATTTTTATACAAATCTTTCAAAAATAGATAATCGAAATTTCATAAATTTAAACACACATGACTCAGTGCGCGACCGTTTATGAATTGTTTGAGTATTTGACATTATTAGTTTTGATTTTATAGCTCGTTGCAGTAAATCAAATAATTGAACACGACAAAAGAACGAAATACTCGTAGAATTATACACCACTATAGCAGTAGATTATTGTTTATATAAACAGATGTCACCAATATAAACACCAATAATAATAATAATATTAATAATTATTACCATAGTATACAAGATTATTCACTGAGCACGCTCACCCGCAATTTTTCCTTTAATAATCAATTTATTTATAATTTTTGGATTTTTTAAATTTACTTAAATACTATATTTTCAAATTATTGAGATTTTTGTGTATTGTGTTGTCCTGTGGTGACAAACTTCTTATTTAAAATTAATATCACTCTTTTTATGCTGTAAATAATTTAGTGGATCATTTTTTTGAAAATTTTGATATACCTAATTTAACAATCGAACGATTATCAGTTATTATAATTTTTATTATAAAGATAATTGTCCTTAACGACGAAGTTTTATCTTTGGTATGCAAAATTAAATAAGTTAAAAACTATTCGTTTAAATTTTGATTTTGATACGTTAAAATATACAAAACAATTATCCATCAAATAATTTTCAGTGAAAAACGGTGTTATTATTTGAAAATTAAATGTTTGTATTTCCACAGGTCACTCCTTAAGTTATACAAAAATATTTCAAAAACTTTGAAAATATGTGTTTTTTTGATGTATCATTAAAAATTCCGAAAATTAGAATTTTTTATTATTGATAAAAAAAAATGGGGTTGTGAGTGCTCACATGCTTTTGTGAGTCATTCATCCACACATCCTGTATAATACGGTTGACTGTCGCTGCAGTGAAAACTAAATAGGTCTTCAATAGATCTTTATACCTATACTGCGTGAGCAATGCAATATATAGTTTGATTTTTAATATTATTGTTGTTATTATTATTATTATTGTTATTGTAATTATTATTTTACAACATTGATTCGGTAGTGTGCCCACACCGACTGCCATGAACAATCGCCCGCATTGGATAAGTCATTTCGCTGCAGCGTAGTGACTCAATTCCGTATAATATATATATAATATTATTATACCAAAATTAACTGTTTCGAGTGGCCCAAAGGAAGAGGCAATGGTCGTGTATATACATATACACAACGAAGTACCAGCGACTTATTTATGGCGTTTTGGCGTGGCGCGCAACCCCCATACAACCCTACCGGAACGTCCGTTTCCCTGTTCGTATATATATATATATATATATTTGCACCTCTACTCCGTATCCAGTTCAAAATTAATTCTGATTATACATTTTTACGGGACGGCGCGCTATAGTAATTTATCGCAGGCATTCTGCTGTAATTATAATACATTTTTTTTAAGTTTCAAATTTCGAATTCGCTCTTGTCCTACGTGCGATTATTCAAAATATATATAGCCTTTTCGTGACGTCGCGATCAAATATACAAACATGTACAATTAAACTTGCAATAAATGAAGTTCTACGTATGTTTTTTTATTAAAAAAAAAAAAAAAATAGGAATATTATTGTAATAAAGTTAAATATTCGCTTCGTAGTAGAAATCGTATACTTATAACGCATGACTATACCTAAAATTTAAGTTTGAATGCATTCATACTGAATTTCTGAAATTGTTCTCATTAAGTCTGTGATAGTGCCTATAATATAAATAAATCAGTCATTATATTTTAATAAATAGTTTATCTGATCGTATCGGTAGTCATATTTTTTTTTTTATAATATAGTGGTAAAATAATTCTTGAAAAGCAAAAATGAAAATAATAGAAATTGAGGTATGAATGCTATTATAACAATAATCGGTGCTAAACGATTGAGAACGATTGTCGATAAATTAAAGAAATAATATTTTGTACCTTGTATGATTGAGTTATATTGCCGTATTACAATAATTTTGTAATTGAAATGCACTTTGAATGACACATGAATGTAATAATTTTCTTCAGTTTTCAGTTAAATAAACTTTCACACATTATATTAAATGCTTTAAAAACTAACGGTTCTGTTTTGTCCTTTGTTTAAATGTCCTTATATTTATAGATTATCAAGTATACAGACATAACTTGGACAATATTTAGAACTAACCACCAACAACTTTTCTCGTTTAATATTATTAAGTGGTCAGCACATTGCAGTTTTAAAGTTTACCAGACTTAAAATACATAATATATATAATATACATTTAAGCATATTATAAATAATTATTATGTTGTCTAGTCGATTATATTATTATTATGTTCTATGCTGTAGTAAGAATTAATTAATATTATTAAAATGCTCTATAAAAACACTGTTTTAATGTCTTACAATCAATGTATACGTTTATAAATTGGTTATTTTTCTTTTAAATATTGTCTCATTTAATAAGTTTGATAAAATGTCACTTTTAAAATAAAATTATCTTGTTAAATTTAAATTTATAACTTTGTAGTTGATATAATTACAAATTGAATATTCAATCAGAAAAAAAAATTGATGCTTTTGCTAATAAATGTATTTTCAAAGCAAATAAATTATATATTCGTTCTTTAAGACTCAAAAAAATTAAGCCGTACATTATTATTATAATATTGGTACGAAAAAAAATAATATACTATAATAAATAATACGGTATAAAAAAAAAAAATCTCATTTTTGTTATACACCACTTTTTCAAATAATTTTATTACGAAATCGATTTTTTTGTCTAAGGCATTGTCATCTTTCCGGAAAAAAAATAGTGCTCTTAGGTTAGTTGTTATTTGTTTGTGTCACAAAAATGACAGTCGTGTGTATATAATACCGTATGTCCGTATCGCCTAAATTATGGAAAAATAAACTGTTTAAACCGAAAAAATATTCATGAGTTTATGGTACGTTTATGTATATTACATATTATTTATTGGATTTAATTAAAATTAAACGTATTACATATATTATTGTATGCCATTTATTTAATAGCTATTCAAAATGTAACTCTTTTCACTTCTGCAAACGAAGGATAGAGTAGTAGTATAAAGTTGTGTATGGAATTAAAATATATAATATTAAACTTGTGTTATGCGTAACGGTGTGTTGTTAACGTTTTTTTTTTACCAAGTATTGCATGTGTCATACCATACGGCGAATATTAAAAACGCACTTCAACTCCGACAAATGATTCAAAAACTCACTGCCCGGCCCTCGCATACGTTTTAACCGATTTTAACCATATTATTGTAGTATAAACCGTTTTATGTGGTTTTAATTATGTACATTGATAATGATAAATAATACTGTTTTCGTCCCCGTTCCAATAACAACATGATTCGTTTTTATAAGGATGTCAGCACAATATTTGTTTTCCGTTTTAGATCCATGCACGACATAGATGGCATACGTGTAAAATCGTTATTTATGATTTTAGAGTACCCTAGAGTGAAATCACCTATTAAAAAAATTGTAGACAATATTTTTGTGTGTTTGGCATATTAAATATTTTATATTTCATTATAATTTGACTTTTAAAATAAAAATAGCGTAATTTGAGTAAATATTAAAATGATTTGAAAAAATATTTATACATTAAGTAATTTACTTCGATCTACATTCTCATGATATTCTATAAGTTTAAAATTTAGAAAACAATTTTTTTTTGTACTTATGAATCTTATTTCAGCATGAGGACCATAATACAATATATACAATATTCAAAACTATTTAGATTGTTTGTGACATAACTAATTTTATGTAAGAGTATTTAAAATTAAAAAGACGTCTCAGTAATGGGCATTGTTTTAAAATAGTCAAATTATTATATAGTTATATAAAAACCCATCAGCTATTGTAAATTTCATGCATAAATAAAATACGAAAGTATTTTTTTGATATTTTATTCATTTATTGATCTTTATATATAAGTATAAATTATATGTTCGTTTTTAAATTAATTTTTCTTTGCTTGTATTGTATCTATTTTATATTAGATAATATATAACATACATTTTATTAAATTTATAATTATTCTAATACTGAAAATATTGTTATTCCATAATATTAAATGCAAAAAAAGAATAGAAAAAGGATACAAAAATGCACTCAAAATGTATGATCATTTTTTTCCATGTATAGTTAATATCTTTAAATAAATACGTATGCAAATCAAATAAATATGTTCGTATAAACAGTTTTGTATAATAATGTGCAGTGTTCTTAAATTAAATTATTTATAACTGTATAACTTTATTTTTAAGCAATAATACTAAAGTAGTATGCCCTGTTAAAAAATTTAATGATCTATTTTTTGTTTTTTTTAATTAAATCTACATAATATCTTAAAACACATGTCGTCTTGTATAAATTGGAATATAGTTGTACATTTGCGTATACGTATACTTAATTTTTTGTAAATAAACATACGGTTAATAAAATAATATATAATAAATACAAATATATATTCATTGATTATTAGTTGTATTTATTTGATGTGTTGACTTTTTTTTTTTTGTTAAATGTTTTATATAAGTATAATATTGGAAAATCACAAACGGTGCAGTATATACCCAAAATATTTGTAATCCAAATGAGATTTCGCTTGATCGGGATATATTAACCCCACACTCCGTCCAAGTTAATTATAAGTAAAACCATACAAAAAAACGTATTATAGTCGGAAGAAAATGTTGTTGATAATGTATAAAGACGGTCATCTCGGAAGCTTTAATCATTAATAACTATGTCTATATAAAAATTCAAAAAAAAAAAAAAAAATGTAATACAATCTATTGGGTTCTACACTATTTGTATATTTAATCAATAAATGGTGTAATGGAAATACAGATTAATTAAAACACAAAGTCCTCCAGAGCAAATTGAAATGTTACGTGACGACCGTATCAATGGTGCAGTTTAGGCAGTTGATTACAATTAGTTCACGTAATAATGAAAATTGTTTGAAACCAAATCGTTTTATTGCTCGATGCTTATTACAACGCACAAGGTAATACAGGGAAATATGAAATATTATAATTAATTTTGAAATATACAATTCAGAATAAAATAGATTTATGGAATTTCGTATCGGACGCCTGTGTGCATTAATTATTAACGCTCTTAATTTTATAAAAATACGAATATGCTTGTACTTACCAGTTTGTTAAATTTAATAAAATCTCATTAATGTTAAATCTGTTTTACACGCACCACTCAAGTTAAAATAAATAAAGGTAGAGCATAAACTGTACTAAATTAAACATTTTTTTTTTTGTTTATAATATTAAATTACTCGAGATACATATTTACAGAAAAAAAATAATGATTATAAATAAATACAAAATATATATTTCAATATTTTTTAATACTTATTTAGTATGCAGTAATTATTTATTCCGGACCTAATATAATTAGATGTTATTAAAAAGTATAATTTTTTTATCAAAAGAGTGCCACAACTTTAGTTCGTAGAAGCTTATATTATTTACTGTCAGGAATATAGGTTTCGAAATCACTGTCTAATTCTCCAAACAAAATATTATTATTGTTATTATTACTATCACTATAAAATATACTTAATTGGGCTTTACAAATTTTCTTTATATTTATGATTGCAGTTATTGTCTATAATGAATTATACGAGTACACGTGATTATAATATACCATGTATACCATGGTCATAAATAAACTAAATTTATCGCGTTCGCAAATAATTTGTGATAGATCGTTGCTAACAAATTAAAGAAAGATTTTTTTTCAGATATAATTTTTCGACCATAAGAATATGACAGCTTTATCATAATACGTTGGCCAACTCCATATTACACAAATATGTTAACACGTATTCGTAATATTATATAATTGCATTTAATGATATCCTTTTCATACACTTCAATTATTACGGTATTGTATTAAAAAGTTTTTGGGTTTTCAAGCACACATATTGTATCCATTTCAAGAATTAAATTTTTTATTTTACTTCTTAGGAATATTTATATCTAAAACAATATTATACATCAATATTATACTTCTCTTGAAATTATGTGAATCAAAAAGATCAATGTCAAATTAAAAGTCTTAATTGCTTCAAAGTTATGAAATGCTGTTGGACGTAACGAATAAGAAATTTAAATTTAATTATTACTCGTATATACGCTTAAAGAGATGTTTTTTTTCAAGTCCGTGAAATGTATATTCACACTGTAAGAAGCGCGATTGAGCTGTGTAAATGTATATACAAAAACAACATTTAAATACGCACTGAAGTGTGGACGTATAGTTTGGTTGTTTGGATTCAGGATGAGATAACCAATGGTTTGCTTAGACTCAACCAACGGTTGTCTAATCACGCCATCGCGCCCACGAATGATCTAATACGAGATATTTGTCTATTTCACGAATGGTATAAAATAACGTAGTCCTGCAAATTGCGTATTTCCGTTAAATTTCACAACTGTTATAATAACTGGACAATTCTGCTGTAACAAGAGATCCATTTTAACAAAAGGTCTTATTAGTCATGTACAGGCCATATCTCATTAAATATCTAGGTATATAATATAATATGCATTTATACGCACACAGACTTGAGTGATTTTATTATTGTCAGTTTACATTAGGAAAACTTTAAAGGTTATTACTGTTATTATTATTAAATTATTCATTCGTCCATCGTTGGCGACGTTATGCATACAATACATAAGATATTAATATAATGACGAGACGGTCGTGTGCCGTAGGAGTACCTACTGCTATATACATCATCACAACCGAATTATGATAATAGTAATAATAATATAATGACGACAACAACGATAGTCCCAATGTATCGTATTTCGGGTGGATACGGAGGGAGACTATAATATTATAACACACCCGCTTCCCCACAAGACGACGCGTAGTCTCGGATATGACGGCGGGGTAGTGAGGGCAGTAGGATTAATTGCCCAGGAAACCTACGACCGCCCCCTCACTGACGACATAGTCGAGAAGGTCAAACGAGAAATGTCACCGGCGGCGGCCCGTTCCTCGACTGAAGACTTACAGTACCAACTCTTGCCTTTCCTTACCCCACTCCCACTGACGCGACATGACGGTTGTACTACTATTATACACACATTTCCTCCCGAACCGACTACTGAGTATATATATATATATATATATATATTCCTTGCAGTACGTCGCATATCCGGTCGTCTTCCTCCTGCAGAGGAAACGGTGATGATGACGACGGCGGTGCTTTTAGATGGCGCAACTAACCAGCCATCGTGTCCGGTGACTGTTATTATATATTATATAAATATGCGAATAGTAGTATGTGAGGTATAATTGCGGGTGTGGTCCAAAAAACCCATGTGACGGCGTAAAATTGCGGAGTGTTCAACGTAGCTCATTTTAATGTCTTTGATTAATTTCTAAAGCAGAGAAATTACCGAAGTGTATAAAACCTACGAAAATGTACTACTAACCTACAAATGTATATTCTATATAACCACTGGCACTATATCTAAAAGCGTGTGCTGTTATTATACCTATAAATATTCTATTTATTATAATTAATCTACTGCAATTAAATTAATAGTGTACCTAATATATGCGGATAGCGATGATATATACGTAGTACATCAAAATTATATTACCTACTATTATAAACTATATCTAAGCACACGAACAGACTTCACGGACGTAGACATTCAGAATCACAATTTTAAACTCTTCACTAGTCTGTGGAGATGACGATAATCACGCCCCCATAATCTCATTCAAACGTGACCCGGATGAACGCGAATCGCAACAATAACGTAGCAAAGCTATAATCTGGTAAAATTACTTGTCGTGTACACCTCTTTTCTCTGTGGAATGGGCACATAGGCGGTTTTCTGGTCGTAAACAAACCTTTTATATTTTTGGTTAAAACTTTTGCATGTACGTGAATGATAATTGTTTTATTATGATAAAAGTATGATTTATGCATAATAATAGTATAATACACACATACACACACACATACACGTTATTTGTGAAATAATTCGATTTCCGAACGGTTTCGTAATAAAAATACATTATGTTTCGATTTGAAAATCAAAATGTCATTTTTCCGCCCCCGCAAGAGTGGTTCAAAGGTACATATTATCTCTACATTTTCTCTTGAAACAATGTGGTAGGATGTTTTTCCGCTATTCTCGCAATCCTCTTTTATAGGAATGATATAACTTATATGTCGGTTTTGTTATAGTATCGTTTCGACTTCATAAAGTTGTACTTATATAACTACCTATAACCTTATTTGAAACTGATAACTTAAAGAAATCTATTTAATGTCTGAAAAGTCCTCTGTGAATCAGCGTTATACGCCGGATGATGGTTTTTGATGAAGAATTATTTGAAATTCATACTTAGATATTTTACCTATACCTATGTATAAATAACCTACTACACCGTAATACAAAAACGACTTTTTGAAACTCCATGTGTGGCAAGGAAGAAGGTATGGTAAGTTTGCCATTTGAAGTGGTGGACCACAGGTGCCAAACGAGTTAACTTATCCGTATTGCCTGGAAAACTTTCAGTCACTTTGTTAATATCGATCCCGACTCCCTTTCAGTCGTTCCCGCGTATACGATTACCACCTGCCGTTTCCCGACAAAGAAACACGAAACCACATCCTACAAAATTCGTACAGCGAATGAATGTATTTCACATAGAATGAGACATTCATGTTAGGTCTTAAGCTTCAGAGTTTTGCGCTTTTTAATAATATTAAACAAATCCTCGGCTTGATATTCCGAAACTTATGTAAGCTTGGAAGTTGCCATTTATTATAATTTAACGAATAACCTACTCTAACGAGGGTTAAATATATATTCCTCTAGGTCAGTTTTATTAATATCAGAGTGTATGATAGGTTCTTATATTTTTTTTTCTGAAAACGGGTTAAACACGATTAGAATTTTTACGCATAAATATTTATTATAACGGTTATAACAAATCACTTTGTTACACAGGATAGATGTGTTCAGAATAAAATCATGAAATAAAATATTACGTTGATAGATACTGATATAAAGTTAGTAAAATTTAATGTTAAAAACAATATAGCTTTATTGATAATGGTTAATAATAATTTTATTTTAAATTATTTTAATAATGCTGGTTGGTTTTTGATTATAATTTGTAATCGAATTGCAATACCTTTCAAAATTGACATGATTAAACTGTTATTAAAAAAAGTTTTAAATTATAAAAAAAATAAAGATTTGCACGTAATATCATTATTATTTATATTTTATTTAAAACGGTAAATTATTTTTAAACTATATTTTTTCGTATAATCTTATTGGTTCGGCATGAACGTTAATTATTTTAAATGGTGCCTTACTATTGTTATGTCATAGATACATGTTATGTATGTTGTATACTTTTATAAAATACCTGTGAGTACTTATATTGATACGTTTTATACATTTGATAAATCAATACAAACCTTTCATGGACGATTGTCATCGAAAACCGTCAAATGCGTATTCACTTAAATAATAAACCAACTTCTAATGAAAAATAACTCGCATCCTCTAAATAAATTACGGGATGGCGTCATCACCCTCGACAACAATAACCAATGGCTACTCGACCAAATGATGAAACTAACAAATATCTCGTATTCTCACGGTTCAGTCAAATGTGAACATGTAACAGATGTTCAAAAAGCTTCTCAGAAACCAGATTCGGTAAATTCCATGATGCCTATGGTACTATAAAAATCGATACTCCATGTCCTCCACATCCCGTAAGATCACGTCCACATCAAATTATACACAAACAACATGGATTTCCGATCCCTATAATATCGCTTTATTTATTTGTATAAACACTAGTCGATATTAGTATTTACCTGACAATAATTGAAACACATATATTCGTGTATTTTTTATATAAACAATAAAAATTAAAAATCGAAAAATATTTAAATTAGAAAAGTCCTTGACCGGTTGATCCAGTCATTAAAATAATGATCCACAATTGGTAAACCAAAATCTTAATATTTCATCATAGTATACATAAATTTATAATTTTAAAATGTAATAAAAGGTTTAAAATACATTTTTTTACACAACAATTAAAAAAAAAAATGCTGAACGCGATTCCATAAATATTTTTAATGAGTTTATTTGATGAAATCTGATATTCACGCGTAAATTAACGGTTTTTTATCAAATGGTTAAAGTTTTTTTAATATTATTATATTTCAAAAAGTATTAATTGTATACACTTTTTTTTTAAAGTCATTTTAAATTTTCGAACTGATAAAATTATTTAGGTTTAATCAAAAACTTTGAAAATATAATAGAATATTTCAATTACGTTTTTTTTTCGTTATTCTAAAATATTGAAAATCCAGGGCTCGATTTTTTTTACGTATGGATTTAAAGTCTAAATTTTTACAAAATTCATTATTTTGTAATTAAAAATTAGTTTAATATTCAATTTGTATAACTAATGTTTCAAAATATAATAAGAGAATGAAATTCTTTATAATATTCAACAATTTAAATAATAAATCAACTATTTTTTTTTTAATTTATAAGCATTTTATATTGAAGATTTTAGTTATTTTGTTTTAATTTAAAAATATTATTCATGAGTACATTATTATAATTTATTTACACAATTAAATTTTCAAAACATTTAGATTAATCTTGTCCTATTGATTATTTTTGCCATTCATACAGTAAGTAAGTAGTTAATGTCAATAATATTATATGCAATAAATAAATACTATTATTAAATTAAATATTAATTATAAATAAATTAAATGTTTTCAGAAAAATGAATTCAACTGATCATTTAATAAAAAACATAAAGTAAAATAAATTATTATAGTAGAAATATAAAATATAGTCCAATCCTGTCAATCACTTTTTAGTTTTTAATACATTTTTCGGTTATTACACTGTTGAGAAAAATAAAATGCCAATATCAACATAATTCATTATTAAACAAATCAAGTAATAAATATTTCAGCCTTTATATTTAATTCAAAAATATGTATAAAAAGTTGATAAATATTTTAAATAGTATTATTGTTTAACTAAAAAATACATAATCAAATAAATAAAAAAACGAATTAGCAAACAGGCAACATTTTTTATTACAGTATTGATAAATAAATTAAAATATAAAGTGCGTTTACATATGATTCGATGTAACATTAATTATTTCTATGTAGACAAAATGGACGACAATATAAGATAATAAGCTATAGATAAAATCATGAAACAATTGTAGTAAAAATAATAATCCAATTAGCCTTACTAAAAAAAGAAAAGATAATATAGATAAAAAAAATGTTAACCAAAAATCAAGAAGTGGTTTCAGTACTCTCGTCGTAAGGTCAAAATATTCAAGTGAAAAAAAAATGGTAACAAAATCATTATTTTAAATCAAGACTATCTTACTGTTACTATCATGACACAGATATCACTGAACACATTTGTATAACATTAATTACGCACAAGAAAAAATTCGCTTGTCACACTCAACCAGGCTTTAAAAACACTTTAAAATTACTCCTGATATTTTGTCGTCTTTGGAGATTTCAACAATCAAAGTATGAAAAGTCAAACCGTAATTACAATTGTAACGATTATCAAAGATAGTGATACACATCGCATATTATATTATTATTGTTTTTAAATTAATACGGTTAGATGACGTCGAAAATATTAAACTACAATACACCCACTTGCGGTCGATACTCTGCCATTGACCCCTGACATTATTCCCATCGACCTTAGCACAAACACTCAATTTGCAAGTTTTACGACACTTCATAAATAATGTCATTCTCTGATTTTAATTAAAATTATTATTTATCGATTTTCCGTTATTGCCAGCGCAGGTATTCATCGATGGACCCTAAACGAACCTAACTGCAAATTATTCTTCGCATTATATCATTATACCTGGAAAAATCAAATTAACTGCACAATAACTCAATTTTTGATAATGTATACATATATATATATATATTTATATACCTGTAGCAATCTATAAAAAGCTATCGCACTTTTACAGATTTAACTAAATTGTTGTAGTCCAACATAATGTCGTTATTGACAAATTTTAACGAGTGACATACGAAGACTAATATACTGTAAGATATTATACATGCCTTATATAAAAGAAACATTAAGATACAATAGCTACGCATGGATTTGATCGATTGGAACGATATTCTCGCAACCCGAGGTAAACCCAAGTTATTGTAATTTTTAATCAATAACGCATAAAAATATCATTGTGCGTACCATGCCATGTAGAATGAAGGATGGCGGGGAATATGAATTTTTGACTATTCGCAAACCACGTTATGCCAAAAAAAAGTATTTTTGCAAGAGAAAGTTAACTATAATAATATATCAATAGTGGTGTGTAAGGGAAATTCGTATACTATGTTTATAGTGTTAGTTATTAGTAACACATTGGCGTCACCGCGATGACGGTAAATATGTTTTCACCGCTTTACCTTAATGTTATTGTTATTAGTCAGTCGAACTTATTTAAACAATTTAAAAAAACAATAGGTATATCGGAAACGTGAATTTATATTTTAACGACAAGACGATAAATCAATAGACAAAAATAAACTTAACAGTGGGAGATAGCGAGAGATGTGGAACCCACACGTGAGCACTCTCCAGATACAAATTTGGGGAGACGGATGAAAGTCTCGTCGCGGCGCTCGGCGGCTACACCGCATTATCATTATTATTTTAATATGTACATAATTTATTATATACGTAATATTATAACTGCGCACCGCGTCAAACCGACCGCGGAGATTGCGTAGAAATATGAGTTCTACCGTTTTCGACCGCATAGTTATATATTATATAGTATAATATACATATTATAATATCCATCTATACTTGCGAAGGCGAAGACAACGGTATTCGGAATAATGTGAGCTCGACACACAAAGGTATGCCGCCTCGTCGTCATTGATAACGTATCCGCCCACCCACACACACCCACACTTACATAAATCCACATACATACATACATACATACATACATACATACATACATACATACATACATACATACATACATACATACATACAAACACGCATACGGTACATATAAACATCATAATACACCGTATAGAACGACGGTAATGAGTGTAGTAAATTCATCCGACCGAGTTACGCTAATCGAATGAATTCAAATCGTATAATATATATATATATATATAATTGCGAGCGGCGTGTGAGTGTGAAGTTATACGCAAAATTAGCGGCGTTTTATTATTCGCTTATAATATAACTTCGTATAGTCGAACTAACTTTGCGAGACGCTATTAATGCTAAACGGTTCGCGAGAAAATTGTCTACGTTTTGTGACTACCCGCGTGCACACACACACACACACACATGATCACACCAGGACACACGTGAGTACACGTAATTTACGGTCAGTACATGTTCAAAAGCTCCGCCGGATAAGGATTTCGAAACTTTACACCGGCCGTTTTTCGTTCGTAATTAAATTCACCACGAACTTTTCTCCGTCAATGTCTCGTCTCGCCGCACGACCTCAATCTGTTGTGTGTATAGACGTACCTATTTTAACGACATGATGACTAGTAATTGAGCCGAAGCGTGTATACGCCGCACATATGCAGTTTACGTTGCGAATACCTTAGAAGATAACGATAATTTGCAACGTAATTCCTAGGTTTTGTCGGACACGCGTGGTTATTATTCTTCGTATAATGTACAAATACACAATCAATATAACTACATTTTCACTAAATTATAAACTATTCGATACGGTTTTATAGTATAGAAAAACTAAGTATAATATACACAGTTAGGTATGATAAGCTGATAAAAAAATTAAGCTAAGTTATTATTATTATTTTTTTTTCTTCAATTCATTAGTTAATTTTATAATATGTTTAATAATTAATCTAGTTATAGTATCAATTTTAATAAGTTTGTAATATATTTTTATGTTAATTTAAAAAATAAAAGATTTAGGTAAAAGTGTCTTTCAGCATACTCTTATTATTAAATTTAGTCTAAAAGAAAGAGTTATTTGTGGATTAAAACTGTAAAATAATTTCTTATATCACATATTTACATCTATAATTCACGCTAAGGTTGAAGAATTTAATAAGTGCCAAGTACTAATACAGTATAAAAACTATAAATATCATGGTCACATTTGAGTATACTGTAACTACATTCTACGCTGCATTCAATATGATAAAAAAAAACATAAACTATCCTCCTGTTGCAAAACAAATGACGTTCTATCTATCTGTGTATAGAGGCTGCAAAATTCCCAATCGATAGCAAAAAATCCACAGATCTACTTTAAAACCTTACTAATAAAAAATTTTCTGACCCTGACCCACAAGATTAAATAAGCTAACCCAAAGGTGGCCTCTCTCTCTCTCTCTCTCTCTCTCTCTGTTAACCTTATCCGCCCACACACCTATACTCACAAATCAAAATTTAGTGCTAAACAAATTTGGTGTCTCTCACATATTTCTTTACTGTAAACATTTATATAATATAATAACAGATAAATTTAAACATTTAATTAAATATTTAGGTCATGACTTCATAGGCAGAAGAGACTCAAACACTAAAGACTAACAAATCGAAAACTTAAGAAGTAAAAACTTATTGAATTTCATATATTATTTTGGACGATAAAATTTACTATTAGATAAGCCGTAATTTATAGACATAATTGCCTCATCCCATGAAGAATATTATATTGCACAGCAGCTTTCCTCAATACTATTCTGGTATTCGATCGGCGGGTGAGACATATCAGACTTCTTTTGTAAATAAATAAAACCATAACTCTTCTCCTTTTTGAACTCTTTAAATCCTAGTTCAATGATCATCAACTTGATGTCATTTTTATAATGTTTTAAATGTTTTTCTGGTTTGTTTCTAAACATATAAAACATTATATTCGTAATGTAATACTTATCGTTTTAATAAATAGTTATAATAAAAACGAAATAGAATTGGTATGCAACAATAATACAATACGGTTATAAAATCATTAAAACAAATGCTTGATTAAAATTAAAACTCGCCAGAAATACTAATAAATGAGTTGTTATATCAAAATTAGAATAAAAACTAATTTAATGATTACATTTCATAAAATATATGTATATAAATAAAAATAACTCATTACATTAGTCAATAACGGTTTGTATACAGAAGTATTAAAAAAAACCTCTTAAGGATGGTTAGTTAAAGCTGTCGATTTAAGTTTTTATATTATAATTTAGTTGGATCGAGGTACGAACAACCATAGAAATCGTTGAAATCGTGGAAACGGTTGGCATTCATATTATTTTTATTTTTATAAGATTTTTTGATTATTTACTGATAAATCGTAATCTTCAATTACGATTATAACAATATAATTTTCTTTTTAGGGCATACTCAATAACTTTTGGAAAACGCGCTTCTCCCTTCTGTTATTTGGTAAACGCTGTAATAAAACCGCTTCAATTAAATTGTGAATTGTGTTTGTAAAATTCCTAACTGTTAATTTAACTCAGGCCACTATTTCATTCGACAGACATACCGCACGTATGGATAGTGCAGCTGCAGTCGGATATAGACCAATCGATATTGTGTTGTTTAACGACAAATTCCAAGTGGACCAAGAAGATGATGCAGTACAAAATATATTATGTACAAAAGTTGTATGTGTAAAAAGAATTCTGTATACACAATAAATACGTGTATGCGAATATATATAGTACCGGAAACCAAATAATATGACTGAGAGAGCTCGTATACCAGCATACCCGCCGCATAAACCGGCTTGTCATAACTTATCCATTCCGGAAATGCATCGGTATACTATAGGCCATACATGTAGAGCGAATTTACATGATAATAACTTATTCACTGTTTGCCGGTCCGCTTTTTATTTTCATCGTGTGCGCGCTAGGTATATAGAGTTCTGTGTGTATATATAGGTAGAAGCTTCTACGATATTGTCAATAGTGTTTTCGACGTTTGGAAAATTCCCGAGCACTACGGCGTAAACGATTTACATACTTAGATTACAGTTTCCAAGAACTCTACGCTGTTATAGTTTTACTATGATTATTATTATTTTTTTTTTGTTTTCTCGTCAAGGTACTTATTTGTGTGTGTGAATGAACAATAATATGCTTATATTTATGTACAATCTCGGTGTCTCTAATATGATAAACAAATGAACCGCGATGAGAAGATGCCTGCAATATGTGAAGACAACAAAATCATGTTCTATTTACTCTTATACTAGTAACGCTCAACCTCTGATAACCATTTTCGAGTTAAAGTTATAGATGTTTAATTTAATCAGAATGCACATATAATATAGCGCGTTAGTGAGTTAATATCAAATCATCGTAAAATGCCCATGTTTTATTTTATATATTTGCAACGGGAAACTTAGAACACCGTCGTGACTCCATGTGGTCTGTAGGTCATGGATTGGACGCCCTGCAGTGTCTACCTACATATAAAGTCAAGTTCATATATATTTTATACTATTATTATTGCATAGGTGAATAATTGTATTGCAGATGCGAAGAAATTAGAGTGGGTACCGATTATGATAAGTACAACAATGACATTTTATTTTTTAACCTAACCTTTTTAAATATAAAAAAGATTACTAACTACAGCTGTTAGTTTAGCGGTGTATTGTTATTAATTATACAAGTGCATTGCTAGGATGTAAATAAACTTTAAAAAAAAAAATCGTTATTATAACTAAAACAAAAATTTAAGAAAAGCATTTAAACCGTCTTTATATTATTTTTTTTTCAAAACTTCTATATAAACAAATTGTGCAAAAGTCACCTGCGATACGTCCATCTTATGGCGTATATCGTATATGGTCGTTGAACTACGGTAAATAGTTACCGAGACAATGATAAACTACGCACATCAGTTTGATTTGGTAAATAGAGCTACAATGATTTTTGTCGTGTCAGACATAACTTAACCTGTCTAATGTCTGAATCAACGTTTCGTGAAAACTACGATTTTATGTAATGTCTCCAGATCTCGTCGACGAATGTGTTATATGAAATCAAAAGACTTGATATTTATTTTTTATTTTCTTAAGACGTATTGATAGGCGAAAAAAACATGTCCAGACAATACAAAATATATCATCCATCTCATTCGTCGCGAACGGCGAACCAATCGCCAACTTCATTAACTAATATCTGCTAAAAAAAATTACTAAATCATTTTTTTTTTTTTTATTGATAGTTATTATTTGAACTATAACAATATTTAAAACAAGACGAAAAAAATATTTAAAAATAAAGTTTTACGTCAGCACAGTGATGTGAACTGAGAAAAAAAAGTTCAGCAGTGAAGTGGCTTTATTCAAATTATTCAAACATAATATACACTTGTATAATATGATCTAATGAAAATTTAAATTTAAATATTTAAAAAAAAAAATACTGCATTTATCATAGGGGGTTGTAGGTGGTTACAGGGTTTAAAAAATATCTATAGTACTCGCCTAAAACGAGTATAAATATAGGTATTTTAAGAATTTCACACGTGTTCAATAAGTATCTCTTAGAATATTTATCGTCGCTTGACGTTCATGAAAATAAAATAATAATGGTTGCCGATAAAAGACAAAGACGTGCTATGAAAAACGTTAGAAATAATATAGGAATATGGAACTCGTAAAATGCATGATTAAGCACGCGCGTAAGTGTCGATTATTATTATTGTTATTATTACAAAAAGAAGAAATATTCATCGATAGATATCTGTTAATAATATAACAATATTCTAGAATCATAATATTGTGTAACATATTACAGGTAAGTTAATAATATTTGCATACACAACGATGCAGATTTATAACGTTCCGTGCCTATACGTACAATAAACATATATATATATATATATATATATATATATATATATATATAGAACACTGGCCGTCAACTAGTGCCAATCAAAAACAGAAATTTGTATTACGTGCGTTTAGGGCTATCAATTTCAAAACAACGTTCCGAAGACCGCTCTCGAATACCGAAATACAGTGTTTTGATACTGCTCATAATATTATAAGCACATAACTATTTATTCGCCGTCATAAAAATAATACTCAAAACACGGCGTATGCATCTTCCTAGTTCGATCACAATAATAATATCATGATGCGTTTATTTTACGTTGCGGCTTTTGAAAGTCGATAAGCTGTTGAAGAACTTTACGCCGTAAAGGCGTACATTCTCCGAATAGAACTATGATTGTTTATTGAGTGATCGTGTATAATAATGATACACTTAATATTATATATCTATTATTATATGTATTGTTTTAATATAATGAAGTATATAAATAAAATGCAATTAATGTGTGTGTGTGTTAAATCTATCAATCTCATGGTTTTAGGAATTGGTACCTAAACAATCACACTCCTGATAAATGTGCGCCCTTCCGAGCCGAATTTTTAAATTTTGCATTTTAAAATATAGCTGATATAGGGCTTACCAAAAATAAACTAATTTATATATATTTTTTTTATATATAATTACCATTAGTTACATAAAATTATCAAAATAATATAGTCATTATGTAGACATGCATCTTATATTTGGAAAAAACTCTGCGTATAGTGAGATAAGACGCTTAGCAGTTAACACTTATCAAAGTTAAGACGGTTAAGAATTCATTGAAATTATCTAATTTTTCACGGAAAATGCCATCATGTATATACAATTAATAAATATATTAAATTATATTTATAATGGCATAAAAATAGATGTGTTGTATGGAAGTTCATAGTTTCCCACCAATGTTCATACAATTGTCGTCAATAGATTTAGTAAGATCCGTAATAAGATTTTTTTTATCACTCACTTTTTATTACTTAGATAATTATTTTTTCAACACATGTTGATTGTAGTTGACTTATGAAAAACAATAATTTTTGTATTTATATACTATTTTTGTTATAAATTAAAGAAAAAATATAATTCTTAATACATTTGTATTCTATTATTTGAATTAAATGTTATATACATATATTATTATATTTTATATTTGTTCTGCATAAAACCTCAAATAACAGCGTTAAAAATCTGTACCGTTACATTCAGCATAGTTCTAAAAGGAGTAAGTCCACAGTCATTTAATTTGTCACGGACAACGCCGTGCAAGATCAGCCAGTATAATAATAATAATATATTACGAAGATGATAATCGCATTGAGATAATTGCGGGCTATTTATAATGATATATATTTTGTTATAGTCGTAAGATATTATTGTACCTATTACTATACCCTCGTGAACGAGATCCGTAGGACCTCGAAGAGTTTCGTCGTTATTATCACCATCGTAATATTATTATTATACTGTTTACTAACGTACCCAGCGAGATCCTGAATGATTATTCGCAGAGGATAAATAGTTCTTGTTGGCAGTCTCCGGTTGCACTCGGGCGGCTAAACACCTAATAGTAACCTAATACTATAACGGTGCTCCAACGATTCCGTTGGAGCTAATAATTGTGTGGTGTGGGTGTGCAGATAGATAGGTGAATTCTAACTCAATTCTCACCCCCGACATCATACGTAGTTTCTCTGCGATGAATTTTCACGACAAACTTTCCATCTCTCTCCAACAAACGTCCGCCACATGCCATATCTCTCTCACATACACACTATAATATATATATATATATATATATATATATATTATGAACTCGTACGCGTGAAATATTGTTATTTTTATTTTTGTTTTTTGTCTATTTTTTGTTGTCGGAATGAAACGCAACGTATAATATATTATAAGTTACAACAATATGATTTATCGTTACTCGTGGCGGTCGCAAACACGTGCTGCATTCGGCCCAACGTTATATAAAAAAATTATTGCACACGGTCTATTGTGCATCTCGCAGCAATTATTATAAAGCCGCTACGGGTTTTCATCTATAATATATTACAATAATTTAATATCGGCTGTATGTTATGTATATGTACGGTTTTAATGCTAATTTTGTTTACCATTAGACATTTTAAGATATATACAAAATTAAATTTTTAGAGACCGAAATTGACTTAAAATCAATATTTATAATGTATTAAAATATATTTCACATCTATTTATGTGTAGACCATAGTAAAAGCCGACTACAAGTCTAACTTTTTTTGTCATGTATTATATTATTTTCTATCGATTTTATTTGAGTGTTCTGTAGAGATATAAAATTAATTTTATCAAATAACAACCTTTTTTATCATTGATAAATTATCAGATAACTTTTCTAAAATGTTATCGTATCAAAATTAAATAAAAACGAGTAGTTTTGAGTTATTAATTTTGTATATTAAGGATAGTAGATTCGTGAGTTTAAGGGTTTATAAAATATACCTAAGGTCTAAGGGCTATGGTTATTTCGTTTTTAAAATGTTAGTATTCACTAACCGAATATTAATCCATCAACTTTAATAATTTTTAAAAATGGTCCAAGTATAGTAAACACACTAAGTACATAGAATAATATTACACCAAATTTATATTTTTAGAACCATTTTAAAGCATTTTTATACTATCATCACAAGAAACTTATTAAGTAATGCAAAAAATCTCAATAATTTTAAAATATACATTTACGTATAACTTGAATTACAACAGAATTAATTTATATGAGGTTTATTTTAAAACACGGAACTTCTACAACAAAATTTAATAATTTAGTTTAGTTTTAAATACCTACTTTACACATTAAAATGTGCCGAAATCAAGTAAAACAAAAATACAATAAAATCAATTAATTAGCTAGTAGGTATATAAGCAAATGTTATAAGTCAAATAATTGTATATCATGTATACAACTTAATATAGTTTTATATTTTCGATATGCTGCATTGTTTTTTGTTTGTGAACTCTAGGAAGTTCTATATTTAAAGAATTCAAATGCTAGAGATTTATTAAAATTGCTACTAATATATTTTCAAATAATTATTTTAAATACATAAATTGAATTTGCATTGGGATGATAACTTTAGTAAAATTATTAATACAATTATTTCAAATTATTTCAAGGCAACTAAACTGTTTATTGATATTCACGTCATGTATACCAATTAAATTATTCATATAACAATTATAAATAGGTAGATACATTTAACAAATTATAAGATTCAATAAGCAGCATTTCAAGTATTTAAAAAACGATTTAAATTTTAAATTATAAGATGGCTATTAAATGCGACCGTTTAGTTTTGCATATTTATGACCATGTCAGAAACATGAAATTATTTTAATGTTCTGTGGGACTGAAAACTATAAAGACAAAAATATTAAAGCACCAAATACTAACACATATTTCACACGTTATTAATTTATGTTAAAATATAGTAAAATGACTATTTTTTAATTAGATAATATCAAAAGAAAATGTTGCAAAACACCAAAAAGTTAGGGCGGACTGTCAAGAATAAATGTTAATAGGCGAATTAAAAAATTAAAAAAAAGATTATTCTTAAGAATAATGTGTTCATTAAATTGATTATGCACAGGACACGCCTACATGGGTTGCTTAAATAAATAAATTAGTCCTCTCATGAGGTACTTTTGGTAAAAAATATCAATAAAACTATTTTAATATCTCGTTGCAGAAAATACCGAATCGACCTCCATATTTCTCTCAATCTCACAATTTATGTGATATTATTTTTATCTCACCACTGAAACTAACACCATAATACAACTTCAAAATTAGAAAATTGCAATCTGTACAAGGCAACTTTAATGTAATACACGTAAACAAAATATAATCAATAATTTCTCGCGGACGAAAACGATAGAAAAGTACAGTCCTTATCCCCCGTATTGTTCTCCGGTGTATCTATATACATACCTATGGTATTATTTTGTTGTACGTGTTTCAAATGGACGGACGGACACGGGCCACCTCGACAGGTCGTCGAGTAAAAACCAAGTGAAAAATAATAAAAGTAAACAAAAAGTCGACAATACAATAAATATTTCAGGATTCGTAGTCTGCATTTTTTTTTCACTTACGATTTCGCGGTAAACCCACACCTCACACGCCCCTCGTTATATATATCAAAGAGTGAAAGAAAGAGAGAGGTCAAGAGTGAGCGAGACGGCAGTAACGGCGATCGTGACGACTCTTTATTTTCCGGCGAATTCTGATGCGGCGACTTAGGGGTTTCCGTCGTGAAGTTGTTGGCTAGGGGATGGACGTCGGAAATTTCCCAGTGACCGGTGTATATATATATATATTATGTGCGTGCGTGAGTACCTATGTCCGCATGTATATTATTGCGGTACAACGATAGTGGACGGGAAAATGTCAGGGGTCGGTGGTCGTCGGAGGCGCGCGGTGACGGTAGTGGATCGTAAGCCAGTGACAAAAGGTTCCCGGGGGAAATTATACTGTCGGCGGCAGTGGTGGCGGTGGCGTTCGCGTGCACGCCGCTGTATAATATAATATTATACTTTATACGTACCTATAATACATTTATATATATAAATATATATAGAAGCGCTGTAGTACACCTCTAGATGGCTGCACCGTTCTCGATATACTCGACCCGTATAATAATAATATAATAGTGACAATAACATTACTATTTTTATTATTATTATTTTTGATATATTATACTACGGAGTCGTGGCACGTGTCACCGATGAATGGGTTCGAAAACGTCGCCGAGTTGGCGAGAAACTAATAATAATATGACGCGCGACGATCGCGCAATATGATTATGCAGGAATGATAATAATATGTTTTTGTGAAGAAAAAATATCAAATTCGTCCGATTGAAAATACAGGTACATAATATTTTTTTGTACCCGTCATGAATCACGGGTGTGGTGTATTATTACGTCGAATGATATATTATATTGTCATTGTTACTATTATTATGGCAGTGTACAGTGTACACATTATTAAGTATAGGTAGGTATATTAAACATCGATATTGTACGTCACCATAATATCATTATCATATGTGATAATACACAATAATGGAATGTAACATCACGGTAATAATTCATGACGGATATACGAATATATATTTAGTGTCGTCCGTATTAATTGCCGTGATTAACGCCTAATATTAATTAGATATTTAATTATGATTAATATACTCTATAATAATATACTACTTTTACCTAAATCTTGATCAATGTGAATCCCATTATATTCTGTAACGACATTTTTATCATAATACATTATACATAACCATAGTTAATTTAATATTCGCGTTTGCGAATGGAAATATTAATTCACTGCATGATAGGCTTTTCGTGAAACTAGCGTCCGACAACGCCGGTCGGATCTTAATAATGATGCCCACGTGTGACTTAGACGGACCATCAGTCTGATGTCTATAAACGTATACGTATAAATGCGTTTCACAAGCATGAAAACTATTTTTTTTTTCAACGAATAGTCCCTTTCTGATCGAATTTATCTACATACAAACGAAATTTCAACACATTCAGTTCTCGTAACAAATCGTGAATCAATCGGTACGAAACGTGTCAAGCAGTCAAGCACCTAACCGTCGTAGTTTCCGAGCGGTATGTATATGCCTAATACCTATGATAAATATTCACATTTAACCATCGATCACAGTTGGTATTCATAATCAATATAATTTAAATGGAAATAAATTAACATATATATAACTAGTAACCACTATTATACAAGCCGCAATCGTGGTGTTTTCATTTTTTTTTCTTTTGATAATGACTATATATATTAAAATTCTAATTTTTGGAATTTTAAGTACATTTAAGGATCACATTTTAGAATACTTAAAGAGTGTCAAACGTTATCAATTTCATTTTTAAAATTTAAATATTCGAAGAAATAACAACAAAAATAAAGAGCTTACAATGGTATTGGTAATTATTAGTAAAAATCCATTTAAAGGTATGTAAATCAAATAAAAAAATAATCAAGAGTCGACACGTTAACCAGGATACTACTGAATACCTAGTCAGTGTGATCATAGCACAAAAGGTAAAAAGTAGTTCAACGATAGTAAAAATAAATATTCAATGAAACGAACCGCTGGACATCTTGACGTTTTTGAATTTTTTTAAAATACTAAAAAAAAAACTTAAATAAATAATTGTATTTATTTATTTTAATAATAATACGTCTATCATCAATACTTTGTCATACTAATTATCTAAAAAGGCGATGATTTCCTAAAACCAACGACATGTTTTCACACAATGTGGTTATTATTATACCTGGGAATACGGATATATCGTGTACCTACATTAATATTGTTACAGACGAACATGGTGGACCAGCAAAATCATAAGTACTCGTACAAGTTACAACGTAAAACACCGACACATATTAATATATACACAATATTGTGTACCTACATATATAGTGTATGTTTCCATAACGGTACATAGGTATTATTAGGTAAATGTAATATACGAAAAATTGTGACGTCATATTATTACGTAATCATGTAAAATGCGATATTTTGTTGTATTGTGTTGAACAAGTATACACTTGTTGCAAACTGTTGATTTTTCGTTAGTAATTTTGACGTATAATGTATAAATACTATAATTTATTATTTTTTTCAATCATAATATTATGATATCACGGATTTTGAAGAAAATCTGATCACATTCCGTTAAAGAACATACACGATATTATGTCATCATTAACATTTCGCGCAAAGCACAGATGATACTGTAATAGAAATATAATAAATTCACATTTTAGGTTATTATTTCTACGTTTTTATTTTTCTACTTGAAGATAACATAAACAATGAAAAAATTAACAAATATATTCATTAAACGTACGATTATTATTGTTTATTTTGTTTTTTTTTTTAAATCTATAAAAGGTATTTTAAATATATTTTGTTTAACAAAACAATACGTTGCCAAATTCATCTACACTACAAATTATCATTGCTCTTTTCATGATATATTAAAAAAGTTTCACTGTATTTTATTTTTGTGACTATATTTTGGAGATCGATTATAACTTTACATGATTATGTAATATTATGTTTACTATATTAATATATATGTACATGCCCACGATATATTGTTATGTGCGTATAACTCACTAAAACGCATCATACGCAGTACGCACAAAACGTCTTGGTATACTACGATAATATGTTTTATTTTTTTTGCATATTCTTTGTTATAATGATCGCGCGTAGGTATATGATTATAATAACATCTCGTGACATCGGAACAAACGCGCCATCTGCGACGGACGTCTCGTGAAATATTATTAAATTAAAAATCATTTACTAAAGTTTATTCCATATTAGTTATATTAGATGACATTCGTTTTTCTAATTCAAAATTGAAAAACTTTTAAACGCTCCGGGTTTCATCACAGTTTTTATCAAAAAAAAAAAATCTATTAAGGTTCACCAGAATGACAATTTTATTATATTTCGTAATGTTTTATGTATTATACTTCTTCAAATCCATAAAAAAAACTAACTTTTATTACTTAAATTTTCACAAGTTTTAAAAATGTCTATGCATTTGTTTACACGGAGAAACCAAAATATAAAAATAAAAGCTGCATACGTACAATAAATGTTTGCATTTTTTAAGATTTCATTTTAATCATTCAATTTGTATTCATAAATTTATCGCTATTCAACCGTTATTATAATATATCATACTGATTAATTTCAAGGATAAAACGAACGCTTATAAGGATGAACTACTCTACATGTCATACGGACATTTATGTTTAGAAACTCCGATCACGTTTGAACGATATAACTGTATAAGATAATTAATACCTAGATATAATTAAGATCATTTTTATTTATAAACTCCAATTTCGTTTGACTGACGTTTGTATTCATTAAATAACTAATAACTACTATTGTAAATTAAAAAATATTAACATTTGAAACAACTAGATTGTGAATAGAAATTTCTTAAACTCCTATTAATAATACGAGTAGTTATTAATTCAAAGATGGTCAAGCAGTACCTCTAAAAACATGCAAGTTAAAGCTAAAACATTAACAGTCACAAATACTGACGTAGTGATGATATAATGTATAATAATGTACATATTAATGAAAAATTCGTGTTCATATCAGAAAAACTGAAATTTCACACTATTATAAGTCAATTATAATAACATAACGAAAGTATATTTTTCTATTACTGATTGTTTAGAATTTAGAAGAGCAAAAACTGAACAGTTAAATTACTTGTTGTTAATAAAAAAAACATATTTGTTTGATATTCAATTTAAGTTGATGGTATTAATGCATTAACATTTTTTAGAATTATACTGCTTAGTTTTTTGTTAAATAACGAATTTTCTACATAAATGCTTTTATTTTTATGTTATGCACATTTATCTAGGTTAGAACTTTATAAAATGTTTATCTTATTAATATTCGATATATTTATTCTATCTAAGTACAATGTAGTATTCCAAATTCCAATAGTGTTAATTTTAATATTATTACTTATTAGTACAGTTACAGTTATAACTAAAAATAATATAATTTGAGAGTGCTGAACTAAAATTAAAACATGACGAATAAATAATAAAGGAATATAATTTACATTTTTTAAAAAATGTTCATATTTCTATTCTATAATCGTATTATATATTTTAGAGTTTCACGATATAGGTTAAGTACTTCTTATTGAAAGAATATCTCCAGTACAAAAAATATACAAACGGTACACGTACCGTATATAACTCAAATCATAGTATGTGAATAGGTGTTTTTCAATTTTAAATTTTCATACAAAATAAAAAAAATAATATATAATATTTAAAAGAGAAAATCGTTATAATTATAAATTCCACGGAGAGATGAAAAAAAATAATATTACCATTTTTAATGAACACGTTTTTGGGGTTTTGCAATTAATTCACTAGGAACGGAAATTATGATGCGGGGTTTCGGGCGACTAGCCACAGGGACTTAGGGGCCCGCAGACGTGCTCGATGCGTGAATGTTCGTGTCTGCGCAATTCCGCAACCGTTGCATGACAAGAGATAGTATAACAATCATAATAATATACAGAGTGATTCACCACATTATCCTTCTTCAATAATTCAAACATGGAAAATCAGATTTTTATAAATTTTTAAATAGTCTTAAGGAAATACCATATTATTTTATTTTAATACTCGTAAAATATTTGTACAGCTTGAGAAGTTTCCTGTGGAGATAACAAACAGAAGTTTATCAAACAACAAATCTAATTTTCTATCGTAAAATATTTAGCAATGAATTTTTTTGAAAATGTATTTAATCAAAATTCTAACGAGTAGTTTTGAGTTATTAAACTTTTTGTTCTATAAGGATAATAAGTTCATGTAATGGGTATATTATGGGTAT
Source organism: Rhopalosiphum nymphaeae (assembly GCA_036289425.1). NCBI lineage: Eukaryota > Metazoa > Arthropoda > Insecta > Hemiptera > Aphididae > Rhopalosiphum > Rhopalosiphum nymphaeae. The sequence goes on along the minus strand of JAZAQC010000001.1, from coordinate 4,027,569 downwards.
CAATTATGGGATATAATATGGAAGCTAAAGTACATTGAAAGTTTTATTAATAAAATGGCCTAAGTATATTAAATAATAGATCAATAATTTATATTTTTTATAAAACAATTTTTAAGGGCTATTATCTTTAATATAAATATTATAATAAATTAAAGACTACTTGTTCAAATTTTAAATAAGATTCATCAAAAAATTCTAAAAAATTATCCACTAAATAATTTACAGTAAAAAAGAGGTTTACATTTGGAAAATAAAAATTTGCATCTTCATAGAATTCTCTTTAAGTAATATATATATTATATAATCACAAGAATTTCAAAATATGGCCATTAGGTATATTACACAATTCAAAAAATTAGAAAATGAATTAGGTACTTCTCTATTTAATAATAAAAAAAATGGAAGTTGGGTTAATCACACTGTATACAATAACATCCTCGTGGAAACTGATGACGGCATAATAATTGACTTTAAAGTCCTCCGGAGCGGCGACGCAGCATTGCGAGAGTTGATAGAAAAAAATAATAATAATAAGTATAACAATTATAATGACATATTTTATAACAGATAACTATAAAAACATCGATATATTATTATCATTTTGTTGTTAACATTTGCACAATTATTCAAAACATAATGGGTATTATTAAAATTATTATATTTAATGTGAAAAATAAGTCACTATACAGTAAATTACATAATAATTTTCTATTTACAATAATTAATCTATCGCGTAAAACCCCGAAAACTACAATCATATGCACGTACTTATAGCAAGATCAGAATGATATTCACTACGTGGTAGAAACTAATTATACTTATACACCAAAATGTTTGTGGGTTTCACCTATTACTTTTTATTTTGTTTCCAGCTAGCATATTTTTTTACCCATGGAACGTTCCTTTATTAAACACTTATGTAGTTTAGTTTTTATAAACTTTTTTATAACATACGATCAGATATTTAAAATACAAGTATTATGCTACATAAACGCACAATAGAAAATATCTCTTAGAAATTGGATCGTAGTCTTCATTAAATTTTAAACAGTCATACCAGTAGAAAGTGTAACATTGTTCTCAGGTATATTTCCCAATAAAATATCATACATTTATAATATTAATATAATTACAAGATATTTTTTGATTTTTTAGATTATTTTTTGCGTTATATTATTGGTATCTTTTTCGACATCATTATAATTTTCTTAGATAAAACAAAGATTATTTAAGTCTCATATTAAATTCTACTTCACAATTTTAGGTACTGAACTTTCTATTCCTTGCATTAATTTACTAAGAATATACTAGTATCCTATGCCAACAAATTTGTATTTCTGAAGATTATAAAATATTAATCTGACTTTTTGGTAAACTTTTTTTTATTATAAGTAGAGCAACTTATGAGAAATATTATATTCAACTTTCAAATTATAAATATAAAAAAAATTGTTTATGCGTTTCTAGTTATAAACTATGCAAATTTTCACGATTTTGACAAAGGTCTAACATCAAAAGATATAAAAAAACGTATGAGTATATATTTTTGATATTTTGGTAAATTAAATATTTATGAAAAACCTTGTATTTAATTAATAAGCTTTTTAACTCAATATATATAAAATATATTTATCGACGATTGAAAAAAAAAAAGTTAAAATGTTCAAATTTCTAAATGTTTATCCACAGCTCAAAAATAGTCAACATTTTAAAAATATTTTACCATGTATATAAGATGCTAATTTTAAAATTTGTCGAAAATTTAAAGTACCTACAGGAACTTGAGTTATATTAAAAGTAATTAAATCAATTTTGTCGAATATTGGTTTTGCATAAAAATTCTCATTTTTCCTTAATTTTTATTTTAATATCACCAAAGAACAAACAAGATCCAATTCACTAACAGAATCCACCGTCAAAGTTGAAAATCGTAGCATTAACGAAAAATGATTATACAAAAATTAAATAACACACATGTAAAATCGATACATTCGTAGTTCTACTCAAAATCTAAAATATCGCGCTATAATGTATTATTAAAAATCCACACTACGTCACTATACCTATATACTATAAACATAACAATATATTTTTAACTAGAATCAATAACTGCACATCTATGTAGTTCCTATCTAATACATACAATATGGAATATGGAAAAAAATGTTTGTAAAAAATTAGATTTACATTAACTTTATGACTAGAACAAACCAATACTATATAAAATAGTACAAATTTGGAGTCTTACTTTCATTACCTAGTAAATGTTATAGTTTTATACAGCCAACTTCTTACGCAACGTAATATCGTCAAAATATTATGCCTAATGGTTAATACACATAATGTATGCATTTTATCGTATTATATACAACTGTGATACTATTAGTACATCATAGTTTATATATCATCGATAAAAGTAATCATATACAACATCATATACGTATAGAAATAGTCGAAAAAAAGACAGGACGAGTGATGCAAATGCTTCAGGTTCAAAATAAATAACTGATAACTGATCATCGCTGTATAAAAATCAAAAACAATTGCAATATATTAAATGTATTGAAAAAAATCTACATTGATAAATGCATGTTTTAATAAAAAAAAATGCATGTAAAACCTACTAGTAATTAGCAATCCTTCTAACAAACGTTAAGCCAATATTTCACCAAATTACCCTTATTACATTTTATTGAGAGCCAAAATCTATATTTTAAAGTAGACGATTTCATGGTTTACATGTTTTTTTTCTAATTTAAACAAATTCTGTAAAATAAAAAAAAAAACAAATTTATTTATGCTCTTTTCGTACTAATATAATATTTTTATCAAATAAACGAGTAATAATGGAATATTAACATAGGTATGTATTTTATCTGACGAAAAATTAATATAATTAATGTAATAGATACAAATGAATAAATCAAGTTTAACTTTTAAAAAGGAAAATATTTTAATATTTCAATAATATTAACGATTTACATCCAAAATAAAGGTTTATTATTTTTTTTTTTTTGCAAGCGTATAAGAAAAATAGATTTGAAACACCTTAAGTTTTGACACTAGAACCATAATATTTAGTATTTTTACGAATTAAAATCTATTGTTAGATATTGATATCATGTTTTCAATAATTTATACACCAACAATGTAATTACAATTCTCATATAGAATATATTTTTTACAAATATCAAGAATTTCATTATCGAATATATGTTCAATTTAAGATATTATTAAACCCCTCAAGATAAATCTCGGCAATCTCATTTCTCTACTACATTATGAAAATCTGATCCTCGGGCAACACGCGTTACGACGAATACGAGATTATTATAATACATAACCTAGCAGTATCGTAGTATTATATAAACATTAAACAATAATAGGACTAAGTATGCTAACATTATAAATTATAGTGACTAATTAAAATAAATTCAATAATATTTGGTTCATTTATTTTTGAGGGGTATTTTCATCCATACCAAATAATGTCAACGTTTCACTTATGAATGCAATTGATAAAACGTCTTTATCTATCGACAGTGATTATCGGATATAGTGTCTTACCGGGTCTTCCTCGAGCAAATAAAAACAATTCGATCAATTTATTGGATTTATATGGAGTTTATTTGGAATAAGTACACTATTAATTTATTGGGTAAGCTTATAAGCTTGGTATTTTGTTTTTTTATTATTGTTAGTTTGGTATAACTAAAGAAGGGTTAAAAAATTCCAACAATCAAGCCATCATTTCCTCTCGCTTACTGCCTATCAAAAACAGTTACGTCATGTTAAAGGGTATTATTTCGTTGAAAAGGTATTTATTTTATAGGAGGCATTTTCGGGTATTTATTCAAGCATTTTACCATTATTTTTAAGGCGTTTAAGTCCAGGACCTAATTATAATCGTAATCTATCCAGTGCAAGGAAACTGATAACACTTACCTTACTTGCCTTGTTACATGTTTTATAAATAACACTCTACGGCTCGATCGACGTTCCAGCTGCCACTCGAACGCACAATACATAATATAATTTAAATATGTATAATATATAATCGCTACAGTAAAGGCATGTTAACCCCCGATAAATGAGCAATATATATAAATAATAAATATATACTATCTTGAAATCGCGCTGTACAGTATATTATATTTATATAATATTATACGGGCTCGGAGTCGCGCCACGATGTCTCGTCCCGTCGTCGCAATTAACAACGCACCGAGCACAATCCTTATTGTTTAATGATAATATTATTTTGCTGTTATAATAGGTATTAGGAGTAAATTACGTATATAAATATAGTATATTCAGTGCCGGTGTTCTATTCTATAACTGTAGTAGTAATAGTAATAGTAGTAGGTAGTAGTAGTACTCGGACGCGCTTATTCGACAACACGGGCAATCAATACAGATTATACTCTTAAATACAATATATACGGCCATGAATGCGGCGTATATACGTAAAACAGCGCAAGTATATAAGTACCATATTATATACACAACATTATGTGAGTATCTATATATAGTGTATGTATGTCAATCGCTTATAAACACTCATCCTCTCCGATAAGATTTATCGTAAGCTTAACAGTTTAATCCATGTTCGAGGCAATGCGTATAAAAAGCGGCAATTTTTACCCTCCTTTTTTATTATTATTATTTTCTACCGATATAATTTATTGGAATGGACCATGCAGAACCGATACAAAATATCCGGTGGAAAAATGTATACTGAAACTTAGTTTGTTTAAACTTGTACAATATATTATGTATATTAATAATAATATTGTATAGGTTAAGTTTAAGATTATGATGGTAACAATTGTTTATTTATTTTATCCATTATCGTGAATCTAACTATTATTCTAAGTATACAAAGCCAAATAACTCAGAAAAACTATCTGCTAAATATTTTATAATAAAATGGGGTGGTTCTTAGTAGGAAAACAGAAGTTTGTATTTCAACAGAGGAAGTATCAAGTAATAAAAAAGAATCTTAAGAATTTTAAAATGTGATATTTAGGCATACTTATAAAAAAATTCTAAAAATCAGATTTTAAATGATTGTTTTATAAAAGAAAAATAAGGGAGTGAAATGAGTGAATACGTTTGGTAAATAACTTGCATTTAAATATATAATTGCATACGTACATCGCTCACTTAGTTACTCAATCTTGCCCTCCCCTCTACCACGGCTTACGATGCATAATGTTAATAATATAGGCTGGTCTATGAATAGATATAAGTTGTGCTCGTATCCTGTTCGATATCGTTTTACACAACGTTACAAAACGTAAAATAGTCGAATTTTTACAGAAATGTTTATTATTATTTATTATATTATATCACTTTATACTGATACGGCCGCGTAAAGAAACGTGGAATGCGTTTTGATGAGGAAAAGCTTGTTTTTTTATCCTTTTTCACGTACATCCTCTTATCGATGTCATAAACAACGAGTGGCTTAAACGTTTCGGATGACTCTTTATACATGTATATGTATATTATATCGATTGAAAATCGAGTCCCCGGTACACTGTAAACAAACTCTAGGGGGGAGTCGTTTTTCAGTTTCCTTATAACAGATTCCTGGAATGCAACGAAATACCTTAAAGAAGACTACTATTACTAAGAAAAATATTATTATACTAGAAAGCTGTTGTTTAGAAGAATCTCGTGCTTCGCTGTTTCCCGATCATAGAATTTTGTAATCGAAATTCGAAATTTACTAACATAACACGCACATGATAAACATGATAAATGTTATTGTTTTGAATAATATTATTCTTAATTGTGAAACTAAATAAACTGATTAAATTAGTATTTCTTTCCAAAATATTAAGAAATTATATATCATTATCATCACTGAGTAGTTCGATACTAGCTGTGTTATTTATATTACACTTAAATTCATTGGAGGTTTAAAAAAAACAATTGTACATTATATCGTATACGTTGTATATATTTCAGATCAAATACAGCTGCCAACTACAGATTACCTCCAACGGAATTTCAAACTATCTATTATTGAGATTCAGCATAAACTGCATTGACTTTGTGGGTTTTTTAATTCGATGAAATTTTATTCAAGCTATAATAGTACAAGCCAATAAATTTAACGATAATTATTGAAAATTATTTTGTAATGGAAAAATGACAATATCGAACAGTTTATTCGGACTCGAAAGCCGATAAAATCTCTAAATAATTTGAAGGTATAATTATTTACGATGTATTTTAATTAAATATCTTCGTTTTAGGTTAATTACTAGAGAAATGTTGAAGTAGATTATAAGCGAGGATTCTCAATTAATTACTATCAGTGATTGCAACTAGTTTTTAATGATTACTTATTATTATATATATACATAATAATTTATAATATTCGTGTTTGTAGTGGCGTATAATTATTTGCGATGTTGATGATCAGATCAATTTCATGTGAACTGTGGTGAATGCTAAATTCCTCTACACATCAATTACGAATTATAAGGCATACAGCAATTTTAAAAGTTACGCCACTATTTAAAATTTAATCGAAACATCGTATTCGATGAACTTTTCAAGACAAGAACTCTTTATTAAACGGTTTTGTGGCAAATTCTCACAAGATATTATATGACGTCATCTAAGATTTAACATACCTGATATAATTAATTGTGACAAAATATTATAAACACTTGTGGTATATATTTACCCAAAAAGTCTAAAACCAAATTAAGTACAATATTACGTTTACCTGCCTTATGAGAGCTTTGAATCGAAAATAGTTGTCTATACATACCTGTAAAAAAAAAAAACATAAATATTATTTATTTTTTTTGTGATTATAGCACAGAATAGATGAAATTCATTCATCTATTTTATCTATTCTGTGGTTATAGCAAAAATTAAAAATAATGTAAAATTCTATTGATGTACAATATTACAATAATGAATATATATTATATTATAATATAAATTATTTATTTATTTTTTTTAAATATAATGAAATTGTTAGTTAAAATTGCAGTAAAATAAATAGCAACAAATAGACAACCGATTGTACTTCTGAAATCGAAATTAATAATATAATAAACTGCGCTGTAAAAATAATTGTTCGGTGAAACAAAAACGCACATATATTTATGAATAAAATTAAATATGATATTATAATAGTATTTTTTGAAAATGTGATGTAACTAATTCAAAATTTGAAGGAGTAGTTTTATAGTTATTAAAATGTTTATTTTAAGAACAAAAAGTACGTATTCTTTTTATTATACTTGATTCATTTTTAAAAATCATAAATATTAAAATGCATTAATAATTATTACTAAAACTATATTTTTAAATGATTATAGAACCGGTATCATTAAAACTCGTTATCATGGACCTACTATTATTAGTACACATGGTGTTAAATAATTCGATTTTGATAAGTAAACATTGCATTTTTTAAAAAATTAACCGCTAAATACCAATAATAATTTACTGTAGAAAGAGGGATTGTCATTTGAAAAACAAAAGTTTGTCTTTCCACAAGATACACCTTGAGTAGTATTAAAATCTTGATAATTTGAAAATATGAAACGTTTTATGGTATATTTGGGGTTGCTTATAGAGCGTGGCGCGTGTAAGACGACGCGTGTCATCGCATAATAATCCGTACAGGATTCCCTTAAGTGTAAACGCAACACCTTTGGCGTGGGCGTTTAATTATAATATTAATACCTAGGCGACGACAACGCTATTATATTATAATATGGTGTTGTACGCGTCGGTGTACAGCATTTATAACACGTACGCTCGATTGCTGATATAGGTCGTATGGATGTGGATGCGAGTGCGGACGATAACAGACGATAAATTCTTTATAAAATTCTCAGCCGAGAATCTCAAGCAGTTGTGATCAAGAAAGGCGGGGGAAGTGAATGCCCAAGAGAGGGCGTTTTATTATAATATATCTTTTATATTATAGGCACATGGACATTTTTGATCGACGTTGTTGTTATTATTTTTCCGATTCGTTAAAAAATAAATAAGTAAAAAATGAAAAAAACGACGAAAATTTCTCATTTTAAAGTTATTAATTTTCTTCTGGGTCATGCAGTTATACTGTAGTGCTGTACTGCTGTTGTATAATACAATCGTATAGTGAAATGGTTTTGAACCCAACAATTTTGAACAAAAAATGCAGTCTCTTTCAACGTTTTATACTAATTTTAAATGCATACAAAATATAGTGATTACTCTGTTCAAGTTTCCCGGATGATCAATTTATATGAAACAGCGGCGAGAAACATTTCATTAAAGACAATTAATGTATCGATCAAAATAATACGCATTCGGTCCAAACACATTCCAAATAGACTTTTCTGAATGCATTTTTCTCCTGTATTGACACAATGCAGATAAAAAGAAGAAATTCCGAAGTAAAAAATGATTGATTTGATATATTTTCATAAAAAAAAAGTTATAGTAGACGTTATGACGTTTACGAACGTATACTATATCATGAACATCGTCGGCGTCATTTGCAATCATCAACCGGAAACGTAATTTGCAATCTCTGTTGCGAACTGCATCATCGTGCACTATATACTACTACTGCAAAACTCTCGCCTTTTAGTATAATATGCCACTCGAACTGTTCGTTAGTGGTATACATTCCTACTGGCTAAAATGCAATATTTAATATTTGATTTTCGCTTGCTAACCTGTTTTATAATAATAACATACTATATTATTATTACATTATTATATTGCACCAATTATTCATAATAACTAGTTCATACTAGAACCATATATTCTAAAAATATATAAACTTGATTTTTTTTTTTTTATCGACATTTAAAATTCAAATTTGGACAACATTTATAAGAAGAATAAAGATTTTAATTATTTTGCTGAAATGCAATAATATTTTTTTCGTGAATTCGTAGTTACGTTTGTTTTATATTATAAAAATGAAATTCTTCTTAAAATATTAAGATTCAATTTACGGTATTGTCGTATTGTCTATTTATAGTGAATACAGTATTACTAACAGTAAAATAAATAACAATAATAAATAATAGCAATATATTTAGATGATTATAGGTTAACAGACCGTTTTCGCGTAGAATCGTTTTTCGTATGAAATGATTTACTATTGAATTCAATTTTATCACATATATTACAGTGACTTAGTCAATGACAAAGTATATACACGACTTCTACTACTGTACAAAAATGTGGAAACTTACTCTTGTTTTTTCATTTTTTTTTCACTTAAACTGGAAAATCATGTACAGTATTATGATATTCCATCACCGCGATGTACGTTCGGTAAATCAACGGCGCGAACAATATCATAATTTATACTATGTGGAGTCACGGTTTCCTGCGTTTTTATTTCGAAACTGCAGTGCGATTCAGTGGCTTAATAAAAATACAAACTAATGAAGTGAACCAGACGTAATATAATATCATAATTATTATTAGTAGTATAATTATAGATACTATGTCTATAAAGTAGATACGACTTTGCATGAGTTTTTTCTGTTGCTACTTGTACATGTAGAGTAACAATATGACAAACAAAGCGGATCGCGGTTATTAAAGTTTTGTAAGATCTACGTTGGAGTAAAGCTTGGATATCGAAATATAGGTAGTTGTATAAACGTATAGTTACGAGAACTATATTGTAGCTGTTATCTATGTAGGCACGTTAGATACATTTTGCATAACTATTTGAATAACACTACTGGAGAGGGTATACGATTCGCTGCTACAAATGGTTCATTTTTATAATCGTACCTTTATGATATTATTATTGAAACTATAAAGTGACAAGGTTTAGTATTTAAATGTTCACAGTGTACACACACAAAGTATGTACGGTATAATAATATTATAAGCGACAACATTTGGCCGTAACGAATGAGAAAACTTAAAGAATACACTTTTATGAAACTTGAATGGACTTTAAAAGTGTTTGTATCTAGTATTACATAGGTTTAAATTACTCTTAGACATAAATAATATATATATACAAGTGTATGTGTATGTGTCTATTCTGCTTTATCTTAACTCAATCGTATGTTTTAACTTTTGACTTTTAGAAACGTAAAAAAAGATAACGTAAAAATATTTATACAGAACATTTGAAATAAAATTGAAATAAAAAAAGTTATTTGCTATTTTTTTTATTATTATTGTTGTTGCTTTTATTAGCAACACAATAGTTAAACATAAAAGAAGATATATTTATCTTGAACAATACCCGAAAACAATAAGTTCGTGCTTGGCACTTGAATATTAATTCATTTATATCAATTACTCTTTAAATACGTCAATTTTAATTTTTATTCAAAATTATATATAACTGTATATCTGTCGAATCAGTTAATTATAAAAAATAGAGTCGGCAAAATATTCATCATGAAGAAAATCAAAAATTTGTTTTTCATAAATTACCAAAAAAAAACTTCTTTCAGCGTCGTCTCTTTTGCAATATTATTCATCTCGTGAATCTGTAGTGATGTGCAAAATCCCAATGAGAAAATAATATATTTCCTATAAATACGATGATTTACAATATCGATAAGACATGTAGATCTATAATTATTCTATCAATAGAATACAAATTGTGGTTTTAAATAGTAAGATAAAATCCTTACGGATCAATCATATTGAACCCAATTTTATTTTTATTTTTATATAATACATAGATAAAAATGAATGAGAATAATAATAATCAATACCATAGAAATATATTTTGACTCCCTATATAGTGTCTCGTATTATTATTAAAGCAGGATATAACATTTGCGGTTTTATTTGTTTATTTTTTTTTTTTTAATTTTGTATGTAACGTTTACTGTTGTAATCGTCTCAATATTGAATTTTATCTGTTGACATATATATAATGTTTTATTATTATGACATAAAACATTTCCGTCCATACACTGTCTGACTGTCATCCATTTTTTAAAGTTTATTATAGTTTCTTTCGGACTTTTATAAGTTTTAAATCCCTGACAGTAGAGTTATTCTAGAAATAATGGGAATTATAAAACAATAATCTAGTCGAATCCAATTGACAGCCAAACCAGAATAGTTTGTCTATCATTGTATTATTATTATTATTATTATTTTTTATTTTTAAGAAATCCTTTCTATATAATTGGTTTTATGCTATGTATATATAAACATCTGGAGTTCCACACGAACCACATTAGTCCGGTGCAAGTACGGTTCACGTGAATCTGACATTTGCTTTGTAACAATGTTTGTATTCTATTAAATTGTTTAAACAATAATATACTTGAAAATATTTCGATGTATGCGTCCTTCAACATATTGACAGAAAGCTTACGGTACGTGACAAAGTACAAAGGCCAATTGCAAATTTCAACGATAAACCGTGCAGCGTTTGTTCCGCAAGATCCTTTATATAAAGAAACACTTTAGTAGAAGAATTTCAAAAAAAAGAAAAAATCTTATTCAAGCGTATAGGTATATAATATATATACATATACATATATTTATTATATTACACACGAAATCTTTGACGATATCAAACAAAATCCGTCGCACCTCAACTGGCTCAATCCGAAACTGGTCGATACCTAAAATAAACCATATTATGTGCTAGCAACGTACATTATAATCGTTTAAAATCAAATAAAAATAATGAAATTAATTACCTTAATATAATTTTTTTCGAATTATTCAATTATTAATTTTATTCATAAATTATGTCAATAAAAATTAAAATGATCATACATTTTTTATTCGTGAACACGATAATAGTATATTTTATAACTATAATGAGATAGTTCTGTCAACAATGATGAGTACAACTAGAATAATTCAATAATGAACCCATTTATAAGCAACGAAATAATAAATAGGATTTTATTTGACCGTCAAAGTATTGAAAAAAGCAGCGTTCCCGTTGAAATTAAATTCAAATCTAATTTTTGAAAAATCTACGGATACCACGGCGCACCTACAACAATGGTTGAGAGGTCATAGTTATCCATACAAATAAATAGCTTCGTAGAGACTCAGACTCAGTCAATTGATTTTCAGTAACTGTATCACGATAATATATATATATACATAATCAACCGAATTTCAATCACAACGAGAAAATAAACAGCCCCTAAACTCAACTCGTTCAATAGTTCGTCGTTCGTCGCACCTGCACACATGCGCAACTGCACACTCAAAAATTATTAAACAAAATAGGGAACACAAAATTCCCCAGTGAATATAAAACACAGATTAATATTCATATCAAAATGTACGTTGTTGTCTGAATGACCTATGATACTATTATATTATATGGTCCATAATTCGATTTGTGACCAAAATATTACAGTATTTTTTTAGTGAATATTTTGTTACTTTGTTTACACAATTTTAAAAATACAAAAAAAAATCTAAATCTTTGTTGAACATTTGATTAAACATTTCAAATAATATATTCACTATTCCTATATATATATTAAAATTTAAAAAGTTAAAAAGACTATATGTACTACAACGATGCTGTATCAAATTTTAAATATTTGTGATATAATAAAGAAGTAGGTATTTGTGCTCATAAAATGTTTATTTAAAGTCACTTAGAAATTGCATAATATATGAATAATGATTTGAAAAAAAATTACCCCCGGAAGCATTGTCCATTCGATGTAAAAAGTTTTTTTAATAGATTTAGGCCACATATAAAAATTTGTTATACATTATATAAATTTATTGTTTATGTTAAAGGTTTTGTATTTTGTTTTAAAATTTGGTGGTGGTTATTAATTTAGTGATATTGGAGATTGTCTGGAGATGACTATGAAATAATTCAGACATTAAATGGAGATGTTGGAGTTTGTTCTGGTATTGTATATATACGACACTTGGTGAGAATATGCTTGATGGTGACTTGAACACTTCAAGCTATGTAAATTTGGGGTTATCCTTGAACACTAGGTAGATATGTAATTTTTATGTGACCAATTCTGAACCATGACATCATAACTTCATATTTTCTGGGTATTTCAATAGGAAAGGTCCAATTGTCAATGCTATGTTTAATTTAATTTAATTTGGTGAAGTAAGATGGACATTTCTTATGCTATCATTTATTGATTTATGATTGATGATAATTTTGTATTTATTAAATTTTTATCTTATGCTTGCTAAGAATATTTTTCAATTTTTTTATATTTATTTAACTAATTTTTACAATACAATTGTAGATCTTGGATATGCATAAACAACATATGAATATCGAATTCATAATTTTTTGCAAATTTGATTGTGGACGACTAATATGATCATATAAATCAATATAAATCTTTATTATCATTATATATAATTATCTAACTATGCAATATAATATTTCACGGGCAAATTAAATCATTGTAAGTATACAAACAATATGTAATAATATTATGGTAACGTAAAAATCTATTTTTTTAACCTTGAAAAATTTGTTACGATAGTGATGTACCTAATTATTATTTTATTTCTGATGACATGACATAATATAGTCTTCATTATCTAAGAGAATCTTTGAGTTTTTCCAATTGTTATATAAATTCATATAATCTTTATGATGGCTTAACATTGTATATTAAAAAAGAACCAATTTTATTTCTTCGAGTTTTTCATTTTTCTTTTAATTTGAAATTGCCGCTTTTCATCAAAGTTGAATTATCATCAACCACAAATCTTAATTCAAAAGTTTTTTCTCAAATAATATAAAGTTTCCAAGTTCCTTGCGAATGACTTTCATAATTTTTGTGCGTTGTGAACACTAACTATGGAATATCATCAAACCAATTAAAATGTTTATTCGTTTAGTTGGTGTAAAATTATTCCAAAAGTAATATATATATATAAATATTGGTTACCTTTTTAAAACGAATCGAACTGATCGTTAAAAAATAACAAATATATCTTACACTTAAAATTAAAAATTGTTAAAATAAGAAAAAGTGTAAAATGTATTATTTATAAACAATAATCAATGTTTATTTTCATCTAAATTTAATTGTATTAAATAAACAATCCAATATTATCCATTCATACTATCGGAATTTTCAATATAATTATTTCAAATTTCAATATATAGATATTTATCTATCGAAATGGATCATATTCCTTTATTTCATGTACTCATAGGTTAACCAAAGATGCTTAGAACCTTAATAATTGTTGTTACAATTATGTTTTAGATTTACAAAATTGTATCATGGATTGCTGAATTCTTGGTTTCAATTATAGGTTTAATGAATATTTGATATATCAAAAAGTAACCACCAATTGGTTTTTTAAGTATAAATCAAAGATAAAATATTTATGAAAAACAAAATGCATTATTAATAGTATTCGTGTTACCTATAGAAAATAAACTACTGAAACGTATTATGAAAAAATTAAATGAGAACATTGCAATGTTCATTTATTTAATTGTATTAATGTAATTCGATACAGATTGTTCCCGTCTTTGTCAAACACACGGAACATAGAAATTTAGACATTTGTGTTGCCAAATTTACCGATTAATCTGTTGAAGTTATAGTGCATATAAAAACAGATTTAAATTTGTTGAAACGATTACTTGACATCAAGGTTCAAACAAATTTAATTTTATCACTTTAAATCTAAAAATAGTTATGCTAATAAATTATAATTTAAAAATTTTCATATTTCAATTTTAAAAGAACATTTTAGAATAATCAAAAAAATTTTGGAAAGTCTATAGTCGATGTCAAGCCGAGTAGACTTAACAACAAATTCAAATCTGTTTTTAGATTTCTTATCACTTATTCGTTAGATCAGTACGTTTGGAAAAACATGTCTAAATATCTATATTCTGTATGTATTAGACAAAGACAGAAACGGTCGGTATCAATTACAATATATATTTAATATTGTTTTTTTAAACAATAAAATTACTTTCTGTCTATCTGATATAAATATTTCATTTATATAAATTGATTATTTTTCGTGTAAAACATTTTAACTAATAAAAATAATAAAATTAAATCAAATTTAAAAAATTGAAATGCATATATATATATATGAAGAAGTACTTTAAGCATATTAATACTATTGAAAAAATTAAAACTGATACAATGATGAAACTAAATAAGAGTTCTAGTCAACTTGTGATTCCATGACTTTTATGAACAATTTCCTTTACCAATATTTTTAATTTTAGATCCAATCTCTGACAAAACAATTTTATCGCTGTTCTCTTATCGTTTATTATTATATATTGCACATAATACAAACATAGGTCAGAGAAAAAAATTCTACTAGATGAATATCGTTTCTTGCAATATTGCAATTTTTTTTTGTGTATTAATTAATAATTTTTATGCAATATAATAGGACGATATATTGTATATACCTACTGATAGTGTTTACTGTATTGGCGTATTATAATTTTTTTTAATTCGTATTTTATTAAATAATCAATTTAGGCGTAATTGCGATGAAAATGTATTTTATTATAAATTATATTACACCTAATAAATGTGGCATATGAATTTAATATAAAATCCCGATCAGTGTATTATACTATACAGTATAGGATATAATAGCTACATCGTTTTTTTGTAGGAAAACCAATCAGGTTCAGACAGTGATGAGCTGATAACTGAGAAAAACAATTATCGTGAGTGAAAAAAATAATGAATAAAAATATAAATAATTAAAAAAACTCGAAAGTGAGGAAAATTTAAAATTCCAATTATGATAATCGTGTTATACTAGGCGCTTACTTAATTCATATTTCAGGCGTATGAAATGTATTCATTATATTATTATTATGTATTATTTCTATCAAACGATGGATATCAACATTTATTTTTAATGAACCAAAAGTGTTATAATTACATACAAATTGTATAATAAAATATAATTCATAAGTGTGAAAAAAGTTTATATAAAATATATATCAATTTTTTTAATATAAAAATAATAGATGAGTAAACGGTGATATAGTAATTCATTTACCTACTAAGAACGTAATATAGTAAGCACCATATTTAGGTAGTATACAATTAATCTATGATAATGTTTACTGAAAATAGTTTGAACTATTGCTATACAAAGTCACACGAAAAAATAAAACCCTTCCGAAAATATGTAAAGATAATATTAACAGCAATGTATAATTTATAAAATATATATAATATTTAATTAATACGAATTTATAACACAGAATGATTATTCAAACATGTTCATTCAATAACACAGTTAATCTAGTTCTGTTTTTTTAAATTTTTTAAATAATATACGATAATTTAAAATTATTCAATTTTTATTTATTTTTTTTTTTTGCTATTCAATAAAAGTTCTGTCGAAATATCCATTTATCAAATAAAAAATCCCCTTTTAAAACAGTAAATTATTTACAGGATATTTTTTCTAAAAATGTTGAAACATCAAAATCAAAATTTAATTGAGTAGTTTTCGAGTTATTTAATTGTGTGTACTATAAGGATTAAAGATCCACAAATCTATGACAATGGGTTTGCTAAATATGAAGACTATGATGATTTAAAAATGTCATTCTATTAACACTTATAATTTGTATAAATGGTCCGAGTATAGTAAATACTAGATCCGTAATTACATTTATTATGTTTATTTTTTAAATTATTTGTAAGGGCTTTTATTCTTAATATATAAATATTTTAATAACTAAAAAATACAGTTAAAATGTTGTATCGCCACATAATACTCCTTAAATAGGTAGAACAAAAAAATCACAAAAATTTGATAAGATAATCTTTAAGTCTACTTAAAAGTTCTAAAAGCACATAATACGAATAAATGTATTATTTAATAATAAAATTGGGGTGAGCAATCATTCTGTATACTATTCGACCAACATGGAAGAGGGGGGAATGTGTGATTATTGTGCATAGGCAATCTGGTTGGTAATAATAATATATAAACACACCGATTGCAATGATTTGAAACTCATAAACAAACATTTAAACATATTTTATTATATAATACACGTGTGCACTTACAATGTATGTGAGTCTATATACTTCATATTATTATGATCGTTTAGTATAATTAAATTATTCTCGCGGTAGACGGCTGCACCTCCATTTCGATATCGTAACACAGATGATGATAATTATATCATTAATTACCAGTACAAAATCATATCGAAAATAATATTAGGTTAATTTTCAAAGCGTGTGAAATGTATGGTCGGATTGTCTGCTACGACGATTATAGCACATGCATAATTATCACCTTTATTTTCGTAGGTACCTAATAATAATAGTCGCGAATCTGACCTAATCGGAAACAATATTATAATTATATTATTATAATGATCACACACGTGAGCGGTTGCTTCCTAAATTATATTATATTATGATCATGAATGATTGTCTGTCGTTATTTTCATCAGATCTAATACATAACGCACATACGTTATTAGGTAGGACATTTAGGTGTCCGATGTTTTTCAATTTTACCGAAAAGTAAAAAATAACACGACTAATGCGCATACTATAATGTATGCCATTGTAACAACTGGAACTCTATCGAAACTCGTATTTAAAAATAAATTATTTATACTAAGTAATAAGAATATGTTAACATTGTGTTTTCTGTTCGTTTTTCTTTTATTAGGTACGTCTGAAGGAAAATATTATCTTAAAGGTTTACGTGTCCTTGAACGAATCTTTCGAGTTTGGTCAACACTTACTTTGTATGAGTAGTTATCCTACATTATACTTGACGTAAAGAATACAAATTTTATTTGTTATATAAAACTCATAGACATGGACTGCCAGATATACCTAACGATAACGGCTACTGGATAAACGATGGTCAGCAATGGTCTAATAATTTAAATAGTTTCTGTGTCCGACGGGCGACGACAAACGGATTTGTTTCTACATAGCTTTTCAATTTTAATAGTTTATAGTTTATACAGTAGTCGCCGCCTATTAAACGGACTAATTTTGGGACCAGAGTATTTTTGAGTTCATAAGCCGAATGATTCAATTATTTTAAAAATACAAGAATAGTAAAATATATATATATGTTGTATTAAACAAATTAAATTTAGTTATGTAAAAATAAATATCCATTTTTATATAGGTATATCAAAATATATATTGGCATTCATAAAGAGAAAAGAAACATGAATATTGATTACACAAAATTCGAAAATGTATTTGTTTCGTATATAATAATGACTTCAAACGATATAAAAAAATATTTTCAAATCTTAATATATCTTGATGTAATTAGTCGAGGAAATAGTATTAATCGTCAAAATATATGTGATAAAAATCAAGAAAACTGATTAACCATTGTGGAAATATGTGTTTAAAAATATACATTAACCGATGTAGCGAAAGTCTAATAGACGTAGTTTTTCCTATGCTTAAGTAAACGTGTAAATCGGAATCAGCCTGTTTGAAGCCTATAGGCGATCGAGTCCATTAACCATAAGTACAATAAGCGTTTACTATTGTATAATATATAGTGCGTTAATTTAATTTCGGTCCTAAAACTCTTACTTTAGTTTACTTCCAGCTTCCGATTGAATTAAAATCGTTTCATGTTGATTTTGACGTTGATTTCGATTTAAAATACGATAATTGGTATGTATAAATTCACTCAAAGCCTACTGAACGGTATCACTATAAATAATGAGAAAAATAATAATAGTTATAACTATTATTTTTATAGTCGTGCGTGTGTGAAATGTTCCGCGACATTCGTCGGTTTGCGTTTATTGTTTTTAGTCGCGTACGAAAATATTCTTCGAATGGGACGACGGCAGCGTATTGCCAGAATAAAACGCATTACGTGAGCCAAAGTTCGTTATCTTTGAAAGCCACATTGCTGTTGTTATTGTTATTATTATTATTATAACTCGTTATCGAAAAATCAATTCGGTGAGAATTAACACATAAGATAAAACCGTATAATAAGTATAGAATATAATAGAATATAAAAGAAATATAATATGCCTTATGAGGCAGGTACCGTGGTATATAAAGTGTGATATCATAAATTCTAATTTTTTAGAACTTTTAATAATTATACTAAAGAAAATATTATCGAAATTCTTGAGATTTCTTGAACTGCTTAAGAAGAGTTATGTGGCCAAACAAAATAATGCTTTTCAAATGAAAACCCATTTCGGCCCTCCTCATATTTTATTGCAAATTAAATATTGAATAATTTTTAAAAATGTTATCAAACAAATTCAAAATGTAAACGAGGTATTCCTGAGTCATTTAAAAATTTAAAATATTTATATATTAAGAATAAAATCCCTTAATAATGATTTCACAAAAATATAAAATGTTTTATACCCATTATTACAGATTATTGTTTTTATTGCATTAAATTAAGAAAGTACTAAGTTTACATTTTGATTTTGACAAATGTACCTACCCACTCTAGAACTCTGTAATTCACAATAATTATATTTGACCGTTAGATTTTTGATTCCAAATTGAATTCGGAATCACGGTAGTGTTGTTATTATTATTATTATTATTATTACTGTTATTTTGGTTATTAATAACACCACTGGAATCATATTGTTCCGACAATAGGGCAGCATGTGAAAACGTAATAATTTCGTTGCGGAATGGTTTGCTCAATAATCTAATAATAATTACAGTCGTAATGGAGGTTTCGTCACCCGCGACGTCGGTGTAGCGAAATTGACTAAGTACAGCGCCGTGTTAACCGCTCTCAAACACCATTGCCAACAACTGTTTACCCAAACACTATGATAATAAATAATAATAATATTATGTCATCGATAACAGCGTAGTTACCAAAACGTTTTCACAGCATCCACCCGTTATAAAAACGATCCGGCGCCGGATAAAGCGAGCAAAGCATTCCGTAATAATTTTGTCGCGAAGTAAAATGAAAAAGAAGTAACTAGGCCGGTCTCAACGATACGTCACCATCACTTAGTACATACGGACACCTGTGGTGTTAGCTGCAATAGTGATCTGATTTGTTATACAATTGTATTATTATAATAATGCATCTAATATATAATAGTATTATATAGAACTCGTCAAAGGTGGATTTGGGAGTTTAGACGAAGGGACGAATGGTTCTAGTAATTTGAAAATTATAAGCTCTAATAAGTTATAACCAATTATAGAGAATACATTGTATATTCTAAACCAATTAAAATTGTTTCTTTTCCTAAAACGTGTGTTGGACATTATTATGTAAGAGTTCCAGTTCCTAAATTATTTCTAGACATAGTTATTTTTAATGCGTATTATAGATATATAAACACTGTTGTTTTTAAAGGGGAGAGAAATACTACACAGAATTGCAAAAAGAAGATAAAATTGATAATATTATTGTTTTAAAAATATTAAATCCACCGTCCACTATACAGCATCGATATAAACTATAACGTCTCATCACTTGCACCAATGAGAATTTTTCTTAAATTAAATAAATAAATATTTATTAATATAAATTAAGCCTCTGCGTGGTACAGTTGCTCTGTTACTACTACTCGGTAGATATTGGTTACATTTATATTTTGATAATTAAACTGCACTTAATAAACTATAGATATCTATTTCTTAATTATATTTAACTTATACTTAATTTCATACTAACCACATAGCTGTTTACTAAAATAGTTTAATTCTTTCCTTTTATCTCTTACTATTTTTCTTGGTACTTCGTAACTATCATTCAAATATGTTTCTTTAGTATAACTATGTTATCATTGAACGTACCAGTACAAGACAAAAAACAGTTAATTCGTCAGGGAACGAAAGAATATTTTATTCTGTTTTACTACAACTAAATTGTTTAGCACTCCCTGTATAGTTAAAAGAGGTAAATATTTGAATAAATGAGTTGCACTTTTTTTTAAGGCTTCTCAGTTAATATCAAACAGGCGTAATAGTTCTCATATTTTAAAGTCGACCTGCAAGAAACGTTAAAATAAGAATCACAGAAAGTAATAAATATTGTCCGTTTGTATTTTTATGTTCTGGTAACTCAATGAGCTCACATACAATGGCAACGATAATTACCATCAAGTTAGGTACCACGTGAATATATTAAAAAAACGTTTTATTTATTGCTCAGAATCGGGTCACGCGACGTACAACGCAGTTGAAAACTTATAGTTACCTATATATTAAATACGATCCGTCTACGATATAATTATTGTTATTATTAATACATAATGTTGCAGTGCGTTGCACACTAATAATAATAATAATAATAAATAAATAAAACGAAAAGTAAAAAATAGGATAATAATATTGTAAAGCACGAACTTTTTCAATTAAGACCAAAATATTTTTAACAATACAAACTACAAACCACTTCACACTCGGTCCGTCGTTTGTCGATAGGTAAAGTGTAATATATATATATATATATATATATATAAGGTATTTTATAGGTACTTATAGTTAGTACGCAGGGCGGGAAAACGGTAACAAGAACATATAACATTTTAACTGTTAATTTATGAACCATAATAATTATATTATAATACAATATGTATGCATATTATAAAAGTATAATGAATTTAAAAAAGTATGATTACGTTTCGTAATATAGGCGAGATGATTTGTTACACTAGAAGATAACTTTCACGTTCGAATCTAGAATTTCCGCTTACCTTGATTGAATTGAGAAAATTGCTTGAAAGTATACTGCACAGAAAGATAATCAGCGCCTTGTTTCCTGTAACTACACACTTTTGAACCATTTTAATTTATGGTTCACGGTAGGGTCCGATATAAACTCAGAGTTAATTTTATTGTTAATATTTTGTATGAGACTTAAACAGTGAATCATAAAATTAGATACAGATGAACAGGTTTCTGACTTGAGTGTCACTGTTCTCCCTTCTTTCACTTTGGCGCAGCAATCCACCGGATGCTACGAATTAACATTTTATATATTTAATTAATCATTGCATTTGAAAACAATTCTAAGATGAGATGGGTCTGACGTTTAAATTGTTTTCAAAAAAAATATAAAAATGAAAAGTGAGTCACCTAGCTGACGATATTTTATAGATAAAATATAAAAATAATAAAATTAAGGTATTACGAAATCAAAAAAAAAAAAATTGGCACCGTAATTGAAAAACTATAAGTTGCACAGAACTTAAAATATTTGAAAAGTCGTTGAAATAGCGCCGGCTGCCAATATTTTAGATACCTATAAAATTGATTTATGATAGTGCATTAAACATATTATTATAATGCACAACTTCAGAATAGTTAAAAATACATCTATAAGAGTTTATGGATTAATTCAATGCAACATAAATGTTCGTCACAAATCGCAATATCATTTGAATTTATAAACTATATGTTTTGTAAATATTCATCATCACTGCAATCATTATTGTTATTTAATATGCGTTTCATGTTATGTTTTGGAAATGCTATAAAGTTCGGGAAACGTTCCTCGTATATACGGGTGTTTTCTCGAACTGCTGCAGTTCTATCACTTCTTGCCAGATATTAGAATCCTGTGCGCGTGCTCTGAAGTGTATTATTGTTCATAGTTTGACGGCACTCGAGTGTAGAAGCAAAGGAAAGCAAACAAACATTGACTCTACTTAGTTAAAGTTACTATTTATGATGCGAATAGACGAACAAGAAAACTAATTTGGACAGAAACCAGCCGATACATTGCATACAAAAAATCTGGATTAATTTGAACTATAAATCATTTATTATCACAACTGGAAAATATTCAAAATCATTTTACTCGTATATGCTGTTTAGAGTGTATAGAGTGTATAATATACATGTTAATGTCAACCGTGCGTCGGGTTATATTATAATATTTATTTTTATTTAATCCGGGACAACCTTAATAGTAATATTAATAATAATATAGTTGTATGTTGTGCTTTGAACTGAGTGGTGGAAATCTGTCTGTTGATCACTTTCAAAAGGCTATCGTAAATTTGTAAATTACTGAAAGCATTGTACAGGCTTTGATTTGGCATGTTTAATTATTTTAATGGGATTTTGGCGGTGCATGCTGTATAGTGACGGAGAGTCGTACTTGGTATTTCATTGCGTTAGATTTTTAATTAAAAGTGTAATATTTTAGAGTACAATGTAATGGTAAAAAATGTTCGACCAAGAGATAACATTAACCTTTCAATACAATATTTAATATATATTTTATATTATAAACACTTTATAGTTGAAATCGATCATTAATGCAGAGGAAAACTCAGAACATCATCGACGTACTGGGGGGTATTCAATAATCACAGTCGCATAATATCATAATAATAAAAGATAGTATGATAATGATATGATAGTATACGAGAATTTATGTATTATATGCATTTTATTCAGTTAAATATGCGTCAGATTAAATCGAATCTTACGATAAAGAATGGCAGTAGGTGTACGTCAAAATATATTCATTATGTGACCAACAGCGTCGTTATAGTTTTGAAAATCATATACATAATATATTGTTGTATAAACAATAATAATTTATATAGAATTATTATTATTATTATTATTGCATGTAATTGTGTAATGTAAAATGTAAAATCGCATGTAAAATATACTATTAAACATACATTCGAATGTGTTGATTTGTATCATATATACATTATTATTATGTAGACTATATTCATGAAATAATATTACTATGTTTCTATTTGTTTTTAGGCACGTCATCGCAGCAATGTATAGCACGGACTATTGTTGTACATAATAAAAAATATATTGCATAAGACACCGAGTAACCGTGTAAGACGCCGTTTTTATATTGATTATGTTATCGTTTACTCGCTGATTACTCCATCCAGCCCGTAAGTATAAAACAAAAACTAGAATACACAATATTAAATATTAATATACCTGCTACGTTATTTAAAAGTGCTCTTGTGTCCGTTCCACGGTGACCACAACAACCAACCATCACAACATATAACCACTTTTTATATTTATCTCATTCCTTATAATAATATATAATGATAGCTTTAACCTAGTTAACTTAGTAAGTACTACTATAAGCTTAACATTATATTTACTGATAATAATTCAAAATATTGTTACCCATAAGACGTATAGTAGATATTCGATCCAATATTATCATTGATAATTTATCAATAACACATCAATATTTTTAAACCCATTTTTAAGGACTATTATCATTAAGAAAAACATAGTATTAACTGAAATACTACTCACTCGAATTTTGAATTAAGTATCAAAATAAATTTAAAAAAAATTATATGCTAAATAATTAAAATCAAGGGGTTCATTTGAAAAATAGAAGTTAGTATCACCACATGACGTTCTTTAATAAGTATAAACAATTAAAGAATTTAAAAGTATAGCTTTTGATTAAATTCAAAAAAAAATAAATTAATATTTTATTATTAAATGAAAACATAAGAGTGATCTTACTTAGTGAAACACCTTGTTTACTTTGATAAAATACAATGAAATATACCAAATTTTTAAATATATATATATATATATATATATATATATATATATATATATATGTGTGTGTGTAAATACGATAAATTCTTAAACGACTTGAATAATGGAAAAATCTGCGTCGTCTTCCCAGTTTCCTGTTTCCGATCGGATGATTGGTGGTTCCGTCCGCTCATTTTCAATAATCCGACGCGGTCAGACTACAATCCCGCTCTGAAGTTGTATTTAAAGCTTTCTTCAATGACTCGTTTCCCAAAATATCCAAACTAAATGTGCTGTAATTAATTTTTTACAAATCTATGAAAGAATTGGGTCTTGGTCCAAACGTAAAGTTATCCATTATTTTTCGCACGTGTTGCCTTATTGTATGCAATAGAAAAGTACGAAATACAGTAAACCTTTCGTGTCCTCTGCACTGACATAGTATTTCTGAATGAAAATTCAGCGGGCAAAAAAAGTATTATAACATTATACCTAAACATTAACTTAAATGTTCTGAGGACACATAAACACATTTGATTGAAGTCACAGCTATATCTTCCAAAAATCACTTTTTTTTTTTTTATAAAAATACGAAAAATTATTTAATGATAACATAATTGTAAAAACGTACTAGTAACAGGTCAGACATTTTCTAGAATTCTAGAGAGTAATCGCATATCGTTATTTAATATTATTGTAAAATACTATTTTTATAATTAACATCAATATCGAACACAATATCAATATCAGTATACAGATATAAATACTCAAAATATGACTCGTGATCTAGCCGAACCTGCAGCCGACTTTTCTAGTTACACCACTACGTCAGATGTATGAGATTAGTACGATTTACGGCAAATACTATTATACGACGTTTGTGTGTACAATGCGTAGGTACAAACCAAATGATATATTACAATATATTATAATTGACCTATTGGTAGATTTTAGTGCCAATTATTTTATGTCGGTATACAATATTGTATAGTAATACTTGCTGTGATAGTAACGCCTTCCGTTGCAGGACTGTCTAAAAAATAAAATACGCGTTTCCGTCGACCCACGCGTTGATATTCGTACGTTCTAAACGAACTACCCGCACACGCACTGGCTATAATAATTTATTATGTACGCATATATATCAATATATGTTCGTGTGTGTTATACGTATAGTAGCCTTGAGTCGGGAAACCTTTGTGTATATTAAAGCCGGACTCACGGCACCGTCGGCGGCGGGGTGAAAAACGGCCCCGTTGGCGTCATAGGGCGGCAGCGGCGGTGGCAGAAAAGTCCGGTTGACGGACGGTTTTCGAGGGGGCGTGCGAGAGAGGATTTTTGGGCGTCGACGCACGGTACATGTATATAATATGTGCATTGTATGGGGAAATAATTTTCAAAACTCTAATGTTCTCAGAAAACATATATATATATACACGCTCATATAATCGCTATGGTACTTTTTTTTCCCGGTTTTCAAAGCGTCGGATTGGGTGTGTGGGTGAGCAGACAGTTGGGGGAAAAAATCAACATTTACAATCGAGCGGCTGTTTCGGCTCGTGGGGGGGGCGGATTACGCGGCGTGTACACATAAAAGCTCCACGAGGCGTATTCTTCTCATCGGCTGACTGGCGAGCGTTAATTTCGAAAAGAAGAGTAAAGAGTCATGTACGGTAAAACACCGCGTGGGCGTGATCCGAAAACGATAATTCGTATTCGCCTGCACTCGCCGATCCAAGCCAAAAAGCATCCGCGGCAGCACTCGTCGAGCACAAGTGCACATTACAGTCCGACAACTGCCGGATAGGAGGTTACACACGCACGCTGACACATACATATTATCTAACCCGGGATGTTACCGTGGAGCAGGTACTCTTTAAACAGAGACGTTCTACACCCAACTTGTGAACCACTACTGGACCACGTCGAATGTGCGGAGTCGCGTCATCATTTCACAATGTTTTCTGCATATTTTTCCGCGTATTATATTATAAAAGGTGTTTCATTTAGCGTCTTCACTTTATTTATGTTCACAATTATTTAGAAAAGTTTTAATTTTGTTGAAAGTTGTATTTTTTTTACATAAAATGTATCATTGCAAACACTATTTTTTATAGTTTTTGCTGTTTTCAATATTTTTACTTTTTTGAATGATAAAATATTCATTTCATATTTTTTGATTACTTAAACAATAGAATACAAATAGAATTTCAAAATAGTTTTAATTACAACTTTAGTCCAATATAATAAAGTTTTCGAACACTGTTATTTTTTTCAAACCGAATTCTAAGATGAATTGAGCGGGTTATAATGAGTAATTAATATTTAAAGTTTAGTGATGAGTGGATTAAAGTTGCTTTGAGGCACCTCGAAAATGTCAGCCCACTACACTGTAATTATATTTAATCGTAAAACTTTGAATCAATTATTATTTCGTCGCTATGTCAACATAATATTAAGTTATAAACGTTTATTTTACATGTAAATCCGTAATGGCATTTTCTGAAAAACTCAAACAAGGCATCATATTTTGCATATATTATTATAAAAATAAGTTAATAATTTAAATTATGACTCAAGTAAACAATTTTACGGAAAAGTCTGTTGAGTGCTCTCAAGTACTTCACGTTCAACTACCTTATACGTTTATATCATATTAATACCTTTATGTTATAATAAATATTTCACACAAGGACGACATAATATTTACATTCGTGTACAATAATAATATATAGGTGTTATACATCAAAGGATGGAAGTAGAGTGATGGGCCTATGACCATTGTGTTGGTTTGATCAATGCAGTTTCAATTGTCTTGTGTTCGTTCAGAATACACCATGCCTTTGTAATAGAAACATTTTTTTTCAAATCAGTTAGTTATTATGTAATTTCACATGATACAACTGCACGAATACTCCAAGATTTCAGAAAATGTTTAACCGAGTTTATCTCCATGAAGAAGTACCTTTAACACTAATGTGTTTTATACATAAGCAGCGCTTAATATGGTATAAATACTGGAAAAATTTAAATCAATCAATTTTTTCGAGTTTTTTTTTGCTTTTTAAAATCCACCATTTTTTTTATTGTACATCCTGTAGTAATTGTTCTCCGTGAGTTTAACCAGACGATGATATGGAAGATCGAGGGACCCGAGAAGTAGATGACGAAATAGTGACGGAAATACCCACACATTTCGTCCGCACAATATATAATATATTCGTTCGCATTTCAATAAGAATACTTGCACGTCCATCGAGCAAATTGCTTTCCCATATTCCGATCTGAACATTTGCCGCCCCACCATAATTCGATTGACAGGTATTGATTTATGCATACACCTTTTATTATTATTAATAATATTAATATTACTCTCCATACGTGCGTTTTTATTTGATATGCATCGGAACTGGGTAAATTATTATTTTTAGGGTTTCCCATGTATAAAGCTTTGTTAGCATAAATGTGATTAAAAATAATATATCTTGGATGTTGCAAAAATGCATTTTTAATACGAAAAAGGTCATTGCGTTAAGCAATAAAAATCTCTGTGCTGTCACCTCTGTACACTTCCCGCTTTCACTTTCCGCTTCGAACTAACCTTTATTATTATTATATACATACCTACACACCGCACATGATATATTTTCAGTGTGATGTTACTATTATACATTTTTTTTTTTATTATAATTATTATTATTTACAGGAAACATCAATTGCAAATACATATTACATATACATATTAAACGTTGTCGGAGGTGGAATAGTGATTAATTTTTAGCATCCCCAAGCTACGGGTGGTCACGTTGCCATTGAAAAGGGGTAAAAGGTCACATCTATCCACGCACATATAAGAACGGCAGAAGTTAGTCGACGCGCAGTGGTGACTCTCCTCGTGGGATTATCATCGTCGTTAAATGAAATTAATAATTATTTCACTGCAGCGTCTCGAGCGATAGTAATATTTATTTAACTTGATCGTATGTAGGCGGTTCACGTGCACGCAATTTATAATAGTGTGTTAGAGTATAAGAGAAACGAGTTTTTTTTTCTAAGAAGTTAAAAAAAATTCAATCATTTCAACTACTTAGGAAATATCAAAATATTTGTTTACTTTTTATTCAATTATCCATATGATTTCGAAATGTCTATGTTTTGACGGATAATAATGTTTTAAGAACGCTGATTGTTTATCCTAAGATTTACCAAATATCTTTTGTAAAAGTCCAAACTATAAAAATCGTTCGGGGCTTAACCGAACTATTTTGTATACTCTATGTTTTACCGATGTCAATCGATAAATTTCTGAATTGTTTACTCAGTAAATCCTAGGTTTATTATACACGGGTAATAACATTATGTACCTGATACAAAAACAATAACAATATTATTACAGATTGAATATAAAAATAAAATTCAAAACGTCTAAAAATAAAGTTATCCTAAACTAATAAATGGTATCATAATATTACCAATCAATAAGAATGAAGTATCAAGAATAAATGTCTTCTAAATTTTCGAAATATATAAATTTTTCAGAAGGTGTGTAACAACCTCTGATCCTCGTATAATCATTTAAAAATCTTTGACGTGTACTCGTTTAATATACATCATAATATATATATACTATGTATTTTTTTATTATGCATGGATGAAAAAGATACTTAAAAGTCAGTATTGCAATATTATAGATACCCGATACTTGTATTTTGATTATTTAGATATTCAAAATTCAATACTCAATAGTCGTCGGTCGATATATTAATAAATTGTATTAATTAAACGAATTTCACTACGTATTGATATACAACATATGCTCATCAAAATATTTATATTTTGCATTTAAAGATATTTAATAATAATATTGTTTTAATAATAAAATTTAATATAATAATTTAAGTATTATCTGGGTATTATATTCGATACAAGTATCTAAGACACGTATTTTAAATACAATTATATTTTGTATCTTGTATCACGATACATTTTTAGTCAATGTATCGAATATTTCGTAAAATGATTTTATCGAAAAATACTCGATATATTAATGCATGATACTTTGAAAAATTAATTTTTACTAGTGAATTTTTTTACTCGCCTATCTACCAACCGCGACTGTTTGATTATATTTTATGCACCAGTTGAGCGTATGTTTTCCTTGCAAGATCTATACATAATCCTATCAGGAATAAATTATCAAATATTACTTTTGAAAAATTAGTATTTTAAGGAAGTAAGGAAATAAGAAGTTATATTAATATATTATAGTTGATAAATAAATTATTAGTTTTTAAGACGTTATGTTGATACAATATAAATTAAATTAAACCTTGGTATATTACCAATATTATTATACATTTAAACATTAATACAATATATTTAAACATATTATTGACTATTATAATAATCAGTATTTACGGTTTTTATCAATATATACGTATATAACAAACTATCTAATTATGGATAAATAAAATTAAAAAAAAATCCTATGTGTCATAGGCTATGGCTAATTTTTTCAAATTTATCGAGTATTGAGTATCAAGTATCGGGTATCGAGTATCTAGTATTTCGATACTCCAAATCCAAGTATCTTGTATCTAGTTCGCGACACTGATTTTTGAGTATCTTGCCCATCCCTGCCTACAAATCATTAGTAGCAGTTAATACTTAATGATAAATGATAAATAATATTGGATTTATTAATTTTAGGTATAGTATGTATAGTTATTATTATAACAAATATAATTTAATTATTTCATTACTTAAATATAATATTTAATATTATAATGATAATAGTAAATATTTTTTTAAATTTTAAAATATTTTCCATTCAAAATTAGAATTAATTTAAGATTATATTGGTGCACTACGATTAGAGCGACTTTACATTTGTGTCTCAGACAATGACAGTCTTCAACAATCCTTTAATTCCAAAGGTGACCAAGTAATTAACTGAAGGTGTGTGAATTACAACGATTGGCAAATACCGATATACACAGAGTATACGGGTGGATCGTGTGGAACGGGCTTAAGGTATAATTAACACGCTAATAATTCGACAAAAATGATAAATATGTCTAAACTAAATACTATTATTACATTATAAGTAATAAATACTGATTTTTAGAAGTAAGAAAATAAATTTCTCGGTGTATCTGTTTTAAGGTATCGAGTGTTCCACAACGAAAATATGCTATGAAATAATCGATGTACGGACTAAAATGCTCGATACAGCTAATGTATATGTATTCCCGACGTTTTTGGGTGGAAGATAATGCCCGACCCTGTACATACCTATCGTATATACCTATTTCCCGTGTATTGATTTATATGTTTATACAATTTATTGTTATGGACTAAGGGAAAACAGAAACGTGGTGGCATTTGCAATGTTATTTACATCGAAACGTTTTTCGATACAGTGTTTATTGGCTCTCCTATCGCCGCCGCGCGTACGTGTAGTATCATAAACATTTCCGAGGTTTTCTGCCGTATGTACGAGATTTCTGCACGCGCCGCGTATATTATTATTATTATTATTATTATTATTATTAGGTACTACGTACGGTAGTGTTGTGTATTGTGCCGTCCGCGAACTTCCAGCACGCGATAATAGCTTTTGGATATTTGCGCTTGTTTAAAAGGCACGAAAGGTTCATTGGTATTCGACGGGCATCCGTGATATGTTTAAATATAAGCTCCACGCGCGCGCGGGCTTCGCGAAAGCGTTTTTCAATTGTAGTTATATAACGCATAAAGTGAAATAAGACCGACAAACATGTTCCCCGCACATCACGTATGCTCGTTTCTCGATTTATTATATTCCCAGTTGTACCACACGACCACGCCATATTAAAACCGCCGGAAAATTATCGAATCCGTTTTTGTCGTTGACATAGGAAAAATCTTTGATATATTGATAAATATATTTTTCACTTTCGATTATAGATATAATATAATTATACTTCACGCGCTCACACGTCGGTCAACACACAGGCATGTGTATTATCTTTTATTTTTACGTGTAAATATAATATATAATGTGATGCATCGAGCGTGTTGCATACTAGCATTGTGTTTTATTCAATTATGCATAAATAATTTGAATGAAGAAGCCACCCACTGATGATATTTCGTCTTTTATTTATTTATTTTTTATTTGTTTTATTTGTTTGGATTAGTTGTTATCTAGCAGGTCTCTACGCCATTTCCTTTTAAAGCAACGAGGAGGGTTCCCTAACGAAATTTTAAATCTTAAATATTAATTCAAAGCATTGATTATAGAATTATTTGTCTATTCTATAATAACTGTTCAAAGTAAATAACAAATGGTCCCATATCAATATTAATGTTAGTTTATTGCGTATTTACATTTGCATTTTAATTATGTAGGAAAACAGTTTCGTGCTAAAAATAACTACTTTATTTACAGTCATATTTGAGAAATCGATAAACCAAAAGATAATATCTGGCGTATTATTTTTATATTTTATTAATACAACAAAAATAGGTAGTTATTGTTTTAAAAACCACTATTATTATGTTTTGTTTCTTCAAACTTAAATACATTTTTAATATTAACTATATCAAAAGAAAAAAAATGTAATGCCATCTCTATGATACAAAAAATATTATCTTCTATTACGTGTACACCTTTTGATTAGATTTCTCAACTATGACTTGATTTTTAAAAACTATTTAATTTCGAGTAATGTGTCTTACTAATCAGGCGTATATTAATTATTGATAATGCGTATTTTTTATTTGTAAAATCGCAGTCACTAATAAATAACAATCACACATCTAATTTGACGAGTTATTTTTTAAATTTTTTTTGCAATATTGTCTAACGACATAGATATTTAACTTGAATGTGGCAATACAAACAATCAACTTTCCTGACAATTTAATTCTGTAAATTACTTAATTCATCAGAACATGTTCAAGTAATTTCTTTACGGTCAATCTTAACCTAACCTAACCTACCGTTGTCGTCCATATTATATTTGTTCTATCTATAGGCGAAACGTAATATTACTGCATTCGCGCGAGGAAAAAAATAATAGTGTAAAAAACCACACACTATTCCTATAGTTGACAGTTTCTATCAACATCAAAAGAAATCGTTTTTATTACTTACACAACAGTAATATTTTATTTTTTTTTTGCCAATTTATTATTTTGTTTTTATAGCGTATTTATTATTTTTTCACTCTACTATAGTCGATTTCTGACAGTTTAGTTTCACCGCCTCGAGTACGCTATAAGTAACTTTAAGCCTTTTCTCCACATCAACGCCCACCCACCCATCACTTGCTATCACTCGACAGGATAAATCGAAATGACAGTTACCTATCTCTATGTCATGTCTGACAAAAACGTGTTCAATAAATACGCCCGCTGGCACCCTCTCCACGTATAGTATGTAGCAAATTCTCGCCCAACTGCTGCAATATAATAATATAATAGATTACATTTCGGTTCCAAAACCTGGTCCGTAAATCTCCTTTGCCAATATCTATTTACCGTACAAAATTTTTATTGTGTTATAATTTTTTCGCACCAAAAAACTGAAGCTTATAATATAGCGGCATTATATTCGATTGAATAATCCATTGAACGTATTACATACATTTATTGGTAAACCTATCGTTCTTAAACGATTTCAAATACTTGCAACGCTTCGTTATTTACGACAAATTTGAGTTTAAATCCTTCAAAATTAAAACAATTAATAGATTTTTTAATTTAACATTTTCTAGAACCTGACAAATGTTGAGATAGTTAAAGTGTTAGAGCACCACGTCTGTTTTTGTAAACTTAAATAGCTTATAAAATAATGAATAAGAAAATATTGGTCAATATTCGATATTAATTCGTATATAAAACGTTTTCAATATTAATGTAATAAGATAAACTTAATAAAATTAGTTATTTAAAAAATAACTTTGAAATATGATAAAAAGTAGTGTAATAAAATACATTTATAAAATATTTAAAAATTAAATACATTTTCTAAGAATAAAATTGTACCACCATAAATAATTAATCACTTTGAATATAATATTTTTGCATTCATAAGACTCGATTTCCTATACATATCCATCAACGAATTTCTGAATAAAAAAAATTGGCAAACATCATAACTCATAAAACGTTGTCATTCAGTCATTTATTTGTTTTTAGAAATATACTATTGATAATAATGCATTTTTTAGACCAATTACAAACGTGCATATAGATCTAATAATCGTTCAGACAACATACAAAATACATTTTATAAACGCATAATATTATCAATTTACTAATACAATTTGTAATGTTACTAATAAATTATTAGTAATAATAATATGAGATATTTTTCGATTTTCAATTATGTATATTGCCTAAATGATTAAATCACGCCTGTTTACTTTTGCTATGTTCTATTTTTAATTATGGTGTAAGCTCGAAGCTAATCATTGAAAATAAGAAAATTATTTGGAAATTTGATTGTCGGATTTTCTTTACACAGAGAATCGAGTTCTGTTTAAATAATTTAAACGTGTGAAGATATACTCTGGCCACCCTTAATGAAATGCGTATCTTGTCATCGTATACCTGCGATAAATTATAACTTACATCTAATACCGCTATACCAGACAAATTGAAACAAATCACGTGTAACTAAAAATCACGTTATCTTAGCTTCTATTATTCCGCCAACTTTTATAGTAAACAGACATAAATTATAAGCTGAATTTGAAGAAATCTGGAAATATGTACATTATTATAATATATACGTTTTTGAAGGACAAATATACAATCACTATAAAATGTAGCTTTTTATTAGGTATTACAACAATGCATGTAATTAACTCACAGAAATCCATCTTTAAAATATTGTTAAATGTAAAACATACCATGAAAATTTTATATTTATATTTATATAATACTACGATTTTATATAGATTTATAATAATTATTCAAACTAACGAATGAATGATTTATTATTAATTAATGTCACATTTATCACACAAGATATATAGAATAATAAACATAATATTATATTATTATATATATTTTAATTTTTTTAATGTTATGTTACTTCTCATCAATAATAAAATACATTACTGCAATATGAAACCATGATATAATATGCATTACAGAACAATGAAATATTTTATATTGATACTGGTGTATATGAGTTGGGTTCCAGACACTTCTTGAAGACTGTCAAATTTTTATGAAATTTAGATATTATTACTAATATAAAAGTTTAACAACAGGAAATTTATTTAAAATTACAATTTCTCTTATTGATTATCATGTCATTAGTGTTTATCGAAAGTGTAATACACCTACACGATATTTAATGCATATATATAGAATTGAGGCGTCAAAACAACATATGCATAAGGTCCTTAAATCTACGGTATTTAACTATTTTATAACCAAAACGAATCAGGAACTTCAATTAGTGAAGTACTTGCAATTATTTAGGGTTCAAATATTATTTATTATCTAAAACTATTAAATTTGGAAACCAACGCAAATGTATCACAATACATCGCGCAAAGTCAAAAAATGCGTACACCGTTCAATATTTCATAGAATATTAATGTTGACATGTTCTGTAGATATACAATTGATTTTTATATAGCATACTCCTAGTAGTATATCGGATTATGTTTTAATTATGTTTTAGATTTTTTTATAATATGACGCGAGTGTGTGTGCTAAATAAATGGTTTTGAACCATTCAAGGGCGGCCTGCAGTGCGTCGAAAAAAATTAACGCAGGCACTCCATTTCGGCGTTTTAGTTTCTTTTCAGCCTTTTATCGTAAACGGGGTCTGACCCCTTTTAGCTGACACCCCATTTTTATACTAAAAGTACGCACATATTATGATATTATGTATATAATATACGCAATATTATAATTTCGATCCATCGTTACCAAAGTTTGTGCGTATAACATGTAGCATAATGGATAGAATAGACGAATATAGGTATTGAATAGACGCTATGCTATCTTATTCGTTTTTGGATAAGATAATATATAAGTACCCACTTATTATGATTAAATTAAGGGAACGCAATTGTGCTTAAAAAAATAATAAACACGCAATTAAAAATATGTATTCATACGCTTAAAACACTGAAAATAAGCACTAACATAAAATGATGCTATTAAATATATTAAATTAGTAAATATACATCATTATAAAAGCCCTCAAGTAGATAATCGCTCTACTGTACAGTAAATATATAGTATACCTCGCCATTGAGTATTTTAGTATAATGGATGTGTTATATGTGAATTAAATCAATAATCATTGTGTTATACGTGTGATAAAAGACGAGCAAAGACAATTTTATAATTATTTTACAATAGTATTTAAATATTACTAAATTTTTATATTTTTTTTTTTATAATTATTTTAAAAATACTAAGATATTTCTACTTTTTAATAAAGTATACATTTTTCAATTTTCTATCACACCACAAACCTCCTGAAAAGTTAATGATAAGAATATTATTTATACTAAGAAAAGTGTCTTCAGATACAAAAATGAATTGAAAATTTAAAGAAACGTCATCTGCTCAGAATCTAAAAGTTAATAAAAATATATACTATTTTAATTAACTAAAAAATTAATCGCAATCACTATTTGCTGAAATATACGATACCCTAATAATAAATAATAATTCAGTTTAGGCAATTTTATTTAGTTGTCAAAAAAAAACCATCAGTTATTTTTAAGAATAAATAATAATTTATTATGCTTTGTGCTTATCAAATTAAAAGAGTACGTATTGAATCAAAAATCAATTTTCAAATAAAATATGAATTTTTGCCTAATTTTTGAAAGACACGTTTTCGTATCGGTTTTTTCTTTGGTTATAAGTGAAGTGTTATATTGTTGTTTATACATCAATCGGAAAGGACGCTGTTGAATATCGGATCTCATTAGAATTGCTATTTGAGCCTCGTCGCGAGCGATATCCGAAAAAAAAAACGTTGACCACTTGCATTAGTCAGTGACTTCCGAACCATTGACGGCGGTCAATCGGTCTTTTCAGAACGACATAACATAATAATATCAAGATTTATGACATATCATAATAATAATATAATCATCTTCTTCATTGATTTCCGCAAAAGAACAGACGTTGATTGACATAAGCATCAAATCTGCCCCCGCTGTGTTATATCAATGTCATAATATTATAAAATGTTCAATAAGTATTTTATATAATATTACAATATAAACACGGTCCTCGTCCCGAATAGTCCAGAAGAAGCGAATGAGCTAAGGCGAAGACGTCAACGGCGGTCGTGTAGTTCTAATATATACGTATGCGACTATTCTCGGCCATTACCGTGACAAACCGAGTGTGAACATTTGATTGCGTCACTAAATCACGCAGACGCGCCGCCACAGCCTCCCCGTCGGATCTTTCAATCGCATCCTTTTCGGAGGAACGACGCATGGAAAAAAGAACAGAAAAAAATCTATTGTCCCGCCACCGAAACCTCCCAACACGAGTCACGTGCTTATTTCTTCTCGCCCTCCTCTCACCTCACCATCATACCACAACCCACAATCAGCATCGTCGACCCACGAGCCATGAACATTCGTCCGTAGTTCCCACGCGAATTCTCCCTCGAGCTCATCCGCGTAAGGAAAAATAAAAGAGAAAATATAAAGTGACGTCGACTTACAGAAAAAATAAATGTCTCAAAGCCTGCACGCGACTACGCGTGTGTGCACACATAATATTATAGAGTCGCAATCGGTTCAAACTGTTTCTTATGTCGCGCTATTTCTACGAAATAAAAAAAAACATATTCGAAAAGCGATTTGCTGTTTTTCTTGATGACCATTATTATGGTTTAAGTCCTGAAACCGCATAGTAAAAAACACACACAAAAAATATTCAAACTCGATCTCCTCTATCAAAAACCGGACAAATCTCGTTTACACATTATTCATATTATAATAATATATACTGATTGTACAGTATTTTTATACCGGATGATCCATTTGGCTTTGACACTGCAGTAATTTAAAAAGTATTTATTTTACATAATTTAAGTCATTAAAAAACAACAATTTTCCAAAAAATTAAATATATTTATATAACAAATATATAAACTATAATTAGTCCGAGTTTTATTTTTTATAAATCAAAATACTCCAAAATCCAAATTATATATTCTGCTTAATACCTATTAAAATCTAGAATAGTAAATTAAAAATGTATTTTGTCATTCAAAATATTACAAAAATTAAATACTGATAACGATAAAAAAAATAATGTAAAAATCATTTTTTTTTCCAAAAATCTAGTTTTTATAAAAAATGGCTTAAAATTATGTAAATAAAA
This sequence comes from Rhopalosiphum nymphaeae, assembly GCA_036289425.1. Lineage (NCBI taxonomy): Eukaryota > Metazoa > Arthropoda > Insecta > Hemiptera > Aphididae > Rhopalosiphum > Rhopalosiphum nymphaeae. The sequence goes on along the minus strand of JAZAQC010000001.1, from coordinate 3,989,734 downwards.
AGTATTATCAGAAACTTCTGTATTTTCTAATAAAATAATGTGTCTTCTTTGTTAAACAGATCACTCGATATATTGGTATACGCATATAGCACAGAACTGCACACAATACGACGACCACTATAATAAATTATTGGTTTTCGTTTGTATAATTTATGTACTTCCTCACACACATGTTCATATATAATTATTTATAAAATATCGGAAAAGGCAGCTGCGCCTGGTAAAATTGTCCAAAATCCTCTAACTAGTACAATACTCGCAGTGACCGTCGTTGTGTCGCAGTATGACTGAATAAAAGACCAGCAAAACTTCATGCGCTAACCATGTTGTTGGAAACGATTCAAACTGAAAATTTTCTTCGACTATGCATTTATTTTTTCTATCTTCTATTTCATCGATTAAGTCGGGAACATACATAAGTACATAACCATAATTTAATCGTAAATCATACTGTACAATATGATGAACTGTGTTACTTCTATCGCTCTATGCAATATATACTCATACTGTCTATACATAATGAAATGATTATCTTTTTGGAGGAATTTAATTATTAAAAATAATTAAAATCTCACACAAAGGGTAAATTTACTGTAGGTTTTTAAAATACTTAATACATAATAACTAATACAACACTACGAAATGTTATCGAAATACGCTATTTGATTAAATACATTAAAATTATATTTGGTTCTTGAATCAAAATTAACTATTTTTCGTTACACAAGCTAGATTTATGAAAAAATCAGTACAATTTACTGTACTATTTAACAGTATTCTCTGTCAGAGATTTGAAAAAAAATGTTTCAGAAATCTATCGTATTTGTTCACTTTGCTATCCAATATAAGAAAAAGTTAATTGTTGTACTAAAAAACTAAAAACTGTCAGAATTTAACAAAAAATGTATAACCTACAATCTATATTACATTCAAATAATTTGAACATATCACCCAATTTACATAGCATTTATTAAATTAAAAAAATAAAATAGTATCAAAATACACGCACCTCTAATATTGTGAATAACGATTGGACCTGTTTTCAATACAACAATAATGATAATATTTTTCTTTTATTTTTATTATTATTATTATTATTCGAGAAAAAAATAACACTCGATCTTATGAAAATTAATTTTTCTTCTTTAATTATAGTATAATACAATAAAATTTTAATTATAAATAATATTGTTAATAATAATTGTAATGAAAATTTTACATAGATTATACATTATTTAAATTTATCCGATCCTGTTTGCTGGACAAATAATGTTATATTATATATTGGATGTCATTATAAAATCATTGTTTATTCTATAATTATTGAAATGACGACCCGAATTCGGGTTATTGATCCGTAATTGAAAGCACCGACCGCACTATGATGGATCGTAACAGTGTGGTTAATTCAATTCGAGTAAATGTATAACATTTAAAAAATATTTGATATATGATATTATATATGACCATCGTTTAAAAATGACGATATGGTTTCTCGTTTGCACACCTTGTGATTTATTTTTAACTGAAACCCACGATGTGTGTATATATGTTATATATATAAGTCGATCTAGCTAAGGGGCCGATCGGCTTTGAACCACGCGCGGAGGGAGCGGTCAGCGCAAGCACAGCGATATTTCACAGCGTCATCGCCGCCGACTCAAATATGGTTTTATCCCAGGAAAATGTACCGAAATAAATCTGCGAATTTCGCAACATTAATTTTTGACAGTGAATACGACCGGAGGGAGTGCGTACAGCGTAATGAAAATGTGCCGTACACCAGCAAGCAATGGCTATAATACGTCATGTGCATTACACGAATCGGTCCAAAAACAACCGTAATATCTGCACCAGATACGCGGGCGCGAAACGTTCGGATCTTTGAGCCACCACCGCGCTCCGTACCGATAATTTATGTACAGGACACGTCATAATAAACGGATATAATTGGATTAGTTTTCACTTGTCGTCAATGAGTGGGGGTATAGGGATAGGCATCTGTTACCAACGTAAATAGACCAATGCAGTGTCAGTTTTTGATCTGTCACTATGTGGTAGTCCAAGACATATCATGTGTTCGAAGTGGTAATTTTTTTTTCTAAATCATTAATTAGTCATAATGTGTAATTTCACACGAAACGACTTCTTAAGTGTTCCAAGAGACCAAGACTTCAGAAAAAGCCTTACCGAGTGGCCATCCTCGGAGATGATCAACATGTGAATGATGTTGTGTTCTATACATTTAAATTGCGCATTTGTTATAGAATCTAGTAAATACAACAACAATTGAATCCAATCATTTTTTTTTACTTTTTAAAATCCATCCGTTTTTTATGGCATTGCACTGTTTACATATAATACGCAACCTGTGTATCTGTATGGATCACGTTTTATTTTTTATACATATTTTTTAAATTTTATTTTTAAAACCATATCCTCCTCAGAGTTAGAAAATAAAGTTAACACTGCTCCGGCGTACAGTCGATAGAAAACAAGTGGTTAAAAAGTAGATACATCAAATTTATTTGTTTGTAAGCGAAGAGATGATGAGATTTGTCTGAATGTTCGGAGAGCGTATACGGAGGTACCATGAGTTACATTTTTTCACTTATATAGTATACTTTATAAATTTGACAACAAACAAGAATAACGTATAAAATAAAATAAACTGATTTTATGCACGTCGCTTTTATGGGAGAAAAATGATACCTTGTGTACACAACTAGATTAAATCCGTGTTTTAGACACCTCTCTCCCCTCTCCAAGTTTATTTTTCATCCTAATACGTGATTCAAGACTTAATATTTTGTTTAATTATTTTTATATACTACAATATATACCTATGATAATATTAAATAATATTATATTATACAACGACATTCAGTACATATAATATCTTAACATTCAAAATTTATTTGCCATACCTATGTGTTTGATAAATATTGTACATAGGTACCCTATACTATAATAGCGTTTACAGGAATAATTTTCTTCGTTTTCCTTACATCCTTAACTTTTTTCTGTTCCTACGCTGTAACACTATTTTTATAGTCTTTATGGCAGTAAATAATAATAACATTTCATTTCAACGCTACTATGGATGAAACTATAAAAACAATTAACTATAAAGTTACAATAAATTTCGTTTTTTCTCTCTCGGTCCATTTCACTTTATTCAGATTTTATTCGCGCCAGCATATAATTGTTGTTCAAATATACGCTAAACATATAACTTAACTACTGTCGTGACGTGTTGTCGTTACGGGAGGACGTGCACGGCGTTTACAACAAATCTGCAACAAGACTGTTTGCAAGGACAACAGTATTCCGATAGCGAATAAATAATCTTAAAAAACCTATTCGCGTAGCCTACGATGATAGTTATTACGCCCGTGAACATCGTTATATCACTATAGCCCATAGGTATACAGACAGCTGGTTTGAATGACAAAAAAAAACACATACACAAAAGTTTTGTTTACCAACATTAATAAATTAATACGTTTTCCGTGTCTGTGACTTACCGCATTTGACTTCAAGATTAAATTACGAGAAGTTGCTACTGTAAATTGTCCGCTATTCAATTCACATAATTTACTTATGAATGAATTAGGATTTCCCCCATTCAGATTTGCATAATAGCTGATTGTCGTCTCTATAATTTTCAAAGATCGTTTTCGTACTACAAACGTTCAGATTTCGTATAATTCCTGGTGTTTAATAATATTCACGCGGGTACAATTGTCGCGCACTGGTTATGTTTGGTTAGGACTTTGTTAGCATAGGACCTTTTCTAATTAAGGTAATACCAAGGCAAGGCGAATAGTGATAAATCTGCTATGGTCTTAAAATCATTATTTTTCCTAAGCTCGAGGAAAAACAATTATTTTTTTTTTAAATTTATACTATTAATCTTATAATAAAACTAGGACGTAAACATTACAAGCAATTTATATTATTAAATTTAACAATTTAATTTAGGGTTAATAACGGCCTTAAAAATAGTATTTGCGTTACTTTTATATCAATTATTGTATAATTAGTTTTATTAAATCAAACTTCTAGGAAATAATAATAAATTAATTACATATTTAACCGTATCACTAAAATATATTATGATGTGTATAGATATATCCTTACAATTCATAAATTAGTGGCTCAATAAACCTTTTTGCGCTTGTGTTGTATTAAGCCTACCGAACTGAACGCACAACAAACATTATTATGTTGTATAGTGATTAACGGTAAGTCGATACTCATATAAATATATTGGTCTTTTGTCTCGTCCATTGACATGGCAAAAGCCAAGTTAATTTAATCTACTGACTCAATTTCGATTTTATAAACTGTTGTTGATCGCGCGGGTGATTTTTCGTATCGAAACTAACATTTTTCATTCGGAATAAAACAAATTATGTGACTAAAAACATCATCAATCTATGTAATACGTACCTTTACTTTGTGGACATGACGTATAAGTTATGCCTATGATAGTAAATACACATTATTAAAGTCTGAAGGTAAGTTATGGTGAAAAAAACTATTATGTAGTCGTGATTATTACGAGACGAACACAACATGTGACTATATGGATACTGATATTTATTTCAAAGCATTGACCATGTAGTACTGTTAAATCATTAATTTAAAAATAATAAAATTCAATGAGCTACTACGATACGCTGGGTTGATATAAATTCATATATAAATCTATTCAATTATTTAAGGCTTTAAATAAATTGTATTGAACATAAAATCAAAATAACATGAGTTATTTAAAATATTATTTTTTAATATGATAATACCTGTCTATGCAGCTATATATATATATATATATATAAATAATATTAAGTATAAATCAATTAATGTTGAAAGTTACGTGTGTGTCAAGATACAAAAGTATTTTTAAATTTGTCTTGTTATAAATAAATAATATAAAAAGTACGTATGTAAATCTAATAAAGTCATAATAATACACAGAAATCTTTATTATATAAAATAATTATGTTATTGTATAATCTTTATACTTAAAGACAACGAGATTAGATTGTACCTAGTACATACTACACATGAGTACAAAAAAATATATAAATAATATTATCGTGTACAAATCAAAACAGTTTATTATGTTACGACAAGTGTTGTGAAAAAAGCTTGTCAGAGACGTATTATTGTATATTTCAATTTTGACGGGAAATTTCACCAACCAAACGAGTACGTGAAATGGGAACGTCGGAAAAAAAATAAAAGTTAAAGGCGTCTATTCTCTCGAATTTTAAATTACGCACAGAATACAACGTGTAAAATTCGATTTCACGGAAAGAAAAAAAAAATATATATATATATCTGAGTAAAACGACCTTTTGAAGTTCGCGTAAACAATACCGAAGAGTCATACATATTATATCTGTGTAAAATAATATTTTGGCTTGATTGGTGGGCTAGTGGTTTGTGTATCGAGTCATATCACGTATAATCAAAATAATAATACTAATAATATAAGTGGAATCGAGAGATGGCAAAGAACTGTAAGTGGTATGGCTCTTAATAATACACACGCTGTGTAAATGGTACCGGTGAGAAAATATTTGTCTGAACGTTATGATGACAACAATTCGTAGGCTATACGAAGAAATCCGAGAACCAGTTTGGGAAAGGAAGAGAAATTGTCAGACGATAACTTCTTGATTTTCAACTCGATGAATTAACCGCTTACCGTGACTATTCGATATTCCATGAATTTACCTAGCATACTCATCTCTATTTTTTCAATTTTAATGCATTTATTCAAATTTAATCTGATTTTTGAAATATTTAAATATACTAAAAACCATACTTTCGAATTCTTGAAATTTTATTGTACTACTTACACAGATAAAAATTTCTGTTTTCAAACAGGCACCCCTCCTTCAAGCCAGTCTTACTTTAAATTATTAAGTGAATATTATTTTTTAAATTTTGATAATACATCAAATTAAAAATTTGAACGAGTTATTTTTCAAATATTAAAATGTAAAATCAATAATATAAGACCAATAATAGAAGCCTATATTATTATACAGCATGTTGCTAATTTATTGCACACAATATTGTCATCAAAGATTTAACATATCTAATAAAAAAATGTATTTGTCAATATGGAATTATAAACACTTTCAGTGTGTGATTACCCTGATAATCCAAAACCAAATTAAGTAAAATATTCTGCTTACCTGTCTTATGAGTGTTTGATAATAGCTGTTTATAATACATACCTGTATCAAAAAAAAAGAAAAATCATTAATCATCTTTTATAATTTTCTTTTGTTATATTGATAGCGACAAAAAGAACACTGTACAAGTATTTGTTTAATATATTATTAGATTTTTTCATTATGTAAATAAATTCTTGCCAAACCTACAATAATATGATTACGTTATTTAAATGATAACATAATGACACGACGATTGTAATAATCTCACAACCATTAATATAATATTAATCATCAAACATTCTATATTTTCTTTAGAGCTTCTGAGTGTTTTTGATATATAAAATAAAATATGTTTGAAAATACAAGAATGATGATAATATATTAAAGTCTTTAAAAATTATTTTACAAAAATATAAAATGGATTTAATATCTGATTTAGTATTTATTTTACTTAGAACGTTATTATAAATTATTAATCCATAATATATTATACATATAAAAAAGCGGTGATCACGCTTAGTTTATCGTGGAAGAAGAAAGAGTCAAGACACTTCAAGTACTAAACTGGCGTGTAAAGGGGGTGGCCATTTTATTAAATTTCGATTTGCATAGATTTGCATAGTGAATCTATCAACCATCGTCCCATCGGTAGAAATTGTTCACCAGGTGAACCATTTTGGAGACCGTTTTGTACCATAAGCGTATAATAATACGACATTGCAAACCTTTCATACAGGCGTTGAAACTCTGCCGAAAACAAAAGCTACCATACAAAAGATAATATCGCTATGTAGTGTATATGTATGCAAACTACGTACGAGCAAAGCCGCACATTGGTGAGACATACTTTTAAAAAGTATTTCGAACAAAGATCGAAATGAGATGCATTCGAGTAAGTACTTTAAATTATTCCAAATAGTTATTCGAATACTTAAAAACGCATTCAAACGTAATTCGAATACTTTTACTTCTTTAGTAAAAACACAATAAAAGACCAATATGTATTTTATATTATATTCGATAAGCCTTACAAAGGATTATCGTCAAATTCCTTATTATCTTAGAAAAGGCATGAGTGCTTTAATAAAACGAATTAAATGTTTACAAAATACTTATCATCTTTTAAATACATTTTATGAAATTAATATTACTTCATCTCGTTTCCAGTAGAGTTCCTAAAAACCACAATACTATCTCAGAATAGTTTGCTATTTTTCATTTTCTGATAATTTACTATAATTATGCCTAAATGTCCTGCTAAATTAAAAAACAGTAACCACAATTTTAAATTATATACCATATTATTGAAAAATATTTTTATTGAACAACTTTACATTGTTTTTACGAGGTAACAATACAATAAAACACTTTAAAATGCGCTTTGAATACGTGGCAATATCTATACTATATCTTCAAAAATTGCATCGAATACGATATAAATAAATATTATTTATTATATATAATATACGTATATTTTTTAGTTCGTAGTACTACTTATCCTCGTATGTTTAATACATTTTTTTATGGTATACATGTAATACTGAATATTTATCTAATAACAATAGATTAATCGACCAACTGTAAGAATATTTATAACTACATGCTAAAACTTTAATTCATTTTTGTTTAATATTTTATGATTCAATAAAATATGCAGATTTAAACAAATTTGTTACTAGCTTTGATCAATCATAATTAATTTGGAAATATTGATAGTATGATATATAATTTCATATTAATTAAACAAAATGGCAAGATTTAATAATTTTTGATTGTCATACAATCAGTTGACTGCTTAATTTTTTCCAAAAAAAAAATATTAATTAATAAATTAGTAGTAATGTTTTTATTATTATTAATTTGGATTAAAGTAAATTATGTTAAACGATTTCTGAAGTTAATTATGTACTACTAAGTATAAAATAGCGTTAAATAATTTTTCTAACAAGCGAAAAATTCCTACCATTATTTCAATTAAATACATTCTTATAGATACTATCTTTCACTATACCAGGACAATAAAGACTTATCGTTTAAATATTTACAACAACTTGAGCTATGGAACACATATGTCACCAATAATAAGCGTGTCCAACGTTTTCCTATGAATACATAATAGGTAAATATATTTTGGCTATAATAGTAATAATATGTAGTTACGATAATAAAAATAATATACAATTATAAAATAATTTAAGCAAAATAAAGTAATTAAACAAGAAAGGTGAGGTCTTCATTGGCGATGGACATAGGAGTCTCATCGGCTCATTTTTTACGTAATTTATTTTAAATCGAAGAATTTGAAAGGACATATATGTGCATACAGAATATCGTGGAACTTAAAAGTCCATAAGAGAACAAGATAGTCAATGATATTAGATAACTGACCAAATAGAAAAGACTCTCGTTAACGTCTTTCTACGATCAACTAGAGAGCCTAGGACAAGATTATTATTTCTTTGTAATAAGAATGTAATCACGAGGGAGACATTGAATGTCTAAAAAAAAAAATTTGCATACCTCAATAATTTATTATCGTTGGACTATTTCAAACTGAATAGAATCATTTGCAATATTTGGGTCTAAGTTTAGTGGGCCGTACTATGAAATGAGTCTGACTAAGGCATAGTACAACGTCACATCATATCTTGTTAGATCACCTAAATATATACTTTTTACGTATTATTGCCAATTGTAGCTTATCGATTCCGTTACTGTTTTACGATACAATTAATAGGCGTACAGACCATAATAGTAATAATAATAATAAACAGTGTAGGTATAATAGGTACGAGTATAATAACAGTCATATTATTATTACGGATACTATCCGGGGAAAACGCGTACCGTACAAATGGCAATAACCACGCGGAAACAAACACCGATTACGACGTAAGCAAACCCATAACCGACGACACCGTAGCCACCGTATTACTACGATTGTTACGTATTATTATTATCATCATCACCATCATCATAATTACTATTGTACACCTACGCGACATCCGTTTCGTGACTCGTTCTGCTATACATTCCATCTCATCCTCGATCGCGGCTCAGTTCTTATCCCGTTATTAAGTACAACGATTGCTGTTACTCGAGCAAGCCGATCCAACCGCGAGCAATTTATTTTTCATGACATAATAATTATTCCATCTCGTATTTATTTTTTGGTATCTCAGAAGTGTAATACAATTTTTATACACATTTTCGATCATCGTTAAATTATGTTAGCACGGCTTTATTGATAGGCATTCTTACTACACCGACGAAACGGTTCCTGTGCATTATTCGAGGTTTATCAATGTTGTTTTTTTATTACTCGTGTATATTGTTATTAAGATGTACAACGTTGCAATAATTAATTTGACTGCCGTCTGTCATTGGGTATTTTAATATATTTTATGAAATCTATAAAATATTGTCAAAGTATGAGAATATATAGTGAATTTGTTCTTGCACCCAAGTCTGTTACAAAAATAACTATACTTTTCGACCAGTATTAATACATTGGTTATTATTAAGATAAAAATGTAAAATAAAAATATTTACACTAATTTCAAATTGTTAAATTCGTCAAAATATACAAAGGGTATGTATAATAACGTCACGTATCGCGGTCGAAAGTATTGTAATTCTCGATGATAAGCATATATAATTTACTTTTATATTCGTTGAATTCTATATATTAATATTAACGTGAAACTACCTACGCGCAGTTAAATTTTTATTTTTTCATTTCAGACTTCGATTGCGATACAGTTTTTAACTTATTTTATGCTACCTACGACCGTTAACATATCGAGCGTGATGATTAGTGACTTTTATTCCATTTATTTTTTCTCTGATTCACTAAAAAATCGAGAAATTTATCATACTTATTCTGAGCGTTTATTTTACATGAGTAGTCGCGACGGTCCAAAGATGCGCCCTCTCTGCTAACAACGCCACTCTTCATTATACACAAACGTTTTATTTCACACAGTAGTAGACGCACCAAAGAATCACTTGACATGTGTGTGCAAAACGAACGTCAATATAAGGATTGAAGGACAATTGCACACACTGTATATGTATATGTGTATGTGTATTAAAATGAGAAACACAAATAGGATAAGAAACTATAGTGACAGATAAAAGGAAAAAAATAAAAAGTATATGTATATAAAAAAAGACGGCGAGACTACAAAATATGGAAGTCAAATAATGATAAAAAAACATAAACGTATAGGTTAGGTATATAGAAAATATTGTAACGAGAAAAGGTCACGGCAAAATATGAAAAAGGTATGACAAAAAAATTCCTTATGCAAACCCGTCTTATAAGACGAATAAAATTATTTTCGGGACGAATTTAATGTCTATATTTTAGAACTTCACGTTTTCAGGTTACTGTGTATATTTTTCAGTTAAAAACACTTACAATTCGAACACTGACATTTACACACAAAATGTGTCATTTTTAAAAACATCATATATAAATTAAATGTACTAATTTAACGACAATTCAAAGAATAATGTTTAAAGCATTTAAGTACCTAAAACTCGACGTTATTATAGTTTAAGAATGTACATGCCCCGAAGTATGTAAATTAAATAATAAATTGAAAAATAAAAATAAAAAATTTGAAATACACGCTGAAACTACAATATTTACGGAATTTTAAGATAGCATTGTAAAAACATGATATTTACACACGCCAAGAGTATGAATAGTCAACGTTATTAAATAATACGTACTTATATTATATAGTTAATTTTATAATAAACTTAATAAATTAATACTTGTTTATTTTGCTCGCTGTTATTTGCATTATAATTATTACATTTTCTTAACATGCGCGTAATAATTACGTAATATTATTGAATTGAAAAAAACATTCTCATGGGCAGGGCACGAGGATTAAAATTCTAAACACAGTTACTTTCACTACGGTTTTGCGCCTTTTCGGCGGCTACCTTTGTTACGACGCGACTGATAGACTAAAACCTCGTCTCAAACTCAATAATTGTGGCTGACAAAAGCGACAGTGTGTATCCACATAACATTAGTCGCTATAGCCACAGCATCATTAAAACTTTGCCATGATCCGTCTGATCATTATTGTTACGAGACGTGTGAAATTTCAAACGATTTACGCATTTACATAATATCAATAATAATCTGTGACCATAATACCATATACGCACATCGTATTCGACCCTTCCCGCCTCTGGATCCCTCGCGCACAAACGTGTGAAGTAGTTTCGTACACTTTATGACATTAAAACATACAATAATTCTGTTTCATATTTTCAATTCGGTCGTGTTTGTTTATCATATACACGTACATGAATATTTCAACGGTCCCTTAGTTTATCTCTTTTTTTTATGACTTTGTAGAGTACGCAAATCCTCTCTGTCACTGCACTTTGAGTTTTTATTTACTAGACGTTATTCTTTGGCCCTATTCTACTACACTTTTCTGAAAAAAAAAATGAAAAACCTTTATAGGTATATACGACACAGCGTACTAGGATTCCCGTGAACTTTAACAAACACGCACACACTCACACAAATTTATATATATAATAAAGATATCGAAACTATACAATGTGCGTGTGTGTGTGTATAGACACTTTTGTCAACGTTGACGATGACACACGAATTCCCTGGCAGGAAGAAGACGATTATTTCAAAAAGAAAAAAAACCAACGACAGTAAATATTATTATTATTTTTATTATTGTATACTGCTATATCGTCGAGTAGCGCAAAAACGGATTTCACTGCCACATTTGACGAGACAGTCGACGTTTTACGTTTCAAATATTTAACACCATATAGCCACGATAGAGTTGCGATGACTACAACATAATATTATACATCGATCGTTGTATTGTCAACACTGCATCGAAATAAACTATCGCATAGAAATCGTGTAAAGAGAGAATTTTTATTTGTGTTTAAACAGAACTACAATTGATACAAAAATACTCGAATTGATGTGTTTCGTATAGGTCATATATAAAAAAAAAAATTGCAATGCTATGATAGACATCGTAAACATTGCTCCGGTTGGCGGCGTCAACGCAAGTATACCAAGTATAGTGCTCACTGTAGTGGTTTTATCGCGGATAAATGATAATATTATGTATATATAATAACTTACTAAGTATAGCCGACCTTGTTCTTATCAATGATGCTCGGTTGCCATATATGACTTGAGACATTTCTAATAATCGTTCAAATACGGTTTATCAAAATATGTTTTTGATTTAAATATCAAGTAACCAAGTAAGAGCGATCATATTCTAACATCATACTCGTATTTTTTCAAAACGCACCTACCTTGATAAATTCCTGAGAGCTACTTCATGGCCCATTTACTGCATAAACTTATAACTATATATTCATAGACGATAGGTATGTATAATTTCACATATAAATGAAACTACTAATAATGTCAACAATTAAAATTACCTATAACAAGTATTTCACGATTATTATAATATTTATATGTAATTAGGGTTATATAAAAATTATAAGAGTTTATAAACATTATCCAAGTATATAACTATATACGTTGTTATCTACTGAGTTAACAATAATAATAACATATACCTAAATATATTATTATTACTCTTCAAGATAAATATAATTAAATTAATAAAAAAAAAAATCATTAATTTAAAAAATTATCTAATGTATACAACGTGTTTCTAGAGAATACAGAGTGAATGAAAAATTTAAAATTGTTTTTTTAACTATAATTGTATTTACAATATATTCTACTGATAATTATTACTAGTTATAACTATTAATACCATGGACAAGCCATTGAATTATTTCTACAAAAATAGAATTAGATAAGATATGTTGCTAAGCGCAGATCATTAGTGGTAACAAACAGGGGCGTCACCTTTTTCGGCCAAAATGTACAATTATAACAACTGAACTTAACAATTTTTATAATTAATTAATTATAATTGTATCCAAAAATGTAATTTTTGATAAACATTATTGCCTACAACTGAGTGAAAAAATAATAAAATAAAACAATTGGCAATAAAATGATTTCAGTTAAATAAATTACCTAACAATTAATTTTTGTTTGAAAAATGTTACTATTATTATCTTTACTCTTCATAAAAGTGAATTTGATTATCATAATAAATATATTATATTATATTATTATTACAAAGGTATTATAAGACTATATTAATTTTTTTTCAACTAATGTAATCGAAATTATAATATTTTCGATTTTAACATATTCATGAATTATTGAATTCATATTTTTATATTATATAATTATTATTTTATATTATATACCTTCTTATTACCTATATGTATTATATAGCTATATTAATTTTAATTCGATTAATTTACTAAATTTATTGATATGATAACATTGATTATAAATACTAATATAATATAATCAATTGTAATAATTTTATTTTTTATTTAATTAAACATAAAAATTGTTAAGTTCAGTTGTTATAATTATACATTTTAAAGGAAACTGGCCGAATAGGGGGCCCCCCACAAACAGTTGATTGAACGTATTTTTGGCATTGGTATGGTCTTGTGACGACACATATACTAGCAGAGTTCTACGTATTACCCAATATTTAGGAATAATGTTTAAGTATATATAATGAAAAACATACTTGATTTAGAATTTTTTTTTAATATAATACACTCGTACAAGCATATTATAATAATTAATAAAACTTATTATTAAATTAGCTCAATTTAAATTAATTCTAATAACAATAAATTATATTATACCAATGACTATTTATCTACGTTTTCAATAAGTAGGTACCTATAAATTATCAATATTACAAAAATTGAGCCAAATATATTATACATTTTATTATTGGTGTTAGAAACACTTTCTTTGGTTATATTTAAAGACTAAATATCATTCAACTATACAATGATTAAATTATATTATATTGAAATCACAAAATCGATGGCTCATTATTATTTCATAACATTTTAGTTTATATTATTAAAACATTATATAAATAAATTGTTAAAATATCTATGCTGTAGTTTAGTAGGTTAGTAGGTAAATATATATTTAAATACCTACATCATATTATTAATTATTTGGCGTCAATAATAACATTTATATATTTAATTCCAATCAAATTAGTTGTTAATACTTTTTTATTCATCAATCACTATATTAAATATATTCTATAGAATATGGCCGATAATAATTAACAAATTCATTAATATTTACAGTTACGCGTGTAATATCCATGACAGCATTTATTAAAATTCTGATTATGTTTCCCGGATTTATCAATTTGCTTGTAGCTACATATACAGCCATATACAGAGATTCCTCTATAGGGCTCAATATCCGGAGTCGTAATGCACGTAAATACGGTATAAAATTTGCAAATATAAACTGTATAGCTACAAAATCATTTCGTGTGTCGTGAATCGTTAATGCCGTTTCTGTGTTCGTATTCCTAAACACATTACGCAATGTCTGAAATGTGTTACTGAATGTGCTACAGCTACCAGCTGCATATTATAATGACAATAATTATGTATACATCACGACGTTGACGTCACGTGAAAGAGTAAATTAAGAGAGCTATGCTATCACAATAATATCATAATCTGACAACCAAATCTGATAGCTCTCATACGTGGTTAACTATATTTTATTATATATTAACAATGCCGTATTTACGCTTCAGGAAGCAACCACTAATATTAGAGGCCTCTTATAAAACAAATTTGCTATTATATTTATAAATATACATGATATTATTCATTAGTTTTATATATTTTCATTGTTTGACAAAAGTTCGAAATAGATTTAAAAAAAGAAAACACACTACACGCATATCCCGGTCGATGACTGTTCAATTTTAACGTATAGATCACGAGATTTGCTTAGACAACGAAATGATAGTCGCAGTTTAATTTTACTTCAAAATAATACATTGTATGTGAGGTTAAATGGGCGTATATGGTTTTTTATACAAACATAAAATAGTTATTTGATACACATAAATTTAATG
This sequence comes from Rhopalosiphum nymphaeae, assembly GCA_036289425.1. Classification (NCBI taxonomy): domain Eukaryota; kingdom Metazoa; phylum Arthropoda; class Insecta; order Hemiptera; family Aphididae; genus Rhopalosiphum; species Rhopalosiphum nymphaeae. Next base: position 3,974,505 of record JAZAQC010000001.1, on the reverse strand, counting down.
TATTATTATTGTACATATACCAACAGTTGTACAAACGAATATATTTGACATTTGTTCGAAATTTCGGATTATTGGCTATTTACAACAATATTTTAATCTAATTCACGGCCATGAGAGTACGTTTTTTTAATCTGAAATGAATTTAAATAATATTTAAATTACGTGTTTGTGCATAATTTTGTACCCAGTATAAACGAGTTACAAACCGTCAAGATTAAATTTATAAAATATATAATAAATCTCATACAAACCCTCTCCCCCTGATTAATTGACTAATATTATATTATACCTAAATCAATATGTTCAACGTATTAATCACAATGTACAATGAAAGGTGTACAGCACTTAAGACAGATATATGAATAAAAAAATGTTTGTTTTTCAGCTAGTGTGTTCCGAAATGATACTTTGCTCGTTAATTGTATTAGTATAATTATAATTTCCTGGAAAGCATGGACGGTTAGTATCGTTATATTAAAGCAGCTAATATTCAGTTCTTAAAATAATAATGTTTGCAGTGCACTTATATAATATAGCGATATACACAATAAAGTCTGCTGTTTTTAGTACCTACTCGTAAAATAGTTTAAAGGGTTTTTATTTCCCTTTCGCAATAAATTAGACGGTAATGAAAAATGCATGGTAAGTAAATGATTGTAACACTTCAAAAATGTTATTATAGTTTATTATGAATAGTTGATATAGTCAATAACTTACAGAACGACCTATGTCCTATACGGCTATATATATATATATATGTACTGAAAAACTCGTATGCGTGTTCTATAAAACATAAAACGATAAATCTATTACAGTATTACCCCCGGTTGACTCCTGGATGACCACTAATCATTCGTCACGATTTGAAAAAACTTTAAAACTGTAACTGAATTCTTACACAAATCTTAATACAAATGTTAAAATTACATTTAAAATACTATTCGCGTTTCAAAAGTTAGGCCCAAACGAAAAGCAAAACTATTTATCGTTTCTTGTCTATGCACTAGTTAATATCCATGTAGTTTTAGTATCACATCCGGTTCGTCGATAACGTATAGGTACTATGTATCTTATAGTATGATTTTATCAAAAACAAACTATTATTTATTTGTAATAATGAATCATACATTTCAGGTGGTACACACGTCTAATATCATGTCGTGTGGTTTTAAATTAAACGGTAATACAAACAACGAACATTGTAAATTATAATATTCAGTTGCTATTTTACACATCATTATCGATGTCATGTTTACTAGACGGAAAACATGAGTAACTTAGTTGTTCATGTTGATTACTATTTTTTTATCGCATCGTTTTCACATGCATAATGAACAACGTAATCGCCGATCGATATCCCGGACGTACATAATTATTAAATATTATTCCGTCGAATTATAATAATAACAACACATAGGTACATGTCATTATTTATTTCATACATAATATATTATATACACTTGTAGCGACATAGTTCTACGAACAACCGCTTGCCGTGCATCAAAATAATTCATGACTGTGAATAATATAAACTACCTATATCGATAACTAATTATTAACGCGCGGGGTTATTTTTTTTACTATAACAGTGCATCACATTGTTTATATACAACACAGCAATGTCTATTAAATAATAATATCAGGTCAGGTCATCACTGTCCGGAGCATCGTAACGGTTAATTAGTGACATTAAATTATGATATTATATTTTTACATACTACTCGACCTATGTAGTATAGTGCCTACATAATATAGTATAGAATATATAATATATGCTCGTGATATGAATTTAATTTTTTTACATTTTTCCACGTTATTTAAAACGCTTGAAGTTTTTATATTTATCTATAATGGCATTATCAACTTATTATGTTTTAAATAACAAAAATAATAAAGCAACTATGTTTTGAAATCAGCTCAGAGGAACATAAACGACTTGATTATCAGTGTTATTAATTTGTAATGTATCATTTTGTTATACAGTATCAACACTAAAAAAAGGGAAGTAAGTAAACAACACTCTCCTGTACAGTGTGCGTCATTATTACGAGTATATTAAATTTGAATTCTATGATATATCATTGTATAACTGAAAAACTGTTCTCAACAGAGACGGTCTTTCAACTTATATCACAAGTTTATCGTATTTTTTTTTTTTTTTTTTTTGATATAATATGAAATTATTAAAGTTTTTATTTTATTTTTAATACTACAATAGGTTGATAATATATTTTCCAAAAATGTTGCATTTATTAAAATAATATATACTTATACCATATTATTATATTCAACTTATATGACTCAAATTTGAATAACAATTAAATTATTTGAAAGAATTGAATACAATTAACAACAAATAACTTTTTCTCAAAAGTTAGAGAAAAAAAAAATTAAAATTTCCCATGCCTTTAAATAATTGAAAAATGTTTGAAATATTTTAAAAATGTTAATGTAAAAAAAAAAATGATAGTATATACATTTGGTTCAAGTGGTCCCCCCCTCCAAGAAAAAAGGACCAACTAGATCTAATTTTCTACCATAAACCACCCTCATTTCTTAAAATCGAAACAATTTTATTGTATTAAAAAGTGTTAAAAGACAAAAAAAAAGACAGAAAAAATAATTCAAATTGTTTGTTATCCACACGTAAATAATATATAATGTACAACATTCTCCAAACTAATTTTTATCATAATTGTTAAAAAATGCAAAATATTTTAATCTAAATTTAGTTTTAAATTTTTTCATTTAATTTCAATTAAAAAAGTATTTTCCAGCCAATACAATTATTTTTCAGATTTCTGAAAAATAAATAACAAAGTAAAATATTTAATTTATTAAGTAAGAATTAGGTTATAGACGGCAATTATATAGAAAATTAAATACGGTTATTATATTCATATAAATAGTCCTAACATGGATGTTCGTACTCATAAAACCTAAGCGTTTAATTTCGCACATAAAAGAATTCTTTCAGTAAACGAAAAAGGAAAATCAATTTTTCCACTACGATTATCTCGGATTTTAGTTTCCGGGAAAATAAGAAGTGTAGTTTACTAACACATTTGAAAAACTTCTCAATTCATTGTACCAGAAAAACGTATATATTCTGTTGAAAATGAAGAGAAAAAAACAATCTTGTATGACATTCAAAATTATATTCGAATACATATATTTTTAACATTGAAAATAACTCGCAAATCTTAAAGGCATGGATACTGAAAAATAATAATAATATGAAAACCTAATTGTTCGACATATCTGCTGACTCAAAAACAATACAAAACTGTTTGAATGCAGCTGCAGCGTGCGTGCAGTATTAAACATATGTTATTAATATATTACACACATGAGGTGCTATTGATCGCCGCACACACTTTAGTACAACGGACAATAATAATAAGTCGTCCGTGAAACGTATAGGTAGAATATTATAAAAAACGATGAAAATTTGATGAATAAAAAAATTAGAGACAAAATTAAAAGAGACATACAGTGTATAGTTGTGACGTGTGTGTACAAATTTGTACTGTTCGTATAAAGTATATTATCACATTAATGTGTATTACTTGTGCGCTTGTGCTCTATAATATAATAACAGCATAGGCGTGTTTCCAGTCGAATCGTTGTAGAAATTTCGTTTCGGACGAAAATTGGAGTGACAATATTCGAGGGTTTATATATTGTATTCTACGAATATTACAATTTCGTACCGGTCGCGTGAATATACATTAAACGAAATAAGAGAACTGCCGGTTCACTCAGCTGGCATACAACGACGACGTCAACGACAACAATAATAATATAATATATAATGTAGGTAGGTATATCGTGTTTGCCGGACGAGCGGTGTTGTCCAGCCGCCCGTCGCCGGGGCGTTTCGTGTCACTTTGCGTTAGCGTGACTGTGTCACATAAAACAAAAAAAAGCCACAATTTCCTTGATAAATTATTTGGCAGTAAATATTATTAACGACGTGCGTCTGGCGGAACATACAAAACGAAACGATTTTTAAATTTCGGTTGTATAACTCAATGAGAAAATGCCGCGTACTGCGAAAACCAACAAGAATATTACCTATTATCTTACATAAATAGTAATAATAATGATAATACACGTCATCTACAAACGTGTCATAAATGCTATGACTACGGTGATAAATTTATATAGCGTTGGACGTGCCAATCATATGACGTGGACTACAATATTCTATCAAGAGTCGCCGGCATAAATAATAATGTATATCATATAATTAGGTGTCGTGCAAGACATAGGTTTAGTTAGGCAAAACAAAATATCAAATTCAAAATGTATGTATCAATATGTCAACGCTTTAATTTTATTTTTGTGAGACCAAAGAAGACGTATTGTGAAAAATAGGAGCGAGTGCATATCCCATTAACTGTTTTGAAACGATAACACACCTGTTATAATAGGTGTCATGATCATTTATTTTATCATGCGATGATTCGATGTCAAATGCACTCAAATACAGATATTGACAAATCCCAATAAAAATTACTACCAGACAGATCTACTCAGTCAAAATAGCAAGTACCTACCTATTTAAATCATTTGAATTTATAGTATTACAATCGCATAATATTTTAATGTTTTTATAAATACTTTGTAACAATAAATAACTAAATAATTTTTTACATCGATTTTGAACTATTTATATTTGATGAATTAAAAAAACAAAAACAATTAACTATACTATATTACTATCATATACTTCATGATCTAGAAATAATATGAAATAACAATTTAATATCTACAAAAAGAATATTGGTTTTGGAACCGGTTAAATGTGAGCTGTATACTAGCGTACCAGAAAAAAAATATAACTGCCCTAGCGTAATAATTATTATGGCAATTAATCTATGTGCAAAGGTAATATACTAATATATTATATTACATAACATATTATATAATAGACATGCACACGCACACACAAATAAATATACCAACACAGACAAATGTTTTACATTATGTATGATATATCAAATTGCAGCAGTTGTTGTGTGGTATAACGGAGGTAATAACATTTTTTTTTCACCAAAAAGAACACATTTTAACGATGGATTCAATATATATATACCCAACGGTGAAAATCGGTTAGTCCGTGGTAATGGGTTTTTTGGGATCCTCCGTTCGTCGTCAGCCATCGGTAAGTCCATAATAATATGTTGGCCACGACTCGTCGACCGTATAGTAATTGCTTCGTTAATATTGTATATATATCGAATTATTGCTGATGACGTGTTTTTCGTATCAAAACCTTTTATCCGCACTTCTAATGACGCGGCGTGTTGTTTTACACAGCTACATTATAAATTATACTGTACACGATTGACATTCGGACAACTCATTTCGATTTATATATAGGTATATATCTTCATATTGAACAATTCCACCAAGCTTGCGCACTTCCTATTTTTCTTCAATAATTCAATTATATAAAATCTAATTTTTGAAATTCGTATATTCAATAGTTTAAATTTAAATGATATTTTCAAATTCTTGCGATTTTTTGTATTATTTCAGGAGTGTCCTCTGTGAAGATTCAAACTTCTATTTTTTTCGAATAAAAACTTCCCTTTTCTTATAAAAGTTATTTAAAAATTATTAAAAATTATTTAGTGAACATTTTTTTTGAAAATGTAGTATCAAAATTAAAATTCAAACGATTTCTTAGTTCTTTAGTTAGGTATTTAACTTTATGTATTAAGATAATACGTTTGGAAGATATCAAGGTTATATGAATTGAAAATTTTTGGTAATCACTAATCAATATTATAATCTATCAACATTTATAGTTTTAAAAAATTGTCAATAGTATACTAAGTAATAGATCCAATATTTTTTAAAACCATTTTAAGGAATATTATCTTAACATTTTAGTAACTCTCAAAAACTACTTGTTATATACTTTTAATAATTTACAAAAGTAGGGTTCTAATTTGGGAAACAGAAGTTTATATCATCACAGGACACTCCTTAAGTACTAATACAAATAATCTCAAAAATTTGAAATTCTAGTCTTAAAGTATATTAATTTAAAATTCCAAAAAAACAAACTTGAAAAAATCCATTAAGGAAAATGTTAGGAATTTTAGGAAAATAAGGTGGTGAGCATATTTGATAAATTAACTTGTATAATAAAAAAAATATTAATAGATGTATATATGCTACACAATATATATTCTATATAAATATAAGTCATAAGTATTAAGTGTATGTATTATATTTATTTGTTGCACTTGGAAAACGGTATTCGATTGATGAGTGTAAAAAAAGTTTCAAATATTGCATTGTAAATTATAGTGATGTAATATTAATTTCAACCTTCACCAGTTTACCACAACAATATAATAGATAGATGAAGATTAAACGCATTTTTTACATTTTCAAACATTTTCCCTACACACGCATTGTGGTATGTATTCATTATTATTCCAATTATTCCGATATTATATTAAATGATGAGCACAACAAAGCGTTTAAAAAATATACATATTACTATCCTAGTAGTTCATTTTAACAACTCTTGCCACACTAGTTTTCGTATTTTTATTTAATTTTTTGTTTAGTGATTGAATAATCATGATAAGAAGTTTTTTCTAAAAATATGTTTTAATATAATATCTAACACCAAACGAAATAAATAAAGTTTTCGTTGTAAGTATTTAATGTTCAGACGAGTGGAATAGTGGACCATAGCTTTTATGGTGTATCGGAAAACAACACACGCGGATGTGAGGTCTTTTTATGACCTTAGTTAATAGCTTAATTTATTGCACAAACTATAAAAAAAAAGTACAGTCTCCAAACCTCAAACACGGTCTTTCCGCTGCAATATTATTGATTAATAATAACATCATTGATAGTATATTGGTTTATAAATCGTCCCAATATTAATACCGCCAAGTATGATAATATGAAATAAATCCTAGTGATTTGTATTAAAGTACTAGTATTTAGTATTTACTATAATAAACTTATACTTAAACATTTTATTTATGTATTCTGTATTCTGTTATACCAAAATATAAAACGAATTTTGTTATTGAATTATCATAACCGTTGCATAAAATCCATAAAATATTATTTGTTTTTAGTTTTTAGTCTGTAACTAACTAATACATTTATTATTCTTAAACATGATAAATAATAGAACACTTTAGAATTAAAACTTTATCAAAATTGAAAAACTTGTTATATAACAATTGCATACCAAAATAATATGTACGATGGTATTGATTAATTTGAGTAATTTGTCGTTCAGTTCGAATACTCGCAATTATTTTAAGTTCGATTTTAGTAACTTCGTTACGATACACCAATTGTTTGATAAATATGTATTACGATGCACAATAATAGTTATAGGTATTATTATAGTGTCGTGGGATAGAATTATGTAGCATGCTATGATATAATATTATATTATGCATCATATAATGATGATAGCGTGATTACAGGATTTGAACCAATTTCTTGCTTTTCCGATTAGGTCATATCGTATTATTTTTCAGCCGCTGCACATTGGTCCGGGAGCGAAATGTTCGTATTTTAAATGGTTTTATTCCCGGGAATAGTTTTTCGAGTAAAAACGTATTATGACGCGGTCGGACACGAATTCGAATTGGGTTTTACGGCCGTGCCACTATATCCAGGCCATTTTTTCTTCGCCGCACAATCTAATAAATATCATACTTTTTTTACACCTTAACGCGCGTTATGGCGCATATTTTAATACGCATTTTCTTTTTATTACTCTCAGAAATCCGAGTGCCGGCTAATTATCACTATTATTTTCAAAACTTCAACTTCTAAATCACATTGCCCGTGCAACGATGTCTTTCCGGAATTGAGCAATTTGTCTTGTCCGAAGTTTAATATCACGTCGTATTTTTCGTGGAACACCGCATGAGTGTTATTATAGTGATGGCACAGCCGTACATACATATTATATATTATACATATATTAAACGATAATAATAATATTATTATCCTATTCAATTTTTACCACCACACATCTTAATATTTTATTAAATGAACGATACAAAACGGTTAAATTGTAAATATACGAGTAACAAAGTATAATGTGTTTATCTCAGACTTGTGTAATATGCCGACACGATCAAGTGCGCTGGCGTAGGTTTTAAAAAATAATCTTGGCGACAATCCGTTAGTTAAAATCAATAATCATTATTTGAAAATCATTTTTTTCTTCATTTTTAATAACCGATTGCTTTTTGCACTTGGTTATTATAATTAATATCCCGACTAGCGTGTTGACTATTTATAACGATGATAACACTCACCATATCAACTCTCATCACATCCTATCAATATTTAAAATTTTAACGAAAGCCCTCCTAATCAATTTTCAACTGTCCTTTGCTATGCAAACTACTAAATTTCGACCATGTGTTCAACGCACAAAATGAAATATATATATTATGTGTTGTTATTTGTAAACATATAAAGATTACATTGTGTTATAATGGGTAACAAAAAATGGACATCATTAGCATTATTTCATAATATACAATATCGAATACAGTAGGAAAATGTATTTTAACATAAAATCAGCAATCGTATAGTATGACTAGAATGTATGTATGACGGTCAAACGCGATCTGGCAATTGCAAAATAAAATCTTAGTGAACGTCTCGGTGAAACAATTTAATATGAATAATAAAAATGTATCCGATTAAACAATTGTGTTAGACTTTCTTGTAATCGTTCCGCATTCTTAACGCTTATACTGGACAACCACGATAATAAACCTACTTAGATTCAAGGAAGTTTTTCTTTGACTGAATTCTGTTGTGATATACGAAATCAAAAATCAATGAAATTTAAAGGGGGCAAATGAAAAAAGATAAACGAATGCCACCGAGCCTCAAGTTAGAAAAAACTGCCGACTAAATTAAATTATAGTTAAATCAATGTCTTAGACTGTTCGAAGATAAGAAAAAAATAGATTTAATGAATGTCACCTGTTAAAAGTGATACAAGATAAATATCAATAGGTATAAACCGTCCAATTCATCTTGGCACTTGGTAACCATTAAGATTTGAAAAAAAAAACAGTGGTCTGAAAATTATATTATGTTGAAAAAATACCATAATCGTACTCTCAGTTTTAATCTGAGAGTTTATGATATTTTATTTTTATTTTCAAATGTTAATGGTTGCTCAGTGTCAAACTGAACTGGATGGATTTTAACATATTATACAAATAATTACAATAGATATTTATGCAAGTAAAAAGTAATAAGTATGTAGAAAAATAACATTATAAAAAAGTTTTCCCAAATATTTATTTATTAAGTATATATCGCAATTATTGAATTACACAGTAGAACCTCGGTTATCCGTCACCAGATTAACCGTTGTTCTCGGTTAACCGCCAGACGACAGACAAATTTTATTGCGCATTGTAGTAAAATCTTATCTCTCTTTGTATGAGCAGGTTTATCCGAAACTTTCCGGCAATAACTACTAGATAAGTGATAGGTATGTTATATGTACATATATATATATATTATGGATGAGATAAAAACTGTATATTACGATTGTAGACGTATTTTTTTATTGAAAAGTCAGTTAGTTACATGTGTGTTCGTTCGCGTACATGGGTTTCTTTGTGTGAAAATATTTTAAATTTAAAAAATATTAGTTAAAAACAAAAATAAGTAAATAAATAAATAAAAAAAAAAATAATTAATAATGTAGCAATAAGTAATAGCATCTAATTATATCAATATACATGTTATAATTATTGAAAAATAATAAACAATGTGTATATACATGTTTAAAAAAAATGTTTCTTGCTTGCTTAACCGTATTTTATTTTATCCATCAAAGCTCTATTCCCTAGACTGACGGTTATAGAGGTACTACTGTATCTATAGATATTAAATATATTATACAAATCTATCATCGGTCCATACCAACACCGACTTTTGAGTCTGTAAACAATGTTTATAATAAATTTAATTTTTATAAACTTTTATTTGTATTTATAATTATTAGCATCGGTGCTATATTTTTAAGTATATTTATATTCATTTGCTTTAATATAATGTAATTAAAACAATTTTGGTAGACCGCATATTAAATTGGTAAATCGTCAGTAGACCGTATGCTTTAAAAACGATAGCCGTAAAAATCAAATTCATGATTACCACCTGCAGCATGTTTGTGTAGGCTGAATAATGAATTTAATCAGTGATATTGTAGATAACTTTATCACAAGTGCATAATTAAACATTTTTCGAATCATTAATTATTGAAATATTATTTTTAATCTACAAAATATATGTTATATTTATATTTAAAATAATATTTACCCACTGAAAAACTTAACACAAAACTTTTTGAATTTAATAAACATGAAATAAACCATGTAATAGTTACATTTCAATTTAAAAACAAAATTCAACAAACTTTCTAAAATTACACAAAATATACACATATATACCGAAGTTGGAATATAAGGTAAATTTTGCAGTTGTCAAATATGAAATATTATTCTACAATATAAATTTAAAAAAATAATCAGTATTTATACCACTGAAAACTATACCATTTACAATGAAATACAACTAGCAAATACTCTCACATCAACTCTAACAACATATTAATCATATCAATGATAACTCTATCAATGATCAACACATTCTTAAAACTCAAAAAAAAATTTTTCTAATGAAATAACACAAAATATTTAAACCACTGATCAAAATAAAATAATAATATTGAATTTACGTGGATGCTGTTGCATATTTATGTAACGAGAAATTAAAAAGCAGATCAAAATAAACAATTATTCTAGATCTAACAATAAATAAAATATTTATAAATCATGTTGAAACATGTATTTCTTAAAAATTATTCTCAATTTGTTAAAACTACTGTAGGATCTCAATTACTCTAACAAATAAAAATTAAAAACATTAAAATAAATTAAAAATCAATACACATTTGTTTCTTTTAATCTATATCAATACACCAGCGATTACCAGAATCAGAATTGGACACACCTTCTTAACACCCACCTAATCAGTAAAAATCTACAACTTGTCTGTGTGTGACAAATGCCACGCTGCTCTCACAGTTAAACACATAATAGAAGCTTATTTATACCGTAATATTAACGAATTTGAACACACTAGAAGAACCAAGCCACAAAAACAATATAATTTCTGAACGAAACTAAGGAAGATATGATAACATAATAACAATACAGAACTTTTTACTCCTTTAAACATCCATTTTTATTGTATATAAATAATAGATTTAAAATATATGTATAGAATATAGGCTATACTATACAGAACCTATCAAATGAAGCGAACCTTTCTTTGTTTCTTCTTTTGGTCTCTTTAACCAGTTTCCACAACAATTCGACCATGCGTCGTTATTATCCCAAAAATGAAAAAAAAAAATCTACTACACTACTTCCGCTAAATGTATTTCTATTGTTTCTTCCTAGATTATCGTTTGAAAACCATTATGGTCGTGATCCTGGCCGCAAAAACCTGTAGCAAAGTACGATTAAGGTGGTGGACAACGCAGTAACTCATTTGACGGAATGTATAAAAATAAAAATACACGCTATCGTTATTATGACATTATATTTAGTCCGTCTTAAATCATTAATTTGGATTTATTTAATATATCACAATGAAATGCCCATAGCCTCCTAGCTCGTTCTCTTTCTATTCAACACCTTTTATTTTTCTCAAAATGCCGCAGTGTATCATATTATAAAAATTAAATGTGTATATAGTGACAAAAATTTAATTATTTTTATCATATTGTTACAATATTATAACATACACCTATTCATTTCATTAATAATTCATCAACATCATAATTATTCGTTAGAATAATATACTTCTCTTTTAATCCGTCTCGGATCTTATATATTTATATTCACTTATATTTTTATATATTCACACTTTAATACTACCTATAGGTATCGTTAATTTTTCACACTGATATTTAATCTGATCTATCATGCCGGTTTAAAATTTAATAATGTAAACGTTTGTTGATTCAATCGATCAATATATGTATTTTTTTTTTTGTTTTTTAACAATTATTGTCGATACTAGTGATTTTTACCTATTCCGCGGAAAATAAAAAAAGTAATTGCCTCTCGTGACGGAAACCGCGGCCGAAATATCGTGCGTGCGCGGTGTATGTCACAGCTGCGTACCGCCTGCGTGTATGCATTACAATATCATATTATACGCATACGTGATATTATAATAATATTATTTTATATAAACGCGCGCGCACGCGTATTACGCTACATAGAACATAATATAATATCGTCTTTAAGGCAAATCTTGTGTTTTCTTCCGTCGAGTCCCGCTAATTAATGTGCGTTGGCCAGTGGCGGCGGTGCGCTAATGGAAAGTGTCGGACAAACTTCTCACACACACTCACTCATAATATTATGACCCGAACCGTTATATACGACATACACGCACACACGCGCGCGTTTGTGCATATAATACAATATGGACTAATATATTGTTAAAGTTTTTGTGCGCCCCGTGTTTTGTGTCACGCGCGCACCCGGCCCGGCATTTAATTAAAACCGGTGTTAACATTTAATGAAGGTCGGCGGCAGCGGCGGCCGACGACGAATAGGAGGTATACGCCACCGGGATATTATAAATACCTATATTGTGTGTTCGTATTTAGTGGTGGCGGCCTTTCGTGTACGTATTACAATATCATAATATGTATTGTGATCATTATAACTACCAAGACCCGGATTTCAATGCAAAGTGCCTTATTTTTTTGGTGCTTTAGAACACAAATCATTTCAAGTACATAATTCGTTTCACGTAACAGCTGATACTTCAAATAAGGTGACAATTTTAGTTTAAATATTTCGTTGTATTTGGCCGTTTTTAAAGCATTTTTTTTGTTTTTTTTTTTATGGTTTTTGTGTTATTTTATTGATTTTTAGTGTATATTATTAAAAAAACACTATATATAAATTAAAAAGTAATACATTGTACGAGCTTATAATTTATAGTATGTTAATCAGGAAATTCAAAATATTAAATCAAGAAATAATTTTTTCATAACAGGTATTAGATTTTGAACGGAGTGAGGAATGTATTTATTTTACAATGATATATGTTTTTTCGTTTTTTTATTTTTTGTGTTTGTCATCACGTTTTGGAGTAGATATAATGCTTTGATTTCTGACTTCAGCCCTTCTTTGAAAAGGTAAATTAATCTAATTGGTATTTTGGGTGGTCAAAAATAAAAAATTTCTAGTAGTTGTCAAAAGCGTCAGGAAAAACCCTAAAAAAAGTAACGGAAAAACGGGAATTTTTACGCAAAATCAGTTTTCGACAAAATTGATTTTTTTATTTTGCTGTAACTCAAAAATGAATCATTTTAAATACTTCAAATTTTTACCAAATGTTTATATTAGTTTTATCTATTTACGATTAAATTTTCAAAATATTTTAACTTTTTTTAAGTTATCTATAGACGATTTAAATTTTTGATTTTTCTAGGTTTTTTTTTTTTTTGAAATGCCAATAAAAAAAAAATTGGCATTCCAAAAAATCTTTAAAATTTAACACAAGGCTTATTAAAAGTTGTACTTATCGTAATAAAATAATTCAAAAATCATTAGTAACAATTTTTGTTGATTAGCATTTAAAGTTCAAATGTTTACAAAATATATCAAAATTACGAAAATTTGCAAGGAACTTTGAAGTTGAAAATTCATAACATTTTTATGATTTACACCTAAGGTTAAAAATCCCAATACAAGGTTCTCTATAACTTTTTCTTAAATAACTGTAAAAACAATCTAGTGTTAATATAGAAACAATTTTATGAGCGTATCAAATTTAAATTAGTACAAAATCGCGTAAAATAACTATGTATTACAATTTAAATGTATGTAATAATATAATATATCCTACTAATTACCCTAGACTGGCAAATCATCTCCGTTCAGAATCGTTTTTCGTATACAATGATACACCTGTTATTGCATTCAAATTTAATACATTCATTATAGTGACCTCTTCTCCATCTCTACTATACAGCAGAGCGACAACCATTTATCCACCCTTCTTTTTACTTCATTAATTTCGTCCGTGCCAAATGTTGACAGTTCTATTAATAACTATAAACGTGATGTCTTTCTCAAACAAATAAAAACTAATAGATCAGTAGAGTTACATTGCAATCGCGTTTATTTCAAGTATAATCACTATTCTTTATTGTGTATGCCTAAGTTTGGTATTTTGTTCGTGTATTATTGTTTGTTTAGTAAAGATAAAAAAGTGTTCAAAGTTTCAACGCAAAAATGCGAATCACCTTCGGTGGTTTTCACTACAAAACCAAGAATGGCCATCTGGAAGCATCGGGAGTAACAAAAATGAAAACGATTGCATTCAATCAAGCTTTCGTTATAGCTACAATGCAATCAACGTATTATATGATTAGTCTAGTTAGTAGTCACTATTCAAGTTCACGCGTTTTAGTGTTATTTATGTATTAACGGATTTTTGTTTATGCAAAGTATAATTTTATTATTTACATTAAATTTAATTAAATCAATTATAATTTATTATACTGTTAGATTAAAATCATAAGCATACAGTAAATATTGAAAAATTTAAATATGAAAATAATTGTATGAATGTTGACGGATTTTCAAGTCCATGGACTTATAGATTTGAATGTTAATGATTCACACGACTACCTGAAAATATTTACTCGTGAAATAGAAAGTTCAATATTAATAACATATTTTTCCATATGAGATCTGTGAGATAATATGATCCGCGTTATACAAATGCACACCATTGTATTCATCAAGGACACTAATCGCTAATGAGTAGCTTAATAATTATTCTAAGGATACTAACGACATTATTTTTTATAGTGGTAAATGTGTCAATTATACAAGTACCTATATTGAAAAAGATAAGTAAGGAAGGTAAAAAAAATGAAAATATGAATGAAATAAAATATAAATTTTTACTTTAAAGTTTAGTAAAAACCAATACTATTCCTAAAGAATAACATTAATACATAGAAAAAATTATAATTCTATCTTCAAAGCTATAGATTAGTTATATCAATTAGCATTTCCAGAAAATTTTGAAATCATTTCTGAAAAATAGACTTTAAGTCGCTTAACACAAATACCATATTAGGTAACCATAAAAATTTAATAATAATAGATAAATATATTTATTTTTTATTCAACTCGCACGACGTTTTACATGATATTATCCTTGTTCGTGTACACTTTAAAAGGGGGATATCTATTTGTGCCAAAAAATATTTATTCGTTTTGGGTACAGCCCATTTGCGCCAAACTTATCTGCATAAACATTTACCTTAACAACTTGGTTAATTAATTTATTTAAAAGACGTCACATCTATAACGTATCATAAAGTTATTTTTATAAGTCTATAGATTTTAAAGTTTTGTATATTATTATGTTTGTGTAGAATGATTGAAAACAAGTCTTATATCAGTCTTATTATGTTTTACCACGTAGGTATTCAGTTATCAGATGTAAGTACCGTTCTTTGTCAAAAGAACGATCGTAGTATAATTGCAAAGTTAAAACAATATTAAAAAAAAATTTTAAAATCAATTGAGAATTTATTATAAAAACGAAAAATTAACGCGTTATGTACTAATAGTTCTATTTAATTTGGCAGGTACAATAAAGATTAGGATGATACGTATGGTGTATTTATTTATTTTTTATCATGATTAATTTTATTACTTATTTAAAAAAAAATCGTACTAAATTTACTATGATTTAAATAAAATCGTATTAATTATTATTATCATTACTTGAGAAAAAACATACTACTTTATTATAATAATTATACCAGGTAAATTTAGCGCAAATGGGCCATCGAAAAAAACATACCTTTTTTTTTTTGGCGCAAATGGGCTGTACTCAAAGCGAACTCATTTTTTTGGCGCAAATGGGCGATGCCCCTTTAAAATACATGGTAATACTATGACCGATAATATTATTATTATTATAACAATTACGCAAAAATTAATGTACTTTAGTCCTTGTGCGTTTATTATTATTATTATTATTACTATTACACTACCTATTTTGTTATTTTATTCAAAATGAACCTTTTTTTGTTCCAGCAAAGTCTGGTTCAGTGTTTTATACTTTTATACCTTATCGTTCCGAGTGCCCGACTGTTCCGAGCACAACCTCGGTAGTCGGTACACAGACGTGGGTTAATTGGATTATTTCGCTATCGGCATCCAACAAGACTGCAATCGAACCGCATATTTATTACATCGCGTATTTGAACAAATAACAATCCGACTCGGTTGTATGTTTCTCGGACTCATCTTGGCCGACGTCGATGTTCTATTATTACTTATTATTAGTTATTACTTATTAGGTATCAAGATATTATCCGAGATCACATTTGTTTAGTGTATAATTATTAATTAATATAATACTACGTATTGCGTGCGTATTGCCATATTAAGTTTATTGACCTGTTCACTGTTGCCTGTAGCTGGTTATTATTATTTTCAGTTGACAGCCCGAAAATAATTGTATATGTGCAACAATAAGCATAATGTTTCACAAATATAACTATTATAGAATACTCACTAAATTAAATTCTTTATTAGCGTGTAAGCGCGGGTCACGAAGTTTGTTAAACAAAACTTATATGAACGATTTGAATGCACTAGCGCGATTATTATTCGTAAAGGTGATAAGCGCTAAAAAATAAAAAGCATTAAAAAACACCATATTATTAAGCACAATAATATAATGTCGATATTAAAAGTTATCTTACCAAAGATTTTATATCATGAAAGGCATCAGAACTGATGACTGTCATCGATACTGAAAATAAATTAAAAGCTTTTCTTAAAGTGGAGTGGCAAAAGCCAAAAATAAGTGAGCACTTTAAAGGGTATGCAAATAATTCATGTATATACATATGTGTGTATTTGTCGTTTATGTGGGTGTGATTTGCGTGTTTGCTATATACCAATAATAGAACGCTTTAATATTGTGCATTTATTTTATAATGTATACTTCGTAAAATGTTAAAACGTGCATTTGTTGATATTTAAAATTCAAGTAGGTACCTATAACTAATTTTTACGCATTTTTATTTTTATTTTTCAGTGGCGAACGAACTATTATTAAATCCACATTTCCGTAATAACAATAATATAAAGGTTTATATATATATATAAATTACTATACTATCGTTATTTCGATCATCATAAAACGTTTTATTTCTATAACATGGGTATACTATATATAAAGTCATAAAATATTACTAGTAAGTACTTCAAACTGGAATCGTATGTCAGTAATATTATACACTACGTGAAGGTACCTATTACAAATATATTTAAATCATATCATGGGATAATACGTCTACTAATTGACGTTTATACGAACAACTATATCGTGTGGTCAAAAGACATTAAATAATAAAAGTATTTTTCTTCTTCTAGGAAAATTTCTTTAATCCCTTTGTAAAAAAATATTTTAAGTTAAAAATAAAATAAACACACACTCTTCAGTTTTCTCTGACTATAATATTAATGTAGCTTATCGTAATGAAGGCTTTTCAGAGGAGTCGTAATCTAGGAATATAATATAATCACAACCTTTCGGCGCGTATAGTACTATGACAGTATAAACGTATCAAAACCCATGGTAATCGGAGTGCACGATGTGAATATAATATTGTATACATTGTGGTTAAAATATTACCTCCGTCCGTAAACTGTATTATATAATATGGTATTCGCGTCATGTGTGATGAACAACGACAATGAATTACATATTATTATTACTATTATTAAGTGGCCTAAATTATTGCGAAACAAATCCGTATTCCACTACTGGAACGGGCGACGGTACGCATTCAGCGGCGTTTAATCACACGCCGATATTCCACGGTAGAAACGACGACCCTGAGACAAATTTCCATTTGATTATACTTAGACTCGTACGATAAGTACGTATAATATTAAACATTTTCGTGACGATGTCGGCGATGGGGATTATACAAATATAGTGTAAATAACGCGCACGTTTTTAGGGCGTGAGCGTGCATGTTTTATCACCCGATACTATTATTATAATAACATGCGTACACCGAATACATGGGAATAACTAAGTACCTAAATTATTATTTAGGCATACCGAATTTTGATGGAAAATGCATAATTTTCTGGGTGTTCTAGGGCAAAAATTCATTCCAAGTACATAATTCGTTTCATGTAACAGATATCTACTTCAAAGGTGATATTTTTAATTTGCATTTTTTTTCATCATTTACGGGTAATTTTATTATACTTACGAGCTTTCAACATAAATCAAGAAATTTAATAATAGTGTTAATTATTTTTTTCCTAATATTTGATTTTAATTGTTGCGCTAATATGATTTCAGATCTCTTATTAAAAAACGTTATTGCCTACTCTAGATATTCGATGATTTTTTTTAATCAATTCTTTGTCTTAAATCCATAGAATATAATATTTCATAGCATCCGTCACCGTAGGCATTCATATAGTCACATAATGTTATATTATTTCATTAATACTTTAAAAAAAACATACATATTAAAAACCATAGTATTGAATATTTAACGATGAGAATTTTTAATATTCAGCTTTTAAAATATTGATGCAAATTATAGCCGTCCCTTAGATATATAGTACAATAATAAGCTGTCTCAGATTTTTGCCATCGCGATAACTGACATTTTAGGTTATTTATTTATTCCGAATTCGGGAAAACCATTAAACCATTGAATATTATAATTATATGTTTCAGAATTTATAATAACTGAGACCAATGTAATAATACTATACTATATGGTTATAAAATATAATATTATAATATGTATGAATAATAAGAAAAAAAATGTATAATATGAATAATAATATACAGCAGATAAAATAGATACACCCACTGTTATATGTGGGAACATTTTTCATTCGTCGTCCGTAACATATTATAATATAGTCATCATTAATAAAATAGCGTGTCCTCAACAATTCAGAACTTAAGTAAGCAATACGTTTACACTCGGGTATACTTTTTTTAATTTTCCGGATTAGGTATATACGTTCTGATACAGAATAAAAACAAGTTTTATTAAAACAAAAAACATATTTTATTACGTTTGCCTCATTTATATTTTTAAATAATTTAAAGTAATATTGAATTAAAATACATTCCGTAGTTATTAAAAATTATCGTATACACCGTGAACCTCACGTCCCTAACCTATCTAAGTCCACAATTGGAAATAAATGATTGTCAAAACCATCGAAATATTATTAAAGCTTATCATACACATTATAGTATTTTTTTTTTTTGTTAAGTTCTAATCGATAAAACGAATAAAATAAAAATAAAAAAAAAAAAATAAAATAAAATAAAAATAAAATAAAGTCCAAATTTTAGATATTAATACGTTAATATAAATATTGGTAAAATCATAAGCAAATATATAAAATATAATATTATACATTATATTACTATCGACATAAATACTACCATAAGAACAAATCAACCATTTGTATAGCGCACGCAACCCTTGAATGCATATTTAATATTGACTGAAATGTAATTCTGAATTATTGTTAATTGAACACATCACGCACATATCTGTTGATCGGAATTTTTATTTACATACCTATATAAGACTGCTTGGTCATAACAACGGTGTATTATAATAACAATGTAAAACATTATTATACGGTTTTTGAACAAATGGACAGTTTAAGTTTTTTAAATTTTCTGGTAAGTAACATACCTACGGCGTACTAATACTATGCAATAGTAGGACATACTAAGATAACTTACATATAACTGCAGCCAACGCCTACGTCAGTGTATACATTCTATTTTTATGTGGAGTTAATAACGATACAAGTGAACAATAAGAATTTGATTTTGTAATATAAAATATAATGCAATATATGAGACAAATGCGATTTATAAACATTAAATAAAGTATAAATGTTATATACGTTTTAAATTTATCGAAAAAAAACTCCATTAGAAAATCTACGTCATATAATAGATTTAACCATTTTTGAAGATAATCATATTAAGTCATAATATGTATTTGATCGTCTGTTGTATGTTGTATCTATTTGTAATACACATGATTTGATTTTTAAATGTTGATACGTTATAAGTTTATTTAAAATGTGACTTTCATCATGTATTTTTTATCAAAACTATAACTTTGAACTGAATTTCGATTTTTAATGTATATAATAAATTATTTGACAATAAACCTACAGTTATTTATAAACATTATTAAAATTCGGATGTGGGAGGACGATTAAGGAACTGGACTGATGTACAAAAAATGTTTGTATACAGTGGATTATAAGAAAAAAAATATAATGACTGGGTTCTCCACGGGTCCTATTTTAGTTTAAATAATTGTGAGTGGAAAAATTATGATAATAAAATCATATTTTATGTACCGATCCATTATTGCAAAAAATATACAAATCGCCAAATAAAATTCTGTGTACAACAAATATGTGGTATTGTAATATAAGTTTAATTGTCGGCTAATTTTCGTTATTGATGATCATAGATGATTGATTATAATGAAAAATAATTTTATTACATTGATCAATGCGAATCCATAGTAATTACATTGTAGACGCTTGTTAACAAGCCACAGCACTATGCAGAGTTTGCGATGTAATATATTAAAAATTAATCTACTGCAGATATAATTTAACATATTTGTCACACTACATAACTACAGCAATAACTAACCAAATAAAAAAAATATTTCATAATTCAACGAGCATTAGAATTTAACAATTTCTAAAAGTTGACAATACTACATAAATATATAAATATATTATAATTTATAGTACTTTAATTTGTTTTTATTTATTAATTATTAACTTTTTTTTAAATGTTATTCAAGTATTGTAAATTCATAATATACATACAAACCTTATTCATTAATTCATTATTTTAATTTTAAATAATCACAATGGACTTTATTTTATTTTATTAATATATTATTTGTATTATAATTAAAATTATATTTTCTGATTAAAAATCAAAATTAATTTTTTTAAATTTGGTTTGTAAGCATATATAATAAATAGATTTATCTAAATCATTAAATTCTAATATGTATTATTGATTTATTTTATGAAAATTAATTTATTTAAATCAACTACCCACCAATACAATATAATATTAATTATGTTTTGCAAAAAAAAAAATCATTAATCGAATTTGTCAATATTAATTTGGATTAGTATAATGTATTATTTATTTCAAAATAAATAAAATATATCTGGTGTAAAATAAGTAAATTAAATTAATCATACTTCATAATTAAAAATGTAATTATTGTTCATAATTAATTTTGTCTATCTTTATTTTTATTTTTATTATTGAGTTATAGTTATCCGTTTATATAACTATTATATTATTAATAAAGTTAATTAATGTATACGAATACGAGTATTTTTTTAAATGCATCTATTCTGTATTCATTTTGAATTATTAAATTATAAACATTAACCTTTATAGTTAATCAGATTTTTTAGTCCAAAAATGTTATTATATAATATAATTGTTACTTACCATTATTATGTCATATAGTTTGATTGCAAAAACACCGTGTTTACAGTAATTATTGTTATAACCATTATTTGATCTATCACTATATTATAGTGTACTAAAATGTAACTATGTATGTATACATATTATAATATGCTGTGTATTAACATAAAAATGAACTGGATGATATATTTTGTACCGTTATTATACAACCGTCGAAAGCATAGATTCAAATACACTTCAATGTGAAACAAAACAAAAACAACAACAACACCAACAACAACAACAATAAAAACCCAAACCATAACCATAAACGATTCGTATTCATTATGGAGAGAACGGAGCTTATAAATAATATATACTTATATAATATGTGTGATGGGGTTGATACAGCGCGAACTATACCCGAAAACGCTTTTTTACGAAGCTACTTGAACGAACATTAAGAGGATATCACAAGCCATTTGCATATTATTATAATAATAATAATCTTATGAATGCACTTATTGGACCATATAAATCGTAAACATAAATTACAACGAATCGTATCGTGACGCAGTGTATTGTTATTCACACGATGACCCTTTTGCGTATTATCGTTACCCACTGAAACTGCATACAGGGTGAATCACCCATCATGATCACTCAATCTCTGTTATCCTTTATTAAAACGGTTATTAAAATTCTGATATTTTGAAATTAGAAGTAATATATTATCATTTAAGTATAGACTTAAAATCATTTTTTCAAATATTTAGATTTTTAAAACAGTATAAGGCGTGGCGATTTTTAAAAGAAAACCTCCCTTTTCTATACTATGTATAAATATAAATTGATAATTAGATGATTTTTATTTGAACATTCATTTATACATCTAAATAATTATACGAGTAGTTTCTTAGTTATTAAATGTATGTTTAAACTTTAAAGGGTTATTCTAGTATTATTATTAATAGTATTAAATCTGATATGAATAAGATATAATATCCAGTCATAGTTGAACCGTTTAATTTAGACTATTAAATTTCAAAAATAATACATTAATATATTTAAAAAAAAAAATTAACTACTGAATAATTAACAGTAAAATATTCTTCATTTGAAAAACAGAAGTTATGTCACAGAACACTTTTTAAATGATATGAAAAATCTAAGTAAATGAACATATGTTAATTGAGTCAACTTGAAAATACCATGAATCATAATTTGAATAACTGTATTATTAAAGAAAAATGAGAGTGAGCATGGTCAGTGAATCACTATATATATATATATATATATATATATACAGAGGTACTATGCGTTTCCGGCAACGACGTTCGTCGGCCAACGGACTTGGACCATGTGTAAACAACAACACTATTATAATATAATTATACAGTTAAATATTCGTATATTCGTATATTCAGTGCCGATTGGGTCCGGTACATCGCAATCGACGAAGAAATAGTAAATCCACGTAATGCGAACTTCGCGAATAATAATATAATATAATATAGTAAATGTATAATATATCAAATTGTTAAATTGGTTGTTTTATTTAATTAAAAAAAGTTTATTTTTTTTTTTGTTTATATAACATTAGTTTAAGTTATTTTCTTACCAATTCAAAAATGTATATAATATTTCTATATAGTACTCCATAGAAGTCACTAATAAAATAAGGGTATGATTTATGCCGGAAAAAAAAACCAAAATATTTTTTTACACGAAAACAAAATCAATTGAAATATAATTAAATTAAATTAAAACAAAATAAATTAACTTAAATAAAAATGTAATTAGTTTATTTCATGTTAAAAAATACAAATAAGTCATGTTAATAGTTAAATTTATTGAAACTTTTAAGTTAAGTTACAAAGTAAAAATGAAATTAACTTTTTACTAAGCTTTAAATTTTTAAATCTTTATTGTCCAGTTTTAATTGTAGGTAATAACATGAACATTTAACCATCATTAATGCCTAAAATTAAATAATATTAAATATATAAATTCCTAGGCATTAATAGACATACAGGCAATGTTTAAATAATTTGTTATTACAGTTACAACTATTACTAGACAATTATCATAATGTCTATTACTGATAGAGAATGTCAATAATTTTAATTTACATAATATTTAAATCGGGTTAAAAATTTAAAATGATGCTGTACAGTACACACGTGAATTGATTGACTATTACATAGACAGGTATTTTCTATTATGTTATTTGCTAGTATGTATACGTGTGTATAAAATACATTGTAAAAAATATTTTGACTGTTATCACTTATTACGATTTATATTGTATACATAATACTTATATAGATTTATTCAATGGACGTATGTTATTTTTAATACCTACATTAATACCTACTAATTAGATAAAAAGATTTTACAACGCAAACCCGTTTCTAATTCAACAATCGAATTCAATAAACATTTTTACTAATTATAACTGAAAAACGCCAAAATGATTGTTATTATTTTAAGAAATATTATTAAATGTATCATAGCGTGAAAATAATGGGAATTAACGTTATTTCTTAGTCCATTTCGATAATACACAATCTAAAAAAGTCAGTTGAAAATATCACTATTGATTTAATTAACATTAATTCCTTAAATAGCGTATTTGAATGTAAATTTTTAACATATTATTTTCAATTTTTAAAAAATATATTATTATCATAATATCATGTATCATCCATATGTTTTATGATTAGGTATACAATAATGTCACTTAAACCAGAAAATTTAATAAAACATCACACTCATTTGTGCATAGTTACAAACATGTTAAGAACAAGTAACACTGAATTAGTTATTTGTTATATATGTATATATATACTTCAAATTATAGTACTACTTTACTATGGATACAAAATAAAAAAATTTTCTATAGATATATAGTTATTCTGGTTATTCAGACATAAAATACAATTAACTGATTTCAATTTGATTGGAGGTATACACGTACACATTTGTATCGTGTTTTGATACATTCCAATTAAACATTAATACCTGCCTATTATTAAGTATTATATTATGAGATATCGAGTCAAGAGACCACAACAGTAGTGTTGCTAAATCTCCTATCTAGATCCCCGTGCCAACATAATTCTATTATTGTATATTATTTTAGTTTTAAACTATAAAAGTATATTACACTATTTGACATTTGTATAAAAATGTACAGTAAATATGATGGATTAATGAAAATGACAGGCTTAAAAGACATTGTATGAAATGAATAATTTTAACCATGTGCTTTTTGCTTAAACGCTTTTTACAATTGTATATACACGACACTGTTAATATTAAAATGAATTTACCTTATCTGCAAGAATAAGAGATGGAAACACAAGTATCTCAAGTATATTGATTAGTCGTTTCTTTGACTAATTCAACTTTCAATGACGTATATTTGTATTCTTTTAATTAAGTAATTTACTTTTAATGATGTTATATGTATAATAATATTATTTTAAACGTATTTATTATTGTCACTGCTATATATAAATATAACTTTTGAACATAAGAGTTAAAAATTGATTTTTTTACATTTACATATTACCATTTACATATTATTATACCATTTTCCTATTTTTTTTTAAACCATCAGAGAAATAAAATAAAAAATGTATTTTTTTAAAGTACTTTCTATATTAAATATCCGACCAAATGGTATGATCTACTGAAACTTCCAAAGCTTTCGTTTTATTACAAAAACTCATCATCGTTAAAATAATAATGTATAGGTACCTAACATGAATATAATAGATATATCGTATATGTAACTATAGTTTATTGCAAAACCTGCGAACTATAAAATGGGGAAAAATATACTTATTTACGTTTTAATAAAATCCTCTGTACAAATGTATTAATAATTGAGACTTTTAAATTGAATCTAAATACAAACTATTTTTCGTGATATTATTTTTAATTTAAAAAAAAACTCCCAGAAACAGATCACAGCTGGAAAATCTAAGGACCAGAGGATCCATAGCATATATATAAATATATATTATATAATAGATGACTGTTTAGTTCATATAGGTTAATCCGACCCTGATCGCAACACTGCACATACACTACTCATATATATGTATGTATGTATGTATGTATGTGTGTATGTGTGTGTGTGTGTGTGCGCGCGTATATAATATATATATATATATATATATATATAAGCAACGAGCAATGTCATAGCTTTTTTACACGAGCCCGCGGCTGTTTCTCAACGCTAATGATATTCGGCGGAAACTTCGACGCCGTCGTCGTCACCATCTTCAACATAGCCCTCCCCTAGTAACGTTTCAAACCCTCTACCACCCTCTTACCCTACTGTAACACCGGACGTACATCACCCGCGAACCGACCTCCGATCTTATGTACTTATATATTATATTGTATACGGTTTTCTCCCGCGGGTTCGACCCGCGGCTTGTTTACCGCATTCGCCGTCATCATCGTTGTCGCCACCGGCAGTACGAACAAACCCTCTCTATCCGGTGCCTGATCACCATTGAATACAAAATGTATAAATATTATATTAAATTA
This sequence comes from Rhopalosiphum nymphaeae, assembly GCA_036289425.1. NCBI lineage: Eukaryota > Metazoa > Arthropoda > Insecta > Hemiptera > Aphididae > Rhopalosiphum > Rhopalosiphum nymphaeae. Next base: position 3,948,291 of record JAZAQC010000001.1, on the reverse strand, counting down.
AATGATCATACAACACTCGTAACCCCGAATCGCGAGTTAAAGTGTCATCCGAACAATGTTGGCCATACAAGTCACACTGTATTATATTATTGAAAAAATCGTGTGTTAAAGATGATATTGACAAGATGATATACTCGTAGAAAGGAGATTGACCATGGACATATAACAAGGAATAGATTGAAGTAACACAGATTTGGGGAAAATTCATATTTTTAATATTCTTGGTTTGGTAATTACATAGTTATATCGTTTATCTATAATTTTGGTTAAACAACGTTATGGAATAACTTGAAAGTTTATTAAATGAGATTACGAGAAGATAGTTTAAGCTATATTGCAGGGATGGCCAAACTGTGGCTCCTGTCATAGACTTTTGCAGCTCGCATATCTCGATATCTTATCTTATTAACTTTAATCGTATTATACATATATATATATATATATATATATCATAAGAATATAATAATATGACCCTCTTTTTTCATTTCGGCTCTTCCATATTTATTAATATATATTGGGTTGCTCGCGAGTCTCTTTTCGCTGCTGGCTACCCCTGCTATATTATATAAATAAAGCATGTATTGTTATTATGTTATACAATTATAAGTTAATTTAAAAAAAAAATCTTAGTCTAATAATTATTATGAACAATAAATTATGCCTATAGTCATATTTTTAACCAACAGTATTTTAAAAACCAACGCAAGATGAGTAAATAAATAAACATACGTACAATATAAAAACAAAAGTTGTATTTCTAACATAAAATGATTCAATTCTAATGCATGAAAAATATGTATGGTGTTAGGTCAGATTGGCGACGTAAAATTTATTTACTTTAAAAAAAATCGGATGGAGTCAAGTCATCTGTAAACATTTTGTTTTCTTTAGCTTATAAAAAAATCTTAAATATTGTTCTCCACTGGACCGAAGCAGTGAGCGAAGCATGTGGTGGTTAAAGCATTATTTTTATATCCAATAACAAAACAAAAATCCAATTTGCGCAACCTTCCACCTTTAAGCACTCGGTATTATAGACCACGGAACGTTAATCGAAAACACGGCTAAAAAAAAATGTAGATGACTGTATTTTCTAACGGGATGATAATACGCTACCCAAAAGTTATAGTATATATTATAATGGAAGATTACATATCTGATGCCTACATTATTATTGCAATATTGTATGTTGTTACACTGATTTATTTTTTTATTTTAATTTTTGGTAAAATAAAGGAAGCAAATATCACTATCATAAATTATAATATTGGCGAAGAGAGAAAGAAAATTAACTGTTTTAAAAGGTATTTTTAAATTTCCTTTTTGCGATGTATAAGCGATAATAATGTAGGTATATAATATTATAGTATTATCAATACGTTAGATAACTTGATTTAAAAATCACATAAAAATGATTCATCCATACATACAAAACGGAATCACACCCTACAAAATAATTGCAATTAATACCAGAGTCTTCAGGTCGGATATAAAATCCATTACTTTTTTATCTATATATATTACATACTACATATACATATAATTACACTAATGTTAGACATATTATGGTTAGGTATGGTAGAGCCCTTGAACTCTGCATGCATCCTCCAACCCATTAAACTGGACTTATTATTATTTGTCATATAGCATTAATCACAGTAAACAGCGGCGACGTACGTTGTGGAAATTACTTAACGAATAATAATAATAATATTTCATGTATGTAAAATATTATATAATTTATTATTATATAGTTACATATTATGTTAACAAATCAAAGATTTCTGACTGCACATTATCGGTGATGGAACTACGTAATTTTGTGTCATTTTCTCGTAAAGAATTAACGTATTTAAAAATATATTTTTTTAACATAATTATTTCAAGTTGTTAAAGAGTTAAATTAAAGTTATACTTTTAAAAATAAAATTTTAATATTTTATATCATTATTATTTTTCAAGTTATTTGTTTCGTTTTTTAAATAACAACTTTTATTTTTAATTTCATAATCCAAAGCAAAATTTACTTTCTAAGAATTTCAATATTAAAAAAAAAAAATTAATTTTTCATGAATAGTTAATTAGTTTGGTATTTGATACATATGTTTCACATTTAGATGAGATAAGCCTGCTTAAAAACTATAAATAACCAACTACTCATTCTTAAGACAAAAATCCAGTTTAAAATATGAAATTATAAATTGTTTTTCAAAAAAGTTATTTTGTATAAATAATATAAAAATTTCAAAATTATTTACAAAAAAAAAATATTTTCAAAAAACGTTAATACTTTTTGAGGTATTGGATGTTTACTGATAAATTATCACCATGTATATCCTGTAAAGTACCCTAGTATGTACATTCTGTCAAAACAAACTGCCCGAGGAGAACGGAAGACTGACAGATAATAGTATTATATTTGTTGCGAAAAATCATTACTCCTTAATCGAATTTAGCAGTTATAAATCTAAAAATAGCTTTCATCTGACAAGATATAAGAGTAACCCACCGTAGCATTTATTAAGTATATTATTAGTATCTATATATTATAAATATGTTTTTAAAGTGTTATTGGTTTTCATTTTCGGGTGAGATTGGTGAGGGGTTAATGGAGAAATGGAGAAATGTTATAGAAATGTTTGATGTTAAATTTTCAAGAAAAAAACGCAGTAAAAAATTTGAAGTCACGTGGTTTGCAGTATACTACATACGAGTTTTCTTTAAACATATATACAGTATAAATAGAGTTAGAAAGAAGTAAAATAATATTTTTATTTTATTTTACGATATTATTACGTTCACAAAATATAGGTGTATATATTGCCTGTATAGCTGCAATCGAATACATAGTATAAGTTAATATATTACATTAGAACGCCGTACAAAGCAAGTAAGTATCTAATACGTAATACTGCGTATAGTATATAATATAATATATGATAAAGAAAAAGTTCAAAAAGACCTTCAAACTCCCAGTAAATGTAACGAGAAATTCTGGAGCCACATTAGGAATGTACGTACAACGTTAAGATACTGTTCAGATGGATTATAAAATCATAATATATTAAATTATTATGTTGAACGACAGGTTCAAATATAGGTGGACAAGATTACAAGCATATGTGTACTATTGGACGAGTTACATCAATGTACAATATAATATTATGTTACATTGTTATTATTATTATTATTATTATTATTATTATTATCATCAGAAATGGGTGAAAGTATGTACTATACTTTAATTCAAAATTTAGATGTATTCGACGTGCTTACTTAGAGTAAATGAATAAAGATTGATTTTGAAATTTTGAAATTTTATACGAATATGAATTAATTACCTAACATTATTATGACCACTTACTATGGCTTACACTTGAACAATTTCTTCGCTTTTTTTAAGTTACTTATTATAAACCTATTAATACTTATATTATAGTTCAATATAATTTAAGCTATAATGATCAACATCAACTTGAATAATATTTTAAATCGCATTATATTATATGATGACAAAAAAATAAAAATATTTTAATGGAAGTTTTAATGAAAGTTTTAATTGATGATTTTTCTCAGTTTTAATAGTATTTATTACTATGAATAATATAACAGTGTGTTTGTTCAATGCAGTGGTAGGTAAAAACTCTTATGTATTACATAACGTTTATTATAATTAAAATATTACGGCACAGTAAATATTACCAGTAACGATATGATTTTAAATTTTAAATTTAATAACTTATTAATGTAATTAAATAAGAATGTAAAATAATTTAATAAAATAAATAATATTAACAACAATGAGAAAAGAACGAAAAATGTTCATAATTTTAATATTAGGAAAAAGATAACCTAAAGGAAACATAAGAAAAAAGATTATTGTTTTACAGGTCTACGAGTGAATAGTGTGATAGATACAATTTAAAAAAATATTTTAAGCAAAAGTTATGAATTATTTCCTCGTGATTAAAAAATCAAAAAATGAAATACATTTGTGAAGAAGTTTATGCCTGACACTAAAATAAAAGTAAAAATTAATTAGTAAGACCCTAGAAAAACAGGCAAAAAAGAATGGTAGAATGCACTGATATATCTTTGAAACTTTCTTTTGACGTTTATATCTCTACTAGTAGTACTAGTAAAGAAATATGAGTACATGCAAATTATTAGAATGTAGTATATTATATTTTATTATACATTAAAACCATCATTGCATTGTGGACCTATGTACTTTTTTTGCATATTTATTGGAACTGAAACCATTCAAAAAATGTTTCAATCACTGCTATTCAAGTAACTGTAATCCACGCCGTAATACATTTAATTTTGTGAAAAAAGATTTGATACGCTAAATTGAACAATACAATATTGTTATTTATACATTTATAATCATATAATATATTATCTTATTTTATACGTTATGTGATTCATGTCGTTTAGATTAAACTATTGTATTATTATAATACTAATTATACAACGAGAAATAAATTATTGGTTTTTAATCTCGTTTAGCGTTTAAACTCGGAAAGTTTTCAAATTATTAATAAAATCTATAATAGGGGATATAGTTAACCGCATATAGGTTATTGACAATCGATTTGTAGATTTTACGGGGCCTCGTTGATTTTCTTTTAACTTGAATTTTAAATTTTGTTCAACTTAATTCTATGTACTATACTACGACTATTGCACATTAAATAGCGTATAATGATATAATATACATTTTAGGTATATTATAAATAATATGTAGAACGTTTAAATCCCAAAAATATGCATACACCAGAGGTGTGCTCAAAGGGGGCTCCCTATCAGGATGTCATATCCCCCCTTTTGGATTTTTTTTAATCATTTATTTTTTACATGAAAAAAAAATAGGGTCTGTGACAAGTCAAAAATGAATATCCCCCCTTTCAAAAAAATCGAACACGCCATTGGCATACATATATTAATGTGCCCATAAATCGGTTAATTACATTTTATGTTATTCGAGTGAAACCAAAGAGTCATCACACGCGCAACAGATTTTCCGAATCAATTATTTACACTCCGGTACATTTTATGCATATATTAATTTTTAATTGACATGTATGACAAATTTCATAATCAATGAAGATATACAAAATGAAATCACCGAGTAAAAATGTGTAAACCTGTCGACAAAATTATTATACGGCATATTGAGCGTGCATGCAGGTTATGTACGATCAACACAACGAAACGCAATTTTAAAACATTTACCGGACGTTGAGGAAAATAAATCATTTTAACTGCATCTAATGCGCATAAAAATTTGTCTCCGAGCTGCGATTTGTGTAAGTTTTTTAGGTTTGTTACAATCTTAAGTTTAATGGCTAATGAAACAGCGTGTGTACAAAGTTTTATCGGAGAAGTCTGAATTTGTAAAATTTGGTTCGCGGAACATTTGCGTCTTTCAAACTCAAACGTTTTCGACAAAAATTGTAATCACACAATGGAGGAATGAAGTAATAAAATTAACTATATTGTCTTATTTAGCTTTTGAATAAAAAGGTGTAAAAGTCCTTTTCGCGACGGTGATTTTAAAATAATTTTAGCGGTCTATTGTGCGTTCGCCGCTGTCACTACGCTGCAAATATAAGGGACTGGTGAACTGAAAATTTGAATAGAACAACTTAAACTTAAAGACTTTTAGAGATATATTTATTTACGAGTTTTTTTTTTTTTTGTTATTATTTGGTATTTAAAACGACGTAATTTGTTTCGTTTTTGCGCCGAAGTTGTTTGTTCGATGTTTTTTAAAAAAAAACTAAATTAAAAATCAGTTTTACTGTAATCGCTTGTTTCTTTTTTTTTACTTCTTCCTAAGAAAAAATCGATACTACGGCGTATTATTAAACTGAACGATCTTATTCGTATACAAACATTCGCGTAACTATTTATAATAATATATTTGTTCAACCAGCTGCAGGGATTTAATTACGAATTAAATACATTAAATTATAGTTCATTCGTCGTTCGACGATTACCACCAGGGCGTCGGATAAGATCATAAGGACGTATAAAAAAACCTATGTATAGATACCGACATCCAAAATAAAGCACGGGTACATTGTATAATATGTGAAGTCACGAAGGTGTACGAACGTATAAAACACAAATATATACGTGCGTGACCAAAAAACGGATATAAATCTCATCGCTAACGGTCAAAATATTTCAAAATAATTGCCGCGACGGAAGAGTAAAAGAACATTTGCTCTTGGATCGCCGTATCCGCCTACGTACGCGCGACGCGCATTCTCCCCCAAAATCGTCTTTTGTCGTGATTCTAGGTATGGTAGGTACATAAATATAATATATGTAGTTATGGACATCATATTGTATTAAGATATAAACCACGGTTATCTATAACCGTGATATAAACATTGTAACATACGAAATTGTACTCCCCACACACACACACACCCATCATAGTTTACTATACATCTATACAGTGCTGATGAAGGTATGATGTCCCTTCTCTGGTCAGTGTCATGACGATAACACCCCTGCACTGCATGGGCCCTCTCCCACCGGCGCGCTGTCGATGTGCGGTATCCGACGCGAAACCAGAGTTACATAAGAAAAATTATCACTGTAATAAATACCGGCCAATCTTGTTTTTTTATCCTTCTTCGCCGTACCCGTCGCACACACGCGGGACCAGCTCCGCGTGACATTATTTTTTATATTTTTTGGTAATATCGTTCATTGCGACGATATGGAGTAGTTAACCAAAATCATAGCCGGTGTGCTCCGTGGGCCGGGTCTCCGGAGTAAGTATAAACGTATAATTATAATATAATATCTATTTAATATATCATTACACCTTGGCCGGTATTCATTTACTTAATTTTCCTATAAATGTTATTATTGCTATCATTGTAGTGTGTTACTATTATTATTTATTATTTATCAATATGTGTGGTAGCCCGAGGTGTGCCGCAACCGCAAGAAATGGTATATAAGAGAATACTATAATAATAATATTAATATTAAAAATACTAATTCTTATGCCGTGGTCGACCGCCCGTGGTATGGCCGATACACTATACATTACTATTATTATTTTTATTAATACAGAATATATATTATGTATGATGTGTTAAATCTCATCATCATCCATGACGTTATTATATTTTGCATGTTCTTTAATCTTAATTTTAATATTATTTCTCAAACGAAGTTTTTATGCCGTGAGGCTTTTCTTTGTTTTTAAATTAACATATGATTTTCACCAATTAAAATAATATTATAATCAAATAATTGATATTGTCATGTTAATTTATTAAAATCCAGAATACTCTGACTTCGGTCTCGGTCTCTGGTTGGAGACCCTACCAATTTGATGGGTTGTCACATAACACTCCGTAGAACCTGGTACTTTGTTATGCGAGATGTTATAACATTATAAACGCAAAAACACTCGAGCCATAAGCATATATTATAATAATATTTATACGACCGGACAAGTGGTGTATAATATACATTTGACTTTATAAGGTTGTGTATTGTGTCGTATACTCGTATAGTGTAAAGGGGTTTGGATTCTAATGGTTGAACTTTGTACATATTGTAATGACTAATGATGTACACATATAATAAACTCAGTATGATTCACCGACCATGCTTATATCTATCTTTCCATTTAATAATGAACTTATGAAATTTTTTTGAAATTGTTTTGTACTATTTAATAAGGAGTGGTGATACAAACTTCTATTTTTCAAATGAGAACCTCTATTTATTATTTTATACTGTTAATTATTTATTGCTTATTTTTTTTTTTAATTTGTAATGTACCTCATTCAAACCAGTAGTTTCTGATTAATTAAAACGTATATACTTAAGATAAAAGCCCATAAAAATATAAATTAGTAGATATGATGCTAAAAGGTATAGTAATAGATCATTAAACTTCGGCCATTTATAAAAATTATAAGAGTTGATAGATTAATATTAATATTAATAAAACTTTCAAGTCACAATAGCCTACATATCTTTTAAATGCGATATAATTAATGATCTATAATAATTATTCTTACTAAGCAAGATTAAATAATTCAAATACTACTCATTTTAATTTTGATTTTGATATATCAAAGTTTTCAAAAAAAATTATCTGTTAAATAATTTAATTCTTAATAAGGAAAGTTCTCATTTGAAAAACAGAAGTTTTAATCTCCAATGACACTCCTTAAGTAGTTCAAAAAAATATCTAGAATTTTAAAATATGATCTTTAAATATATCAAAAAAAATCCAAGTATCAGATTTTGAATAACTGTGTTAGCTAAGAAGAAAAGGGGAGAGGGGTGAGTATACTAAAGTGATACTTGGTGAATCATTCTATATATATATATTACAATTTATAATATTCGTGATTACTTCAGTATAAGTAAACGGTGGCGAATATCAAATATTTCTCTATACGTCAATTTAATATAATTTATGAAATATATACAAATTTAATCGAAATGTACATGTACAATGAACTTTCCAAGAGAAAAATGGTCTATGGTGAATTAATTACACAAAATATTTTAAATCATTTAATCATCTTAAATTTAAAATACCTAATACAATTTTGAATTTATTATTAGGCAAATATATTATAAATATTTTTCTACGTGTTCACCAAAGGTCTAAAACCAAATTAAGTACACTATTATGTTTACCTGTCTTACAAGAGTTTTGAATCGACAATAGTTGTGTCAATACGTACCTGTAACAAAAAAAAAACATTTCTTATAAATATGTTAAAATTACGTTATTATGTTTTTAGTTTGATCACTAGAATGAAAACGGTTACTAGACAAATACATATATGATAATGGCTCGCGAAGCACCCTGTACATAAATAATAGAGCATTCCAACGGTTGTCCGGATATAATATTATATTGTCCTAGACTTCTAAATAAAATACCATATAATATGTCGTCGTCATATTGATAAACCGATGTACGAAAAGTATACAATAATAAAAATAACAGTAATGTACGGTTTATCATTTATACTCCAACATTGGCGGTGTGTGCGGTAGTGCGTATAGATACATTAAGAGTTTTGCCATGTTATTATTTTTCTTCCGCACTTAAACGTGTAGTTCAATACACTATTGCGGCCTATACACTTTATTGAAACTGTTTCGAGGATTTATGCTGGTAATAAGAGACAATGATGATGATAATAATGATAAAATTGTTATTATATTATTTTTCGGCTGCGTAAATGCGATACGCTCTCACTATGAAATTGTTATTGTTGTTTTTGTACATCGCGTCATTTTATTTTATTTTACATACAAAATAGAGAATCTAAAAATAAGGCAAGTCCGTGTGAATACAATCAGATTCCTAGACATAATTATATATCTGGTAAATTTCTGCGAATGATAGTACAACACGTACGCGGTTACCCCGTGTGGGAAAGGTGGAGTGAGCACCTGACATTTTACGGACGGTGCTTATGACAACAGTATAACATTCTTCTTTTCCACTAAGGTTCCGAGGAGATAGACTGGTTAGAGAACTATATTATGCGTAAACGCTATACAACAAACCGCGAGCGTGTTTTTTTGTTTTCATTTTATAGCAGTTTCCCATTAAACCCAACATTTACAAGGGCATTAGAACAAAAAAAAAATAATCAATTCTATTTAGATCGAAAATTAAAAACGATATTATTTGTATTTGAGGCTGGGAATTACGAATTAAAAAGTTAAAGTCAAGTTTATTAGTCTTAACTAAGTTATATATAACGAGTTTCTTTCTTTTTTTTATTAACTTCTAAATTAAATTGTTTTTCATTATACGCAGTTACAATCAAGTCTGTTAATTAATTTACTGTCATAATTTAACCTTATACATTTAAAGTATATTATTTTATTTTTAAAAAAAAATATCATTTATAGTGTTACTATTAATTAAATAATAATAATATTAAATAAGTACCAATAGAGCCAGATGGCCCGGCAAGTTATAGAGTAAAACTCGGTAGCCGCTCAAAATATGGGCCGGTATAAGTGTTTGGTAGCAATTTTTTTTTTATAATATTGAAAAAATTAGTACAACCATTAGTAGAAAATATAATTGAATCGAATTATTAAACTGTACAGTAGTTGTAGCCGTAATCAAACGTTAAAAATTCTAAAACTAGGTATGCCGACCATTCCAATTCGGCGCTAAGTACCAATATGCATTTGCCATCCATAATAAATTTATAGAAAGTTCATTGCTTGAGAAGGCTCGTTAAGGTTTTATAATACCTAATGCTAACTATTGAGCTGGGGAGAAGAAGTCTACAAATCACCTACCCAAAATTTTGTTACTCAAGTTTAGCATTATTAACCCGTCGTAGCCTTTATTCATCTAAACTTAAATAACATAATTAATAAAAAAATAATTTGTTCAATATTCAATATTTGCACAACATTTTTAAAACAATTTTTTGCTTGAGCGATTATAAAATAAAAATAAAACTTTTTAATAAAAACGAGCAAAAATAATTAGAAATTGACTTGAAATATCAGTATATATTTAGCTAGTCGAACAATAAACCGGTAACTCCTTAGGTATATTATATTATAATTTAGATACCTGCTATTGTATTGTAAATGTATGGGCACTATTATATAATAATATTATAGACATCATAGAAATTAATATTATTTATAATTTTATATTTTAACAACAGCGATGCACAAGCAGCCTATACTGTGTCCATATTTCAAACGTTAGCGCTTATACGTAAATGCCGAAGGTAGGTATTATAATATACTGCATAATCGAAAATATGAAATTATTTTAACTTTTTTAAGACTTGACCAGTTTTGGGTCATCCAGACAACTCGATTTGAAATCGTTTAATGAATTTCCCAAATTAGTATTATGGATTATATTATATTATTGATTGTATTTCATTATATTATAAATGTTGTAATGATTTATATGATTATTGTTATTATTAATAAAAATATCACGATAAAAATTCTAAGAATAGACCCTCATGCCTTCTAAAGATATTTTGTGGATGGTTCACAAAAAAGCCAAGTGTTCGCCATCATTTATTATTTCCATCGCGTGTATGGTGTATCGTAAAAATATCCGGTTTTCCATACAATTCCCTTCCTATATAGATATCGTAAGCTCGGTAGGATGTTATTTATTTTCACCGATATCGGAAATACATTTCACATTCACGTGGACGGTAAAATATTTAAAACATTTTTATGTTCGTTTATAATAATTAAAAAGTAATAGGTTAAAACACTACATACACATAAAATAATAGTTATAATATAAATAAAATTGGTTTAAGAAAACACATCAATAAATAGTTACGCGCAGATAGGACTATTTGTATTTTGTGCTATATTAATGCTTGTTAAAAATTCCACAATTTTTTCTCCATTATAATATAAAAGCTTTGACTGCGAATTACCACTTTAATTTTTATACCATTAAAGTAGCTTGTTTTCGTGTAAGCACACGAAAACAGTAAAGTTATTATTGTTCTTAAAACAGTTATTTTTATGGTTTTTCCATTTTAACATTTTTCGCATAAGTGGCAGTAGTGACTGAAAAATAAAAACGGAATTCGAAATTCCCATTTTTTTTTCTGTTCAAATTTGGTTGCTTCTTTAACTGTAGCCTTGGTGGTTCTTTCCCTCTCGAAACCGTTTTACTTTAGGCGTATAATATCGCTATTGTTACGCAACAATCACATTTTATGAGTGGGACCCACTAATTGTATATGTTACTTTGAATTAGTATGTATGTATTTAATAATATGTTTATAGGTTTTTAAATTTAAATATCTTTAAATTACCCAACCCTTTAAAGCATCCGGTGTATGGTGAACCGACAAAAAATATAGAACATATTAAGTCATATTATACATTACACTAGTTAGCCAAGAATAGAAATACACTGCAAAAAAATGCTAGTGAATGAGTATTGGAAGTATTTATATATAAGGCAAGAAACAATTGACCTTTTAGTTTTTTATTTTTTTCCGTTCTGTTTTAGCAACAATTCGATCGTAAAACGCCGGTACGTGTCTAATAACGACATTGTGCGGCGTGTGACGGACCAAATCATTGCAGGACTATAATAATACTCAAGAGTAGAACGGCCCCGAAATAACATTTATACCGCCGTCGCCGAGTCAAATATTGTTATTGACGAGGGTTTCCGACTTATTTTCACCTCTTATTTTTTTTTTTTTATCATCTCCAAGACAATAACAACGCGGCGCCGTATACGATATATTATACGCATTTGCAGGGCTCGAAATTTTTATTGGACCGACCGAAACGCAGTAATAACACGTCGTATAATATATACTTCCCAGTGAGTAAGTTAGGTCCGGCGGTATATTATGTACGGGCGACGTGCCGAGCGAAAACTACCGGAATGGGGTCGGAATTCGCCGAACATAAACAATATCGTTTGACCCTGCACCCCGACCAACAGCTGCAATAAAAACCGACGAAATCGTGTTTAATATTCGCCGAACGACAATAAAACGAATAATATTACATATTACAATACGGCGGCGGGCCGTATATGATTATTATTATCATATGACCATATTATCGTGGAGGCACGCCGTTCCGATCTGTTCGTCTTCGACACTGTTGCGAAGCAGTATAGGTAATCGAAAACTTATTTACATAATATTTTTATCGCCCAACGAACACATCTTATTGTGTTTACCTCCAATAACGTATAATACCATATAAATGTACGAACGCGAAGTAAACGGAATCACGCGTTTAAACAAGTTTTATAAATTATTTATAATACACTACGTTAGGTACATAAAATATATATTATCACCGAAAGGTAAACGATGACAATAAGACGACGACTGACGGCGTTTATAATTTTTACTCGACGTGCCCGCGCCACGTTTTTGCGAATTAAATTATTTCAATAAGTACATGGAAACGTTAAACACACAATAAAAAACTATAAACTTTTGCTTATTATTGTTGTTTATTATTTTGAAATATCGTGAACACTAAGAAATTGATATCATGGCGTGTTGTATATTATTTTATTATACCTGGCTAATTTGTATATTATTATTCAGCAAGCATGCTCACCATATTATTTTCATTTTATACTGCCAAAACGCTTCAGGCGTTTGAATCCATATGCCTACGAGTAATAACATCCTCCCCTTGGTACTTCATAAACAATAATCTTTACAAGACCTAAAAATGTCTACACTTAATCAACTAGCAAAATTATATTACTCTTATTTTATAACAACTTAAATTCTCACAGTAACCCATTAATAAAACAAGTATTTTCCAATTCACTCCCTGGTAATGTACGTAGAAGATTCAAAAGACAGTGGCCTATAGAGATCCACTAAGATAAAAAAATTATAATAATATTTAAGATGTATCCGGCCGGGTGATACTGCTGAGTGCCTGCCCATAAATGTTAATCTCCTGTCACTGGCCATTATAAGCTATCAAATTTGATTATTGTACTAATAATTGTATAGATTGTAAATTATTTTAAATAAACGAAAAAAAAATTTGTAACGAATTAAGAAAATTCAAAAAAGTTAGGTTTTTATTGCAATTATTTTTATGTATCGATCGATTCAAAAATAAAAATAAACTATACTTCAACAATAAATCTAAAATTAATAATTGTAGATAATAACCAATAATAATTACTAATAACTTATTAATAATAAGTAATAACTTTATTTAGTGTTCTTAGGTCAGCTTCACAGCCATGTGAACGAAAACAGCAGGGGTCTCGTAGTAGGTACGTAAAGTTATTATAAAAATCATATTTTAAATCGAAAAAAAAAATAATCTTGTTTTAAATCACAATAAACGGGTAGTGTTAACAATACAACAATTATAAAATCAATACATTATTTTAAATTTAAAGCAGAAAAAAAAATATCAATAAGTAAAATTAAAATCAAAATCAAAAATTTCTATTTAGATTTCAAGCCCTGAAGTCTTATACATATTTAAGTATGGATTCAGGATTGCCTTTTGATGTACAATATTAATTTGAATAACAAACAATAATTTATTTTTTTTTTAAATTAGTTAGTTAGGTCATTGCTTTTTATAATCGTATTACTCCGTAGTCAACTACGACAGGGAATTTTTTTTAATTGTTTGTCTTTCCTTAAATGCTGACTGATTATATCGATATTCGACATTAATTAATATTTGTGTTGTTCGTAAAATCGTAATATGCTCAAACAAGTAACAGTCAAACCGTCTATGAACATTCGTATAAATAATATTATAATATTATAATAATCATGTAATCGCGTCGCCGTACGCCGTACAACGAATGTGGTCTCGATTACGTTTCGTTATAATAATAATAACAATAATGGGCGTAATAATATTATTGTGTGGTATGCATGTGACGGGCGCGGCTACAGTGCGGTTACATGTCATACGAATGTCAGAGGATATACGCCGACTGTAAAATATAGACAAATAGTGTAAATATTATACATTTACATTATTATTGCTATTAAATACTGTGATGTTATATTCGACGTATTAATAATAGTAATATTATAAATGTATTATATTATATTCTTAATGTTTATAATATATTATTGTTTACCACAACCGTACAATAACGGGAAATTACGTCGTTAGTCGTTTAGAATTCGACTTAGAGGCGAACAGTGGACACTTAATAAACTAATAACATTACAATATATACATGTATATATATAATCACTTTATAATAATAGTATTAGTTATTCTTATTATGCAATGTAGACGCCGCTTGATAAAATTGAATAAATACGTTTCTTAAGTGTTAGAGGAAAATATTATATAATAGCATAGAATAATAATTATTAAAGCCCGCTTTATATAATAGTTGCAATTGGAAACAATTCCAACTGTAGATGTATCTACTATCTACCTATACTTTCGGAAAAGATCGCATTATGTCGATTTTCCACTGCAGTTTTTTTCACCACTTTAACCACCGCCTTTGACCTAAATACTCGTATAGCATAGCTGATCAATAGGTAGCGGATATTAACTAGGAACTTTAATATTCTTTTGGGCTATAAAGATAACTGAGTTCAATATATATATTATAGTAAATACTACATATATACGTTTTGAAAGTTAATGGATTCATAGCTAAAGATATTTAATGCATGTTAAATATATTTGTACATAATTGTATTTATATTATAATAGTTCTATGTTTTAAGGATACTAAAGGTATTTAAAGGTATTTTTTTAACCTAATTTATAATATTTCAACAATCAATTGCAGTTATGGCATATTTTGAATTTGTTAATGACATGTGAACATCTATTTTATATATAGATTATTTTATGTGTATTAAAACTTCTATCACAACTCGTGAGTTATTTTAATTATGACCTTGCTGATTTTATTTATTAGTTATATTATTTTCACTTCCCAATAATGTACATAGAAAACTCAAAAGACAGTGGCCTAGAGACCTATTAAAATAAAATAAATTATAATGGTATTTAAAATGTACTCGGCCGGGTGGTACTCTTGATGAGTACCTATCCATAAATGTTAATCTCCTGTCACTAACCATTATAAGATATCAAATTTGCTTTTTATACTAATTGTTGTATAGATTGTAAATTATTTTAAATAAATGAAAAAAAAGCTATATTATTGTGTCTCAAAATAATGTGGCTCCTGGGCAAAAGAAAATTAGCATAGTTTGTTCTAGAGTAGGTATATGACACATAACAATGAAATAAATAATAAATATAATTAAAAAATATTTTATTTTTATTTTTTATTAGAAATGTTATAAATTAAGAACAATAATTTATCGAAATTATTCGAAATAGAATAGTATATTTTTAATCGCCTTTTTAGTGGTATACAAAAGGCATACAAAATACAAATCCACTCTCTAAAAGAAGCAAAAATGTGTCATATAAGGACCCTTATCTGTAAACGTATACAATAAATCATATTCATCGATTGTTGGATATTATACATAGTGATGTGACGTATAATCTATAATGTGGTGATTCACCAAGCAGGCTCACTCCTTCCTTTTATTATCAAATAATAAGTTAACTTGTAAGCCACGTTTTCAAATATTTAGATTTTTTGTATAATCAAACAAAGAAAATTTGAAAATCAAACGAATAGGATTTGATATATTAAACTTTATATTTATAAGATAAGAATAGAATAATAATAGTTGTTTAAACATAGCATATAAAAATAAATATAATATTTTAGACTTTAGTCTAGTAGCCAGTAGATACTTATAATTATACCGAGAGGTTTTATATATTGCAAAATGTTAATAGAGATTAAATTATTAGAATCTATTATATCATTCATATGCATGGTTATTTATATTCATTGCTATCCTTAGTAGGTCATTTTTTTTATATTTCTAATACATAGACTATAAATAGCACTTTATTACAGTTTAATTGAATTAAACGATAAAGAAATATAAATAATTAAGCATATTATTTTAATATTATTATACGGAATAATTAAAGGTTATTCCCAATTAATATTATATAGTAAATAGTAATAGAAAATAGTTATTAAATAATAATAATGAATCATAATAAATCATAAAATTGTTGTAGATTAAACGTTACAAAGTTATACATTATGCATTCATTACAATAAAGAACTATAAATTATTAATAATTTTAAAATAAATAAAAGATAAATATGATTGAATGTAAACATTTATTTAAAACGGATGTCAATAATTAATGGATAAATGATGCATTTTGGTTGATTTAATTCGATTATTAATATGGAGATTTTATTCTATAATACAGTTGTTGGGTGGTTAGCTGCGATGTTGGGGTTTCTTTACTTATGATTGGAATTACAGAAGTTCTTAGATCGTGCGAGGTTAAGTGATTTAGGAATGAAAGTAAGACGTATTCCTGTTTTTTTTTTTAATGTCGCAGTGAGCTTTTTGTAAACTGGATAGTGGATATCGTTTGTAGAATATTGAATAAGCCTCAGCACAATGTGTGCATTTAACAGGGAGATTTTAATCTTTTTGGGTATGGGTAAGGTATTTCTCTGAAGCCGAATTTGACACAATGAGATCTGTGAGAACAATAATGACTTCGTGAAACCATGAGTCTGGTAGTTGTGACATTGAAGAGAAACACAAATAGTTTTACATGGTTTATCCATCGAAACGGAAGAATTGCAATAACATAGAGATATTAATAATATTGGAATTTATTGTTATTTTGATGCTATTGAAGTATACATAAAAAATAATTACAACGACAAAAATTTTTTTTTTTTTTGATAATTCCAACATACAAACCGTATATATTGTACATTTGTAAGGCATGATACATTTCGATATCGATGGTTCAAATTATATGAAACGGCATGTATGGAGCGCGAACAACTTACGTATTCATAAACCAGGACAGTTACAATATAATATAATAACTCAAAATCTACCCGTTAAAATTTCGATCTGTACTATAATACAAAATTGTATTGATATTATAAAATTACCAATTTATCGTAAAAAGAAAAGATATGTTTTATCATTGAACATGACGTTTCTTAAACGGTATACCTACATAATAAGTGGCATTTTAAAATACGGTCTATGGGTATATTTTAGAATTAAAAACTCAGAATTTGAATAAATGTATTATTAAATAATAAAGATTGAAGGTTGAGCACTCTTGATAAATCGCCCAGAATAATAATGTGTAATGTACATAAATATAGGCTATCGTGAAATCTCTATGGACGCAGAAATGTGGACGGGGGGAAATGTTATCTACAATATCATAAAATAATATTATATATATAGGTATTAGGTATAATATACATAATAATAAATAGGCATTTTATAAACAACACTAATCAACAGTAGAAAAACGGAAGCGTGCGACTTTGAACGTTTCGTTTCCACATTTGGTCTGGAAAAATTCAGTCACGGCCACTGCTAGTATATATATACCAGCCATATGTGTGTATATATATTAAAATAGCTGTCGTTCTTGTGTGAGTGTATAGTATATAAACAGAAGTGGTTGTTGTTAGTAGCGGCGACTCGTATACGAATATATATATATATATATACACACTTGTATAGGTGTGTTCGCATTTCCGAAACGAAGCACGTACGACTAATAAAACTATAGAACCGCGAAGGCGGCGTTGGCCCGGGAGCCCGCGTAAAAGTATACATACGTACCTACATATATCGCAGTCACTGCTGTACTTATATTATATTATATTATGGGTTTACCTATACAGCTCTGCTGTTTTCATCTCCTTCCCGTCCGCAGCGGCACCCTAAAGTGAAATTGTCTAACATCATTTATAAGGGTTTGAGCAAGTGCGTGCCGTGCGTACTTACGGCGCGTGTGTATGTACAGCGCGATCATATGCGTTTGGCCGCGGTGTATACACATAATATATCACAATACTATATTATTATTATTATTATGTGTGTACAGCCGTCGACGCGAGGCGAGTCTCATCCTGAGTCTAAGTCCTGTTGTTAATGGCCGTGTGACTCGTCTTTTATATTATATATATACACACACGTGGCGTACAATGCACCAAGCGACACCGAACGCGTAGTCATATTGTCCCGCTAAACCAATATTCGCAACGGATATACGTATTATTATCATAATAATATATGTTATAAAAATGCGCGAGTAAATGTTATAATATGATAATAAATGACTTATATAATAGTATGAAAAGTCATGCAGATCTATGTTCACTTGTACAAGCGCTGGTATAAATAATAACATACAATTATGACACATACATTGAACTTGTTTCAAAAGTCAAAACGACTTCTAAAAAATTAATATAATATGCAGATGTAATTAAATAAGAATAGTATGGTCAAGCCCGGATTAAGATAATTTGGGCCTGGGGCCAAACAATTTTAGGGGCCCATAACCATAATCAAAATATAGGTGACCCACAAATAAAAATATTTCAGATAAAAAAAAAATTATATTTATAAATTTATTTCTTACTTTTTTAAATACAAAAATAAAAATTTTATTTGTATAAATAATTGTACATATTTCTTTTGATATACGAAATATACTACTATTATTATATTCTAATATTTCTGATTTAATAAAAAAAAAAAAAACGTACTATTTGCCAAGGGCCCACTATTGTTTGACATCCGTTTTGGACCTGGGGCCATGGCCTCTCCTGCCCCCCACTTAATCCGGGCTTGAATATGGTATAGAGACCATGATATAGTTAGCATTTGAGCGATACGTGTTATAATATAGCTACTGTTTAGCTTACGATTTTGGCTAAAAATATGTACATTAAAGATAATAACTACCTACCTGAAATACACATTTTATTTTAGTATAATTGTTCTATTCGTACACGAATTTAGCTTCATAAACATTTATTATTTTTAAAATTGTTTACAATTAAGTAAATTGATTAATTTCATATCAGTTATGAGCAATATGTGTGAATTAATTTATATTTTAATAATATTGGCTATCGTTAAAGATATTATTTATTAAGGAAATATGTTAACTGAGTAATTTCTAATAGATTATAGCCTGCAGGTGACCGAATCCAGATTATATAACTATTTGGGATGTACAAGATCCAAAGTACACAAAACACAGACGAATTCTAGAGAAAGTGCTTTGTGCGTCACTTTAATAAACACGAGTCTATTTATAGTTCCGTATTATTTACACTGTTTAACAAACTTGTAGTTCACATGCACGTTACAGTGGCAAACAATTTTTTTGTTCTCCATAGGTATACTCGTATAATTTTGTAAGGGACATCACTATGGCCTATACCTAATATACATGATATACTGAAAGTCTATAAAAGTTATAACGTAATAATTGTATGCGGTTATAGATATTATTTATAATGATAAAAAAATGTATTCACAATTCGATATCTGCAATTTTTTTAATTAAATAACTAATAGTTTAAATATTATTATTAATATTGATTATTTTAATTATCTACTAAAATCTGTCAATGTTTTAAAGTTATTAATACCAACTAAAATTGTACCTATATATAAATGTTTTTATTATTGTGATTCAATAATAATGATGACCATTTTAAATACTCATGTATAGATATAAAGACAAATATGATAATATACAAATTACAAATACTCGGATGTTAAAATGTTTCACAAAATAAAAAAAATTAGTGCATTAAACTTGGAAATCAAGAGGGAAGCATTCATCGGCTATATTTGAGAATTTCTTTTTAGATGAAAAAAAATTAAATCAATGGACACATAGTTCTACGTAAATAATTACATTATTTTACACATTTTCCATTACTGTAGGCGATAAAGATAATAAAATTCTAAAATCTAGATTGTGTTTGCGTTATCATTTAGGACGTCGGTGATGATACCATACTTTAATTATACACGTTACTTTGGTAACTAATATTCTTTTCGATCACACACTTACGTGGTCATTAGTTGAGTACGTGGTATGTCCCATCATATAAGTACATATTATCTCTGCTGTAAACGCATCATTTTCCAGTCAAAGGCCATGCTAGACAGTGCGCTCCCCCAACTACACCAGTCTGATCATTGTATATCGTCGTTATCGTCGGCAAACACGCGCATACGATATTGTAACGAAATGTAATAGTACCAGGACGAGAACATAATATTTGGTTTTCTCGACCGATTTATGTACACAATATATTGATGAAGGTACGTGTTATTATCGTTTATCATTATGATTAATTTCAATTTCGTATCGTCACCAGCCATTGCAGCTATATGTAGTTGTTTAGCCACCCTCCACGGCAAGCTCACGTCTAAAATTTAAACATTTAAACATTTTCTATTCGAATTTTTTTTTTTTAATTATTTGTACAATATTGTTTTTTGTTCACGTGTTATTATACCCAAACATAATATTATGTGCTATGGGTGTATGTAACCGTTTTCTGCCGAAAAAATTAATTTATTATTTATATTTTTTAAAAATTCCAGAATCTAAATCCATCAACATTTTAATGATTATACGATATACGCACTTCACCTTACCTCGACTTGTATATGTATATATATAATCCATATCTTATCAATACAATTTGTTTAGTGTCGAAATAATAGATTAAGTCATAAAATAAAATATTATAAAAAATTTAAAAAGTATAACTATTGTTAATTACAAGTTTTATTATGTTTATAAGAAAATAAAACTTTTTTTCGTGGCACCTCCACCGCGAAATGTCTTTTTGAAAAATATTGGTACCTACGCAAGGATAAATTAGTATAGTATGCCAAAGGCTACGTGGTACTTCAATATTTCCAAGCATAATGTAAAAAATGCAATCAACACAGTTAAATAATTAATTCGAAAATCAATAAGTAATTTTTCGAAAATATTGCGTTGTATCTAAATTACTGCAGCTTACGACAATGTTTCCGGTATTACGCACGATAACTAATTCCGGCAGCGATAAGATAATAACTCAGGAAACAAAGAGTTAATTAGTTTTTTTTCCGTAAAAATCGGAATATATAACCTTCGGCGGAAAATGGAACCCCATCTATGTTATCTATCAAGAATGGGTACAACGTATAATCGTTGATTTTATTTGCCAATTGTATATAATAAACAATATCCATAGAACCAATTTATATACTATACATTATATAAGATATATAACACCCGACTTCGTTGGGAAAAAAATGAACGGACATAAAACACGGCACTATATAAGTGTATCTCAGTTTTAGTATACCTCATTTTACGGACAAATCCAACGGATCTCCGATGTATTTCGCTGTGTGAACTTATTCGACTAAGATATCCCCCTGTGACGTATTGGATAAAGCACTTGTTAAATATTTGAACGTATAGTTCAAACTACTGTCTAAACTTTTCTGATATCAGTGGAATCTTTAAGAACAATCTCTGAAACTTTTATCAAAATTGGTCGATTAGTTTTTGAGTCAATAAGCTACGAACATAATATAATGACACTGGTTTTTGTTGTACATTCATACAACAAACAATAAATTAAATATTATTTTCTATTATTTAAAAAAAATCTCAGAACAGCGCATATGGGGTGGGTTTAGCCAACCTAGTCTAAACCAATTTTTTAAAGTTTTAAAATTTAATTTTCATGGACAGATGGCGCTATTGATGTATTCCTATTTTATCCCTCGATATTCCGTGGATAGGAATTTGGTTCGTATGTTAAACTATGCTTAGAACTTGCTACCTCTACTCGGTATATAGTTTCTAAAATTATCCATTACTAAAAAGTTGTTATTTATATAGATATTCTTTATCAATTAATCAATATAATTTTCTCCGAAAAAGTTTATTCTTATACATTACATTACACCCCATGACGCGTACCAACATGTAGGTACTATTTTAATCGTTGGTGTGTATTATTCTTTACAGATATTTGAACAATTATTTTTTGCAAAATATTAAGCGCGTAAATCATATTAATACTTTGCATTTACGTATTTGAGCAAATAGAGAATAAGTGACATAATTTATCACGCTATGATCGAAATTGATAATCATAAAAATAATAATAATATGTCGTATCTTCTGTCCCATCCGTTTTGAATCGTCTTAACGTACGTTTAATTTAGAATCGACTTTATTGGCACTAAAATTAAATAAAGTGGAACTATATTATCATTTATCGGATACCTATACTAATTATTAAATACAATAAAATTATAATTTATTTTGTATAAAATGTTACTAAGAACGACAATATTTTTTTTATTATTACATTATGCAATGCTATTTCAATGAAATGTGTAAAAAATGTATTGAACGATAAAATTGCAATATATACTATACACAAATATGTGAGATGGAAAAATAAGATAAGAGGAGGAGGATAAAATAAGTCGGAGTATGTAATATGGGTACACACTATAAGGACACAAACGAAGTAAACAATTTATTATTAATTTTTCTTGATTTTTAATCCTCTTAATAAAAAAAAAACCTCACTATACCGATATGTAAGTACGTTCTTCGAATAAATTTCTATTAGAGTATGAAATAATTAATTAAAAAATGCACACACTATAACGATTTAGTTGACACCAAGTAAGACCCGTTTTCACGCGTAGTTTAGACAAACAGTGAAAAAAATAGAATTGTATAAGTTATAATTTATAACTTATAACAATGCATACAATGTAATAAAATAATGTAAATATTGCAATTTATTATAATATATATTATTATCATCGCGTGCCGTACCTTTGAACGGTTTTTGAGAATAATCTACGTATAATCTAGTGAATGGAAGTATGCTCGTGCAGGAAGAATACGTGTGAATCGTGAGAGGTGTAAGTTAAACATTTAAATTAGGAAATTGAAGAAATTTATCAACAACTATCTTGTAATAATTATTAATGTTCACATACATCGATATTTTTTGAAATTATTTATGATTAATTAAAAGTTAATTTATAAAATTAAAATGTATTATATTGGGATTAGGTCTGTAAAGATTATTTAAGATTAAAATTAATTTGACATCACTAGAACCGTGTTATAATGTATTGGATTCATTTTGTTTGGTAGTGGAATAGATTTTAAAAAATTAACGTGTACCTGTAATATATAGGGGCATAATGAAAAGTGCAAACGAGATGAGTTTATATATAAATACTATTTTTTTTTGTCGAGCGCATCTCTTGCATTCTAATTAATTGAAATATATTTTCATTTTTTTTTCACAAACTATTAAAACCAGTCGTTTATAACTCTAATACCGCCGTCCGCCATCCACTGACGCGTTTGTGCGTCGTACCATAGCGTTAACGATGGCTTACTTCTACGGTGATCGTAAAGCTTAATAAAAACATTTTATCAAGTAGGTAATACGCAGTAGCAGTATCGGATGTATATTATAATATTAAATGTATATAAATATTATTATTATACACTAATGGTATATGTTTATTTGTATAATTCATATATAGTTTATAAGGAGACTAATTCAGTAAATTCACGGAGAACCAAACCAGAAAAAAATAAGAAAATATGTTTTCAGTGATGAAAAAAAAATAACATGTATGTACATACATACTATATACGATTTAAAATGGTTTACGGCAAAACCATTACCATAGTCGATGTGCATTAATTTAGGTACTTATAATTTACTATATTTTTAAGTTACTATTTATCACACAAATACCCGATGGCAATATGATGTTTTCTTTTTATACCTAGTTATTACCATAATGTTAATATAATTATATAATTATCGATAAGCTATTTGTACGCATCGATTATAAAGGGAATTAATGAATTTAGAGAAAATAAATTTTTTTTATACTTAAAAGGTGTATATCGACTCCACCGGCTGCTATTTATATTACAATCTCCCTATACTAATTATTGGTTTTATTAATTTTTAGACTAAATTAATAAAAAGTTATGTATTAACTTCATATTTATTATGTGAATATAACATATTTATTTAAATGCCTATACATGATTTGATTTATATTTATTGTGATATGTAGGTACGTTATATTATAATATACTTTTATAATAAAATTAATGTAATTTATTGAATAAAACATTACATTTACATTATAATAATTTCCATTTATTTTATTTTCCTAGAATATTCATTGTAATAGTAAAGCTTCAATTAGCTTGGTTAGAGCATTTCTTATGGGCATCATCATTATTTCCAATGAATTTAATAAAATGTCTGGCATCGTTTAACGCAAATAATTTTTGATTCAAAACCTGATTTGTGTAGAACAATTCAATATTGGAGTTGGTGTAAACATTCTTAAGAATTTTTCAATATTGTTAAAGTGTTTACACTAATATGTACCTGTACATTGTATTAAGTTCTAACTGAAATGGTACTTTTATCGTTGCTATTTTTACTTTTAAATAAAAACTGAAATGCAATATTTGATATGTACTTCGTTATTATTTTTTAAATCGTTATTTGGTTTGAAATGTACCAAATATGGAATTTTTTTGAGTATATAAAAATTGTATCCACACATATCTGACATGAGGCTAAGTTTTCGTTAATGAATTATTTTATTTTCCCATATAAAAGACGTTTATTTCTTATGTCGATTAATTTTTTAAAATTCCATTTAAAAAATGTATAAGAAAAAAAAATGTTGTAGATGGGGCTACTGGGGCTTTTGTTACTCAAGTGTTCATATCTTTATTACTGTTTTTCTATTTACTTAAATTGATTATTGTGAAATAACACCCACAGACAGTAATTTTCTTTTAATAAAAACTAGAAAATTAGATATATTGGCAATATGGGTGGCCTAGTAAATACTCGCTACATTCCAATAATTAATGATATTTTTTTCGCTGTCGACAGTGTAAATGAGTCGGCTAGCATTAGTAGCAAAAAATGTCAATAAGTAAAAGTAGTCTTGTGCTTCCAAATATTATTAACTTTACTAATTGACGAAATTTTTAAAATGAATAATGCAAAACGTGTACAAGTTAGGATATTAAAGTATACTAAATACAATTAAAGAACAATGGCGGTGTTGTCGTTGATAACCTTGAAAAATGTATTATTGAAAAAATACAACAAAAACAATTTATTATTTATTATAATTTATTTTAGTAGATAGAATTTATAAAATATCGCAATTTGCTGCAATATCATTTATTTGTATTATTGTATTGTATCATTTATAATTATATTAATAATATGGATAGATTTTCGATTTTCTAACTATAATCTATAATTATAATAATATAATATACGCTGAATTCACCTATCAATTTTAAAATGATTAATTTTTATCAAATAATTAGAAATTGGTTTGAATATAGTTTTCTAGTTATATATTAATAAAAAAAAAAAAGTTTGCAGGATAAGGGAGGTCAACTTTGCGTATCTCCCCTGATATGTATCTAACGACTTCATAACGGTACCGTTTTTAAGTATATAGCATTATCAAAAACTTTTCTTTTTTACATGAATACAATGCGTTCTCTAGCGTACGTCCGTTAGAGCTTCGTTTAACACCTGTTATGAGCGAACGACATGTTGCACACGTCGCACAAGGAGATTTTCTTAGTCCACATTCGTTTTACAATTATTGAGGAGAGCACTTATTTTAATAACGTTCATACAGCCACAGACAACGTCACACGTATTTTCTCGAGTTTTGCTGGAGAATAAACTAATCGAAGTGTATACATAACAATATCAAGAATATCATGATTAGATACTTTGTTATAATATATCAACAAGTATTTACTTTTCGTATAATAAAGAAGTTACTAAAGATTTGATTTAGTATACACTTAATTGAATTTATTAATATTACAGGATTTTTTTAAGTATGAATTTGATATAATTTCTTAAAAACAAAACAAAGAGTCTACATGATCCTGTTCAGTATTACGCGTGGTGACTTCATAACACATAATATAGATTACAATGTATTACAATCTATGATTCCAAATTACTCTAAAATTGTTTGTTATTCTTCTAATTAATAGATTTTTAAAACTCAAGATAATTTATTTACAAAAAATAAATTGATCTTAGTTTAAAATCCGTATGATTTTTTGGAGATAATAAAAAAAATAAATAATTATGATATCGGAAATTAAATATTAAATAAAAAACTAAAATTTAATTTACCACTCGTGAACAGAATTGAATAATAGACAATAATCATTTAAAGATTATATAATTTATTCAAACCGTTTTGGTAATTTAGTTCTTTAGACTTTGGACGTTCGAAAACTTAGGTGTTATTTTTTTATGAATTGTATAATTTTTGTTTTTATATGTTTGTATATTGTTTAAAAATAATCAGAGTTTGTTTAGTCTTGAAATCTACTAAATTATATTTGCTATCTTATATATGAACAGAAAGCTGGTATATTTTACGAGTTTACTGTTACCGAATAACATAATACACTGGTTGACAATCACAACGATTAATATTTAATTATAGTATACGTTAATCACTATTCAAGGTTATTAAATAATGCGAATGAGTGTTAAAGAGTTACTCAAACGCATCTCCAATTCTAAAGGTGCAAAGTAATTACCTGTACTAGGTATGTTCCGTGAACGGATTATTAAATATGAATAGTTATACACCATGCTTAAGTTCATAAAAAAATATATTGTTATGCTTTTTGGCAATGAGCACAGACGTTGCATTAAAAAACTAAAACTCGGTACCGGATTTTTATATAATAAAAACAGGCAAACACTTTTACAACATATTTAATTAAAATTACTAAATGCATATAAATATTTAATTATATGAAAAATTTCGACATCAAATTATATTATTACAATAATTTTTTGCACCCAAACCCGTAATTCTATACAGTCTTAAACGTCCAGAAGAAACGCGTCTTATACTAATTACTGCTTTGGCACTTGTAGGTATAAAAAAATGATTATCTATTATATTATTATGAGTATAAAAGAATTTGATATTTTTTCACTGCGCAGAACAATATTGAAACATAATATGTATGTTTTATTTAAAATGTTTTTTTTAGTCGTTGTTCTAATGTAACAAATATGACAAAAAAATATCTTATATGTGGAAAATGACGGTTTATCACATAACGCAAAATCGGTTAACAAAATATTATTTGTTAATGCTTGGTTAACATTGAAACCATTTTTTGACTTTTATTTAAAATGCAGTTTATATAGGCGTGTTAAAAATTAAATAGTTAGTAAATTAGTAAATTAAAATAATAATACAAATGAAAAACTAACGAAAATTAAAAAAAAAATCCAACGAACATTTGATGTCAAACCATATTTAATAGTTATCTAAATTTTTTTTCTTAACTGAGATTTTAAAATTTAACCTAAAATTATTATGTCTCTTGACATTTTTTGTACATAAAATTATAAAATTGACACATATGAGATAATACATTAATAAAGCTCACACTATTAATTTTTTAAACCTGTAATATCTATAATAATATATATAAATATAATACATATAATAGAAACAAACAATGATTTAAATCGTATACTAAATTTATTATTTTTACGATGTACTGTTTAATAATATTGTCTTCCAAAGGTCCCTAGAATCTTAATACAGCGTTACAAAATTAAATCGAATTCTTCCTTACGCATAATGCAACTCTAGGTTAGGTTCAAAGTATTAAAATGCATAATATACAATTATAATTCACAAAATCCATTGTAAAAGTTTTAATTTCTAATATAATTATAGGTATCTATATGTATGTACAATGTACAGAATAGGTATATATTTTGAACAAGCGCCTTAATCTTGATTAAAAAAATTTAAATTATTATATTTTACATTGTACGTTAGTAACGTTTGTAAGTTTTCTTAAATGTTTTAAATAATTCATTTAAGACAAAACTTTTAATTAAACTTTTAAATAGTCATGATAATTAGTAATAATTAAATATGTAAACGTTTTTTTAACTTTTAAAACTTTTTTTCTTATTTTGGGAGTTAGTTAAATTATAATTAATATAGGTATAATATTTTTTCAATATCCTTTTATCAAAAATTCGCCCAGTATCGGAAGGCGGAAGGATTCAACTTAGAACGGTATTAGTCACATGAATACCATGAGTAGCACGTTACGTGGCACTAATTTTACGATATGCGATTTATCTATTTGTATCACCTTTGTTTTTATAAATAAAAATGTGGTAAAAATTTAGAAAAAAAATTTTCGCCCCCGGGTGGGCTCGAACCACCAACCTTTCGGTTAACAGCCGAACGCGCTAGCCAATTGCGCCACGGAGGCCCATTGATTGCGAGGTGTGTTTCGACGACTGTTCAGTAAACCGGATCGTAAATTTTTTTTGTTTTTTAATTATTTCTTAAATAACACCGCACACCGGTTTTTAATATTATTCAAAACTGCTATCTCGATTCATCGCACACCCATCTATTATCACACATTATTGATGTAGTAGGTATATCGAGAGAAAAAATATGGAGCGTAGGCAACTGACAAGTAAATATTTACGTACATTTACGTTAAATAATTCGATTTACAATAATTTATTCTAGGTAATTGATGCTACATAGGAAGCCGAAATTAGAAGTGATATTAAATTATATATAACATAACACCCTGAATGTGAGAATTAGCACTACGAACTACACTGAATAGTGTAAATCTACGAACTATCTATAGATCATACAAATATAACTTATAACTAAGTAACATTAAATTTCTAATAGACAACATCCATATAGTTAATGTTAAAATGTATATACAAAAACTTGTATATAATTATTGTTGGATTAAAAAATTTATGGAATTGTAATATAATAATAATGGCACTGTAATGATTGAAAAGTGAGAGATTTTCTGTACTTTTTGTTCACTCTTAATAGGTTTTTACTATTTATATATAAATAGTGACTAAAGTTGACGCGATTAACAAAAATACCTCATTACCTATATGTGAGAAATAAACAACTCTCACAAGTTGTTTACATTTTAGTACCTATTGTTGAACCAGTCAGCTTTCTGTAATCGGGTTTCGAACAACTGTTATTTTACGTAAGTTTTTTTTTTAATGACAACACCCACTCCAAGGTATATACTTATATCCAATATACATATTTATATTTTAAACGGATAATAAAAAAAAACAGCGAGAGTGATAAACGTTTTACGACGATGACGATTTTAATACCTATGTCATCTATGGCTATGCAATATAGTATAAAGATTATAGATGTAGTAATATTACACAATACAGAGCTGGATTTAAGCGAAGAGGATGAGTAGGGATGATTGTAGCCCAGGAAACCCACTGACTTATAAGTGTAAAAATTATAATAAAAAATAAATTAAATTATCTTTTACTTGAGATTTTAATATAAACAAATAAATAATACAAAATATATGTAATCTAAACATAATCTAAATATATATTATTATAGGCTCAAACGTAGCCCGTTAACTGTTAAATCTAAATTAAATTGAAAACAATTTTGTTAAAAAAAAATGTATTATTTCAAACTTATTATTCTTAATTATCATTATTTTTTTGAAATATTAATACTGCATATTTAAAAAAAAAATCAAAATTATAATAACTACGAAATGTTTTAAGGAAATTATTATTTATTATAGTATAATACATTTAGAGTTATAAAACATTTTATAAGACATTTTTACTTAACAGGCAAAAACGTAAGTATCTTTAAAATACTACTCATGATGATAACTACTTGATATCCCCGCTGTAATTCATCGATATTTTTTCATAAAGACAAATACTTTTATGCTTGTATGGATATATTTAATAGACCAGGTTAGATTATATTTTATTATTAATTACGCGGTTTATAAATAGTTTTGGCTAGGTGTATTGGTATATATTATACAGTATTTTTTCACGTAAAACATTTAATTATTATTTGATCAGTTTATATTTTTTACTTTACAATTAATACCTTCTAAACAACATATGATACTTTCGATTTTTTAATTAATAAAATACTATGACCTTTGTAACTCCGATACAAATATGGACCGATATCAGCAACAACGCTAAAACAGATTTGCATAACTAAACACTACAGGTAATATTTCGAATCTAAATTCAAATCATGTCTCATTGTACTTTGTCAAAACTAAGTATATTTATACTCATATTAGGTGATTATTGACATTTTTCTTTCCATAACTAACTCGATTTTGTAATTACAATAATTACATCATTATTTATAATAAGTTAATTATAGTTATCCGACTCTATTAAAATAAATAGTAATAGAACCCGTCAAACGTTAAAAAATAAAATACGAAAAGTATATACCAAAATTAAATAAATTTGTTCATTTAGAGATTATGAAACTATATTAAATAGTACCTACTGAATATTATGTTAATGATGAGTGAATTTCGATTTCAATTGTATTTGAATATGAATAAATAAATACTTAGCTTGAGTTATTATTTATATTTTTAATTTTAATTGTATTTTTTGTATATTATAAACAACATCCAGTTGTCATTAAGTTGCCATTAATTCTATTTTGTTTCAAAAAAAAAAAACTTTTACATTTTGGTGTTAATTATAAATTTTTTCATCCCGAACTTCAATAAGTTATTAATATTTAATCCATTTAATTATTATTTAATTAATAAGTCTAATTAATAATGTTGATTTAATAAATTAAGAATATTATACACAATGCTAAAAAATTACTAGCATAAAATTGTATAACGTATTATAAAATATTTCTGGAAAAATTACTAGCATAAAATTGTATAACGTATTATAAAATATTTCTGGAAAAATTAATAGTATTTATTTGTACAGTATTAAAGTATTTAAACTAGATTTAGAGACTTAGAATAAAACGTTAATATATTAGCTTTAAAATCAACATTAAAATTAAAAAATAATTTATTATAGTTTGTACCGAAAACTAATAAATCAATAAAAATTAAAAGTATACTTTAAGGTGGTACGTTGTTAAAATATAACAAAATAAATAGTAGCCTTTAAAAATATTTTTTTAAACTTTAGTTTACCTATCTATAGTGTAAAGCTTCATTTAAAATGTATATTGATAATTCAAAAAACAACAGTAGTAAACAGCAGCTATCATGTAAATAATGAAGTAATTATTAAAAGTTTTAGTTATATAATCTTCGTGCATTAAAGTATATATATATATAAGTATTAACCATGATAAATTGTTAGCAGTTATTTTTAAAAAAAAAACAGGGTTCTAATAATGTATTGACAACTAAAATTTTCTTTTAACTACTTTATTTTGTATCAAAATATGATCTATTTATTTTCATTATGTATTATATTAGTGCGTTTATTAGTTAATTAATAGTTAAACTCTTAAACTACAAATTGTACAAGAATATTTTAGTGATTTTACTGGTTAAACGGTTCGCTGGTCTGAGATAAAATAATCATATTCGCAATAATATGTATTTAATGCTTATATTACACATAGAGTCGTTTATAAAATTTCGCAATGATAATAATTTTTATTAATAATACTTCTATATCTTTTTGGTAAACTGCGCGTTAATACAATTTCATAAATCAAGCACAAATGTTTGATTTTTAACATAATAATATTAATAAACAGTATTTATCAAGTCATTAATGGGTAGCGTACTAAACTACTGAACGATTATCTGCAATATATAGGTTTT
Organism: Rhopalosiphum nymphaeae; assembly: GCA_036289425.1. Classification (NCBI taxonomy): domain Eukaryota; kingdom Metazoa; phylum Arthropoda; class Insecta; order Hemiptera; family Aphididae; genus Rhopalosiphum; species Rhopalosiphum nymphaeae. The sequence goes on along the minus strand of JAZAQC010000001.1, from coordinate 3,916,038 downwards.
GTAATTATCTCAAGTATTTGCTGTGATTTTTATGATAATAACACTTTAATTAAATGCTTTGGAGAGATTCACTTTGAAATTCGTTTATTTACTAGTCTTAAAACTGAACAACTGAACAGATAAATGTTTCATACTATTAAATTTAGAACATATACATAAGATTAATATTTTTACTGCCTAGTGCCTATCTATCATATTAAGTATAGATTCAATAACTGCAAACCAAAATATCCTTTCAAACACATTTTTCCATTTATTATTTATTTTTATTTTTTGACACAAAATGTACATTTATATTTTACATATAATACCAAAATTAATACGATAAATAACAACCTATACCTAACCTAAACAATACACCTGGAAAAAAAATGTAATAAAATTCAATTTTTTGTTTATGTGCGTGTTAATTTTTATCTTTATTTAAACCTTTACATATTATTTAAATAAATTAAATATGATTAATTATTGTTCAAAAATATAATTTATTAACATACATTATGGAATATGACACCAGTCGGCACAATAGTTTATGTAACTCATCTATTTTGTATAAAATACATACACATATTACACACGCTATATAAATATACTATATTGTGTATAATATTACGTTTTATAAATAAAATCTAACCAGCGTCGTACTTTTTATGAAATTTCAGTTTTTGTGAAGAATATCCTGGATCGTAGAATTCCTAAAAATAGGAATACCAAAAACTATTAAAAATTATAACTTTTTTCATTATTATATAAAAATTATAGATAGATAACTCTCTAAATATATGTAATTTTAATATAATTAAAATTATTACTTTGTTTATTTTAATAATTTCAAAATGATTTATAGTATTCTATTTTAGTACAGTATAGTGATTCTTATTCATAATTAGGCACAGTTGATAGTTTGCCGTGTTAGGTGTAGGTAAAAAAAAACAAATAGTACGCTGACATAATTTTCTTAAATTTTTAATAGATAATTTTAATTAGCTATACAGCCTATACGTTTAAAAATGTTGAGAATATTTTGATACTGTGTATATTGTATTCTAATTTTAAAATGCTAAGATCCACGTTGCACCCACCGTCAATGTAGCGATACTCAATGTGTTTAAGCAGGCTTTTATGAGATTACAAATTGTTTACGAATTATTTTACTTTCTAGTTTTGTTGCAAAACATAGAATAGTTGGCTGATTACAAAATCATAAGATCCGTGTATAAACACGCAAATATCAAAACATCATAGTTAATATTTTCATTATAACGATACAACAGTCATTTTTTAAAATTAATATATTTTTAACCAACAACAAATATTTAACTAATATATCAGCTGAATTTTATTTTGACACTACGCACAGAAAAAACTCAACTCACTCACCTCCCAAGTCAAAATTGTATCAACAACACACTTGTCATGCAACTCACAAGAACTTTACTAAGGTCACTAAACTCTACATCGCGTATTATATTAAAGCAGACGCCAATCACGGCTACTGTACCAATCAGGACAAATGGTAATAATGTCGGAAATTCATCAATGTGCTGTGGTTCACCAAGCCACTTAAAGAACATCGGATTTCCGCTTCCAAAACCTTCAGCTATTGATTGCGCGTCACTGCCGAAGCTTCCGTCCGGTGGCAGCGGGTCACCATCGAAACCGCCATCCGGTGGATGCGGGTCGCCACCAAAACCCCCCTCAGGTGGCTGTGGATCACCACCGAAATCTCCATCCGGTGGTTGCGGTTCGCCACCAAAACCCCCCTCAGGTGGCTGTGGATCACCACCGAAATCTCCATCCGGTGGTTGCGGTTCGCCACCAAAACCCCCCTCAGGTGGCTGTGGATCGCCACCGAAATCTCCATCCGGCGGTTGCGGGTCACCACCAAAACCCCCCTCAGGTGGCTGTGGATCGCCACCGAAACCTCCATCCGGTGGATGCGGAGCACCATCAAAACCCGCGTCAGGTGGATGCGGATCACCATCAAAACCCGCGTCTGGCTGTTGTGTGCCACCACCAAAAACCTCGTTTCGTGGTTGTGATTCACCACCGATACCTTCATCTAATTATTGTGTAATACCACCAAAACCACCGTCTGGTATATGTGGATCACCGTTGAAACCGCCATCCGGGAGCTGTGGATCACCATCGAAACCTCCATCCAATGGATGCGGATCATCATTAAAACCCCCGTCTGATAGATGTGGATCTCCACCGAAACCTCCATCCAGTGGATGTGGATCGTCACCAAAACCATCGTCTGGTGGCTGTGGATCACCACCAAAGCCTCCGTCTGGTGGATGTGGATCTCCACCGAAACCTCCATCCAGTGGATGTGGATCGTCACCAAAACCCCCGTCTGGTGGCTGTGGATCACCACCAAAGCCTCCGTCTGGTGGATGTGGATCTCCACAAAAATCAGTTTCTAGTGGTTGTGGGTCGTTACCAAAACCTCTGTCCACTGGATGTGATAAGCAAACAAAATCTCCGTCAGATAGCAAAGAGTCCCTAGCAAAGAAACTACTATTTACATGGTCTAAAAAATAAAGCGCCACACCTCAATAGGATTTTAAATTTTAATAAATAACTATTTTATAATCTAGCATTGTTCATGTTTTTTCATTATTGCAGAACACTATTCGTATTATTAATATTATTTATTATTTATAATGCAGACTAAATGTGATGACATAATTGTTGTCCAAGAAAAAAACATGATTGTAGCAAATGTTAGTATGTTTCTAAATTTTGGACGGACAGTGTACACAGAGAGGATACATCGTACTGTACATGAACGACAAAATAAAGTTTAAATATTTTTTCTTATAAAAATTTAAAATATGAGAATTTAAAGTGGAACATGGTTAGATATAAATTATTTAGTCGGAAAAATAATATATTTTACACATTGAAACAAAACATGATAATCTTTACTTATTTGAAAATATAATGAGTTAAAATTAATTTTTGTAGTTAAACATATTTAATAGTTATATTATATTTTCATAAATATTTAATGAAATTATTGTACTTAGTTGTATTGTATTATAAGTAAAATACCATTCAAATATTGTAAAGGTTGATAATGTAAAATTAATTAACATGTCGAAAAATGTTGTCACGCTAATTAATATTTATATTGGGGAAAAATTCAATATCGTATTTATTTTGCGAAATATTTATAAATTAAAAATAATGATTTTAATTTTATTTGATCAACATAAACTTTATAAAAATCCAAATTTGTTTTTCATAGTATCATGATTGCATGTACAGAAGTACATAAGTACATTATTACTAATTTAAAAGAATTAAATAAAAATAACTAAAAAAAATAGTAATTGCACTATTTATTTTCATTAATAAACAACTGTTTATCGAATTTGATCAAGAGCTAAATTATAATTTTATTCATGATTCCTTTAAAGTAGTAATAATAACGTCTAAACACGCAATAATAATATAATATTCCTAGAGTTAATTCCTACGAGACTGCCGTTGAATGTTGATGCATTGTAAATTATATACGTATATCACTAAAGTAATTAAAAACCGAATATAGTACTATTGTATGCTCAAGTCGTCAAATTTTTAAATAAATTATACTTATTATTATTACATTTCAATACTACATTCTGAACGAAATTCATCAGTTTTTTCTAACAATATAATAATTAATATAAAATAATCCGTATCTTTAAACCATATAGAATTCACCTAGCGCCTTATTTATAGTACTAATTGATATCGTTAATAAATATAAAATAAAAATAAGCAATTATTTAACTAATACCATAAATAATTTTAAATTATTCGGTTGATTAAAAACAACGACGTTGGAAATCATGGTGGATGGAAGTGGGGTAAAAAACCAAAAAAATTTGTGCCGCCCGGACAGGGACTCGAACCCTGGACCCTTAGGTTAAAAGCCTAATGCTCTACCGACTGAGCTATCCGGGCTCATGAAAGGTAATAACTTATATTACCTGTTTGAGCCAAATATTACTCGATAAATGTATTGTAAATATAAGTGAATAACCAAAGATATGAAGTCCCTATAATCTATACCATTTTAATAATATGGGAATAACTGCCCCAAACAAATTTAGGGTGGTGAGTAATAATACTTTAGAGTGTTAATATTATTTTACATTTAACTATTATTATTGAAATAAGAACAATAATATGTTGATTTTAACAATTTGATTTGATGTGATAAAATAACTTAATACCTAATACCAGTAATCACAACATCGCCAATGATCGATTCACTGACGGGCGGCATTTGACAATGCCGCGTGGCCACTTCACCCAACGGGTGACAAAAGTTAACAACAAAGGTACCTGCTACCTAGGGTGCACCCTCTACTTTTATTAAATATGGGACCCGAAGGGTCCTATAAATAATTAGATATTATTTAGAGAACATCCGAGGTGCATCCCGTAAAAAAGATATACACGAATTGCGTCCCAAAAACTTCAGGACGTGATTCATGTATTTTAACCAAGGATTCTTATACAACTAACAAAAATAAATAAATAAATAAATAATAATAATAATCAAAATGTCAATCAAAAAATTATTTATCAAATGTAATAAAAAGTAAATAAACGTTAAATCACTTAGATCTAATCAAAATCAATATAGTCCATAATATTGTAAATAAATAAATAATAATAATAGTGTTAATAACCAAAATGTTAATAAAAAAATTGTTATAAATTCAAAAATTAGGTTTATACCTATTAGATAAACTTTTTACAAAATCTAACCTTATTATTTTATTTTCATATAATTTTTTTTTTATTTGATTTTCAACAAATAAAATGTTGTTTCCTATATTGACGTATAAAAATTAGTGAGCTTCTAATTAACATTACACTATCAGTTTGAATTAGCTTTAATACATCTAAAAGTGTATAATTATTTGGATGGGAACTATTAAAAAAACTATTACATTTTTTGTGAAAAGAGACTCATACGCGTTTGTCGTTCGTTGTAAACTTGAACTCTTTTCTACCTATATTGATGAGAGGAATAGTGATTCTTCTGAAATATAGTTGTTGACTAAATAGTCAACAAAATTTATCCATTATCCAGATTACCTTATAATTAACATACCACGGAGAATCCCTGAAACCGAAATAAAATTCTACTATCCAATATATAGTGGGACGCAATTCGTGTATACGTTTTTCAACTAAGGTGCCCCGATTATTTATGCATCAAGCTGGGGTACACGTCACTTTCACCACTATAACCAATTAATACACAATCAAACAACACTTTACCGAACAATATATAACTATTATTTTGTCGCATAATAATAAGTAGAAATTTTAACAAAAATCCAAGCAAAACCTGCTTTTTATAAAATTTAAAAATATTAATTTTTAAACTAACTAATTACTTGAATATATAGTGCTATATGCATCTATATTTCATTTTATTTTTGGTTGTATAATTAATACGGAATTATATAAAAAAAAAATCACTAAAATAATTTAGAACGTAGAATTACCATAATAGCTATAATCTATAAATACCTATTCTACTATTGTATCATTTTCATTTGATGTAATTTTGTAAGAAGTGTGTTGGCTTTGTTTTACAAACGCTTAATATAGCAAATCTGTGTAAATGATTTTTACAACAGTTAATATTAAAAAAGATTTACATATTATTGAATTTGTCGAGAGTATAATTACATTACTGGGCGTAGAAATTTTATATTAAAATTAGATGTAAGCTACAGCTATCAAAATAATTCATATTTTTAAATGTGTACAACTCATTTTAAAATAATAATAGGAAAAAATTACGCTCGAGCTCAGTAATGCTAATATTCTTGTCTAGAAAATTCAATAATAATAAATTTACTCTAATATTAACTATAAAACATGAGCTGTAATAATATTGGACCCAGTACATATATTTATTATATGTTACGCATGTGTAAGACACACATAGATATAACACATTCTTAAATACAAAAAGCATTATTTTAATGATAACCTTTAAGTACCTCCAAAATATTGTTTATACTTTTAATGTATTAATTTTTGTATTTTCTCCAAAAGTAATTTAGAAGATGTCATCGCATTGATCTCTACAAGAAATTACTGATTTTATATTAAATATTTAAAGATAGGTTGATAATTTTATGCTGTCATGAATTATGAACGTTAATACGCCAATGAAACGGCTGTGACTGTGGTAGTCGTGCAGTTGCTAACGTTTTGCAAGTGACCTATTATTACTCATCCCCTCTTCTTATGTATATTATACAAGTCAATTGCTTAGTTTTCTATGCATAGCTTATGTAACGTACTTATAATATATACCTAATATCATTATATGTTAAAATATTGGTTATTCCAACATAGTCATAGGCCATTCACTAATAATAATCCACTGATAAAACCCGAACATATATATACGTATTGTTATAAGGTGAGATGGTAATAATAATATTGAATATTAATAACCTTGTTCGTCTGAACCCCTGCCAAATCATTTAAATTCTTTATTTATTATACGACGAATCATTTTGTTCGGTTGACGGGAGCGAGTACAGAGGTTCTAAACGTATACATTGGTTAGCCAGTAATCCCAACCAACCTTCAATAAATGTTTTCCTATATTTTATTTTAGCAGTTATGTAACATTTATTTGTTGTACACAAGGACCAATATTAATAACCTTATGCAATCGTTGGGAATTTCATTATATAATATATAACAATAATATAGGTTACATATCAGATCACGACCCATAGTGGATTATTTAACGTCACTTAGACAGTAGTTCACATACTGGACTACAGCTAATAATTTTCATCGGTATATTATAGAATAATATAAACGAGAACAGATTAAGGATACATTTTAAAAATACACTTATTCACAGGTCACTCTAAGTTATAGTCTATAATAGTACAACAAGTCCACATTAAAATGTTTTAATGTGAATTAATAACGTACTACAGTAGTTCTGGTGAGTGCTTTGGACTTTTGGAGAGAGGAGAGAACAGCATTTAATAAATATAACTTTGATATATTATATAAAATTCCAACGGAATGATCGATAGATAATTATCTGGTATAATATCTAACAGTATAGTTCATATACAAAATTTAGAGTTCCCAAAAAAAAAAGTTACAAAATTTTGAAGGTGAATAACAACTATCAAAATTATTATATGATATCAAGAATATTATGTACCAAATAAACAATATGAGTCAGAAGACCCTTTTATGCTTATTAACAAATATTTTTAATATGCAATTAATATTTAAATTTTAAATTATAAATTTTATAATTATTATATAATATTATAAAAATATTATTTAATAATGCCATTATAATGGTCAATCTCCCAATTTCAGACTAAAACCGGTTGCTTTGTGAAATAATTGTAGACGATTCATCTTTGACTTAAAACGATAATATGAATAAATATATTTAATATATGTGATGCTAAACATCAATAATAATAATACTAAACTTCATAAATATAATAATTATCATTGTCCTAATATAGTTCAAAACAAAATATTTATACATAAAATATTATTGATATTGATTTCGGTAATCGAAATAATAAAATTGAAATTGTACATCATAAGGTAATGAATGCCAATCATTGGCTAACAACAATGACTATTCGCGGCATAATGTTCGTTAGTGAAAAAAAAAAAAAACAAAAAAAACGAACGCCCCCGGGTGGGCTTGAACCACCAACCTTTCGGTTAACAGCCGAACGCGCTAGCCAATTGCGCCACGGAGGCTTCTATTCTTTTGCGCCGAATCCAATATTGTTAAACATCCGGTCCGGAATTCATAATTATAATAACGAAAAGGATTTAATTTCGTTACTCGTTAGAGTTATTTAGATTTCAGATTTAAAGATTATAGTTTTACAACTATATAAAACGATTGAATCCGAAATATTTCGTAAGTAGGTACACTGATACTACACCTATCGGCTTTCTGGTAGTTGAACAATTATTTTTTCACATGCTTTTAAGCAAGCTGTTCTTTGTACCGTATCGAAATGATACAAAATATTACCTACCTACTCAAATATACGGTTCTATAAACAATCAATTAATATAATTATTAATGTGAGGCAGAAATACTATAGTAAATAATAATAATATGATGGAGATGAGTTTTTGACAACGTAAAAATGATAATTTTTATTAAGCTATTTTTTAAAATGAATATCTTTTAAAAGTATGTAATAAAGGATAGTGCTTATTTTCCACTGGCTGATTATTAGGGCTACACCCACTAAAATTTTTAATTTAATATTAATATATTGAGAAATATTATACAATTTTTATGAATTTATACTTAATAGTTGAAATAACACAGTTATAACCGACCATGATCATAAAACATATTTTTATTATAATATATGTTTGCTTAGATACCTTATAGTCATAGTCGGTTATCGGGAAGACTTAGGGGGGGAGGCTTACACTGCCAAGCATTTCAATAGACCATCAAAAATCGAAGATAATATGTTATACTTGTGTATAGAAAGAGAGTGCAGGGTCACTTTACATTGGATTATAATCTCCTTAAAAATTCAACCAAATGTCCGCTTATGCTTGTATATGGGCTGGCAGCAGACTCTTTTTTAGAGCCTTGGAAAGCATAATATAAACAAAGTCCAAATCAACAATTCTTAGAAAGTAAAAAACCATATTTTTAGGTACCATCTTTGTTTATGGTTTAAGAGGCTGCATTATATGACAAGAATTATGAGATTATAACATTTCCAATAAGAGCGTATTTATAAAATAAAAATTTATTTTTAAATATATAAAACAAATATTGTATAGATAATAAGAAACAATGATAGCAGTTCCATAGCTAGAATATTTTTTTATCAGAAGGGGTGGAGACCTAATTTTTTTCCTAGTTTTCACAACGTTGATACGCACGTATCATCAATTAGGTACTTTATGAACAAAAGGTTCATTAATTGTTTACTGCACATATTTTTTTTTCTCATGAGTATGAATGTACAATTAAGTATTTTAATACTACGGCAGTGCGGTGTACATTAAATATGACAATGTATCAATATAATAATATTATTGTGAACCATAGATTAATGTACTACCTAATTAATATAAGTATTCTATAAATGTATGTTATCGACATAAAATTTTATTTTTAAATCAAATATTATCATTAATAAAAATATAAAATCATAACTTTTATAATTTATAAACATATAAAATAAACCATAGCTAATACACAAAAATAGGATAGCTAAAAATAAAGGAGATTATAATTGAACAACTAAATAAATTTAAATGATTAAAGACAAAACAAAAGTCACATTTTGAATATGAAGTTGCAAAAAATAATAAACCGTACGACGGCGTGCGGCGTTTATAGTATTCATATGATGTACATACCAAATGTTAAAAAAAAATAAAAATAAAATAAATAGTATAGCTACAACTTACATTATTTTAAATTATAACATTATGTTTTAAGAATTGTGGTATACCCACTGTATATATGTACGTATGTATGTATATTATCTGTGTATAATAGTTTTGTAATTAGATACAGTGTGTGGAGAATATTTCGTATTTATAAATAAATACTGAAAATACCGATGTAATTGAAAATTTATCATTTATTTTAACATCATACTTTATCATGATTATTTAGGATTTATAATTTATGATTATATAAATATTTTATATTTTGTGATGTAGCTTATAACTTATAAAGATTTTCTGTATGCTACAGTCGAAAAAAAAATACTTCAAGGGAGCACGTGTCCTAGTTCCCCTATCATGACTACGGCATTAAATTATACTAAATATGGTTATCATAATTATTTTTAACTTTTTAAGGCAATACTACTTGCACTTATATTTTTGAGAGGACATAATCAGCCGCATATCTTGACGTCATAGTCTGTACACGTCTAGGATTATAAATACCAATCATCTGGTAATATTCGATAAAAAAAAAAAAAAAAAAAATGTTAACATTTTATTTTCTAACAACGAATAAATTGCTTTAATAAACAATATCATAACAAATACTTAAGTATTATCATCGATTATAAATTCTATTGTAATTTATAATGCTTGTTATTATTACAATAAAATTAATATAATCTGTATCTGCATAACAATAATACATTAAATCTCATTATTAATTTTGCTCATTAGTTCCGTTTACAATTATACACTCGAAATTAAAAATATAAATATAATTTAACTTTATTTTATACAAAGATATGTGATAACAGAAGCAGAGGCGTAGTTAAGTAAATGCATAACCAATGCTGCTAAATGCTAAGTATCTAGTACTTCGGTTGTTCTGAATACCAGTAACAGATTAGTAATAATAATAATTGAATAGTTAAGAGGTATATAGCATAACAGCGTACATCCATAACATTATTAGATGCAAGCTAAAAATTGAATTTTTATACCAGAGATAAAAAAAAAAAAATACTAATTATGTGCATTTGTGGGTAGAAAGGTAAAAACTAAAAACAGCACCGCGATCGGTAAATACTTGTTGTTATTATAACGTTTTTCGACCGTCACATTGTACGGACCGGTCGACGAGACTACGAGAGTGCGCCGGCGGTGGTTCATGTCGAACCTCTCGGACGGCGACGATCGAAACGTGACCTTCGTACGAGTTGTGTCGACGGCCGGTGGTCGGCGCGGTAGCGGAGGCATTAGTTATCCCCTCTTCATAATTTCACGACCATCGCGAGGCCACTCCAGTGGTATCGACTACTAAAAACCGAACGAGTTTTGCATACGCTGTAGCTACTGCCGGTGCGCAGCGTTTATATTATTTTCATATTGTTCCTAGTGTTCCTACTACGAGTATAAGCACTATTACAGAATTATACATGTTATCGAATTTTATCCTGCCAATCTACGAACTATTACAGTCTTATAGAGTAAAATAATTTAATAGCATTTAAATCAATGGTCATTGTTGATATGGCTTCGATAAAAATAAATTTAAAAAAAATATTTGCAATATTTTTTAATATAAGTATTGAAATATAAAACCTTAGACATATTTGAAAATATCATATAGGTATTATTAAAAATCAGAAAGAACATTTATTTATTTTATATTTCATTAACAACTGTTTAAAATATTTCATAATTAAAATATGAAACATTTTTATTTATTTTTATTTTCAGTGTAAAACTATATAAGTAGTATGAAATTTTAAATTCTAAAAATACTTAAATTTGACCTAATAATTTTAAATTATATACATTTACACATAAATTGTAAATTGAAGTCAGAGAAATGTATTATGAGTCTGCAGAATATCGATTATGTGCTAGTTTATGCATTTTAATGGCAGGTCAACATTCGAAACGTTCTAATAATTACCTAATTTTTTAATATATGAATCCCTGTATGGAGGTTACCAATCCCTACACGGTCAATATCGATCTTCGTGTAGTCGTAAAATCAACTACCTATCATGAATATTCGTTTTTAACTGTTAACGCGTCCGGCGCGATATTAATACGAAATGCAAAATAATTATTATGTGTGCTAGGTACATGGTTTTTTGGTATAGAATTTTGAGAAAGTCTTGAGGTTTTAACTGTTTAAAGATAATATGAAAAATTGACTAGTAAATAAATCTACCGATATGACTATACATTTTTATTACTAAATTTATTACAGGTCCAGCGTCTCTAGTTGATATAATTTATAATTCGACTAATGTTTTTATCTTGAAAGAATCATATTATATCTTTACGACTACATATTTACAATTATATTCAAATAGTTTTTAATAACCTAATATTATATTCGTATTCAATGTTTACTGTGAATTTACAGATTAAACAATGATACGTAGTTATAAAATATAAATTGTTCATTATTAAATAATAATATGAATAATGTGTTTAATATTATTTTTAATCGCGTTTAACAATTTCATAATACCTATATTATATGAGTTATAATAAGTGCGTTATCGATTTATAATAGCACGGAATGTTTTACAGATATGAAAAATGATAATTCATTTTTACCCGAATATTATAAACTATAATATAATATTATTAACTATTTTCTAGTTGGGTATAGTGTACAAGTAAATTAGTCAATTGATTATCACAAAAATATAAAAATTTCTATCAGAACAGTTAATAACACGATGATGGTATCATGTCAAACATATTTTCTATATTTCACCTAGAGATTTAAAATAGAATCTGTCAATCGGAGTATAAACTCTTAATAATAGCAATATATGAAATAAAGAATCATAATCAGTGAAATATATTTTTACTCATACAGCTATGACCAAATAAGCCGCAATACGGTACAGTATGCCTGTATGTTCCCCCTCTCCAAGCAATGGTTACAGTGATAAACCGGTTGCTATACTATATCAATATTAATGCATATTTTGTACAGCTGCACGAGTTGTAATGCAGTATTTTTTTAAATAACATATTGATATAACACGTCATTTTCGAACACATACTAGTGTAGTTTTATATATAATTCATAGTTTTGTAATAAGTTGCGCATAAAACTATAAAACCAGCACAGTCAAGGAGAATGGATACAATTTATTTTTCGTTTGCTATTTAGAATTAATTTTCATTAATTACTTTTATTTTCGAATCTTAAAACCAGTTTTCATAATGGCATGTAAATTATAAACGTAAAAAATTCCATGACCTTACTGCTCGACGGATGCTTATCTTGTATATCATACTATTTACATGGAAAGACGACAAATTGAAGGAGCAAACAGACTGTACAACGATAATAATAATATATTTCCAGAACTATAATTTTTTTCTTTTGTTACTTAGTAGAAGAATATTTGATCAGACTATGGTTTGTATTATAATAAAACTTATATGAAATAATATTATTTTATGTTCCATATTTCCGCAAACACTTAATATTTTAACCATACTATAGTAATTTTAGTAGGAGTGTATCTAGTATTGTATACTACCAAAATATAAATCAAATTATTTTTAAATTGTGTTGTAAGTAACAATGACAAATAAAAGTACTGATAAAAAGTATTAATTTATGCTTTTCATTGTTAATACTTACGATTTATGTTTAAACATTACATAGCTAAATTTATTTATATAAATAAGAAATAATGGCATTGACAAAACTAGACATATTTAAAGTATATATATTCTTTGTCTATGTTTAGGAACTTTATTACATTTGTAATATTGACTATAGAGAAAGCAGCGTAATTTATCAATATCTTAGTTGGTATACCATACAAATCTTGTTTCGTTTGAAACACAGGACTTCATCTCTATAAATTATCCAATAAAATTCTTCAACTAAAAATGCATGTGTAGACCACTGTAATTTTTGTTTATCATCTTAGTTCTAATTTTATAGCGTTTAATATTATTTTATCTTAAAATGATTGATTACACTTTAAAGGTATATGCGACTTACACAATCGTAACATTGTCAGGGGAGGGGGTGTTTAACTATACATTATTTATCTAATTTGTACCTATACAAGTATAATAAAATAATATCACGTAAGTGGGAGGTAATTTATTACAAGATTTCTATTATTAATTATATATAATAATATAGTATATTATTTATTATTTCAATCAAAAACATAATTAAGAGTATTGTGCAAAAATTTTACTTTTAATATTTAAAACGCTATTATTTAATAATTTAACCTAACCATTTATATGAATGATATTCTAGTTCAAAAGTTAAATTAGTTCATTTTTATCAACATTTTATATTAAAAAAAAGTTATTTCATTTTTGTAGACGACAGTCTATTGGTTTTGTAACTTTTATATTAACAATAGAGTACCTATACATAATTTTAAATTCAAAGCGTTGCCCAAGCGTACAGCTAAATTGTCTAGTACTACTATATATATTATAATAAAACAATATTAATATACCCACATAAACTAGTAAAATAACAAAAATATATGTGGCTATACAACCTTTGCTTTTAGTTTTAAAACATGAAACTTTCTTTGTTGTTACATCATAAATTCATTAAACATTTCTTAGTTTTAATTAATATTTTTACAAATTGTTTGTTAAAAATAAATGACTTGGATTCGATATTTTTAATATTTTAATTACAACGTAATTTTCTTAAAAAAATATAAAAATGTTAAACTCTGAAGAGTAAAATGCGTAAAAGGAAAAAGGATTATAACGTTTTCCTCCTGCAGTATATCACCTATGCATTGTACAATAATAATTACCTAATGATTTTTGTAATTATATTAAAAATATTTAATACATTGTACTTTTGTAAGAAAATAGAGAGCAAAATCATTAGTAAACTTGTTAATTTTTAAGGGTGTTTGTCAAAAAACATTGGTTTAGTCACTCGTTGCCAATTTCTATATAATATCAAAATTCTAATTGCGGCATTGCGTCTAATTCACAAGTCATAATAATAAAACATTAACAAATAAATTACAAATTTATAAATTTTATAATAAATAATTATCTTTGTTTTTAAATTTATTTCAAAATTTAAAAACTTAAATACATTGACAATGAATTGAGCATGAAAGGTGTAAATACAAATTTTGATTGATGATTGATTTAGATATTCATGTAATAAATGTATGTGATTAGAACTGGAACCGGTGAGTTCTAAGCACTCACATTCTCAGTTAAATAGTGACTATAGTGTTAAGCCTTTTATAACGATGCATTCTATTTGTGATATCGGTGAAGTTCGTAATGTCATACTGAAGTTAAAATTCAGAATCTACATGAAATATAAAATAGTAATGTGCACTCAAAATATATGCACGTACTATCGTTATCTGCGGGTGTGTGTGACGTGCGTCAGGGCATAATGATATATTATAATATTATACTATATTATAATTTATAATACTGTTGCTTTTTGGGTATTTATAGAGGTATATAATTCATAAAAACTAATAAAAAAGATTCGATAAGCGTTTTATCTCTCTATTTTTGAATGTGACATTTAAATACATAACAAAAGGAATGGGAGACTTAACCCATAATTTGCGAACGTATTGAAATTATACAAGACTAGCTGAATTCAAAACTAAATGGTTAAACATTTCGTTTTCAACAATTTTTTCTTTAAGATTGTTAGTTTGATTTTTATTCTTTATACTCTATTATTTAAGTGCAGAAAAAAAACTAAATAAAATTAAGGATATTTCAAAAATTATTACCACGAATTACAGATAACAAAGATATAGATATTGTGTAATAATTATATAACAGTTATTATTAGTTTGTCTATAAAATAGAACTTTTTGGTTGAAAAAATGTGATTCATATAGTATTTTCTGTTTAATATTTCTACTACATATTCCTTATCTACAAAACTATAAATTCTTGAAATAAGTAGACTATATAGAATACAATATAGTGACTAAAGTATGAGCAATCTAAATAAAGTAACAAAGTATAGGTAGAATCTAACACAAATTTAACTCAAAATATAAATACAATTATTATTTCTTAAAAAGAAACACAAAATTACTAATCAATTTTTATACTAATTTGTTGTTATTTTTATTCAATTTCCGCTAGACCTTCGAAATTTAAAACTCGGTAAATTTAAGAGACGCCTATAAACAACCGGTTAATTTTACGAGCAAGCTGAGAACATAATGAATAATATTATATTATACTAGTCTGCTTCTTAAATTAAAATTCTTTGAAATATATTTTAATTCGTTTATTTTAATATTACTAAAACATTTGTACTTAATAGTTAATACTGTTACGTAAATTCAATTATATTTACCTAAATTTATTTATTATCTTGTTTAATTAAAATGTATTGTTTTTTCAGTTATTTAGCTGTACTAAAATTAAGAATATTATTAGATTAGTGTTATATTGTACTATACGTATATGCATTGTTGTATGTTTTAAATAAAAAATATGAATTTAGAATTTTTGCTTTTTATTTTTATTATAATACGTATTAGTATTATAAATGGTATTTTTGAATTCAGGGTGCCAAAATCCTAACGTTAATTAAGACATTAAAAATACAGTTCTTTACACCACTCATAACATTTCAAAACAATCCATAGAGACGTGTTATACCGGCTAATGCTCGTTCGGCATTTTCGAAATTTTTTTTTTATACATATACATTAACAATTATTATTGTTTTCTACACGTAGGCATTTATGTATACTACTACATTCTCCTTTTTTTCTCCCGCTTCAAACGCAACGTTTTTCGACAAGTGACTTTCGCCGAGATAAAGAAATTGAAATTCATTATATTCAAAACTTTGGGCGCCAGCTATTGTTCGGTGGAAAACGGCACGGTACGTTAAGTCAAAAGCTGTTTAACGAACCCATTTGGGGTCAAAATTCGCGTTCTGTTTATGCAAGCAATTTCGAGCGGTTTTCTTTTTTTCGTCGGTATTATACTATACCGCGTTGTTTATTACTTTCATGCTACTTAGTCTGCACACATAAAACGCATTTAATTTACACAAATTTATGTTTCATTATAAGTCACGGATATATTATTAATATTAATTAATGTTACGTCGTTATTACGATGATGTCCAAGTACAAGATTAGGATACATTATAATAATATTACCAAAGTACCGAATACGTGAAACTAAGATATTATTATAAATATATAGTTATACAGTTAATCCAAATAAGAATGCATTGTATGAACATTTATTTATAATACATTTTATAAGAACTGTGAGTTCCGAAAAATTAATCCTGTAGGTATAAATTTTAGTTCCATGACAAAATACTCCGGTAAAAAATATCTCAAAACCAAAATATTTCCCTGAAAACCCCGTTTAAATGTTTATTAATGTTAACTTTTATTATTAAATTTGTCATTAGAAAAATTGGTTAAGTTCTACTATTACATAGAAAATGAAGGATATTTACAAACAACTACTAGTTACTTAACTTAACTTAGTATTACAATGTTTTTATTTTATTTTTATTTTAACGATATATTTTAATATTTATGTATACATTTTTTTTATATTTATATTTGGAATATTTTTAGTGGGATATTTTAACATGCCATCATTTTATTATTATGTAGTAATAAGTAAGATACTATAATACATTAATACAATATAATGTTTCCCGAAAAAAAGGTACTGGTAACTGATATTAAAAAAGCATTGATATAGTTTTTATATTATCTACATTCTATATTCTTCTTTTTGATAATCGCAAAAAAAAATGCATGGACATTTTTAATTTAAGTTATACGTTTTAAACTTTAAAATAACATTTTGTATATTTGTGTTCTATAAAATGATAATATATTATTATCAAGATATAAATGCACATAGCTATTTAGAAAAACCCTAATTTATTTTCAGGCGGATCTCATCTATGAGATACACACGAAAATAAATATATGATTGTCATCTAAGATTAAATATGCGAGTTTAGGTAAATCTATTTGAGTGAAGTAATGCTGAGAGTTATATAGTTCAGTCCTAAATTCGAAACTATATGTATAGCTGAAATCCGCAATCAATAATAAATAAGCTTAATTGAATCTGATTATAATAATACATAATTAATAATGAGTAAAGAAAGTCTAATTGCATTAAAAAATTATAGGGTATTGGTATATATTTAATTTGTTTTTAATAATTATATTAACTGTTTAGCATTTTATATTTTAATAACTTTGTTAACTATAAATGTTTAACATTTATGAAGTGACAGTCATATGTCAGTAAAATTGAAAGGAAAATCTTTATTTTTTATTTTTACTTTAATTTAGGTATGAATCAAATTTGGATTCATAGAACTCAATTGTAATAATATAATATCCGTTATTGGTTATTGGGGATAGTAATATTAGTAATACTAATGTAGTTCCCCCCGGCTACTACAATAGCGATTAAAAACAGCGTAAAAAGATAAATCAAATCAAATCATTCTTTTTTAATTGATAATTTGTTTTTTTAATTTTATTATTTTTTGTCTATCGTCAAATAAAATATTATATCAATGTTTTGAAAATGTTATTAATAGAAATTTCCATTTTTTTAAATCGATTTTCTAATAATGTAATACTTGATATGTATATATAAATATATTTATTTATTGGTATACCTAAACAGTAAGTACATAGTATGAATTATTAGTATAATTTATCAATTGAATTGTTATTGCTTCGCTTGTGTACTGCTAAGAACTGTTAGAAGTAAATAATAACAGATTTATTATTTTGTACCCGGTATTATAATATACCTATTTATTTTAAACTTAATATCATAAAAGAAATCAAAAATTTCATTGCGTATAGCAAAATGAATGCTTTATTTTTATTATATAATGTATTTAGAAGTTTTAAGTTCCCACTCATGATGTTTTTAAATTATAACAAAATAACTAACATCATTATTTGTCTCTAAATAAGTAATGTAGTCCAAATTTTAATATAAAATGTTTATAAAAATAATTGACTTTATATAATAATTATATTTTATAGTTTCAATATTCAATAATTATGAGGAATCATGTATTAAACTTTTAAAACTTAGATATAAAAAATACATATAGTAAACAAACTTTTGCAATTTTAATGAATTTGGTTAAAATTCTGACTTCAAATGGATATAAGAACAATTAATTGTACATATTTTTAATATTTTTGTAGATATAAAAATAACTTTTTTGGGGTCTTGAAGAATATTTTTCATCAATATTTATAAAAACAAATTTCGAAAATGTCTGATGCTTATAAATAGCTCAAAAAGAGTCGAAATATTTTAAAAGTATAAACTAGATTCAATTTACTAATAGAAACCACCCTTTAATTTTTTTAAATAAAAGTATTTTATCGACTACGTATTGTGCGCACACAATACACAAAATAAAACACATTGTAAAATCAATACATTTATCTGTTCATGGATATTTTTTTAGTGTTTCAATTTTTTTCGAAAACTGCTATTTAATTTAATTGTATATTGAAGACTGATGACTGAGAATAATAAAGTTGATTGCACACTAGGCGATTCGAACGCGCGCGTCGGCATTTCAAGATCGTTCTGCGCCGCTTTCACACTGAACAATCTACATATTGTGTGAGTTTTTCAGAAATAAAAAGTATAAAAAGTGCACCAAAAATTATATGAACTATTTTTATTTTGTTCATTTATTGTATACTAGAATAATGCTGCTAATACTATGCATTGTGGATGAATGGTGTTCAATTTCTATTCCCTTTTTGTGTTATGCACAATTTTGTTAAATGTACAGATGGTAAAAGATGCTTAAACTTGTGACACTCGTGAACAAATTTTAGTAAGCAACTCACATTAACGGTAAAAAAGCGATAGACTATATTTTTTCAATTATTGAATCAGCTCATAAGTTAATTTAACAAAAAAATAATTATAATGATACATTAATCATATTATTATATGAAAACGTGCCTCTCAAAAATGTTTGATAGGTTTCCATGTATTTAGAAAATGTACACATGAGTATTTTATATTAGAATACATAACCATAATTTATAATTTTTTTTTCTACGCGTTTAATTGCCGTTTATATTATCAACAAATATGGATCTATACGTTAAAGCAAAAAATTAAAATAAATATATTTTGTATATTATATGCATTAACTATATATATTTCAATATTTATATTATGTATTTTACAGTATTGCGAATAAAAGAGCAAATGTATAATAATATTTCGTCATTTTGTGAAATATAATAGCAAAACTAATATACACAAAAGTTTAAAATTCTTTGATTTTTATATTGTTCATTATGTTTTCAACAGGATTAGCATGTTTTTTGATTTTTTATTATGCTTGAACTGTATTGAAATCGAATCGTTTTTTTATACGTTCAGACGTCTTTAAAATATTTTACAGTTCAGATTCGTTTAATCTATCGAGTCGAGTGAAATTGAATAGGTATTTATTTTACAAAACTTTACATAAATAAACACAAATGTGTATTGACGTATATTTACCATTACTAAGTGATTATATATAGTTATTTATAGAATTTCGTCATTCACGAATATATTTAGTAAAATATTATATCTAGTTAATATACATGAAAGTATATTATATTATTATATGATACGTAACATTTTAATAAAATTAATAATGGACGAACTATGTCTACGTTTTGTTTTAAAACGGTAATGGAATTTTAAGACTAAAAATGTACTAATTTTTGTAATTCATTTATTTTTATTTTTAATCAGCATATCACAGCGTCATTCGTTTTAAGTACAGACATTTTATATGAGTATTATTATTTACAATACCTGAAACTATTGTGTAAAAACAATAATTTTATTTATACATTATTAGACGTTGAAAATAATTGTAATTTTATACAAAAAGTCTGGACTTAATAAAACTGCAAGTATTACGAAAGTCTCGACTCTAGTTGTACAGGCTAAAAAAAACTTTAAAATTAATTTTTATACTTAATACCACATGGATACTTGATATTCCGATCGAAACTCATATAAAATTGTGGTGTCCACTAAAGCTTTTTGGAGGTTAGGAAAATTAATGAGAAATTCATAAAACTATACAGACTCAGTTTCTAATGCGCGGTTACTCAAACTATTTGGAAAAGTTCTATTGTAAATAAATAATTAACGGTGTATAAAGATAAATATGATTGAGGTTATACATTTAAAAGTCTTTGACTCATTATTAATTAGGAGTCTTGATTTTATTTTAAATATTATACTTAAATAATTTAATATCATTATTCATTACAAATTACAAACATTATTAATAAAAATAATTATATTTTTTAAACGTAACCGTTATTTTTATTAAGTTTTTACTTTTTTTAAACGACAATATACATTTTTAATTTAATATTCTTAAGCAAAACACTTTTTATAATATATCGACACATATAAATCGAAATTCGAATAAGTAGTTGAATAATTATAGGTAATTATTTAAAGTTAAAATTAGCAGAATAGTAGCTAATATTATTCCCAAATAATATAACTATTGTGATTTACACTAAGTGTCAACGTGTATGGGAATATTTATCAGTTTTCAATTAACTTTGATTTTTTTTTAAAGTTATAGTTTTATTTCATATTCACTTCCTACTTAACCTAACATACACCATACATATTTTATTCTTATATAATGTCGTTTAATAGAATGATCATCTCTGCATATTATTTTGATATAATTAAACCGATTAAACCTAATACTGATCAAACCGTTATCTAACCAATTCCACAATATATAATTAAAAATTGTATACTGAATACACAATAATCAACAAAATGTAAAAAAAAGAGAAATTTATGCAAAATAAAACATGACATAATAATTAATCATAGTTGATTTAACAATATTTAATTTAATTTTAATATTTTAAGTTATTTAATTATGAATAAAATTATAATAGTCAAATAAAAATGCTCTGTATACAAATACGATTTTTTTTATTTATAATTTTTAGAATTGTTAAAATTACAATTTAAATCGTTTTTCACTTATAATTTATCTAATAGCTCGTAAAAATATATGCCTAACATAACAGCTATTTAAAAGTAGTTTATAAATTCTCGTTCATCTTTAGATACTTTTTTTCGAGTATTTATACATTATTTATACGGAAATTTTTGTCAAGTAACGTTATCGTAAATTAGCCTATTCCTAGATTCACTTATTACACTTGTTAGAAATATATGCGACGGGAATGTATTACAGTTAAACTATTTCAACCATGTATAAATATATGATACAGGTAGGTAGACTATTTAATTTGGCAGACACCAAACATTTATATCTTGTCTAAGATACTAAAATTTTAAGCTAGACATGTATAACAATTCATAAGCAAATTTCCGCAAATTAAAACTGGTTCAAAGTGAATAGGATACATATTCTACGTTTAGAGTAAAATTATACAAATAATATGTAACATGTAAGTACCAATATTAAGATTTTTAATAATATTTTAAACTATCTATATAATATAATATACAATGTATATTTAAAGAATTAAACAGATATTAAAATATATTATAAACGAACTAATGTTGATATCTTATTTAACTTTTTTTATTTTCCATTCATATTTTTGTTATTTTATTCAACACTCTTGACTGGACAATTAATAGCCTTTCTGTGTGGTCGTAAAATGGATGAAATTGTATAATTATTAAACTACCCTTAACAAAAAACTGGAGTTCTTGGTTTTTGTGATTTTAAAGATTATTCTATATTGTTATGAACATTATGGTAATTCACTATAACTGTACGTTTAAATCCACACCTGATGATCATACAGACTTATAAAAAATATTTTACTTTTCAGCTTCATTAAACGAGTTATGTAAATTATTTCATACGGTTTTAATTATATTACATTATGGGTGATGGGAGGGTAATTTTAATTATTCACCATTGGCACAATGGTGCATGCTATGTATATATCTAATATAAATCACGTATTTAGTGTAGTTGAACAATTTTTTTTTCCATCACGCAGCATGGCCATTTAGTCGTGTTTTAATTATATTAATATAATTTAAGGACACTGGTTTAGATCCATCAAGTTTACCCACGGTATAAACTGTTGAAATACATTATGCAAATCGACATTCATTAGCAGGCGACAACAATGGAAACACTATTGGATGCGTTTTCGTATATTTTATTATATTCTGCAGTATATAATAGCCGTACATATAGGTATCCTCAATAATGAAACGAATAATAGGTCGATCACTGCGAGCTGCGCGATTCATTGGCTTATAATATATATATATATATAAGAACCAAGTTTTCGAGTGAACGTATTATTATTATTTGAGCTGTTGTATGCCTAATGAATGCCGTCACAAAAGCTATGTATATAAAATAAACTATTATATAACTTATTATGTACACAATTTTTATAACGTTTGGAATCGTGGGAAAAATTTCACGAAAAAAAAACAATAAAAAAATTCACTAAGGAAAAACTCAAAAAACTCCATCGGGAAAAATTTAAAAATTACAACATTTACCTATTATAATTGTAATTCTCGCTTTTTATCATCCTTCACTCTATAAATTATAAGAGCTTTAAATTTCTTTAGTGTACTTATTTGTTTTTTTTTTGTTGTTCAAGTTTAATCCTATGAATTATAATATTTTAGATACAAGGGGAATGGATGTACAATATATCTTTTAATAAATTCCATTTTTAGTACCCAACTATTGATAAACATTTTGAATGGTTTGAGAAAACTGCATTTTATTTTAATTATATTCCTGTGTAATTACCAATATAAATTAAGTAAACTATACTTTAATTAAACTAGTCAAAATGTCAAAATATTTATCAATAGTTGAATAATAAAAATGTAATTTATTAAAAGGTGTGTTATACCTATATTAATTCAATTAGGTATTTCAGTACTTAAAAATATGTAGTGCTTCATTGCTCTACAGAAAATCCGGAGTTCAAAATTGATTTTATGTTTTTTATACATTTTTTGTAAATATTATGGAAATTATTATAACATCAAATAATGGTTGTGATAAGTTATGTTACAACGGTTATATGTATACATTTTAAATTAAATAAGCATGTTTAAAATTATAGAATTAACGAAGAATAGAACATTACGCCAAATTATTAGGTGTTCAAATATCTGTAAAAAGTTTCTGAAATTCGACTTCACGAGAGGTTCAAAATGTTTCGGAGTGTTTGACGCAATAAGTATATACCTGCAACGGTGAATACAGATTTAATAGAAATCAATCGAAATTATAATATACCGGATATTCTCCCTTTAACAGTACGAATAAAATAGTAGATGATTGCAATACGTGTAATAAGAGAATAATAATGACGATATAAAATATTATGCTATCGCAAGTCCACCGTCCACGCGTATAATAATATTAAAATGGCAAAGGTTTGCGTGTATATGTGATAGACACAAACCGTCAAAACAACAACAACAACAACAACAACAACAACAATAATAATAATAATATGTAACACGTTATAATACGCTCTATATTGTGTGCATACTATAATATTGTAAAGTGTCGGTCGCGCAAACGAGTCCCCGTCGCGCCGCTTGTATAATATTATACCGTGTTCGCAACCGTACGTGTAGTGTTATAATATACATAATAATATACGGTTTTCACAATAATATAAAATATATATTATATATATAAACATATATATATATGTGTGTGTGTGTGTGTGTGTATAAATATCGTATTAAAATTTACACGCCACACCGCATATTAGTATGTACACACGCTTGTGTACATACACATATTATATTGTATGTATTACCTATATATTATTTTATGTGTATACACATTGCGCCGTACAATAAAAGGTCGGTCGAAATGAAAACAAATGCGTGCTAGTGTACGGTGGCGGACCGATGTTAATATGAAGATATTATTATGACGTGCACGCGTGCGTGTGTGCCGGTGCTCCGTTCGTTAATTGGTATACACGATGCAGTCCACGCAGACACACACACACACACACACACACACTCGTACACCCACACCATTCACACACAAACCCCGCACTCAGCTATAGGTCAGCGTCCGAGGAAAACGAATTATTGTCGCGTCCCCGTCGCCCGCCTAACCACGTGTTAGGTACACTGTATATAGGACATGGGTACACGAATATATACGATACACATGGACGGAAATATAGTGGCGGGTCTCTGCCGTAAAGCCCTTTCGCTGAGCCATTTCGATGTCTGATATTGTGTTCGGTTTTAAATTTTAATCACGATTATTATTTTATTGTTTTATGAATTATGTAATAAATTTCAATTTCGATTTTAGATCCGACATATGGTATATTGGTTTATACGAGTATAATTGTGACATAAAAGTAGATCATATTTAATTATACTCTTCACTGTGTGTAGTTTTGGTGGTACATATAATTTTGTGAGCTTAAACTTTATACTAAAATGTTCGAAAACAACCGATTCGGTAATATTTATTTTTCATGCGAACAAAATATTTATTTCATACTTCTAAACATATTAAGTGTATGAATAATTATTATTGACTGAACGTTATTTTATCTACTAAACTACTCTATATTGGTATAACGACAAAGTATAATATAAGTTATGATAAATACAACAATTATATAATATGCACGTAAACGATTCCTCCCCGTCCCACAATTTTTTTTTTCAAAGTTCCGGTTAAATATTTGATTTCAACTAAATGTTCACCACGCCACTGTAAGCGGACGAAGAGCGTGGCTTTTAACCCCATATGATGATTCTGATCCATGAACACGAGATGCTAAAGAGCTAAAGATAACAATCAAAGAAAATACAGATAATTGCAGAATATGATCTATTGAACACCGTTTGCTTCTAAAATAATAATTCTGGTTAATCGTCGTGTTTTTTTCGGCCTAAAATTCGTTTTTGAATACCAAGGTACAAAGTGTGGTTTCATGTACAGTAGCACATAGCCACACCACGGTAAACGACCAAAATTTTTCCGGCACTTGATGATCGCCGTATGTATACAATAGTACTATTGCATGCTTGGATTTTACTACCTACGCGTGACGTTACGCACTGTCTATGGATAGAAGGTTCCATAAAAAGGGCTTATTCTGAGAAACAGAAGTTAGCTGGGTTTATAGAACCTAAACTATCAAATAGTGTTTAAAAGGAAATCAAAACTTCTACCCACTCACTACCAAAAAATAAATACTATAAAAATTGTCACATAGTCATACGTTAAGGTAACGGCATAACACATATTATGTATAATATATTTTTTAACAGCAAAGTAGGTACTTTAGTCCTCGTGTAGTGAGTTTTTTTGTGATTTGGTTAATGATTTCATTTTTTTTATGTTTTTCAGGTTCAGAGTTTTCACTGGGAGTAGAAAATGACTTATTTTGAAAGGTCAATCGATGAAAGTTGAAATAATATTTTGTTTAGTATTTGATATAATAAACCTCTTTTGACATCTCTAAGATACATAAATTAAATATTGTACATACGTGTAAAATGTATAATCGGTAAAATAATATTGATAACTCATTTTATAGTCCTTCAACTAAATATTTTGATTTTTATTTCATTTTTTACATTTGTTGAAATTATTCAAAATCTATTTACTTTTAATCGGGAAATTGATTTAAGATCACTACATAAATAATTAAGTTCAACAAAAATATTATACACATTTTAAAATTATCAAAATAAAATCAAAACAGTTGGATAAAATGTAGGTTAGATTAGGTTAGTGTAGTATAATATTTAATCAAGCGTATAGGTCGTCATTGAGTAAGACACTGTATTATATATATTAAATTATTTATTTAATGATATATAAACAAAAAACGGTTCCGAACGGAGTCTTGCATAGGCAACTTATACTACTAAGTATATATATATATTGATAGGTAATATTTATACATAGTAATTTAATTTACTTATAAGGTAGGTTAAATTAATTTTTGTCTAAATTATTGCATTTCAAAAATGAATTGTATATTTGTGTATATAAAATACAATAGTGTACATATTATAAAAGTTTCAAATCCTTACGAAAAATATATTCTTGAAATAGGTACAACAAAATGAAAAAAATTGATATTTTTCTTTTAAATATCTTATTTTATCAACATTTGAACTTAAAATATCTATAAAAAAACTGTATATATATTTTTTTTGGTTGCAGCATGATCTACTTAATAGGAAACTTGTGTTTAGGTTTAGATTCTTGGATATAAAAATTGTACATTTTATATGTTGTCAACTACAAAATAAATTTGAAATTCTTAATTTTGTCAAAATTTGAACTTTAAATGTTTATAAAAAATAAATAATGATATGTATATTTAATATTTTTAAATATCTATTACTAAATATTATAAGAAACCAAGTATTAAATTTTCAAATTTTTGATATGAATATAATTTTTTTTATAAAATAAATTACTAATATTTCTAACTAAATAATGATTTGTATATATTCATGATTATTCTCTCAAAAATATCAATTAAACTCAAATATTTATCAAAAACCACCAGCAAAGTTAAAATCAAATAATATTTACAGTTCCAAAAGGTGATGATAGAGAAAAACACACACAAACACATTTTAGTAAAATCAATACATTTACTGCTCTGCTCAGAATCTAAAAGGACAAGGACAAAGGACCCAGGTGGCAATAAACAAAAATAAACCTGTCTACGGATAATAATTGACATAAACAATGATATCCCAACACACCGATTGAATGAACTCTGTAACTGTGGGTATATTATACTCGTACTTATAAATTAATTACTATAAAGTCTACATTTTTATATTACCGACATTTATAATCAACAACAAATTCGGTAGATATTGAATTTAAATCATAGATCATAAATTATTAATTATTAAGATGCATAATATTATATTGTTATATTTCATAAATATATATATGGCCATTGAGGCATTGATACAAAAAACTATTAGGTTGAACTATAGAAATTATGATTTTCTCGTTACACGCTTAACATACTTTTGTCACTGTATAAATTAATGAAAGAAAAATCCGTGTTATAATAATTATGCGTGTATTATACAGGTATAATAAAATTATTGTTTAATGTGTAATATAATATTTTATTTTATATAATAAATTCCATGTGCAGAACTTCAGAACGTTGTAACGTAAATATTATAATGATTATTATACTACCGTAAATATATTTTTTTCGTGTCTCTTGTCGAGAGCAATACATTAAGAGGACGCTACACTCTTATACATTGTGTTGTTTGTTTTACACACGTACGACATGGACAAAACGTGTTTACGTAGTCTGAGTAAAACTTACTCAATTTTTGATTTAGAGTAAATATACCTATTATAAAATTAAAATATGACAATATTTTGGAGGGCAAGACGATAAGTATTTTTCAAAAAAATTTAAATTTTTAATAATTTAAGGTTATTTAAAAATTTAAAAATTTTTGCTATTTCTTAGCGGCATAATGGACGTTATATTGGGATTAATGGAAAAAACTCATCGTTTTGACCTCCAAAATATTGTCATATTTACGTAAATGTATTAAGACAGATACAACACATGGGAGTATGCAAGTGTAGCATCCTCTTAACTTTAATGATGTCTATAGAATACAGGTATAAACAGTATGTAACTAGTGCTACGTACTAATAATACACCAACAGCCGCAACACATTGAAAAAGTATGCAACATACTAGTATATAGAACGTGCAATATACGAAATGCATAACGATAATAATTAAAATAATAAAATCACCCCATCTTCAATAGTTAAAAAATAATAATGATTGCTGCGTTAAGATTAAACCATCTGGCTTGATGAGATTTGTAATAGGATTTGTACGACCATATCATTATTATATATCCTATATGTTCTAGGCGGACGGACGCATAGTCTCGAGACTGCTGTAGCCGGGAAGTAAAAAAAATAATAATAATAATCGACGAGTAGACAATAATAATACCTTCGGTCAAGGGTCGAAGATTTAATGACGATAAATATCAGCGCGTACATCAGCAGTCACCTATATAATATATTATATGGGTGTGGTATGGACCTTTTGAAAAAGCCGAGAAAAAAATCATAGTCTCTGATTAGAGTTTGTATTAAAAATACGCGGAAACCCAGCATTATTATATTATATATTGTGCTTGAAATGAAAATAAAAAAAATTGTTGAGAGACGAAAACATATTTAAAATATAATTTCCTATCTAATATATAAAATCTAAATGTACTATAATTTTTGTAAATCTTATAAATCGAAATTATTATTTTTTTTTTATAATTTTAATTTTGGTTGAAAAGTTATTTTTTAGGTTAGGTATTGTACTAAGCGTTTCATTTAAACAAATTATTACTGATGAAACTCGTAGGCCCCTACCACATGCATGAGTGTGTGTGTTTATGATACAATGCGATCGATGTTCGTAAATGTCTGTCTATTGGTTGTGATGATTGCATATTATATAATATTTGTAATGATTATCAAACGATCTTACGCGCATATAATATAATTATATTACTATTATTGCTTAATATACTATAATATATTATATATATTATACATATATACGGCGACTTCGGGTGTTAATTATAACGAACGATCTAGCGAAGAACCACCTCGGAAATAAGTCAACCTGTCCCCAATGGAATTAATTATATGAAGTTTAAAAACAAAACACAAAGTGAAGCGCGGCTTAAAGTATATATTACTCGTATAGTAAGAACGACAGTGAGAGAAACAAAATTTAGAACGAAAGCAGAGTGTGCGGAGAATCGCTGTTATTTTTCTGCAGACATTTTAGTAGCAGTATCAATTTCATTTTGCGAATACAATGAAAAACTATCGCGGAAAAACCGAACCTCGTTACTTTTTCCACTCTGGAATATTAGCCGTGTTTGTTAATTAAACGCGCATAAACAATCATAAAATCAGTTTTACGGAACACCCTACAGTTATTTCCGACAAGAAATTATTTAAGCTTTATTTCATTTGACTTTTGCAGTGGGTCGTATTATAACTTTCAAATATACAAATGTGTATGTACGAAAATCACAACAATTACACATGACTTGGTATTATAGTGACAGTAGAATGCAATGATGATATATGAATATAATATAATTATACTTTAATATCAATGTGATATACGTGTTTTGGAAATTCGATTATATGTATACGAGTTTCGAATTCACTGTTAAGAATTATTATGAATTGGAAACCTACTGATTTTCTAAAGTAGTTGAAATTGAAAATTTTGAATTAGTGATACAGATAGGCATTATAGACGTAGCTTCAAACTTTTACTTAGGGGGAGAGGGCTGGACAAATTTATAACTCAACATTTTGAAATGTTGGTATCATAAGTATTTTGTTGATACATTATAATTATTAACCAAGTCCTTCCAGATAAAAGGTATGAATGTTATATTTCTACAAACCTTTGTTGATATTTATTTACCCAAAATGTCTAAAATTAGAATTGAGATTATTGGAAATTTATAGAACAGAAATAAGCAATGACTACTGATCTAACTAAATAGTTTTTGAGTAAATCTAGAATGTAGACTATTATACTCTTACAAAAAAAAAAATTTAACAATTTTAGATAAATAAAAAATTTAAAAATAATTAAAAATGAGTAAATATTTAAATGTTTTGTATTTTTTACATTTCCCAATTTTTAGTGCGTATTAAAACACAAAAGTAACTTTTAGTACTATTACTTCCGAACCTTAATCATGTCATAATGTTATAAAGACGATAATTTTTTGTTGGATTATAATTTAAAGCAATTCGACTTGCTAAACAGACTATAATAATATGTAGGTATTTTCATTTGTCTTATTATACGTATATACAGTGTAAAACGGATATGGGATTTTTCACTTGTGGTTGAAGTGAATGAAAAAAACACGACCACGACATCATTGTTTTTATCTAATATAATATATTA
This sequence comes from Rhopalosiphum nymphaeae, assembly GCA_036289425.1. NCBI lineage: Eukaryota > Metazoa > Arthropoda > Insecta > Hemiptera > Aphididae > Rhopalosiphum > Rhopalosiphum nymphaeae. Next base: position 3,885,481 of record JAZAQC010000001.1, on the reverse strand, counting down.
TTAAACCATCACCGCAGCGACTTTAAATCGGTCTTTTACGTATACATACTGTGTTTTAGGATAGGATTCGGTTAAGGTCGGTCCGGAAAAATAGTAGTAATAATAATGATGATAATAATAATAATAATAATAATAATAATAATAATAATAATAATAATAATAATAATAATAATAATAATAATAACAACAACAACAATAATAATAATAATGATAATAAGTAATAACAATAATAATATAATATAGAGTAGCGACATGTGTATACCTATATATATAATATATATATAATAATGTATAGGCATATAATAGTGATGGTCGTTTATACAGCTCGTGCACGTTACTTAACAACTTTAGGCAGTAGGCACTATTATTATTTTACGACAGTATATATTATTATGTTTTACTTGCGTACAGTTGCTCATAGCGTACATATTATATATATACGTGTATAATATATTATATATAATGGTTGTCCGTTTAATGCGTTACGCGCTCATTTTCTCTGTAAATGTTTAAGTTTTACCCGTATTTATTTATTACTACTTCCTGCTGTATTATAGATATCACTTGACAGTTAAAGTACCCCTTTAACGTGAAAAATCAAATCATCTTCTAATATTCATTATAATACTGTGGAACCTAAACGAGTCGAAATTCGAGAAAAACAATGGAAATTTTATTAAATTTTTAAGGTTTTTAACTTATCAATAGGAAAAAAAATATGACTTAAGACTTTACGAGATTACTATTAGCGCTTATTATTAGTATATAATATTATTATTTGAATATTATGTATTATTAATAATATTCTCAAACTAATTTTCATTCATTGCAATTGTCATCACTTACATTATCACTTTAACCAGGCACGCATATATGCATAGCTTAAGCTATGTTTAATTATGCATTCTTTGGTACCTGAAAATAAAAAACCTCTCTTACACTTACGATCACTTAAAAATTTCAAATCAATTCCTCTATTATTTTTTATTATAGTAGATACTAGATAGTGTATTTTCTGGTAATTTTTCACCGATATTTTTAAATAACGAGGCGTTTTTTTTATTATTAATGTAAAAACCGAAAGAATAATCATTTTCTGTATGTATTTGGAACACGGAATATTTAATTTATCAAGGTTTTTGGAAAGGAATACGTATTTATTTCGACTTTTTATAGTTTTCGTTTTATTGAAGTTCCACTGCAATATGATTTACATACTTTTTAAATATCAATAAGGATCCAATTCTTGTTTTTAGATTTTCCTGAAACGATTCAATATTATTTTGATATTAACAGGAATCATTACTATTTAAACGCACATATACTTAATCGATACAAGAATAACATTTACATCGATAAGTTAAAATATATTGATTATGTACTGATAATCAGTGCATATAATAATACGATGAAATAGACAAAATTCAAAAATATATTTCTAAACTATTCGCGATCCAGTTATAATTTACATATTGCGTGACGACAACGAAATATATACTTTTGTGTAAGGTTTATAGTTTATCGGGAATAACTAAAAACTATATCAATTATATGGCACAATATGAATTTTATATCAAGGCAATATCTTATGAAATACAAATAATATTAATAGGTAAACAAAGAAAAATTTAAAATATAATGTTCTTGGTTCTTAAACTTTTAAAAAATATATAGTAAAACAATCGTTTCACTTCCTAAAAATGCTGATAAAAATTCTTGATAAATTAATTGCACTATAAACAAGTAACATACTATTTAAAAATAATAAATGTTGCATTTTTTGTTGAATGACAAACAAAATGCAATTAAAAAAATCTATTACTTTTATAGCAAGTAATATCATAAAGTCTAGAATTCATTCGTATATATAGTAATTGATTCTACGGTGATGTAGGGAGTTTGAATTGTTATACGAAAAAAAAAGAAGTCGATATATGGTATCCCCTTCAGACCATAACAACTACCACTGTAGTGTGTACAATTTATGTATATGCGGTGTATGTACGACTATATAGTATGAATAATAATAAAACGTCTCGAGATTGGACGAAAAGGGGTCGTTTCACCTCGTATCGCTTGTCCTGCGATGCTATAAACCTGAAGACAGTTTTGGGCTTACTTACCGCGTGCTATTAATTCGGTCGACCAAGTTTGTCGCATATATACCTATCTACCACCATCACCGTAAACAATATTTAGGTGTATAAGTAAGACCCTTTTGATGGACGCACTTGCAAACTTGCCTCGCGGACCGGTTGACGCGCGGTCACACGTATTATAGTATAACACGAACATGTAAGTATTGTAAATAATATTATATACGTGTAGAAAATTTAAACTATATTACTACGCCATAGTCACAATACCCTCCTCCAATTGATGCTTCTTAACTCGCCGGGATTATGCAAACGACGGTGTGTTGGTGGTACTCGTTTGCACGTAGACCGGAAACGTGCGGGTGTCCAAAATTATATTTCGTTGTCGTTATGATCGAATTTAACGCAACTCAGGCATTTTGTTACAACGTATTATAACTGTGTTATAATAAATAATTAGATGTGGTATACTTGCAATGCAAATAATACAGTTGAGAGTATACTATCTGAAATTATTTAAAACTAAAATCTCAACATATCTTAGTATACAATTTAAATTTTTAATATTAAACAACAAAAAAAAGCATAGTACCAATCATAAAAGTGTCTCTCATAATACGTCTTGTTGTATTTACCAAACGACAGATGAAAGTCTAACCGGTTAGTAAATTCGCAATCTATATTTTATATGTCGGTAGCCGGTACATATACGCCTGTATTATTGTTATTATTGTTAGCATTATTATAATTTCACTTATTTTTCGTATGTGTGTAATCATTGGTGCGCAAGGAAAGGGGTTGCCGAGTGTGTCTGTGGATACTAGAGTCGCTGAGTCAGAAACCCATGTCATACCTGTTGTTATAAATAAAATGTATTTTTTTTTTTTTTAATGCTATAATTATTATACAAATTAAATTATTAGTAGCTAAAAATTGACAATAATCTACGTATAAGAGAAATAATAAACGAGGCTTATAAATTCTATAATATGCACAATCTAAAATTCGTAAAACGTAAGTTTGCGCATGATTATTATGTGTGTAAAATATTGATATAGGGTGGACTGTGGTGAAGTTTTCATGTTATTAACAAATCAAAAACATTATGTTAACTCTCTTGATATTGACGTGTAAAACACATGTACACAAAATGTATGTGCTTATTATGGTTACACCGTAATACGTGTAAACTAATTAGGCCTTCGAAATTGTATATTAGGTTCTAATACTGACGGAAAAAAAAATGCATTTTTAGAACTTTTTGTAATCATTATTCATTATAATAGGTATCTTTTATATGATAAATTTATAAATGTAGTAAAACCATAATATTGGCGTCAAGTAAAACTGTACTAGAAAAATCAAGTTTCAAAGAAGTGGAACGGAACTGGGTTTTTTTTAATAAAAACCAAAGGAAACCAGAATAAATATTATTTTTGATTTTCTAAGAACCGAATTGAAACTGAAATTTAAAAAAATCATTAAGTGTCCAGTCCTTGTTGCAAATACCTGCATAAAACAATTGTTCCTAAATATATATGTATTGTTATACTATTGGTATATTAAAACAATAGTTTTGCTTATTGAATATATACATAATATATTATGTATGTAGAATGTGAAGCTGTCAATAAGACTTTTCCGCGACGTTAATGAAATTATAGATTCAACCAAGAGGTAATAGAAAAGTCGTGGTCGTCCCCGAAATCTCGTTACGCGCAAAGCTCGGGAGCCTCCGACCTGTTATAATGGTATTAGACTTTGGCTGGTTGTTTAAGACGCAAGTATCGCGTATAATATAATATATTATAATATTATATTTGTAATGTAATGTGTTGTGTTATAATTGCATAATATAAGTGTACTCGTGTGCACGGCTTACTTAAGCTTAGAAATGAAACCTTCGGCGTTGATTTTTCTCATACAAATATATCATGATATTGTTTTTTGGGATTTCTAAATTCTATACAAAATAATACCCATAATATACACAGTATAGATACTAACGTTAGTAATAAGACACAGCGGTGGTAAAATTTGTTTCCAATTCCATGATGATTATTCGTCAACCAAATTAATAACATTCGTCGTTTTTGTCAATAATAATATTATATAATGTGCACGTCACCAATTATATTATAACCATCAAACGAAAATAATTATTATAATATAATGTACGGCACTATTTAGGTTCCTGCAGCAAAAAGTTTATAAACTATAAAAACTATAATATATAATAGGGTTGATATATTATAAGTGCACCGCGTTTATAATATTATTAAATCTTTCAATTTTTAACTCCTCTCGAAAATATTTGTTTTTCGATAACAGGCGTATAAAAAATCAACCGAACAATCGAAACTTCCCGGACAAACTTTCATTATAATTACCTAACCAATTTTTTCTCCTAATAAATATTAAAAATGCGTCGGTTGCAGTATAACCCACTTTTCCATCGCCGCAATATTAAACATCCATTATTATGACCGTTACGACACCGATCGCAAAATGATATTATGTCGTACCTGCGAACGTGGATAACAATAATGAAACATAAGTGATCAAAGGCGGATAACTATAATTTTCATTAGAATATAAAATATATTATAATTTAAAAATATTTGTATATTATATACGTCAACCCGCATCAACTGGTCATATCGCACACGTGTTTTTAAAACGATTTTCAATTTCAATGTTATAATATTGAAAAATTTAATTTTACAGTAAATAAATCTTCATATTTTCATAATAAACAAAATAATAATTAAGAATTATTATGAAGTCAATGATGTCATACACCAGAATGTGAATACTTTGACTTCGACAATTAATAATAATAATAATTAATAATAGAGGTAATATTTTTTATGTAAAATCAACATATTCTTTCTTCGACAAAATCACTCGATACTAATACAGTTGATAGTTGATACTATTGAATGAGAAATATAAAAATCAATAACAAATTTATAGTACGCATTATTTCTATAGAACCTGTTTTCAATCTCGTTTAGGAAAATATAATTTTATATACACAGAACCATTTCATACACTATTACTAAATTGAGAGAATTTTTTTTATTCCGAGTGTATGCCGATAAATTCATTTTACTCTACAAGTCAAACAATAATATAATAAAGACCTTACATATTTATTATAACGTTTACTGTTTGTAAGTACTTTTTATTTATTAAAGGGTCGATTCAATTAATCTAGAGTTTGGAGTTATAAATCATTTGGAAATTAAAATTCATAAATATATAAAATTTTATTGAAAACTAATATAAAATAACCTTCTTGTTTTTCGATTCCGTTTGAAATTAAGTAATACTGGACTAGAAAAATAGATATAATGTTAGAATGTTGAGTAATGTTTAAAGGAAAGTAATATTAACGTTGATACGCGGTCTTCTTACGAGGCGGTTCCTAAAGGGAAAACAATTCCATAGCGCACAATGTTTTTTGTAGTCTACCGCAATCAAGTTAGATTTTACAAATTATGTTACAACTTTTCAATTTAGTTACTTTATAATATATACAGTAATTACATCAAAATAAAATTGCCATCTTGCCATTTTATCTATCTTTGGTATAACGTCGTCTTTGGGGCTTAATTTAAAGCAAATCTGACGATAGAAATACTTATAGATAATACAAAAATCACAACAGTCATGTTCAATATCTAACCAAAAATTATTAAATCGATAGTCATTGGTTTGAAGAAATAACTGTATAAAAATATAGACATGTATCTATTAATTTATAGTGAATTGAACTTGATTATGCAATGTTTTCTTGACAAAATATTATATTATAATGGGGTATTTATAAGCAACAACGCATATCAACTACCAAAGAAGCTAAATAAGTTATAAATAATTTTGTTATTATTATAGTCATATGAAAAAATATTTAGTAAAATTATAGAATATTATGTAGCCACTACATTGAAATTTTAATTGTATAATATATTGAAAATATATTTAGATTCAACAAATTTCATATAGATAAAAAAATTGAACGGTTAAAAAATGTAATTTTGGAAATTCTTTAACAGTTTTGCTAAAATGGCGTAATCCTATATATAAAAACTGCAGATAGGTACAAATATCGATGAAGGGTTTTCTGTAATATTGCAATTAATTACAACCACAAACTCGGTTGGTTAAAATTTGTAACATAGACGGGTGGGTAATATATTATGAGCCACGAAATAACAGTCGATACATTTTTGACGAAATATTATATTTTTAATACGAAATGAATTTATTGTACATGCGTTTTACTACTACTATAAAATAATATAAAATATGAACTTTGACAAGGAAATAGTTCAAAATGAGATTGAATCGTGCAAATCGGATTTAGTTAAAATATTATTCAAATCGCACAGGCATTGTTTACGATTATGAGTTTAATGTACAAGACTACTATGTTCCATGATTCGAAAAATCAATAAATAAAATTATAATATAATATAAATACCTAATATTAATAAAAATGGGTTAGGTAGGACGGTGCATAGTGGGTGTTAATTGGTGAAATTTTATGGACACATGAAAATCATCATCCGACTCGTTGCTTTATAGCATAATAATATAAATTATTATAATTGAGTGAAAAAAAAATATTTTATATGTAGTTTAAAAAAAGTTAGATTAATTAATACGACATTTTAAATTTAAATATAATATATACGCGTAAGTGAATTTTACGTTTTCAGTGTACGTTATCAATACAACGAACCTGCCTGCACACCCTGCATGTGTGTTATGTACTAGTTTATCAGTCAAACATTTAATTATATTCTGCCATTGACCTATGTATAATAATTGTACAAAGTATATAATACATTATGATAACATTTTCGTATGCGCATTATTTCATAATGAAATATTCTAGAAAACAACTTTTTGTTGGACACGTATTTGTAATAATGAACTATAGGAATAATCTTTAATTATTGTCCATAGTATTCGGATGTGGTACTAACGTATTTGTCACTTTGGTTCAATTTTCAAATATTTTGAAATATTTAACACCGTGTATAGGAACAGTTATTGGAATTCTCCTATTTTCACTGAAGTTTCTGAAGTTAGATGTTGCCAGTATATTTGCGTTTGTAATAATAACAATACTTCATCGCATAGTAATTATTATGTAGGTACAAAGTTCACACATAAGTTCAACTAAATATAATGTACAAATAGAACCGGAAAAGGATGACAATCTCACTGTAAATTAAATAATATGTAAATTGGATTATAATTAATTAATTTCATCTCGTATGAAATTAATGAGCGGCAGTCAAGGATTATACATTTCACATTTTCAACTTTTTTTTTAAAAATGTTTGGTTCTACGATTTGTATATTATATAATAATATATTATAAAATTACTGTTGTTTTGAAATAATATGGTTTGAAACACAGGTTTGAAGATGATTTTAAGGATTACCGTTTTCTGTCGCTATTATCTCGTATTGAAATATATAATATATTGTTTTAGTGTTTTAGTAGACCTAATGTAAATTACGGTTACGCGCATGGTTTTAATTATTATGTATTTACTTTTAAGAATGGTGAAACGTATATGTACCTACTTACAATAATCATTTATAAAATAAATAGAACTATACTGGCTGGTCATATATGGGATAAGTTGAATAAAAATCACTTGGATTAACTCGTCCAAACTGCAAAACTGCACGTATCTAATATACTAAAAATTATATAAATTAATATGATCGTATGGTAATATAATCACACACATTATTGATATAACACAGAGTAGGTATATTACTTATTGTATATATCGGGAGATTTAACACTACAATATTGTTGAATATGCTACGTACATTGATAATATTTTCAAAATCGCTAGAAAGTAATAAACTTTTATCTATTTATATAAATTGTATACATTTAGGTATAAAATGTGACTATAATAAATTCGAAAAAGAAAATAAACAATGGACTAGCACTTATGGTAAAAAAAAAGTAGGTATATTCTTCTACTATACTATAATATATAATATCACAGACCATAGTGATAAAGTGCAAAACGCTAAACACAATATTATCATAGTTATACCTACGTAAATTATCCAAATTTAAGCAACATAACTCACGAGCACAACATATGCATGCAGAATTATTATAATTGCAGCACTAACGAGGTGTGCGTTTGAAAAATAAAATATTTATGTGGTGTTGTTTCCTTCGGCGATTTCATAAATCAAGCGGTTGGGCACCTTGGTAGGTGGTATGTATTAATATTAACATGACACTTAAAACTGCATATTATTAATATACATTATACGCTACCTGTATTCGAATTTTGAGTGGACTGAACCAATTAATAATAATAATATAGCTGACGGTAAATAAAAAGACAGGTGTCAGATATGAAAGTCAAATATAATATTATCCAATTATTCTTTTGTCATGTTTTTCAGACATTCTGTAGTTTTAAATAGTTTATAAGTACTAGCGATAGTTAATTTCCCAGGTAAAAATTATCTTTTGCCATGCAATTGTTGCGTTCAGGAAGTACGTGAGTACGAATTGGTATAATATAATAATGACACTGCAGCGTAGCGGGTAGTGTGGTCGATGACCGAGTGGAAAGGATGGAGAGAGATGGAAACTAATCATTTTTAGGACTTTATTTTTGGCTTAAGTGACATGCTTTACACCTCAATTAAATTTGATAAATGACTACGGTATGTAATGACGCCGGATAATTATTGTGACTTTTCGTTCCGTGGTCATCAAATATTTAGATTAAAAATATTTAACACAATCATGAAATGCCCTTATTTAATTATATTTACAGGCGCATTGATTAAATTTAATTTGTTTACGCGGGTATGTTTAATACAAACAATATTATATATATTCATATGTATATACATGTATATACATTATACATATATGTACAAAGACAATGATCGCTACAGTAAAATACAGTAAACCTTAGTTAACACAATGAAACCTGACTTAAAAGTGATACATAAAACCTATAGATATGAAAACGTAAAATTTAATCACACTCATCTATAATAAATATGAGAGTAGTATAAAATATTATAGACATAATATGTGACCAAGAAATTATGCTTCATTGCTCTGTAAACACAACGCATTGCAACGACTGCGTGGATGAAAAATATTAACATGCGTGACCACAAATTAAAAAATGTAATTGTAAATAGATATAGGTACTACTCCAGATTATAACGGTATGGAATAATATTGATAGTTTATAAATAGTCTTTGACTATTATTTGTAGGATATCATTTGATAGAGTTGTGATAAATGTCAAAAAAATCCCAATTATCGTGTAATTTATTATTCATGAAGAAACTGATAATTTTGATAAAAAAGAATACCCTATCTTCGATATAAATTATTTAAGTGCAAACGGACATTTTACAACTTAATATAGTTCGGTGACTCCACTTGCACATGTGCAATTTAAAATTTGATAACAAACTATTTGTTAATGAGATTTAATTTTTAAAATTTCAAAATCTCGAAATGAAATCTCTAGTTTCAGAGAAAAAAATATAATACAGATCACCACAAAAATGTGGTCTTCTACCACAGATAAATATTATTATGGACACTCTAAGGTTGCAATACAATAACATAATGCATATATTAGCATTATCTCTCATGACCACAAGGTTGTATTACTCACTATACGGTCAACGGTCTAACTTCACACACGTAGTAAGAAAACCTATCTATATAATATAATACACAATATGATGTTATAATATTATACGTTATTATGCAACGGACCGTCGACATGAATTGCGGCGGCAGCTTTGACGTGTAGTTCGGCCGAGTAAAAGTCATCATTCGCAACTCGACCACTGAACGTCAATATATAGTCCACTGAACACGGTCGCCGTCGTGATGATAAATTACAGTGGACTCGACCCGGTCCAGCGACTGTACTTGATTATACATACACGAGGTTAAGTCTTCTATCGTGACGTCATTTATACAATATCATAAATTATTATAATATAATAATAAGACCGCAGCCCGCATTTCCTTATTCCAAACATTATTATAATATTCTGGCGTTTACCTATATAATATAAAATTATTTGTCATAACAATAATAATATTTCATCCACCCGCCATACTACATGCTGGTTATATTTGAGGGTAGCTCAGTTCAATGGTTGAGATAGGGAGGAGGGAAAGACAAATGAAAATGACAAGATTTATAATATACGCGTACTTATACGTTATACTGACCCAGAGGCGTAATTACGGGGGGATATGGGGGATAGATCCCCCCCATGTGCCTTATTTATGTACTGTTGTCTTACAAAATACAAAATACAAATTAGCCCCCCACGGGTTTATGGTTACAAAATATTCATATCCTCTTCCATAAAACATTTATAATTACGCCACTGTACTGACCAACTATGGCGAACAGTTTGGTCCTTTTTGCGTGTTTAGTAAAAATGTTAGTTGGATTTTATTTAACCCAAGTCTCAGTAATACAGTCAATCACCTTTTTTTTATTTTGCTTGTTGATTGAATAATTAATTTAAAAGAAAAAAACATTAATTATGTTATCATTAGGTACATTATAAACATTTAAATATATATTTTTATATTACGTTGAATATTAAAAATTATCATAATAATTATTAAACCATTCTAACTCTGAAAAAGTTATACTTTTGAAAATATTTTTAATCATAATTTGTTAACGTAAAATTATTTGGTGAAATTAATTGGTAAATTACTAAATCCTCGGTTAATAATTTTGTTGATTTTTAGTAGTTTATATGATTTACTTTCACCGGTTTTCTCGTTTATTTAATTATTAAATTCGTTGAAGAAAATAGCAGAATCACGCATAAATAGATTCAAACATTGTCAATAAAGTAATTAATAATTTTTTCATTGAAGCAAATAAATTTTGAAAAATTTCACGTGGTTAGAATCATGTTTTCTGGTTTACCATTTTCATCAACTTTACAATAATTATTATTTATTTTCCAGCTCATTTTTTAAATTTACAAGTTTATGTTGCTAAGTATAAATTATCTGAAGTTTTAATAACTCCATTTTTAAGTTTTCAATAGTTAATTACTTAAAAGTATCAAGTTCAAGTTAATAAAATATGATAAAATAGTACCATAATAAAATGATATAATTATAATATAATACAGATTCACACATGTAATACAATTCTTATCGAAAATATTAAAATTAAAATTTGTGAAGTAGATTAAAGTTATTAAATTTTATGCGTGCGAAATATCTTATATTATAAGCTTGATATTTTATTTTATATATTTTTAGACAACGTGCTTATCAGTTATTTTTTATGCTTTGATTTTTTTTTTTATAAAACAATTTCCATGTCTTAAGTAGATCTTGTTTTTGCCATACAGTGTGAGTATAGTGAAGAAAAAAATATGATAATACGTATTATTGGTACTTAATAATAGTTTTGAAAAGGCTAAAACCTTTTGAATTCGACCTTTATTTACGAATAATAATTGTATATTACTAGGCTCTTATGCCAAAATAAATTATTATCAGATCTTGCTAATAGTATTATTACTTATTAGTTATTAGTTAAGTTCATGTTGACTTAAATCTTTTCTTGGTGTTGCAAACTTTTTTCCTTTCTTATTTCATTGTTATTCTAGTTTCGGTTTTGTTTTTATTTTAATTTTTTCCCCTTGGATTGTATTTATATGTATTAACCAAATTCAGTAAATTAAAATCACGAGAGTCTGGCTGTCTCCATCGACTGCGTTTTAAATTAAAGACGGAAGTTTCCCCCGGGAACACTGATGTTTTGGCCCACAATGAGCTGTACGTACAACAGTAATGTTTTATTACTTGATATACACGGACTATAGACCACTGCGGGTTTTTCGTTTAATTAGTAGACCAATAGTAATAGTAATATAATTTACAAATTCATAATAACAATGAATTTGTAGTAAAAGCCTGGCATGCAATATTTATTTATTTATTTTTGAAAATGAGGGGGGAACAATCAGCTATTATCCATATTATACGATCGCGACTTCTTTTTGTTTGTTTTGTCATAATTATTTCATAACGGCCATACCCGTTTAATGATATTATAATATTTTCTCCGTTCTAAAAATGCGTATAACATTGCATATTTTTTTATCTGTTCTAATTTTGTATAGTTACTTTTAATAATAGAGTTATTTGATCTATTATAAAACTTATAAATCAGAAATCTAACTACTTATTCACATTTTGTTATTTACGATATTTTAATTTTTAAGTGAGTTATGTGAATTTAATTTGTTATGCCGTACGTTTGTAAGACGGAAAAAACACCTATGGCTTTTTAGTATGATGGTTCAGATTGATTTTTTGGTTTTTGCCAATGTCTGCTTAAATCTGTGATAGTAAACACCAACGAAATACTCACTAATTTAACATTAAATTCACCGCAAGAAAAGGTTAACTTCGTTAGTTAAACATGCATGTAAAAGTTCGAATATATATTATAATTTTAATTGGTCCTTATAGATGTTATTTTATTTATTTTTTTAATGAGTAAGAGTATTTGTCTAAGCAATGTGCCAACACAAATATTTAGTATTATTATTTTTATTGTTATTAATAGTTTATGATATACAGTATAGTTCAGATCAAGTACGAAAATGATATTCTTTCTGTCCATTATTAAATCCATTATTATTTATTTATTATTTCATTTTGCAAATACCTTGGAATTTATCGATAGACACTCTGCACAATACAACGATATGAACTATTTGTCGTAATGCAGCTAAAATAGTATTATTATAAAATGTAAATCCTTGTTTTCTTTATATATATAATACGTAAACACAGATTGAAAAATAACACGCACAGATGATATTTCGAATCGGTATTGGTTATTCTACGTATATATGCATTGAAAATTATTAAACTGCAATCCTATTTTGTTTTTAGCGAAATAATTTGTTTTGAACCCGTTTTTATTCAAATACGCAATTTGATTTGCGATAAACTGATTTATGTTTGTTTTTTGTTTTTATACTTATATATCCTCTGTGTGTACATCTTGAGATTATTATTTGAAATTTTGAAAAACGCATCAGGTCCAGAGGGATCTTTATAATAAAGAAATAGTTTATAGGTACTGCAAATAAACGGCTACGATGAGAACTCGTGCACACCATTCTGCAACGTTTCCCGTCGGGACTATTACTTTATATATGTTCTAACTGTGGAACCACAGTATACCTATAATAATTATGCACCACTTTTAGACTCCTCCGCACGATAACAATACAACCGCACAACTACGCCTAACAATCAGATTTCATATAATATATATCTGTTATTATTAGGGTTGGGATTATGATGCATTTTACATTTTTTTCTGAAGCTTTTTATACGATGCTCGTTTTGTAACAAATATTTTTTAGGTATTTTTAAATTGGAATAAGAAATTTTATTTTATATTTTTTTGACAATTTTTGATTTTAAGGTCATTTTTCTAATTTTTTAGGACATTTTAGGGGTTTCTAAGTCATTGTTAGTGTTTTTGAATTTAAAATTAAAGATTATAGATTATAGATTTATAATATGAAATATTTATATGCTAACAATATATGAACTTATTGGCGGACAATAGGAGGGCATTTCTATTTGAAAACCTGAAGCACGCTCTCGGGATTAAGTGTAACAATAAAGAATAATTCTTATTTATTATTATATAATTAATATATGAAGTAAAATAAAATATTTATGTACATGTACTCGTAATGTAATTTTTTTAAATTTTAAAGACATTTTTTAATGCATTTTTTGAGTTTTTAAGTCATTTTTGCATTTTTTTAAGGTAATTTTTCTCGATTCTTAAGGATATTAAAATCTCAGTTCTAATTATAATACAATTAGGGCCAAGACATACATTTGTTTTGTATTTATTATTTTTTATTTTATATAATATATGTTTTAATAACATAATATGTATCTATAAATGTCTAATTAATTTTTATTTTAGATTTTTTTTTTTTTTTTTGATTTTTTTTTCATCTGTTTTATACGTATCGACACAATTACCACCTACTTGAGAAGATTTTTACTATATACGTCGTCGGGTAATAAAATAATGTTTTTAATTTGAACATTTTCCGCAATACGTCTGCCGTTAAATATTTACAACAGGCTGGTGTTGTAATAACATGGCTTATGAACGTCCAGTATAGTATTTTTATCGTATAACATACTCTGCACAATATATTACTACCTTTGTGCTCGAAACGTAAAATTTCATTGAACCACTGAAGTTTAACAAAAATATGGTTTATACTAAATTACTAACTACAAAAATACGAGTACTGCATGGTAAAGTGTTTTAAAAAAATGATCAAAATATTTCTAAGAATACTTCATTTATTAATTTTTAACAAACTCACCTACACTCGTGTTTTATTAATAAATAAATACATTTTAATAAATGTATATATTACATAAATTAAATTTAAATATATCATATTATGTTATTATACGTTATTTCATCATGTTAATTAGCATAATAATTTGTAACTACCTAGCTAAGTATTTAATTTTTAAATTTTGGCTATAAAATGTTTTTATAATCTATTGATTATTTATACTTAACTACATTTTCACAGAGCTCAATCGAGATATATAGGACAAAAGTGGCCATCTAGTATAGTTGATAGCAAAGTGCAAAGTAAATTAATATGAAAAAAAAATAAGACGTACATCGTATGTTTAAGCATTTATCTATGAATTGTAGAATTATAAAATATATTGATGGTATTGAATACTTCTCATTTAAACTCTTTCAATTCAAATAGATATTTTAAATACTTTATGAATAAAGTATATGCATTCACTGGTATTTTAAATTAATTGCATGTATTTTTTTTGAATATGTTTATTCTGAATACAAAAAAAAAAAATCAATCGTTATACAAGACTGGTTGGAGATCACAATAATTATCTTGCAATAAAATGTTATCAAAGTACGGTTATCATACGTCTTGTATCTATTTATATTTTATTCAAGACTTTGATAATTTGATATACATTTTAATGTAATAAAGAATAGAATGTAATAAAATAAACATTATAATAAGTAATAAGATTCGATATCACATTGATAAAAAAACGTCCAAGAATTGTGGAGTATGACGTTATTAAGTACCTAGTTTAACAACAGTATTAATAGTTAATTGTATTTAAAATTATTAAAACTTTATTCGGTTTATTCTGTACCAATACTATATACATACACAGTTAATGATTGGCGTTTAATCAATATATATATATATATAATACCGTCATTGGTTAACGCATAATGAAAAATAACCATTAGCCACTCTAATTAAAAATATGTTCATACTAAATGTAAATATATAAATAAATATTATATTTATTATGCATATTTTTTCTGTGATATACATCAAACTGTATTATATACATTAATATTACGTATACCAATAATATTTGTAAAACGTAGTATATAGTAATAACCTTATCAGAAATCGTCGCTAATGCGTTTTCATTGTTTTTCCCCTAATCCCACTCCGGTTGTAGATTCAACGCTTTGTAATTAGACTAAGAAAAAAAACTAAGAGAATGACAAAAGAAATGTTTTCCTTTTAGTTTCGCACAGTCTCGTGTATAATACATATATACACATTACTCGTATATCTCGCCTCAGTACCTCTCGATTTTAATACCCTGGGCCTGATGAATATCAAGACTATACGTTCAAAATGTATTTGCGAGGAATATTCAGTGGCATGTTGAGGTGTTATTATTTTAGGGATTCTGCTATAGTGACATTTTAAGCCCATCAATGAATCTGGATGACTCAATGAATACATAAGAATAATTCGTATTAGTTAAAAATGATCGACCAATTCATATCATATAGCATATAGTTCATAATTAAACTGTATGTGTGGTTTTGTAATTAACAATAACTGACTATTATATTAATTATTAACAAATAATTTGAAAACATTGTTTAGGTAAGAACACACCAATACACCATCAATAAATGATAAACTTATTACTTATATATCAATGTGTTTTATGGTTTATACATAGCATTCTAGCCTATTAATAATAATAATAAAGATAATACATTTAATTTTACTCACGTATCTTATTCTATATAAACCACAGTTGAAATGTATCATGATTGAAATGTAAAACAATCTAAATATTTATTTATTTGTTCGGACTTACCTAAAACAAAAAAAAAAACAATTTGATATTAATATTTAATGATACTGGCTTAAAAAATGTTTACGAATCCACGCAATGATATGTGGACACGTGATGTATAATTTATGAATGCAATACACTTGTAATAGTATAACAAAGAGGTATAATAACAATGGTAATAATATTATTAATATAATAGTTTAAATTACTATCATTATCATCGTCAATGAACGATTTTCAGTTCAGAAATGTTTTTTGTACGTAGGAAGGTCGAAAATCGTTTAATCATTAAATCGACCATCAATAACGATACCACGAACATATGGTATAAGGTTACACATTTTAATTGTAATATAATATATGTTTTACATTTTATTTTACTAAATTAAAACTATTTTTACACACGCGATTCTGTGTAAAATAATACATAAAACACATAATTCAATACATTTAATCATAAAATACGATTATAACGTAAAATAGTTATAATAATAACTTAATGATACCAATCGATATTGCTAGCTTTTAATGATTGGCCTGGTGTTACTCGAATGATGAACTTCTGAGAATATTTTGGGCAGTAAAGCAAATAAAGAATGTTCAATGTTCACCTCTACCCCACAACAATGAGAGAATTAAGAGAAGCTAACAATTCTGTGTTGTTTCAGTTATCTTTATTGTATTTCACAATTTCACTAGTGGGTCAATCATTATTACTGGATCATGCTACTAAGGTTTTATAATTTATTCCTAGAATAAATTTTTAAATAATGGTCTTATTGAAATTGTTGTTTTAAATTTTAACCCTAACCACTGAAAAAATGTTATAACTAATTAGTAATTAATTATTAGATTTCTAAAAAATGAATATAACTTTATACTTATTCAAATCATTTAATAATCTATAATATTATTATTTTGAATTTTATTAGATTCATATTACACTTTTTTATTTTAATCTCGCAATATTTTCAGAATATACCTAACCGAAGAACAGTTTCTTCGCAGTAAAACAACAACTTTCTGAATATTATATTATTGTTAATATATATTTTTTTTAATGTATAGTAATATCATTCAAGGCTCATATTATTTATTTTATAGAATTTTTAAGTATCGTATTGAAATAATACAGTATATTTTAAAATTATATATTAAATTGGTTTTTCAACTATGTTACAAAATCGGTTTGTATCAGGTATTCACAAACAGGCTAGATAACTGTGACGAGAGGATGTATTATATACTAATTGATAGTTTTGTAAACAACTGAAGTATGATTTTAATAACAATATAATATTAATATGTAACGTTATTATAAAAACCTGTCACAAGTATTATTGTATTCATGGATAAAAATCCTGATAAATTAAATATCCGTTTACAATATTTCTATAGAAATTATTTGGTTAATTAATCGACTTTTTCAACAGCATGAGTAAAAAAGCGTTACAATAAAAATAAGACTATATTTTAAATCACAATGAACAACTGTTGAAAATTTTACATTGTCAAATAATGACAAAGAAACAGCCATCCAAAGTTCATGAAATATCGTCCATAAAATTGCATTAATAAGTTGTTAAGAGTTCCTATTATAGAAGCTAAACACACACACACACACACACATATATATATATATATATATACCTTACGGAGAAGGGGTGCAATACAGTTATTATGTAAAAAAAATAATAAAGAATTGTTCGGAATTCTCCGTTGTAAACGATGTGCGGCCATATAGCGTGCAACGATTATCGATTCGTCATGAAGTGGCTCTTACAAGACCACTTAGCGACATTTATATATATAGGTAGTTGATTGTACTTAATAACGTCTACAAGACCAAAGGAATCGCGTGTAATTTTCTAGAAACGTCCTCGAAGCTAACGGCGGTAATGATACGCCCACATTCAGTTCGGACAACAGTTGAAGTGCTTACTAACAGTAGGTATAATAACACAATGCAGCCGAATCGGAAGACTACAGTAAAGAGCCGAAACTGTTATTGAAATAATTAATAATCGAATAGAATAATACATTATACATTGAATACAAAAAATAATAATACAACGAAGGAACAATTTAAGTCTGCAGTCTCGTCGTAATCGTCTTTATCATTTTCATTTAATACTATATTATTATAGGTATATAATACCAACTATATACACTATATAGTGTATCTACTCAAATCTAACTAGAATATAAACATCCTTAATGTATTTATCGTTAAAAATAGTACATATTGACGACTCTGGCCGAATCGGTAATGATAACTGTTGTCAAACAGTATTGGTTATATATATATATATATTATATACATATATTATGTAGCTACATCATATCGATTTTATAATATTTTGTTTGTTAAAATTATTATAAGGAAATTTTATTAAAATATAAGTAGTAAACATACATTTATTTTATCGAAATGAAAATAATCCTATCAAATAAAATAATTTTAAAACAAAAATATTATAAATCAAAGTCGAAATGGTTTTTATCGCCTTAACGGACTAAACGTTTTGACGGTTTGCGCGACACGACTGGTCAACGGTTGATCGCAGCAAGATTGTAAGTGACAAGTCAGCGATGCGTCGAGAAGCGCCAAGAGACTTATTGCGCTAAAAGCCCTGGGTGACGTTTTTTTCTTTTTAATTCAAAAATAATAAAAATATCGACTAGAAAAAATTTTCTAATAACGAATGTTTTAACGAAGTAACATCTAGCTAATAGGTACGCATCAGGAATGTACAGGACATTTTCACCGTACTAACATCCCAAAGATTCATTATCTGTCGTCACTCGGAAAATGTCGATCGAATAAGTCAATTTTTACCATAATATCAATATTGCAGAGATCTGTTCGGTTTGATGGTAAGTGTACCAAATAATTATATAAGTAAGTTAAGAATTAACTACTTAATCACCCAGCTCCCGTTTATGCTGATATATATAAATCAACTGATGCAGGGGATAGGTAATATTATAAATTAGAATATAATTTTTTAGATTACACTACAATGAACCTTAATTTTTTTTTTATTACCTTATAATACCAATATACCAATGTGTTCAAAATTAGGTACAATTTACAATATTACAGGTCTTCCTCTAATAAAATATCGTAAGTAAGTGAATATAAAAGGGGTGCTCTGTCTTTTTTGACAACTCGAAGATTTTAGTATCATTGTTTTAAGTACCTGTAATATCAATATATATGATATATAGATATACAATCTAAAAAATGTAATTTAAATTATGTGATAAATTCAAACTTTTTCTGAAATATTGAAAAGAAAATTACTTAACGCTCCTCTATACACCTTAGTCATACAATTTATTCTGGTCTTAAATTAAAAATCATTCACAAAAATATTAAACTATTTTACATAATAGACTTTTACAATCGTCTAATCCTTTATTCTAATTTACATGTCAAAAATCTCCCCGTCTGGGCAATTCTCGGTATTTCACCAAGACTTTCAAATGAAAATTGTGTCGTTATCTGACTGGTTCATTATACTAATTATATTAACAATAATAAATAGAATATGCTTTAATAATAAAAAATGATCTCATAACAATAGTTAATCTGTAAATTTCATCAATGAATTACTTCTCTTCTTAAAGTCTGTTTTATATACTGTAATGTATTATTGTTTTAATGTTTTATATAATATCTCACCCATATCTCGTGTGTACTTATTGTGCCCTTATTATTATGTATAGATGGTATTATATTTTTTGTAGGAAACAATTGTACGATATACGTTATGCACGTATGCCTTATAAAAAAAAGATTACACACGATAATTAATTATGTAATTATCTGAAATAATAATTTTATGGAACTTTTGATGGTAAATTTATATTTACTAATGAATCCAGGAACTATAAATATATTATTTAATAGATTTAGATAAAAATCAGTTAGTAAGTTATTTTTATTTCAATTTATTTATAGATAAAAATGTATACATTGAATAAATATATTTTAATATCAATTAAGCTTTTGATTCAAATAGTTTAAATTTAGTAGCTTATACTATTTATACCTATAAATGATAGTAAAAATGAAATATATTATATCGTATTACTGTCACTATTTGAGATGTTCAATAGCCTGGAGTTGAACTTTTCTTTTTTTTTTTTTAAATAACACCTTCCAAATGGATGCTGTAAGTTTGTACGCAAACTTGAAAATGAATAGCTACTATTTATTAATAGTTATAAAATATTTCACTAGCTATAATCATGAAAATTGCAGGCCAGTATTTATGTCAACTCTACAACAGTTATTATATTTATATCCCTTTAAAGCTCGGATCATTTATGTAATCCGTATCTAAAATAACTAAAAGCATCATCATAAACTAAATGCCGAACGCCAAGTGTATTACTGGGACTAGTTAAACCAAGTATTAGTACGAGAATCGGGTGCTATATGATACGAAAATTATAGATAACTGCCGAAATATTATTGGGCGGTTATCAAAAATCAATTAATCTCAAGCATTAAAATAATAATGATAATAATAATTATTATTTTAGTAAAAACTATAGTACCTACCTACCTAATAAATTATTCAACGCTATGTTTTTTTATGTATCTATATTTTGTATACACGAATCTATTAAATATTTTATTATTAAACGACATCATAATACTAAATAGTGTTATTTGGACAGTTAGTTGCATTTGTTATTTGTTAGTTACACCATAAATACTTAGCTATACATTAGAAAATTAACTTTCTCATCCATCCCCATTACATATTCCTCAATATGCCTCTGTTACCAGACATATTGTGATTGCCGCTGCGCGCTTCAGGCCAAAAATGTTGTGGTTTAATTTCAAAAACACGTTGTCTAGGTTTACGTGGAACACGATGACGAATCTATCAGCTGTCGACATTGATATACGTAATCATAAGAACCTGGGTTTATTTAAACTTAGTGTAATACAATGTTAACATATGAAGCGGTACATAATACATATTTAATGTATATATAAAAACACAAATATCATTGCCATACATATTGTATATTGTATGAGATATATACGATATGAGGCCGACTATGTAAAGGAGATTTACATACGAAAATATACGAATTTGCATCCGAATTGAATTATACCAGAACTTATATTATATTTATGTGCACGCGATTTCGAAAACTCCGCGATGATGACTATATAACCTCTATCGTTAGTACCTATGTCAGAACTTTTGATAAAAAATTATGTCTATTATAATATAATATTTTATACAATATTATGATGGATACGGTGGATCGTTAGTAATCGGAAAAAAAAGTAATTTCCTATAAAATGCATAGTATAATGCATTATAGTAGCAGTATTAAAAAATATAATATTTATATCAACAATGAATATTTGTAAATATACACATAAAATATAATATCTGTAGGTATCGCGTTATAAATGGTCAGCGGGAGTGGAATAGGGTTCGTATATTTTATATCTATTATATATGTGCATTATGTATGATAGAATGCGCAATATATTGTGTTATATGGCATAAAATATATACGTGTGGGGTGTGGTGACTTGGATGATGGGGTTTTCCACTAAAGGGTTAAAGAAGATGAGCACTACAACCTCACCCAGTCCGCCGCCAAAGACCATGCATATGTAATAATTAAATAGGTAGTTGGAATAGTCCCTGTATGTACCAGCTACCTATATTACTCGAGGTTGTTTCGATCAAACGGAATATAATAATTATTATATATTAGCGTGAATAAAATCACGAATCACCCAATGAATGCGCGTTAAAAATATTTTAAAACAAATCACCAACGATTTCGATTTGATATTGCGGTGTACGTGCGATATAAAAATCGATTAGTTACAAGTGACATACTGACGAACAAAACTTAGGTATTACGTTTATATTCTCATCCGTGATGATTGTGAGGTTCGATAATATCATTATTTGTTTAGTGCTATGTATTTTCAGTACGATTTAGATACAATATTTAATACAACGAAGGAATATCGGTTTGAGCGTCAAAAAAATTAGATCCACTAAGGCTCTGATAATATTATTATGTCTACGACCGGATACAATACTATAAAATATTATTTGACAAATTGCACGAATTGTGTTTCTTACTCAATTGTGTGTTGTACATATTACACTTGTCACAAGTGTATGTCTTGACTGGTGAGTGATTCGTTTTTACACCCGTGCATCGTTTATGTTGTGTACATGTAATGTAGTTGTTACGTAAAACGTTGTTTTTTTTATTCAACAGAAAACCTATACACAAATATTACAAAACAATGAAACGAATAAACTGAATAAAGCATATTGCTCAACAGTCGTGAATTATTATGGTCGTGTCGCATACTATACGATTTCTTACGAAATTACAAATGTGTGTCATCATTTTCCGGATCTATTCGTAAACAAAAACAGTGTCTTATCCACATTATTATTATATTATTATCATATATGTTTAATACTTTAATAAAGTGATGATGACTTTACGCCGACAGTCTAGTATTTCATTGGTCCTATAACAACAGTTTTCCTATGCAGTCAAAACTACGTGTTTAATTTTCGCCATAAATAAATAAAACTGCAGTTTCTTTGGACTATAAATACCGAGAAACTCCGTGATGGAAAAGTTGTGATAGGAAGTGGGCGGCGTGTATAGAGAACTGGATCGATCTGACCGATACTCAATACTAAAGATAAAGGGTCGGTGAAGTAAAATTGTCATTTTTTTTTGAGTAGAAAGTGAACCACGTAAAATAAATATTTATGATTTGATTTTTAGAGAGAAAAAAACTTTTTCTGAACAACAGTTAAGTTATCGGATTGAAGCGTTGTTGATGTTCATTGACTTTCTAAGACAACAGAAAGAAAAAAAGTTCACGCTTAGAGCAAAAATGTTTTTGAAATTATTAGTTTTTCACACATCATATTCGTCGTAGTCGTCTTAAAAATTTGACATTTTTAAACACAGAGGAAATATATAAACATATACACCATCCATACTCCACACTCTATGAACTATTTTTTCTTTGGTTATTTTTGAGAGCTTTTACACACTCCATCATGAAATTACCTCAAACAAATTTTACTCTCACCATCATCGGTGTTATATTATGGTGATGATTCAATTAACGCCATAATTAATCTAGAAAGTACAATATTTGTCCCATAACTTGTTGATTCCCATCAACAGCTACCGATTAATTTCGGTTACGATGAATTATAACAGCCTAAATTTAAAACGACTTAAGAAAAACAAAAAAAAAAACTGTCAACATGATTAGACCAATGTCAAATAGAACAGTCTCTACAGCGTTCGTAAACAAATCTAAACAACAAAGAGAAAAACAGCGATTTAAAAAAAGGAAAAAATAATAGAGGACATTCTTTAACTACTTATAGTTTCTACATTACCTAACATTTATACCAAGTGAAAATCAAATATTTTTTAATTCAAAATAATTACAGGTTTTAAAATCCATGTCAAACACATTATTTTTTTTTTAAAAAGAAAGTAAACAAAAACTTAGTATTTATTCAGTCATATAATTAACAAATTCAAAGTCTCTGTTATACAATTAATTAAGTATGTATTTTTGTCATGAATAATACAAAGGTTAATGTACTATATACAGCAATATTGTTAATAATATAACATACGTAAAAGAAATCAAAATACAAATGTTAAACACGTTTTTCAAGATTTAAAAATATGACGCATGACAGTATATATGTTAAAAATATATGATTATCATTTTTATCATAAATAAATATGTAAGTACCACTTATTTACGTTATGGGCTGTCATTGAAATTTGACAATCAAATATTTGAAAAAAATAATATTTAAATATATTTTAAATAAATTACGACTGCGAATTGAAGCAAATAAACATAAGATAATATATGTTTCCTTCAAAACTAATATTATACATGCATATATACTGTTTGAATATATTGCATAATTGTAAAAGATATCAAATTTGCTCAAATAAAAAAAATTAATACAATGAAATTATCATGGTAATTTTTCGTTAATAATACTTATTATAGTTATATTATTATGTTGTATGTATAAAAACTTAAAACTATAAGTGTTCAATTTAAATAGGAACATTTTAAATATATATTATATAAAAATTAATATGATTTTATACTAATTTAATTTTGCGTATATTTTTTTTATTTTTTTTTTATTTATCATCAAATAATATTGAAGCTAAGTGATTTGAAAATGTTAGTGATTAAAATGTTTGTAAAACCAGTTTTGAGTACTATTATCTTTATCATATACATTTTAATAACTGAAAAACTATTCGTTCGAATTTTGAATTAGTTACATATAATTTTTCAGAATTATAATTCATTGAATAATTTATAGTTATTACATATTGTTTTTAGTTAAACATTTAAAATTTAAATTTAAATATATGCATTATTGAAGAAGAAAAAGATAATGAGCACGCTTGGTAAATTACTCTCTATATACAACATAACATATAAAGATACATATATGGGTACATACGAGATAGATCGATTGTATTTCTTTGTTTTAGTTATGTATTAAGAATTTCTCCGCGTATTTTATACGAACAGCCAATGAGTGCATAGGTGTATTACACACACACACATAAACATATATTTTTATCGGTGGATATTTGTTGGGTGTATGCATCGTAAAAATCACGGACCTCGGTTAGCGAAACGCAATTACCGCCGTCGCAACGAGTATATACTGAGTGTGGAGAGGAGGGTACGAGTGTAGAGTTTGCCCGAGACGGACCGGAAGGACGTAATTTTAAAAGTACTTTTATACCGGTAAACTCATTCGGCGTATTCCAACCGTCCGATCACGGCAGCAAATAGTCGATAACCTTTTTTAAGGGGCTTAAAACGTATATTATGCAATTTTATTATTTTAAAAGTATGAAAAAAAATGTGTTTAAAAATATCAATCCAAACAGTTTGATAACTGTTCTTATAAGAGATCGGATACCTATGTTATATATAATGTTATCGGGTATTGCACAATTATTATGAAATTAAACATTTACACATTGATGCAGTTCGTTGGCCATTATGCAGTTACTGCTTCTAATGTGGTAATTTTAGAGCTAAATCGAAAGAAGATAATACTATATACTTTGGAGAAAATGATCTTGCAATATCTTTTTTTTAGTATATATCATGGTGTTAAAGAATTATTTATTTCATTGACTTTTTTTTATACAGCTATTATTTATTATTATTATATATTTTTTTTTTGTCATACACTCTTTTAATAACAAATATGTTAACATCTATAAAAAATATTATTTATTTTAAATTGCCGTTTTTACATTAAGAATTTGGAAATAAAGGTACAAATTTCTTACTCAAATACAAATACATAATATGTACAGGGTGTCCTCAATTGAAAAATTATAACTCGTTATGCAAGTATCTAATATCACTATTGTATAGTAATATATCTTTCTGTATATACCTGCCTCCTGCATACAGACTTCCGCCAGAATACTTGACAGAATAATTATTATATATTCTCATAAATGATGACTAAGAATTGCAGCTATCGTGGGTTTTAAAAATATGCATAAACAACAGTTTTAACATTTTTTTGTTTTGTTTTGAAATCGGAAAACCATGATAAACTATACGGATTATAATAATCGTGGCTGTCAAATGTATATTATTTACAGATTTAAAAAAAATCACGTTTTAAAAATTTTAGTTATAAAAATATTGTCGACAGGTAGAAAAACACGATTGATCGTTTTATAATTTTGTAATTATGCATTTATAATGAACACGTGATTTACAAACCATCTCGTCACGACATAAAAATATCTTTATAACAGACATATTATTAATTTTTTTCAATCGGTATCATAGTAATTAAGGTTTCTAGAGGGGGGGGAGGGTAGAATGATTCATCAAAGATATAATTAATTTTATGATTATATATGATTGTATAATAATTAAATATAACTTTAAATTAGTGTGATTCTTCAATTTGAATTCTTTTTGGGGCCATAAGAATAATTATTATTATAACTGGTCTATCATTTTCACCAATTTTTTTTTGTTTTTTAAGTTAAATAATTTTTAAGAATCATCACCAGACCTCTACAAAGAACGACATTTATGTAACGACTTAATTAAATGATGGTATTATAAAAGAGATTCAAAACGTTTTCCCCACATATACATATATCTATGTTAAATATTTAAATATAATAAAATAAAATTTTGTATAAACATTAATGATGATTACAACACGTGAATACGTGATATTACAATACAAAAACAGGACATGTAAGTAAACATTGATATACAGATATATATTTAACCCATTAATTAATGTAATTATTCCAACATCGGCATCCGAGTTAATTAGACGTGAGTTCAATAAGTGGCGACAACTGTATAATTATTATACGTGTACTGCGTCGGATTAATTTCTCCGAACACATTGGCTCACTAATATCGGTCTAACCACTGTCAGTCAGTGTGAAGCAAGGTGGACTCACAGTACGCCCAACAGGTGAGTGCATGAACAGGTCCTAGCGTTCGAAACGTTTATCATTCATTAAGCGCGCAAGACTTTATCCTCTTGACCAACGCCGTCGTTGTCATTACCTTGTTGCATGTACCACATAATATAAAACTTAACACTTAACGCATAATAAACGGATGTGCATAATAATATTATCATAATATTTATTATATACGAGTACCAGGTACTCTACTATTTATAGAAGTAATAATTTTTTTTTGTCAAATTTTTTTTTAAAAAAAATAGTGTATGTAATAAGTACACGACAGTAGTCATTCAAACCAATACATATATCCGCATTACGACACGATACCTTTATATAATTAGGGATATAATATGCAGACTCTTTGGATTACGGGAAATGAGCCAATTGTCTGGCTTTTATACGCAATTCGCGATTCACAAGCCCATAATTAAATATGACAAATAATTAATGTTGTATACGTACATGTGTATTACATTATTATGAAGTATAATGATGGCGCGTGTTCAAACTGACGTGAAAAAGGTTAAATACTCACATTAAATACGCTGTGCTCTTATATATAATGTAGTCATCTACAATACAACAACTACTAAGTATATAATATTACAAGTTGGAATATTATTTATATATAATATATCGTTATTATTCGGAATTTGGTTGTGGAGGTGATGGATTTTGTTATTAAAATTATACATTAGACATTTAATGAAAATTAATCTGGTAATCGTGAAATTTACTTTGAAAATTCTATTGACAATAATCTAAAAACACGTTTATAGAAATGTTGTATCATAAAATGTAACCAATTTTAATAAAAAAATAAAAATAAAAAGATAAAAATGTAAGAATTTCAAAAATCCAAAAATTGCAATATATATATTTTAAAATTTTTTTTTTTATTTATCTATTTATTTACATTAATTGTTCTTATTGCAATTCAATAAACAACTAGTACGTCTAGTAACCCATTGATTGTGTTTGCTTAAAATCGTGGTAAAATTATATAATATTTACCATGAACAACTTTGCTCGCGTAACAGACAAAAACGGAAAAACCTGTTAACTGCTCGCAATGCCATCAAAAATAATACGTGTTACAAACTCGGAATTTGAATTATTAATAAATAATTACTATAAACATAGATTTATAGTTATATTATAAATAGAATATTTCTGATTTCCTAGAAGAACCCAATGTGGTAAATTTTAAGTATTATATAACGTGTGCTTGTTAGTTTTAAAATTATATTGCTATTCGTTTTCACCCGGAATGTTTGTTAAAAAAATATACTCATCGAACAAGAGAACTATCCAACGGTATTTGTAATTAAATTTTTGGAGTTTTAGCGTAAATAAAGCTACAAAATGTCAATGGTATTAAGACTATAGATAGATATTAATAATAATTAAAATGTTATATCCCAATGGCTGACTGCAGCTACCAAGTTAAAAAAAAAAAAAAAAGCGAAACAACAATGCTATTTTATTCGTACAAACAATCATCAACCAACAACTCATTACAGAATACAATTTCAAATTTAAATATCATGCTTCAAGAAAATAATATATACCTCAATCAATATTACGATATTAAGATCAAATTAATTTATATGTATAATACTTAGGTAGTGTTAAAATAACTGTAGCTCAAAATTGATAAGACAAAGAAATTTAAATTATTTATGTTTATTATTTACTTTTCGTGTATTTGTATAAAAACATCAAAATCACGTTTTAATATATAATAATTATTAAAAAATTATATGGAAATAAAGCATAGACATTTTAGAAAAATAATTATACATAAAATTGTAACGATAACAGTTTTTACTATTCAGATAAAATAAGAAATAAATCCTTCAAAAATGATCTAGATGAGATTAAATATATCAAATATGAGATATTTAGATAATTATTCAGATTATTCATTTAAAATCAATAAACTGTACGATAGTAAATTATAAGACCGTATTTCTGTATATGCGGAAACATTTCAAAATTTGTAAACAACACGTGTTTACTATTTTCAAGCTACTTGAAACAAAATATCAGCGGATAAAATTGTTGAACATACAATTCTTAATGAATTTTACTTTTGAATACTGATTTTGATTCATAGGAAGTCATAAACATTTATAAAATGTTTTAACCAAAGTGAATTTAAGCATTTAATTTTTTAACTGAAATATCGATGTATAAATGTCAAAATGTTATTATAAAATTAGTGTTTTTTAGAAAAGTAATAACTAATAATGCTTCGATTATAACTTAATATACATCATGTTAATGAATCAAAACTAGTTTGAAACTTTATTATCCCTATTACCCAAGTGATATACAGTTTTGTCTGGCGATTAAGCATTAATCAATAATAAATACTATGTTTTGTTTTAAATATATTACGTATTTACGTAATACAAAAACCTGTGATAATTATTAAGGTTAAAATTTTTGGTTGCACTTGAGGTAACTGATATAATATTATGTAATAACGTGTACGCGTGTAATTTAAAAAATACAACTCGCACATTGTCATAGATCCAAAACGTACTAATATTTTACCATGGTTGGGTTGTAACAGTAAAACTAGTTACTCGAATTATAATTTCAATCTCGACAGTAATATATACATAATATACACTATTATTAATCAACGCCATCAAAATGAGATCACACAAACTCCCTGAAAGTGATATTATAAATATATAGATATATTATATTATATATTATAACCACGCGTCGCGTTTATATGTGCAATCCAACTAATACTGCAGACAATTTAATTAAAAACTACTCTTCGAATACTTTGACAACAAATTAGATACACTATAATCCACTTAATAACACAATATTACGTAATTTCTTTCGTAAGCTGATATACCCAAGACTCCCATAGTATAATATAAACACAGCTATAACATTTTTCTTCTAATATTAAGGTAAGGATGATTGTTGCTTTTTTTTATCTAATTCAATAGTGCGCGTTGTAGACAAAAAGTAATCCAGTATGTAAGACATAAAAGCAGTCATATTAAATTTTATTTTGCATAATATTTTTGTATTAGATACAGTTAAATGTTTATGATTTTACGTAGAACAACAGGTTACATAAAGATACTCGTTCACGCTTCATATGTATGCGCGTCATATCTGTTTTAAACTCGTAGTCCGTAGATGATACAAATACGTATTAGTATCAAAACTGATGCGACAACGCATGAATATGAAACATCTAGTTTCTATTAATGATATGTTAAGAAAGTACAGTGAATTTCAAATGAATAACATAATTTTTTAACGCATTTCATTATGTCATGATTGTTTAAGGACATTGCATGATTTTTTGGAGTTTTTAAAGTCATAAAAATCTAAACCCTTTACTGCAGGTATATAGTATCGCGTTTAAATGTGGATGTATCGTCATTTGGTTTCTGTTTTTGGCTTCGTTCAAAATTAAAACGCATACGTGCGAAATATGGTATATATGTCAGCTACCGTAATCTAAGTACTTGGTGGACGTATGTGCACGTGTAAAATATATTATTGTAGTACACAGAGGAATGAAAACCCATAAGTTCAAACAAAATCTCTTGGAAAACGAAACACGTCCTATTATTTCATATCAACTATACAAATAAATATCGCCGCGTTTTCAACGTTATTTTACGGATATTATTCACAGTCTGAACAGAAAAGTGAGAAAAAAAACTAATTTTTTAAAATTGGTTGCGTTCGATATTGAAATGTAATAGCCGAAAAATTCACATTGACAGTACTTTTACTTAAAATATTTTCGACTGCCGTGGACCGTAGTATCACTCAGCCCATAACCGGTCAAGTTTTAATGTAAATTAATTAAGTTTCAATAATAAAAAGTCTAATCATCAAACTGATGTTTTCTTTGAACCACTCTCTTCACATAGAATGTATTTTCGGTGATTGACTAAAAACTTCCTGGACCTCGACAGGCTAAAAATAAAAATAATCCGAGCTGATGTCTTATGACTTATGAAGTATTTTCCACTATTCCACTATTCACACCACTTGACATATTTTGTATTCAAACTTGATTAAAAGTCTGCAGAATTACAGTAAAATGTGTGATCATGATTAATCTAGATATAAAATATTTTCTTCCTAAAACGTATTGAAATTCTAAGATATAAATATTTTTTGATTTGTTCATAAATATATTTTAGTTTAAAAAACTTGAACATAAATTCATTTTTTTAAATATGTATTCATTGATGCTCCCTTCATTTTTAAAATCATATTTAACTGAATACAAATACGGTCTGATTTTAGCAAAAAAATTATATAGAGATTAAAAATACGATCGATTAAGTACTTTGATATTTATTACTTAAGTTTTAACTATGTTTTGAATTATGATACCATGTGATGTGAATTTATTATAAAATTACGCATAGTAACGTTGAAACAAAAACGTAATGATTAAAATACATTTAGAGAAAGTATTGGATTATAATATCAACTTAGTGTTTAGTTCATTTTTAATTTAAACTATCTATATGCAATTTTATACATTTTGAGTATGTTATAGAAAGTAATTTTAATACACTCTAAATCTGTTTATTTTCTAACGTTAGTAAAGTAAATTATATGTAGAACATTAATTGTTTATTAAACATAAAACTAATTATTCTAAAACATACATTTTAACAGCATAAAATATGTCAATTGAACGACCAAACCACAAATTTTGATGTATATAACGTATTTAATTTAAAATAAGCGAATGGAATATCGACATAATTTTAATCATCAACATATCTATAGGTGCAGCATGGCTATTATATTATATTATATTATATTGTCCTTTAATTATAATAATATATTTTTAAATCAAATATTTACAATTATATTTATATGCATTAACGAATAATAATTTATAGTTGATCAGTAACTAAATCTTTTACAATGTTAATGATTTTTGAAATAATATTATTATCTCGATTGGTCTCCGATACCACACGCGTGAATGTGTTTGAATAACAAAATTATATTACAATTACACGGAGTGATGGATAGGCTATTTCGGTAGATCGCGGTCGGGGTGTCCGTTTTCCAGTATTTATTCTAGAGTCCGTAATATTATTTTAATAGGGGCCAACGCCACCATTACCGCCCATTACGTTAACTTTAATGCGTCTAATATAAAATAAATTATTAAACTATAATTATTTACCTACATACGACGAGTGTGCAAATGACAGATAAAGGTTACGATTTTTCAACGCCTTTTTTTCAAATTAGATATATATTCTATTTTGTCTTTTATTTGCTGAGCAGACGACGAAGCAGACTTACAGCGAAAATTTGGCCGCATACAAATCAAATTTTAATATCTGTGAATGTCGAGCAATACACTAGGCGCAAAAGATAATATATAATAATTATCCTACGGAATCTGACGAAGCTAAAAAATGTAAAACAATTTATTATATTTTAATGATATACTATAATGCATACCGCATACTATGCGCGTGGTGAACAGTATTCTGTTTTAGTAAAATAGAGCGGTTATTTTATCATGAACCCGGTGGCAATATCGTAGAAAATAAGAATAATTTTTCAGACATTTATAACTAAATAATGGGTTTTGACATAAATATTAACATTTTATTTTAAAGGGGATAGCTTAAAAAAAGGAAAACGAAATTCCCGAAACCTGCAGTTTGCCCGGCTCACGATATAAAAGTATCGTTCTGTATAAATATGCAACTATTATAAAATCTATTCAATACGAAATCTGAACGATTTCAATGCACAATATTATATAAAAACCGTATACACGATACAACATCGTTATTAATATTTCTATGGAAAACACTGCTCAAACACGAACATCGCACGATCTGTTTTTCTCTTATATCGGGTTCTGCGCTTACTGTATGTATTTATGTATAATAACATGTACGAGGTACAACCTGTATTTTGTGCTAACGCGTTTATCGACTTTCGTACGACGATCGCACACTGTACATTATAATATTACTATGTACATATGGTATTGTATTGCTATACATATGTAAACATATCCGCCGGAGATGAACTCACTGTGGTGCCGAATTTGTTTTATATTTTTTATATAATATTCTACACATTTTTTTTTTAGCGCCACAGCGTAAAAACTCAAACACGCCTATACGCTGGAATAACGTGTTTGTTTAACGTAATAGGTATCGACGCGCGCTGTACACGTACTATACAATATTGTCTATGCTCATATTGTGTGTACGTACGAACGTCCACATATTAAAATACATATATAATATACATGTGATATTATGACGGTGTGCGTGAACATGAATATATGAAAAACGTACCATGGAGGCGGCATTTACACCCAAGCCCGCGAATATAAATCGACGACACGTGTATTTGCTGGTGGGTTTTTATCCGTTTTTTTGTTATTTTTTCCACTATCGTCAGCCGCACGCGTTTCACCCGTTTCTTTTTTTATATATAAAATGATTTACCAAGCGTGTTTACCAAATTTTTATCTTTAATTTATTCAAACTATGATTTTTAGTTTTTTTTTAATATAACTACTCAAGCTATATTTTAAAATTCTTGAATTTTTTACGTGGCTTATACAATGTTTAAGATGTTCATATTAAAGATAATAGCTAGTCCTTAAAAATATTTTTAAAATAAAAATAGAAAATAGATTTAATATTGGATTTAGTATTTAATATTTAATATT
Organism: Rhopalosiphum nymphaeae; assembly: GCA_036289425.1. Classification (NCBI taxonomy): domain Eukaryota; kingdom Metazoa; phylum Arthropoda; class Insecta; order Hemiptera; family Aphididae; genus Rhopalosiphum; species Rhopalosiphum nymphaeae. The sequence goes on along the minus strand of JAZAQC010000001.1, from coordinate 3,851,825 downwards.
TATTATAATGGAATCATTTTTACAAATTATGAATGTAAATAAATCAATTATTGATATTAAACACTAAGATTTTCAAACCCATTATTGTGGATTTATTATTTTCAATGCACAAAAAAAAAAAATAACTTAAAAATTAATCGTTTGAATTTTCAAAAAAACTGTCCACTTAGTAATGTACAATAAAAAAGAGGTATTCTCATATAAAAACTAGATTTTGAATCTCCGCAAGAAACTTCTTAATATGTGCAAAAACTTTAAACAATTTGAAGATATGATTTTTAAGTTTATTTAAAAATACAATCGCCCTGTACTGGGCACTATTTCGCATCACAGATGAATCTCTCCTCCCTGCGACAACGGATTGGATCCATCAGATAAATCCTAAACACCACGGTTTCTCTGTCGAGTCTCAAAATCGAGTGCGACAAATGGAAATAATTATACATCATTATAATATATAAATACCATATAATAAGAACACACATATTTCAGAGAAAAATGAGAAGACAACGAAGAAAAATGTCGGCGTTGCATTGCCATTGACCAGGAAAAAGTATATAGGAACGAGATCGGAGCATAAAAACCATAGGATAAATATTAATTACGTTATGATGATGATGATAATAATATATACAATTATTATATTATTTTGTACTTAACGTACAATACGTGTGTTCAGCGAAACTAACAAACAAATTTAAATGCTAATCACGTTTTTAATCTCATATTTATATGTATGCTGATATGTTGCGTCTTTATAGACTTTGTAATTAACTGACTGACCTTGGTGCAAACTGTAGCTAACTATATACTTCAGACTCCAGAGACAACGTTGGCGCAACTAGTATAAGTAATCGTATAATTTCAATATTTATGATGAGTATTCGTGGTTGCGTAACAACGATGACTGTTTCGTCAAGAATTGAGCTGATAAATTATTTTTCCACACCATAATATATATATGTATATATATACACATATATACGAGTACTGTAAAGTTTCTATGTAAGACAATATAAAAATAAAGACTCTAGAATCTTCGATCTAAGAACCTATAGAATTGATGAGGAGGGATAAGGATTGAATAAAACAAAAATATGTTTCCGAAACTTCTTTCTTTATTATTTCGTTAACTTTCCACCCACCACCCTGCACGTGTTATGTCCGCGTGACGATCGGTTTATATTGGAATTTAATAATCTGAATTGTTTTCACCATCACCTCTGGCTAACCAGAAAATTTATCTAAGGATATTATTATTGTCAAGAGTAAATATACTCTAAAATATTTTTACTCTCGATTAAAATATGTGGACATAATAATTACCCCTAGGTGAAAACTTCCAATATAAAATAATTAATTTCTCAAAGATGTAAGATAATAACTGATTACTCAAATCAGTCTTTTTCTCTAAATAAATACTTTTTACTTTTTAGTTAAATCTAATTTGTTAAGTGACGCATTTACCTTCCACCTAAATACTTATTATTTGACGTATTAACCAATGAATGCATACAAATATCTTTATAATAACTACCTACTAATTTAACCACTAGTTAAAACACAATACAGGAAAAAAACTCTACGTAGTTTTTTAAATTCTAAAGAAATAATCATAAAAAACAATTATCTCCTTCTCACTCCCTAGGAATAGTTTACAGAATAACTAAAGTAAATTTGCCAACAAATTTACTTATTAAATATTAAATAATAATTCCCTAGTGTTAGTGTATTTCCGAGTGGTTATCCACCAACCCAAATATGCATAATACTTGTTTATAATTCAACATAATATGTTGTTACACTTACTGATTGTACATTTATATAGAATATAAAAATAACAAACAAAAAGAAAAAAGAAAAAATTACCTCCAGTAAAAAAAATAGTCCTAACATTAACTACGTTTGTCAAAAAATCATAATTCTAGTTTAATAATTGTATGCCCATACAAACGTATAGTGAATTAAAATACAATAAAAGAGTGTTCTTAACGTTAATTTCTCGGGAAATCGTATTTAAACGGTTTTTATATCTGTTTATCTGTTGATCTAGTGTCTAATATTTATTTTATTTTTTGCTTATTATTACCGATGCAAAAAACTCATTCACTAGCTGCAGTATTAGTAACTAGTTACTACAACGATGCCACTGAGCAATAAAAACGTTTTATCAGTAATCACTTATCACGTGTACTCACTTCTTCTTTCTTTCTTTTTAAAATGATATTTTTAAATCGATTGCATTTGAAAATAGCTCAACTATATTTTGAACACGATTTGTCAGAATTACATTGCATTCAAAGATATTTTGAGATACAAATATCATTTCAAGACATAAAATACTAAATGAAATTCAAAGACGTATTAATCAAGAAATACATATTTCAAAAGATATTAATTTTCAAAAAGACAAAGGTATTGCTGCAATGAACAAAAAATGGCTTTATTTTTTAGAAAAATAACTCTACTTGTAATAAACGTAACAAAATGTATGATCAAATCTAACTCTCTAATGTCGAGTGCTATTATTGCTCAATCGTTATTGCATAGATTTTTGAATTTTTACGCGACTGTGGTAAGCCGGTAATTAAATAAATAAACGTTTGCGGTTGTGGTCATCAACAATGATCAGCTGGTCTACATTTGGTATCTAGGCAGCGAAATGCGTTGACACTCTGTGGTTTTTTCAGCCTGCCAAACAACAACATCGCTGTTACTTCATCGTCGTCATTAATGTTATTGTTATTATTATTATGTTTATTATTATTTCACGTGGTGCGATAACGTCGTTACACCACTGCCAATCATCTGTTTCGGACAGTCATGAACCGGAAACGTTTTTACCGGTACCGCTATCGTAGACACTCTTTTTCGACTCTGTTGACCGCCGCCACCACTGCAGTCGTCACCGCTGCTATCACGTTGGCGGTACTGTCGCCGACGGTTTTCAGCAGAGCGTGTCCGCCGCCCCGCAAGTTTTCATCTTGCTCGACCATCGTGCCTAGACAAACAGTCGGTGTAACGCGGCACTTTCGGTCGACAAAAACATGTATCGCAGCCACCGGCAGCCGATTTACGACAACCGTGTACAATCGCCAACGGCCATACGTCGCCCGACCTCTTGGTTCTACTCGACGACAATTATGTAGGTACTCATGTATAATTTATAAAATATTCAACGTTAATAACTGCTAAGATTCAGCCGTTGCTGGTTTTTTTAAATTTGTAATTATTATACGATGTTTTATCGATCAAACTGTCCACCATTCCACTATAAGAAGTGATATAATATAGACGTTATGATCATAATTTTATACTCGTACTTCGTTTTCTGTTTCTTCTGATGATACGTATTATTTTTTGATTTTGTTTCACTCAATTAAAAATTAAAGTACTTATTGCATAGTAGAAGTTTATAATAGTGAGTTTAAAGTATAATGTACGATGTTTTAGATTATTGTTATTAATTTATAATCTAAATGGGTAAGTTGGTACATTGTTATATAAAATATAGTTTACACTGCATAATATTTCCATATTGTGTTACGTTAACTCACAAAACTAATACCAGAAATTTGCTCACTACAGATGAAACCGTTACAGTGGGACTGACAGATGGCAAAGATGGACACGCAAATAACACTAATACAAACAATACTCGTTGCTATAAGATCAAATACACAACACCCGTGCCTACTACTAAACGTTGGTCACCAATACTTAAAACTTACCCTCAATTTCCGGTAACGAATAACACGGCGACCAAATCGGACACAGACACAGGTGCGGCTACGACTACTGCCCGAACCAAAGTCACGACTAAAATAACCAAAACAATCAGATCATCGACCACAACTGAAGCAACCGACCTGTCTGATGAAATGCAAGATATGGTTGAAGAAACGACATCGATTGAAGAAACTACATGTAGCGAAGAAACTACTTGTACAGAAGAAACTACATGTGCAGAAGAAACGGCACCGTTCGAAGAAACTACCCCGAAAAAAAAAATGACCAGTAAAACAGAAGAAACTAAAAATATAATTAATGAACCGACAAGAACAGAAAAAGTTAGTAGAACAACTGAAAAATCTAGCAAATCTACTGTAAAATCAAATAAGACTGTAAAAGTGACCAAGGGGACCAAAAAAATGACCAGGACAACCGAAGAAGAAATCGATGAAGTAACGTGCCCCGAAGACCCTGAGTGCACCGATGAACCTTCATGCATCGATAATGAAGTGACGAAAAAACCGACAAAAACGCGTTCTTCGCCGGATCAGAAATCTACAGCAATAATAAAACAGAAAAATCGGTCAAAGAAGCGACATCATCATATTAGACGGTCATCAACGACTATGTATAATCAATGGTCGTTGCCGTCTTCATTATCGTTATCATCGGGTACAACCGTATTGGACGATTCGTCATGGTCCCACGATGGACTTAATAATTATAAATCACTAAAATTGGACCTAAACAAGGATAGTGAATTTCAGCCGCCACCGATTGATCAAAAAGGCATTCATATATAGGCAACTATATAAGGATTGATAGCGATGGTTTCAGTGTCCAATGGTTCATCACAAACACGTTATCTGCACAGTCCTACAATTTTACTACTATATGCTTCTTATTATAAGCTTATGAGAGGCCACTATTATACATACGTCACGCTGATGATCGAAAACTTCGTAACAAATTAATTTTATCCGATGTTGGTATTTTTTCTCTCTATTACAAATCCCAAATTATTTACTATATTTTTTTTAGTGCCAGAAAATCTGTTATAAATGGTGTTTTTTTTTCAACTTGTTAGAACGTTATTTTCGAGTAGAGATTTTTGAATTTATTTTAAATACAGTAGTCAGAGAATAACTGTTAATTTAATATATATTAATTATATTTAATATAATTAATGACTAATGAATAAAATAAAACAACTAAGACAAAATACAATATCATATAATAACATAATATATTAGTTTCGTATTTAATTTAATTTGAACTCGAAATACATAGCCACTGTCTTCTAAACTATATTGGACCTTTACGATTAATTAACAAACCAGAAATGGCGGATGTTTATTAAAATGGTTAGGAAACAATTGTAGCTATGTTAATTCTAAAAGTACTGTCCTCGTCAAATTTAAATAAATACAGATTAATCATAATTCGGTGTTCATATTTTATATTATAAAATGTATTTTTATCGTTGTAAAATATGTTTAGTATTTCGGGCACTGAACAACGCACCGAGTCAACTTGAAAAAAATGATCAGTACAGCCATCGTGCAGATTGTTGCGTTTCGAAATGACTATAACATTATATTATTTCGTGAATCATATTACAATATACAGTTTTCGCTGATTATGAGATGCACAACATTTGAAATACCCTGCAGGCTACTTAGTCTCATGAAGTATTATTGACAATTATTCAATCTGTACTCTGCGTATATTATAATAATGTAATTCCAGCTAGTATTTTATCATTTTTCGGCTTCGGTCTCTCATTTTTTCTTAGTGTTATGATGATGTAAATTATTATAATATACTATTATTTTTTCAGAATATGCGGTCCAATCATCTCTGCCATTTCGACTCATCATCTATGAACCGTACATTGCTGTTATTATAACTACTATTGAAATGCACAGTGTATAAATACGTCATTTTTACAAAATACGTATCAAAAAAATATCATATTTTGTACCATTAGCTATAGTAATAAATCCTTCACTGAGGAATCGTCGCAGGATTTTTGTTCTTAAAATATGGGTCGCACCCGGGCGTGGCGGCGCTAATGAGTTTAGGGAAATGAGCTGCTCCGGGTTTTCGCGCGCAGTACACGTTTAAATGAACAATATGTAAAATACATGTTAATGAACGCGTGTATACACACACGCATAGGTATATATTTATTATATACCCATGGCTGGTATAACGCTCATGTGAAACGAACGTTATAATATATATTATATGTGTGTTTATATATACGTATATTATTATGCGACGACAGAATGCCGTCTTCGCGTCGTCGGACTTCAGGTGTACCGACACACTTACGCACGCGTGCACATATATGTATATATTATATATGTATAGATGACTAATCAAATACATTACATGCGATCGAGACTATAATATATGTATGTATATGTGTGTATATACGATACACAATATATATAATTTAGTTAGTATTTGCGCACTAACCAACCTCTTTTCATGACGTGTGTATATGTATAGCCCTTGTCGATCCGCTTTACGGTAAGCTCATTTTAAATTCTACTCTGGATTACGTTTATTATGAGCATAATAATAATAATAATAATAATACGCATATTGATGTCCCTGACTATGAAGGTCATAACACCGTCTTAAAAACTGTTCGAGATATCAGTTTAAAGTATTTTCTCACCGACAAAGACTTTGTGTTTCGTTTGGTTTACAACCTTCAGGGAGCTGCCATTTGATCGGAAAATATATACAAAACGTCATCAGATATCCGAGAAAACTGTAAATATATTTTGTTATTACGTCCTTCTTAGAATTTTCCCGCTTCTTCCAAAAAATACTCCCACCTCAATAAAAATTATTGACAAAATAATATTGTAATATTTTCCATTATGAATGTTTTGGTAGGAAAATAGATAAAATAAGTACTTAGAATATTTTCTTGGTAAATAATTGGACTGCCAAAAAAATTCATTTTCCATGAACTACCGACGCTAACTGTAGCCATCTGTTATGTTTTTGAAAATACTTCAATACAAAACAAAAACACCATCGATCTAAATGTTATATTTAATATATATATTTATATTTAGGTACAATGCAGATTTACCTATAAAACACAAAAAAGATTAAAGTATTTTTCTAATATTATTATTATATGTTATAAAGTAGTATGTATATTTTGTTTCGAGTGATCCATTACCACAGCCGTATCCAAAAGAGAGGATTAGAGTTCAGATTCCCCCCTCACTGAAACTTTTTATTGAAATATGATTTCAAGAAAATTCCATATTTTATTACATAATATAACATATTTTATACTTTAACCCCCCCCCCCCCTTCCCAAAAATATATTGCCGGCTATGGCCTTGTCCGTTACCTTTATTGTTTTATTCTCTTTAGGTATCTATTTAAAACTGTTAGTAATCGCTAGCCAATATTATAATTACGTCCAATTTCACTTACGCTTTATACGCATATTTTTTGTTTCGATTTGCAACATATATATACAAAAAAACATCAATTCGGTGCTCGTGATCACTTTTTTTATTTCTTCAGTTATTTTGTCCCGAACTTTTATTGCAATGCGTATAATAATAAAAAATAAAAATAAAACCACGGGTTTTTACGACTAACAATAATTATTAAATTATTCAATCGGCTGCAATTGGGCAAAATAAAAATAGCAAGAGTAAATTATTTATGTATCACCCATGTATGGTTATTTCTGTGCATTGGGATTATTAATGTTTGCGCGGGAAAATTGTTTATCGTCATACGCGTGATAATCATCGCGACCTGTGGATAATTGGTGTTGGGACCAGTGTATGATTTATGCGACAGTTACACGGTTGGCTGTATATATTTTGGCGAAAAAAAAGTTTATAAAACTATCTCGGTCCAAAGATTTAAAGCGTGGATATACATCACTCGTTAAAAAGAACAACAGATACGTTAATAGTGTGGCCTATATAGACAAGTAAACAAATTTCTAATTAATGTAGGTATATGATATAAATTTCCATTCACTTATTTATTGAAATCAAAAATCAATTCGTATACATTTTGTGTTAAATGTTTAATATTTAAAAATGATCAAAAGTTTTAAGAGTAAACGAACCATTATAATATTATATTATATTAAATAATTATGTATATTACGCCGATGCTCGTTTTTCCCGGAATACCCTTTTTCATGAAGTAAATGCAATTCAAAAGTTTTATAATATAATACTTTTATCTTTTTCATAGGTATTTATTTGTTTATTTTTATTATGAATGAGTTCTAGGAGTTTGAAAAAGAGGTCATCAAACCCATAACCCATTGACCAACGAAGAAACGACTTCTATAAATCAACCAAAAGTCGGTCCAAATTATTCGAAACCCTACATTCGGCATACTACAATATTGCAGTTTGTCATCGTTGCCGCCAGCTACTATATAACTAACGAATAATGATTATCACAAAAACGAAAATAATAAAAATAAAAGTAATTATTAACGTCCATCGATGTCTACGTGAAATATTATTGTTAAAATAGCTAGCGGTGCTGACAGATCTTCGCTTGCCGTTTGTCTGCGATCTGACGATTGATTGATTGTGTACGGGATGATGTCGCATTTTTTTTGTACGTTTTCGCGCACCCGGCGACGAATTGTTTTTCAAAATCGGCACGGAGGACGAACAGAAAAATAAACGTATACGCATAAATAATCATTTTATTTGAAACGTTTTTGAGCGTAAATCTGCCGCCCCCACTTACAATACGATAATATTATATGGGAAAACGAGATGCACACGACCCATATAGATCGTATATATAATTATATTATACAGCGATGCATTGTCGAAAACACATATTACACCGCAATAATATACACAGAGGGGCTGAAGTGCATTTTCCCCTCATTTAACCTTACGAATCGTCCGTGGAAATACAGCAGCTCACCCTGTACATACGACGTCGTCGGTCGCCACAGCGGCAGTCCAACGACGACTATTATTATTATGCGTTTAGGGTGGAAAACGCAGTATCATCCTAAAGTCTGGTTTTCACTCGGCGCACGTCATATATGTATGATTTCGTCGCTGTGTATAATAATATAATATCCGTATACCTTATATCTAGTGTTTTATGAGCTACCCGAGAGTCATCCACGATTCGTCGTGACTCATACCCACCACTACGCCGTCAATGACTAGCGTATTTTCACCCCTCTTCGCAGTGGTCACGAGCGTCGTACTGTATAAGGGTCTTACGACTGTTAACGATCACAGAAAACAAAAATCATAAATTAATATCAAAAATCAAATAGACTGAAATTATATATATGTAAAAATTTTCTCAATTCTAGAAATTGTTTTCCAAATGCTAAAACTTAACGCTAGAATATTGATGATTCGGTCATTAGCATGAAACACTGTTAAAATGTTAAATTAGTTATATATTTTTAAAAATATCCAGACAATACTATATAATATGAACATACGACATTATTGTCCAAACTGTAATTCGAATGTCAATTTTAAAATTATCTTTTTAATTCTTTTTAAATGATTGACTTTATTGAAGTAAGAACAAAAACATGCATTTGAGTCAATTTTATTGCTATCTGATATCAGTTTGGTGATGATCACCACGTTATATCTATATAGCCAGAATGTCTAAAGAAATCTTATTGAACAAAATACCGTAAGCATTTTAAACACCTAATTATTTTTAAACAAAAATTCAATTAAGTTCTGTTCTATGAAGATACTACACAAAAAACACTTTTAAGCATTTGATAACTCGAAAAAATGTTCACGGACATAGACTAAAACGGTAAAACTAATAATAGGTTATAACAGTGTTCATTACACCGACAAACTAAAAAAAATGTCTTTAATGTCAAAGAACAAAATCTTATATATCACATAAACAAGTTATGTCTGACAACATAATATTTTATTTTTTAGACTCCAAGAATAATAAAATAATATGTTAGAATGTTAGATACATAAATATATAATATATTATATTCATTACCTATAATAAGTATTGCCAATCAATGTCTATAATAATTATGAACTTATTTAACCAAACGTAATTTTTAACTTGACCGTTAATTATTTTATAACATGTTTTTACATGCACACAACTGTTTAATTTTTATAAATGATCGACAATGACAATGACCAACAATTTCCGGTTGAACGTGGGTGAAACGAAATATATATAAACATATTATACAAGTAACCGTATCGTCAAGATAAAATAAAGTAAAAGTATAATCACCTCCCCGAACGCATAGTCGATTTATTTGCTGCTTTTTATTATTTTCCACATTTGAGGTATTCAACACACTGTAATAGTGTAGTGCGGAAATGATGATGAGACGCGCGAGATTGCGACACGATACTGCCTGTAGAGATGGGTGCATAGTCACGTGCAATAATATAATGATACACATTAGTAGTATCAAATAATATTAGATTCGATATTTTGAGAAACGTTATCGTCTCTGTGTATACGCTTTTACAATGAGAAAACTATACATACAGTCTTCAAAATAGCGTGTGACAAAAATGATGATAGTATGAATCTACGTCATGATTCACAACAATTTGTAAGAACCCTGCATAAGTAATAGCTAAGCGCAGAACTGAAAAAATAACAGATAAATTATAGAGCTATCAAATAATGGGTATGTTATGTAAAAAATAAAGTTTCACAAAAAACTAAGATACTGGGATACAAATAAAATCATTGCATTCATGCACGCATTCTGCTTAATCCGGTTCGGCTAAACGGACATTACCACGCGTCGTGAAACTGAAAATATAACGGCAAGTAATACGCATATTACCACTTTTCCATAATACCAAATTTAGACCATAGAAAAATAATATATGTCTATTTGTTAAACGCAGATCTAGAAATATAAATTTTTGGGAAAGTTTAATTTTTCCGAAGTAACTAAAACTGCTGAAGTGGACAATGGATAATTAAAATTATACCATTATGGTTCTCAGATTATTAGATAGTCCTTGAAAAAGCTCCATTTTTGTTGACGGTGTATTTGTTATATGAACAGTCTTTACATATTGTAATCATCGTTATTAATATTCAAATGTACTTTAAACTTTAAAATTCAAAAACAATTTATATGAATGAAAATAGCTATAATGATAAAATTTTCTCAACGAGCGTATTAAAATAATTTACTAAATGGAAAGATGAAAAGATTACCTTAATGGCTTTAATTTTCATTTGATTTCCCAGAAAATACTTCGCAGTTCTTGCGAAAAACGCTATCAACATTTTTCCAGTAGATAATACCAAGGATATCTGTCTTACTGAGTTGACCGAAATATTATGATCTTTCTTTATCAGTCCTCATAATAATTACTAATGGATAGTCAAAGTTTTTCGAAGGATCGAATAGTCCACACATTTTTTAAAACTCCTACTAGTAGGTATAAATACATAATATTATCACCTATGGGTTTATCAGAATAATAATTATTTTATTATTTTTAATAATTGTATTAGTTCCTTTGACCCCATCAAATACACCACTGTTTTCAAAATAAACATTATAGACAACAAGATATATTACAACACTATTAAATTAGTTCTAAGATCTCCTCTTTCCATATAATTATGCGAGTTTTACTACCCATGCACCATAAAATGTATTATTGCCACTAACCTCTAGAATACAATGTGCTATTACCGAAACTAATATTGAGTTGTGTATATTTTGTACATTTTGTTTAACATAACCTCCACCAATATGGCATCCGCTGATAACGAAGGTTTTATTAAAAATAATAATATGTTTTGTTTTCCTTCTAGCGCGTCAAAATTAATGAAAACAAATCTGTACACACCGTCTTTACTCTCCGTCATAAACAATCTTTTCCGATACATATAAACAGCAAACCAATACCATACTCCGACACAGCCAAATATCTAGATCTAACCTTCGACAAATGTCTAACATGGACTAAACACATTCACACGACAAAATTAAAATTAAACTAACGACTTTACTCTCTCAGACCTATTCTCGGTAAGTTTTCAAAACTATCCCTCAAAACCAAAATTCACATCTATAATCTTCTACTTAAGCCTATCTGGCTCTATAGTATCTAACTCTGGGGCACAGCATAAAATATCAAATACATGAAAAATACAAGTGTTTCAATCGAAAATCCTCCGACTCATAACCAATCCTCCTCCGTATATTTCAAACCACACACTTCATATAGATTTTCACATTTTTAAAGTCATTGATACAGCCAAGCTATATTACTAAAAAATTATGAATCGCCTTCAAAATCACACTAGTCCCAATATTAAAAAGCTACTATCTGTCTCCATCCCAGGAAATCCTCCTAGAAGACTCAAACGGCAATGGCCCCGTCACCTTATAAAGTAAATAAAATATAAATACTTAAATACCTAAATAACTGTAAATTCACGTCGAAGTACCTTCACTGGATGGTTTCTTCCTTCAAAACACTCAAGCCATTGCACTTAATTTAATAATATAAAACATACATTATGCTTATTGTACTTTTTTTTAGTATAGATTGTATAAATTCTAGATTAAAAAAAAATATATATATGTTTTGTTTTCTACTTTTTTGAACGTGTGTATTAGTATTTTATAGCGACCTCACAATTATTATAGTTTTGCGCACGTATAGAGGTGAATCCAAACAATATATCATATTAGTAACACCATTAATAGTTCGCGAGATGTCAGAACATTTACTTGTGCGCTGATATTGTCAGAATGGTGTAAAATATCACATTGATTGTGTACGTAAAGCAGTTATGATAACAATGTTATACGTAAGTAAACTATATATTATAATGTAATATTTATTCCTAGTAATAATATTAAGTTTAGGTATATAAGTTTAACATAGAAATATCATAGATCTTGCCGTTTTGAGTATTTAATAGTAAGTACAACAATTATATTCTAAAAATTATAAATAATTTTTATCGGTCAATAATTTTTTCTTCATATACGAAGAATAAATAATTATGTAAAAGTTTAATGACCTACATAAATACCGCAATGGATTTACCAATAACCTAGCTTGTTATGAACGCGGTTTCGTTAAAACGTTTCGAACGATTGGAATTATTTTACTTATAAATTCTATTCCCTAATACCTTCCGCAAATGTTATATTATTTCCAACGGCTGAATGAACATAAAAAAAACCGTAATCCCATTAATTTTCAAAATTAATTCGTATAATAAAATTTTAAATTATGATATGATAATATTATGTATGTTTACGGTTTGATCATTATATGACGTTAATCCGTTAATGCCATTTTTTTTAAAATTGATGGTATTTTAGAGATGATGTTATACTAGTTTAAATAACCTAAGTATGGTACTATGAATGTTAAAATTAATAAATCATACCTAATTAAATAAAATAAAAACTTAAAAATAACATCATAATCATATTTTATTTGAATTGCATAAATATTAAATAATTTCAAAAATAAATATAAAACAATGCAATTTAGTACGTTTCTAAATCTACCTGGTAATTTGGAAATTACAATATTATGTTAAATTCAAATTCAAAGATAAATCGTTGTTTACGAAAAACGATTTTGGCCCGATTGGATAAGTATAAATTTCTAATTTTTATAAGCTAATATTTAGTTAGTAGCTTTTTATACATCTATAATCTATATTATAAAAGCAGTATTATCATATTTTCTTATAATTCAATCATCTTACGCATATAACTTATAAGTTGATATCAATACGTATCAATAAATATTAAATGGTGTGAAGAAGTCCATGGAATAATTTAAATTTTTAAAAAAAATATTTTTAATATTTTATTATGTATAGAGAATGTTATTAGTATAATATTGAGAAAATTTTATTCGAATAAAAATAAAATACATAGATGGCTATAGATAATATCAACTTGTCTTGTGTACTTCATACACAAAAAAAAATTATGCCAATAAATTCTCAATATTTTGAAATTGTCATAAGAAAAAATAGAACACCTTATGAAAAACTATGTATTATATTTTTATAGTTTATACATTTTATATTAACATAAATCGAAAACATCTCATATGTCCTCAATAGGATTTCAAAAAGATTTAAAGTATCCCCTCCAATTATTAAAATAAGTACTGGAATTTTACCGAAAAGAACTACCAAATTCAACATTAATGATATATTGCTACCATGAACCAGTAACGTAGCTTTTAAAAATAAATCCATAATATGAGTAGGTAGAGCATGACCTAATTATCATTAATAATTTCATGAGAAACAATTCATGGCCAAAATAATGATAGTAAGTTGTTATAATAAAATATATGAGTTTTCTTTCTCCGATAAGACCCGGAAAACTTATAACGTTTTACTTAAACCAATATACACACAACGCATAAATACGTATTATGTTCCCCCGAAAAAAAGTAATCTCGTACGCTACGAAAGAAAAATATTTTTACAATATGAAATATAAAAGCATTATTATAATACACCAATAGTAACTTATGTAGGCGGTAGACCTTTTATGCAAATTGCTATAATTTTATTAAAACATATTTCACGTGCACTTCGGCACCACACATACACATACACACACACACATATGGACGTCTCGAGAAATTCTATTGGAATAATATAAATAATAACAATATAGAATACCTATAATATTATACTTTATATGCCGGTATACATTTTAATCATAAAATAAAGTTTCATACAAAAACAATTAATTAATTTTAAGCACTCTGTGACATCAATTATACAATTTTCGTATTTGTATAGTATTTTAAAGAAGTTTTACAATAATCAAGATTTCAGATTTGTGTAATAGATAATATTATTGTAATAATTTATTATATTCCGAGTTTTATCTGTACGATATACACTGTTCAACTTGGCGTGAATGGCGGGAATCTGTGATAAAAATAACATTTACCGAAATCGAGAACAAAATAGAAAAACTATAATATTAGTAAAAGACTGTAACTGTACATACACACATTTTGATATTATTGAAGTAATATATTTTTATTTTATACTCCTTCATGGAAAATCAGTAGGTAGTTAGTAATCGCAGTATAATAACCACTGAACTATAAACATAATAAAAAACAATAACTAAATCATAAATATACTTTAAGTTGACTTCAAAAAGTTTGAATAACAGCAAATCAAAACAATTTTATAAGCTGATCTAATATAATAAACAGATTTTCTTATAAATTTTCATCACGTACATTTTTCAATGGGTTTTAAGATATAATAATAAGTTATTATAATATCAGAACAAACAAATGACAATTTTAACATTTTAATTCGGCTTAATTTGACTGCAGCAGTTTGGTTAGGACTCGGTGGTAGTTAATTTATTTGTTATCATTAATTATATTATGTATTGACAATGGGAAAATAATTTTATGTAATAAGTAGAGTGTCAAAAATAATGATATTATTTAAAAATACTGTGTATGATTTTATTAAACTATTTTCTGTTACAAATTTCAATATAGTAGTTTGCGTAATAACTGATATTATTTTATATCATTATAATATTATACATTACTTTTTTTTATTTGTATTAATTCTATACATGTGTTATAAAAAACAATTTTATACTTGTTAGTACCACTATTTATTTGAACTAGAACCAGAACCAAAATTTGAACCAAAAAGGTTAATGTTGAAACATTAAACTATAATATGTACTAAAAAGCTCCATTAAACACTGGACTAAAGAAATAATATTGACTTTCACCATATAACGTCAAACTTATTATATTATACAATTATCTATTATCGAATAAAGAGAGACAGAATAACAGCATCACTCATTATAATTCTCGACGTGCGTTGTCTTTAAATCCCATCTATATAAAGACGTCATAGTGTCTCATAAAGTGTAATAATAATATATTCACGAGATAAGTAGTCGTTGGAAAATTTTAGTTCGTGGCGCATGTAACCACGGTAACGTCATCGGTTAAATAATAATTTCGTGTACGGAATATAATTATAATATGCATATATGGCATGTGCAATGTACCACGTGCGTTTATTTGGTTTGATTAACAAAAAGAAGACATCTCGAGGGATAATATACTAACAATAATATTAGTAATATATAAATTATCATGCAACGTGTATAAATTACACTCACGTGAGGCCCATCTACAATGATCACAGATGTTCCGATATCCGAAATAAAGGTTTAGATTTTGTAAAAAAAAAAAGTGTACAAATAATAATTGCAAGCAGCTCGGCAACGCGTGTTACTCAAAATTTAAATTTCAGTCCGCCGAGTAAAGCAAGATTTTTTAAATGCTAAATGTACAATACCTATATACCGGTTATATTTAATAATATGTATTATACAGTCTGATTCGTCAATCGTGCCCATCGTATTTTATTCTTTAATAATGTATTTATACAAATTCTAATGATTTTAATTTTTATATATTTATATTTAAAGATTATATTGTTTTTAAGTACTTTGATATTTATACTTTATATACCACTTATTTTTATTGGAAAATTTTATTTTCACTAATTTTTCTCATTATTTAGATGAGCATGTAGCTACATGTAAAATTTTATATTGAATTTTAAGTAAGAGTTATTTTTAAATTATTAATCTTCACGTATTAAGAATAAAACTAAAAATAAAATTTATGGAACATTTTAGTCCATAGTATTAATTTATTTAACCTTGGTCAATTTTTACAAATTTTAATTTTCAAATCATCATAACTGCATCTTTAAAACTTTCAAGAACTTAATACTTAAAACATCAGTCGAAATCAGTATGTATATTATATACGTACCTAATGTATAGTGTAAAGTATAATATATAAGTGCTTACAAAATATTATACTTGAAATTCTATATTGAATTTTAGTAATGAAATATTAGTTGTTTATGTTTCGATAACATGAACGTTCATATATTATAAACAAATGATATTATGAAGCAATTTATATAATAAGCATTCCTTTCTAGAAAAATGGAATTCTCGGTTTAATCGGTTTCGGGAAGAGCGAACAATATATATATGATTTTAAAACCCAGGAAAAATCCTCTAAAAATACATATTTCAACTCCCAAAATCGTAAAAAAAAACAATAAACCAATATAACAATATATTATTATATTATATCGTGCTTTATAACTACGCCTTACGGCAGTCCGAACGATATTATAGTATCAGTCACGCCTATAATATAATATACGATTATTATTATACCCGTTTGTCATTTTATTTCGATCAAATAATAATTAAATTAAATTTACATTTTATTTTTTACCAAAAATATTATATTACACTGCGTCTTTGCAAGTCAATAGTGGTCGCCGAGTTGTTATAGCACTGTAGTTTATTATTGTTGTATATACGTGTATATCATATTATACTGCCATTAAATATTTTAATGCATTATAGTAATTCGTGAGTAGTTGTCGCCATAGCAGTTATCGTTTCAAAATTTGAAATATTATTACGGAAAGTGACTAACTATATCTGACATCAGGCATAGTATTCTACGTAATGTATAATTTCATCGCTACATTAGTGTATGTCGTTCGATTTTGAACTTTGATAATGTTTATTTTAATAGAATGTGCAATGTGTATGTATACAGGATGATTATTTTCTTGTAAACCATGCAATAAGCGATTTTTTTTTTTTATTAAGATTATTTAAGCACTATTTTAAATTTTTTTATGATAAATATAATTTGTTTTTAAAAATAAATTGTAAAATATTGTTTTGTTCAAGATAAACAATCACGTGATGATATACACCTGTATTGTACAAAGAAGTGAAATAATTATATGAATAAACGTGTATTATAATGCACCTGCAATAAATTGTTGTCACAAATTATCGAAAGTAACATTCTAGATTTTTCCGATTTTTTAGGACAGAAAAATCTCAAAATTTAATATATAGTTGACAATGAGCAAACGCAGCGCACATATTATATGATATATATATGTATCGTGTATGAACGATTTCATTCGTTCGACTTGGTCGCGTTTCCGAGCACCATAAATCATCCGACACGTATATACAACGTATAATGTTGAAAATAAATAAATCTCTGTTTCTAGTACTGTGCATTTGTACAACAACAATGCATAAATTAAAAAAAAAAATCTCGACGACGATAACGAGATTTAGATGTAAATTTAAAAATTCATACAGTCGTTGTTATAAAGTTTTACGCGCGGCTCTGATGTATTGTGCACCTACCTCCGCATACCTCATCGTTCTTAGCAGTTATTTGTTTGCTGTATTATAAATTGTATTATAATACGACGGGTCTGGGTCGAACAGCATATCTTACAAGTTTCGTGAACATTTTAATATTCATGCGCAATTATTCGAGAACGCAAAATTAGAATTATGGGTTGCAGGGGTATGGGATATTACAAACACCCAACATAATGCATCGAATCCACTTAATCGATCACATTGAGATCAAGTCGATTCACAATATTCACATAATATTATACTGTGACATATTATTATGTAATAAAAATTTATTGCTAGTGTAGTTTGGTTCAATTCGTTACAACTCGAATATGACCGATAATAATATAACATTCGTGTAAGTCAACCTGATATTCCAACTCTTAAGTCATTGAAATGTTGTCTCGAATCATTGTAGGTATACCTATGACATATGTCTCGATTATTTTATAATATTATAAACATATGTATATATATAAGTATCTCACTTTCTTCTTTAGTATATAAATATATAACATTATACTATACAAATTGTTAGTGAATTTTGAGTCATCGTTTTCGTTTATTTTTATTTTATCGCCGTGTATATACGCGAAACAATATATTCCCGTGTGGCCTACCTTGCCGGAACAATGAAACATAAAAACCACGTGCGCGAAAACACGTGTCCTTAATTCGGTAACGGAGTTGGCGGTGGTATTTACATATACAGAATGATTCACCATTTCACCAAGTATGCTCATTACCTTTTTTCTATACTTCAATAATGTAGTTATTCAAAATCTAATTCTTGAAATTTTTAAATATACTTAAAAACCACTTTTTTATATTCTTGATATTTTTCGTACTACTGCAAATTATTTATCAAATATTTTTTTTTAAATGTTTACGTATAAAAATAAAAATTCGAACGAGTAGGTTTTTAACCTTGTTCCCTTAATTAATAAGTCCATGATAATGGGTTTAGAAGATATAGGAGTTATGATTATTTGATAATTTTAGTATTTTATATTAATTTATTTACATTTGTAATTTTTAAAAATAGCTGCAGTATAATAAACTAAATACTAAATCTAAAAATCACTTATTATTTTGTAAATATACCATGTATATTGAAAAATTAAAATAAATAAATAATAAAAATAAAATAATAATATATTGTATCTTATATTTTTGTAAAACCATATTTCACAATTATTTTCCTTACCATAAACATTTTAATAACTTAAAAACTACCAATTTTAGTTTTGAAATAGATATATAAAAATGTAAAAGAAAATTATCTACTTAATAATTTATAGTAGACAGACAGGAAGAGGGGAATTGTCATTTGAAAAACAAAAGTTTGTATCGCAACAATAAGGCACAATTTAAGTAGTACGAACAACATCAAGAATTTAAAAATAAAATGGTTTTTAAATATATTTAAACATTTAAAAAATCAAATTTGAATAAATTTATTATTAAACGAAAAAAGAGGGTAAGCATGCTTGTGGTGAATCATTCTGTATATTATATATGTATAAGACGAAATATACGAGCCTCTGTAGTGCAATAATTGCAGGCTAGTACACGTTCGGCCATGTAAACCACGAAGGGTTCGAATAGTTTTTTATTTAATTTTTTTTCCCGTATTCGTTATTGGGATTATTTTCGCGAGCCACGAATTACGAGAACTAAACAGTATATGATGATGATAGTCGATATTTACGTCTGCAGCTATTTTAGTTTTAACGCAGTAATAGCACGCTGAACGACCACGTAGGTATCACAGACACATGTGGTCGTTTTTAACTTTTTGTAGATACTACTCCTATTATAATAATAGGTACCTAGTCAGAAGGCGATGTTATTCTTTCATGACGGATCAAGCGACGACCCTGTAAATCAGTAATTCCCGACCATTTTTTATTCTACGTACCCCTTATAAATTTTTAAATTCAGCCCTTCCTTAAATTTGAATTTAGAAGACCTATTTTTGGTTTAGTGGTACAAATTAACTATACACTTTACAACTAAATATTTATTTATTTTTACTATTTTAAAAATAAAATATAAAAGAAACTGGACTAGAGACCTACTCTAATTTGGCTTACTATTCTTATACCTTACTTTCTTCATTATTTATTTTGCTCAAGTGGATTCAATAGACTCCTTCTTCTATCATGACTTAAGAAAATGTTTTAATCGTGACTTGTATATATATTTTGTTTATACTTAGATAATCCAAGTTGGATTCTATTATCAGTGACCGACAGGTAGCCATATGTTGTGTGAATTAAAACTTGAACCTATCAATATTATAATATCGACAAAGAAGTCAATCATAATAAAATACTCTTAAAATTGTTATCGATGGGCAGCTGTCAGAAAATTAATTTTTTGTTATGAATTTTACTGATTGTAAAAATTTTGATTTAATGGCGAAATTCTCGTTACTTCATCATAACTATATATTCATCACCCCGTGCAATAACTAAATTCTCCCTCAGTTGGGAATCACTGCTGTAAATGAATAAAGTGAACCCTAATAAGAAATAACCCTAAATTTACAGCATTAATTAAAACTACACGTACAACAATAATGTGATCCATATGAACAATTGACGATTTTAATCTCAGGTCGAGAGTACTTTACTATATCTGTCTTTGAGTTGTATTCTCTGGAATGACGTATTATGTAAATCGTAATAAGTTGGGACCGAAAATCGGTGAATTAAAAATTCTATTAGATTATTAAAATTTCAAAATAATAATAAGGTACTTACAGGTGTTTTAAAATAATAATAAAAAAAAATTTATATTTGCACTATATGAGTCTGATTTTATGAAAAATAAAATAACGAGCGGAATAATAGTCATATAATAAAACAATACGATAATATTATATTGATTGATATCTGAATAAATTTATATTTATAATATTCTTGTGAAAATTTAGATCAAAATTTATTCATTTTATCATCACCCACAAAAGTAAAACACATTACACGTGTGGGAATTAAAATGTTGTTATCATGCTAACTAAAAAGTCAACAAACGACCTTAAAAATTGAAACCATCGAAATACAAAAAATTAGAACTTTATAATATCATTATATATTAATAAATTAGATTTTTGATAAACGAACAAAGAAAAAAAACAGCGTACAAAATAAAGTCATTATAACATTATGACGTATACGATTATATTTTTATGTGCATTAAAATATATATTACATTATTATTTTTGTAAAGAAATAACGTATCGTAAAATGTGTAATATTTCACATATGTAGGAAGTAAGATACGACGCATTTTAGTGTAAAATAAAAAAATAATATTATACAATTATGGGCGTCGTTCAAAATTGTTTCACGTAAGTCGCATACAATATAGGTCAAAATAGTGTTCACCTTTTTATATTATTCTGCTTGGTAAGACTCTCTATTTTTAAATGGTCGATGTTTTAAAACCGCTCATATTTGATTGACAGTTTAACGTTGAAGGTTAAAATACAATGGGTACATTTAGTTAAATTTATTATTATAAAAAATACAACGGAATTCTATATAATTGAAAATAAAATCAATAAACCACCTACATGTACAGTATAGTTAATTAATTGAAAAGTCATTAACCTAACCTAGTCCATAATCTTGCTCGAATATTTTAGTGCGGTTTTGTTAACGTGATAAATTACATAAAAATATAATAACAATTTATCACAGTAAAAGGAGAATATTAGTCATATATTTATAAGAATATAACGCATTGAAAAAAAACTGCCTTAAAATATTTGGACTACATGAACACAAGCTTAACAAGAGTTTGTTAATTTTCCAATTGATTATTGCACACCTACTCCCTAAAATTCTACATATTCGTAATAATAAATAGGTAATATACCTACTGCAGAAATGAAGAAAACTATCGTGCAATCCATTAATATACATTATACATGATATTAATAGTAAATAGCTCATTATAAGATGACGTGTTCATTGTGCATAAATACAAATATAGGTTTCAAATTTTTCATAAAATCTTAATAACTTTGTTGGAGACAATGGGAACTTCAAATATCGGAATCCAAAATAATAATAATATGCTAGTGAACTTAAAGACGCATTATTTCTAAAATTATTATTTTTACATACACCATCAGACATCGTTTTAGGTGTGAATGTGTGATTAAATATTTAAAGTTAACCGAAATGCCTTAGTATTTGAATTTATTTTAATGAAACAAAGCTCCGTTTAATATACGAGTAGTATAATGTGATTTGACCGGTAGCAGGGTCTCACGATTTGGAGAAAAATGTCCAGAATTAGAATTCAGGATTTTTGTTTAAAATACGCAATTTTTATCACCACCACCGCTCTTCTACATTATTTTATTGTAAATAATACAAAACACCTGTTGAAAATGCAGTTTCACCGTACCCGGTTAAATAATCTGAATATTAAAAAAAAATAAACCATTAAGAAGGTAACTTTGATTTGTTTAAGCATAATCTGACGACAGAGTATAATAAGAGCCAAGAGTGGCGTACTAGTGTAATACGTACAATGTGCGTATATTATATTTATTTATTAACCAAATAATTATCAATTGCTGTACAAACTTCAATCATACTACCAAGTCTAAGATGTCAATTATATACACAAAGTTATCGTTTTGAACTTTTATGCGATATAGCGGATCGTGACCGTGAGTTTTTGTATGTTTTATTAAATAATTAATTTTATCTATATATGTTTAACTTATATGTTTTTGTATTCGTACAGCTATAATATAATATTATGTTACATTGCCAAATATCACTAGGATCGGAATACGACGCAAAACACACAATTAACATAAAAATGCACTTATTACAATACGTCATGTTTGGCGCAGTGCATGAAAACGATACAACTGCATTCTATTGTATAATATATTATGATAATATATATATATATATTATATACCTATTGACAACAAATGACTTGGCGAAAAATTTACGACCATTATGAATGAACGTGGTAAATTTAATCGAAAGTCCGTAGTATGAGGTTTGACACAACGTGCTGTTCTGTTAGTTTAGATAAAACTTAACCACATGAATATTATATATGGCGTTATTTTAATATTTTATACAGCTTATCATATTATTTGGGCTGTAATCCAAAAACTTTTTAAATATTATTTCTTTGTAGGTGTATTAAAATAAATATTTGTATTTTGAATAATAATATTCATCCCTTAAAAAAATATTTTTTTTTTTAAGTATACCAATATACGAGTAACATTAAAATAATTGTTTAATGCTCGTTACTGAAAAACACTAGTGTTCAATAATAGTCACTAACGGAGCTAATATATTGTATGGTTTTTTTCTGATACTGTATAATTTTAACTAATTTACTTATATGAACTAAAGGCTTAATATGTTTTTATATTTTATGAATAATATTCAGAATACATAATTTATCATTCAAATATTCAAAGTATTAGAATATTTATTATAAATACATATGACACGCGATAAAACCTTCGAAAATCGCGCCAGATATTTTCCATTCGTCTATGCACTTTTCAGTATGTAATCATATACCATACAAACACGATATTTGGACACGATTAATAAACACTAAAATTAGCACTGCTGTAATGTACAATAATGTATAATATTATATAAAATAATTGATACCTACTAACCACTGATACAGAGTACGGAACCATGCTAATAATGGTTTTAAAACTTAACGAAATATATATTACTATTACTATACAAAGTGATTCACTAAGCAGCTCACCCCTTATGGCCTTATTGTTCTTAAATAACTCAGTTCTTCAAAATATGATTTATGGAATTTTTGAATATACTCAGACTATATTTTCAAATTTTAAAGATTATTTGTATTACTTAAGGAGTGTCAGTGGAAATAAAACTTCTATTTTTCAAATGAAAACCTCTTTTTAACCAGATAATTTTTCAGAAAATGTTAACATATCAAAATCAAAACTCAAATGAGTAGTTTTTGAGTTATTTAATTTTGTGTACTAAGGATAATAGGTCTGTTATATAGGTAAAATACCTTTGGAAGATAGACCTTATAATTAGGTATTAACAATTTTAAAAATTCATATTAATATATATTAATATATTTATATTATCATCATTTATAATTAATTATAAAAGATGGTTCAAGTTTAAATAGTATGATAAATACTATATCCATACTTACATATAGTTTATATTTTTGTAAAACCATATTCGATAAGGGTAATTGGATAATTAGTTTTAGTAGGTACCTATAAACATTTTAATCATTAAAAAACACTTCTTCTAATTTTTAATTAGGTATATATCAACATTTTTAAAACAATTATCCACTATATAATTTATAGTAAAAAGGGGTGTACTCATTTCATCATTATGCTAGGCATGAGAAATTTTTCGATATTTTTTAGTTATTTTTCAATGGTTGTCGATAAAAAATTTAAAAACCTTAAAAATTGAATAAAAGTGTCCTTATCCTTATAAGCTATTATTATAGCTATTCAAAAGTATTAAAAATACATAGGAACAGTTTTATTTTTTAATAAGCATTTGAAGTTCGAATTTGAACGAAATCACAAATTTTAACCATGAATAATGATATTCATTGTTTTTATATAATTTAAAAATATTATTCTTAGAGACTTATAACTTTTATGTTATAATAAATAAATACAGTGGATTTCGCCTAAAATGTGGGCACCGATTAATATGGGTAAAATTAATTTTCAGTACGCATTAAATGTTTGGTATAAACGAAAACCAAATACTTATGTTCGAAATGTATCAAACACTTAGTCAAAATTGCATTCAAAAATTTCAATAGATCGTGTTCGCGAGGAAAAACGTGATTGGGCGTCCTACATATTATATGATAATAATAATAAATTGATGTGTATGCACGTGGATATTTTTAATCAAATAATAATTATAATTTATAAGATACATATGATCTTACGTGTATAAAATGAATATTATGTAACAAGATCTATAAAGATATCTTGTTTATAGATTTTGATTATATATAATTTAATATGTTGGCATGTCTAACGCAGTCAACAATGTATATAATATACATATTACAATGAGTATGGCGTTATTTCAGTGAGTGTATTCTTCCGACGCTTTGACCACTAACCTTTTAACGGCAATCCATTTAATATTTAATATGTTTTACCACTCCAAATTTGTGTAGAAAATGGTCTCGGGCAATTGAATAATAATAACAATAATAAACCTTTTGACACCCGTAACGGACGCTGGTGTGTTAAATATAATCCACGTCTATTTGGCCGCCCGCATATTAGATTTTTAACTTTGTTGGCGGTTTTCATACAATAATGTCTCTTATTTTTTTCATAAAATGTACAATCAAAAATACTCTTTATCCAATCGGATACTAAAAATGATTTGTGTAACTATTATTCAACAGCACATTTTATCTAATTGGTGTTTTATTCGAGTAATATTTTTTTCAATTATTTAACATATTTAATCATATTATGTTTCCTACCTAATCTAAGTTTACTACATAACAATATAACCATCTTTAATAATTATTACTTATTAGTTATAACTCATTTATATACACCACTTAGAACCATTTTATTGGATAAAACTATTTATCATTTATTTCAAATACAATGCATTCATTGCAGTGATCTTTTCAATTACGAGGTGCACTCAACATATAATATATACGGCAGAACTCTAAATCCCAAGATTTTTTACATACCTACAATAATGTTATAAATCAAAATCGATCTTTTGAACGTATAATATAATAATCAATATTGTTAAAAATAATTAGTGATTTTTTAGAGGTTAGGTCAAGGAATCCAACAATTTAACATGGCTTCAAAAATACTGCTAATTAATTTTTTAAGAATAGTCACGCTGTATAATTAAAATATGGATTATTCAAAATATGTACTGAGAAAAAATTAAAACTGTTTCAATTCGGCCAAAAACACGTATAGGAAAATAATGCTGCGAGTTTTATAAATATCACAAAACGGTTTAAATGATCTGATAAATAATTATGCATATTCGAGAAAAAAATGACGTCCAATGAATTCTGAATACCTACAGTTTATGGGATATTTATATATATTACCCGTCGATGTTTTAATTTAGGTGATTGAATATTTAATTTTTTTTCTGCGTGTTTTTAGTGTTTGCATTATTTGTATACATACCAACCTATGAGGTTATTCTGTAAGCAGATTGTGAAGCTTAAAATATATATAATCGTCATTTAAATTCGATTTATTATTATTTTGAAAATTAATTAAAATTTTCTAATTATTCACGGAGAAATTTTTATTTTGAATGAAAAATTATAATAATCATAATTCATCATCCAACATTAAGACGTCTAGGAAGAGCCCTCGATTTGTGGCTCACTGCAGGTCTTTAATCCCATCCCAAGTATATAATACCTATCGGACGCTAATTTATAGCGAAAAAACGAACAAATTTAAAACAATAAATGCATTAATCGTTAGTTGGAAATAGGTGTAAGTGGCGCACTACTTACATTTAAAAATTAGCTTTCTTCAACCTCCCCCCTCCTGTTCAATCACATTTTTATAATAATCTTTCGTCAGAATAACGGTGGCGCCAAATTGGGGTAAAGGTTCCCAACATATTAAAACAAAACAATAACGACAAAAATCGTCGTCCTTGTTAATTTTTAACATATACATTATTATGATATTATATTGTTTATATCAAAATTATTTTTTTTCGTACAGTTTAATAAGTACGTCAAATACACCATTGAATGAGATATGACATATAATAATAAAAATAATAATGTTTTTGGCATAAAAATATACATAACAATATTACACTGCTTAAACTATAGTTAACAGTAGTAACATTTTTAATTATTTTATGAAAATATCCTATTATGCGAAACGTGATGATAGGTTAGATAAAATATATGTTATTAGTAAAAGATTAGGAAATTATAGAAACTACAATAAATGAAATAATAAGCTTTCAAAAATACATAAAAAAAAAGATAGGCATTCAAACATTTTTATACGTGTAATAATTAATATAATATACTAAGATTATCGTATTATTAGTGTATCACTATTTAAATCGTAAACTAATTATAAAAATGAAAATAGAACTAACTTGGTCCACTATAAATCTATAGCATATACTTTAGAAAAATATGCAATTCTCACAACTTTTAATCGCTAGTTATATACTATGCATCATATTAATATACGATTACACTTAAATTAAATATGTTACCTTTTGATATAAGTTAACACTGCGAACGATCAATTTTGTCATGTTAATCGCGAAAATTCTCAAAACAAAAGCTATAGTGATAGATATTATTGTGATGTGTGCTTGTGTAGTGTATACATCGATTATCTCAAAATAATACTCGATCATCGGAAATAAAACATAATGTTGTATCAGTAGCCGACCAGTGTTTGTCTAAGAATTTATTATGTGTAAACAAATCGAATAACAAACGGGTTGTTTATGACTTATGAGTTATAACTTTAAAAGTATAGGTATTAAGATTAAATTTAGGCGAACAGAGTAATAAACCATCATATCACACTGCTCGTTAAAAATTGTAATATTTATAACTAATTGTTTATACACCGCCGAAATTTAATTTTAAATTTATTTTTGCTTTAAAATTTAAAATAAAAAAAAAATGTTCATTAAAAACAAACTTGAAGTTATAATAATAAAATACAAAACAAAAAAATCAATTTTTAAAATAACTTATATTTTATAATAATTATGTAAAAAAAAATACAAATATCTTTAAAAGCGAAAAAACTTATCGACATAATCAATGAGTTTGCTGCACAGTATTTAAAATAAATATACTGTATACTACTCATGAAAAAATTATAAATATATCTATATACGTCCATAAACCGTGTTATCGTAAATACGACGTGTTTTTTGTTGTTGTTTTTTAAATTTGCGGAATTTGAAGAAATATAATTGCGTAAATTTTATATAAAATATATATATAATAATATTGTACTCACAAGTAAACGATGACGGGCTCGTACGCGCTTCAAGTATATATAATACCAGGTACAGATAACGCGGCTACCGCGGAGCATGGGCCGTTATGAATTCCGACGAACGCACAATACATACCGAAAGTCGAACGGCGATGGGGGCCCATCCTTTTTAACTTTAACGCCGCACGACCGAGTTATAATGAATAATTTTAATGAAATTCCGTGAGATTTATCTATATATATATATATATATTTGTATTTCGTAGATATATGTAGGTATAACGAAATACCTTTGGAGTGTCGGGCGAGATATATATAGAGAGAGAAATCATCTACAACCGCGTCTTTAGCTGACTATACGATGTATATAATATGACGAAAGTACTTATATTATATAATACAAAACTCTCACACTAAACCAACTGCAGAGTGTCGAGCGCCGACTATCCCTTGCGGATTGGTGGATTCATCCAGAAACTATATGCAGTGTTTTACAGGAAAACACGCAGTGAAAGTCAGATTTTACGTTGATATCGATATGAAGATGTATTTGCAGTTGTAAATTTTCCCTATTTTTTTTTTTTTATAAATTCATTATACATACGATTCAACGCATTAGGTGAATATAAATATTTAATAATATGTTAATATAATAATATCATCATTAGATTATCGAGCTAATACTATGTTCACTAAAAAAAATATTATAATAACTAATTTTATTTATACATTTTATTATAAATAGGATAATTTTCGAATTTGCAATGTAATATAATTTTGCTAATGTAAAATAATTAAAGTATAATTTGAACAGATTTCTATACATGTATAAATAGTAAAATTTAAATACATATATAACACTATCATATTTTTATCATGTTTGCAGGTCACAATGTCCATGTTTAATAATAAAAAAAAATATAATAGATAAATTAAACAAAAAAACTATTAACTATTGTTACTTACAATAAAACCTGTGATTTGAATAATTATTATATCAATTGATATTATATAATAAGTTTTAATACATTAATTTTATTGAAAACAAAAATTGGACCTTTTACATTTTGTGGAAATTAGGTAACTATGATTATTATGATAAACGTACGTCCTGTATAGTGGCGATCCTTGTTCAAATACAGGGTGATTCACCAATTATACCAAGCATAATATCTTCCATCATTATTTCCTTTAATAATCAATTTATTAAAAATGCAGATTTTTAGATGTTATTAATATATTTAATAGAGATCATATTTTCCAAAGCCTACCTAAGTTTCTTTTATACAATTCAATGATTGACATTTTTATTTTTTTCAAAACATTTTTCTGCTTAATAATCTACAATAAAAAAGGTAGTTTTCATTTGATAAACATAAGTTTACAGATATATCGCCACAGGCTACTCCTTATAGTAAGTATAATAATACCTGAGTATTTAATATTAGAATTTGAATAAACTTCATTTATTAAACAAAACAAAATGAGAATAAGCATACTTAGTGAATTGCACAGTATAATATTATGAACAATAAAACACGTTTGATTACACACACACATATACATAATATATACATCTACATAGTCCGGAGCTAACGTGATCCGCAGGGAGATAAAACGTCATATTTTAATTACTGTGATGTCTGATGATCTCATGGACAACGATGCGAGTAATAATAATTACTATTTCCGTTTTTAATGTACCATAACGCACATAACCTGTCAATTTTGACACGTACTAGGTGTATATTAATATAAAGGGTACATTTTGCATGCTCTCAACCCATTTTTTTGATGTTTGAAATTTTCATGTACCTATATTATAACTTATATGTATTTATTTCTTATAAATACTTAGAAGTTTTACGAATTTACGATATTTAAGGACTGTAAGTGGTAATGCATACATTACATTGCATCTGCTTATTTTTAGATCGTGCAACATGATTTTAAGAAAATTTAGGTTTGTATCGATGTCTCAATATTATTTCTGAACTTATATAAGTAAAAAGTAAATTTATAAACATGTATGCTCTACGCAGGTAATACCCGTGCGTAATTATTACATATATTTATAATTACTATAATCATAAATTTAACTTAAGTATTTTAAAACAATTACAGTTGTAAAAAAATATATTATAAACACAATATGGAAATACCTAATATGGAGTAAGTCCACTCAAAAAATCACCCAATATATATATACATATAATATATCAAATGATTTACCAAGTTCGTGTTGCAGACAAATCGAAGCTATTATTTCGGGGCTGACTATAATGAATGTAATATGTATACAAACATGAGCGTTTTTAATTTAATTTTTATAATACTCGCATATTGGCGGCTGACTACTACCTTTAGTAGTTTTTTTTAACTGAAAAACTTTTCAAATTACTCGACCATTTGACGCGCTTATTTATCAGTAGCTTTTTTTCCATTTTCATTTTGTCGCTTTTCATATTATAACCTACCTTTTAATTGGAATCTAATTCAATCCACCACATCTATAAAATTCCTATATTTTTTGCTTTATCACTGGCACTCTTTATCGTACTAAACCGACTAAACCTCGTGTCCCATGATTGACATGTTGTAATAATATATAATATAACGTTTATATTACTTATTTTAATTTTACAGTATTAACATTTCAGCTGAGTTGTAAAATAAAATAATCCATCCCTCAAAATTCTATTTTTTTTTTTAAATATTTTACACCAAAATTGAAAAAATCCATTACATTTAAAACGCTATTTTTAAAAATGTATGAATTTATTTGTAAACAAAATATATTTTTTATTTATATAGAATACTACTTAATAACAGTGATCTTTTTAATATATTATCCCATTGCTAAAAGTTAATTTTAGGCAATTTAGCTATGAAGAAATGGCTATAAAATTTAAATTTGATAAAAACTGTTTTTTATTCAAAAAATATATTATTTATTCCGAATACCTTTTCGGTAAGATATATATTAATTCGAGCATTCTGAATACTCGTAATATTTATTTTAAAAGGTATATTATTTAGAATACGAACAAAAATAGAATTCCTATTATAATTCTATTACAATATACGTTGTAGAACTTTTTTTCACTACCCGTGAAATACTTTAAAAAACTTCAACATAGCATATTGTTCAACAAAATCAATTTTTTTGTTTTAGATTTATTACTATTAGAGTGTGAATTAAATAATTGTTAAATTTAAAGATAAGAACTTTATTCGTGTTTATTTATGTTATATTTTATTTCTAATCAAGTCATAACTCGTTTGAAGATTTATATTTTAAATTATTTAGTATTTATACATACAGATAAACTACTTAAAAATCAAATTAACATATTTACACACTATACAATTAACATACGAATACAGTGGTAAATGATCTTGCCTTTAAGTCTGACAACAGGTCAATATAAAAGCTATAACAACGTCCAATATTGCTTTTACTGAACTCAAATATATTGTAATATTATATACTGTACTGTTTGTAAGACTAAGTGGCAACATAATAATGCCGGTGTGACGTTCTATTAAATGTTATAGAATGTATTTCAAAATGACTACCGTACGGTGCTCTTCACCCGGTATAATGTTTTGCGACGCACGATGTACAATAATAATATATGTATATGTCATGTGTGACTTCCGCGCGGCGCCGTCAGGATTCAATGTACGCGTGCGCACTTTCTGCGGCGGAATATCTTTTCAACATACATAATATTATACGCCATGTGTATACACGTACTTACGCGTTACATGTTACACACATATTATTATATATCATGTATATAGCTTGAATATATCGTATAGCATCTGCGTGGGTAAACGATTGCGAACAAACAAACTTTGATGACTTTACGCAAAGTTGGCCCCGCGTCTATTCCGTGGTACAGATCAACGGGAAAACTCATTTGGACTAAAACTATCTTTACAATAGGACTCGCTTACGCTCGATCGTCGCCGGATCATGTACACAATTCGCGTAGTACTATTATTCATAATGTTATAATATTTTTTCATAAAGTTCCCGTTAAAAATAAAATAATATAATATAATTGCGGAAGTGGCGGCGGCGTTGCTGGTATCGGTGTCGGAAACGTTTAGCGCCTATATGCGCGCACTTATTCCATTTTAAGGGAAGAAAAAAAAATAATAATGAAACAAACAACCATTACTCATATACGATCGAAAAGTAGTGATTGTACGGTATATATTATATAATGGATGGTGCGCGCACGCGTTCATATCGTAACGTTTCTTATAAGAAACGCTGACAGAAAAAGTGTTACTCGTACTACCCGTATCTTAAACGCAAAAAATACAATATACTTTCCTCCTTGACTTTAGTATCCAAATATAAATACGCAATTTACCGATCATCGTAAATACAACACATAGATCGCATAGTTACGCTAAACCACTTAACGGAAATACTGTTCCATCAGAAATGCACAAATATACACGGATGCGTCTAAAAATAACAATAAATTAATTTCGCGGGTATTATAGAATAACCCAAGAAATTAAATAAACTTATACTTCTGTTCAAGTATTTATTCAATTTAGACCAAAATTTACAATATGTACTCTAAAATTTGTCTCATTTTCAAATTCAGATTTCTCCATAAGGATAAATAGTGATGTTTTAACGCTACAAAATGAATTACAAATCCATACTCAAAATATTAACTAGTACAACAAATTCAAGAACAGGTATCAATACTAATAAAAAAAATACATTTATGAGGGTCTCACCTTATGTTGGGATACTTGTAAATGAAAAAGAAGACTTAATTACAAACGTACCCATGCTATCATAACATTCTATAAAAATACATCTAACCACAATCTCAAAACAAAGGAAGTATTGCAGAAAATATTATAAAAAGTACCATTTACAAACAAATTATATTAATTAATAGACTTTCCACAAAATAGAAATTTCCCCATATTTAAAAAGAAAAAACGAAATAATAATCACCCGAGCCAGAATAGGATGTATACGAATCTAACCCACTCATTTCTCGCCACCAAAGAATAACCAGCAACTACATGTTACACACAAAATGAAAATATTACAATAAATTACCTTGTGACCAAATTCCCGAGTTACATAGAAACATGAAAAACCTTTACTAATCTAGCCTCACTCCACAATACACAATTAACAAACAAAATAATATGGAACCAATATATGTATTTTTCCATTAAATAATCTTGAGGCCAAAATTATAAATTTTAAATAGTGTTATTTTGTTTTATCTATAATCTACGTATATAATCTAAACATAGGCTAATAAAACCATTGCGGTTAAGAGCTTGATGGCAGATAATTAAAAAAATAAAATAATATGTTTTAAGATGTATCGATGTTCGATCAGGATAATTGTTGCACGACAAACATTTTTCGATTGACATGCGCTGCCGGGTGAGACGACCGTCTGTTAAATAATAGATATCACCCCGTGCATTGGTTTGTTTTTATGTTTCTGCTGCAGAATAGTATACTATCTATATTTGATAATTATTATGTTCACTTTTAAACATTTCATTTTTAAGAAATTTATTAATTTTAAAATAATTAATTAAAACTATAAAATATTAAACTAATACATAATCTCAAAAAATATCTTACATTTATATTTACTATATAGGTACAATATTTAATAGAATATTTATTATTATTTTGATCTACGTATAGTCTGTTTGTATGATAATATATAATGATATATAACCAAATATTATATTTGTATTATATTATAGTTTAAAACATGCAACCAACATAACTATTCGTTCCTGTATAATCAATAGGTACATTGTTAAAATATAAAATAATTTTTCATTTGAATAGATAATAGAGATGAAATAATTTAGATAATTTAACTTGTCGTTTACTCATACATTTGATTTTTTCTACACCTTTTAAATTTTATGATTGTTTTAAATGGACAATTTAAACACACGGTTCTCATGAGTATATTCTTCCGGAATCTCATAAATCATTACAGTATAATGATTATCTATAACAACTATTATGAATATTGAATCCATGTGCAGTTTTAGGTAACTATTAAAATATGCAGTAATTAGCAATTTAATTATAATAATTCTATGTTAAACAAAAATTGCAATCTAATTTAAAACCAAAATTAAATATCACCAAGTTGTATTTACTAATATAATATAAATAATTACTACTTTTATTCTCATTTTATTATAATAGTATATATTATATATCAATAATATAAAGCTAAGCAATTATATTAAATTATTTTTGCGATTTTGTATACTATTCAAAAAAAAAAAATTTTTAAAAATACCACAATTGTTATTAGGTATATAATATATAACGCAGTAAATTATTTGATCTCAAGCTGTATAATATATTGTTTATAAAATTCAAATTTCATTATATTAAAAGTGCACGAGACATATACCGTTAAGAATTTAATAATAAATAAATACCCAATCCACTGCGAGTTCTATTGCTTATGGTTACAATAAGTGGCTATACACTAGAGTATTGTAATATCGGTGAATTTGAACCGATTGTATATGAATGATTTCAGAAAAACGAAAATGTAATTCGATTATTATTATAATATATTTATTACATTTTTTATAGTTGGTGCTGTGTTATTATGTTTAAACTTTAAACTGTAGTCATGATAACGAATTAATATACTTAAAATAAATAATAATGATGATATTATGTAAGATACATATTTTACTTTATGTTAATGTGGTACATTTTCTTAAAGTGTTTTGTGATCGGTTATTACTGAACAAATAATGAATAAATAAATATTTTTCGTCAATGATTAATTCAATTTTACGTTGACATTTTATCGCTACGATGTTTGGATATTGCGATAATCGCGGCCATCATCGAACTCTGATTTT
Source organism: Rhopalosiphum nymphaeae (assembly GCA_036289425.1). Classification (NCBI taxonomy): domain Eukaryota; kingdom Metazoa; phylum Arthropoda; class Insecta; order Hemiptera; family Aphididae; genus Rhopalosiphum; species Rhopalosiphum nymphaeae. Next base: position 3,816,834 of record JAZAQC010000001.1, on the reverse strand, counting down.
AAACCTTTGCAGAGACCATCGGATAGGGTGAAGCACTTCGATGATATGACCTCCGCCTGCGCAACGTTTGTCTCCTACCCTTTAGATCGCGGCAGCGGCTGTAGCCTGTTGCGCTTAAAAAGGGACGATAATATAATAAAACGAACCTACAACAAAAATCAAACAATAAACGATACAGATGAACACAAAAACTATGACGAATCACATGTAACTAACTCAGTGTGTTTGGGTAGAGTATAATATTATGGTAAGGGTAGTATAAGATGACATTATATGTACAAGTATATTACTTAGGCTGAACGTTTTATGCATCCACCTTTTTTTTCTGTTACTTCATAAATAAATAATTATAAGTTAGGTCAAAGTTTGTTTTACATTATTATAAGTAGGGCCTGGGTTTAAATGCACTTAAAACTATACAAATATGCTCTAAAAAATAGCCAAAATTCCCTTAAAAAATTCATTTTAGCACAAAAATGACCTTAAAATGCCGTATATTTTTTTATTCAATTTGTAATTTATAAATAAGCTATAATTATTATTTACTATTTTATTAGAAAAAAAAAACAGAAAATTTGAAATGATGACTTGATGCTGACACGCATATATATGTATTTTTGCCGTTTTGAGGAAATATTATTCATTCTAAACATACCAAAATATATATTAAAATATATGTAAAATTAAAATTCAAGTAATTTACTAAATTTAACTTAACCTAAAGATTGAAAATATTATGCAAAAACTCGATAAACCTACTTAAATATCAAGAAAATAATTTATTTTTAGATAATATATTGAATAGGCTAAATATTATCGTATATTGAACAAATATGCATTAAAAACCAATAAAATGACCTAATAATGCTAAAAATGCAAAATACAATTTGTAGCTTTGAAACCCTCGTTGCATGAAACGAATTATGTACTTAGAAAGTATTGTGTAAGATCAATCAAAAAAATATGCACTTTGCATTGAAATCCGGACTTTAATTATAAGTATAGTATATATTTTGTATATTTTTACGTGTTCAAGGTTTTCAATACATTTTTGCATAATATCGTCTTCGGCATATTTTTGTCATTTAGTCATTTTTAGCAAAGTGACAGATTTTGATTAGAAAATAATTTTTTTTTATTTTTGAAACGAAGTTGATTGAAATTATATAGTAACTTGCCTTTTATTACTTCTGAAGTCATATTATAATCAAATTATTGTTAAAAATAAATAAACAAATGGTACTATTTTATACTGTATAATCATTATATTTTATTATAGTAACACATTACCAGTCATATTGTTATGCGTTATAGTGCTTTAATGTTCTAACGAAGTTAACGAAAATTAAATGTTCAGCAATAATACCTATCGGATATCATACGAATTTATTACATTTTTTACAATGAATGAACTAATTTCCTACAATCGCCGAATACATATATTTTATGGTTGTAGGTTTATGACGTTAGTAATATTTTTATACAGTGATAAATATAATTTATTATTTTTGTGTAAACTTTGACCACATTAATACATATATTTTCTATATTATTATGCACAATATTATATTAACGTTATGGTCCTATGTAACAGTTTTCGTAACCAAATGTTTTATACATGACAAGTTATGGACGATTCATGTTGAACGTGATATCGTCAAAATAGAAAAAATGAATACGATAAAATGTCTCACAAACGTCGATTTAAATTCATTTTCACACACAGTATGGCGATTACAAGAAAGAACTACAGAATATAAATTGATCTGTATATTGTCATAGTTACCTACCTATATATAAATCGTTATTCCTTTTTTTAATATTTAAAAAAAAAGTGATTCGAGTTTTACGTGTATGTCTTTTTTAATATAGATATTATATTATATACATTATACAAAGAAATTGTTATAAAAAAAAATTATAATTTTTTACATAGCTTGAAAGTTACAGACGGCTAATAAAACTAATTTAATTTGAGTATTTGGTATTAAAACCAAGTAATTTTAAGTTATTGTAAAAATACATTTTTTTAAGTTATTCTCAGAAGTTGTCAATGTGTGATTTCACTTACATGTCATTAGTTTGGAGTTTATGATAAGTATGATAAGTACGTATACAGAAGCTATTTTAAGCTAAGTGAGTTTCATTAATTATGTTGAATAGCATTAATATCTAGATTAAAGTGAATTTGTTAATAAACGTATATTTCCCATGTACAACATTTGAAATTCTCATTCATCTTATATATATTGAATTTCTGAAAAATTCTTCTTAAACAATGCGTAGAATATAAATAAAGTTGACTTTCAATCACATAAGAATGGTTATTTAACTCCCCTTAAAAGCTGAATAAAAATAAAAAATAGCCTTTATCCTTAGACGGGATTATCTCTTTTCTTCAACCAAATTATCATCATAATTGGTTCAGCTCTTTAGCTATGAAAACTTAAAAACGTAACCGTCAGACACACCGAGTTGTACTTTAGATATTATAGTATGGACTATTCGTGTCAGAATAATGACTTATAGTAGGCAGTGATAATATTGTAATAATATTGGGTACCTATAGGTAAGTAGCTATTATCTAAATTCATTTTTACATAATTTATACTAAATAATATTATAATAACAATTATTATGTAATATCACAGTACCTATATTATATACAGTGATAGAGGCATTATTTACAAGCACGATTTGAAGATTAATAATATCAAACTATTTATTGTACAATATATATATAATATAGTTATGAATGTTACGATTGTATTTTTAGTTTTATCTTATCGATGTGCGTTATACTATAAATAATAAAATAATAATTTTACTTCAGTTGTGTGCCGTAATACATTTAGTAGTTTCTTTATGGAATCAATATCCTACAGAAACCATTTTTATTTAGAATAAATGGAAAAAAATCAACCCGTTGAATAACGGAAATGACAAGAGCGACCGGAAAAAAATTATTATAATCTCATAATATACGGGACACGCCAAACATTTTCATTGCTCAACTATTGTCTTCATAATTAATTATTATGCATTTGTTTAAATTCCGATTTTTGGAATTTTCAAGTATATTTAAGTAGCACATTTATAAAAACCAACGATTTAGTTTATTAACTTTAAGAATAATAATTCTTCATAATATTTTAAAAATAATAATCAAATTATTATGGTAGACTTATAGAAAATATGGTAATCTAGTTTAATTATACACATAAAATATAAAAAGATAAAATATTAAAAAAAATGATTTCTATCACTTAAGTCTTCTATATCAAAATAAAAATAAAATGTATTTATTCTTTACTAAATTTGCTTATATTTTGCATCGTAAATTCTAAATATTTAACTAGAAAAAAATGTAAATAACATTTATTCTTAGTATTGTTACACAATTCTAATTTATTAATACCCTCGATACAATTTATTTTAATAATTTTAAAATCTTAATAAAACTTAAGAATCCAGTTTTCAAGTACACTTAAATACATGCAATAATTAGAATATTTTAAATAAATCTATAAGAAATTTAAAGGATAAATTGGTGAAGCATGATTATTGAATTCCCCTTTAAATAATATACACACGATTCGCCTCATCTTTCATAATTACTGCTCAAGATAAATATGATGTTGACTTTCAAATTTTGATTAAAATCAACCATACGTTTTGCGTATATCATATCGTATAAGTATAATGTTATTAATGTTAATATACTCGTAGTAATAATTATTGTCGCCAATGCGAATATGCTATGAAGATTAATAATATCTTTTATTATGAATTATCCACTGTTTACCTAAACGTAATTATCCTCTGAATATGTATCATTATACCCGTATAAGTTGGTACTTAGTACATTATTCTTCGTACAAAAATAGTCATATTGACATATTATTGATTATAATTACGACGATTACAGAATTACAACATATACTCTAACGTTTTATAATATTACATTCATGTGGTGTATTATAATAGTTATACCTTTAACCACTTTTTTTTCGGAGTTTAGATGTTTCACGGCACTGTTTAAATAACAAAATAATATTATCTATTATAATGGATTAAATTTTTATTCTTTAAAATTGTAACAACTAAATATACATTTTAAAAAGCAAAAATATTCAGCAATTATTGTTATTATTATTATTTTTATTATTTTTATATTTTCATGTTTTTAAATTAAAAAACAATGTTAGTACTAGTAAATTTATATTAAATAATATAAAATATTAATATGCCAGAAAATCCAAGACCAATGTCTTTATTTTTAATTTACAAAGTTTTTCAACTTTTATACAATAATAATATTATAGTATATCACACAATTTATGTATCATCAAATATGTAGAAAAATATTGGTTAAATAATGAAATTATACACCTTAAAAACTAAAAAATAAAACTAAATATGCACTAAAAACTTTTGACACCTATTTAATTTGTGAAGTCATGAAAAGAATTATTTATATTGCTTATACCTACCAATATGAATCTAAAACGCCAAATAAATAAAAACTATATGAAAACTCGACAAAGTTTTATGATATATGAGGTGATCAGTATAACTAACATCATGTTGATGTATATTGTATGTACTTATTGGATAAATATTTTTTTATCAATAAACTTATAAAGTTTAGGTTAGTGTGTGGAATAGTGACGCACTAAAATCACAAGTCCAACACTTTTTAGGGGTATACCTTTTTTCCATTTTACATCGCTCATTCAATAATTTTTATAAAAGTATATTCTATTTTTGGTTAGAAAATTAAAATTTTAGACTATATAAAAATATGAAAATTTAATTTGAAAATAATTAGATTAAATAGATAGATAAATAGATCACTGTACAATATTGATAATCTAGTTCTTATTGGACAATTTGGGATCAGAATACTTGAATCTATATAAACCAAATAAATCAATAAGACGAAAGATCCGAGATTAAAAATATACACATATACATTTATTGTAATAAAAAATTAATTAGGCTATGTACTCATGAATATTCATTATTTATTATATATTTCACATATACAGTTACTCATAAAGGAAACAAATATAAAAATTGATAACAATAAAAATAAAAAATAAAGATAGGTTGACTATAAAGTTAACTATTAATTTAATTTTCTCGCTGACGGAAGAAAGGTTAGACTGCAGGTGGACATATTACTAATAATGATAACGATAATTATGTATAATCCACATTATAAATGCAGTATTCATAATTATTTTGGTCAATGTGACTGACAGAACGTGGGTTTATTTAACTTATTATCTCGGGAATGTTACGGACTAATCCCCTTAAATAATTACTATCATTCCTAAAAATCCACTACCCAACCATATTATAAGGTTTAATATTGTACGATTTAAAATATTGAAACAATTTATTTTAATATTTTGGTTTAAAAATTATTTATAAGTTCAATTCTATTATGTTTTTTTTATTCATTTTTTAGATATGAAAATTTGATCCTAGAAATAAAAATATTTTTTTTTTTGTATTTAAGTAGATAAGTATTAAATAAAAATTTAAACTCAATTTTAGTTGTTATAACCTCTATCCTATAACTTTGACTAAATATATATTTATATACTTACAGTAATGTTAAAAATATTTAAAATGTACCTTACTATATTATGAAAGTAATGAGTATAATACTATAATTACAACCTATAAAATTTTTTTGCGTTTATGGCGATTATATTTTGTTCACAAAATACATTAGTTACACGATTATATTCGTTTCATTATCGAAAAATGTTAACTTATTATTAAATAATAGACGCCCGTCGAATAATATGATAATATAATAATTATTATATTTTATATAAATCTATACCGATCGCGTTTGTTTGTAATATTAATATTTATCATGGATTTTGATCGTTATTCCGCGTGCTGTAAACAAATTATTATTCCGCCGCTGGGGAATTTGACGCCCCTATGTAATATAACCTCGTCTAAAGATTTTGCAGAGACGCGACTTTTACCCACCCTCACCCAATACCCCAAAATTAGGCGATACGGACGACAACTTGTTACGGTAAATCCCAGTCGCATAATATACCTATATAAATTCGTATGTCTAACATACTAGGTTTAGGTTACTATATAATATAGTTATTAAAATGTGCTTCTTGTATGGTATAAGTCTATAATATTATTGTACAGAGACACGAATAGACATAATATAGATGGACAGCCCTTTGATGAGTACACCGCCGAAACCCTCACACACTGACGCAATGTGAATTTAGTGAGATTTTGACCAATATTAATAGTAATTTATCACATGCGACATACTTATTATTCAATACTATCCAGTTAACGTTAAACGTTTTTTATTTCATAAAACACTAGATGTATATTTTAGTAAAATATATTTCGTTTACATAGTATTAAACGGTATTAAATCATTTAGGGAAAAAATCCAATTTCTTATCGTCGTTAATTTTTAAATTTTTTACTTTTTAATGACAACATAGATTTTTAATTTTATCTTCCTAGACAAAATATTATTTGGACTATATCAAACTATAACAGTAAACTATGATTATTTAAATTAGGTATATAGATGAGCAGAGTATAGTAGACCGAAATTTTACAAGGTATTCCTGTATCACTCTACTCTGCTCATTTAAACTTAAAATACTTATAATTCATTCACATTTCGTTTCATATTTTTATAAATCCAACTATTCCAAAAATTTTTCTGCTTTGGAATAAGGAATTAAAAATGTCGGTCATAAAATGTTAAAAATTAGTAAAAATTAGAAAATGTTTTAATAACTTAAATTTATATAAAAAAATATATTTTCAAAAACATTAACATGTTTTAAAACAAATTGTCGGGTTTAAGTTATATTTGTATAATATGTAAACCATTGATATTATGGGTGCGGCATTGTATACAGATTTGTAAGCTAACGCCACTGATACCATTGTTAACCAATCTATCTCTTTTTACTTTATAAAATGTTATAGTATGTATTTCTTTATCGCTAATTTACTTCTGTGCAAGTAGAACCATGGTTTTCTTTCCGTTATGATCAGCTTAAAATATGTTTAGTAAAGATAAAAAAAGCCGTATACAAATGTTTAATATGAATTATCTATAACTTGTCGTTAGCAATTAATTTATTTCGTCTATATTACTCAAACTTAACAAAGTCCAACTACTCAATTGGAATCGGAAATTTCACGAAACGTAAGAGTTTGTTATAGCAATTTCTAATCATAACCTATTTTAACTCGTTTTAGTCGTAAAATATATTGAAAATAATTCATCGATTGACATGATATAACGATTATTAAAAAATATTGTACGCGTTTATAAACAGTATTATTTTGAATTATTACTAAATAGCCTAAACACTCCGATAAGTTTCTATTACGGTTAGGTACTGTCAGTATAAATATCTTGTCTTATTCAAAGTATAAACTAAATATAAAATTCCGCTGATATAATATCATATACCTTCATATCACAGTTATGCGTGTCGAACGTTATAGATCAAACTCAAAGGGCCGGTAATATAAAATATTTGTTCTGCGTATTTTATGACTCTATTAAATCAGTATATGTAAACCATTTTTCAACAAAAACGTACGCATTTTGCTGTTTTTTATATTATATTATATTATTTCACTACTATTCTATGTTTTTTTAAAAGCGAAATGATTGAGATACAGACAGATAGCGGGATAGGTAGAGAGACGGATAAATGGAGGCAGAAACGGGAATGTAATAGACCAAGTGAGTGTGACAAAATATTCATGCGATGTGTTCGAGCTCATTTTTAGAAACGTTATTTTTTTTATTGAATACCGAGTATGACAAAAGTAAAATTTAACGAATGGGAAGCGTTGGCGTCTTCCATACTTCCCTTATTATTTATCTTCCCGTTATGTACCGGCAGAGTTTAGCATTACTTCCATCTTTCAATATTCAATAACAAATAAAAACGAAAAAACTTTGGTGATTTATCAATGCTGCAATAACTGTGAATTTATTTTATATTGTAATTTCATGAATGGTTAAAATTATAATGAAAAGGAATAAATGGATATATTGTTAGGTTCAGAAGTATTATGTATTGGCAAATCCCAATTCGTTTATATCGTTATTTGTAATATTATATTATCTTATAATATCGAACGGCCGTAGATCCGCCAAGGAGTCCTTTTCAACAAACAGTGTTTTTAATTTAAATGGGGTCACCCGGTTTATTTTATATAGTTTACTTCAGAATGACACTCGAAAGAGTGGATTAGAACCATAGAGGTTTCTACTGCAGCCGACTGCCGTACCTCTGCTTTTTTTTCTTTTCATTACCTAGATATCTCATTACTTCTATTATTATTATTACTATTTTACGCATAAAGTAACGTGCACGTCATACTGGGAAATAAATGAATTCACTAATTGAGCGAAGAACACCTCTGTCCTGTGTACACAACGCGTCACTAAAGCCTGCAGGATATTTTGAAACATATTTATAAAATGTATACCTAGACATGCTGTAAAAAGCACCACTTGTAAAAAACGCACATAATACAACAAAAAGAAAAAAATTATTCATGATAGCTATACCTTTAAATATAAATAAATTATATTCATACCATAATTTTTCTGTAAAAAGAAATGTACAGAATTACATTTATTTTTTAATTACTGTTTGATTTTTCGAGATCTTTATTCGGCAGTAATACTGTAATGCAGAATTATTGTCCGTATGTCAGAGTCTTAAACCCCTCCGAAAAAAAAAAAAACCGTTTAAAACCTTCTAAAGAAGACTGGAAAAATAATTTTAGTTTTCCTTCGTGAATATTGTCGATAGAAAGTACTCAAAATATCTTAGTAGGTCGTTGTAAAAGATATGACAAAAAAAATCTACCAGTTTCCATAAACTGCTATTGTGAACGGTTACCGCCTGTTAATATTTTAAAAATACTGCAGAAAATCAATTAATAATTTTACCTACCTCGTCAACCATCGTCAACCATAAAATAATTTATCGACAATTTTTTTTAAGTATTAGTAGATCTCCTAAATTAATAAAAATATATTGTATCCAATTTAAAGTAAATGCCTATGTAGGTAGTAAAATACAATTTAATTTAATTTATAATTTTTAAGAAATTACCTTAATTTATGCCTTGACGATGTCCAATATAATATATTTGCTTGTATTTTACTTTTTTTCTGTAAAACCAATTTTTCAACGTTCTTGTGGGTTTACCGCAGTTTATCGTGTACAATATTATAAGCTCCGTTATATATCTCAATAGACTGGTCAGTCTTAAAAAAATCATTGTAATATAACTTGATAATTCATTTGAGACGAAACTTCTTTTTTTATGACAGTCTTGCACCACGAATCGCTTTTTTTTACGCGAAATATTATCAAGATTTATCAGCAATTTTATTCAACTAGGTATATATTATATTTCCAATCGACTTGTGAATATATTTACGTTGCCGGAATATTTTTATTTGCCGAGATTTAGAAGGAAAAAATTAATATTTTAACTACGATAAGAGTATATATGTATAAAAACTTATGAGAGCGAGAAGTTGTTCTACTATTTTATCACGAACTAAAATATAATGTTATTTCCGTTTGAAATTGTTTTTATTTCTACTTCTTTTTGATTTATAATTGCTGATAACGTGTATTTTAACCGTTGGCCAGAAGGAGAATATTTTAAGGATCATAATCACCTGGTCTGTTTAAAACGTATTTCGTAGTGGTAAATTTCGATTTAATTTTTGTCCAATCATTTGCACCGCGGTTTACGCACTATTACATATAAAATCACTGACGATGGCGAACTTCGCGTACGTCGAACTGTCGTAGACTAAACAGTAAACCGTTTTCACCGTGAACTGTGGTAGACCGACAAGGGATTTCATTAAAATGTATGATCGTATAACTGTATACAGTAACTACTCGGAACTCGCCGCAATTAAATAATAGGCACTACTCGTAAGTAGGTAACTATCGCGGGATGCATGGAACTAAAATAATTGCAGCGCTCGGATATTTCGGCAAGCCTGTATACATTTACGAATATCCTTGGAGGTACCACTGTGCCAGTTATATATATTATATATATTTTTATTTATATTATACATTTTAAATCGATTAATTGAAATTGTATACCATGTATGTATACACCAATATACGTCCAATAATTTAATTACCAAGAATTACATAATACGAGTATATATACCTACACACACACACACACACACACACACACACACACACACACACACACACATATATACACGCTGCTTAATAATATTTAAGTTCGGCGGTTTTTGAGATTAATTTTGGCCTACTATAGTCTATCTGAGTGACCTGCACTGTCACTGTCACTATATCAGGCGCGTTAGCATAATATTGTTATTTTAAATATTTAACTACAGTAGAACGTCGATTATTCGCACAACAAAATGTTTATGCAAATGTATTTTTGTCATTCGTTATGTTCATCTTATCGTCTACATATTATGAAATGCGAGATAATCTTATATTTGTATTATCTACTGTAATACGGCTCATTTTAATATATCGTAATACGTACGTGTGTTTATAACGTAAATTAGTTTTTAACTTTATATTTAATGGTGATTTGGATATTGATTACCCGCACTCCATAGGTCAAAATTAGTGCGGATAATCGACTTTCTACTGTATTTAAATAGAAATAATATATATTATGTTTAATCCTGTCATCCGCGTTTTATTTAGGATCATATGTGAACACTGTTTTCATACTTGTAAAACGAAGAGTAAGTTATTATTCCGAATCAAGCACTTTGGTGGTACTGTAGAGCTATGAATTTATCTTTCGTATAAGTAACTACTGTAATTATTTCGCGTGACAAAAATCACTTCCAAAATAATTGCATATAAATGTATATTATATATAGGTGCCTATAATAATGTACTACTGCGGAATTTAACATTTATATTATTATACAAACGGCTGTTTATGTTGTGAACAGTTGGTAATAATCAAAAAGAACTATTGTAGTAAACAAAAAAAAAACTACAAAAATTTTGGAAAAAAAAATGCAAAATAATCTTAATCGCCCCCGGGTGGGCTTGAACCACCAACCTTTCGGTTAACAGCCGAACGCGCTAGCCAATTGCGCCACGGAGGCCTATGAATGCGTTAATAACATTTATAATCCTAAAGCCGGATTAATAACGTTTTCCAATCAATTAATAAGTTTTTATTACATATATTATTCACGATCATCTTCAGCGATATGCGCTCCAGTTTATCAAACTGAAAACTAAGACCTATCGGGTAAATATTACAATAATAAAACTATTTTAGACTTAAATTATAAAAGCATCGTATAAATACCACAATTCGATTACATTCAAAATAATCTATTTTACTCAGCTATTTTTAATATTTACGAATAAAAATAAATATTGTATTATATCTATTAACAAATCCAAAAGTAAGAATAATATTTAGGCCTCCTCCTGTATTATAGGTGGTATTTTTTTTGGTAATTTAATTTTAAACAAGTTTAATATTTTAAAATTGTATTTTTTTTATTTAAAAAAATTTTTAAATACTTTAAAATTAAAGTATAAAAAAAATCAATGGATTAATAATATTCTTAACTTCAAATTAAATAATGTCTAATGGGCCAATTTAATATAATACTTAAAAAGATGGGCAAGTAGGTACCTAGCGCTTCATTGTCAGTGCCGTAAGCCCAAAACTATTAACTCTGCAGAAGCCCATGTGCAAAATTTATTTGAAAGCCCCAATTTAATATTATTATTTTTTACTTGATTTTTGTATAACTACAACAATTAATCAGTACCTTTTTAGTATTTTAACATGTATGGAATATTGGAATCATTTTTGATCTCATGCGTACATTATTATACTAATTAGATAAAGTTTATCTTATTATTAAATATATATTATTATGGTTAATATATTATTAATATGAAACTTAATACCAAAACCAATTTTAATAATGTTATCTCTAAAGTCTAAATTAAACACTAGTATGATAATTTTGTAGATTTAAGGTTTAAAGGTACTTAAAAAAATTAAAAATTAAATAAATAATAATTAAGTAAATGGAAATGTAATTATTTTCTTAATTTATTCATAAAATAAATAATAATTATTAACTATACTCGATGCTGACATCATATAGTGTAACCAAAAAATAAGAACATAATTGAAAATAATACCGATTATAAATAAAATAACCATTGTTGCAATTACTCAATACGCTTATGGCTCGTCGAGTTTCCATAAAAACGAAATACTGATATAATCGATCATCGACACTTGTATAAAACCGATCTATTAATATAGACATAATAAAATGCTTAACACAATTATTTTAGTATTTGGCATTTACATATTATTATTTATCATTTACTTATTATAATTATTATGTCTATAAATTATAACTAATTTAATTTAAAAGCAACAACATAAAATCAAAAAATATTGAAACAGACAATTTTCAATTTTAGATTTTGGTTTTAGAGGCCCCTGTGCATTGCACACCTTTTGCACACTCAGTAGTTGCGGCATTTGTTCGGTGTACGTCACAGTGATATTTAATTTAATTCAATGTATACGAAAAACGATTTTGAACGGAAATACGATGTACATCAGCCTATATCATTGTATTTTATATTAATGTATTTTTTTTATATTGATATTCTAGGTAAAGCAATTTGTCTTATTATTAATATGCGTGTAAAATATAATAATATACGTAAAAGTTTTATAATGTATTTGAACTTTGGCAAACTAATGAAAGTTGTAATTCATAATTAGTTTAAGTATGTAATTTCGTCCAAATTTGAACAATGTTTATATAAAAACAAATTATTATGAATATAAATGTTTTAAATAAAGGTTTCGGTATGAACTTCTTATCAAAAACTTTGAATTCATTTTTCGAAACTTAACTATAAATATTGCACATTTAATTAATTTTCAATTTTAAAACAAAATAAAAATGTTCGTAATTTTACAAATTGTATTACAATTTGAACTTCAAACAGGTACCTATAATAATAAATTGTGCCTATACATTTTTAGACATCTATTAACTTATTATCTTAGATTAAATTTTCAATCTTTTTTACCAGTTAAAATATGTAATGACATTTATAGAAATAAAATTTAAAAAAAAATTCAAATTTCAAACGAAAGACTCAAAAATAGTGAACATTTTCAAAAATATTTTTAAGTGTAAACAATAATCATTAAATATGATGTGAAAATTTTAAGTTAACGGTTATTCGTTTTCAAGTTATACAAAAAAAAATTGGTTTAGTCGTAAACTGGATTTTTGTAAAAATTCTCGTTTTTCCTGAATTTTATAAAAATGTCACATTGTATTAAAATTAAATATACAAAATATTTTATTTTTCTATACCTGAAAATATGATTAAATTTTACTTTAAAATACTTAGGATCGCTTAATATTAAAATTTATAAAATTATAAGGTATAATAAGGTTTAATAAAAAGAATTAAAATTAGTTTAACTGCTTTAATGCTATTAAATGTTATTAATATTATATTATTATTTATTAATATGTGCATAATGTTTAAGTCATTTGACTCGCGAATTATTAAGATAACCGACTTAATTAGTGGTCGCAAACGAATTATTTCCCGAGCACCGCATAATCATAACAATTAATTATCCATAAGGTTAGGACCGTTTGGAATTGATATTATAATATTAATACAAAGATATACCCATAGTATTTTTGTGTTGACGTATCGTGGTCATTGACCGAAATTTCAATATAATTGGTTTGTCGCGTTCTATCATTATTATTGAATTTGGTATTGGGAAATTCTTTGATCATATCAGTTCGTCGTTGTGGTAGAAAGAGATTTGCGGTACACCTAATTGTACAATTATATTTCTAATTTTTACATGCGTCTATACGGCGTCATTACCAATAAAACGTAACAATAAATAATATTTTTTTTTATATTTTATACTATTTATAGTGATCGCTATATGTTCTTAGCTCATACGTCCGTCCGTATTATATGAAATAATAATATAACTGTAATTAAGTAAAATAGTTTATCATAATAAACAATAAGTGTTTTAATATATTTAAAAGAATATCAGTTTAAGCTGTGTAGGTAATAATAATAAAAATCAACAAAAGTGAAGTACGCGTTGATGAAAATACCGCTGTAATAAATTGTTTTTATGATAAATGGAAAAAAAACTAAGGTAAAAATATGCAAAAAGTTGAACGCCCCCGGGTGGGCTCGAACCACCAACCTTTCGGTTAACAGCCGAACGCGCTAGCCATTGCGCCACGGAGGCTAGTTACGTGACTATTGATTACAAATTTATTTAGGTATTAATATTACTTTTAGGTAATATTACTAGTATATTCGACAAACTAATTAAAATATTATTATTAATTTATTTAAAATAATATTTTAGATTTAGAACAATACTTATTTACGTGTTCAAATGTAAGTACTTAGATAATTCAACACATTGTGTATTTGTGTGTCGTGAATATATCATAATTATATTTTAATTATGATTTTATTGACACTGTGACAGCAGAGCCTTGCATTCAGGCGTTGTATAGGTAATAAAATGTGCGTAATACCTAATACGCACATTAGGACTAGCTTTAGATAAAGTTCAGGTTTAGAAGCGAAAAGTTATTTTGCAATTAATATTTATGATATATTATATAATATAATAAATTTCATGATAATTAATTGGTGTGTCAATCACTCAGTCACAGTTTTATTTATTTATTTATTGTACGTTCATTAGTAATTAGAAAATAATTGTGTAAAAAAAGAGTTTGACATGGTCTAAAGATTATTAGGTTTACTCTAAAAAAATTGAGAAAACATAACTATCAACAGGTATAATAAACAACTTTGCCAAGAATTAATTTAATTTTCGAGTGTCTTATTATATTTTATGTCCTGCAGTATAGTTAGAGGCATTTCTCAGTTCTCACAAGAATAAAAAGACAAGTGTCTACAGAACATTAATTTTATAATAAATAGATGATAGGTATCTAAGTGTCTTTTAGTAAGCATAATTTCTTTGAAAAATGTTTAAATGCGTATATTTCCATTGTTCTATAGTTTTATTTCTTCTTGAAATGTTCTCAAGAGAACTGAACTTTAATGATTTTGCATTGTTGTTAGAATTTAAAAATAAAATTTGTCTTAAAGTAAATCATAAGTTACACTTAAGGTTACCATATGTGATACGTCCCGTTTACAACAGGATTATACCCAAGATCGTAGCCAGAAAAGTATTTTTTTTTGGGGGGGAGGGGGCTATGAACCCTGTTCCCCCCTGGCTACACCCTTGATTATACCTTTTTTGAGTATATTATCTTATTTCTTTGCCATGACAAACTTCGGGACGCATTTTGTTCAGTTTTTAGTAGATAATCTTGTTTTAATCTTATTATCACCATATTCTTATATACTTATTATGATTATGTGAAGATATAGAAGATTATAAACATGGTTATCCGACTATATAAGATATAACTTAATTCTTGCCGATTAGTGAACTTGGAAGTTAAGCATTTACATGTATTTTGGGCTTATCAACGATTCAATCGGTTTGTTTGAAAATCAGATGATTATACTTACGAATTTGAATTTGTAATCTATTTTAATGTAAGTTTACTTAATAAAATGGTGAGATATATTGTCATATTGAGATTATTTTTACTTTAATTGCTGTACTACTCAATATTGTAAACACCACTTTAACCTCTCACCTTTATCACTACAAATATATTATTATCAAGCAACTAAAGATGCTAACCAATCATTTCTAGCTCCCTATTTCCCTAATAATACTGATAAACTTTCACTCAAAATCACATCCTTTCTTGATGATTTCAAAAATTGAATAAACTCTAATTTCTTTCTTAACTATTATAAAATCACCAAAAAACTCTTTACTAACTTTAATGATATATAACTTATCCAAATTTATTGAATTTCAAAACATGATGAGTTTCGAAATTAGAAGTGGCGACATTGGACGTCTTTTGCCGAGATAGAATGTCTAATACCAGGCTTGAATATAACTTTTACTTTTTGTATCATGTACGTATACAGATTGTAAATGTTTCTTTTTTTTATAATTAAAATTTTAATAGAGCTTATAGAAAAATTTAGTAGGCTTTTAATTTTTTGGTCCCTGCTTTATAAATGATATACAGGTGTGAATATTTTTCCTTTTCTACTTTTTTTTGTGTAAAAATCGATGATACCAATTTAAGTCGTTTTATTAAGGTGTTTGAAAATACAAGTCAAACTTGTTTTTAAATATAAAAGGTACAAAGTTTGAACGTGTAGATATTTCATCAACAATAGTCTTCATTTTATCAATAAAATTGAAAACAAAATGAAATCTAAGAGTCTGTAAACTGTAAGTATAAAATGTATATTATATATCTACCTATATTGTTAGTATCATACCACAGTAACAGCACGTAAGTTCGTGAGAGTTAATGTAATTGGATTTTTATTAGGTAAAACTAACTATTTTATTACATTCATCCGTTTTATAGATAGTTAGGTATTTTCCTATAGTTTCATTGTTGCAGTTCATTATATTATTGTATTATTGCATACATAAAAGCTACTTTTTTCTTTAATAACTAAAATTTATGGATTTATGTAATATATATATAAAACGTTAATACGCTATATTATTTTATAAATATTCTAATGATAGTGATAATAATATATAGTTTATACTGCTTATAGGTTCGAGAATATATTATAATAATATGCCACGTTGTATAAATATGAGGAATATGAGGAAATTATATGATTTTTTTAGGGTATTGAATATATGTTTATTAACAACTAAGAAAAAATACTGATATAACATATAATTTACATTAAAATATCACCTAATTAAGACGTTTGTAAAATAATTAACTGCCTCGATGCAGCTTAAGAGGACGTCTCACTTGTATGTATTGTCTCTGTCTTACACACATACAACATAGTACATTTTTGTTCACCAGTTTCAATAGTGCGCTTTTAGTTTTGATCTTAATGAGTGAATTTACCTATTATCAAACTTTTAGTAAGAACATTATGTGTTCTCTCGTTGGTTTTTTACAATATTTTAATTTTTAAGTGAGTTCTGAGTATAAAAAATATTAAATATTTGAAATACTCATATTCACTTAAAAATTAAAATATCGTAAAAAACCAATATTATTTCATTTTTTTTCACTCTAATATTAAAACTAAAAGCACACTATTGAAACTGATGAACAAAAACGTAGTATGTCGTACATGTGTAAGAAAGAGACAACACATACGGGTGAAACGTCCTCTTAAGCAGCATAATAAAGTTATTGTCTGATGCTTCACATTTTAATATTCTTAAAAAAAGTATTTAAGTAAATAAAATTATTTTATCGAAATAATTAAACATAATTCAATGACTAACCTAGTAACAGCAATAATTATAATAATAATATGTATTAAATGCATCATAACGTATGTACATATCATTTGTCGATGTAAACTTTAATTTTATATAATATCAAAATTTGATGACAAAACCGTTTTTTTTAGAAATATTACTATACGTTCGGAAAATATAAAAATGGTTAAACACTACATAATATATATATATATATATAATTATATAGTATTAGTATATATGGAGCAATGTAGCGACAGATTGCGTGAGACATTGTAAGTAAATATTTGAACGAAATTCTACCAAGGTAGGTTTAATAATACTATATAAAAACTAGAGAAATTGTAAGCTGTAGCATTTTCATATTTGTTTTGTACAATCACAAAAATAGCAGAGTAAGAAACCAATACATGTTAAGACAAAGCTAGTTTTTTAACTTTATATTGCTTTTACATAAATGCATATTTTGAGTTTTTTTTTAATTTTAGGGTAATTCTTCCAATTTATAATGTTGTTGATACATATTTTAATTAATTAATAGTTTTATCAATATTTTCTTAATACATTTTTTAATTTTTAATTTACAATTACAATTGTTGATTTTAAATATATTTTTACTTTATATCATGAAATATGATTATTTTCAATTCACGAGCGCATGTTTTTCCCAGAAGCGATTGAGAATCGTCGATACAATTATATTCCGTTTATTAATTTTAATTATAAATGGATAATTACATGGTATAAAAATATATTATCGATGCGCGGCCATATACCTACGGCTTTTCCTAAAATTATTCACATTACACATATTTTTCAGCGTACTTGATTAATATACGAATTCTTTTTGATTTTATTTTTATTTTTTGTGCATCAAATACTCAAAGATGAATTTTCTTCATATTTAAAATTTAAAAAAATCTTATTTTTAATTATATATTAAAAATGCATATTTTAGGTGTAAAATGCATATTTAGTGACTTGTTAAACTGTTAGAGATTCAAGTTTTCTGCCCCAATAACAAGTTATAGGTATATTATTATCTTATAAAAAATTATAAATAGTTTACTAATCATAAAAGTATATCTGCTACTTATTTTGATTACCTGTAGTAGGATCATCTCCAATGCGAACACTGTTTGCATTTATTTAAAAATAAAAACTTTTTTAATATTCATGGATTTTTTATACATAAACTATTGTTTAACAGTACCTAGTATGACACAGTCATAAAAATGAATAGTAAATATGTTATTTGTGTGTTTATCATACGTATTTTAATTTTCTCGTGATTTTTTAATAAAATCTGACATTTTAAATCACATATTACGGTTTGTATAGTAAATATTTAAAAATTGTATACAAATAAGTTTGGATTTGTTGGTATTTGTATTTTATTACCATGTAAATTTTTTTTATATTTCAGTAAAATGTAAAACATTATAATATTATTAAATATAGTTATTGGTCTGTTAATTTTTTTAATTTTTTAATTAACACGATAAACTGTATCATTATTAAATATCTTATATAAATTAACAGAAACTTTACAAATTATATAATTAGTAAAAAGTAATACCCAATAGGTTAGGTTAGATTATTCTCTCCCGTCCATAGTTCCTTCATTGGAAGGTCTTTTTTCAGTAATATACTGAAGCCACTAAATATCTACCTACAACACTTGTCAGTTATACATTTATTGTAAAAATATTTTATAGATTGTGTAATAAAAAAAAACGAATGTTAAAACAAAAAGATAATTATATTATATTTTATCAAAGGGGTTTAAAAATAAGAAGCATAATATTTTTTTCATTGATAATTAGGTCATACATACACAAGGTCATACCTAGGAGGGAAGGGGGTTAGGATTTAGACCCCCTGATTTTTTTTCTTGAAATAAGATTAAATAAAAGATATTTTTATAATTTCATATTTTATTACATAATATTTATACTCTAATCCACCTTCAAAATATTTTTCTGGTTACTGCCTTGTACAGTTGTACATACATATTTCATGAGACAATATCATTATATCTACTCGAAACAGTTTAGTAATAGATATAATTATATTGGTAATCCAATTTTATGCAATAATTATGGTACACTATTATAACTGTGGATACTTGATACTTGTAATGTATTACTTATAATCATACATTATTAACGGGAAAATACAAAACAATATTTTTTTTTCGTTTACCATATAAACAACAACAAAAACACGAACGATTTTACAATCCAAAGCTAATTCATTCGGACGTTGCACTAGCTCAAAAACCACCCCGAGGGAAAATGTAAACCGGGATAAATTGACCTAGGCATTTGTAGTATTACCCTAACCTAACATGCCCAACATGCACGTCGCGTACGGCACATGTTTCAGTACATAACATAATAGCTAGATAAGTGTAGCTATACGCAGTTTTTCCAAAGTCCCCTGGCCGCCGGTGTTTTTATTAATTCCTACCCTGTGATTACAATTTATTATATCACAACTGACAGTGAAACATTGAAGTGCACTTGTGTATACCCCGAGAAATGTACAAAAACAAAACAACGGGAATAAAAAATTAATTATTCGCCCACTAATAGCTTTTTATTAGGCATGCTGTGCAATATTATATTTGACGTGTCACTATTGATACAATATTATATGTAGTATATGTACGCATTATTGGATTCAAATGTAATGTATTGTCTTACGCGCGTACACCTATAAACTGGGTGTATAACATTATACGTAGTTCATTAAAACGGTGTTTTATTTGTAGTTTGTATTATACAGTCAAGTTGCAATAAACAACGACGGAGTGCTCGTATACATATAATACATATATACGTAGAGTGCGAGCCGACGGTAGAGTAGGTACGAGACCATTATGCCGTTGCTTAAAATTAATATACTTGACATTGAAATATATCCCGAAAAAGTAAAGACGAAGAAACGGATATATGACAGAGCAATAAATTTCTTGTAAAAACCCGGAGTTAGTATATTTTGTTTTAATAATGATTTATTTAAACGTTGGTCATAAAAAAAAAAATAATAAACTTTATGCCTTTGTATGGAAAAGTACATTAAAAAAAAAAAAAATGCGTACATACGCAGTATTTTTTATAATACCGATTCTATAGATAATGAATAAACTTCAGTTTTGCTGTTTTGTCTGTATATTAGGGCATTAGGTGTATTATGCACTCTGTATTTACATACTCATGTTATAGTAAAATATTTTTAAGTTTAAATTTAAAACAAACAAAACTAACAATATTTTAAATTATTTGTAGTTAAATATATTATTGGAAGAAATGATTCGATGTTTGGTACTAAACAGCTAAACAAATAAATAAATAATAGTTGTAATAGATCAATCTAACAACAAATCGAGGAAGTTTAGAATTGTAGGCATATTCATCGAAGGTATTATTTGTGCAATATCGTCGATGGACACTCAATTGCTATGATTATTTGAAAAACTTTTAAAAATTAACTCAAATCAAAGTGAAAATGTTTTTTTTTTTTAATATAATAGTTGATTTTTGATGATAAAATTATTTACATTATTTAATTCACATTATTCATATATTATTTTATATAAACCATAAAATAAAAATTATTTGTTTGCAGATCACTCAATTATAAAATAATATAATAATATGATGTAGGTACAATGTTTGGTAGCTTCATACCTATTATAATAAGTATAATATACTTTGATCGTTATCTCGGTTTTAGATAGTAATATGGTTACGTAAGGAAAAGCGATTACCGAATGTTCTCCGCCCAAATACCTAAGATCCACGGGGCACATCTAGTGGATGTATATAACTAACAAAAATGTATGGTAATGATAGTTTTTAATGGCATTTTAACATCAAATATTTATATCATAAAGTATTGCAACCGTAAGACTTTATGAACAAACTGATTGACGGCGCTACAATATCTTAGCTAAAATTAGCTGGTTTCGGGAGAACATTTGTAACACATAAACGTCCTGTAGAATTTAATACATCGTCCTGCAACCACACTACTAAAGCCGTGGTCGTTATTCGTTCAAGTACAATGGGATTTCTGAATATAGGTATTACTCGTGTTGAATATACACATAGTATGTAACATGTATGTATAGGTATAATATTATAATGTGTATACATGCGCATTGTTCGCGATCCGAGTAAAAAGAACAAACAATAAAATATATATGCGCATTCGTGTTTACAATGAGTTTAAGAAGAACAAAGATGACTGGGTTAATGACGACAGGTTAACGTATTAATGTTAATTTCGCTGTTATTGTTTAATAATATATACGTATTATATTGGCATGCATATAGTTATTGCTGCTGCAGGTCGTTTCAATAAAGTAAAAATGGCGTCGATCTATATTTTGGTATTGTATACCTACGCGTCATGAATACAGAGCCGCGTCGAACAATTATTATTGCATATTTAAACGCACCGCGGTGGGACTATGAAAACTCCATTACGCCCCACCATTCACTACTTTAAATTAGTCGAGTCTCGCGGGACACCCTGTAGATATTGTGTTAATTTAGTTGCACGGAGTTGTGTATGCGTTTGCGGAGAACAGAATAAAGTTTAATAATATTATTATGTTGTCATACCACATGCCATTGACTTTTCATGTAAACGAGGTCAATCGTAGGAGCTTCAGCGGATATATTATACTCAAAATTGAGTCTAAGCGTGTGTGATATACGTGTAATGATGTAAAATTTCATATTACGAGTCAGTGGTACGAAAATGGCTGAAAACGAGCGGAAATAGTGCTACGACTGGTGCATTCAGGATATAGATTTATCGTACAAGGTCAATTATTGTCAATTTTAAAAAATACTCAAAGACAAGAGAGTAAGTATAGGTAATCACCCTTCCACTGTATAGTAAGTGTCGAGTGTAACTCATCAATGAGGAAGAGTATAAGTCACTGTTAATTGTTAATTTTGAATTCAATCATACAACCATTGCACAAGAATAATGATCCTGAGCGATGACAGTCCACCAATCTATATTACATTACCCAGGTATATTTTAAATAATTTAAAAATAATCAAAATATTTTGAACATTTTATTATGTACAGAAAATGCTAACATAAATATTTTGTGAAAATTTTAAATATCTAACAAAGTTATTTGTTTTTAAGTTTTATATAAAAAAACAATATAGATTTTGGTATTGGTTAATACTGGTTTTGCGTATAAAAAATCCCATATTTGTTGTTTTTTCCTAGTTATTTTGTAAACTACTAGGAATTATTTTTATGCTTTCTACTCCCTAAAGAATAAACTAGATAAAATTTTATACTTTAAACAACCCTCAAAGTTAAGAACCAAAGCATTTTTATTGCCCCAAAAGGTGATGACAAATACAACAATAAAAAAAAGCACATCAATGAAAAATCGATGCAATAATCTTTTCTTGGAATCTAAAATACTGCGAAATATACTAAATATTCTCATTCTTATTTGATATACACGTAAAATTGCTATATAATATAATAAAAGAATATGTAAATACGTAAAATGTACTATATCTAATTTAGTACCTAGTAGAAATGATCCAAATATTGATTACCGAAATAATAATTTATTATTTTGTTCACTGTTTACGTACCTAAATAAAATTATGATAAATTAATGGAACATAATTTGGGGTTTATCATTGAATTCGTTGGATGTTTTATTTTTGATTCACACGAACGTGTTTGGTTATTATGGTGGTACGAGATGAACGATATTCGTTTTGATATTTTATTTCCTTGCGGTAAACGGCTATTACACGCTCTAAGTTATAATAACAACAATTGGGTCACGGAGACGACCAAAGTACTTTTAATCGATTCTTGATAAAGTTCTTAAGAATAATAATAATAGTAATAATAACAATATAGAGTTAAAACTGAAGGTTAGAACTCTTGGAGGATTTTTTTTAACACCTGAAATTGTAATGGCAAAAAAAAATACTTGAACGTGAAGATCGATGGGAAACATGTCTTGCTGTAATCTTTTTTTTGCTCCATTTATTTTCGCACTGTTCTGTACAAAAGACAAGACTATAATAATAATATGATACTGCAATGTAATTATACGCTCAAATTTATATATGTATATATATTTATGGATGTAGTGGCGCATCGTCGCTCATTTATATGAAATAATAACATTATCATTAGGTATATGTTTAAATAAGGCTTTTTTCGTTTGTCTTACAAGTACAATTGTTATTATTCATTTGCACGTCATTATAATGCGATTGAATGCAGCGGGATTCATTAAATTCGCCACGTGCGGAATAAATGCGGTTGAATGAGATATATTTAATTTGTTTACATCGTTTACTTTTTGAATTCACTCGTTTTATATATACTACATGCGCATTGCGCGTATTTTAATTAAAACGCCATTTGTTTTTTTTTTTTACTATATTATTATTTATATGTACTGTTATTACTACAATAATTTTCTTGGGCCTTATAAATGAAACATTGATAACATTGAAAAAAAATGTTCGTCACATTAAAAATAACACTCTTGTGGTGTCAATTAAAACTTAAAAAAGTGTATTTACTTCTGCACACGATTATTGCGCGCAGTGGTTATAAAAAAAATGACTGTTTATTATATAATCTAAGAACGTTTAATATTTGTAACTTTCCTATGGTATAATAATTTATTCTTATTCTTGTGGATATTATATAATATTCTAATATTTTATTACATATCTACAATCAAAAACAATGAAGACCACGAGGTTATAAACTACAATTATTTACGAATTGATAAAATCGATGAAATAAACATATCACACGTGATATTATGGGCAAGTCATGTTCATAATAATAATATGCACGGTACCGTATACCCAAATATTTTTTAAACTTCTATACATCTATTTTTTTAAAAGCAATATTTTATTAAAACTGTAAGCACCAAACGCATCAAAGTAGATAGGAATACTAAATGATTCCACGTGATGTAGCCGTTTCGAAGAATATTTTTCATGAGTATACGACCAAACTGTTATATGTGATTGTTATGTTATCGCAGATCGTGAAATTTTACAATGCGCAATTAATTCGAAATACAATATTAAACGGCTAAGAAACGGATTTTTAGATATTAATACCTCATACCTATACATATTAACGCGAACATCATTTTTATAAAAACTACGTTTTTACTTACTCGTATTATAATATTTTGTTAATTAATTTTTTCATATTTTTTTTACGTTTTTATTTTATTTTAAATTTTCAAAAGATAATATAACTTTAAACATCAAACTTGAAAATATTTATCTTTTATTTTAACACGTCTATTTTTTTTTTCTAACTTTAGGTACCTACGCATATATGGTATATTACAATACAGTTCATATAATATTATTGTTGGCCTTTATAAATATTATGATCTTTGATATATTTATTTGTAAGGTATTTTTGTATAGATATGCACGCAAATATATGGCCGCCTCGAGGACATTTCTACGGTAGATTTTCTTTGAGTCGAATATCGCCTCGAACTCTGCATATTCCAATATATATAAATTCAATATTTAGTATAATAATGTAGGTTGTATATTTTTCAATTTTTGATGGTATGCCTACAGCAAACGGGCAGATAAAGAAATGAGAGGTTAATTGCATTAAAAAAATGTATATAATATGATATACTTTATAATAATACGGCATAGAAAAAAAAACGAAGCGGTCAGTTTCATAGGTCGAGCGAACCTGGACGTACGCTTCGGGTCTACGTAACTTTTATGAAACATACCACGCGATGAATGACGCGTGGGCGGTGGAAATGAATGATCGAGAGGGGTAGCGGAGAAACTGTTAATAAAACCTCGCGATGTGCAAACACAAGGCGCGGACACGGAGAAAACCGATTGACAACGGTCTCGTGGGAGTTGATGCGGTAGCGGGATGGGTGACAATGCGGTAGAAGCTGGTGAGTAATCCTGTCATACACACACATCACACTCGTACGAGCAGCACGTAATATATATAGACATAGGCACGGAAAGAGAGAAATAGGACAGTGAGATTTTGAGGGGAAGAGAAGGGAGATGAGTGAGTGAGCGAGATAGACAGGCGTAGACAGAGAAGCTATACACAGGATGAGGTTCATTTTTGAAACTACGAAGGACAGGGACCGTGGAACGACGGTGGCGGGACTCGGCGCTCATACTGCGAGCTCTTCTCACGTCCGCCACACGAAAATCCTTCGAGTATAAAAAGTTATAAACTTATAAAAGTTTCACTTGGCTTTTAAATTGCTTTTGCCCGGCCGAACATAACACATGTAGGTACAAGTATGGTGTAGCGGGGAGTAGTTACGATCCGTTCTGCTATACACCAATGACAGTGATATAATAATAAACTAATCGCGTGTGATCCGGGTAGAAACGATGACGACGATTATTAGCAACGACACTTCCCGACCTATGAGACGTAATGCGTATATGCGAGAACCTATGCCACAATCAATTTTTCCAATACGGTGGGGGAGGGTTGGGGTACAACGGCGAGACTACGTTAATATAATATGTTTACGTCAGAGATTTCCAAGATAGCAGTCATAGAAGTCATATATATATATATATATAGAGGTACATATTTGGTATTAACTCCAGTAGACATGTGAATCTTGTACATAGGTTGTAAATACTGTATGAAATCGAAGGTCCGTGATCACATTTAGCTACGGTATGATCTTTAAAAAAAACTGTGCCTTTGAACCGTCCAATCAATAAACATCATCGTTATTGACATAATTCGTGTTATTTATTTTACTGCTTGTATAAACGGTAAATATTGAGGTGAACTCGTTGTTAGGTATTTGAATTTATATTGATAAATTTACAAACGCTAATTTTTTTTATTATTATATTATTACTTTATTAATATTATTATTATACTGTTATTTTATCTGATAAATTTAATCTAATCTGGTCATAAACATCTGTAAATATCGTTTTAATACTAATCAACTTTCATAATATTATAGTGTCTTTATTATATTTTTCACATTATACGCGTGGTAATGTTTTTAATGAAAAACGTTTTTCCTTTAAAAATTGACCGACTGCTCATTTTCCGTCTGATATTACCATGAGTAGATAAATATATTATTATCAAAACGCAATAGTATAACAATTTCCTCGTAATATTGTACTCAAGTTCAAGACTTCAAAGTACGAATGAGTTTTAATTGTTTTATTTAAATAAAAAAAAATTAAACCGACGCAATACTGTGAAATTCAATCGTTCACAAGTCAAAGCAAGAAGAAAAGTTATACTTGTGTAACGAGCTTATTTATTTTAATAAGAGTTTGTGAAAATTTAAATAAAATTGACACTTACAATCCAGTAAAATTTCGAGAATCCGGCTATCGAATTAAAGTTAAACGCAATCTTATATTATTATTATTCTTATTAGTATTACATTGCGAAAAACTACACATTTTTAATCAATTTAATGTTATGGGTGCCAAAAATAAATAAATGTGTCATTTACGGTTAGATTGGATTTACCGTGGACGCATTTTATCCGGTTTATGTTATTATTCGACAATATTTCCGACAGTTCATTAAACATTTAATTTCACCGCGTACAACCCCTTAAGGGGTGTTTGTGAGATTATTATAGTTTTAAATTATATCAGTAATTTGAAAGGCTACACCGTCGGCATTGGTATGTCGATTTTTGAAAAGACTTCGAACTGTTTTTCATCTTTCTTCATGAAAACTTTGCATTGTTTTATGTGGTTGAGCTCATTTCTTTATATATTTAGAGAGAAAGAATTTATGAGAGAGAAAGTGTACATATCTTTAGGCGTATCAAAATCCACTTTTAAACGAGATGTTTGCGAATTATTATCGTTCAAATAGTATGTCGGGTGTCTATGGTGAGCGAGGACAGTATATAATATATATATATAGGAGTCGACTAGGGCGGGTGGGCAAACGGATGTTGAATTCCGCGGCGAGATAGTGTGGAACGATCTCGCCTTTCACGGTTGCCAAAATTCAAACGACATTGCTCGTAAACCGCTCGTCGAAAATAATAATATGATTGCGATACACCGAACGGTTCATAAACCGAGACGTTAAAATGTATTTGGTTTTTCGCCATGAAATGCTCTGACAGTACATAAATGCAATAAATACATGTATATATATACTATTATATATGTATTCCATAATATATTATATTATTTTTTTTCGTTCCTTAACTATAATGCTCTTGGCAGAAACCCCATTCAGTCATACTTCGCACGCAAATACGAATACACGTCCTTATGGAAAAACGAAATTAATGCAATGAACATCACATTATATATGTATACGATGAATGCGTTTAGTTAACAAACAATATTAAGTTCAAAAACCTTAAGTTCAAAGTTAATATGGCGCAAAATATTAACCTCATTACTTAACCTAAATTTGTTTAAAATGAGTTAATCATTATTATTATTTTTTTAAAAGACACATCACATTTTTTTTATAATAACTTAACATTTGAGACGTATCCTATATATACTATTCCTTCTTATTACACACTAGCAAGCTATATATATATATATATATGTTAAAAAACGTACACGTATGAGTTGTATAAATTATAAATAATTAAGTCAAAGAATTTTTATTAAAAAACATAGAAATTTATGAAATTAGAAAAAAAAGTAATTATTTAGTTGCAACTACTACAGCTATAACTATGTAAAACCTTAACGTATTATTTTTTAAATTAACTGAAAAAAGTTAAGTACTTTTAATGGATATTTTTTTAGTGGAAGGTGGGATAAGGGGAGACATCCTCACCAGACAAAAACCGTTATACAGTATAATGACTTTTTAAGGAGGTAAAAATCTAAATGTAACTTACAGAGAATATTACATTTTAAAAACACGAATCCTGAGTAATTAATGTATTAAAAAATGACAGTCTATACGCGAAATATAAAAGAAAAATAATAATATGCCTAAATTAATATTTTAATATAAAATAATAAAATATGTAACAATATATTAATAATATCCGAAACGCCTTCTAATGATTTAATTAATTCGACTAGTCTATGTATATATAATAATAAGTACTGAAAACAGTTAAAAGTCACGTACAGCCAATAAATTGTATACACACGCACGGCATACTCGAAGAGCGTATAATAATAATTATTAATACCAATTTTCGTTGCTTCGTCGCCGCCAAATTCAAAACCAGAAACTACATATTGTATTTTATTTTTGTCTATATAGCACGCGAGCATGCTGCACCGTGTTGTTTTTTATACATAATGCGGTATTATTCTACATTCAGAGTCGTTGGAGGATTAACAATTTTATTTTTTCATTTGGATAAAAAAATACGACCACGCATATTTCCAATCACATCGTTTATATCATATCATTATAATTCTGAGTTTTGATCGAACGGTTGATGTGTAACTAATGATTTTGAAGATAATAATATATACGTGACTAGCGATTTCGCGTCTACTACAGTCGGTAATGATGACGAGTGTGTACAGATGATAATATTGCCATATCCAGCAAAAAATGCAGAAACTCCAGTTTGATGATTTTTTTTTTTTATTATTGAGTATATTCAGATAAAGGATATTTTTATTTATATTCTAAACTTAATAGTTTTTCCCCGAAAATATAATTATCTTTACTATATCTGCATATATTTTTCGCGTGTAAAATTTAATAATATAGGTAGCCCCAAGTACACATTTTCAACAAATGTATACACAATATATTCACATACACACGCAAAAGTGATAGGAGCGGTTTAATGGTGAAAAAAAACAATAGAATTATTTTCGTACGCGATACAATTGATAATATTTATAACATTACTATAATGACATCATCACGACGTTAAATGCTCATAAAAGTTTTAAATAGATAATTGGTTTTTTTTTATTCCTATAGAAATCTCGAGAGTTTGAATATATATGCGCATAAGTGCACACCACACGATTTTCACCCTTGATTAGGTTCTCCAAGGGAATTGAAGAGTCCTTTTCGATTTGGGAAAACTTTCTATTCGCAACCTCATTAATTATATCCTTTGGATATGGCTGGTTGAATTTGCCTTTCTATCTTAAATTAACATGTTAAATTGAACTAATATTTAAACAGCCAAACATTTGTGGAAGTACTATTATCGTTGATTTGTTGATTAAAATAAATTATTTTCCTGTATAATTATTTCTGCCTTGTTTAAATATTTCTTATATTTCTTTTAGGAATATAAACAATTTTTTAATTACTGGTGGTGGCTATATTTGTAATTTTTTAATTATTAATGTTTATAGTAGTTAATAAAACAAAATTAATTTTGAATTTTGAAAAAAAAAACTAATACCGGAATTGGTCTGAGTCACAGGGAAATGATTTGAAAACAATAATTAATCATCATATTTAAGACAACACTGAAAGCAGATCGATTTACTTTATAGTGTTTTAAACTACTAAGCGCTTTTAATGGAAAATCATAAGTCAAGATTTTTAACGATTTATAAACATCATCTGAGCATAATAAGACTAGTAAATTTTAAGTTATTCACAATAAAAACTATCAACCTCTGGTAAAAATATTAAGAATTTTCAAAATTAATTTTACTCTTTAAATAAAAATTTGTTTTCAGATTTATTACGAGTATTTGAAATTAATAAATTATTTAAATATGTATTGATAATAAAGTGTTACTGTATACAAAACAAAAACATAATAAATATATAATGTTAAATCTTGTCTAATAATAATCCAAAAACTTTTGATTTGTTGAACATCGAATGTATTGATATTCTTGAGTGATTAATTTTTAATTTTATTAATAAATAATTCAGTAAAAATATTGTTGCACGCTATTTAAAACCAAGGTTTTATAAATTCAACTTTTTTCCGAGAATACTGGTTACACGCATGTAGATACACTCAATATTTTATTTCATGTGGAATTCAACAGTTCGCGGATAGTAAAAAATAACAATATCAAAAAGTAGTATAGTATGTAAACATCATGTATGTTTTGTGCTGACAATAACAGATGTACTGACATCTCAAGTTAGGACAATAGTTATTAGTTGTATAACACGCGTTACACACTGAATCAGTTGAATTGTAGCCATCGATTAAAAAGATAACTAACTGATAACTGATACTTTGTCTAAATTAAAATGTTTAGGCATCAAACCTAATAATATAGTATTATGTAATAGGTATACAATTGAGGCGTATACGGTAAAGATTTTATAAAAATAAAATAACACTAACTATTTTTTTTATTATTATTACTATAACTAGCATATACATAAAATATAAATTGTTAGTTGTTACTATGATTCGGTAAATCAATTTGACGTATTTGTTTTTATTTTTAACATTGTTTATTATAATGTAGTTTCACGTACCTATAGTTGTTTTATTCAAAAAACATTATCTCTGATCACTGTTAAGTGATGGCATTGGAATAAAATATGTCTACATGTATAGAACGTTGTATAATGTGGATATAGATATATTACATCATCCGACGAGTACTGCTGCAGGGTAGACCTGTCATAAATAGTTTATAAGTATAATGCAAATGATAAACGCGAGTGCATACCATTGCTGTTTGTAACACAACTATATAATAATACTATATATACATATGTGCCTAAAAGTATATACAGTCTAAAAAGTTGTCTGTCACCGATGATTTCTCCAATGTGCTTTCAGAACTAGAGAAGTTATAATAATATTGTTATGAAACTCAATCTCGGCCGATAAAACATTCGAACAAATGTGAATTCGTGAAAAAATCCTGATAGGATACTAACAGTGCACTTGGCAGAGTGGTGATTGATGAAGACGATGATTGTGTATGGGTAAAAATGGTCATGATAGAATTTTATTGTAATTATCATACAAATGTGATACCTAAGCTTATTTTTATTTAAAAAACTATTCATAGTGGAGTACATTATTATTGTTATAAAAGTTGTATGGGTTTTGTTTTAAATTACGTGCTATAAACTATTATTGTACTCAAACTACTACTAATATAAAATATATATATATATTACATACTAATCAAGATTTTAACCATTCGTGTATATAATACTATAAAGAACAAAATATGAGTTATCTTGTATTAAAATGTCAAGTCTCAAAGGCGAAGCTATACATGCGTTTTGTTAATACATACCTATATATAGTAAACAATATTATCGTCATAAATCAAAACGAAATTGTTGTACTTCAAACTTAAAACCACACAATATAAAGCGTTCACCAATATTTTTTGTGAATTGTTTACCTATTGTCAAAGTTAGAATGACTTTGTATTCAGTATTGGTCCTTATAATTTAAACTGTAAAATTAATATAAACAAAATTAAATGAAAATAACATGGAACTATTTATATTTTTTTCGAAAATAACCATATTGGTTTAAACATTATGTCACGTTTATTTTTCCACTTGTGTTAAAATAATATAAAATGTAATTCTGTTACAATAACACAATTTTAAAATCTGGTAGTCTCTTCAGTATTTCTAACTAAAGACCAATATCAATTCAATCTTATATCCTTTAACTATTTGAATAGCTTCTTTTAAATATCACTGCTTCTTGTGTTGATGATATCATTTCGAAGGATTAGCGTGGGGTTTGCTTTGGTCGCTTTACTGCGGTGTCCAATTTAGTGTTCAATAATTTTATTTTCGATGCATTACAACATCATTCGCAAATATTATAAATAATATAGTAGTGTTATATGGAATACTCGTAAAGACTTTCTCTAAATATTGGACATTTTCAGTTACAGTTTTTTTTAAATTTTCACTATTTCAGAATCTTGACTATAATCCAATAAGTACACAAATATAATTAAGATACTTGTCTTAACGCAGACGGTTGGATTTGATATCAAATTTTTAAATGATCTCTTAAACCTGGTAAAACCAATTCACTTACTATCAATTCTTTAATATATTTTAATGTTTTTCAACGGTTACTGAGATATCGTGTCCCATTTCTCACAGTTAATGATATTTCATAGAGTTTGATAAATTTTTCTATTTGATGTCGATTGACTGAGAACTCTGCAATACAATTCATAATATCATTCAAATTTTCTTTTACGAAAAAAGAAGTGTGTAATGTAGCTATCCGCCGTAAAGAGTATTAAAAAAATGTACGTTATTCTATTACGTTATTATAAAACGTGGTGAAATTGCAAGCGATTTATTTTTTTAACATTACACATTTCTATATGCTTTTAGTAACAAAATTTGAAAAAAAAAATCTAAAAATAGCTGTCTGATAATAAATAATGAACTAAAATAAATTAGTCTACTAATAGCTAAAATTGCAAAAATGAACGTATTCAAATTAATTATTAGTGTTTGTTTGATAACTCTTTTTTGATAATACTTTCTTCTTAATATTATTATTGAATATGAATATTAAAATTAATTTATATACCTAAAACAATATCAAAAATTCGTGTTTATTAAAATAAATCACAATGATAATGAATAATTTGACTTGGCATAATAAGTTATTAGGTATTTACTTAATTTATGTTCCATTAATCAATCGCAAAATCAACTACACATACGATATATTATTGTTCTAGTTTACATAATAATAATATGTTAATATCAATTGTAGACTATTTCGTTTCACAATGTGCCACTGTATTTACTCTTACTCGACTCAAGTGCATATTTTTAACATATATTACAATATTTCGAGCTAATCTAATTGCTTGCGCCAAAATCTCACATAGTTAATTCTTGTTAATGTATTTTACCCTGGTTAAAAGTTCGGCGTGAATAAATCCAAATATAAGACGGATATATATATGCATACATTTACGTAATATATACGTATGAAATATGTCCAGTTTTATACGAGTATTCAAGTGTAATGTAGGCTTAATTCCATGACCCTTTTTTATTTGCATGCATATGCGATTACCATATAATACCCAAACTACTTCACCTTACTATCATGAGTCGTAATAAAACATTAAAAAACGCAATAATATTATTTTTGTTGATATTCGCCAATTATATGTGCTTTTTTTTATGTCCGTTGCTGATACAGTTTGAAAAAAATAACCTGGACATTACATAGACGGAACGGTCGTAGCGGGTACATGTTCACGGAGTCACGGATCTTAGATCAAAAATTATAATATTATATTGTAAATATATGAATATTATTTTACGCTCATACCTAAAACATACGTCTTTTTTAATTGGCAATTGACAGATTTTAAGAGTATATAAAAATAGAAATGGCTAAATTGTTTTATGTAAATGACAAAATAATAAATAGTGAAAATAAACCTTTGGTAGATTAATGATCTTCATGGTTTAATTATAATTTTGACAGTGAGAAATACATTATGCAATTGTATATTATAATTTAGATTTCAAAGATAAACGACTAATGTGGGCCATGACATAAAAATCGTTATATTTTGGGGTAAATCATTATATTCTTAAAGAAATAAAGAAAAAATCACCGATAATAATCACTAAGAATAGAACAGCCGTATTTACATTTATCTATTCACATAAAAATCAATCAATAATAATGTTGATTTTTTTTTTTTATTTTAAATTTTATTTTACAATATACCTAATATGTATGTAAATATGGAGATATAGTGAGATGTATAAATGTAAACTGAGCTTTCATTATTCAGATTATTTTGAAACATATTTAACTGCATAACTTGTCAAAGTTAGTAAATTATTGTACTAAAAAAAAATCAATATATATTAACATTTAAATTATGGTTTTTTTAATATAACAATAATGTACTAGCTGCACTTTTACTGCAATGAAATAATTTGTTGCGCAAAGAATTTTGCATTTTAATCGCCCATCCCCGCCGTAAAACCGGCTAAATATATTATATTATATGTGATACTTAGCTTCGTGTCGCGCATTCTTCGTGACTAAACATCCCGAACACAGTTCAGGATTCACGGAACAGCGACAGGAATTTAAAATGGCGAACGTTACACACCCGACAATCGTAATGACACCCAAAAGATATTAGGATAGAGAGACCGCAGGTCATCAGGTGGGTATTACGTGTACGTATATGTACGGCCCCCGGAGAGAGTGATAGAGAGAGAGCTGCTGTTAAACTCGCGTTTTTGTTCGACGGCCGCGATTTCTTTGCATTGCTGTCAGTCGGACTTGGCTATTGTCCAGTGTCCAGCGAACCCTTTTTGGGGTTTTCTAGTCTGGACACATCGGCCTTCCCGAGGGGATAAGATAAGGAATGGTCGATAAACGGTTCCCGATATTATAATGTCTATGCGCTCGCACACACACGATTACATTAACTTTGCTACGTATACGTATTTATATGTATATGTATGTATGCATGTATATAAACGCAGACGAGGGTCGTTTTATTTTCCGTACAAATGTCTACTCGGTTCTCTTGTTTCGTTTCCGAAACTCTTGACACCATATCGGATGTATCGCGCGCGTGTGTATATATATGTATACCGAGTGATATATTTAACGTAAGGTAAGACACTCTTTATTTAAAAAGCTATCATTAATGTTTTTTAAAAATATTTTTTTACATGATTTCAAGTCGTTAATTTTTTTTTTAATTTTCAAC
Organism: Rhopalosiphum nymphaeae; assembly: GCA_036289425.1. NCBI lineage: Eukaryota > Metazoa > Arthropoda > Insecta > Hemiptera > Aphididae > Rhopalosiphum > Rhopalosiphum nymphaeae. The sequence continues at coordinate 3,781,618 of JAZAQC010000001.1, read as the reverse complement.
ATTAAAATTATAAAAATCGAGTTTTAGAAGGGTAGTTTAAAAGGTATAAGTGTATACAATTTAGTTCACCGAAGTGAAGTAGAACAAAAGTAACCCGCAAAATGTTGGTCTACAACTCTGTTTATGTAAACTTTAAAAAATACTTATAGGCAACTAATAAACTACAAACGCTTGTCTGAAATTTGATTTTTATAAATCAAGATACTCTGAATAATATTCTGCTCAGGAAAAATAAAATAAAAATATATGTCACCATTCGAAAGAGAGCAAAACTTGAACAATAATAAAAACAAAATGTAGTAAAACATATAGTTGAAAATAAATATTGTTTCAAAAATGCTATTTAATAAAAGATTAAAATTATGAAAAGAAATAATTTCAAAAACTTTATTGTTTTTCGAATTAGTAAATAAGTATCTTGTGTTAAAATTTTTAAATGGATCACAAATAGGTATAATAATAAATATAGATCCTACAGCTGCAGTTGGAGAATGTAAAATCTGAAACGAATATGTCAAATAAAAAAATATAATTGTCTAAACGTAACACCTCAATTTATGCCTAATGCTAGCGTTAGTAAAAACTCGACTTAATGAAATGATAAAATATTATTAACTTTTTGAAATAAAATAAGATACCTACATAAAATAAATACATCATACCTATTATTATTAAAAAAAAAAACATCGATACTACATGGTTCTACCAATTTTACGTCTTATTGTAGTTCGTATCCAATGCTTTAATATGATATTGAAATTAAAAACAGATCTATTGTATAACGCATGAAATATATAATAGGCATAAAAGTGATGTTTTGAAATTCTTATATTAATTTATTTATAAACCTCTAATTACAATTTTTTTTGCCGATGATAAAGATAAAAATATAAAATACATAGAATAACTAACAATGTATAAAATTATTTTAACTAACAATAAAAAAAATGTGTGTTGCTCGTAAACAATAGGTTAATAAAATAAAGAACGCACGTGTTCTTATAAAAAATTATTCTCGATAGTGACATAACAATATCTCCTATCTATAGTGCGTGATGTATAATATATTAATACAAATGCTTATGTTTCAGTGACAGGTTAAAGTAGGTATATTATACTATATTAAATAATAGTACGTATAAATAAATGTATTAACCTGCACTTGTAAGTTGTAACGGGGGCTCGAAAATATTAAATATTTTTCTGGGAAAGCGTTAATTAATATTATTATTATTACTGTGACAAATAATAAAACAAAAAAAAAAACTGTAATGTGAACGATTTCTATGACGTCCATGGTGTATTGGGTATAATATGTTATAGTGAATATTTATTTCATTTAAAATAAGCTTCAATAGTGACGTAATATTCGATTTGAACGAAAATATTTAATTAATATGGTATTGTAATAGGTGTTTAAAAAAATATTTAAAATGCAGCATGCCCACGTTTCATTTACCTATATTCTATGACAGTATTACAAACGATTTTAATACTTATGTAACTAAAGAACGTCTACTTTCAACAATGATATTACTGTGTAAAATATAAGTAGGTACATACTTCATAGTGTAATCGATTTTAATCTTCCATACCCGGTCTTACCAGTCACTACGCGTTATTCAAAATCGGAACTATTTATATTGTACATGGAGTAGTATTATTGTTTATCAATAATAATTATAGTTGCCGAGTGAATGAATAAGGATACACACGTTCATTGTTGCACAACAAAACTATACAAATAAATTTACAAGGAACGTGTTAGAGTTTAATACTGATAATATCAAACATTTAAATTAGATTAGTTATTTTTATAATATTTTAATATTGTTTTTTAATTTTAAAATAAATTTAATATTATTTAGTATTTATAGTAAAAACACAGAATAGATCTATTCTGTGGTAAAGAATAGTAAAACATCTCTTGAACAAACACTTTTTATAAACATTTACAATTTTTGTCGAAATTATTTTTCTATAGATTTTTTCGTTTAGGAATTTGAACAATATCTATAACAATTAAAAACTATAAATCATACTTATCTTGAAAACCTAAATTCTCTTGATGGTCATAAAGTATATGACATAGATAATATAGTGATGTATTTCTATAGATTAAGGTCTTACAGATATTCAGCAATTTGTATCAATTTCATTTCTTAGACCTCCTTATCTCTGTATTGAAGCTATTAATCTATACTTAGTATATGAGAATTATAAACTTAAAAATATTTCAATATGAAATAATACTCTCCACAGTAGGTTTCTTGTGGTAATCTTGCGGTATATTATATAAGATTATAGTTACTTATTTTACGATTCATCATAATATGTGTTACATACAGTTTAAAAAGTATCCAATATATTACATCTAATTTATATTTTTTTAAAACCATTTTAAAGTCTATTGTATTTGTTAATTACATTTTAATAATTGAGAAATTATTCATTTGAATTTTAAGTTAAGAAAATCAAAATTTTCAGATAAATTATCCGGTAAATAATTTACTTCATAAGTGTAGTAGAAAAGAAGAAGGGGGCTCATTTGAAAAACAAAAGTTTGTATTTCCATAGAACACTTCTGTGTAGTATAGCAAATCTCAACAATTTAACAATATTAACTTAAATATATTTAAAAGTTCCAAAAATCAGAATGTGAATTAATGCATTATTAAAGGAAAAATAGGAATGAGCATCTGGTGAAGCACTTATGTATATATATCAATACTCAGAAATAAATCTGATAGTGCGATTTATTTATGCAGGAGATCGTATTTATTTTAAATACTTTTTTCGCAAATGATGTATAGCATAGAATCATTAAAAAAAGAAAAGAAACACATCGCTACATCACACAGTACTTTTTTTATGTCATCGTCATAAACCCATTGAAGATTATTGACTGCTGTGTATTATAATATATGTTTTGTATCGTTGAATATTTTTTTACGGTTTAATTTCTAGTAATGAAACATTTCCGATCGTTGTTCGGATAAATATTATTACCTACTATAAAAATGGTTCAAGTAAAGTTATTTAATTTTTCCAATATTGTTACGTTCATGGCGATAAATTATTGAGTAAGGTTTCCTTTTTTTATACTATTTAATTATTTTTTGACATTTTTGCGTTATTATATGTGTATATTTATTGATAAAAAATTCGTATGTATATCTAATAAAAACAATTTTCTTCGTGGGAGAACTATATAAGAAAATAAGTGAACGAAAAAACAAGTACAATAAGTTCATAAAAAAATAAAAAAAATAATTTAAACATTTTGGCACACATAAACAAGTTTTAATAGAGTTGCATCCCCAACACAAATCGATTTATTGTTGTATTTTTTTGTTGGAATACAGCGTGTCGATTTTTAATAATATTTGTTCAAACCTTGCTCACGGACGATTACGGTATTACGATGAAAGATGAGGTTCAATCGAAAATCGTCGTATATTGGACGGTTGTGAGACGGACTGCACAGATTATTCGGACGGTCATCGGCTACTACCGACATTACTGTGGTTGCCAGCTATGAGTGGACCGTAAACAACGATATGAACAGCGGTTGCCTTGGCCGTGCTTACCGCGGTTTCCAATGTATACGCGTATGACGGCGAGGCTCTATGCATAGAACATCATTGCGGAATTCGTGAACGCACTTTCACGGGAAAATCCCGTGAGATTACCTACAAGAACCCGTACCATCCAACTGCCATATTGCTCACAGTATTTGCGGAGAACGGTTTACCACGATATTTTCCGTTGGCCATTTCATTCTTATGAAACAATTGTCGTGATCGTTTTTTATTTAACGTCATCCGTTTTCACTGCAGACCGATTTTTACACCGTTTTTATGTATTATTTTTCATATATGAACTAATGATGTGTATCGTGTTTTTGGATATCGTGTATCGTGTACGTTCGCTAGTGCGTTTTAATATAATTATATAGTGTTCATAGTGTTGTATTGTACGTCCTTTATAAAACTATTATGTTACTTTAATTTATTACATAATTATAATTAAAGGGCGTGCTTAATTGTAATTATAACTTCGTTTATTAGTTATTATAATATATGATACAAAATGGTTAACATATTCAGGTAAACGTCAAAATTACCAAAATAGTATTTATTCCCAGAAAATAGAATGTTAACCACTACAGTAGTTTGTTATTATATCAGCTATTCTCAGAAGGCGGATCAGTTATTAATTATTAACAGGTACAATTATTAAAATATTTCAAATCCGTGTAGTATATAAGTTTTTTTTTTTAAATATACGTAAATGGTTTATAAAATTACATTAATATTATTAGAATATAATATGCGTATATCGTATATTATATTATAGTGTTTATATTTGTAATAAATGTGATAAAAGATAAGGGTATTTAGTACTAAATAAATGTAGTAGACACATGTGTATGTTTTTTTTATATTTTGAGTATGCATTATTGTGTGCTTTAACAAATAAATTAATACTTTTAATTTTCTAAAACTAAAATAGCTTATTGTTAGAGAATGTCAAATTTTTAATGACGTCTGGAATGCAAACTATCTTTTTCTTATTGAATATCTACCGATTGGTAAAATATTATATAGCATGCTGATGTGTGTACTACGAAATTATTTTAATTAAAAACTAAAAAATTATTGTGAGATTTTTTTTTAAATCAATAATAAAATCATAAAAACATTGTTGATAATATTCAAAATGTCAAATTTAATCACATCTCTACAACAGACTGGATGGAATACTCCCGCGGGGCTTTGGGTCGGGAATGCCTATGGTATACGCGATACTGCAAATGGTATACGTATACTGTGATATAATATACATATATATATGTATACAGTCAGGTACACCGTACTTATACGTTAGATTGTGGGAGGGTGGGGATGACCGCCGTCGTATGTTAGGAACGAGAACGTCGGCGACGAGAGATTGGAACGAATATTTCACTTTAGGTATACACCGCCGCGCCCAACCTCCCACCGCGCGCCACTAGACTTGAGATTAATGAGCGGCCATTGTATATACAGTACCTCTGCCGCCACTGCTTGTTTTTCTCGTGCCGACCGGGTTCTCGCCGCTAGCTTTTCCTTCGTTGTTCTCCCACTCATCCTTAAACCCACCCATCCACCATCACCACTACCTCTTCATCATTATCATCTCGTCCACATCTCTCACTCCACATACAATCACTTAGCCGTCCTATATATACATATTATTATTATACATGTATAATGTGAGGCCGCTCGCTTGTGTTATACAGGGTGATTCACCTACCAACGACCCTTTATTTCCCCTAATAACGGAGTTATCAAAATTTGATTTTTTAATTTGTAAATACATTTTAAGACCATATTTTCAAACACTTGGGATTTTTTACTACTTAAGGATGGTTCTGAAACAGTACAAGATTCTGTTTTTCAAATAAGAACCCAATTTTTTTCCTATAAATTGTTGAACGAATAATATTTTTAAATATTTCCATATATCTAAAACAAAATTCAAACTAGTGGATTCCAAGTTATGAAACTTCAAGTATAAAGGATAATGGTCAGTATCTATTACACAGGTTCTAACAATCAGTATATTATTTATATTTACGAAATATAGGTTAGATAAGAGATTCAATAAAACGAAGAGGATATAAGTATTATTTGATTTGTATATGATAGTAGATATACAAAAATGTTGGTTATCTGAAAAGTAATAAGGCTAATACTTACATATACATTAATATTTTCTTAATGGATAGAAAACTATTAAATAAAGGGTATAGGCCTCGGGGAATCACTCTGTATAGTGGTATACTAATATACGTCGGCAGCGATGGTGCCGACTATCCGTAAGCCTGTCGGAAGGTAGTGTTTTATTAATTTGCTAAATTATACGGCTGAAAAATTCGCCTAACCGCACGTCGACTTCAAGCAATATAGGTACCTATATAATTAGTTATAATATATTTTGTTATTTTTGTGATATATAATAAGATTAGGCTTTAAATTATCCATGAATTTATTCAATTACCCTTATCAACGCTACCGAACTGGAGAATCTAACAATCTGTTGTAAATTGGTATATAATATGCATCATCTTGAATACTTCATGTTAAGCTAATTATTTTGAATAGTTAAATAATTGACCCATTAAAAATATATATACATATTATATTTATTTAAGAATACTGAAGACTAAATACATAATTTTTTTATTGTATCATATGTGTACAGTTGATTGTTATTTGCATCGGCACATTAGTTATTGGAATGCATCCGACTTTCGCCGTTTAACTCTTTCTATCTCTCATAAGTTATTATATTTATTTTATGTTACTGACGGTTTACACCGTTATGATTTTTATTACGGAATTTATTGACAATCTCGCTTTTGAAATTTCATCAATAATAATATATTATAGCATATATACGTTATATATTAGGTTTTAATGTTTATATACTGTTCACTGTTGTTGACAGTGCATGTGCATATAATATAATTTTTATACATAAGACACTGACACTGAATACCTGTTTATAGGTTCGAGTGAACAGAGTATATTATTTTGATTTATTCATCTAAAATGCCTATACAAAGTGCTGTAGTTTTTATTGGGATAAAGAAACAAATATATGGGCCCGTCATAATCAGAGATTTGAATTTAAACAATCCACAAAACAACCGCTTAAAAATGCATTTTAAAATTAAAATATTCAAAATCATAGGAATTTGAAAAATCTAACCCCTTCAAAAAAACTCAAAAAATAAAAAATAAAAATAGAATCTTCCTTAAAATCAAATATTATTTTTCAATATAACACATATTGGTTTAGGATTTCTCAAAGCTATCGGTATACAGGAAATAAGTTAGTAATAATCATTTTTTTTGAAGTGTTACTAACCTACTAGAATGTCGGAATGTTGTCACAGCCAGCAACGGATACTTGATGGCCAAAATATACAAATACGAGTTGAGTATTGCTACTATATATAGTTATTACTGTATTAGCATAGTATAATTAACACCATTGATTTATAAGTATATAAACAAAATCAAAATTCTACTATAAACACGATATTGATAAAAAAATTATAGAAAAAAATAGCTATTATGGTTTCTAGTATGCTTCACTTTAAAGTAGAAAATATACAAAAATAAGTCTAAAAAAAAAATACAATTAGAAAATAGTGGTAAAATAGCAGTATTTAAAAAAAATTTAGTAGTAACATGACATAAATTTCCCCAATACTCTGCTAGGTTTTAAATGAAGCTAAAAAAAGAGTAAATGCTTAATAAAAACTCTGGTCATAACAATATATGAGATACAAAAAAAAAACAGAGTCAATGGTTGTACAGAAGCTAGTAAGGGCTAAAAAAATCACGTACAAATTATTATAATAGATTAGTTATCGTATAGACATTAAACATGTTTTAAATATTTCAAGACCAAAAAGTAAAAATATAGAAATGTATTATAATTCAATCGTAAATGAATGTCATTACTTGTTTATTGTGTTATGATTTATTTTGTATTGTGATGAGAGAGGGGTAAAACATCTCAATCCTAGTTAACTTGAACAATTTGACCCTCCCTTTCTCAAAATAAAACTCTAGTTATTCTGTATACAAGCCACCGTACTTAAAATAATCGTATGGATGCCAAGTAAACAGAAAAATTATTGTTTTCGAACAGTATTAAAAAAATATCATGAATTGATTTTCTATTAAATAAAAACAAATTTAAACGTGCCAACAAAATCACAAAAAATCTCTATCCTCTAAATCGTCGTTAATGAAATGATCTTAATATTATTGACACCTTGGGGGTGACATAAATTATACGCTTGGAGGTCCAGAAATATTCTAAATTCGGTCAGCCAGTATAATGCGTATACGTACAACATTGTTACGCTGTATATATAGGTGAATTATAGACACATTTGTACGCGTCGTGTTCGAATAGTGTTTTTTTTCATTTTTATCTTTCTACATTAAAGTGAATATATTATACATACATGTATCGTGACTACAACGACGGAGAAGAATGTTGTCCGGAACGCGAAACAAGACGATAGAAAAAATAATAATAATAAAAAAACGCGCGAGCCCGGCTGACCAAAAGAAATCGGTCGAACCCTGCTGCACTTCGCCCACTACCGCCGGCATGATGTACAGAGACGTTTACTACGCCTTCGACCGTTCACGACGAGGTGGTCCGATTCTTTGGGGCGTTCTCCGTTCGCACATCTATATAGGTACGTATATATTATTACAATAAATAAATTCACTCAGATTGCTGCGCGCACACAAATCAGACGTCCGCCGGACACGATGGTGAGCGATTTCGTCGATACGTTTCATTGCGCCCTAGGCACACAACAACACAAATAATAATGATAATGTATTTTATTGAAACACATCAGTGGTTGAAACCACGGGCATGCACAGTATGATTTTTTTTTAAGAAAGTTTATGCGAGTGTATATAGAGGTAACGAGACATGTTTTATATTCGAGTATCCAGGTTTAGGTTGCAGTCATCTCTTATAATACCAACCCTCATACGAATCAAGACACAAATCGTATTTGGTCTAGTATAATAATTAGACCAAAGGCATAGGCCATAGGTACAAAATACGTATTATTATTCTATTTTAAAATAATGTATAGCATATTATTCAATACTTTCTTCTTTTTTCATTGGTTATATAATAGAATAATATTTAAATTTATCATAAAGAGTATTTAAGTAATAACTTAATACCTATTAATTTTAACGATGATACAACTTTGTTCCGGTAATTTGTTCAACAATAAAAACTTTTTTATAACATTTAAAACTGGCTTTTATATTTTTGGATTCCCACTGGTGAATGTTTTGTTTTTCATAGAAGTATACCAAGTTGATCGAATGCATCAGATAAGATGCTGAAAAAATTTGATTTTTTTTAATGGTTATAGTGATTTTATTTTATTACATGAATATAGTTTCAAATACAATTTTTTGTTAAATAATTATAATTAAAATATTATTACTGTTATTTAGATATTTAATAAATTAATAAAAATAAAAAAAAATCAAAAAGTAATTATCCAAAATGATTTTTAATTGTAAGCTTTATTAATTTGTTTAATACATAATTCTCATATTGAGCGGATTCGTATAGAACCCTATACGCTTCATTTCGCTTCGAAATGAGATAGTGTAGTGAGTGAGCTAGTTTCAAATTGAATATCGTTAGAAACTATAGAAATCACCGCTACAATAACCAAATAAATATTTTATCAAGAGAAGTTTGAGTTTGCTGGTGATGTCTGTAGTGGTGTAGTGGCTATTTATAGCATTCCTCGAATGAGGCACGAGCACTTTGAATTTGAGGTTAGTAGAAGTGAAAAATTAGTAAAACAATAAAATCATTATAATACTATGATATTTATAATGGTGTACTTATTTAATATAAATATTTGTATTCATACTAAATTATATTATCGACAAAATGTATTATTGTTATTGTCGATCGGCGTTAGGGTTTAGTTTATTATTGTGACGAGAATCATAAACCGAATTGTTTTATATTGAATAATGTAACGATTTCTTCGAATTGTTTTTGTACGAGGCCCTGGAGGATGTTTTCTATCTCGTTATTCTGTAGTTCGAAATATAATAATTATACAAAGTGGATTAATATTTTGAGCAGTAGTCGTAATGCGATGACGTTTCGAACAAAAACAAATTCAATTGCGTTTTGTACATCAGTAAATATTTTTTTTAACAAGTAAAGTTTTGTTTATAAATGACTTATTACAGAACAAAAAAATCGAAGAGAATACGATTATAGTTGTTCGTTTGTTCATTATTGAGATTTAGTTAAGAACGAATTTGGTTTAAATCCGTTTGAACTTTAACACGGAATACTACTTTATTCTCTACAAATTGCGTTTTGTGTTTGTCCCATTCGACGGTGGGTGTCTTATTGGACGTTTGACGTTTTTAGAGAAAAACTGCGAACTCACTTGACTTAAAGTGAATCGCATCGACAATTATGAAAAAATATTCTTTAAATATTTTATGAACGCTAATATATACGCCTTTGTGATGGTAAATGCGTTTAGTAAAAATTGAGAGAGTGATGTAGCCCTCTCAAAATTCTTCAAATTCAATTCTTCTCAAAAATGATTGTCATATTTTTTTCATTTATAAATACTGTCCAAATGTTCATAGAGAAGTTTTATTTAAAATATGTAATATTATCTCCAGGAGTTATAATTTTTTTTTTTTTTATTATTATTTTTATTATATTCTCCCCTAAATCATTTTAATTAATTATCGCCAATTGGCGGACAAATCTCTATTCACCCAAAAATGACCTTTCGTTTTTCGCCCAATAATATTATAGCACTTTTTGACCACATTTTTATAATTATTCTATATTCATTTTTTTTTTTGAATTTATAATATGATACTTTTAACAAAATATCCATATTTTTTTTTATTCTTAACTCTGTATTGTAATACATGTATAAATACACAATATATTTTTGAAAAGTAATAAAAGTCGCCTCCTCGTGGTACTCTCTGGGTAATGCTTAATGGTTTTATAAAATTAATTAACACTAATAAATAATAAAGTGATTCCCAATGTGTGTATTATAAAAAGTGATAAAAAGTGGTATAATATTTTTGGGTAAAAAGGTAAAGTAGTTTTAAAATATTTGGGTGAAAAGAGTCCCGCTCCAATTACATACCTGCATGGTTACATATTATATAATACGCATATGTACATATTTATTGTTTTGTCTCGTTACATATTTTGTTATAATATAATAACTATAGTATTGTATTATTATATAGTATAATAAAACTCCATTTGTCATCACCAGACTAGTTTGATCATCATCGATCTATTTTTTTTTTGTCATTATTATAACCTAGTAACGGTATCTTTCTTTTCAAACGGTTCTTTACGCCTTTTTATATAAATACTCGTTATTATAATATTATATTACACTACATATAATTGTATATATACATACATGTAGTGTATTTGGAATTACTAAGATCAATTAATCCAGCACAACACAACCAATTGTTGACTCACACTATATTATAGAAATTCAAAATTATTATCTATAATTTAACCTCTAAATTCATGTTTTTATACAGCAGTGTGTGTTTCAATAATGTTGTAAATCTGGCCAGTTCATGTGAATAAACTCATATTTCGTTTTTGAAGTTGGTTATTAATTATTCTTGTAGTTTACCGAGAGAAATAATATCTATTACTTATTATAATAAATGTATCAAATCTGTATAAATATTACTCAGGTTCACCGAAATAAATGAGAGTTGTCGATAATATATTATTATATATCTTATTATATTTTATATCTTATTTACAAAATATCTATACTATGTCTCGTCGATGTCGAAATGGTAAAATATACAACAAATCAAATAATACAAATAGTGTGCAAGATTAAAATACGCTATCTGAAACTTTTCTGCTGTAAATTTAATATAAACGCAGACAAAGTTAAAAAAAATATATAATATAGATATTCGGTGTTTTCATGGCGAATAATAAATTTATTTTGATATAAAACTTTGGAAACATTGCTGTGAGTACGGAGTTTCTTTATTTTTCCGGTTTAGAGTGTAATATTTACAGTAAAAAAAATAATAATAACAATAATAAATAAACGAACGTTATACCTCGAAGATTTTATAGGTAAACAACCCGTTTAAATTATCATCAAAAGACCATAAATATTACGAAAAAAAATGATAATTTTTCAGTATTTTTACCTCGTTGTTGGTGCGTTTTGCTATACATCGAATATCATTTACAGTGATAATAATAATAATTATAATATTTTATCTTATACATACTTAAGACTTATTGGTTTGGATTTTATTAATGACCTTTATTCGATTCGAGTACCTACTTTTTATCTTTAGCAAAACTATAATAATTTGTAGTATTAAAATACTAATGGTACCTAATATGCGGCAAATTATTAATATTATTTTATCGTTAAAGGTTTCTATGATATCAGTAGGTCAACTTACAATTACGATATAAAATACTTAAATATTCTATCACGATGGTGACATTTAAATCCCATTTACCGATATTCTGCTGCATGATCATATGAAATGGCATATTTTATACAACTTATTTAGTTAAAATCAAATATTGGCGATAAAAATGTCATAGTTTTTTATTGTTTTGTCGGGCTTTGAAGTATTTACTCACTCACTTACATATAATGTAATAGATAATAGGTGTATATTTTATATAGAGTGTACCCGTAAATAACTTTTTTCGAACAGATATTTATATTTATGAATTAATATACGTAATTTAGGTTATATATTGTTTTGATATATAAAAGATTCACAGACGTAATTTTTTTCGTATTCCAAAGAACCAATCAAAGATGATCAATGTATGGACATTATATCACAATTATTAAGTGTATAAATATTTTAAACATAAATATGTACTCTATTTTGACATCAGCATTTCTGTAGTATTCAGTTCACCCGAAAAAAAACCAATTTTATAATATTATTTTAAATTTATAATACTAAACAGTAAATACAATTATTATAACCGTATAATGTATGATGTACTTTTGTATTATTTTTTTAATTGTTTTTTAATATCCAATAAACTTTGTAAAAAAATATCATACAATACGTTGGTGCTTAGATGGTGGTGTTTATGTACATAATGTTACATAGTGTAATACCAATTAAGCTCTCGTCTGTAAATAAGTACAGCATCTACGCATTTAAAGTAATCGTTTGCACGGTATAAAAATTCTCACAATATTATATATATGCTCAGGAAACTAACGTAACTCAGTAGTTGTATTATTATATTATGTATATTAATCCATATTATATGCTGTTATGATATTTCAGTTTACTGCTGGTGGTAAAATGAACGTATTACGTTTTTAATTCTGTATAGGCATTGGAAGCATGCATACAAATACTGCAGGTTGCAACGAAAAGTGCCTAACACGCGTATATTAATGTTAAATTTACAGTAATCTGTTTAACGTGTTGCACTCTTCGTAATGTCACGAGTATAATATGGCAACTATACAGCAAATTTTGTGAACTAGGTAAGTATTCTTAATTTACTGTTCGACTGAAAAATTATGGTCTTCCAGACTTTAATATTAATATGGTGAGGAGACTCTTACCCATTATAAATTATATTATGTGATCAGTACAATCATTTCATAAATTATATGTGCGTTAAAACATAATTATATTTTCAACAAAAGATTTGCGATTTGTAAGTTCATATTAACCTCACACTTTTACCCACGTATTTACTCATTTTGATCGAATGCACTTTATTCGTACAATGGAAAGAGTGGGCTAGTCATTATAACTTATAACTCTATAGGTATTACTTTTAATCCATAATAATTCATAATCATATTATAATTGATATTATCTACTAACAGCGATAAAATTTAATAATAAAATAAATCAATCTTAATGAAAAGAGTTACGTAATTACTTTTTTTTTTATATTTGTAGCGGTTATAAGATTGTTTTACCAGAAATGTCTCGAAATAATAGTATATTTAATACCCATCTACTGGTTACAACATCCACATTATTATAGATAAAGGTAATTGGATTTTCTATTTTATTTTATTATTTTATCTCTCCCTCTTTATCCTTAAAATATTTCAAGACAGTATTAACAGAAGCAACAGTAGCAAAAGTGGATATCATTTTTAACATTTTCTAAAGACATCTGAACTCGTCTATCTTACGGCGTAACAACGGTACCACATCCGCAGTATAATATACATAATCGGAAATGGGTTTCATTTTAACATACTAACATTATATTTTATTATATTATTATGATTAAATGATTATTTGCTAGCATATAATGTACGAGTAGATAAAATAACGACGGGTATTTCGATAGGCTTTTCGTAGTAAATGTATAATATTATGTAGGAAATAATAAAACACTAAATACGTATCTATAAACTACGGAAGACACAAATATTTTTAAACATAATTTTGTTCTTATCGTATAAAATAAAACTTATAAGCGCGACGCCAGGTTTACAGTTGATAATAATAATCAGTGGTGCATGTGATGTATATTTTTTGAGGTATCTAATCCTTGATTACTTTATAATAATGTATATTATATAATATCGTTCAAATCTACATATTATGCACCACCACGTACATAAAATATTACCCTGCACGTTATTATTGGACTTTATCCTATTATGTTTTCTCAAACTTCATGAAAAAATGTTATTTTGTGTATATGGTATACTTTTAAAAGTAAATAATAAATAAATTCAAGTTTTTGTGGAGTTATGAATTTTATTGGTTTCATGCGATTAGGTTATTATTTTGTTAGTTTTTATTTTAAATCGTGATTTGTCGACAGATAGGAAAATTTGGTCTTCGATTTTCATCAAATTATTACTGTGTACAGGTGCATTGAAAGTATAGAAAACTATTGAAAAATGTTAAAAATATCTCTCCAATAAGCGTTCTTGTATTTTTATACAGTTAGTCTTTGCCCTCAGAATCAGAGTTTATTTTATTTCCATATATTAGAGTTTTACTGACATGATTATAATACGAGTATAAATGTATATTATAAAGATCACATATTTAATGTGATCAGATATATTAAAAATTATGATATATGTATACGTTAAAAAAAATTAAAAATAAATGTATAGATTAAAAATAATCTATTTACAGTAATAATGTGAGTTATGCAAATTAAACCTAGAAACAATTTTTTAGAGTTAGATATTGCTTTTCGAATGCACGCGATATACAGACAGCACTTTAATTTTTGTATTTTCTTCGCCGTTTTTAATCTCGTATGGGCTGTTATGATGAGTGTTCTATGAATTTTAAATTTTGATAATCGACTTTTTGTACTTAGTCTTGTAAAAATGTATATAATGTAAATACAACTGGGCTAATATTACTTTATCCATTCGGTAAATTTTTGTATTGGCATCATTATGAACATTCATACGGGGCAATCGAGACAGGGCTATTACATTAAAAAGCAATAAAATAATTTGCTCTACCTTTTTCCATTACATTCAGATATTCGGCCAGATATCGAATTTTTCGTCCAGGCTAAAAAAAGTTATATCTATACCGCATCGAAGTATGCGAGTTCTTAAAAATTGTATGACTTACATCGGCTATAGGCTGTCTATATTATTGCATTTGCTTTATAACTTATATAAGTTTACATACGCGATTAAATTGTGCGTGAGTTTATCGCTGACATACGCGTTCTGACGAAATAATATAAAATCGCAGCATAGTCACATTGGCGTGTTGAATTCCACACGAGACGGAACATATAAATGATCGTAGCCATAATATAATAACTCCATTACTACTATTACTATATATATATATGTATATAAGTATTTTATGATGGTTGAGTGATTACAAGAAATTGTTCAATTTTAAAAAAAGAAAATCTTTTTGTGAACCGTGAACTAGCATCACGAAAGCCGTTCATCGTGTATCAGCTATCACTGAACCACGTAAGTATATTATATAATATTATTATTATACGATAAAATATCAGAAAAGTATATTCGATGGCGTTCACGTGCTGGGTTTGATGATCCTGTATACCGTGGTATATCTGCTACTATACATCCTATCGATATCTCGTAGTTCAATCTTCTCTCTAACAACGGTATTATACACGTCTGATAGTATTATAATAGACGAATATTCAAGTAGGTACATGCACAAATACTGTGATGGACCGACAACACGGGTATATTGAATAACATTAAATAATAATAATGAGGAAGTGTTTAACACATTTATTTGCAACATCTACTATAATAGATTGCTAACTGTGATTTAATTTTGCTCTATATTATGGTGGCATTGCAATGAATGAAGTGTTCACCGTATTTACTTATTATAATCGTTTTTAATATACTAATAAATTATTTATAATTGAATTTAAACATAACTCATCTATTACAGTCATCTATTCTCAATGACGATGTACGTTTGAGACCAACCTTACAGCAGAACTACTTCTTGGACTTTTATTGATTTTGAGCAAACTTAGCGGAGCGATGAATGTAGATATATTAATTATTAATTGTGTTTGGAATAATTATTTTTTTTTGCGTTTACTTTACCTTAGGAACAACAAAAAAAATTTAACTTTGAGATCTATTTAGTATCGAATTCGATCTAAACGTTACTATGTAAGGTCAAATTAAAAATTCCAGTTCTTTTCAAAATTGAGAAAAACTAAAATAAAAATTACTGAAAAATATATTTAATATATATTAGTATTTTCTAGACATTATGTAATTTTCGAACTATGTACACGTATATTGGTCCTTTTTTTAATATTTACAAAAGTTTAAAATTGTCGACTGTTTTATTGTATATATATTTTTTTCGATGTAGTTACCAATACTATAAATCATAAAATTGTTATTAATAAGTCAAAATCTCAAAAAAATGAATACAATGTTCCTCATACGTTTTTATCATAGCAAAATATCAAAAATACATAATCAAAATATTTGTTTGAACTAAAAATATTAACAAAATTCGTCGAAATTACAAAAATATGCAAATTATTTTGTTATCAAAATCGTATAAAATGTTTAATTTTCAATTTTTAAATGTAATACAAAGTTCCTAATAAGTTTGTTTTTTATCTACTGAAATTAAATTGAAAAGTTTAGATTAAAACGAGTGTTTGATGTTAAAATTCAAATTTTAACGTAATTTCAACTTTATTTTAATAATGTATATTGAGAATATCAAGTTTACCTAAAAATAATGATGTCCTTGTAGAGTGAGCTGTGATCTAGTGGAAAGTGGTGATTGTCGGGTGAATAATATACAGGATACATATAAAAGTTCCATTTTTATTTTTCAAATATAGTCACTCCGGCCACCTATAAAACTACAACATGATATCAAACTACGTAAGAGAAGAACCTGGATGTATCTATTTATATAAAATGCACTGCAGTGTATTTCGATATTCTTATATAAAAACTAAAATGTAATATCTGCAGAGACGTTAGATTGTTTGGTTGTGAGAACTATCTGACCTATATATAACACAGTGGCCATAGTCGAATGTATAGTTTAAACTGCACATCATAATATTATATTGTTTTATATAAATATGTATATACATACTTATAAACACCATCGAACAAAAAAATGATGTGAATTTTGATATTACGAAAATATGTGTATTTCTCTGTTTTTGACAACGTTTGTTTATGTAAATTTAAAATTTTTATAACCTTTCAAAATTCACGCTCGTATTTACAGTCTATATGCACCGGTTACACGTGTGTGTGTGTTTATTATATACACGCTGTCGATACCACTCGTAGACCTAACTTTATATATGTATGGTCGTGGTTTTTGATTTTTCAACTCTATTCCATACATATATATACACATATAAACGTTGTCGATTTAAAAACGATCATTTAATATACGTGTGTACATAGATCAATAACCAGTGCATACACCTCATAATAATAATATATTACAATATTATAATATATTATATGTTGTATATTCCATACCGGCGACGCCCGACCGATGCGTACATACACGAGCGACGCTTGTTTGTTATTAATTTCGCCCACCGAATATATAATAATTTCATCGAATTCGAATTAAATCCTAAAACCTTGGCGCATAAATTATTTCGTCCGTTTACACGCCACAGGGCGTGTGTGTTCTGCGTGCGATACTTTGGGCCGTTTAAACCGTAATAATATAATGTTTGTTCAGTTATTATGCATATGTGTGTACTCGTATATACATTTTACGGTTGGTTTTTGCCGCCCGCGCGACACATGATGGATATACATTGAACGTTCGGTTTATTTTGTTATTAAACCTTTTTTCGAATTAATAATTGGAAATAATTTGGTTTCAGTGGATTAAAAAATAATGACATACCTATTATGAATTATAATATATAGCTACAATTTTATACTTATTACCACGGACATTGTCATTCAACGTTTTCGTTTAATTTTCATCTTTATATATATTTCGTATGACAGTTTAATTTTCATGACCTAGACGCACGCTCTATGTATAGTCCAGTGTGTTTTTCTAGGTATCATTAATATTTGCATAATGTTTTGTTGTGATAATAAATAAATTGTATTCAATCTGATTTGCAACTTACGAGAAAAATGTTATGTCTCTAAAATATTATTCCATGGAACAGTGGTTAAAATATATTATTTTAATCTATTTATGCATATTTTGTGTGATAATCTATGAAAATGCAGATCAGAAAATAAGTAATTATCTTATAACCTATTAAAAATAATAAAAATAATTTTCAGTTTACACATATTTTTAGAGTTGTTTTGTCGAGTTAGCTCTCTTGCTCCACCATCGACCGCCAGTAGTTATTCTATATGACGTTGTTTATGACAGTTTCAAATTGATAGAGGAAAATTTATGTTTTCCAACCGATGGTCAACGAATTAATCTAGAAAGACGTCGAGTTTACGTTGACGAACATATGAGTTTCTTTTATATTGTATTATGAACTAGCACTAACGTTTATTCTGACCATACAAGAAACCAACTCGTTGAAAATAACCTGACCCAATCATCCAATTCGTTAGAAACGGCATGGACCCTACTTCCCCATATCTATACGTACAAATAAATAACGGCAGTGATGAAAACGTCTCTTAGTATAATATGTCTCCAGATTTCTGTAGTCCGATTACCCCATGACGTACATATATCACATATTATATCAAGTATAATATATGGTTATTTATATAATATTTGTCGTCATAACAATAATAGTAATAATTCTGAAACTACTTTCAGGATTTTTAATCCTCGTCTGCTACTTCTGGTTCCATTCAACTACGTGTGTACGTTTTGGTTGGTCCCAAATACCGTATATTATAAAATTATATATTGTTATCATTTTAAAACACTGTCTGTGTGTGGTTCATATCGCAGTTTGCATAATATATTATGTACTACTGTCTATTTTATATTATGATTTTTTAAGTCATGATCGTTAAATTTATCAGGTTATGGCGTATTAATGTATCATAGTTACAAAAATGAATAACAATATCCTCACGGCGTTTTTTTACTCATTCAGTATATTATTATTATAATATTTATAATAAACGAATTGTCGCTCATCCGTCTCAAATATTTGCATTGATGATTAGATTGTAAAAAAAAAATATTTTTCTATAAATTATGGAATTCGTTGAATGAGTATATTTAGTATCGAAAGTGTATATCAATACTCTTATGGAGAATTATTGTTTTATTTTGTATACTATGACGTTTAATTGCTGTTTTATGATAACATTTTAAGGGCAGTGCAAAAATCTCCGTGGACGACGGGGCATAATTATAATATATGAGGTGCACAAAATGTGCTGAGAAACATAATTTTTTTCTTATGTCATCATAGTACCCCTACTATTTTTTTCCAAGTCAAACACTAGATATGAGAGCGGCATGGCTGGTCATATACATAATATTATATAGTATATGTATATACCTACTTATATTATAGATATGTGAAGAGACACAATAACGATAAATCACGATTATGTGGTAAAAAGTAAAACAATAATAAAAACATAAAAAAATAAAATAAAACTATTTGTTATTTCACTGGCCGATCGTGTTTACGCTGCTGACTTAACGGCCCCTCTCGAACAACAACACAACAATTTACAGCCATTCCGATGTAAATGCGCGAGTACTTAAAATCCGAACCACGCAGTTTATAGCCAGGGCGCTTGAGAATTATTGTCAAAACATCGATTTAAAAGTTGACAGTGTTGGTTACTTTGAAAGTGTGGAGTAGGCGGGTTGTAATAAAGACAACTGACGACAAAGTAGTGTTATTTTATTTTTTTTTTTTTTTGACACCATCGTGACGTAAATTCAAGTAAAAATGACTTTGGGCCGAGAACGGGCGGTCCACTTTTGTGTACGACCTCTTTCTCCACTGTTAGCCGTGTACATTCTTTCTATGTGCCCGACGCGCTTGGGAATAATAAAACTAATGCTTCGTTCTACGGTTAGGCAATTTCCGTTGCTATATACATAGACGAATATTACCAATGCTTTGTGTTATCAAAACCAAAATTGGGTCGTGTTAGTGACTGCGTGGTGGTTGTGTGTACGTAGGTGTGTCTATGTGTCATCTGTAATGGGTGAATGAAAAAGGGTTTTATAAATCGATAAATAATTGTACAGTTCAAAAATTAAATGCTTAAATTATAATATTAATAATATAATATATAAAATTATAAACACCCATCAAATTGTTTTCGTCGAATCAACAAAAAAATAATTAATAAATAAATAAAACAAAAATAGATTTACCATGCAAATTACTCAGTTGCTGTATCCTTGTTTCAGCTATGAATATTTTATCTACAAAATACATAATATTATTATATATAATTTTAAAATAATAACGGACGGAAATTATATGCACGTCGTATTATTTTTCAAATCAAGAACGTTGAATGATGTTTAAACAATTATTTAGTTGTATACGGCGATACTCGAAATAATGAAAACTCTATTATAAAATACGATTGAATAATTATTATTTCATCGTAAACGAAACGTATAATTTTCGAGTGAATCTATTAATTATTCGTACACAATTCCGCAATAATAATAATGTTTTGTGTGGTCAAATAATAATCGAAGCCGGTATCTAATAACGGTTTGTGAAAAACAAAATAATTTTTAAAACACAATGATATTCAATATACATAAATATGAAAAATATTGCAAAATATCTTAACAAAATTATATTTTTATAATATTGGAGCGTATAATATAAAATATGTGTGTCTTATCTGAACTGAATATACACATTTAACGGCTACATCAAAATTATCGTTGATTACGTTACTATATCATGCGGTAGCGGAATACAACTTTTTTTTTTATTCCAACTAATAAATAAGTAAGTTATGATCGTCTGTACGGACAGAGATATGCTTAGATCAGCGTAAATAAATAACATCTACCCGCGAGTCGTAGTTTCCCGGCATTCAATAAATTCGTGTTGCGAAACCATTGACGTCGGTCGCTGTAGATTTCCCAGGACGAAAACCATACGTGATTTTCGTCTACAAAATAGTTTTCTAATACAATTTATTGAAAATGGTACGAGTAGACTCAGTAGTATGCATATACTTTATTCCGACATTTTTAATTGGTGTTTCGCTTCGGCATTACATAACTTGAAAGCCGAAAGGTAGATTCTAAAATGCGCCCATTTGTATATAATTGGTATTACGCATTACCTATATAATATTATAATGTTCCATTTAATGGAGATGCTGCGAAACGTCGTATTATAATGTTCGAGTGGAGGCTGATCCAGAAATGAAGATAAAAGGAGCCTAGACACAAAATATGCACCCAATATGTATGTATTATACAAATCAGAAGTATTAATATATTCAATTAAATAGGTATTTATGTAAATTTAAAGAATGGTGTACCTAATAAAGTTGAAATATAATAAGAGGCGATGAGCTCGGTTAAATAAATAAAATATCAATAGTTACGAAAATTTTGTATGGATATTATTATATTGTGTGATTATATGATATATTATTATGACATTATACCTTATGATATAATAAAACATTCACCTATAATTTTTTAAGAACAAAACATGATAAAAACAACACATTATAGATTTGTGTATTATATTAATAGTTACAGATAATAACGGAATAAATAACTGCGGTCACAGGTGTCACTATAGTCTCATTTGATCGATACCAACAATGTTTATATTACCTTTATATTATTATCATATATAATACTATTTATGCGATAAAGTAACTAAAATTGAATTATTATAATATCATGTTAACCCGGTTCATTGCGTTTGAAAAGAATTTTCTGAGTAGAATCTACCCACTGAGTTATATATTTGAAACATAAAATAAAAAAAATACTTTGCACATCAGATTTATTTTAAACGTCGATTACGGGTGATTAAATTTTAAGTTTAAAATAAAAAATATTGCCTATTTGCGTTTACATAAATATAGTTTATGTTTTACTGTTATTGTTTCGCATATTTGTATGTTCTTGATGTATCGTTTAAGATTATTATTTAATATACGATCATACCTAATCTACTTAAAATAATGTTTGTAAATTATTAATGTGTAAAATTTATATTTTTTTCAGTAATATTTACTCAAAAGTAAATACTTAACCGGATTAAGTACTAAATAATAATCCTTTGGACGAAATATTTGCAAACAGAATGTGTACAACACAAATTCATAATACAATATATAGAGTAAGTATGGAATTTATTTTGTAATTTTCTAACATATAAGCCACTATCCGATTACATAAAAGCTTATTATTAATTTTATTAGGTATGTATAAACTATATATATATTTAATTCATGACATTTTTTAAAATATTTAAAATAAAATTAATTTGATTAACTATTTTCTGTTAGTAATCTTACTAGTTTGTTCAGAAGTTTATTAAATTCTCGAGTTGTCAGATTTATCTCTTATTTATCAACAAAACAGCAATATTTTCTTATCGTCGATACGCTTTTATAATGTAAATTAATTATTATTACTTTAATTTGTGTAGGACGTAGATACAATGTATTTGTACTTCACAGCTACACCAAAATAACGATGTTTTTTAAGACACTTAATCATTCAAATTATATATTTATGATTTATACAATACATATAAAGTTTGGTAAAAATCAAGTGATCCACATAAAATTGTGTAATTTGATTTTAAGATATAAATCAAATAATTAAACATTTTTTTTAACATTAAAATATTTTTGTATAATAGAACACTTTTGTCAGGTTTAAAATATTTGTATGAATATTTTTAATATTTACCATAGCAAATATAGCTATGTATTATATAGTATTATTTACATATCAGCAATAATATATTATAATAAATTTATTTTTTTATCAAATTCATTGAATATAATAACGGTCTGTATAATATAGTTTTATAAACAAAATTTGTAAAAAATAATAATAAAAATAAATTCACATTTGCAATAAATATACTCTTTCGATTTACTTTAAGCTCTAAAGGGAAATCCATAGGTTTTACAGACGAACACAAAAAAAATATAGTTTTGTTTCCGATAGAATCACGAGTGTGGGTTGGTATTCCGAGGTGAACGCCATTGGCACTTTCATGCTGTATAAAGGTCGTCCACTGGGATCAAAAGCCCGTTGCAGCTTACACAGGTAGCTTTTCAAATATTCAACGTCTGACCTGTATACAATAGTTGAGTAGTAAAATATTGAAGGATACGAAGAAAAAATACGGTTGACAAAAATAGACACTAAATATTGTGTAATAAAATAATTTATTATAATATAAAGTAAATACAGCAAAAAGCTAACACGGACAAATTTTAAATAATTATCAATTATAAGTTTGTACCATCAAATATTTTATTCCATTTTAAGAATTTGACTTACACTAATATAGTATAAAAATTTATTAGGTACTATAATACATACAATTTATATCTGGTATAATATATAAATTGGACAGAGTTCGTGACATACGTGCCAAAGTTTCGGTCGAAAAACCGTCAATACAAAAACTTATCTCACAACAAAGGTAAACGAAATATTTAAATGATGCACATCTAAAAAATAATTTAAATGCATATACTGCAATAAATTATGATTTTTAAACGCGATCTGTTCGATGTCAGACATAAACGAACAGGGCGTGAAAATGTTTATGAATTATTTGCCCGGGCAAGAAAATGAATATAAGTAAAAGTTATTTGGGAGCGCACGCGTTTGTTAGTACGTAAATTGGAAAATTGTAATTTAAAGTTTTCCCACTGCCGCCGCCATGGCAGGCAAGACACGCCGCAGGTAATAATAATATAAAATCGGCCGCAAATGAGCCGGTTCTAATATCGTATCATCTCGCACATCACGCTACGAATACAAAAACATACAATTTTTTCGTTCAAAATATTTTAGGTTTTGAATTTTAAACCTAAAATCACAGCAAAGCGTTACTGATCGAGTGCGAAGATTTTCGAAAACAGTTGCTGTTGCCGGATTTTGTTCAGTTTTGTCGGCGCAGCAGATATTATAGTCATAGGCGTCTTGTATACACGTTATTTTTATTAAGTCATTTCCAGTTATATCACGTCTGATAAACATGAAACATTGTGCACCGTTATCTTATTTATTTTCTTCTTGTTACGTGTTAAGTACCCATTCTTTTTTTTCACTAAAAAATTTAGGTACTTTTTTCACCAAGTTTCGTAGTTCTAATGCGAAGCATACCACATCTCTACATTGGCTTTGGACCTTCTAATCGTTAATTTGACAACTTTTATAATTAATTAGTTTATTACTCAGTTATTTATGAACTTGTGAACTAGACCAATTGGTCAGTCCATTATGCAATTTACTTATCACCAATATTCCACGATAATCAAAAATTTCACAATGAAAAACAATAGAACTTCCTCTCCGATAATAGTTCTCGTATGCAGAACGTGCAAATAAATCTCCATCTTTACCGACTACACCGATCTGAGTGATGGTTTTAATTCTCTTGCTAAATTTAAACAATTTTTCTCTCCATCTCAATCAATAAAAAATAGTCAAAAAAAAAAAAATGCTGAAAACCATTCAAACATTTGTAATAAAACTATATGGGGTCACATTTAAATAACTGGCTACTCCTCTTATCTGACTTCCGGCGTCTTAAACAAGCTCATTATTTTTAAAAATAAAAAATAGACATAATAGTATATAATATCATATATTCAAAACCTGGGGCTATTGGCCGACACATTTTACATATTGTTCTTAATTCTATTGGGAGTACATCACGTTGAACATTTGAGGGGATTTTATAATATAAATAGTCTTAGAGTAAGTTTGATAGACCTATGGCCATGAAAATATTTTCCAAGTTTTCTTCTTCAAGTGCTTGTTTCATAGTGCGTGGGTTCTTAAGAATTTGTCTGAAGTTGTTGAATTTGGGTCATTATAGTACGATATGTTTTATGGTAAGCTGTTTGTTACAGAGTTCCAAGGTTGGACGCTTTTCTTTGGTAACGAAATATAGATGTGTTAAAAGAGAGTAGCCAATCCGGATATTTTTGATAACTACTTATTCGTATCTAGCTGAAAACGAGACTGATTTCCATGAGGTGATTGATATATTTTATTTATTGTATTATTATGTTTACAGATTGTGAATATTCTGTTGTTCTTTCCTAATAAAAATAAAAAGAAAGAAAAAGTAGTTTCTGATCGATCGCCACCATATTATTGTTCGTAAATAACACATACCGTTAATGTCGTTGTGACCGGATCGAACTGGTGAAGCCAACAACTATGTTATATGCACATATATATTATATACATCTGGTTGTACACATTATGTATTATATATACGTATGTAGTCGAAAACGGAAACGTTTGGTATTAGTGTCGAACAAGATCGGTTAGTGCGAATCGGTAATAAAATAAATAAATAATAATAAAAAAACTTCCGGTCAAAACTAATGGAACTCGATAGTTGTACTTGTATTTATCTATCTATCAATCTATATATATAGTATATACGTCGACGCAGCTACTACCGTTTCACTAACGACACGCGTATACATATAGTGACGACGACGAGTCCCAGCGGATGACTATATATAGGTACTATAAATATACGCGTCCTCCTTGAACCCATCGTCGCTGTATTGACTTTTTCGATCGGTCGGCTTTTAATTTTTCGTACATTTTTTATGAGAAAACATGCCGTGTCCGCGTGGATCGAAGATCGGATGAAAACTTGCGAGTGCCATATATGTATACACCACGAACTACCACTACCGTCTTATATAACCACGGTATATGACATACACTACATGTGGTATGAGAAATCGGCACTGAGTGAACTCCCACAAGAATCGTATTATATGAATGTCATGACTTTTATCGCGCGACGTTGTCGCCGCCTCCATTAGACTTTTCTACATCGACGGCTATATAATAATATATGCATCGTTGAAATGACTATATAGCATTATGACAACAGCGGAAGAAGATTTTGCTCCAAGGCGTTCTACATATTTTAATCTTTCTTTGGCGACGACTGCTAACCTGCAGTAGCACAATTTAATTTGGTTTGTTAAAATTCTCTATTTTTTTTTTAGTTTATCTATAAATAGCATAAATTATGAGTGTGCTAATTATCCTTCCCTCCAAATGTGCCTATGCTACAAACCTAAATAAATCTAACCAAACCAAGTAAGAACGTAATTTTTTTGAAACTGTGAAAAATAATTCAGATTACCCAGGTATCGATTATGTTTAGCGTCATAATTGGTGTACTTTAAAAATCTGAGGTTCTCTTTCGCGTTATTAGTCGTTTGAAGATCTTAAAAACAGTTCCAGGATCGAGAAATGCAAAAATCTATTCAGATCTATTTGTATGAGGAATAAAAATAACTTATTAATGGGGCCCAGCAGTTTTAAAGCGTGATTGCGATACGTGTGTCCACCAATATAATTAGTTCGCGACAGGCCTACAGAACATTAAAATGGTGTTCCTTCAGACTATGCACAGATAGGTACGTGCATAGTGATAATTTTTGTTATTAACTAGGTACAAACTTTTACAAAATACATTCAGTTTAAATTATTTGAATAAAATGATCTCTCATATTTAAGAAGATATTTCCTTGTTTATTTTCTACAATTATCAGTATTTATTCTCGAGATAATAAAAAATAAGTTATAAGATCCATCAATTTTCTAAGATATTGTCATGTTTTAAAATGCATAAATATGTTTTTTCATAGCACCAAATTGATAATTGGTTACTGATTTTAAATAAAAAATAAATACAATATTTCTGCATAGTTATACTAAAATAGTTAGGAAGTAGTGTTAAAAAAATAATGTGTTATATTGTATAAACTTTTCATTGAATAAGTTTCTGTGTGCATACTTGTCGAAAATAATTATTATCGAATTACGTATACCTATTCAGTTATAGATAGGTACATTTAATAAATTAATTTAGTATTATAGGTACACGGTGACGATTAAAACATATACCAGTGCAGCAGTGCAAGTGTTGTAATAATAATAATAATAATAATAATAATAATAATAATAGTAACTTGATAATAATTATCACCGCGTGCAGTTTGCGAGAAAAATATAACAATAATAATTACGACGAAAAACAAAAGAAAATCCTTTTATAATATACAGTTTCGTAGTCACGCGGAAACGTGCTTGTGGGTGATGGTGTATACATAGTCTTCGAGTATATTTAATATTATAACGTATAGTATGCAGTTGTATGGCTGTATTACAAACGCGCGCAGTTTCCCTGACTGTATTCTTTTAACACAACACTCCTATATTATAATATACATATATTATGTAAATGATGGCCTAAGGAGGTATAAATATAAATATTATATTATAATATGTACTCTGAATACGTACATAGTACATGATATTATTATTTATTTTTATTGTACACGTATATTGTAAACACTGTACGGGATGATAGTTTCATCGTGAACTGAGCTTTACAAGAAGAAAATACAGGACATTTTTAATTATATTATATAATAAATATTTTAATTTTCAGAATAAATACTGGTAATAATTAAGACTGTATGAGGGTTTGATGCTTCTTTAAATCTATCATAATAATAAAATATTCGGAAAAGCTTTGAAAATCACCGCAAAAATGCATTATAAAAACATTTGGATTAATTATTTTTGTTGTCAAAGAATAAATAATAATATATTTAAGATAATGTTAATTTTTTTTATTTATAAATATATATAATTTCAATACCTAGTTAAATCTTAAATCAAATAATCGTATACTTTCTATATTTTTATTTTTTGTTTTAACACAAATACATTTGATTATTTATTATTATTTTAAATTTTAAGTTGAAAAAAAAATAAATTAACATTAAATGGTTATAAAAGCATTATTATAAGTAGATTTAATTGTATTGTATATTATATTGAAGTGTGATTGAAGTTTTAATGATTGCTACATACATCTCGAGACAACAATTATATTGTCATGCGCGATAACTTAGAATACGTTTTATGATACTCAGAGTATTTCACTTGCACATGATAGAAAATGACGAATTCTATAAAAAGTGTGGCTTTATCATAAATAATATTACAAATGTTGGATCGTTATATTAATATGAATAAAACATTCAGACATAAAATTACATAAATTATTAGTAAGTGCAAGATGCTTATTATTGGAACAAATATGTAATAATATTATAATCAATATTATAATCAATATTATTATGTTCGTATAGACTGATGTCGTGTAAACTCGATGCGTATGGTGATACAGTCCCTCACCATATATATATAATATATATATATAGTATTATTTAATACTATGTAATAACAACGCAAAAATGATTACAATAATATTCTTCCGTTATAGAAAATTACCAATAATAACAACAAAATGTTTATAATCCACCTATAAATCAGTTGCATTTATTTAAACGAAGAACAGATAATAATGTTATACCGAGTATTTTTTTTAAAGCGATGATAAGCGAGCTCATCGCTATAATTATTTTTTCTTTTATTCGGAAATAATACGCTTATTTTTTAATATAAATCATTTGTATATAGGATTTCAACAGACTTGTACTTCCCTAACTATGCTCACGAATGGAGAATATGACCAGGAGGCTTGAAAAACGCTCTAATTTTACGTCCTGAATTTAATTCTGATTTCTGACTTTACCTCTACGATAGAGGGCTTATTTAAAAATCCAAAGATAAATAATTGTGAAAGCAATTTGAACATTAAAATGTCACCGATATTTAATTACTTTGTCTGTTTAAAAATAACCTACGTTACACTAATGAACTATAAAGTTCAACTTAATTAAAATGTATCCTAAAATTATTTAGCCGCTTTTTAAATTATTTAAATAAACGATGTAGGTATAATGTCTTATTTCTATATATTAGCATTTAAAGAACAACATTTTTGAAAGAGCTATATAAATAGTAATAAATTTTAAGTAATATGAAGAAAATCCTATAAGATTTTGCACGTGTACCCAAATATTTCACAAATGAAACGAATACAATTAAAAATAAAAAAAGTTCTTCATTTAACATTTTAACAAGATTACTTATTTTCTTCTTGATAATTATATTAACCAAGGTACCAAGTGTACTTTTATTCAATTTATAGAGAATGGAAAATGTCAAAAAAGTTTTAGAAGAAGCTTAAAAAATATAGCTTTATTTATTCTCAACAACACTATATTATGACGTCCAATCCATTAATACAGTATTATCAGTATAGTTATTTTATAATAAATATATTATATACTATATACTTTTACAAATGGCGTTTTAATATACTACAATAATATTCTATTTGGGAAAAATAATACACAATGATTAATTAATCTGGTAATTAAAATATTAATCTATATTTCAACATTAAAGATATAATACATATACCAAACAATAATTATAAGTAAATAAATCTAAAGAAAGAAATAATAATTGAAAACGAATACGTTTTATGTAAGTATGGGTTTAACACTCTGTGATAATATTTTTTTAAGGAATTAATAATAATTGCATAGTTTAATTTTAAAGCAAGTGAAATCGTATATTTTTTTCATTATTATTTATTTATCAAATACAAATAAGAAAATAATTTACAACCTGTAATAGAAAATAATGAGTGTTTAAGAATTACAATGACTGAATGACGTGATGGAAGAGAATATTCCGTGACACTACCTCAGCTTGATTGATTCGGATTTTTTTTCAGTACATTTTAAAATGTTTAAGAAGTGTTTATTGACATTAATATATTTAATCGTTATTGGAAGTTATTAACTGGTACTTTTTAATACGATGACGTTTTTCAAATGAAAAAAAATTATGTAAAACATACTGCCATACTGTAGAACCTATATTAAAATATAAAATTATAAAAGATTCGAAAGCGATTGTAAAAATATCATTTCAAAAACTGTTAGATATTTTTTTGACTTTTAATTGTTTAATATTGCATAATCGTATATTATAAAATAGTTCACAAAATATGCATTTTATAAACACATAAAGCGGAGTTATCTAATTATTAAATATTATAAAAATTATGGTATTTTTAAAATTTAATACATGCTTATAGTATACTCCTATACATATATATAAATATCAAATTATCAATGCATTAAATACAAAAAATATATGACTTTCAGTTAAATTGTTTCAATAAAGTTATTTATAAAATAGTTAACATTTAAGGGCCGTAGGTAAATTAATAATATCTAAGACCTAAACGTTGTTAGATGTTAAATAAGGATTATATTTTGTTCGTATAAACACATATGAACTTAATGAATGGAAAAATACGTTTTTGGCTATAATCGTCTTTGCATATTCCTGTAAGTAAATTAATTTAATCGACATTTATGGTTTATGTAATTTTCTCTAATAAACATTGTTTTGCTCAGCGATGAAATTACATAATAGTCGTTTAATATGTTGTATTATTATAATTTACTGTCGACAGTGCAGTGTTGCACTGTTACTACTAACTATATACTCGAAATTCTCTTCTCTGCTAAAATTAGTTTTTCCCATATTCGGTATTATTAAAGTAGTTTAGTTGTACTTATATAATAACCCATACAATTTTGATGAAATTCTTTGCTTACGCTGAAAACGTTAAATAACTAATTTAAAATGGACATGAATATTAAATATTATATTATCATGATAGGGTAAAATTTTGAACAGCGTGGAAAATTAGAATTGCGTGTACAATAAAAATATATTTTGTAACAATTAAAAATATAGAAAAGTATGTAATAATTTTAGATTTTTAACGGAGTGATGAATGCATTGATTTTACAATGGTGTGTGTTTATTTTTTTTTTTGTGTCTATCATCACGTTTTGGAGTAAAAATAATGGTGTGATTTTTGACTTTAGCCCTTCTTTGAAAATTAAAATTCATCTAATTGGGGTCAAAAGTAAAATATTTTCAGTAGTTTTCAAAAGCGTCAGGAAAAACCATAAAAAAGTAACAGAAAAACGGGAATTTTTACGCATAATCAGTTTTCGACAAAATCGATTTTTTTATTTTTCTGTAACTCAAAAACGAATCATTGTAAGTATTTGAAATTTTCACAAATTGTTTTTATTAACATTATCTACTTATGATTAAATTTTCAAAATAATTTGACTCTTTTTAAGCTATTTATAAACAATTGAAATTTTTGATTTTTCTAAGTTTTTTTTGAAATTCCTGTAAAAAATTGAACAATGCGAAAAATCTTTAAAATTTAACACAAGGCTTATTATAAATTGTACTTATCGTAGTAAAAAAATCACATTTTTAAAATCACGAAAATTTCCAAGGAATTTTTAAGTTGAAAATTTATAAAATTTTTGTGATTTATACTTTAAAGTTGAAAAACTCAATAGAAGGTTCTTCATAAATTTTTTTTCAAATAATTGTAAAAAAAAATTCAAGAGTCAATATAGAAAAAATTTTATGAGCGTATGAAATTTAATTTTTTACGAAATCGTATGAAATAAGGTTTTACAAAAATGTAGGTAATATTATAATATATCCTACACTGACAAATCATCTCCGTTTAGAATCGTTTTTCACATACAAAAAAATTAAATCTGTATCATATTTATGAAAGTATGAGCAAAATCATTAAAAACCGAATGAAAGAGTTCGGCCACACAATTTAAGCACAATCGGCACTATGATATTATTAAAAAAAAATTAATTTAAATAGAAAACCGAACATTATAGTGTAATATTTACCTACATATAATATCACTACTGACACTTGCCCGTGAAATTACAGATACAAAATTAATCACGAAAAATCATTTTAAATTACAACCATTTTTTTTTCTTAGCTTCCGGCAACCGTTGGTGGATGCGTTTCTGTGACAAATATGATATTATATTAAATATGTTTCGTGTTAGACGCAAATACGTAGATTTTTTTTAGCATAATTTCAAGTCATCATGATCAACATAACAAAATTCCTAAGTGTATTTAAATCTTTTGCATTTAATTTACGGTAACTCACTAAGGATGATAACATTTTTACTATCATTAAACTATTTTTCCGGATTACCCGTTCACGATCGTCGTATTATTTCAGAGACATTTTTAATAGGCAACAATAAAGCAATATATTATAAATATTGTGGCGTTGTTATTGTTCCGAGTATAGTGTTTTATTTTATTATTACAGTACTTTTCGCGTTCGTCACGGCGCGCGCAATCACTGCCAAGCCGCCGCCGTCGTCACAAAAAGCTTAGTTTATTAAATCATCGCGTCCCATGTAAAGTAAACTTAATTAATCGTAACTAAACGAGCTCGACGCGTGAGCGATTGCGTCCGCTTGCACTTAAAACAGATGACGGACGATACTTTGTAGGTAATCAGTGTCGGTGCGCGTATGTGTGTGCCTAATGGGACGGAGTATTATTAAATATTTTTTTCGTTGTAAATATTTAGTCAGCGGATGATTTGACTTGAATTTGACGAAGAGCAACAAAATATCTACAGTACTTATTTATTATGCGAATAAAATATTTTTTTTACGAAACAGTTATCATAAATTTACTTTAATTTCATTGACAAATATAATGAAAACGAGGAGGCTGAAATGATTACCTTGAGTGCACTAGATAGAACTTCAGACAAATACAACACAAAATTAACAAACCGTTTTTTATTAGAGAGGAGCATAACTTATTTCAACGTAGAAGTGCATTACCTATACTCAACAAGTAATGGCTAATATTTCACATAGTTTAAACGAAGTTTAACTTTGGAATATATGATAGAGATCGAACAGTTTTCAGCCAAATGACGGCCATTATAGATACTGGCCAATATTATAGTTCATAGCATTGGACGGATCTTCAGCTTTATGAATGGGATATCCATTCAATATATCCATCCAAGTTATCCATCTGTTTGTTGCGTGATGGGTATGTTACGTATAATATTATCTATCACAGTGTAGGTATTACCATATGAAAAACTACAACTGTAGTGATCAAAAATTTGCGTTTGTCGAGATTGATTAAAAATGTATTTATTTCCGTCGCTGAGCATATATATAATTATTATCAACATTAAAACGTCGTTATATTATAATAATGTATCGAAACCGGCGCACGGACTTAATGAATTATTTATGGTGGATCGACTCAAATCGGTTAGACACTGTATATGTATATTATTTACACTCAATTTGATTAATATATATTATAATATAGTCGGACGTTAAAAATAAATATTTTTATTAATGCGAATTGCGACCAAAAATACATAAAAACAGTAATCTGCATTTTTACCGTATAAGGTACAAACACGTAACTATATATAAATATATATAATAAAATAATTATATAGGCGTCGGTATTCGCGCGCTAAATTAAGTTTTAATTTTTTTTTACTTTTGACCTATATTTTGAAAACTATTTTATGATATTTAATTGACGTACCTACCCGAATTCACTCTCTGACGTAGAGGGACGTTTAAAACAAATAAAGCTAAAGTACTGATTATGACGGCAGCTTGGGAAAATATTTATTTTGCATTTCATTAAAAAAAACTTACTACCTATAGAGTATTATTATGTATATACTATATATAGTATATATTTATTCAACAAACAATATACTCGGAAATTTTCTCATGTACAGAAATTATGACATCTTATTAGCGGCATGGTAACATTTTTTTTTTTTAATATACATATATATAATATGTATTTAGTACCTACAATACATATAAATAATAACGGCGTGTTTTTTCCCTGCCTTTGATATGCACTGTGTCCAATAATGCAACACACTTTATATACCTTTTTATAATAAAAACGTATTATATTTTATCGTGTAGATGTTATAAGTAAAACGAAAAGTTATTAGTAAAAATTCACCGGACAAAGCTTTTAAGTTTTAGTATTTTGATTAAAAAAAAAAAAATATGTTGTTACGAAATATCGTTAAACGCACGTTATTTATATTTATGAATTTCGTCCGTGGCATTTGCTATACACACAACTATATATTATTATGGAGATGTAAAAAATTCGTCAAAAAATCATTGCAAAACAAATTAAAATTTTCTTGAATGGATTTGGTATTATTAAAGTCCCTAGTTTCCAAAATCAATAATATTACAAACTATATTTTTCAATACGAATAGCGTTTGAAGAGTTTTTAACGAAATGCCACGAATATTAATGAATATTTTTAATGTTAGAAATACAGTATTTTTAACTGCGTAAAAGATCCGTTGTATATGTAAATAATGTAAACAAATTTGTATTTTATTCCGAGACAAATTTAATAAGCTGTCATAACGATAATATATTATATTTAAGCAAAATTATTTATGAGGTTGTATGGTACTTACAGTGTATAGTACTATAAACCGCATTACACCTCATATTATAATATTATGTATAATACCTAATTTTAAAAGTAAAACTGGCATATCATGTATTTTTGTAATTAACGTATTCTAAGAACACAAACATAAAACAAAAACAAATCAAAAAAAAGTGTGTTCATTGTCTGACATAATATTATTTAGTTAAACGAAACCAAATTAATACGGATTGTTGAAATCCCGGAGAAAATTTAATTTGAATGGTGAATAAAAAACACGAGCAGATAATAATTAATTCAATCAAGTAAAAAGCGAAATAAAATAAAAAATACTATCGAATAATTGAATGTGATAAAAATGTTTTTTAATTGACGTATAGGAGGTTTTTATATTTTTATTGTTACTTGTAATACGCATAGGTATTGTATAAATAGTTCCTTATTATAAGCGCTGAAATTCGCACCAATACTATACGAAATCGAATTAACTCATAATAATAAGCTTCCGATGACATAAACTAAAACCAATTATTCACTTATCATATAATAGAGGGTATACATAACGAGCTTGGTATGCTAATATTTGAATGTGATAAATATGTATCGAATTCGTTTATGAAAATATAAATTTCCGATCAATCCGAACAAATGTTCAAGTTTTATACAAAGTAAATATTATAATATAGCAGGTAAAATACTGCTAGAAAATACTTTGTATTACGACGGTGGGTTTAAACCAATATTTAAAATACTGTTTAGCATTCGAAAATAATCGTTCATTTACCACGGCGAAGCGTGTTGTGAGAAAAAATATACACGATGCCTACGTTTAGCTTTTAAAAATTCCATGTCATCGTTCGCCGCAGTTACCCGTAGTGTTCTATTATGCGTATACGTTTACATAATTTAAATTATTTTATTCTTCACTCAACTCTTGTCTATTGGGTTTTTTCTACTTACTTTCTGTTTGAATGAACCTTTTCGTTTTGTATAACGATTAACAATACATATGTCTATGTTTTGTTTCAGAATACGTCGAGGACAGTATACTGCAATTTAAGGGAATGGCAATTAAGTTAAGTGATCGAATACGATTTTAATTTATCAACACGACAACACTACAGTACACATAGTGTTTTTCGAGAAAATTTTGACCGTTGACGTATATTCGATATCAGAACACATTTCAAGAGATAATAATTGGTTCTCTGTAAAAATATAGAATTATAATATTATATTTATATACAATGTAATTTAGGACTATCATATCAGAAATTGTTTAACCATATAATATATGCACATTTTTGTGAAAAATAATTTTATTTGTGGCGTACTGATGAATACGACTTTCTTTTTTTTAATTTTCATACCTGTACTTGAAGTTCAACAGTATAATAATACAACTCGATATATACATATTTAAGTATACAAAAATATTATTTAAAAGTAAAATATTTCAAGCCGTTCTTACTACGATGTATTAATTCTATTAGTTAAGTACGACCGTGTGCCTTTGTTTGGAAAAAAATAATTTCAAAAACTTTTACATTTTAACCATCTATCGTACTTTGTTTCAAAGTAAGACAATGTACAAAACGCCTGTGGAAGTCCGTAGTTAAACTTTCAAAAAAAACTTCACCGGGTCTACGTAAAATTATAACGTATTTGTGACACCAGGGTTGAAAGAGAATGCGTTTTATAATTACTTTAACAATAATTGATATTTGTATAATTTATTATAATACGTACAGGGTACCTACATACTTATTTATAAACACGTTTCTAAAACCGTAAGATTAATTTAAAATCCTAATTGGTTCAGTTACTATACTTAGTATAATACTATATAACTGTCAGATAATATTCGAATAATATTATTATGGTGACCGGGCCAATATAGTGTTACGTTGAACTACAACTCGAATTACCTTCTCGATTCGAGTAGTTTAACCTATACTTATTCAACGATATTTTTAATTTTTAAACAGAAAGTGTCATCAAAATACGTGCAATGATCTCCGTCAATAGTTGTCGATCAACAAACATTATAATATCATTCGCGTAGTGTCACTATAGTGAACACGATTTTCATATCAAAAGGTTTAAAATGTGTTCTCCGATTGATTGATCGTCACTAAAATACGAGTATTTCTCTTCGAACTGTTGATATAAAATATCAATCGTTTTACGGTTTTAATAATAATATTATGACGTGTTCCTTACACAGCAAATGATAATAATATTATTATACTATGTGCTGTATATTTATATACTATATTGACGTCATAATCTCTTGTGCGTTCAGTAATCTGAAGTTTATTGAGTTTCGACCAAAATTGGACGATTATGTCTAAGACCGCTCAAACTCGATCACGCAGATGCTCTACGCCAATCTCCCATTTCTCTCCGAAACTACAACCCCTAGCCCGATCAGTCTGCAGCTGCAGTTTTACATGAACCAATTGGAACGCGATGACTTAATAGACGACGATGACGATATAAGAGTGCAGTGCAGCAGCAATATGCGCCATAAATTCAGATTTTTCTCGATTTTTCCGTCATACTCAACCCTATCGCACTTTCCGAGGTTAGTAAGTTGTTGAGTAGGGGTAGGAATTCTAAGTTGGCAAAGTGCGCTCGTCATCCGGTTAGCGGCGGCCGTATTGGTGTTAGCTGCTCTGCGTTCTCTGCAGGTTGATTTTATTTATTTTCAATTTCCCCGGGGCCGTTTAGACTTAGTCGTCGTTGCCGCTGACTAGTAATAATAATAATAATAATAATAATATCACCATCAAAATACATATACTCGTATAATATGCAAGTATTATATTTGTATACGGTCTCCGGCACCAACCTGCTTTCTGCAA
This sequence comes from Rhopalosiphum nymphaeae, assembly GCA_036289425.1. Classification (NCBI taxonomy): domain Eukaryota; kingdom Metazoa; phylum Arthropoda; class Insecta; order Hemiptera; family Aphididae; genus Rhopalosiphum; species Rhopalosiphum nymphaeae. The sequence goes on along the minus strand of JAZAQC010000001.1, from coordinate 3,744,139 downwards.
ACGGTCGTGCGCAGTATAAACGTGCACGCATGTAAAGATATAATAATGCACTACGTAAATCACATAATCCATCGTTGTGGATCGTACCGAATATTATGTAAGTTTATAAAAATCTACAGTGTCGGTGGTGCCAAACTCTGTGATTTTTCAATTCGATTTCCCCGTCTCGTATGTATGGCTAAACTCGAGAAAAATACACGTTTCGGATCACTAAGGAATAATACAAATAATATATACACGGAGTATTACCATACGTACGGTCGGTACGGTCGTCAGGTATAAACCGTTTGTAATGGCATTTGAGCGACTATATTATATATACGGTGCCGAGAATAGGCCATTAAACCGGGATTGCACGGGTACTCTCTTTCTTTCTCTCTAATACATACCTAACCTAGGAGATCGCGGTGTTATTGAGACGGTATCATGGACGGTTTCCACCCGCACACGGGTGTGTAAACAATTTACCGATTTTAACACACTTGATTTAGCAAGACCGATCAGAAGCACGATATCAGTGGCGCCACGATACTTACTGCGGTAGCACAATAATAGTTAATCAATTTACTTTATCGTACTATAGTCATACACTGATTTTCCAAGTCTCGTAAGTACCCCAACACAATTTGTTATTCATTAATATGTATACCTATTTATTTAAAATTTAAAAAATAAAAACACATCTCACTCGTTTACAGTATAAATGAAATCGATATTACAATTTGTTAAATAGTGGTGGAATCGGACCAGATATAATTGAAAACCGCAGTTGTTCGTTTAATATCTCAACTATTAAAAACTACCGATGTTGTGATTTTATTTCCATCAGAAAATAGTTTTTTTTGCTTATTTAAAATTTAAATTTTTGACAAATCAACGTTATACATCGCCCATCGTCATTGAACTTATTTAGCTTATTTTAAATTTGTATGACGAGTTAAGCTAGCCTTATCATTTATAATATAGAACTGATACTTAACCATTTTTCATTTCTTATTTATTTATAATTTGGTCTTCATTTGTAATAGTAACAATAATGTAAAATATATTGAATAAAATAATAATAGATTCATTTTTAGCCATCAATGCTATTAAAAATTTTTGGAACTGACAAAAAAAAAAATTAAAATGTAACTAAAGTTATTGTGTTATTATAAACGTTAGAGCATACTTAGTACAACATTGTAACGCATTAAGATATTCCTTTGTTATTCTTGAAATATACGCAATTATGTTCCAAAAAAGGTAAATCGTTTGAGCATTCAGCTAGGTTCTAACCGCACATAATATGGTAAGCCCATTACCCGCGCGTAAGGTGGATGTGCCCGTTAATGTATTTTTATACATTCTTAATCTCTTTATTATTAAATATTTTTATTTTTAAGTATGATACTAAGATTTTTCGTCAATGAATTTAATCAGTTTTTTTTTTTACCAAATAATGTACGTACAACTTGCAAAGCTTATTTAGAATATTATATTTGTAATTGTTATACGTATAATCAAATTTTGAAATTTCTATAGATATTGCTGAATTGCTTCATAATAATATTTGTAGATACATCTATAATTTGTTCTGGTAATCAGAATTCAGATAAAACCTATATTTTTATCTAATAAATGATTATTTAGTATTATTTTTATTGTACACAATATAATACTCGTATGTATTCACGTATTTGTATATAATATAAAGGTGGACGAAACGAATGGACGTATACACATATTATTGTCGTTGTACGTCCGCAATCGAAATTTGTTTCTATTGTGATGCAAATCAATGCACTGCTTTAATGCATCTCTCTACGTACGTATAATACGTCGTCGGCGTCGTCGTCGTCGTTACAATAGTCCTCGTCGAAGAATAATTCCGCTCGGTAAATTCATTCGAAAAACTTTCGTGCACTAGTCTCGCCACGAGTTTAATGGACCGCGAATTCATTTATTTCCTAATTCCTCATGTACGCGACCGCGACTTTTGTAGGTAACTTATTTATGTGTATATATTATTATACGAAAGACGGCCAGTCCGTCATCGGCATTCGAATATTCAATTTTTCAGTCGACGGAGCAGCAGAAATCTAACAATTGCTTTGTTATATCGTCGCCATATTACTTCCGAGTCTCGTGTGCGCATAAACATGGAACAATCATAATAATATTTGTGTGTGTGTGTGTTGAATACTTATATGGTGTACATCATATTATTATAGTCGTCCGGCAAACAAAACTACATTGCGGTAGTCTTTTATAAACGCTGTCTCATAATGAACTATATTGTAATTTTGTATTTACAATAAAAAAAAACAGAAAAGAATGCAAGAAAGTTTTCAAAAAAATGTCCTGATTTTTGGGAATGCATAATTGACATTTTGTCAAATAAAAAATCTCCATTAAAACGACAAGAGTGCGTGAACACGCATGCAAGTGTCAAGAGTATACTTGGGACTAGATAATTAAATTCATTTGCTATAAAACAAAACTGTATATTAACGTGAATATACTCACTTCATCGAAAAAAAGTACATCTAAACTATATCGTCGTTATTATTATAATCTATTTCAGAAAGTCTATTCGGACCATATTATTATAAAAATGCGTGTCGGTACCTAAGTAGTGCGTAAATGACGTAATGCACGTATTCATATCTATCATTAAAAACTCCATATTGGAAGTAAACTAAAATTTAAAGAAAATAATAAAATCTAAAAAAATAATTAATGAAAATGCGAGCATTTTTTTTTATTCGTTAGAATTACAATACTCAATTACTATAATACATTTACATAGTTTTTGATTTTGTTTTTTGTTTTTTTTTTAAGGCTAAAATATTTTATTATTTTTTTAATGAAATAAAATGATTTAATATGATAATGTACCATCAATAATATTTAATTACATTATTTTGTGATTAATACAATTGCACCGATGCCGAATTACACGTGTGGCTTATATTATTGTATTTTATTGTCAACAAATTATATTCAAAGATCGAAATCGAATGCCTTTTAAAGAAAAAACTGCATCTTTTAATGTCAAAGTTTTGAAACTAATTATAGTCTGTAATTGTATACATACTACATACATATCGTATTTAACTATGAAACTTTGATCAACTTTCTCACAAACGTACTACACTTTGAACTTAAACTTAACTGATTTCCAATGTACATAATATACCTAGGCACATTTCGATTCACTTCAATGATAAACTAACATTTCAATTAAGAAATGAAGTAAACTGGAAGTCACGATATAACGTACGTTGTAACGAACAATGTTATTTCGGCACCTATTTGAATCCGATATTCATTATATTATGCATTTTTATAATAATATAGGTATATAATATACAGTAATAATAACAAAACAACAATAACAGTAGTAATAAATCAATAATCGTAATAATGGTAATAACAATAATAATAATAGTAACAAAACTAAAAGTAATTTTAAAGTTAATGTTTTTAAGCAAAGTTTGTTATCATCACAAAATATCATGGTTAATAGAGTTAATGTCTTATTATAGAGTTTGCTATTGTAGGTGTTAAACTCGTCTTTTTGTCTACATTATGTTATACTATATTATATAGACACCTGACTGAATACAATTATTATGCTGTTTCGTAACAAACTATAAAATTACCATCTATTCATTTCTACGACCAAAATGTGTGTATTTTAGCATCGATAATATATAACATAGAGTAATACTCTATTGGGATTATAATTAAATTTAATGCATCGAAAAATTCAATGAATAAATATTTATTGAATTTTATCAATATTTTAAAATATAGATGTATTCTTTATATTACATTTCGGCCGACATTCGTTGCGGTACAACTAATTTTGTAAATGTGTGATAATAATTATTAGTATAGTAAATAATTACATTGGACACTGATATTTTATTATTTTTTTTTTTTATCCATTTTAGAAAACTTTTTATCATCAGATTTTTGTATAGTAACTGTACAAATCAAAATAATGCGGCCAACTATAACAATACTATAGTATAGGAATATTAGGTAAGTCATTTTTTTACCGTCTTCTCTTATAAAATATCTGTTCATAGTGGTATAGTGTCCACAAATCGCCTCATATTGATGCTATTTTTATTTTTTATATTTTTTCGGGTATACACGTTGTAAATACACGTTTTCGGGTATTACATTTGAATGCAATTAATGTAGGTAAATATTAATTATGCTATATCATACTTTAAGCTAATATAATTGGACTTTGTCTTTGAAGAACAAAATTCAAAATCTAATAAAAATGGTACCTATCGATTTACTTGAGACAAACAAAATTGATTTAACTTAGGTACTCAAAAATAATTTTGGTTTTTTTCACTCAATTTTATTTAATATTATATAATAATAATACGATGGTCTAAAAACTAATATATTTCAATATTTTATCATATTTTTATATATTTTAACAAAATTAAATGCATAATATTCTACTATTTTATATTGGGTATAAATCCTAAACTCTAGACATAATATAGTAGGTCATATAAAATCACCGTCTGGGAGGATATTATAGCCTCACGCAGTCTGAAAACGTAATGTATAATTATAACGTTACGTCTTAAGATTTTACAACATTTAGACGAGAACGTCGCGAAAACAAACGGCTTATCGTCCCGTCAGTGCGTGTCGGCGCTTGATGGGAACTTCATTTTATTATTATTATTATTTTTATTACTATTATTATATTACAAGTGAGAGAGCCTTTTACACACGCCACCATTATTCGGCCGAGTGCCGTTTAAGCCCGTATCCGAATACCAATATATAGTATTATACAAATCACAGAAAATAAATATATTATAAATAAAAAAGTAAATAATATTTACAAATAATAACTTTATTACATGGACACGTTTCATTCCACGTCGACCTTTTTATAATAATAATATCAAACTATAATAATCATGGTTTTATGTGATGAAAATGCAAAAAGTGGAAATCCCGATTCACGTTGTCACTGTTATCGAAGCGTTCTGAAAACGTATTTCGATCGACTTCAAATGAACATTACACAGGTATATTTTTCAGGCAAACTACAGATGCGACGACGGTGCGAAAGTTCACTGCCGTTTATCGTATAACACCAGCGATGACGTGCCACGGCGCGGCGTTGGGTTTTACCTACCTACCTACCTGCCTACCTACTCGTCATCATGGTTAATAGCCGGTAGTAGTAATGAAATTGTAAGCCAGCGATGATGGCCGGGGCGAAAAGGTAAAGTGGGTGGTCCGTTGCAGTAGCACGGGTGTCATTAAATCCAAAGGCAGTGATAAATCATCGCATTCGGAACTCGTGTTATACTGAACGTGTATAAGTGTATAAAGTGTTTTAAAATTTTAAGTGCTCGTAAAAAAACAATTTTTATCAAGACTTTCGCGTGATTTAGATACAGATATTTGGTGGGTACATTAGTTAAAATAATACAATAATAAAATGAAACGTCATAATTTTTAAAACGCAAACCACACGTAGTTTCTTATGCGCATTATATGTACGTGCAAATAATGATTACTATATTGTTATTCGTTAACGTCGTCATCGTGATTGGTAAAAGTAATACATTTTACCTAAGTCGACAACTTAAACGCTCATATAGATATAATGATTTGACGAAATCGATTTTTTCGATTTTTTTGATTCATTCTAATGATATTCGAACACTGCGTTATTTTAGATAATAATTTTTTCAACATTTTCCATCGTATATGCCGAGCAAACGTGCGTTCTAAATTCATCAAGTCCGAAAACTCGAGGGTATTTTTCTCAGATATATTATGGCATATTATTAAATCGTGTCTCTACCTATTACATAGAGTTATAGACAGTCCCGTGTAAGGTATAAAAAATAATCGATGAGGCGTTTTAGATGTGTTGGTGAGCACTACTATAACGGTGAATATTTTTTGATAATAAATTGGACTATTGTTTTTCGTAGTAAGTATATATAAGAAAAAATAACACGATTTTAAAAACAATAAATGGGTTTGGTTTGTCGACCAGACGTGTTTCCGTGCGGATTCGTCACGTTCACATACTTAAAAAAAAAACCAGCGTCCGCCCGTTACTGTGAACGCGTATAGGTACTTACATACAATTTTATTAGTGTACGACCGGCATAAGCCTAAGCTATCGCCGCGATCGCAATTACACACACACACACACACACACACACTGTAGTACGATTTTAACAGAATCTGAAACCCGACCGCAATTCTATACTACCCTAATACAAAAACTTGTATATAATTCGCCGTTTTTATACACCTATTTATTGTACATACTAAATATATATATATATATATATTATATTACTTACACACAAACGCGCTGTACGCTCTACAGAAGATGATGGTCTCGTGTTCACATTATTGTACCCACCACTATGTCCACACGCATAACTCGCAACTAATACCTCCCCAAAGTCCAAACAATATATTATTATCGTAATGTAGGTAAACGCGATTCCGTCGTGTGCGTATATTATATTTCGCGTGTTATCGAATTTTCCGCGTTCCGATACCTATTCAATTGTTCGGAACAAACTTCGACGAGTTTGGAGAAAACGACCGTGTTAATGTCGATAATAATATGTGTGCGCGGAGAATTGAACTACCATCGCCACCCCTATATGGCTATATCATACTATTATAATACGCTTCGTAGTTTTTCGTTCCAAGGCATGGTCTATACCTACTCTATACGCACGGCTGTATATAATCCGACACACAATGATTATTGTGATTATTATTATATTTTACGTGTACGATTCGCGTTTATAAAAAATGACTAGGTCGTCTACAATCATTTTTTGGCGAAAAACAACGGAACGGTTCCTATAAGCTGTAATACGGTTCCAGCATTAGTGGCGTTTATTGACGGTTGCGCTACGCGGGTCCGTGACTATAATAATATCATTTAGTGCGTAATCGACAATCAAACGGATTAAAACAGCAATGTAAAAAATTATCGAGACTATATTATAGAATTTCTATTGTTATTTATCACGCCTCGTCAACGACCCAGTTAACGATGTTTATTAGCTGGTTCTCGAGATTAGAAAGCAAAAAACTTTCGACGACACGAAACGTTCTTAATATTATACTCCACATACGTACTGTATATAGTATATTATTCTCTATTAATATCACACAAGTGTCTTAATGGTCGTCAAGTCATCAACGCTTTATGGGAACATAATATGTTAATTATCTGTAGTGCTTCGGAACAGGTTAAAGCATTGTTGTCACGGTGTTCAATTTTTTTGTAAACAGTAATTGAATTATAAAATATGTATACCATGAAATATGATGCATTTCCTTAAAAAATAGTTTTTTTTTAAATAAGTGGAAAAATTTCCCGACCTGCCATATTTCTATTGATTATACTATCGAGTCGTTTCGTGGTCATGCGCATTTATTCTGTGCCGCGTAAATCGAAATAATTAACTAATTCCATTAGTTTTATAGCCGCACATTCTTTCAGTATTATTATTGTTACATTGAACCGTCTTGGCATTTGGCAGTAACGTTTAGCGTGTGTTACGTAAACTATTATTATTTTTTTAAAGAAACATTTCAATAGCGTGTAGCACACCGTTCGTATATAGCTTATATAATATCAAATTAATTTGAATTCTTCTACCGACTTGAACAACGTTTTCTATATATTTTGTCGAGTAGGTAAGTGAATGAACATGTCGCAACAGATACGCTCTCGTCCGTATTATGTATATAACGCGACTGTACGCACGTGTGTGTGTGTGACTTTGACAAAAAGAGAAATACAATACGATTTGTCGAGACAAAATGATGAATGATTGTTAAATAAAAGCTCCGCAAAACAATTAAGGTGACGCCTTTTATATTTTTACTATCTGCGTCACGAGACGTTTGATAAAAGATTAATTAAGCTCCGTCATGGCAACCTACTTATTTTAGGGTGAAAAATTATTTATGTTATAGTATTATATAATAATTATTATTGAACACGAGTACCTATGCACAATATCATATTTTAATAATATATATTATAATATTAAGTACTTATTTGTGTATATTCGGACTCATGTGATTTTGCGTGTGATTTGGACACGAACGAAAGAAAAATAATATATTTTGTTTCGAAAAAAAATCGCTACAGACCGACTGCCACGTATAATAACAATAATAAAACGGTATGTAGGTCGTAAATGTGTTCTATACATAGAATATATTATTAAGGTTTACCTATCGGCATAAAACGTTTAACACCAGTGTGCGCGTTGAACACCCGCGCAGGCGAGGGACGAAATCCAAAGAAATGTACACCCTCAATGGTTTCAAAATATTTTATAAGCTAGTGGAAATATTATTGCGATCGGAGGGGAAAGTACCAAGAACCGTTCAATGTTATGTAGGTTAATACGTAACGGCGAGTGGTGTACGGTAGTGTATATTGTATATAATCGTATATTACGGTCGTCCGTCATTTTTTGATGACTACGACACCCACCGTATAATCTGCACTGTTGTACTTGGGCTAGAGTTGTCATCGGGTTTGTCTTCTCGGTGTCCGCCGATAGCTGTAGTATATAGGTACGTCACGACATTACAAATTAATTGGCAGGTGTTCAAGGAAGGTCACCCAAACTGGGTTCCATCATTTTTTTCGTTTCATCATCATTCGCTTTTCATTTAAAAGGTCGTGTACAATATTTAAGATGATATTCTAAACGATACGCAGTAATAATAAGATAATAAATATTCGTATCAGTTCTGCATACGTGATTAGTAAATTATAATTAAAAATACTACTAAACGCGTTTAGTTTAACTACGATTATAATTACGTAAAAAATTACATACTACATGAAAAATTATGGAAATTACGTTTTCAGAATCGCGCTTATGCTTGCACAGTTCGGTAAGTAAACACCAAATACACAAACGTTAGCTAGCTTTCTATGTCCATCTAATTCGAATTTCGTTAACGAATTACAACGAATTATACCACAACCAATAATATAAAGATCATAAATGTTGGATTTTTTATTCAGAATTTACGTGTAACAGTCTGACTTCTCGACGTAAGTAAATCTATAATCTATATTAGTTATTAGCTATTAGTTGTGGTGACGTATTTTTACGAAGAGGTAGGACATCGGCAAGTGGATCGTCCTCCTGTCAGGATTTTGTCCTATAATATTAAACTTATAATTGTATCTTTAGATTTTAATGATATTCAATACTATATTGTCAAATCAGCATTAAATGATTAAAAAAAAAGTGAAATTAAGTAACTGATTTTTCTTGGGGCGTGATGTGCTTATCTCTTCAAGCATGTCAGTGGACGATAATTATTCATAAACAATTTTAATCACATCTCCTTCCCATTGATCGAACTTCAAATACGCAATGGATTATCGGGTATGGTGTACTATAATTCAGTGGTTCCCAACCTATGGGACGCGGACCACTTTTGGGCCACAGATAGTATAAGGCCCATATATTATGTGGACCATAATATAATATTATACAATTAACACAATTAATTATCCAATTTTAATATAGTTATTGACTCTCTCATAGGAGACAAGCAATGTCAAAAATCTCATTAAATTGTTTAACTTGTAATTAGATTCAATAAAGTTTATTTCTTAGTAAACAATTTTTATATATTTATGTACTATATAGATATATAGGTGTGCTATTAGTGGGCCTCAAAGATTTTTTTACAAAAACTGATGATCTACACAATTAAAAAGATTGAGAACCGCTGCTTTAACCTATACCTGGGTACTTGTCGTTATAGGCATATACTCGTGCCACAACGTAAACGCGTCTGAAAAAGATCTACAACGGCGGGCGAAAATGAATATATTATAAACATGATGCGACGTTTACACGCGTCGCAAAGCCGGATATAATATAATTCCATGTAAAATAACGCTACATAAATAACCTCCTCTGATATATGTTACATATATATATATATATAATAACAATGCATAAAAATCGTGTACAGAAACCGTACATAATACGACTATGACGACGACAGACCAACGACGAACGAGCGACGGAGGGACGGCCGATTTTCGGGTATAATATTATATATATATATATATATATATATATATATATATATATAGCAGAGACATCGACTGTATAATTATTATTCATAATATAGACATAACACTATAGTATTACGGCCCGTGAGAATCGCGACACGTGCGTCGTGCTCGTCGTATAATAAACGCATGTGATGGTCTATATATGCGTACACATTTTTAATATAAATTACGTGCGGCTGCTGTCACCGAGACACTGCAGCGGCAGCAGCGTCGTCAGACACGGCGCGCATAAAAGCCCCGGGATTATTTGTTGTCATTCGTTTATACGTATTAACAAGTGCGATTCGCGCCGAACACGACGGTCGAATCGCATACGGCAACGAGTACGTAAACCTACGTGTATAATGTGTGGGCGTGTGTGCGCGTGTTTCGCTATCGAAAAGTGTATAATATACTAACTATATACGTATATTGTATAGTCGTGACTGTATAATGCGTGCACTATAAATATGTATATATAACATGTATCGTATGGCGGTTTTATATGTGCGATATATATGTACATAGTGCATATATAGCTATATATGTGTATGCATGGCCACGGTTATATATGATGTATCGGGACGCGACGAACTTTATATAACGCGGACGTGTACTGCAGAGGCCGGCGGGCAGATGAGTTTTCTAACGGGTCTGTTAAAAGTTTGTCGATATTGGCGTATAACACACATCTAGCGTTGCATCGGAGTATAATATATTATACACGCAACGTACCAACTATACTATATTATATTTGTGTGTGTGTGTGTATAATACATCATACAACGCATAATGTGTATATATATAATTATAATATCACGTATGTTATGTGTAAGCGTAACAATACATATATATATTATATACGCGGAAGACGTATGAAATAAAAGTAAAACGGCGATGGTCTGCAGCGAGTTGCCGTTAAGATACACACCAACTTTTGTGTATAGAGGATCGCCGCCACCGCACCACTGTTTCCACCACCGTTAAGGGGAGGGGGAACGAATGAAAAAGACAAAAAGTATACGGATATATACGTATAAACATATATATATATAGAGAGAGAGAGAGAGAGGAGAGGTGATCGGACAGGGTTAGAAGAGCTTTATTGTTTGAGTACAAACACACACACACACACGCTTAAAAATCTTCCGCACACACGCGCCCGCGCAAGTGTACATACGTACGCATATATACATATATATATATATATATATGTGTGTGTGTGTTAACCGGAGTTATGCAAGTCAAGAGAAAAGAAAATTATCGTGGGGATTTAAACGAGTATTAAGGTCTTGCGGGAGGGGTCGAGGAAAAAACGGAGGGCTGTGTGCCACTGACGCGTGGTTGGGGGTAGAAGCCGAAGCTTTGGAAAACAACAAGTGGTACTCGAAACAAATCTAGACGGTGTTTTATTGCTCCGGATTTACGAGAAATGGATAGCCTCCGTTCTCATCCGATGCGTTATGATAGGATCGCCTCCTAAACTGGAGTAAAAAGTTGAAAAAACAAAAGGAAAGAATGATAAAAAAGGCCGAAAAATTTGCATCGGAAAATATGCACACATAAGGACGCGTCAGCTATAGCCGTAGTAGTAGCAGTGAGTACGGTATTTGCAATGTAATGCGTATACGCCGCCCGTAATGATTTATCACAATATATACGTCGTTTTTCTTTTCGCGATTGGCGCGTGTACGTATTTTCGGTCAGCGTCGCAGTCGCTACTTGAAAACACCGCTAAAACCGGTCGATCGTCTATACTGTTGGCGGGCGATCTAAACGCGAATACTCGAATTTGTCCAATGCTGCGCGCGCGCGTGCTCGTTGCACGTAGTGTTTTTCGCTGCTGTCTTCGTCGAAGCGCTTCGGCGACTATAACCATCTCACCGGCTTCCTCCGTCGGCAGAGGCGTCAGCGCGATACGTTTACACACAAGATGGTCACACACACACACACATAAGTATGTGTGTATGTTATTTAGGTGCTGTTTACAGTTGATATATTTAATAAGGTTTATTGCAGTTAATGTGCAAAGATAATGTGGCGTAGGCAAAATTAAAAAAAAATAAATAATAATAACGATGATTGCCGATTTCAAAATGTATACGGTTCTCGACTTCGGTTCAAGACTCCTGAACAATAACCCGCGATACGTGTACGCGAGAAAAAATGTAATAGAGACTGAGAATCACTGTTCTGTACAATGCTGCTAAATACTGCGATATGTTATGTGTACACACACACACACACACACACACACACACACACATACACACACACATATATATATATATATATATATATAATACATAATATGCTCTGTCGATGATGATCGGATTATTAGCTGGCCGGTAACTTGGACGACTTCTGCGATCGCGTAAAAACAACGTACATCGACTTATCGGGTGTACGTTGATGGCACCGGTGGTTGTGTGTTGTGATATAATACTGCGGACGCTCCGTTATTATTTCTCACGCGTAAACATAAGTACGAATGACAGTATTATCACGTCAATCGTGACAAAGGCGTTTTAATCGCATCATATTATTTGTATCCCGCGCTTTCCGACGTAGGTACATCGATCGCGTTCGGACGTGTTATTTTAATATATACCGGGTGATTTACCGAGCATTCTCTTCCACTTATTTTTTCCTTCGATAATGAATTTATACGAGTTTTTATTTCATAGAATTTTAAATATTATACGGTAAGACCAACATTTCAGATTCTAGAATTTGTCCGCACTACTTAATAAGTGTTCTGTGATGATACAAACTTCTGTTTTTCAAATGAATAAAGACTTCTTTTTTAGTGTACATTTTAAGTAGATATCGTTTTTTTTGAAAATGTCTATGCACCTCTTTCAGAATTTGAACGAGTAGTTTCCCAGTTGTTAATATATTTGTACTTTAAGAATAATGTATAGTCCTTAAAAATGGTTATACAAATATACAAAATAGGTTTTATATAGGATTTAGTATTTATTATTTTTGGATCATTTTTACAAATTATAAATATTGATAGATTTATTATATAAATTACTTAAAATCACCATATGAAAGCTCAGCGCCCATGTGTTCAATCGTTCTGAACCAATCGTTATGGATATTCTTGGTATACAAAGTTAAATAATTCGTTTGAATTTTGATTTCGTTACTTTAAGTTTTAAGAAAAACTATCGACTAAATAATTTGTTGTCTAAAAGGGAGGTTATGACTTAAGAAATATGTCTCTCCATCACTACTCCTCGTGTAATACAGAAAATATTAAGTATTTTAAATTTTGGTCTTAAACTTTAAATATATGATATTAATAAATGCCAAAAATCAGATTTCTAATAACTGCATTATTGAAGAAAATAAGTGAATAATGCTCGTGGCCGGTAAATCACCCTGTATAGTGTATATTATATTAATATTGTTATCAAATATATTATAACTATCATTTCGCGCCTTCGCGCACACATTACGATCAAATACTGTCTGTATTATTGTCAACGTTTTGGCGCAATCGATGTTTTCATCAAGGTGCGTTCGTATAAACCTCAAACGGACGAACAATGCACACCACAATTGTATCATGTACAATATATGATATTCGTTAATATGGATTTGCATCATACCACAAAACTATATCTGATGGCAATTGCCGCGATTAAATAGTATATTATATTAATATAAGCATATGTAACAGATCGATAATAGTATAATATCGTCTATGCATAATATGTTATTTTATGATAACGATTTTTTTTCATAATAAATAAAACCTATATAATCCAGAATCTGTTGCAAATAGAAAAATAAATGAAAGCGATAATCGATATGGCTTGAACGACGGATTTATAAACCGTTTGCCATTGGATACATGCACTTTGACTGTTATTTAATATTATTGTCAATAACACAAAACATATTATAATATTGTATTATATGCATAAATCCTATTCGTGTTGACCTGTTTGATCGAATACGTCCGAAAAGTAAATAGGTAAGCACCAGCCATTATTATTACTACTATGGTCATAAGCCATTACATATTATTATATGCGTTGTGTTGATTTTGCTCGGCTTTATATGAATACATTTTTGCAGTTTTTTTTTCATTTACAGTATTTTAATTGCGTAAAAAGATCCACCGACACATGCATATTATTTATTATTTATGCCATCAATTAATGTGCGTCGTAAAAAGGTATACTAGGTTTACTATGATTTGATATTTCTTGTTTTCGTGTAATGCGTAATGGCGCAGGTTATGGTTATGAAGATTGATTTGCTTTTTGTTTGTTCTACGCATGCTGTGCGATATAGTATCGGTCGACAGAAAGCTGAAAACATTTATATCATTTGTACACGATATGTCGTGTAGGGCAGCGATAATATTATAAATAGATAGCAGTTATCCAGCAGAGTTCTGAGCTGAAATATTAGCACGTAACGCATAGTCCGTAATTTTCGGGTTTTCATTAAATGCATGTTTCGACCGAACCACAAACGATGATGACGTATATAATGTAAAGCATGTATATATATTTATATATGTGTGTGTGTGTATGGCGCCCCGTGGGTTTCAAAAATAGATGCTCCCTAAGGTCGGTGAAAAACGTATCCGGTACACCTATATATGTGGTGCATATGTGTGTGTGTGTGTGTGTGTGTGTGTGTGTGTGTGTGTGTGTGTGTGTGTGTGTGTGTGTGTGTGTGTGTGTGTAACTATAGTGTAATAACAAAAGTTCAACGTGGCTATACTGTGCTAACTCAGCCCTAATTTTTACAACACACGGGTAGTATGCAGGCAAAAGTTATAAAAAATGAAAGTGTGGAATTTAAAAAGTCTATATAGTCACAAAACAATTAAAAATTTTCTAAAAAAGTTGTTATAACTTATCGCCCACATATCACATACTCCCTAAGTTTGAAGAATGTACAAAAAAGAACTGCTGAGTATGAATTGTTTCTTCTTAATAGAATTATGTTTCACGTATTATTGTTGTAAACATCATATTTTATTATGTACCAACATACATTTTATTATTATAATATAAGTAAACGCGTGTTCAAACATAATATTTATAACAACAACCCCGATGTCCAACGTGCATGCTCGGATAAAGACCCTTAAGACTTAGTGGCTGTTCCGCCGGTAATAATATTATTATACAACAACAATAATAATAATAACAATATTCCTGCGTGCGCGCCGCTGCGTAAGGTTCTCAGAAGCCCAGAAAGCTGTCAATCAGTGTCGGACTAGCGTATCGTGCAAGTCGGTTGTGTATCGAATTTTACTTCGTCAAGTTCGTCGTTATAGGTATATATTATACATTCCTTAGTACAGTTCGCTTGTGTTTAAGTGTAGATATACAGGGTGATTTACGAGGTATGTTTCCTCCCCGTTTTTCGTTCAATAATACAAATGTTATATTAATTTTTGGGAATTTTTATAGATAAATATACTTAAAAATGAAAATCGTATTACTTTTCTTGTATAAAAAATATATAGGTATGTACATCCAGGTGTCACTCTTCAGATTTCATAGGAAAAAAAACTGCTTTAAGTATTTGAAAATCAAAATGCCCTTAAAAAAAAATATATATATATATATATATATATACATAAAAATCATAAATCGTGTGCTCGGTAGTAATTGGCTCAAATCACTCTGTATATTAGCCGGGTTGTCATCACGTTTTATATTTAAATATTTGGGTAAGTAACTATCGGGAAGTTTGTGACGCGGAAAATCTGTTGTTTCCGCCGGTCGCTCACTCGGTGAATCATTAAACAGTCACCGCCGATGACGACGATAATATCATAGTATTAAATATTTATAACGCATAATATATAGGTATATATATATATATATATATATATATGTGTGTGTGTGTGTGTGTTGATCGCTGACGATCACTTAGAAACCGCGACGGTTAAGTCCTGTAGAGTTTTTATTCGAGCGACGGACGTCACGCGATTCTATTGGAAATATCATTATCACATCTACTTGCTATTATGTATTTATATATATATACATAAACGCGTGGGTATACTTTGGAAAGCGATTTCTTCGCGGAGGCGTCGTTCAATCTTCACTGTTTTATTATAAATGTAAACAGATATTATACAGTATATCTCTAGCCACCGGCAAGAGGAAATTCCAAAAGCGATATCACTGGTGATGGCGACGAACCCCGCGTGCAGCCCCGGAGAACGGGGTCGGTGCGGGCCCTCAAAAGACTTTCATATTGTATAATATTACGATCGTCCGTAGTCATACTCCATAGTGCTGCAGCCCCGCCCAAGATGAACCTGCTCTAGACCGCGTGTCGAGTGACAAGTGTCAGAATATCGTCGGCTGTAAAATATACACGTGATATACCGCCGGCGTTAGGTCAGACTACGACGACGATATTATTATCATTATTACTATTCAAGTTTTTGTTGCCGTTGACTGCGCACATTGTATGATTATATATAGTCGCAATCGGTGTCGTTTTTATTATTAAGCCAACGGAAGTATAAATCCTTTCCACGTAATAAACTGCGAGCGACGTCGTCAACGCAATCGAAAATAATATTACTACTATTACTATTATTATTATTATTATTATTTGTTATTATATTACATAATAATATTAAAAGAAACTACGATGTCCGTCGACTGCAGTATATAAAAATAACTCGAATATAAAACTCGAAGACTGAGACTGATGCAACAAATTTCCAATATTTTCTTTTTCTGTTGCATTACATTATAATATTTTACAGTTTCCCGAAGAAGCCATTATCAAAGGTATCCACATCGTATTGCTACAACTTGCAGGTATGTCGGGGACCTGCTATTGTGTACATTAATATAAGCGCATATTCAAACCGTACATTTAGGATATGATTTATCTCGTTTTTATATTATGTACTCGTATAATGTACCTATACATTACGCAGTTTATAGTTATTATTATAAATGTACGAAATGTTTTGAAATTTAAATCATATAAGTAGGGTGCACGCACACCCTTATAGTTTTGCAATCACAAATAACCATTGTTCATTATGCAGATTCAATTCCATATTCAGGTTATACATACAATATTGGTATGATAATGTGTATCGTATTAAATACTGCAGTGGTAGGTATGCAATGTAATTCACCAAAAACATACGCTCACCGCCAATTTTCATTGAATAATACATTTATTCAAATTTTGATTTTTGGAATCTTTAAATATAATTTAAGGCCATATTTGCGAATTATTGTGATTTTTTGAACTGCTCGATTATAAAACTTTCTGTTTTTCAAATGACAGACCCTCTTTTTTACAATTAATAGTTTAGTGGATAATTATTTTTAGAAAATTGTGATGTATATAATTCAGACTTTGAACGAATACTTTCTCTATAAAATAAAAATACTGTAATGATATAAAATACCATTACCAGTGACAGATTCAAGGAGCCCCATCCCCCTTGACAATTATATTATATTTGTAAGGCCTAACATCAATTCCTAAATATTGTGTGTACAAAATTATACACGATTTATAAAAATGTCCTCCTTTCTCAACAAAAAAAAAATCCTTAACCCACTACTGACTATTGGACTATAAACTTTTTTATATTATAATTATAAAATAATAATATTATAATTATATAATATAATATATGTATATTCTAGATTAGTGTTTCTCATCCTTTTTACTGTGGCGACCCACTTTTTGAATTTCAATTTTTTAGCGACCCTATATATATATTCTTATTTTTTTAATTTTAACATTAATTTAAAATTAAAATCATTCCATTGCGACCCTAAATAATAAATTGGCTATAAATTTGTTGAAAAACACTGTTCTAGATGACTAGACACGTGTGTTACTTTATTTTTATTTTGTATTATCACGAGTCTCACTTTTGGACTTCTGGAAGCAACTTTACTTGTAGTATGCACCCAACCGGTCAACTCGATTCGTTAAAGTGTATTGGGGGGGGGGGGGGGCTCAGATTTGTGTGTAAGCCATCCGTGATCACGTTATTTTGTTTTTAACGAGATAATTTCATATTATGAGGTTCAACCATGCAGAATACACATTTTTCAGTAAACACAATGTATACCCTTAAAAATACACCAAAAATCTTCACTAAGTAAAGTCTGTGTTTACTTTTTATCCACTAATCTAGTTATATTTTCTTAATAATAAGCATCATATACACTTTATTTGTTTGTGTGTAGATTAGTTACAGTATAAATGGTTTTTCACTTTATAATTGAAGAAAGTTACAAATTAGTAAGTAAACGATGTATAATATTAATTTTTATTAAACTTTAAAAAATTTATTTATTCTTTTTTTTTTTTTTACTTATTAAAATCTTTATTAAGATTTAGTAATAACAGACTGTTTTTAGTGGTATCAGGTATAATTATGATCTGAATAATTTATAAATATTAAAATATTTGTTTAAATGTATTGATTAAGAATTGTATACCAATCAAATGGAAAAATTAATTTAAAAAAGCGTACCCTATATAATATTTATTTTGCTTATCCAAAGGTTATTAACTACACAAATAGTCATTAAAATTAGATTTTAAAAATTAAAAATGTAATAAAAAAAAAATTACATTCATAAAAACGTAAAAAAATATTATTACGAATTTTATTACATATAATATTATTATAAAATTAGTTATAAAAATGTCAATGTTGTCAAACAATTTTAGAAAATAAACAATTTTATTTAAACAGTAAATATTTTTGTCTGTCGTTTTGGACAAATTGTTTAAATTATTTTTATTTTGAATATTTTAATATCTCTCCGAAACCATAAAACTGAAATAAATAATTTTTTTATTCATTATATTATACTATTAGTATATTCTGTGATTGCTAACAATTTGTACATAATCGTACGCTCCTTATAAATTAAAAACTATTTCAATCGATTTTAATTCTTGAATATAATAAAAAATTGTATTCATAGATAGCTTATAGGTATTTAAAGTAGTATTTCTGTTTATCTTTAAAATTATTAACTGAGTTTAAATGTTTGTTTTAAATGTTTGTTTTTAATGTTTTTATACTTTAGATGTTTCAAATATCAATATTTGATATTATTATTTTTATAACTGTTCGTTTTTGTTGTGTTTTTATTGCTATCATAATATTTGTTCGTGAAGTAACCACTTTGCCATAAATCCGTAAATCTTCGATTCTGATTTCAATTGTATGTAGATATCAACATTTTAACACATATAATTTTGGAACTCATAGCACATAAATTAATTTAGATATTATTTTGTATTTATGTTATATTATAATATGATAAACACTTTTATTTTTGAATAAATAGTTATAACAAAATATATACTATAATATACGGCAATAAATAATAATATAGTTAAATACGTTATTTTACCGTTAAAATTTTTGAAAGATTTAAAATTCTAAAATTATTATTTTTCCTTATGAAAATTCACAGTTAAATTATATAAACTTAATGTGGAATAGAAAATAAATTAATTCGTTTTATAAATTATCTACAACCTTTGTCCTATAAGCCTGTACCTACTCATTAAAAACGTAATAACATTTTACGCCACGCTGTGTTTTTTTATTTACACAAAATTCGTTAAGTTTAAAAGCAACACAATTATTTTGTTGATTTAATGTCAAAAAATTACTGTTACGCTAAAATCTTAATTGTTGAGTATTTAATACTAGCATTACTAAAAAATGATCGTGACTTCAAAAGAAATAGAAAAAATTTAATATTTTACTTCTCATTCTAATTATTAGCAGATCACATTGATTATCATCATGATCCGTTTTGAGCACTATTCGTATGATATTTTTATATTATTTAAAAGATTTAATATATATGATATTATTACTTTGTTCAACAAATACAAATTATTTATGCCTATATATGAATATATTATAATAAATTTGTTAGGTAAGGTATAGGCGTATATTGCATTATTCATGTGACGTAACATGTTCATATATAATACATTTTGCAGTTGTAAAGCCTTATAAGTATTTGCTTAATCCAGTTTTACTTTAATATTTACTTATTTTAGTAAATATTATTTTAATTTATTTTAACGCTAACTTTCAGTGTCATAGCAAATTGAACAATAACTGTTGTAGGGCCAACTTTTGAGGCGAAAGATTGTATACCGCCTGTCACCATTCTACTAGCACTGTCTCCCGATCCCCTGGATATTATAAATCTATTTTATCGATTCAGCTGATTTTCACGAATATTAAAACAATAACTATAAAGTAAAAACAGGCAATATCATAAAAATGTTGAACAAAATTGTCTAAAGTAAAAAAAAAATAGCTATATTATTATTTAGTATTATATATTGATTAATATGATCATACAATTGACACAAATACGTCCCTCCGTCATAAAATTATGAAATATAATAAAATAAATTAATAGAAAAAAATGTTATTTTTCAAATAAAATATATTTACGTTTTTAAATAAACACATACAAAGAAACTCGATTAAACAGACTGTAAAAATTACTTTAAAATAATTTTTTCGTACGACTCAATTACACGCGAATTCTTTTAGTTTTATTTGAAAACAAATCACTATTAGACAAAGAATTGTATTGACTATTATGTCTATATAGTAATTTAATATTAAACTATACTATAGTAATTATTTTTTTGTAAATATATAACAATAAACTAAACAAGTCCCAGCGTAAATTAGGTTACAACTTTAAGAATGAAAATTCTTTATACTATTATAATATACTTTTTAATTATTATTCTGTCAATGAATTGACGGAGGTAGATTATATTTTAAAGTAATTGTTTCTTAGCGCTTAGTATTTATACTATGTCACGTCATTGCAGTTATTATTCTATAAAAATATCACAAAATCATATGAAACACACAATTAAACATTTACCATCGCTCCCTGTTTCTAGAATACGCATTCGATTATTAAGTATTAATATGTTCCGTTTAGGGTGACAATAATATTATGATCGTATCGTATCGTATACGAACTATGAAATGTGTATAGATGTTAGTAGCAGAAAATATTAAGATTTCAGCACGCAATGCGTGATAAGACACGTATTGTAATTCGTATTTGTAGAAAATCGCGAGAACCCTCGAGAATGAAGTTGGAAAAAAAAACAGCGGAGGGCATCGACAAATGACAATATAGTACGTGGCTTATCGGAATATACGCCGCTGACAACAGTTTCAGTAGCCCCTAACTTTGGTCAAATTAAATTCAGTCAATCGACATGTTTTTTCGAATAACTCTTTATTCACCGGTCCGACGGATTTTATGCAGGTAAAGAGGTATAATAGGTACGTATGTATAGATATAACGTATGCGTATGTATATATATATATGACTAAGAATAAACAACCGTGTACCTATAATCCAGCCCGCGGTATTCGTCGATGCACTTCAAGAACTTCTAGCAAAATAAGAACTTTGTTCTGACATTTTCCGCGGATTGTCAAAACGACCTACATATATACGGTCACGTAAAACTTTCCTCTAGGCCATCATTCTTTTTAACCTCTCAGAAGTAATTTGGTCGGTCGGGTCAGTCCGCATTTTTTTTCCTTCTACCTCAACCACATAATAAAATAAATTATAAGGCCATCAGACTTATCCACACTGGGAATTGAAATAAGTACACGGCGCACAAACAAGATTACAGCGTGCCGTATACACGCTGCTCCTAACTGTGTTATTGGACGATAAATAATCAACCTGTGAAATTGAATAAAAACGTACGACGCTATTAATTGTGCGCGCATTTCATCGCACAAGACGTGTTCGTTTATATATAATAACACCACTGTTAATACACTATTTTTTCCCTTCCATATCGAACTTTCAGGAATTTAAGTAATAGTAATAATCGGTTCATATTGTGTAAAGTAATTCAAACGTAACCGAAATATAAACAAAATTCATTCTAAAAATATATCGCATTGATGTTTTAAAAAACTTTTTTTATTTTACCTAAAACCTCGACAACACTGGTTACTATATTATTATAAAATGAATTAATCACCACATTGTTCTCTCTTCCGTTGATTGCAATGTGCATTTACACGGATTTATTTTTTATTGTAATTCGTAAAATACTTAAAACGTTTTCATTTAACTCGGAGTTAAATTAATATTAATATTTCGCATGATGCTTCAAAATGATCCAGATATATATTATTAAATACTGTTTTAACACCATTTTCAACTTATAAATTTTATCGGTATCTGCCTAAAACCTTTGTCCAGTGTAACAATCTCCGGAGTGTATACGGCTTAAAACTAAATATCCTATAGAAAAACAGGAAATAAAATAACATAATACGATACATCCGGATTCGTCAAATTTAAGATTACCGGAAATTCAATGGAACGGCCAAAATAACAAACGACGGTGGTACATAATTTGAGTTACAGTAGCGTATACGTATCGTAGTAGTAGATATACGTATCGGGTTCGAAGCAGAGTAGTTTTGGAAAACTGGTAATAACTTTAAAAAAACGGACAAAAAGATGTTCCTTTCTAAAGGTTTCTTACGAATTCGATTTCTTCAAGCGAACACGAACATATTAAATGTATTTATGTGTACCTATAGATACGATATATATATATATATGTGTGTGTGTGTGTAAAAGAGAAAAAAAAAGAATATAAGCATATTTGGAATTGAGATTGTAATGTATATAGACCGTACATTATTTGTATTGTTAGGTTTGCAGCATTATATGTACCTGCTGCGCTGCACAGAACGTCTCGAAATTTAAATTTAACACTCCCACATGTGCCAAAATATTTTTATTTATTTTTATCGAATGTACCTACATTACCTGCCACCTTGTAAACAGTGAAATTTAATTTCGAAATTCCCATCGCTGTATAGGTAATACATACACGCAATACAAAGAGCGTTGGTAAAGTGCACTTTCAGCTCGTCGAAATCTCTTTTTCGAATGAGAAAAAAAACCTGCACGAGGAATGCCACGGGCGCCATCGACGCTTGTCCTATATAACAATATAAAATGATAATATGTATCTATTTTGTCTAACAAGGGGGAAGCACATATATATACTTTACATATACGATTTTTTCAATAATTAACTAATGACTACTGACAATTGGCTCCTTTGAATTCCTATTACCAGATACATTATAAGGCTCCTTCCTGCTACTTACGAACTTTATATCCTTTACATGTGCATAGATTTACCACCAACTGTATATGTAGCCCGCACCCCATCAAAAGAACTACACAAATTGCTAACCGGTCCCTTAATTTAAGCTAACCATTCCATACATCTTGGTTTGATTAATATAATATATTATGTAAACCGCTATATGCATTTGTGAATAATTACCTAATGTGCATCCATCTAATTCGGGTCCCAGACGGTATTGTAATAATAAATAATACACACACACACACACACATATATATATATATATATAAAGTATGTCATAAACTATAATATAGTTTTTCCCTTTCGACGTGACATTATGATGTGTACCAAATTTAAATGTTATCACAGAGACGATAATTGAACGACGACTGATCATGGATCATTATTTACACGACGATCGAGGTAGTTAAAATTGGCAAAAAAAAATTTTATATATATATTATATACGTATATTCATAGCTATATGTATTGTTATAAAAAAAATGTAAAAAGATGTCACGTATTTGATACGACACAGTCGTTTACGAAATGTTTAAACGCGTGACTTACGGCTACCACAAACGGTCGAGAAGAGAAGAAAGAAACGAGTGTGCCTAGATACCCGAGTAGGCTTAAGTCCGTTTCTTGAGAATTTATTCGAATAGAGTAAAACTCCACGGGCTTTAGTGGGATTTTCATATGTATTATACTCATACCGTATTATGCACTATGATATGTATTTATAATAAAATTGAGTTATTTTTTTTTTTTTTTTTGTAAGGCGTAAACATTTCGGCAAACCTCCCTCTTCTCGCCACCTTATAAAATGCATTCCACTGTGCAACCTAACCGATTAAACACTAAGATATATATCGTATTATACACATACATAGGTACAGACCGATTCGATATGCCAGATAAAGTCGTAACAACGAGTGGAATTCAATTTTATATTATGCGACGCAGGTTATTGTACAGTTTCTGAAACGCATCACGGAATGTCTAATCTTACAGTGATTCAGTTTTGACATCGAGAATATTTCGACGAATAATTATTATTGCAACACCGAGCTTTCGCTCGAATCGTTTTTGTTGATGGTCCTCAAAGTAATACCTGTAGCGTTTATGACATTATCGAAGTGTAAATTAACAAATTTTCATTTTATTTTGTACGCGATGATGATGTCTGCGTTGGGCGTGCCTTGATTGTACTCGCGAATTAATTTAAATAAAAAAAAAAAACCGAATTAATTAAGTTTAGGTTATAGGTACTGAAAATGTATACTTTTTTTAATGTCTTGTCATTAAGACTGAATAAATCCCAACACAAGAATCAAGTACCATAAATTAACTCGAACTGGACTGTGGATAATTAGGCGATACTGTTAAACAATTTCTATAGTTGATTGTTTGTATTATTATATGCCTTTATATTTTTATTACAATAATAATTGTTCAGCACATTTTGGTTTTACACTAATTTTACATAATATTTTATATTGTGACGTGCAATAGTGTAACCCACACGTGGTAAATATTTTTTATTTCGCATTTTTTTTCCAGAATAATTGAACTAAAATTATTACTGGTAATATAATCATCGATGGTAAAATTAAATAAATCAAAAAGACACATTTTAATGTCACTGAAATATTTGTAATATTATTTTTGTTTAATCGCGGACTTTCAATGTGTATAAATGGGCAGGTACGCGTACACAAAAATAATAATTTATTCAAACCGGATGATTAAAATATGAAAGGCGAAACGTTTAAAACGCATTTCATACCGTGTAAGTATGTTAAATTGAGTTGACGAGTGGTTTTTCATTTATTTGTGTGTTTTTTTTACATTTTTTTTTTTTTTATGTACCGTAAGTGGTAACTCCTCTCTGAACGTTAGTTGAAGACTATATCTCTACACATATTTCCGACGAAAATGTAAAATAACAGCCGGCAAGATAACTGCGTATTCTGCGATCTTTGGCTTTGATGTTACTCAAAAATGCGGTTTCGAATTTAAATATGTGTGGCGGTGTCGAGTATATAATATACATATAGCTATAGTATATATATAATAATAATATATTATTCAACACAAAAGAGGGCTGCGGCGCGTACGTTTAACGGTTAGTTTTTTTATTATTATTTTTTTGTTCTCCGTGGAGCAAATGTCACTCGTAAAATCTCGGAACGCGTGTTTAATGGAGACGAAATGAGTACACGCACTTTTCTGAATTCTGATTTATTACGTTCAAGCCGTTAAAGTAAAACAATACGAGATTGAATATCAAATATATTATCGTCGCAATCGTCGTCGTAGTCGTAGTCGTCGTCTGATAATGTATTGTAATATACGCACAATTTATACAAACGAGTCTCGTCATGACAATTTATTGTTTTCAGTGGGGAATAAAATCGTAAAACGTATATTGTCGTATGATATCGAAAACCAGCGTTTATGTCTAAGGCGTCGCATATAATGTCGCGCTATAATATTATCAAATTTGGCAAAGCCAGTGAGGGGGGTGGAGGACACTCGGGGTCCGGACCTCGCAGCCAGCGGGCCGTCAAAAGTAATCGATCGAGTACATTCATTTAATCTAGAATGTCGGTTCCCGCGGCCTATGGGCCTATAAAATTGTACATCAACTATCGGCTATTCTGCGCGGCATTTGGATAGTTTTGCGTACTGATAACACAACGACTATACGAAAAACGTTTCGTAACGTTCGGTACATCAAACGAATAGTATCCACCATTCTGAAATAACTTGGTTACGCTACTGTATTATATTATCACACGAATCGTAATCGGCGATCATAATTAATAGGCTGTTATCGCGTACAACAGTGTGTGCCGATTACAACCGATTCGTTTTGTATGGCCGTCTTCGTTGAACTGTTGAACCTTTCGCGATTCGGTTATTTGTTGTCACGATGGACATTTTCGGTAACGCGGCAAACATTTCAGACGGTATTCTCTCATTTCCGAACCAGCAGTTCGCCAATTCACAATAATTATCAAGAGAAGAAAGAAAATTATGTCATGCTAATGGTCAACAAAGCGGCTCGTCTGAAACGCACGCGAGTGACGTGGCGGATCATATGCCACCGGCAGTAGGCTATAAATTGATCGCGGTTGTCCGGTCTTGCGGAAGACATCCCGAAATGAACGTCGTTTTCGACGAAAGATATCGACGACTGTACCACTCAGATAAAATTACATCAATTACGAGAACAAAATGTTAATTAATTGTACGCGTGTGAACGGAATTGGAAAACGGTTAGCAGTCTAGAAAACATATACACAGGTTTATGAAACACGATTCATTTAATTAATGCCAAATAACATAATTTTGCAAGTATCTTTTTTTAAGAATTTAGATGTCATCGTGCATTTGATATAAAAAGAGAATGTATTAGTATAAATTAAGAACTACAAAACGGGTACAAATAGGTACTCTTGTTATTTAATGTTAGTTCGAATGTATGAAGACGTATGAGAACTTTTGTGTCAAAATCAAAGTAATATGCCTACATTTTATAATGAACATTTTTTCAACAGTTTTAATTTTGCTACATTTCTTTGAAAAATAGCTTTTCCAGTTAATTCTTATTTTAAAATCATAAATGTGTTTATTATATTGTATTTGATTATTTTTTTTTAATTAATTTTACATTTTTACCTACAACAAGCTATTAGTTTTTATTTACCATGTTTTATTGCGTTCTATTTTTTTTTCAATTACATTCTTAAATATTAAAAGAAAAATTATCATTTATAAATCAAATAGCTCATTAAAATATTATAATTTTAATCAATATTCAGTAAATGTTACCTTAATATTTAACTAAAGCTCATTATTTTTTTTTAATGAAACTTGAATCATGTTCTTATACTTAGTGCTTTTATCTGTATTGACACGACATTCGGTTATAACTTCTAAATGAAAAAAAAATGTGTATCATACGGATACATCTAAGAGAATCGCTCGAAATAAAAATAAATTTACATTACTTAACTCGTAGTCTTAAAATTAATTAATTATATGTTTATTACATGCATTATTTTTATAATGGAATTTGTTAATTTTAATACCTTGCATTAAATTTACTGCATCGCTTTTAATCATATTAAACATAATGATATAAAAAAAATGAAGGAAATTGCAAGGAGATCATTTTGCCGTTTTGGTACACTTTATAAATATCGTTCTCATTTATTATGCATTCACTCACTAGCATATAAAAAAATTTAAATAAATATCTACTGCTATAAAAATTAATAGTCGTTTGTCACGTTTGAATTAACAATTTTATGCGAATACGCAAATCATTATTCCGTGTTTATTCTTTTTACCCAACCGATGGGTTCTACAAGCCGCTAACAAATTTATAATATTTATATACTACAATATTATTTATATTATTGTATTATCGTGGAAGGTCAACCGACTGTCTACACGCAGCGTTAACGTTTTCAATAAACAGTCGTAAGGTCCTAAATAGAAATCGATTAGTTTTGGACGTTTCAAATAATTTTCCACCATTTATTTTATACCAAATTACTTAATAAGCACACAGTAACAACACACACACACACACATATACGCGCGCCTGTAAATATTACACGAATCATCATCGCTTTCCTAAGACTCATACTAAATATTAAATAATGACCATTTGAATCGAAAAGTAGTAGTTGTGGCGGCATTTAGTGTTTTAGTGCTGCAATACTATATACAGAGGAAAACTGACAGGAGCGGTAGGCGGAGTTTGCGCCGGATGATTTATTGTTTTTTAAATGAACCGTGTGCGCTCAAAACGCCTTTAAATATATAGAACCGATGAAATATGTCTAAAAGGATTTCGGTTTTTTGGCCTTTTTAAATTTTACTTATTCATCGATCACCGAAATAGAAACAAGACCGACAAGAATGAAAAATAAAATTCCGCACCATGTGCACGAAGTCTGGGAGTGTCGTGGTACACTATAGGCCCTCCCTAGCGTGTCACGAACTCAGATTTAAGACGCCACAAATTGTCTGAAAATTTAAGTCATTCACAATATTATTATTATTACATAATTTCGATTTGAAATGGAAAAGAAACCTGAAATTGCTTACAAGTTACAACGGCATATTATGAAAATTAATCGAGTGTTATGTGAGAGCAATGCGTTTTTATTTTCATGGCTCGTTTTGATATGGACACTGCGAGTTTATTGTCATCTCAACTCAGTTACTTTCTCGCCAATAATACTTTGTAATAAGCCATCATTTCACCCTTTTTTCAAACCAACACAAGTTTAACGAATTATTAACTACAAGGAATCGGAGTTATAAGTATAGGGATATTCTGGAATTTTGGAAAATACTTTATAGCGCTGAGGAGGGCGAAGGGAGAAGAAAGTGTTTGATAACTTAACTGCTGTGTACAATGGGTATAACGCGTAATGCTTACGCACGTATTTTTCTTCGGACCCTTCACCGGTATAACACGTCGGATTATTTTTCATGCCATGTGCTCGGTAGTCCACAACGATACTTCGTTCGACAATAATTATTGTTATAAATTCGCAGTTACCGTCAGACCGATCGAATGTTATCACCGATCATTCGTGTTATTATTGTACGGCGGTTTGGTGCTTGAAACGTATTTTAAAACGCGTAAATCCGTCTCTAATAGTTTACAGACTTCTTGAACGTCCTGCAGCATGCGAAAGGCGGAAGTACATAATCATGCTACAACAGTTGTTCGGGGCGTTTTCCAATATCAGTTTGGGCAACTATCGGCTGTTGTGTTAGGTACCTATACGAGTATACGATCGTCGTTCTTTGAAAACTCAGACTCAAACAGCGGACCATGTTTGGAAACGTTTAATTACTTTGCCGCAGCTAACTTGTTACCCGGTCATTAAAGTCCATTATACCATGTACCGACTTGAACTGTACCGCGACTATATGCATTATCCACGCGTACCTATATACATTATAAATACAATCTGACCCTATATGTATACAGTGAAGGAAAATGGGCGTATGTATATAATATATACACACAGGTAAGATGGAAATATAAATATACAACCATAAGTATGTGTGTATATAAATTGCGGAAAATAATGAATGCATGCCTTATTGTAAACAAAATCTGTGGGTCCTGACTATTACCACTGTACTATAATCATTTCATTAATATTATTAACTAAAAATATATTTCATATCTACCGACCGCGTCTATTTAAAAAAAAAAAAATGAAAATGAAACGATCTGTTGTAAAATTCTCCGACACTCGGGCACATACAAATCGATAAATTTCGTATAATTACTAATTTTATAACGTTATGTGTTAGTTTTACGGTGACTAAGTTACAGACGGTTAAATGACGCTATTTTATAATTTAATATTCAAGAATTAAATCCCCGAGGATTTCCTGCACAAATGCATGGGAACTACCGTTATTAGTCATTATAAGTATATATTTACCGTTTTTATTTTTCAAGAAATTAACCCTAATTTCCACACTAACTGCAATGACATTTTTATAGATTATTATTATTATTATTGTCATTATTATTCGTATATAGGTTCATGTGAATAATTGATTGTGTTTCATCTGAATAAATATATCATTAAATATTTTATCTGTATAACCTGACCGAAACCGACCATCCCAACGTTGACGTCGATATTATACTAATACCTATTACATAATGATTAATGATTATACCTCTATACCATAATATTAGTATGTCCCACATTTTTTTCCGGGACTCTTCGCTTGTATGCATGAAATATGAATAATGTCGAGTTTCTTTTGTACTAGTTAAAAATATTATTATTAAAATAGAAAATATTTAAAGTGTTTATTTTTATATTGTATGTTTTTTATTAATGAAAAAGACGCCACAAATATAAATTAAATTATATATACATTTTGAACGTAATAAAATATAAATGGATTTGATCACGAATTTATTTAAATATGGTAAAATAACATAAAATTCGTGTATCAATTATAAATAAACAAAAACAATATTTCTGACAATTTGTAACTGTCGATAATGAACTTTATAACGAACGTGCAAACTTATTCTTGAAAATATTCAAAGTAATTAAAGAACTAAAAGGGCACAAAAGTATTTATTTATTATAAATCTACGCTATAGACAGATATTACAAAAGTAGTATACAAAATGTATGGTATTTAAATGTTCTAACAGTAAATGGTAAATGGCGTCTTTCAGAGCCTAATATTGACAACACCGTATTGTATTACGTTGGGTAAGGAAAAATGTTTTGATATTCACACATCACATCCAGGGACAAATAAAACTCTTCAGTTGAGGTAGCAAACTGTAATATTGTCATATGAGTACACAAGGATATCAAAAAATGTCATTGCAACACTAAATACAAGTAAATATGTACGGGAAAATAATATCATGTGATTCTAAAATATGCCACAGACCTTTGAATTGTGAAAATAAATAATAAAAATCATTCTATTTATACACTAATTATGTTTCCACGAAATTCGTTTACAAATCGCCATATTTTTTCACACTACAACATCATAAAGTCTCATTCTTTAATCGAGATATTTATTTGGAATCAAAGTGAGTTAAAAATTAAAAACTTATGTTTCGCCAATTTAATATAATTTACCGTAACATTTATTTGCACGCGTATTTTGGGAGACTCTGCTTACGATAAAAATTAAAAATTTTGAAAGCATCGATGACGTGCGATTTGCTCACACAGCAATATCCGTTATATCATATAATTAATAATATTATACCTTTAAAACAAGTATTGGTTGTATAAATCGCATACGCGTATGTTTGTTTTTTGTTTTTATATAGATCAAATAAAAAACAATACACATAAAGGTAGGTGCTGTTGAACTTTTTTTTATAGTGTACTGAACATGATACATGATCTTAAACTCACGCTCGTGTTTCCTCTTTCCGACAGTTTCAGTATGTCAATTTATACATTGTACCTACGTATAATATGCGATTCGTCGGGCATATATAGGTGTATAAGAGTGTATCAAGATTACCTAAATCGAATTAAATCGTCTGATAAATAACGAACCCTCGTTATTATTCGTCGAATTCGTTTCTCTTTACTTTCTACAATATTGTGTTTCATTTGTAATAATATATATATAGATTTATAAAAAAAAAAGGACGTTGTGGAGTAGTTTTTAATCATTTATTTCGAACCCAGTAGTTGACACGGTTGTGAAAACAAATTATTTATTCGGAGATGTTCCTGTAATAGCATTGCAGTCGAGTTTTGGCCTAACTACTTTTTACACCACATGCAATAAAACATTCAGAAGGACATAATTTTTAATAATAATAATAAAAATTATATATATATTGTGATAACAAATACGTGTTTCACGCGGGAAGGTAGTTTTCGTGTACACATATAAAAGGTACACGGATACATAAAAAAGTAACCTTTACTACATGGATATGACATTTTACATAAAAAAAAAATAATAATAATAATAATAATAATAACAATAATAACACAGCTACATAGAAAAGTGTTAAGAACAAATTTGTTTAGTTGCGTCATCAATCATAATTTTGTATTCAAGCTGAATAAAATTATTGTGAAATAAAATACTAAGTGAAATATGATAGAAAGAAACAGATACTAAAAATAATTGAAAATATATTATTGTTTATTAGTTATTACTAAGTCGAGTAAGTCAAAATAAATATTCTTATTACAGATATAAAAAATGGTATGTTGACGATCATATAAAACAAAAAACAGATCGTATTACATTAACTTATAAACGACATTTTAAGTAGTAATTTTTGTAACACAAACATATAATAAATAAAATAATTAATTAAAAACTAAAAATGTTTCAGAGTTTAATTTAAATAACATTTATAACAAATAAAACTCCATACGTGTTTTAATTGATTTATACAAATTGATGAGTATTTAAGTTACTAAGTTTCTATAATTTATAGTTTAGTTTCATACCAGCTCATCATATTATGTATTTATACTTAAAATAGATGCATGCAGCTATTAGATTTCAAAATATATTATATAATTATGTAAGCCGTAAGGGATTCAATATTCTATGCATTGTGATATTTTATAAGTATAAAAATAAGCTTCGTGGATGATACTGCTGAATAAATTATAAAAAAAAAAAATAACGTTAAAAATTGCAAAATCTTGGATTTTTAATATTTAATGAAAGTTTAAATAAGTAAATAAATTTTTAAAATAAATAATTTCTAAAATTTGATGTATTGAATTAATTAAATATTAAAAACGATAATAGAATTCAATTTCTGAACATCTGAAGTCGAAAATTGAAAACGATGCAAATCGTAAAGATAATATTATGGAATTTAAAAAATATTATTATTCAAATAAATAATGCTAATTATATAGTTCATAACTCATGTTTTCATGTTTTCAACAACATTTTCACAGGTATAGTAATGTATTTAACGAAAATAAATAAAATAAGTTATATAACTATTAACCCTGTTAATAAATTAAAACGTAATCGAATATGTAAATAAAACCTATATCATAAGATTATTAAAATATTAATATCTTTATTTGACCAAACTGTTTGTGTTTCAATAAAAATAATTGTCCACTAATTTATAATTATTAATTGATTTGTAGATTTGTTTAACTTTAAATATTTAGTTACTACAAAAATAATATTGAAACAATTTAATCATTTTTAATTTGTATGCATTATGTGTGAAATTAAAATATTTAATACGAGTTACGATTATTTTTATTTTATGGCATAGGAAATAATTGCAAATAATTTAAATAGTAATATAAGTAAGTTATATAATACTTATAGTATTTACAAGTTAATTTTACTTTTATTTTGAATGAATAAGTATGTAAAAAAAAAATTGGTAAATAAACGATTTAAAATTATAATATAATTACATATAATAAGCCATAATATTACAATATTATTATTTATCAAGAAACAAAATATAATTTTATTTGATCTCAACAATCTGAATTTCAATAACGGCTTTTCCCCTGTCTTTATTTGTTCAATTTTAATAATATTTACATGGTAGTTACAAACTATATAGTGTGTGATTTATTATTATGATATTTCATATGAAAATGCAACACAAATTGAACTAGGTATCATAAAAAAAAATTTAACTTGGCAATATATATTCGGTTTTCTTTTATTTAGTATTCTAGTTGGCCAATAAAATGTTTTTAACAATAAATCATAACATTTTTATAATTATATTTTTGTTAGTGACATAATAATAATCCAGGACCAATTAATAAACAGTTTACAAAAATGATATAAAAATCAAGAATATTAGTGAGGTTGGAATCATTATGTTTAATTAAGTGCTTACCTATTTATGTTAAGGTAGTTCAAGTAACGTCAAAAATAGTTATTTGAGTTCGGAATATTCTTGTATAGAAATGTGAAGAGTATAAATATTGTTATTCTTATTATATTTTAATAATATAAATTATTTATAACATCACACTACTGAACTAGATTATTCAGACAAACGTAAACAAAAAAAAGAAAACTTTTTCATGAAAATGTTACATTTAATCAATTATTTTTCCAAGTTGGTAATATTCTCCCTTGAGCCTTAGTCAACAATATATATATATATATATATATATATATATCATAATGATAAAATATAACATTAACAGAGAATAGAACTGTCCATCAAGTTTATTAAGTTTTATAAACACCATAACGCGTTTTTAATGTACAACTAGGAACTGTAAGTATAATAAGATATTTCCGAGTGAATTAAATATTTATTCACAAAAATTTTTTTTTAATTAATAAAATAAAATAATTATTTTGATGAAAAAATATTAAATATTTTCGTGAAAACTAGAATTTTTACTTAATCGTATATTATTTTTATAGTTACAATATTAATCGAGAAAATTTACACATAAACATTAAATAAATTTATAGTTTTATAATAATTTAAGTTAAGCAAATAAATAAAATAAACATAAATATTTCGCATTTTGAAATATATTGTTAGTAATATAACCGAATGAATAATTTTCATTACGGGAGGACTACGAGGGTATACATTTATCCGTCGCCGTACTGCAAATATTAAATATTAAATAGTAATATTAAAAAAAAAAAACTAATTTATTTATTGTTCCTTTTTTTTAAATTTATTTTGATATTACTATTATTATTATTAAAACCATTATACCGTACTATCGTATTTTACTATTACTTATTATTATATTATAGGTACATCATATTAAAATAATATGATATAATTACTAAATAGTATATATTACGTATCTACTATGTGGAGTAAGCTTAACGTCGTATAGTATCTATATGCGTATGTTATTACTTGTCCTTATGTAATAATTATTGTGGTAACAGAAACAAGTGGTAGGTACGCAACGGTTGATTAAAATACGCGAGATATCTCAATGTCGGCGGGTACCTTAAGACTTAATATTATTATTAATACTATTACTGACCTTTGAACGGAATGATGTAAGGCGGCTCGGCCAGCGTCAACACCACGTACATCCAAAACAGCAGGTTCGGGTACAGCATGTTCATGATCGCGATGTTGCAGGTGCGGGCGATCGCGCGACGATCGAGATCCGAACAATTTCCGGGGTGTCTGGGACCGGTAGGGGAAAATGAAAAATAATCGTACGTACGGAAAACGATAGATGACCGAGAACGTCCTTTTATTATTATTATTATTAATGCAGTTATATAAATATAGTTAATGCGCGTTGGTCCGTTCGACGACGGTAATGATGAAAATAATAGTTTTCGTCCGTATATCCGCGACGATCGACGACGACGACGACGACGAGCGGAAAAATATCGGCGAGAGGATAAGACCAAAAAACCAAATAATAATAATAATAAAAAAAAAAATCGAAAGAAAGAAAAAAAACGTCTACGGGTGTTTTTCTACCCAATCGCAAGACACGCACGACCTCGTGTGAAGTTCGGTGCGTAAGTTTATGCGATGTAAGTTTCGACGACGGAGATATAATACGGGAGACCGCGGTGAGAAACCGATACAGTGGCGGGCAACCGGACAGGGTCGGATCCACGAGGGCTACTGAACGCGTCGACGGCGGTGGCGACTACGGCGTCTGCCAGCGGTTTCAAAAACCGACGAAAACGCCGTTCCGACCGCCGTTGCGCATGTCCCGGCCAGCAGCGCCCCCTCGCCCACTCCCCGACCGACCGCCCCGAAGCGCTCTTCGCACGAATTTCGCGACCATGTTCTCCATCCCCGACGATCCAATTCCACCTGCACCTCGCCACTGGGATATTAGGTATATGCGATGGTCTCAATATTCCCCTTACCCGTTCCCCTACCAATGAAATTCGTACCATTCCTTTACTGTATATTATGTGTGCATACACAATGATTCTTTTATCACTGAACAGTCATCGATGAATTTATGTGTTTTTAAAATATCGTTTATTTGTATTTTTTCAAAATATTTATAGTTAGAAATCATTAAAAATTGCAATACAATAATTATTGAAAAAGAACTCTATTTTTTTTTTATAAATTGACATTTTCGAGAAAATATTCCGTTTCGAAGTATATTAAATCAAGAATAGATATTATAATTTTAAAAAGTTTAAACTTTAAAGCGATAGCGATAAAAAGTGGTATAAACTTTTATTTATTCGTTTTCGTTGAAATATCGTATCTAAAATATTGTAATGACTTAAGCATAGCGAAGAAAATACGTAAACTACTATATTAGTACACTGATAAATATATAAGAATCACTCTGTATAATATATTGTTATATTGTGTATATCGTGCGCGATGTGCATACGTGTATTTGTTATTCGGTATGATTAAGTAAGCTGCTATTAAAACAAAATTATTAATATGTTAAAACGGAGACGACTTTTGTGTGTCTGCTGCAGTGTTGTTTCCGTTTAACCCAACTCCTCCATTATCAAAATAACTATAACAATTCTATTAATGAAACACCGATTTTACTTTGTTAATAATAATTATTGACTCCGTTCTTTAATTACATTCACCGACGTATTGCTTCAAACAATATACCTCAGCTTCTATTATTATAACTGTGTCTGTACTTTTGTAATTATTAACATAACATCACTGAATCACTCTAATATAAAGTTAATTATTATTTTACCTGCACACACACACACACACACACACACACACACACACACACACACACACACACACACGCACACACACATACTCACGTCTAAATTAATTGGTCTTCAGTTGTATAATAATTATATTAACAGCGTAAACTTAACTACAAAAAGTTATGATTTATTACTATTTTGTATACTCAATTATATATATTACAAAAAAATAAAATAGAAGACCAACGGAGTGTAAAATTTTCCGACGTACCTAATTTAAAGGTCTCTATTTCGCGTGAATTTCAAACTGAAGATAGTCAGGGATTTCATTTCGCGTGCATTTTTCTTTTTTATTATTGCACGTAGAATTTTATTTTCAATGCATTTAGTGTATTCCAATGATTTCTAGTGTCCACAAAGCAGTGATCGCGGTAATTAGTTATTTATTTTGAACCCTAAGCATTTGCTTTCACTCATCCGTTCTGTATTTTTACGATAATATTGCTTATGAAACATTTATTATTAGAATAGTATATATATATATATATATATTCTTAATTTTTAGTTTTTTACAATAATTCTTAAGACGTATTTTTTTTTAAATCTCAGATAATAATTTAATACGTTTACTAAAATAATTACACGTCATATTTATGTTTTAAATACACGTGAAATAAATATCCGTTATCTAACAATTAATTAAATATGAATTACAAACAAAAAATACGTGATCACGTAAATCTTAATCCACGTTCATATCTGAGATCTCACTAATACCACATGAGCTACATAAAAATATTAGACAATTGTTTTTGAATTTACTTTTTTGATTTTATTATTTTAATGTATTTAATAAGTACCTTAGTACCTTACACATAAACACTAATATTTTTAAACAATGTACTATCAATATATTTTAATGAGAAAAAATTATGTTAGTTACTGGTAAACTTAATTGATAAATTATTATTACTTAAATATTTTAGATATTTCCACACCTGAGCGAAACGGACGATAATCTTTGTTAATCGTTATAACACATATATTTCTGATCAACGACCGCGAACACATCTCCATAATATAATACTTACGAGGTTCAGCAAGCATTCAAAATATAAGGTGAGCGATTTGGGAAAACAATAAAAATTATTTTGTAGCGTTTGCCACGAAGTTCGTTTTTACTTACACTTTTAGATACCTACCTCAGTTAATTACCTGAAGTTGTCGAATTGCATAAATCGGGTTTGGGTCTTCTTCTATTTATTATTTTATTTTTATTATTATTATTATTATTATTATTATTATCATCATCATCATTCTTTGGTCTTTATTATTTTTTATCGTCAAACCAATTTTTTGTGGAAGCCCGTCGGTCTATTTAATGTATAGAATTTTATTTTCCTTAGCAATTTAAAATTTAAATTGTTATCCTATTGTCCGTATTTTTGTCACGCTTTTCACTTAACTGCAGTAGGTATACACGCCGCAAAACATTTTTTTTTTTTTATTGAATGTCACGGAAAATTCATAACCACCTCATAAATATATATGATAAAAATATTACATACTACCATTATGCTTCAATAACTGAGATTTTTACTTGCATACAAAGCCTTACATTAATTTCTTTACGATTTTCACTCGTTACAATTTTAGTAGTTGACACGATCAATTTTAATATTATATTAGCAATCCGCTAAATTGCACTTGCAGCAAGCCCGTATTATTTGAGATAAGCCTCTAAGGTCCAATGGAGCAAGGCGGGATCATTTCCTTCAAAAATGAAGTACCTACTGTTTTCCTCCACAAAATAAGATTAGTTTCCATTTTCTACAATTACTAAAATTAATTTAATAAAATATGGCCGATATTTATAGCTGATATACCAATGTTTGAGATACGACAGATACGTCACATACAGGCGTATTACATACATGCTTAATATATACGCTTGTAATATTTTTTATCAATCATCACTTACTGTTCGGCATTGACTAGTGATTATAGTTTTGAATATATTTTATATATTTTCTTGGTTTTTTTTTTTCAAATTTAAATTTTTAACATTTCTAAAAATTTCCCATGAAAAACCTTTTATTAATTTGTGGAAATTACAAAAAAATGTTAACATAGGAACCAAAATCAAAAACTGGATTTTCATATTGACGAAATGCAATCTTGATTAATTACTTTCCAAATATAATGATTTTGGACAAAAAGTCACCCAAAAATATCATAAACGTTTTTGTAATCATTTCATTTGCCATCGTTTTACTAGATATGTGTTAAATATTATAATATGACAAAAAAATTACTATTTTTTTCATTTGAAAGGTTGGACACCACTGCTCTAGAACAATATAAAAGTTTAACGATAAAACATAAATTATACGAAAGTCATGTTGTGCAATTAATTATACAACAAATAATAGTACCAAATAACTAGGAATAGATTAGATGTTGTAACGCCTTATAAAAAGATTTTCATGGTGTGTAGCATGTCGTATGTTTTACCTACTTACACGGTAAACAATTCTACAACCAATACAAATTTTATTTACTATTAAAAATTGAATTCATAAATTTATATGTCAACAAAATCGCATTAATGATAGTTGATTTGACGGCATGCAACATTACATTTTATATTGTTTGGATCAAACTACATATATTCTATATACATTATATATATATACTTTTGTTTGTATACGTATGTAATATACAATATATACTACGACACTGGCATATAATACGATCGTATACATGTATATATTACTTATATATACATAATGTACAACATATATGCTATGTATATATATATATATGAAAGCATCAGACCATATATGCATATTATTACGTATTATGACCCGTGCGCTATTAATAGCTTAAAAAATACTATACAAATTTCCTTAAAAATAAATTTATGACATAAAAACAATAAGAAAATACATTAAAAAAATAATGTGTCAACGACAACAATGACAATTTCCAGTTATTCTGATCATACTTAAACGTCATAAATTTTAAAAAGTAAAATTTTTCCATCCGTGTTGAATATATGTTCACCAAATTCGTTTATAAAAGTTCGTAAACGACTCGACAATAAACTTTTAACTTTTGTCATATTGTTTGTTATTCCCGGTCGTTTTGAAAGATACTGAGAATTTTTAATTTTTCCCTTTTTTAAAGTACAAATTAAATTAAATTTGCTATCTAAAATCACACTCAGAGTTTAAAATCGAAGCATTTTATCGATTATTTAGAGTGTACAGATACACAAAAACACACACTTCATTGTAAAATCAATAATTCATCGCCTCGCTCAGAATCTAAAATACACATTTTTACTGAATCAAATGAAATCACAGACGCAACTAAAATTGTTCCCTTCAGAACTTGGTTTCGAAGTATTAATACTGTATGTATTGATAAAGTATACAAAAATATTGGAATTAAAATTGAAGACATCCGTCACCGCCATTATCAACTTATTATAATAATATTAAAAATAATAAAGCTGTTTATTTTTTCTCAAATTGTGAAAAATGTAAAAAATATAGTAATGAAAAATAAAAAAATAGTAAAAATTTGCCTAAAACGAATAAAATAAGAAAATATTCAAAAAAGCAAAACAAAAATTAGTGATTAATAATATTCCAAAAATAGATGTGAAAGTTAGTATTATTTAATATTTTCATATCAATCGCATTATTTATTGGACTACAGATCATATACAGAATAACATAATTTATTAACTGTACATTCTAAAGAGTCGTTGGTCACCTGTTCGAAAGCCATATATTTGAAAGTAATGTGTTCTAAAATTCGTGTTTGAAAAAATGCATGTCTTTGAAAAATTATTTATTTTAAAGTCTTTTTGATAAAATAGATATTTTGATAAATTGTCTTACTATTAAGAATAACAATTATTATAATAATTAATTTACACTAAAAAATAATAAAACAACCCACCTACTAATAAAAATAATATATTCAATTTTATTACGGTTATAAGTATTTGGTTTAAATTATAATATATTATTATAGACAATAGACATATATTATATATTACATCATAAATTATTTATTAAAAATATATATATATATAGTTCTGATAGTGTAAATATAGATAATATATTTATAAAAATTATGACTCATTGATACGTAGATACTTAGTAAAAAAATATTTAAAAAGTAAAGTTATGTGCAGTTTAAACCAAATATTTAGAAGAATTCAGTACATCAACGTTGTTTTTTTATTCTTTTCAGAGTCCATCTGGGTTTTAGCTAATCAATTTATGATTCCGTTTCATTTTTCACTCTTTATATTAATTTAAGAAATTTAAAAATAGTTTAAAAATAATCTATTTCTACACTATAAACTATATGAACACTCTTGGACTAGAAAAAAGTAATCCACTCATTTTCTTGCGTCACAATCCTGCAACGTTTATGGTTCTTGTCAACCAAGATTCAGGTGATCAACTACTAATCACATTTCTAGAGAAAACATTGGTGGATTATACCCAATTTATTTTATTGGTCTTTCTCTCGAACGCATAACCAATATTCCTGAAATTCGTTTTCTCGAAGTATTAAGATACATTTTGTTCTGCTTCACTTTTAAACATTAGTTTAAATACTGTCCACACTTCTACAGTCTAAATTTTAAAAATATCAAGTTACGTTTAAAATAAAAATTATAAAAATAATAATTGCATACACACCATATTAGCTGATAAAAACATGCCAAGGCAGGTATTTATTTGGCTAACGAATTAAACTCTGAATCATATAATAATTACTTAAAAAGAGACCAAGACTTGGAGGTTTGTTGAAAATATTTTGAGATAATTAGAAAAACATGTCAGTTTGTATTACGGTTATAGTGCATATACGGCTATATACCTACGTACTTCATAAAACGTTGAGACGACAATTTCTATACTAAATAATCCTATAGTAAATTCAAAAAAAAAAAATACTCTAGTCTATAATGATTAAAATAAGATAATATTATAAAATTTAGATTTATCAAAATCACTACAGCTTACAGTACCTTAAATGGCGAAGAATTTATAATCTATGCATATTTTAACAGTCCCACACAATCACTCGTATGGGTTATAATGTAAACAGTCATGTTATAACCGTAGGTAGATCACTCTGTCGTCAATACATGTCTGACACGCACGATTTGATTAGTTCGACCGATATCCTGCAGTTACTACATTCAAAGACAACACGCGGTATGTGTGCATTTACCAGACCGATATGGAATAACGCGTATGCACACAAACGGATCAAATATGATCACCGAAATACAATGCCTCGAGGGAAACACATCTAAAGGTATATTGGAACAGAGCCACCGTACGGATATCTATAATATATATATATATACATAAATGACATATGTGTATGTGAGTGTGTGTGTATATGTGTATGTGCGTGTTCACGAGTATAGCCGTGTAGGTGTATGTATCTACGTTGTTTCAACAATACGAATGGCATATCAAATTTCATACG
Source organism: Rhopalosiphum nymphaeae (assembly GCA_036289425.1). Lineage (NCBI taxonomy): Eukaryota > Metazoa > Arthropoda > Insecta > Hemiptera > Aphididae > Rhopalosiphum > Rhopalosiphum nymphaeae. The sequence continues at coordinate 3,702,102 of JAZAQC010000001.1, read as the reverse complement.
ACCAATACGCGGTTCGTGACTACCTGTAGGAGCACTACTATTTGTCACGTTGTTTGGTTGTTTAAATCGTTCGATTTACGCCTATCGATATTTCAACACGACAACATGATTATATGTGCCTCGACCCGTATAAACGTGTAATTTTTTTCGAAAAAAAAGAAAAAAAATATACTGTCATGTATACGAAATGGGTTTGATTATTAAATATGATATTGATAAAATTTAGTGAAATTGAATTAATTGTAAATCTGTAACTTTCACGAGTATCCGGGTATGACATCGCCCGATGTTTTATGTTTATATTTTTCAAGGTCGAATAGAATAATAATTTATAACATATTTATACTTATCGTATACAATATAATATAATATTTCAACAGAAAATCTGAGCTATTTATTTATAAAAAAAAAAAAAACAATTTAATTACACTGCTGCGAGTAAATCGATAATATAAAAATATTACGATCTTATACGAAAATGTATGAAATAACGCTCGTACAATCTGAGTCAACTTTCCCGTCATAGTTTATTAGGTACTTTATCAATTACCATTACAGTGTATTTTTATAGATTTAAAAATCATGTGTTATTTATTTTAATTTTGACGTATTTGTACAACTTAATATGGTGTATAACGAAAACGTATGTAGTTAAAAAAAATTGTATGCCTATTATGAAAATAGTATAAATTGCATTCATTTTCAACCGTATACATTGCACCGCTGTATTGCGCAATAGGGAAGAATTGAGAACAGTAGGCGGTACACCCGACATCGCCTTCTATAAGTTAAACGGAAGACTAATGATGCACATAATGTGAGCGGGTGCATTCGAGACAGTACAGTGGTATGATACCGACGAGTCCGTGAGTAAAAATTATTTCCGAGGTACCAATAAGACTTTCTCTTCAAACGTTATTTAGATCTATCTAAATTTATTATTTTATGTAAAATATGAGGATGAAATATGAGGTCTTTCGAATCATTCTGTATACATCAGTTAAAAATCGACCTTCTGTACAATGATAGATCATAATAATGATGATAATAATAATACGTCATCGGTTCTTGATAATTTATGGTAATTACATAATAAACGCACATTCACGGTTCGTGTGTAATTATTCGAAATTAACGTATAACGTGCTAAAAAGTGTAAAATATGTTCTCATATTTTTTTTCCATAATAATTGCGTACAATATAGTATATGTTTAGGTACTTCAACAACTCATCGTGCGTTTTATTATAATTATTGATTTTTTTTTTTTAATTATCTTTAAAATAACCACATTATGACATCGAGATACATTTATCGATTAATATATAATTTTAATAATATATTTTAACATTATACATTATAATTTTTTAATATCATATTATTACAATAATCCGTATTATACTATTTATCAGTTTTAAATTTATTTTTTCGACTAATCTCCTTTATAATAATATTACGGTACAGTGTATTTAGGTTATCGACGTCATCGCGAATAATCATTCCACTCATTATTTGCCTGATTAACTAATAGAGCGCACATAACCGTGATACTCGCGAATATAACGTAAAAAAATAAATCCTTCCCGTTGTTTGCACGAAGCGCCTACGTTTACACACGTCCTGCTTCCTGTATGTGTGTGTGTGTGTGTGTGTGTGTGTGTGCGGGCGCGTATACGCGAATTGTAATTAGATAATTTCAACAAAACTTTCGGCATCCTGTGTAGAGAATGTGCCACACGTCTATATACTTACGCAGGTTATCATATTTTATAATATAATGAGAGACTCGATGGAGTGTTTGTTTTTGTGTATGTGCGCGTGCAAGACATAGATGTCGGGCGAGTAGAGAGGAATCCGGTTTCCGCGAAAATGTATTAAATGTACTCACCATAAGCCAAACATTCACGTTTTAAAGTTAAACAAATGCGGTGGCTGAGAATTGCCGTGTACGGCGGAGGTAAAGGAAAATCACTTTAGGTATACTACGCCGAGTTTTTGTTTTCCCGTACCTTTCAATTTGAGCTGTTATACATAATAACAAGTTATCGGAATAAGCTATATGGGAAACAGGAGAATATTATCGTACCGATAATACAACCACCCGTCTCTGTCGTGAAGCATGTTTAACTGTACTATATAACTCGAGAATAGCTTTTTGTCTCTTTCAAAATAATAATTTGCCACAATTGTATTTTTTTCACAAAGTTCTAAAACTCTACGTGCCTATTGTGTTCTTGTAATGTACAAAACCTGTAACGACAAGAATTTGTTTGAAATCATACACGTCATTTGAAATTCGAGTGGTTTAAATGTACATAAAATGTGTACACTTTATTATTATTTATCATAAAAGAAACTAATGACTTTAGTGGCAAAGCGCTGCAGTTCGTTGTTATAATTTGTATTAAAAAATGTAACAGTGAATTTGAGTGTTTTAACAGCAAAATAACTGGCATACAGAGAGGCAACGGCAATAATGTTCTAAGCGTATAAAAAATAATATTATATGGTTGGATTTAAAAAAAAAAGGTAATTTTAGGGAACTAGACGTTCTTTGACGAGATAGTCCGCTTGAAAATTTATGCCTTTTCGCCACACGAACGGACAATATTTGGTTGAACGAGTTTTGAAAATATCTAAAAGAAATAATTAAATTATGGATATTATATAAATCAAAAATTCATTTTTGCTTATATATTAGGTCATTTTTTTTAAAATTATTTATTATTCATTTATAGTGTAAATGTGAAACTTTTTCAGGTGGAAACTTTGATTCGATTCCGTGTAACATCAAAACATGTGTGGCAATTAACTTCATCCAAATATAATATACATGATACCATTGCTATATAAATATACATTAAACGAGCTATAGTGCCTGCCTTAAATTTGACATATTATTTGATTAACAATTAATTCTTTGCCAGTTTCTACATACTTAAATTTGACTACAAACCGTTCCTTTACTTGGTTAATATTTCAACGATTCGTCGAAATTTCAAATGTTATTATTTATGTAATCTGCAAAAAACGAGCAGTGTATCATAACGTTTATCATCTAATAGTCATCAAAACTTGCATTGTATATAATTAGTTAATGTTTGCAGTTTTCGCGTAATATTTAATTTGTTAGTATTGTTTGCATCACATACCCGGTACAATAACAATTGATATATTTATTTTATTTTTTGTTTTTACGACACAAAGTAATTGTGTCGGGTTTTCAAACATCCGTCGCACCGCATCGGTCTACAGTTAACTCGAAAAGTCGAAACAAAGTACGAAAATACTGTCAAAATTTCATATATACTTTCGTACATACTTTTCACAAGTTTATACGTCTTCTAGACAATATTCCATCGCAAAATATCAAGACAATATTACGCCATGACGATATTTACTAAACAATATTATGTTCTACCTTCGCCCGTAGTTAATAATGATTTTTCTTTTCTTTTCTTTTAAAAAAAAAAAAAAAATAATAAATCCGAACTACATTTATTCACATAAGACCTAAGTTGTACGCGCGCGCGTGTGTGTGTATGTGTGAGTGTGCGCGCGCCATGTCCTTACAGAGGTACTCGCAAGGAAATATTATGATAAAAGAATGACGTGGGGAAAATATGCGTTTACTTTAATATCTAATATTATGTTGTTATTAGGTAAGTACCGAACGACTGCGTTTACAACGAACAAGGATTATAATTTTGCACTGATAACGGTACAAACAGCATCGTTGCATGCCATCAAAAATATTAATCAAGAGCAGATACATAGTGTATAAAACTTGTATTAAACAGGTTGAAAAATATATCACAGGGCTGTGTAATGCAATAAAGGAGCTGTTTCAACCTTGTTCCTCCTCATTTTTTCTTCTCATCCTGCTGTAAGTTCATCGTTCGCTATTTCAAAAATTGAATTATACGGATAGTTGTATTATATATATATATATATATATACTGCAGAGATAATATTATACACTTTTATGAATATGTTTTCTCCGTAGTTTTCGAGTTTAAGTAAGTGATTATTTTTAAAATCAAGTATATATTATAGACATATTATTATATTAGTTTTTTTCATCTTTGTTTTAGTATGATATAGATTATAAGTTATTAGTACCTCCACTACCTCCTATACAGATTGTTTTTTTTTTTTAAATCGTTACACAGGTGAAATTAATAATTTCTATGATCCCGGATTAGCCCGTTTATGAGTCAATTATATATTCAATTAAATTGAATGTTATAATACTTAACTTAATGTTTGTTAATGAATATAGCATTAAAAAAAAATGTATTTAAACGACTTATCGTCAGTAATGTATCATTTCACAGTTGTGTGGATTTCAATATATTTTAACAATGTTACACTCGTTGATAAATCAAACTAGATGTTATTATTAGAAAGCAGTCTATCTCAGTTAGAAACTAGAAATGTTTTTAAATATTTCAAATTTTAATCATATAACGTATATTTATTTCTTTAAACGCCAATACTGAAATTATATATTTTTTTTTTTATTTAAAACGATAAAATCTAAATAATTTACGTTTTTGTAAGTACAGTTGACGTTATCGATGTTGCATTTCTTTGAATAATTTATATTTCAATCAATATCCATTAAATATAGTGCTGTGGTATTACTAAATGATTATACACTGGTTTATTAAAAAAAAAAAGAGGTTTTTCCTTGAATTTCTTGTTATTAAAATACGATTATCGTGTATTATATAATTTTCAGAACCGACTTTGAGTCATTGTAAATAATACTCAAATATTTTAAATTTGGAATCTAATTGATTAAAAAAAATATATATAAATAAAATTCATTTTTTTTTTCAACATATTGATCAAACATCATTCCAATCGTTCGGAACCAAAATATAAAACACGGTAATTAAATGAATAGGTTTATAGTTTATTTCAACGAAGTATACGTACTTACCTATGTTAGGTATGTTACAAACGTTAGCCGCATAATTTTTATCATACCTTAAACATTACGGCCATATCAATGGTTATCTATTTTATCGACAGTACTATGAAAAAATGTACTTATAAAGTTTGAACTTTGAACTTTTCTTTGGTCGGTCGCAAGGAACGAATACAGTAAAGTTTTTAATATTCCGATAACATTTTTAGTGCTGGATACGTACAATAAAATGTCGCTGATTATATCAAATAATTTCATAATTTATTAAATAACGATATTATGGAAATGACGTGACATTATAAAACGCTATCATTGAAATTCAAAGGTAAAACAATTTATTAACCATGATGATATGCTATCTTGCTGGTACCTATATAAAAAAAAAACATTTTGAAACGGTGTATTTACCATGATCAATTAAAATTATTGTCAATTTTTAATATAAAATAAGTCGCAACCATTATCTCTTATTTTTTATGTAACTGCTATAAAACGTTATAATACCTAACTAAAAATCTAGTATTTAAAGTACAGTGCTTTAAATTAGTGTTCTTTTAATTATAAAAAAAAAAAAAAAGTGTTAGCATATTTTTGTAACGTAGTAACTCTCTGTAACAACACAGAGAGCCTGCTGATATTCAACGGGTCACTGTAATGGATACGTGTTAAATTTGATTTTAATAATATATTATTGTATACAAAAAACGATTTTGAATGGAGATAATTTATCAGCCTATATCACTAAGTACATTTCATAATATATTTTCTGATATCTCTATTTAAATAATTTATCTTACTGTATTATTATTATGGTATATTGATTTAATTTTTCTTATTAATAACTAATAAATATAATTTATACCATATAATATTGTTGTTATTCGATTCAAAATAAATACTACTTTACTATAAAACAGTGTGAATAGATTCATAATATAAATATAGATAATAATAATACCTTAAAATAAATATACATATTATTTTGAAAATGCTATTGCATAAAGTAAAATTCATTATATAATATATAAAATTCTTAAAATAACTACGAATAATATTTTGAATTATAACAAAATAATTAACATCATTATTCATAGTTTAAGTATAAAATGTCGCCCAATTTTGAACTTCAAGCATTTATAAAAAATAATTATCTTTATATATTTTTTAGATTTTTAGTTTCACTATGGAATATTGTACTGCATTTTTAAACCTAAGTTATAAAAATTGACAAATGTATACATTTAGTAAATTTTCATGATTTTGACGAATTTTATAAAAAATTGTACTTCAAAAAAATAAAAAAAATTGTGGTTATGTATTATTTAATTTTTTTTTTATAAAAATATAAGAACAACTTAAGTAAGATTTTGTATTACATTTTTAAAAATATTGACCTTGAGAATAATTTTTAATGATATTTATAAAAAAAATATAAACAAAAATCATTTGAGAAAAATTTATTTTACAGGTGAATATGTTATGCTGTAAAAATTTGAACTTCAAATACTAATAACATTTTTTGTGAATTTACGATCAATTTTTTTTTTATTTCTATTAATGAAAACTTAAATGAACTATGAAAGACTTGGTATTGAATTTTCAAAGTTTTTGAACAAGCGAAAATATTTGTATTCACTTTCATACAAAAAAAGTAAATTGAAATTTTCACTTTTGACTCACCAATATACACTAGATCTAATTTTCTTCCAAAAACTCCCAAAAAGTTTATAATTAAAGAATTGTTATTACACCAAAACTTAAACAACATGAAAATAAAAATAAAAAATACACATATTATAAAATTAATTCATTCATAAATTTAAGTTTTGTTCAAGACGTTCGAGTATACTATAGTTATATAATTTATAAATTGAAAACAAAATTTTGTTAATAGAAAATGTATATATATTTAAATATATTTTATTACATTAAAATATAAATAATAAATATTGTGTTCTAAACTATAATTTATACAGTCAATTAATATTCAAACAGTACAGTATTAATTTAAAGTATAAAAGTATATTAAATGAAAATATAATCATTAAAAGTAAGTACTGACAGGAACATAAACTGGGCGTATAATAATGCTTCGTTTTGCTTCGCTTGCCTCGGCAGTCGGCACAACCCAATATGTGTATGATTGTTATACATTCAAAAGCAATGATAAATCATTGCATTCTATAAAACCGATTCTGAAAGAAGTTCAACTCACTAATATTTTCTATATAGTGTTTATAAGTGACTACAATAATGACAATTTTAAGTGCTCATAAAAATAATTTATTGAATACAAAATAAACTAATAAAATAATATTGAAGTAAGTTATACAAAAATATCCAAAACTAGAAACTGTATTAAAATAAAACTAAAAATCAACTTATAATACACAAATACAAAATTATAAATTATAAGATATGATACTTATGTTCTATCCTGTATTTTTTTTTAAATTCTAAATTAATAAATTGAGCATTTTTTTATAATTATGTGTCGTGACACTAAACATTTTTTTTTTAATTAAAATACTGATATAATATTGTAAAGTGTAAATGCCTTGTTTTTATAGTAATTGAAATGATAAACTCCTAAAAAAAATTGTGAGATATCTTGATATTATACACATATGTTATGATTAGTAATAGTCTCCTTCTACCAAATTATATACTTGGTTACTAAATTAAGAATATATAATATATATAGTTAAACATATAATATAAGTGTAACAGACCTTCTTAATAAGATTAATATATTATTTATAGAATAATTATGTTATACGGTGATGGACTTAATTTATAAAATCATAATTTTGTTATAAGGTTATGGGGTTTAATGTATATAATGTATATAATATACACATCTTAACTCAACCTTTTATAAAATATTTTAAATCAGAAGATACAAAGATATATTATAAATAATATTATTATACTAAAATTGTAAATTTATAAAATTTAAATTTAATAATAAGTCATTTCATACACAAATAATATTTCTGAATAAAAATAAAGTGTCAGCTTTGATTTCTACGGATATTTTATAATTTATTTATATTAAAATAAATAAGTAATTTAATGAACTATTAATATTACTGTAGGCCGAACTAACTTTTGCTAAATCACAAAATATTAGTTATTGTAAAATAATAATAAAGGGCTCGGTACAACAACCAGGCAAAGTGTTAACGGCTTAAAATAAATTATTATTAACTATTTCAATAAAAGCTGTTGAGTTTATAGTTATTATTAACATTATTTTTTTTTTTTTTTTAAGAACCGATAATTTGATTATTATTGTATGTATAATTTTTTATGATTTTACATACCATTATTAAAAAATATACTTGTGCATAAATATATTGACACCGTATAGAAGTAATCGCAATACTCGCTAGTACTTTGATCTCAGATATTATATTTTTCGATTAAAATAATTGTTTAATACATTTTTTTTTTTTTATTGTTTTTAAATATAACCCTCAACATTATTGATATCCTAAACCTTTAGTTTTCTAATTGCATGCTTATAATTATATTATTATCACAACTTTTGAATAGGTAAATTACTAAATTACATGATATAGGTATTCACAATATGATTATATATACTAGAATATACTATGTATTATTTTTAATACGATTTTACATAATATGTAATATACACAGAGTGCAGAGTGATTATTGTGCAATCATTAAAACATAAATAGATCGTTTCAAATGACGAAAACAAAGTATAGTTACATTTGTTTAACAATTTAATACTCTGGAAAACTGTACATTTAATTATACCTACTACGCTTTCTTTATAAATATACAATAAATTAAATTCGTTCGAAATAGGCTTATAAAACGTGAGTAGGGTAAGAAAAACAATGGTATCTTTCTTAATAAGTCCGAGCAATCAATCAGCCCGCCAAACAAACCAATTTAAAAGTGACTAAACCTCTAACGTTTTAAATTGTAATCAATATAAACATTATACACTGTTTTTGGAGAAAAAATATAATTGATGTATGTTTTCGCGGAGCTTTTATTGTTTTGACTCTGTTTTTTCCATTCTATTATGCTCATTCTGGGTTTAATGATGAACGAAATAAAAAAAAAAAAATCGTTTAATTTCAAAGATCCAAACAATTAATTTCGTTACTCGAAATCAGTAAAACTTTATTATTGTCATTGAAATAATCGCAGAACGCGTAACGCTATAGTGGTGTCCTCTTATGAAAAATGAATGTTAATATATTATATTTATTTTTTGTTTTTTTTTTTTTACTGTCATAACTGAGAAAATGACAAAATTAATCATAGCCATGGATTCTAAGGTCGAGGAGAGTTTATTACTACGGTTCATGAACAGACCATTTATGTAAATTAATATTCAACGCAAGTGGCTTTTTAAAATATTTATGTTATTTGGTTTTAATTTAAATTTGGGTTTTCTTAAAAATGCACCTCGCATAATTTTCAAGATTAACAAAATTCAATTTTTTTGGTATTGTGAAAAAAAATTAACAATATATCAAATGTAATAATGTTAAGACCATTGGAATGGAGAAAATATGTCAGTTATTTGTTCATTAAAGTCGGACGACTCGTTAAATGTAAATACAATTTTAATCAAACTTCGTCGTTATCACTAACAGTTTCTTTGAGCGTTTGTCGTTCTCGAATCCGTGTTTTTAATGGTCACGTGGACTTGCAATACATTTTTTTTTTATTCTAGAACGCTTGACACAATTTTTCCCTATATTACGATAGAAACACAGGTACGATTCAAATAATTAAATTATGACGAATAGTTCGTTCTGTTAAATTTGTTGTACTTTTAATGTGACTTTTTACCATTTATCAAGAAATATGAAAATACAATTATTATCTAATTATCTGAATTTCTGGCATTGCAATAAGAATCGTCTGCACTTATATACTCTGATCAAGATGAAGAGAAGACAAAATTAATACAGCTTGTACATGCCAATTTTTCACATTTAGTATAGTACTACTCACAATTCGCCCGAAGACCTGGTTATTTCGATGTCGTGAATCCAATAATTATATATAATATAATATGATGCCATGATATGGGTAGATAATATTTTTTAAATACATTATTCAATAAATTAGGTACACAGTAAAAAAGTTTTAATCAAAAAAGTTTTATTACATTTCAATCATTGCAATTTTATCACGTTTTATATCAGTTTAAATTCGTTTGCTAATATTTTTTGTTTTTTTTTCTGATGTACTGGATATTGTAACATTGTAATGTTTTTTAGTTGAAGTACGTTCTTCAAGTCTAAGTAATTTTTTACTAAATTGATGTTTACAAATTATCCAATATTAAAATCAGAACATTTTTGTTTGTATAAAAATATTCAGATAAAATTATTAATTATTTTTAAATATTTGTTGGTAGAATAAATTCAATTTAAACTCAATTTTAATGAATAAATTCTATGGAAGAAAAGAGTTATTTATTGTCAATAGTTAATAAATCAAATTTTTTGTGTTGAATGAAATACGTGTGTAAAAAAAAACCATGCAGGTAAGACGACGGCAGATGAAAAAAAATAATCGCCCCCGGGTGGGCTCGAACCACCAACCTTTCGGTTAACAGCCGAACGCGCTAGCCATTGCGCCACGGAGGCTTGTATTAACTGTAATAGTTTAAATAGTATATAGCTTAAACAACATCAATCTTTGTCGTACGAATACAGTAGAATATTTTTATACTTAATTTCTTTAACAATACTTTAATCATTAATTGAAACTGTTTACTAATTACTATCACAACTGTAAAAACCACGTAAAATTTAATAATTTATTATTATCTATTATAATTTATGAAACAAAACTGTCAAAATTGGGATTGGATTTTTTTCTATTTTTATTGTGTAATTACTTATGGCACCTAAACGAATATACGTTTTAATTCTTTTAAACCATAGAGACAATTGTTGATTTTAATAGTATACATAATAGAAAATCAAATTTTATAATTTTTAATTTCTGAGCAGAATGATATATGTATTGATTTTGCAATGATATGTTTTCAGTTTTTTTTTAAATTTCATTAAAAAATCTTTCGCTAGTTCAAAAACCTTGAAAATGTAATACAACGTTGTTCAAAAGTTGTTATTAATAAAAATTAAAAAACATTAAGCGTTATCTATAAAAAAAGAATATGTGTTCGAAGATAGAATTTCAACGAATCATGGTTTTGCAACCTAAAAGTATATTTAAAAAAAATGTCTATTGGAACGTCAAATAAGTTTTTTATGAACGTTTGATGTTCAAATTTTTACATTCCGCCCGTAAAATAACTATTTCTCCACTAACGATTTTTGTTATTTTGTTGTAACTTGTAAATCAAAAACGAATAACAGAAGATATTTGATATAATTTATTGTACAATCATTTTCTATACATTTTATAATTTTTTATATAATGTACAAGTCGTTCTTCTTTCTGTACAAATATTTTAAAAATAAATAAGAATACTTTTTATCTTTAAATAGATATATTTAAAATTCAAATTTGAACGACATTATATATGTTTAATATATGAATACCTAAAGATATTTATTATTTTATTATAATTTATAACATTATTCATAAGGACTAAAACGTATATTATTAATTTTCCAAATACGTAATTAATTTTAAGATATTACTTATTTATACTATGACCCTATTTACATTTTCTTGCGTTTAACTGATATTGATTCGACATTAAATGCAACAATATAATATGATAAAAATTATAATTATTAATATAATTAATTTAAGTGTTTCCGACAAAAATTAAATCAATCATCCATAATGAAAATAGTTACATACATAACTCAGTTATATAGGCTGACAGACTGTTTGCGCACAAAATCGTTTTTCGTATACAATATAGTTCGATTTTTACAATAATTCAACCACTATCTTATTTTTCAAGAAATTTAAGAGTACCGCTGAAAATGCTCATGGTATCACGAATACATAATAATTTGAAATACAAATTCATTAAATAGTTAATACAATAGCTAAATAATTGTAACTTATTAAAGCTTATTAAAAAATTAAATTTTTCTCTCAAAACTAAAATATCAATGTTAATAAATACATATTAAATATTATTAACTCACGAAAAAATAACTTTATTTAAAAATTGTTCATATTTTAGATATAGATAATGTTATATTTTATAATAAAATAATTATAAAATTATAGTTTAAACGAACGTATACACTTGAACATGGTCGAATTCAATATTTAAATGTATATTTAAGATACCCCAAGCCTGAATATGTAATACCTATAATTAGGTATTTAGAAAGTATTTTTAAAATGGTAGGTTATAGGTATATTAATAAGATTTTTATGGTTTATCACGATATAGAATTACCTATCTAATACGTCGAATAAAGTATTTTTGTAAACATGTTTAATGTTTATGCAAAAATTAAACATCTGTTATTTCATAGTAGATCGTCTAAACATTATTGTTCGTTATAGATAGTGATTAATTATGATTTTAATATAGAAACACGTATTTGTCAAATTTTATGTTATTACAGCTTCATGTAAGTTCTGTTATATTATTGTTTTCTTTTGTAACGAGTTAAAAATTTACTAATCAGTGTAATACGAAATTAATATACAGATTTTTAATATTGAATGGAATACATAATTATATAAAATATATTATATTTAATCTGTTAAAAGTAATTATAAGAAATATAATTTTATTTAATCTTTAGAGTTAAAAGGAATTGTTAAAGTTTGTTAAAAGATTGTTATTCTTAATTAAATTAATTGTAAATTGTTCACCCACTGAACTGCAGATTATTAATCATATATTATTACAAGCACCTACTTACCTAAAAACTGCAGGTTTCGATGTAAAATGCGTTTTTGTATAGTTATATAATATACTTATTACCACTTCATAGTTTCCATGGTTCTGACATGAGCCGCTTTTCTCGACTTGAAAATACTTGTATAATACATCCTTTATATTTTTGACAACTTTTAGAGGTGAGATTTCAGATAACTTAATAGGTACACTAAAAAATGAACCAACTATTTATCAATTTATCTATAGAATGAAGGCCAATTTTTCCCTTTTTACATCATTTGACAGCTTCACGTCAATCAGCCATTTGAGTTGCACCTAAAGACTTTCCATTATTTTCTGAAATGTAATTTGTGTGCAGGGTTTAGTCAATCCTTTTTAAGCTCAGCATGTTCACTTTGACATTATTTCGTCCGTTAAAAGTATATTTAAATTGTAAACTTTAATCATGTTTAAAGATCGTTATATATTATAACTATAGATTTTAATAACTTCAACTTACAAGATTAAACGATTATAATTGAAAATATTATTAAGATAAGTTTTTATACATACATATATATTTATTATTATAATTTTTATTTGTTTGACCAGTAGTTTTAGTACATGGTTAAATACTATTACAATCACTGAAGCTTAATATTTTACACTTCGAAAATTTTTTCTCATGTTTATTATAAAAGCTTTTAAAACTTTTAAAAATAAAAACAATAATATTACATCTACTTCCACTGAGAAATAATTTGTTGAATGCTTAAAATCGACATTCAATGTTACTATCAAGTATTCAAATGTATAATAGTAAAAGGTATCAAGAAAATATAATAGTGTAAAATATCACTATAATGATAACAGCACGTGACAACTGACTAGTAATCTAATCTCAATAATTTATTAATTTATTATTCGTCTCCTTAAAGATATAAAATTTATTTATTTATTTTTATTTTTAGGATAAAATGTGTGTACTTTAAAGTTTTGAAAAATAATACGTACGAGTGTACGACCACTTCAATTCTCAAGACATTAACCTTTAAATGACACGTAAATCCTCTCGAAAATAAATCGATCATTTTTTTATTTCCCAGATTATTACATGTTTTCGGTCTTATACTCGCAAAGTCACTAGTATGCTGACTTTGTATCTAAATATTTATTATTTATATGATATATAGATATTTTATAAGCGATGTCAATTACTGAGAACAATTTGTTATAGTAATTAATTATAATTGTATGTCCTAAAAAAAAAAACAACGAATAAACGGATTCACATAGATAAAATAATACTCTGCTACACCGGTGATTGTATATTATAATAAATTGCATATTTTATATTTTATGAAATGCGCCATTTTCGCAATGATCCTTAGTGAAATTTAAAATCAAAACTAACCAGGAAAATAAAAGACGAAGTCCATTTTAGCTTTATAAACTAGTTTATTCATAATCATTAATCTGTATTAAACGAAGTTTTGTACATTTAATAACTAAATAAATAATTATAATTTTACCTATAATACATTTCAATGAACGGCTCCATGTTTTAACAATTTCACGACCTAAAAATTGTCATATTTTATTAGAAAATTTGCAATATTGATCTTAAATAATGAAAAATAATAAGCGTATAGCAAAATATGTATTTATAATTATTTTACACATTTATGGTGTAAGGATTATGCAATTATATTATAAGTAGGAAATTGATTTAAATGCTTTAAAAAACTAGAAAAATTCCTTGAAAAAATACGATTTAATGCACTCATAATATAATTTTTTTTTATTTAATGCACTTATAAAATGCTCTTAAAATTATTCTTAACATTGAAAAAATTAGTTTTATAATATAAATTTTTATTCTTGGGTATTAATTATTTGTATCATTTTCATCATTTTCTAGTTCTCCTTTCTTCTTTTTACTCTAAAAACTATTTCCAAAAAATGAATAAACAATTTAGATAGATACTACATTCGTTATACTTTTACCTTGTGATTCATATTAATACTGTATTATCAGGTGCTACTTAATTTTTATCGAATTTTATCAATCCTTGTATAAAAATGACTTGAAAACATAAAAAATGCACTAGCAATGTCAAAAAATGTAAAATAAAAGTTTTTAATTTCTTGATGTATGAAATGAAATTTGTGCTTGGAAAGCAATGTTTTTGGACATTCAAAAAAAAAATGCATTTTTCATTTAAATCCGTTCTCTAATTATAAGTATAATATCATTTTAACAATTTTAACACATCTGAAACTTATAAAATAATATTATAATATTATAATAGCTAATTTTTGTAAAAAAAAAAAAACAAATAATACTTTTAATTATAATTCGAGTATATCTTCTGTGTTAGGTACTGTATATGAAATTCTTTTACAACGTTGAAAGGACACGTAAACGCACAATGCAATACAATATAATGATGATAAAATATTTAACATACATGCGTTTAGTGTGTACAATTCCAAATGATACTTGACAAAAAGACAAAGAATAAAACTGCGTCAGAATTATGTTTTCATTTATAAAGCAGAAGTATTGTTGTTGAATAGTATAATAAAAAGAGTACTAAATGTCTAAACATTTATACTAAGAAATATGTAAGTATAACAAAATAAATGAATTCTAATAATGTTTTTGTATGTAAATATAATATATACGTACTTAGGTAATGTAAAAATCTCAACTGAATATGTGCAATAAAAATGAATAATTAATAAAGAGCTAACTGATCCTTATTACTTAAAAAATAAAAATTTATATCACTTTTATACTATACTATTTCGTTATAAACTTACATTTTTTTATTACCTACAATGAGGAATGTGTTCACGGAAATCCCATATAGTCGAAACAGATTATATATAACAGGATTAAAATAGCAGACATGGAATGGGTTTGGGCGCTTGGCGTTGAGCACTAATCTCGCTAACTATAGCGTAAGATACTAAGATAGTATTGTATTATTTTTAATTTAAAAGCTTTGATTAAAAAAAATAAATAAATAAATAATAATAGTACAGTATTTTTAGTGATTTGAATTTTGAATTTTTCTAAAAAAAAAATATTGATTCTTTAACGTTTTAAAGATATATTCACAATATAACCTACTGTAACTAATAAGACTAGTAGACTACTGTCATAAAAAAAATAATTTATTTAGACCTGGGTAATGTAGAATTGGTATCCGGGTCAAATAAAGAGTACGAATTGATTCCCGAAAAAATTACTTTCCAGTATACAACTGTTATAAAATATGTAGAAATCGATAATCTTATAATATTTTATTAGGTTTTACGATGTCTGGGAAAGTTTATAAATAATATAATTTTATATCTAGTTGTATCTAGTAGTAATGATTTAGTTTCACTTAATTATTATTATTTATATAAGGAAAAAATATTATTATTGACCATTATGTATATAGCGTATAGTGTGAATATATTA
This sequence comes from Rhopalosiphum nymphaeae, assembly GCA_036289425.1. Classification (NCBI taxonomy): domain Eukaryota; kingdom Metazoa; phylum Arthropoda; class Insecta; order Hemiptera; family Aphididae; genus Rhopalosiphum; species Rhopalosiphum nymphaeae. Next base: position 3,685,864 of record JAZAQC010000001.1, on the reverse strand, counting down.
TACTGAGCAACATTTTTAACCATACCTAGGTATTCCAGAAAGTGTTTGAAGTATAAAATATTTTATATATTTGTAATAATTTTATACAGTCCTAGGTTTGTATAAAATGGAAAGGAATTCGTTGGTGATTGAATGTATCATAATAATTTGAAAAGTTAATTTAATAATATCGTATTACCAGTTACCACGAAACCTTGCTGAAACCAATGCTTATGTTACCTGTAGATAACCCATGAACCAATTCGACAGTTGGTTCCCAACTCGTAGTTGTCCTTAGACCTTAAACTACACGATTTGTATAAGATGGATTCAAATTTTAGAAACGCATTTTGATTAATTAACTTGCTTACTATTATGTTTTAATCTAAACTATTTTTAATATCGATGATTTTTTTCTTAAACTGAATATAAATTAATATAAAAATTATATTTTTATGCTTTAATTTTTGTATTAAAAGTTATAAGTGTGGATAACTTAACGGACTGTTTCGGTGTAATACTGCGGTGTCTACATAAAACGATCATTTTCAAGACTATCAACAAATACAATACGAAAAACAACCAATCAGATTGTGGTAATTAAGCACAAATCGAGTTGAACATAAAAAAACACATACATCAGAAAGAAAATAAGAATAAGGAGAAAAATGATGTCTACACATAGTGAGGCAATACCTATCTATAGATACTAAAATCAAAGAAGTCGAACAAATAGGTATTGGAGAATAGAAAGGAGGAACATGTTTCTGCCAATCGACACGGCTGTCGAGCACCAGCGATCCAACCGCCGGACATCAGCACTCGTAGACAAGACAATATTTTATTATATACAATACGGTTTCTAAAATGATCGTTTGAAACGTGAATTTATTGCAGTGTACTTCCGAATTTTTATATCGGTGAATAACATAATCAAGGCTGGGCAAATAAATGCATTTTTTTTTTCAATGAAATTAATAGATATTTTGAATAAATCGAACAAGTATTAAATGAATTTCATAAACAATGCTATTAATTTAAATCAACTTAATTGCAATTATTATTAAGTTATTTACTTAAAAAAAAAAAAATGATAATAATTATTAATTAAAATAAGTTATAATCGCTTGGATAATATTTCAATATACGTTATGAGTGGGGGTGCATGTTTGTATGTTTTTTTTATCGATATTTATAAAAAAAAAAGACTAATAATTAAAATCAAATTTAAATTGTAGGTGTATAAATATTTCAAAACATTTTTTAAATTATTCCATGTATAGAAAATGTTAAAACAAACGTTTGGTGTTAATTTAAAATATATAAAATTATCCATTTTTTAATTTAAAAAAAAAAAATAAGAAAATCGATTTTGCCAAAATCGGATAATAAACAAGGGTGCATTTTTGTAAAATACCTTGTCGATGGTTTGAAAACAAAATTGTACGACAGAATGCTTTGACGCAAATATGCAGTAAAATCAATATAATACACATAAATAATATAGTGTACACTGTACATCGTTGAGTGTAATAATATTATCAACACGTTTATTTTTTTGTTTATAAAATATATTTATTATGTATAGGCATTACCTACGCGAAAATCTATAAACACGGTCAAAATACAAAACGGTTTTCCCCTCGACATTTTCTTAAATGCGAAAAAGGTTCGAACAACGCATATAGTAAGTAGGTATGTACATTATAATATTATATTTATAATGTAGTCGGTCGGGAATTATTTTTACTAAAATTGTGATTATTATTTTTGGCCGTGATGCTCGAATTTGACGTTAGCACGAACATTACCGATACCAAGGTATAATACATAAAAGTCATTTTTCTGAACCTTTTGTCAATAACATATAATCAAGACGGTCGTCTCGGTAACTGTGTTCGGTTGCGGACACGTTTATAATAATATCACACAGTCGTATTATCACCATGACATATCGACCGTCGTAATGATATTATTATTATCGCAGAAGCCGATCTCGAGTATTTTTTTTTTTTATATACGTTTTATACCTATGGCGTAGTCGAATGAGTACACCCCACAGATTTTTTATTTTTTTTTTTTCGGTAATCGCGTTGATGACGTTATAAAGGTATAACATTATATTGTGTGCGTATAGTGGGTACTGACCTAGTAAAAGAGAGTGGTAACGTTATAATAAAATTGTGGTACCTATTAAACGCGTGGTCCGTCCGCCCCCGCACACAAACAAACACGCGCACCCTAAAACAACTTAACTGTAATAATTATTATCATTGTGAATTTCGTTTGATTTATCAAAATCGAACACGCAACTGACATACTTGGGTAGTTGAGAAAACGGCGATTTTAATATTTTAACACTCATCGTAATAAACAAAACGTAATAAACGTAATAAAAAACAATTATAATACGCAGCTAAATTTTGAAGTGTTTATTTGTTATTTGTTATTTTTTTTTTTGTGGTATTGTATGAACATTTCGATAAATTTAAATTAACAATGGATAAAACCTTATAATATATTTTGATGGCCTACTCAAGAACACTATTGTAATACTTTATTTTTATATATATTATATACTCGTAATACTTTGAAAATACTATATTGGCATATTCAAATATTCTGAACATTATTTTTTTTTTAAATACTCGCAAACATTTGAATTAAGTATTCTTAAAAAAATAATTATCGAAACATTAATTAGACCTATGTACCAAACTAATTCGTAATATTTCTATAAATATTTTATAAATTAATGTATAGTTATATTAACAAAATATGAAGCACGCGGTTAAAGTTATTTTTAATGATTATACAATATGTTATCCTAACCTTTTTTTATGTACCTCGTTTTATGATTTTAAAATATATTATATTTCATACATGCCTAAATACCTTATACTAGTTATACTATTATATGCTGTAGAATGAATAAACTCGCTCTTTGGAAAATTGAAAAACTAATCTATTGGTTGTAAAAAAAAATGTATTTAATTCCGAGAAAAATATTATGTATCTTACTTAGACCTTACCAAAATAATATCAAACCGATTAAATAGATATAATTTATTATACTTACTATAGTCTTATTAAAATTTGGATGGGGATGTGATTTTGACATGCTGATAACCATTTAATATTACATTATAATTTATAATATATATGTATATTGTCATGCAGAGATAAATAATTCTATGTACACGCACAGTTCATTGGAGTCTGTGTTTATAAATCGGTTAGTTTTTCTGTACGAAAACCAGTATCGTTACATGACCATTAAATTACGTCCAGCTCAGGACCGACTTTTGATACAATCGACATACGTGACGATATAGTAGCCAAAATAATAATTTGATTAGACTCACTCCAATTCTTGCACTGGTCGCTGAAAGAGTTAAAACCACTCTTGACCCAACTACACGATAATATTATGATAGAATCGTAGATGATTTTTTAGTATAACCAGATTCGGAATCATAACAATGACTCGTAATGACGTAAGTCGAAATTGAACGTATAAACGAGTTACACAAAGTCGATAAACAACATACTAGCCTACATTCACGTAATCTTTGTCCGTACACATAATCGCTTTTTTGTTATTTTTTTTTTATAAATACTAATGCTCCGTATTTAAAAACATAAATAAATAAACTCAACCATGGTATATCGTGTAATATGTATGAAAAATAGATCAAATGAGCTAAACTCTGTACATAAATAATAAATTTAATTTTTAGCCAAATATTATATTATAATTATTTTATTAGATTTACTAGTTAAGACAAGAGCTTTCCTGATATATTCGAGATGAAAACTTATATTTTAAATCTATTTTGAATATAACAAAGTTCATAAACTTTAAAGACTGGACGAATTAGCATAGATTCAAACTTCTTATAAAAGATTAAATGTTTAAAAGTTTTAAACAATCTATAAATAAATATACATTTTATAATATATTAATATTGCATTTGTGACCCATACTCTATCAAACAGTTTTCCTAGCATAATGTGAATATTGTTTGTAGATATTAGTTGAAATTATAGTTAAAAATAATAATTAGGTACATATTTAAATCATTTTATTTGTTTATTTCTAATTTCATCCAAATTTAAATTTAAAATGCCCATAAAAACCTGTATTTTATATTTGTAGAAGTTTTGATTACTAGGCATACTTATGAGAAACCTTCTATTGGATTATCAGTCCTAAGTTATAAAAATTGTATATTTAAAAAATTGTGGATAGAAAATAATTTACAAATTTTTATATTTTTGGAAAAATGTTAACTAAAAATACCTAACCTAATGGCTAGCTATAATTTCAAGTTATGAAGAACCTTGCTTTCAATTTTCATAATTTTTGAATCTACGAACATTTTTTTATACACATTTATAGAACAAAAAATATAAATGATATCAATAAGAGTCAAAATATTTTGAAAAATGTATCACATTAATAGAATGCTAATATAAAAATTTCAAGTATCAACAGTTATTTGTCTTTGAATAAAGCTAAAAAAACGATTTAGTCCATTACTGGTTTTGGGTAAAAATTCCCGCTTTTCCTTGATTATTCTTTTGTGTTTTGTTTCTCTCAATTATTTTAATAACGAACGTTTTGGATTTATCACTTTTGCCTCCCCCCCCCCCCCCCCAAAAAAAAGTTAATATATTTATCACTTTTTTCAGAATCCAAAATAACACATCATTATAAAATCAATACTTCATAACTTTTGCGAAAACTATGAATAAGATTTATAAAAATTCTAACTTCACTAACATAACCTTATCTTGAATTAATTTAAATAAAATAATACTAATGGCTTAAAATGAGTGCTTTTTATAATTTAATAAACCTCTCATTATTTTTGATTTTTATCGTTTCATTAATTTAGTTAAAATGTAAAATATATACAATACATATATTTTTTTGGTTTTAAATATTATTTAGCTACATTTTTTCACTTTATTTAATTCATACATTTATAATTTTGAATAATTAATATAGTATCCGGTAAATACTATTGAATTGTAAAATCTAACAAACTATAGACTCAATGTTGTAATTATAATGTACAATACATTATTGCCATTATTTTCAATATTATGCAGCTTAGCATACGTTTTTCGAACTACATTAAACACAAGATATATTGTCATTCTATTTTTTAAATCAAAAATTATTTTGCATTCTCTGTTTCTCATTTGTCTTTTTACTTATATTCTTTAAATTGTACAAACCAATATTATTATATATTAATTTCTATCACTGTTATTATATTATTTATGCTTTTCATATATTATGTATATTGTATAAATTATTATTATAAATATTATTAATTTAAAATTGTTATGAACTCTCACTTCCACACAGCCAACAGATTTAAAGTGACCAACTACTGTATGTAAATAATTTTTTTCTCTTAAAAATTTTTAAACAATAGTTGGTAAATAAATAAAATTATTATTATTATTTTTATTATAATAATTAGGTAATTGGGAAAATAACTATGAAAAAAAAAATATATATGTAAATAGATTATAGATTTTATAATTTTAGTAAGCTACCTGATAGCTTTAAAAAAATTGAAATAAATATATTGATATAAAGTGTAATTTATTTAATTTTTTACAATTAAATCAACCTGTATAGTATATTTGTGTGCTAAACCCCAGCAGTCACAAATTATGTGACTGCTCGATGAAGAAAACAATTTTAATATTATTCAAACCCTTAAAATTGGCAATTAAAAAGTTTTTAAACTGCATGACGTTTAACCCTTACACGATATCATTTATACAGATTTCGGTATAAGAAGATTAAATCGAATAAATAAAAACACACATCACAATGTTTGCATGGTACTTAAAATATGCGTATAAAACTATTTTCGTTTTAATTAAAAGAACTTTTTAAAAGTTCAGATTTAAATTTTATTTTTCATCACGTTCTATACATTCTTTATTGCACAATCTATTGTTTAAGCTTTTTGTCCTTGTATCGACCGTAGAGTAAGGTTAAACAGTTGATTTCGAAGGATTTATCAGTGGTTTTAGAATTTTTTGGGATATGTAGTCACAATAATTTATCACTTTAGATTTCCCTTCTTGGAACATCTCCTCCGGATCTTCCACACAACTGCTTTTTATCACATTTTTCATTACCATTATGTTTAGCAAGTTGTTTGCCATTTTCACACAATCCGAGTTCCAATGAGTTCGTTTCACCTAAACAGATTTATAATGTTTCTTTAGTAGTAATTATTAAGTTAAATATAATAATACAGCCATGGAGTTTTGGTACTTATATACAATTTATGACATTTTTAATTGTATTTGAACGAAACAAGCGAATAAATTCATACAATATAAAAGCATTAACAATTATTTTTTTGTCTTTTTTCTCTCGTTTATTAGCATTGTTAAGTCAGCAAAAATAGCTCAATTTAAATTAGTCAATGCCAATTTATCCCTATAAAACTCACTTTCCACGTATGATAAGTAAAATAAACAAAGGTATCGGATATATCAGACTTCAAACCATAAATTATGTATATTAATATGATTTACCTAAATTATGTTTCTATTATCAGTTTTAAAAAATACAAGTTTAATGATCGAAACAAAAATATATAAATAACGTACAATACAACATTAATTATTACAACCACCAATTAATACTACATGATAACATGTACATAGTTTAAATTGTAATAAAACGTTTAGTAAGTTATCGACATTCGATTTTACTTTTTTCAATGCGTTCACGACGATTCTGATATTATCTGTCCTCTCCTGCCAATATTTAAGGTTTTCGTGCAGAATTCGAATCCAAAAGTTCATAGATTCCTCGGCCAGCTGAAAATCGTAGTCACTGAAAAATTTGGATAAGTGGCTCACGACCGACAACTGCAATTGCATCCATTTTTCTTTGTCGCAGCAGTCGTACAACTCAATCATTGTGCGCAACAAAACAATAGTTTTCACGTTATGACTTTTCCAGATGTCCATGATGAATATTAACGCCCCAGGAATCAACTCTTCATTTAGACTATTTAAAGCTTTTATACATTCTATTAGCTTAGACTTGAATGAAAATAAATGTTGGTGTTTGAGTAAACGTAACAAAACTCTAGATAGCTGCAACAACAGAAAACAATAAATGGTTTTAATTATTATATTTTTGAGAAGTAAGATACATATAATAGGAATGATACTTAGGTATTAAATTAAATATATATAAAAATAGATACATTTAAAACATGAGATATAGTAATAAGATAACTCGTTATAAAACAACTTGTTTGTATATACCAACAATATCGACTATAATCAATATTTTTAAAATTCAAAATTAAGTATGTATATATTAAGTTTCTGAGGTAAAATAAATACGTTTTGTACTAAGACATTAATGCAAATAATGCCACACGACGATTTCATAAGCCATAGTACTAAACCGATCATCATATTCTTACTTAGTACATATTATGTGTCATCTTAAAATAATATAATGAATACTCAATGTAAATTTAAGTGTTTTGTGTTTGGAGAGAGAGGGAATTTCGAATTAAATCAATCTGTTCATAAATATTGAACAATAAGTGAATAATTGTTAGATGATTTTATGACATTACTATGCGATAAATCATAATTCCGGACACCGCCCCGGTAACCGTGTATTTTTTTAGAGAGTTATTTGAATATTTGTTATACTAATTATTATGATTATTTAAAATATACAAAATTTCAACCACATTATTGGATAAGTTATTGTTCAAATATTATTTAGGTTCTCGCATAGATAGAATTATTTTTTATACTTAATCCTCTATGTTTATTTCTAGAATAATACAAAATAGAATTCAACAGTTTTTACGATGGACATAATAACGAAATTATCAATTGTTATTATCATATGATAAAATTTACTATAATTCACGTCGAAAATGATTCTCTTGATTTTCTGTATATATTTATTATTTTTACTAATCAATTATACTTACATAAATAACAACCTAAATTTTATATATTTTAATTATTGGTTATTTTCTGAGTGCGCACTATAATCAATTGTTTTTCTATTTCAATAGACAAATAGTATTAATCTACCATTGGTTGTATGTTCACCTTAGATCTCAAGAGTTCTAAGAACACATTGAAAGAAAGCAACGGCAAAGAAATTGTTGGTCAGTATACATTTTATAAACTGTCCATGGGATACGATAAATAAATAAAAACGAATTCGCGGACAAATAATTGACGGACGAGTGAGCAAACAGTAACGATTAAGAGGACACCAGTGAATTGTATTCGTCTTACACGCATACAAAATTGCAAAGTTGCTTTCAGCAGAACTTATTTTATATTATTAACTTTAATATTTAAGTGAATTGACCTATTTTCCAACTTAAAGGTAATAAATAGAGCTCGGATTTCGATGGATTTGCATATTTTATTTTGATTGCCTGACACAATGCTTTTTATGCTACAAATGTGTCTCTATTGCATACTATTCAAACGACATTTTTCGAAAGTGTTAGGTCATTTTTTAACGATTTGGGATATTCATTCGTATTCTTCCTATTTCTAGGAATATGACAAAATCCAAACAATTTCCATAGATTTAAGTATAAATATTCGTATATTTTTAGCTTTTATCCTATGACGTAGGTTTAATATAACAAGAGCCTCGGATCGTTTGTAAACTATACCACCGTCCGATTACGCACAGACGCAAGTAAGGTACTTGTTGTATTTTTTAATCCAACACAACAGCAATTATTCCATTTCTATTCTATTGTCAAAAATCCAGATACTGTTTCAAAAGTAAATATTTGAAAGATCTCTGGTGTTGTGTGCGTCCATGTCCGTGTATATATTTTAACGCAAAAAAATCAAAACATATTATAATATATAGTGATCGTAAACACGATCTATGCTTTAACATTACGGCGTTGTAAAGTATATTTAAAGTTTAACCCAGTGTTTACCAAATACCACCCTCTTGGGGGCTTCTATAGCTAACTTGGTGGGCGATAGAAGTTACAAGCTCAATTAGGGGGCATTGGATCAAAAAAATAGGACAGTGACTGTTACAATTTTCTTCAACAGTCGCATCACCGATATATTAACAAAAAAAAAATAACGATTATAAAAAATAAATCGTATAGACATATTAGAAGAATGTTCTTATAAAAATCATACCTAACATTAATAATTTTTAGGAAAATACTAAACACATTCGTCTCGTTAAGATACCTTTTATTTATTTGTTTCTATTTTAATAAAATAAATATGGTCAGCATCATCTATAACGACAGTCAGTGGACCGTAAAAATACGTCGTTATAACCAAATTTCATTTTTTTTTTTTTTTAACGACGTATTTTACTTGTACTACTGTATTCTTTAATTACAAAATGTTCATTATTATAATTTTAATTTAAACATATTTTTTATAAATATACCTATTGCATTTTATTATTTTATTTAAACGTGGTACATTTGCTTACATATTTTTTTCAAAAAGTCAATAACAAAATTATAAATTACACAATTATTTTAAAAACTCACAAAAACACCTATAAATATTACATAAAGTATATTATATACGGCGTGTGAGCTATCTATAGTAGGTATGTAATTACACCGATAATATTAGACGAATATTTGATATTATACAACAATAATACCCCATGCCGTTACGATCGGCGCCGTTATACGATAGATGATACCAGTCATGTGTAGCGACCCAATTTTTAAGTTGTATTATCCGATATTGTCGTTATGTCCAGCGTCGTTGCGACCGGCGTCGTTGTAGATGGTACCGGCTGTACTTATTTATAAATAATAAATCAATTTTTCATTGCGATCTCTTGTACCAATTCTTTCTTTCTTTAAGGGGTGGTGGGGGGGGGGAGGAGGTAGTCTGTCGGATTTTCTTTTTAAGCTGGCGGCCAAGACCAAAAGTTTGGAAACCGGCGGTTTCACCGATAATCTGCGCACGAAGGTGTGGTGTACCTGTTTAGACGCACCTACAACGCGCAATAGTACACACATAGTATTATAATGTGTGGGCCGTGCGGTCGGACAACTACCGGCGACTCGGCGGATAAATGAAAATATCGCGAAAACCCGCGGAGGTTTGGCGGTCATCACCTTCTCGGCGGCCGGCCGGTCGACGTCCGTGTAGACCACCGTGTCGGCGATCAGGTCGAGCAGCTCGATGACGCCGTTGTGCCGCGGCGCGTACCCGTACGCGAAGTCGGCCAGCTCGTCGACGGCCGCGTCCAGCACGCCGCCCCGAGCCGACGGGCACGTCTCCCGGACGCGGATCATCGTGTCGCGGGCCGTCAGCCGCTCGTTCACGTCGGCCGCGTTCAGCCGGTGCGCCAGGCCGCCCGCGAACCGCCGTCCCAGGTGCGGGCCGGCCACGAGGCCGTCGAACGCCAACCGGTCCACGAACGCCCGGAACGTCTGGTACGCCATGGCCGTCTGCTGGAACTCGACTGCGGCGGCGGCGGCGGCGACCGCGTCTTGTCCGGCGCCGGAGCCCGCGACCGAGCCGCCGCCGGCGTCCACGCCGCACTCGTCGTCGTCGGCCGCCGCGTACGACGAGGGCGGCAGCGGCCGGAACACGTTGGCCGCGAACATTTCCGCGACGGCCGCGTACACGTCGGCCGGATAATCTGACGGGCAAAATCCAACGGCCGTCAGAATGGCGTTACGGCGTATGGTAATGATATGGTCCCTCCCCGCTGGGAGGAACGGTACAGAGTATATGCGGTGCAAAAATCGTAATATTATCACGGTCGGTTTTAAAACAGATCTGTCGTACCGAAAACTCGCGATCTGGCGAACACTCGAAATCCGTTTTCGGTACGACCGAGCTAACGACAGCAAGCCGCAGACGCATTAATGTCGGCCATCAGCCGGCGGGTACAATCAGTCGACATCGATAAGTATAAAATATATGTAACGGTATACCGCCGTTATCGTAATGCTATTAAAATGATTTATTTCATCTATTAGGCAATACGCGGTTAATTGAATTGCATTTTGCCGACGACATCGCGTGTATGTCAAACATAATAATCATCTAAATTCCGAGTACCCGTACAAATAATAATTCTAAATTGCGATAACAAAAAAAAAAAAAAAAATTCGAGTACACGATGAACTACTTACACGAAACTTTGTATCGAATTGTCAATCCTTGGATATAGAAATTGAATACGTTTTCGACTACAAAATAAATTGTAAATTGTCATGAATTTGGTGGTCAAACGCTTATAAAATAATATTGTGGCAATGTATTTCCTTTTTATTTTTATTTGTACGTGAACATTTTATGAGGGACTTTGTATCATAGGTTTAAAAAAGTCAAAATATTTTAAACTTTTTATCATATTATTATCACGTATAGAATATGCTATTGTGAAAAATTAATGAAAGTTATAAGTATCAATGAATTACAACAAATAATAAAAACGTTTAATGAAAAATCGTTGTATTATGTGTCTAATTTTATCGAATTTTAACATTAGATGCACATAAAAAATATACGTGGTATTACTAAACTTTATTTTTTAATTCTAGCAATAACAATCTGAAAAGAAACTCGCATTAAATTTTTAAATCTAAGGTTAAAATATTAAAAATGTAATAGATTTTGAGTGGGAGCGGAGCGATGAATATATGAAATTTACAATGATATATGCGTTTTATTTTTAATTTCTCTGTCTGTAATCACCTTTTCTGTCAGTAAATAGTAATAATACTTTGATATTCAACTTTAAAAGTGATTTTTGGTAGTAAATTAGAGCTAATTGGTACTTTATGGGATACAATTTAAAATATTCACAATACTATTCCAAATAATCGTGAAAAATTAACGAACAATTGAATTTTTTACACAAAACCAGTAGTTCAACAAAATCAATTTTCTTTTTTCTTTAAGTGTAACTAAAAAACAGAAAACCTTAAATACTTTTAATTTTCTACAATTGGCCCTTGTTAATACTCGATAAAATGTCGTATTATTCAGTTTAAAAAAATAATTTAAATTTTTCTAAGCTCTAGGTATTGAAAAACATTTGATATTCAACAATTTTAGTTTTTTCTTCCATTAAACCGATTAAAAAATGTTTGGATATGTAATACAAAGTTTCTCATGAATTCTATTGTTAAAACTAGGACAAAAAAATTGAGAGAATCAATAAATATATTTTATAAACATCTAAATTTTAATTTTAACAAATTTATCGTTTAATATTTATATCTTTATTTTCTATAATTAAATTGTACCATTGGCATACGCCGATAGGGGGGAGCCTTAAAGGTTCTACCCCTCCACAGGAAATTAATTGTTGGTACGGCATACGTTGCACACTATGTGGACTTGCTTCGTTAATTAACATAATAATATAATAACCCTCCCCCCACCAACGAAATTATATTCTTTAATACGCCACTGCATTGAACATAAAATAATTTTAAAAATATTTTAACTCTTTTTGAGTTTCTTATAAACATTTTCAATTTTCCACTTTTTAGTTATAAATACAAATACAAAATAAAAATAAAAAAATACAAATTTTTTCACCGATTTAAAAAGCTTGAAAATTTAATCAAGGTTCTTAATAAGTAGTTCGTATTGTAATCAATTGATCTAAAAAATATATGTATACTCTGTTTTTAATGAACATTTTAAGATTAAAAATGTTGATAAAATTATATATTTTAATGTGTTGTAATTTAAAAATATTATACGTGTGTATTTGAAACTTTTAAAGCATTTTATTATATTTTATATACCTTCACAATTAAATTTTTCAATTCAGTATTATTAACAAAAATGTATTCAATCAACTATATGATTAGTAATAAAACAAATTAATTTAATAGCAATATTAATATATCATAAAATGTATTCGACTTATTAAGGCTGATAGACCATCTTCGTTTAAAATCATTTTTCGTATATAATGATATATTATTGAATTCGAATTTAGCTCATACATAATAGTTACTAGTGATTTACTCCTCCATTATATCTATTGTACAGTTAAATTATTACCTACTTTTTCCATTTTTAACTACAAAATTATTTTTCAAATTTCCAAGATTTTGACAACAAATAACTACAGAATTCTAACTTTAAACGCTTATAAAATAAAATTGCGACTATCTATATTTATTTTTTTTATTAGTAATAATAAAATATTCATCATAAGTCGTTCAACTTAATACTTTTATACTAAAATATTTTCTAAACTGTATCATGACACAGTACTAAAATAAACATTTTCAAAAAATTTCAATTTATATTTCAAATTATATTTTAATATTTATAGAATATACATTTCGTTTTTGAGTTACTTAAAAAAAAAATTCGCATAAAAATATCACGCATAATGTTATTTTATTTTCTGTTTTCCTGTAATTTAAATTTTATTGTAACGCCCTTAAGTACTGATTAGATCTAAGTTTTTACCAGAAACAATCCTCAAAGTTGAAAATCTAAGTATTTTTACTGATTAGCGAAAAATTGATGAGAGGCAAAAAAAAAATCACTTTTTACAATAAAAATTAATTATTAGAACCGTCCATGCAAACATTGTTATATTGTTCATTGTTACAGCCTAGTTATATTGGATGGAAGTAGGATTGCAATGGAAACAAATTATGTTGCTATTATTTTAAATAGAGATGTGACAAAAATTATTTTCAACCCAATAGAAAAAAAAAATCGCCCTTTAAAAATACAAACATTTTTTTTAATATACGTTTTTTATAAGAGAAAGTTAGTACCAATAATAGGTATTTCTATAGTATTATAACTTATAAATGTAGGTAGGCACATAGACACAACTTAAATCATATAACCATTCAAATAAGTAAGCTTGACCTTTAATAAAACATGCAAACTAAAATAATAATATATGTGTAATGTGTATATGCAAAACCATTCGTTTTAATTTTAAAATAAACTCTTGATTATCTATATTTGAATTGTCGACTTCTATGAATACGTATATCTATTTATGAATGTATACACTAGTTAAATGTGTACTCAATCGATCTTGCCCGGTTAAAGTTTATTTATATATCTTTTCAAGCACTCGAATTGTAGTTATAATTAGTACTATATTTTGATTTTGTTTCACGTAGCTAAGTGCTAAACAATTGTTTACCCCGTTAAAACAACTTTGAATCATTAAACTATTACTACCATCCTAACGGCGCTAAAACCGGCAACCCGCGTGTATGACGACCGCGAATGTCCGTTGTGGTATTCCTATGAGACGCAATATTAAGGATACAGCTCAAGGATCCGCGTAGAAATTTATAATCAATTTATAATATATAGTATTGTGTGTATAGTGTATAGGTATAGTAACCATTGTATGAGATTTTTTCGAAGGCTACACACATACACATGTATTGTTATTAAAAGATGAAAAATAGATATCGGTACAACCAATCGCTGAACGCAGAGATTATGACAATGAGGCGATTCACTTTGGGGTACACTATTAATATTTTGTATTATATTACGTCCACTGCATGTAATCGAAAATATATTATATATTTCGATTTATTATCCACGAAATAAATCCTGAACGGTCGTGTCACGGGGGACACGCCGTGTTCGGTCTGATTTTTGGAAAGACCCTCGACCCCGGTACGGGGGAGTCGTCGTCTTTTCATCTTAAGTCGTTTTAGTCTACACGCTTTGAACAAAAATACAACCCATTGTCCGCGAAACGCTATCATCTATTGTTAATATTCGGTCTACCTAGGACTGGATAAGTTTTAAATAACCGCCATCCAAGTCGCTGAGCCCACATTCATCCCGAGAGATCTCTAAGTGGGGTACTACTTAATCCTCAGAGACAGCCAGTGCTGTATGTTATTATTGTTTTGAAAGCAATCACCGTCGCATTTGAAAACGATTCCGAACAGATATCGATTTACCGAATAATGTATTTATAAAATATTTTTCGAACATTAAGTGGTCGTAAAATATGTATGTGTGTGTGTGTGTGTATGTGTATGTGTATTAAAATATTTTAAAAATAAATAATAAGGTTGTATGAAACGGATAACAATATATACGTTAATATATTTAAACACTATCCACGAAATATAATGTTTCTCGAAATGTATTTAATAATCGTTCTGAACCAAAAATATTACCCGCTTACCACGAACGTCGTATAGTATGTTCGCGAAGAAGGCGCGTTCAATAACATTTAGAAAATACACATCTCTCGCCTACAAAGTCGAATGCAGCTTATAATATAATATATAGATACATATTTATATGTACACATATTTTGAAACATTTATTTTTGTGGAATACTCGGTATGTACTTTAATTTAATAAAAAGTTGTTATATGCACTCCACGAATAATTCGAATTTTTCATAGAAAACCTGATCGATATTAGAAATTGTTATTGTAATAAGAATTAATTATTCGAGAAAGGTAATTTTGAAATTCCCAGAGCTGCCTTATGGATTCAGGATTATGGTTAAGCAAAACTTTCGCATGTGTTAAAATGCGTTGTTAAATTTTCTAGATTTTCTTCGCGTTATTTTAACCAAAATATTTTTCTAGAAAACAATTTTAATTTATTAACTATAAATTATATTGAATAAATATGAATACGTTATAACTTACATAATATTCATATCATAAATAAATCATTTAATAAGATAGAGTGGTTCATTTTGATTACTAATAAATAATATTATAATGACTTATAAATAAAATTATGATTAGATTTTTAATTGGTAATTTTGAGAATCAAAAGTATGACAATTCCTTATAAAGTTATAACTTTATTCAAATATCGCGAAGAAAAAAACAGAAAATGGAAATATTACGAAACACCAGTTTTTGACAAGATAATTTTTGTTTTTTTTTTTATATTGTTGTAATTAAACAAAGGAATAAACATAAATAAATTACCCAAAAGTAGGTATATCATCACAACTTTTTTTATATGCGCTTGAAGTTTAAAATTTAAAACTGGCCAAATTCAACAAAATCAGGAATATCCGTAAATGATATTTTAGTTAAAAATCCATAAAATATGTATTCATTTTAATACTTAAGGCTTGACAGTTAAATATTATGTTCCTACTAATTATCACATACTGGAATCTTAAACAATCAAACACATTTAATTTTAGTACACATTTTAACAATATTGGTTATTTAAACATAAAGTAACGATTTATCCTTAAACAGTTATTATTTTGATTTTTATTCAAAAAATATTAACTGTAAAAACTTTAAACTATTACTTTTATCGTCAATGATATTTTCAAAACATCACAGACTAATTTTAAATAGGAATTGGTCTATTTAAATCTTACCAACAATTTAAACGAAAGCCTTGTTAATACATTATGTCTAAAATATTACCTAACGCTCTCGTACCTTACAAATCTTATTTTTTTTATTAGAAGCTGTCTATGACATCTAAAACCATTAAATGTGGCATATTTATTTTTAAACAAAATAGATTAAATTATTAATAATATGTATATTCAATTATAAAATGTATTATTTATTACCGTATTATTTTTTTAACAAGAGATTTGTTTCCATTATGATTTTTAATAATTTGAGGATGTTTTGTTTTAGGTTTAGAGCTTCAAAAAAGTGATTTTATATTGTTGATCGACACATACACAAACGTACTTATATATTTATATATTTAAAAATAGAATTTCAAATAAAATAATGCAATAAATGTATTAGTCTTAATATATAGTGCTTTTTTTTTTTGTCGCTAATGCTCGAAAGATTTCAAGAACCTCTTTAATTATTGATTTATTATTTATCGTTCACGCGGGATTTTTTTTTAAATATTTAAATCATAAGTTAAATGTGTTTTATAATGTTTAAAAATAAATGCTATAAGTTCACTTTTAACAATATAGGTAAAAAAAATAAAATATACCAGTAAATAAAATAGTTCACCTTCGTCAGTATCATTAATCCACATTGCATACAATCCGTTCAAATCACTTATTTTTTGTTTCAGTTGCTCGTCATCATTGACCGATAAATACACCGTACATTTCTTTATTAGTTTCACTAAAATATTATTTATATTTTGAAGGTCTTGATGATCATCCAAACTTACATTAATATTCATATTTATACTAAAGAAATGAAAATTAAAGTCAGTAACGCTTGTAGGATAATTTATAACGAAAAAAAAACTATAGTTTTTAAAATATTGATTAAGACATAACAACGGTGTGCCAGGTAATTATAAAAAACCACAGTAAAGAAAATAAATTACCATAGATATTATACTAATAATATAATGCTCAAGTATATTCTTACTCGTTTTATTTTGATTATAAAAGAAAACGATATTGTTTATAATAAGTGAAATTATGTTTTACAAAGCTCAATGCTGTTCACAATAATTATATGATAATAAATGTATATCAGAATATTTAGTCCCGACTTTCCGTGACATAACATTAATATCTGTTTCGATAAATATGCGAGATGTTTAAATATCTTATCCTCCGTTGGACATTTTAATATATTAATATTTCGAATGGAAATTGCGATTCTCGATCTCATAAAATAATATTTGCTCGATTAAAACAACCGAATCATTGTTCACTGTCCTATGATTCCACTCGACGTCGTGTTTGATCAACACGACACACGGGAACATCAATAGGCTAATTTGTAAATATTATTTACAGCTGTAGGCCACTGGCTGTTAAACGGCTGGCAATAAACAAACACGCGTTCAAAGCAATGTACGAGTACATTATTGGCATCTTAAAACTAGCTTTGGTGCATCGAGATCTATGACAGACGAGATCTGTTCAACGACATTTCCCAAGAAGCTTTTAGTGTTTCATTATTTAAAGACTGCCACAATTGTACACAGGTTTTGGTTTCATTTCGTAAAACATAAATATCTTAATGTAGTAAAGTACAAAAGAAAGACTATGTACATTTGTCTATAAATATTAAATATATGAGAACAGAGTTTAATATACATTGTATATCATAAAATAACAATAATATAGCGTACCTGATATCGTCGGAATTATGTCTTTATTACGGTTTTGATTCCATTCAAAACTGCGACTAAAAGCGTATATTTCTTATTATACACAGTTACATGTATAAAATAATGCGACGTTTTGGAGTGGCGGCTTTGGCGTACATTTTCCAGTCAATGGTTGACACATATTCTATCATTGTTGTAGTTCGGTTATCTACGTTTTGGGTGATGTGTTTAGTAACGTTCAACGTTTCTTTTCTGTCGTGCGATAAGTTTATCATTTTTTGTTATCCTTGAATGCTGCAGATACGACATGTCGTAATAAATATCTTAAATCTTTTATACAAATAGTGAGTTCTATATTTATTTATAATTTCAAAATTAATTGAATCTTCACAAGAACGATGTGTCTTAGTTAATAATGATTAGGTCCCGCAGCGCCGTTTTCAATGTTGCCGGAATACAACTAATTATGAAGCTCTGCAGGTATACACGACATTATTTTTGTTAGCTGTTAGTTGGCCTGGGACAAAAAGAATTTTAATTTTTGGAAGACGTCAATACATAGATATTTTATAAAATTCTAATATATGATTAGAAGATCGAACTTTTAAAATTTAATTTCTACTTTTTACTTAAGTTTACGTTATATTTGTCACATATTTAAATGGTGTACATACTATTGTATATGTATTAATACCCGATAAATGTACTGAAACAAAAAAAAAAAACTATTTAAAATTCCGATAAATCTATATCCTGAATTAAATCCTACATTTACCTATATCATTAAACTTTGAATTAGCTATTATAAATATAATGAAAAAACATTCCCAAAATATTATTATTTACGACCGTTTCTTTCATCTGAGAAAATATTTAAAAAAAAAAAAAAAGGTCAATTGCATCTTAAATCAAAATATAATAACGATTCAGATTTCTCTTTTCTATTAAAATTATAATTACAATTGCATTTGTTTGCATCAACAATGTTGAATACATATTTACCAGAATAACTTCAACCTTTACTAGAATAATTTGAGAATAATTATGTTGGAAGATTAAATCGAAATGGACGTGGACGGTGATCCACTAGATTTCCACCGTCAATTAAGAAATTAAATGAGCGAGTACTAAACAGTTCAAACAGTACAAATAAAGTTACCAACTGAAGAACAGATGTTGAAATAGAAATGGTCCATCCTACATTATGATCATTTATAACGTGCTTAAGAAAAATTCAATTTTTAAGAAATACATATTTATTTCAATTAAAATAATAAAAAAAGTCCCCCTAAGAAGTGCAAAAAATATAGGCAAAAGATTACTAAAAATAGTTCAAGAATCAGATACACGACATAATTTAACATATTTAAGAGATATATCGCATACTATTTCTTCACAATAATAATGTTTATTCATGTTAGTTTTCCAGTAAGATTATCAATTGTATTTTTTAATTCAATAAAGTCATTTTTTAAAACAAAGAGGTTTTTCGAAATTAAACCCTGATTTTCTCTTCGTACGTTTATAGAAATATATAATATCCCAGAATAATATTGTGCTTTGGAATATGAAATCGTAGATTTAATTTAATTGATTTAAAAAAAGGAAGAAACTCATAAAATGGTAACAACTACAAACTAATTATGTGTAAAAAAATAATATTTAAAAGAACATTAATACGTTTCATTGAAATAAGTGTTTATCTCTAAAAGAATCACCTGGAATATAATATATATATATTCATTTCTATGTATTATTTAATAAATTAAAATAATTTATATTATTTCACCATATTAGTTCTTACAATTGAACGGTGTCCGAATTACATTTGGAATGCTACAGAAGAAATACATCAATCACTTTATTTCATTTTAAGCATGCAATTATTATTATTTTTTGAGACTAATTGAAAACATATACTTGAGTTCATAGTTGATTAAAATTACAAGAGTGCCTTGAACGGTGCATATTTACAGCCTACCTTTAAATTGATGATAAACTATCATTTTGTCAACGACACGAATACTATCTATCGAAATATTAGTGACATTTTATAATAAATTATACAGATATTTAAAATACTCCTTATAAGATATAATACACTCTTCACCGAAAGAATTTTTGTTTAATACATTTTAAAATTGTAATGGTTATGAATAAACATGTTAATGTTGACGTTGTTTATTCGCTTATTTACGATCAGTGGTATTAAGGTATTCAATTGGCATTCTTCAAATACAGGTAGAAATTGTTTTCTATACAATCCATGCGTGTAAATATTATCTACATTCACTATTTTTAGTTTCAAAATATTGAAGTATTTTCATAGGTATTACACAATTTCAATATTGAACACACTGTGAAGCACACTTGGACATTTTTGTATTCCTGCTGTTTAAAAAATTATTTTTTGTTTTATATCAAACTATCAACTATAGTGTTTTGTTTTACGGTCTTCGTACAAGATTAAATATGAAAACATTTAATTTTATCTTTAAAATACAAATTGTTTTTATTTTTAAAATGATTCTCTAAATAATTAAATTGAACATTAGCTCAGAAATATTAAAGAGATTATATTTTCATCTCCATTTATACAATCGTAATACATAACAGTTTAAATGTTAATTTTTCAGGATATTATCAATAACTGATGAATGTATTTTATTTTTAGTCAATAATATAATATTATTTTATAATTTTTTCACTTGAGGAAACTACCGTAAGGTATTTTTAAATCCAAAGTATTCATATAAAAATGATACGACTGATTTATAAATCAAATTAATCATGCTACTTAAAATAAATTTAAACGATTCAACATGATATTATACAGTGGTAAATATACAAATACAACTATAAAGTTTAAAATATTTTTTTTTTAATTTTTTTTTTTATATATATATATATATATAAGACTTAAATTTTATTTTAAAAAAAATCGTTAACTGAAATATCAAAATATGTATAACTGTTTCCAATCATAATATAACATTAAGTTAAAATAATTTATAAATCTCCATATTAAACGTGTTACATAGTATTACCTGTATATAACGAATTTTTATAAGTTGGGTTATTATATTTATTATATTGTATGCTTTTATAGATGGGAATTTAAGCCTTTAGGGTTTTATGTTTTATCTAAAAATATTGTATCTCGCTTTATCTAACATAAAATTCTAAAGTCACGTAGTGGTTGTTGGTTTTCGATAGAATTGTTTCAGAAAAAAAAAAATACGATAACAATATTTGTTTTCTTTACTCAATTTTAAAATTAATTATTAAGTACACGAAAAGTGTTCCAATCGCGTAAAAATATTATATTCACCGCGTAGACGGTTTTTTTCTGTTTAATTAGGATTATTTTTTTAATAAGGTAAAACAAATTAATCTCCGTCCACAGACTAAATTGTGTATGCACTTCACATTTCGTGTGGAATTACCTAATACGTTTTTGTATTGCAAAGCAACATGTACAACTACAACTCATGTCGATCGAGTGTATCACGTCGACTTAAAATCGGTCGACTAAAATACAATATACATACATAGTCGCTGTGCCATATTTGACCATGTACAGTATGATATTTGACTAGGTAGTACAATACCTGATTGGATATAGTACAATATATATTAAACACTCGTCAGTCACGTGTAGCACCTCAGCGGAGTAGGTACTAAAATTCGCCTACTTACAGTTTTCTGGGAATGTTCAGAGAAATCACAACATCAACCTTCCCGCAGTATAGAACGTCTAATTTGGCGACCGCGATCAAAACAAACACTCTGTCCATCACATTGTTCCGGACTGAGCGGTCTTAATGAGTATTTTCTCCGTCAAACATCCATCGATGGTTTTTTTCCGGACGGCAGTTTAGGAATCTTTTACTCTTTTTTTTTATTTATCTCACCGTTCGTACTCGCTCCTCTGGACAACGCGTATTATTTTTAAATAATTTCGCGCTTACATCGGTCCAATAGTTATTTATTTATCTATAACGGACAAAGAATATTCATTTATACATACATAGATTTCCAGCTGATTGTGCACGGAGTTGCCCGCGAACCATTGAATAATGCCTATCTGATTTCCATGTTTGCAGAAACACCACCAAATTTAAACTACACAAATGTTTAACACTACAATCATTTCGGTGGTTTTGACCAAGTATAAAATGCAGGTCTAACATTATATATAATTATAATAAATACTATATTCTATGTAACTAATGGGGATTGTGGATACCCCTTATAAGTGTGTAAAAATAAAAAAAAATAATCGTTTATCGTGAACTAAAAAATCCCTGTGGAAGACCCTCTTTAAAATTTAAATTTTTAAGAATTGGTGTTAAGGTGCACATTCTTTATAACGGACACATAGATTACCTATGTACCAAATTTCAGTACCGCAACTGTAAATGGACTTGGCTATAAATATCTCACTTATACACACAAACATGCCTTCTCTTAGTTTAGATTAAAATACGCCTATGTTAAACATCTGAATAATTCGTGCTACATGTGGTCCATACGTTTTAATTGCAAAGAGTACTACTTATGTGTGTGCTGCAGTGACACCTAGCTAAGTATATAGACTATGACGCCATTAAAATGTAATCATAAAACGATCCATAAAATGTAATGGGTTTATTCTTAGACTACGGGGTTATAAAAATGCCAAGTCTACTTTTTTCACAGACTTACTTTGGAATTAAATACACAAGTACCTAACTTTACTTTAATTCTAATAAATAATATCAATAGGCCTAACTAATACATGTTTAGGAATTTCCAATTTGCTACTTTGCTATAATGTATATTTTAAAAGTTTTTAAATTTTAGTTTTAACCATGTTAACATATTGCATATTAACCTTACACTTTTCATGAACGATTTACAATAATTAAAATCTAAATTACATACTACAATTATATAGATACTGTATTTATTATAAATATACCGACTATAATCATAATTGCAGTACTTAAACAATTTAAGTATTAAATGTGAAATCCGTATTGAAAACATATTACAATAATAAAATACAATTATTATATTTATTAGATATCATTACTTATTATCTCGTATTTATGTCTTAAGAATTTATAAATACGAAATAAAAACGATATTTCTTTTTTAATATCAATAAACTTAAACATGTTTATTTTAAACATTATGATTTTTATGAAAACTTATTATGTTTTTAAAATTGGTTATAATGTTTAAACACTACATAACAGATAATGTAAAAAAAAAATGAACTTAGATAAATATTAAGCCATGGTGTCCTAATTGAATATAGTTTTTGAAAAAAAATCATTAGGTTGAAAATTCTATTATAAATATAGAAGTAAATTCTTAAATACTTTTTTTAAAACATTAAAAATATATATAATTTACAGCCTTAAATTTTAATACAAAAGTTCCGTTAATTTTGCAAAATAATCTTAAAGGATAATGTATTTCTCAGTTGTAGTACAAAAACAGAATATTTAATTTAATTTGATGTACATATTAGATGTATTTATATATATATACAAACAATTTTCTGTATAAATATGAACATTTTACAAGCTATTAATTTCTTTTGAGTTTAGAGCAGAAAGTATTTTTATTATAACTCACAGACATATTTTCTACAACAAAGTTTAGATTTTAGTTGAAAAATATATGAGATGTAAAAAAATGTTACGTATATAAACTTTTCATTAGCTTAAAGCTGAGTTAATTACTTGTTAGCTTGACCCAAGTTGTTGCCATCTCATTATATATTCATAACTTGGTTTACAGTTTTAATTTAAAATATTATCGTCTAAGAGGTTGATTATATACGTGTCTCAACAAAAACTTACAAACTTTAAATAATTTTAATTTTTAAGGACTAAAAATATTGTTATACTTATAATATTCTATAGTCTATAGGTAATATAATTATTAGTAAATGTTGTTACTGATGTAGCGCAAATTGTGCTAAAGCTAAAACAGGAATATCAAATATATCAAATAAATACCAACACATATTGTGTTTGAAATTTAAAACTTGAAAAGTGTAAATGTTCTTATGACTGTGCATAGTAATTTAAGCCAACAAAAGATTCTTTATTAAATGCTTACTTATTAGTACATATAAACATTTTTAATTTAAAGGATAAACAAAATATATTAATTTTAAGAATCGGTTTGAAACGATGAATATCTAATAATTCATTAAATAAATCATAATTTTGATATTATTCTCATAAAGTCTTATTTAATTACACTAGTAATAAAAATATTATTATCATAATATAATATTTGATTTTTTTTCCCCTTAAATTGATAAGATTTATTATAAAACGGTTGAGAAATTAAATCATTTTTAAGCCTTGTATTTATTTTTAACTGCTGTTTTATGCTAATCCATAATACCTCGCAAGACTAATGAAAACGGCTAGGAATAATTTGCTAACACATTTAGTTGTATATTGTATTTATCTTTTCTCTCATAGCTCTTCATTAGACTCCGAGATTCCTTCATACTGCAATGTCTCCTCGCCCCTTAATCTTGACATATACCTGACAAGCCGGCCTATTCTTCTAGGTCTATTAAACAATTGTGCGACTCGTGGCATCATAACACAATAATTCCTGTTGTTGTATCACAATATAACAATGAAATTCCATTGTACTAGTGTATTAACATTATAAAAATGAGTTATAATTTATACGTTAAAATCGTAATTAATTTTGTTTTAATTTTAAAATAAAAAAATGACACACACTCAATGTTTTTTCTGTCAAAGTAAATAGTTTATATTATTCATGTTTATTTTAATTTATTATTATTATATTTTTTCCACTTAACAATTTATTGTTTGAGCATTATATTATAATCTATAAATAGGTACTTCGAGATTGGTAATTATTAATTAGGTACCAAATATGTGAAATATCTTTTAGATAGGTGTCTGGTGAGGAAACGGTGTTAACGATCCTCAAAACACTTGAGAAAGGTAATTTCTCACAAGCAACAACGTAATTATTATAATATATTTGACTTTTATGCATTATTAAATTATACGGTCTTCGGCAATATATTCATAAATACATTGTATCTTTTACTAAAATAATTATGCTAAACATGTATTATAAATTAACCACGATTTCTAAAAAAAATAATAATTTAATCAATAACATTCAATTTATACTTTTATAAATACAGTTTTAGACACCCACACACACATATTATAATATAAATTAATCATAGTATTTAGGTGTAAAACAGGTATGGAATTATATAAATATTAGGGCGATTGATTTTTAAAATCCTTATCTTTTTGAGTTAAAAATCGTTTTCATGTACAAAATAACTTAGTTTTATTAAAATTATTTAAAATTGCTTTTTTGTTAACATAAAGCTGTTATTTAATCGATTTCTAACTTAAACACACGACTAAAATTACTACATAATTTCGGATACATTTATTATCAAATCCACGATAATAATAATTTAGATACTATCGAGATATATAAAAACAATACTAAATACATCTTCATATAATCAATTTATAATATAATAATGAGTCGTTATATAATCCGTACTACTCGTATTCATTAAATATGTCCAAAAATAAAATTAATTTGGAAAATCATTCAGACAAAACATATTATTGCCTTCACTTAATATGTATAACGCATAATATATACTTACAACTTATTATGTGTAGTATTACAAACCGAGACCGTGTCGCGTGTTTTGTTTTAACATTTAACACGTGTCACATTTAACTTTTACCATATTATTCAGTAACCTGCTACCTACCCAAAACGTACCACGAGATCCTATACAATAAATGTGAATAGTATTTGTAACTTAATAACACAATGTACTACGAGAGGATGTGAAATTAAACGACATTGTAACATTTTAATATTACAATCGCGCGTACCCGTTTATTCGAAAATAATAAACGCACCATATTGTATTCTTTGGGAATTTAACGTAGAAAGTCTATTGCAATGCATCTTAAACTCTACAAAATAATTGTCTCTATTAAATTTGATTCTTTTTTTTTTTATTATTATTATCTATTTTGTCTCCGATATACTAAACTGTATTTTAAATTTTGAATTACCGCACTCGCCGTCGAATATTGTATCTTTAACACATATTAAAACGAATGCTTGTTATTTACCATTGAAAAGCTCAATCGATTCGTTTTACAAACGAACCCTACCTCGAAAATAAAATTCTGGTTAGTCGCATTCCTTAAATCACGTAACGTCGACCCCGTAAACATTTCCTTAGGGACAGTCTCGTGTATTATAATAATATATTATACGTAGATAGTGAAATATCTTGTGGTGGGTAAAAGATAACGCAAACTACAATAAAGAAAAACAAACGGGAATTATTTAAAATATAACATAAAGTAAATTCTGTGAACATAGACGTTATATAGGTACTTGGTAAATATAAAATATATACAAAAACTAATGGATTCAAATGAACTAAACACAAAATAATCATAAGTTAAAAATTAAAATTTTAATTCGTGTATATTTTTGTTATTTTAAATATTTTTTTACTATACAATCTGTTCGAATAAGTAAAACAATAAGTGAATGTGATGAGGGAAAAAAACATACAACACAGAATGAAGAAGTGGTCCCAGTAGAGAAACATTTTTTTTTTATTAACGTAACCGTATTACGTTTTTACAACAATTTTAATTTAATTTTAATGATAATAACTTTCACCCTAACTTCTAAATTAATTAATAATATTAACTGAAAATTATAACATAAGTCGTTTTTCTATTCCTTTGTTGTTATTATTATTACTGCTAAACAATTTCAAATGTGATTATACTTAAATAAGTATATTTTAAAATCATTCATTTAAAACTTTTTAAGCACTCCTTTGTCGAAGAGTGTTTGTATAAAAGATAAAAGTTTTTATTTTTTTCATTAACACTGTTTGTATATGCGATATACAGTATTACGCTTAACATACCTATTTTGAGCGATCAATGGGTCTACCGATATAATCGGTATGATGCAAGTAGAGGTGCGCATTAACGTACAATATTACTTAATATTATAATATGGATTTCAGAAATTTACAAACAGTTATAATATTACCGTGCCTATAATGATATTTAACGGACATAATATAACAATCGTGTTTTCACACTACTGCATTTCACAATTTACAGCTTTTTTGATATATTCGATTTTAATTATGTTGCAATAACTAGCAAGTAATTATATGTTATAGAAATATTATGATGAAATCAATAATCATACTAACAAATTATTTAAAAGCAAAGACTTGGTGATTTTTGAAGAACTGACGAAAAAATAATTTAAAAATTATAACATATATTTATTCAAAATAATATGTAGTTTTCAACACACTGACTAACTAATTTGGATATCCAAAATTCCTATTTAAGACCCCCCAGGCTTAGCCATTAATCTTATTTACACATCACTGATTCATAGATATCTGCACTGCCTATTTTAGTAGTTTATGCCTACATGACATAAATTAATGTTGCATTCCTACCATAGAAAGGTTGTCTCATCTATGTGTTAATATTAGTACCACTTGACTGCACAGCTACTTTGTGAATCGGAAACTTATATTGGTAACTTCGTTGCATTTTTATTCAAATAAATAAGCTAGTTCAAAAACGTATTTTAAAATTTTCTAGGTTATGATTCCATGTATTAAATATTTATTATTATTTTGTTTTTACTATTAGAAAATGTTTTTTTGATGTATTTTAATACCTAAATAAATTATATCATAGGATTTAGGATTGGAAGCTTTCAACCTTTCAGGTAACTGTCCTTTATCTTTTTTCCAGTTTTTTTTTTAGCAAACCCATATGTTATTAAAATACATCAAAGTACGACATTTGCGAGTGGATTCAATTTTTGCAAACTAAAAATGCGTGGATTATTATTTTCATAACAAAATATTTATTTAAATTAATATGTATACGAGTACCTATATTCATATGTATATGAATTAAAAATTATTTAAAAATAGTCTTATTAAAATGGATCATCGTGTATTTTATTCATAGCAGATGCGCAGATACCCAATCATGAATATAAAATTGTATTTATATTAGCTACTAAAGACTTACAATTTAAATTATTCTCAAGTCCTGCTCACAGTTCAGCAAGCTCTCTGCATTTTTTTTATTCCTTCTGCAAATAACTGCAAACAGTGCAAACAAAAATAATCCAAGGCCAAATCGTCAGTTCATCAACTACTATATTATATAGTCATTACAATTTTTTGCGCACACCCGAAGCGGCCACCGCGATTAGTCCCATACGGAGTATTTAACATTAAATGTTATTGTGCTGACAGCACTCGAGCACTGCGAGTGCGCGCGTCGATTGCACAACAGAGCTTGAGTTAAGACTCTTACTCGGTAATATTGTAATAATAATAAATTTCGAGCAGTGGATCGTGGTCTATCTATAACGGTTAAGACGACTGATGAACCGATAACCGAATATAATATTATATCCAATCGTACAACGGACATTATAATATTCGCTGATCAGCAATCTGAAAATATAAAAAAAAAATACTGCACAACGGACGAGAACGTTTTACAATACCGCTCTCACACGATTACACACATACAGACACACGTTTTCGGGGGTATTCCGCAGTGGTCCTCTTGACATCCTGCCGCCGCCGTCGAAGTCGAAGCCACAAGTGTCCAGGGATCTATTAGTCACTTCAACAGGCGGTGGCGGGCGACGGCGGTGGTGGTGGTGGATAACAACAACCCGTGCGCGCAACTACTTTAGGACTACGGTGGTAAATGCTGCCAACTATAAACGGAGAAACGTTTAACGGTCCTCTGCTCCTTTGCTCGATCCTTTGCTACTCCCCCCCCCCCCCACTGCTTCCATCACGCGCCAAAACCTAATCGATTTCGACAACCAATACGCCTCCGTGCGGTGGGAAGCACGTCGTAAACGATGCCAAAAATATCACGTCGAGAGACCTGCAGGCCGTCTCTGGCTTGATTTTAACAATAGTGATATAATACTGCTACATAAATAGATAGGACACGCGAGCTTATGTTCGATACGATTGTATATAATTGTATGCATTGTAAACGTCGTCCAATAAACGTAACGATACACAGTTTATTTGTGCTATACCTACGCAATTTGTGCAATATAATATATACCAAACATAGTAAACGCATAAATGCCAATCGAGCAGTCGTGTAACTGACTTTTTGTTACCCGAAAACGTCTAAATCAGATCGCGAATGTACCACAAATTCTGCGTATGTATTCCACTGTCCGTCTGTCAAAATTACTAAATATATTTCATCATATATTTATATTGCCATATTATAATATAGTAATTGATTCTATTGTTATTAATATACGGTTGGGTCGAACTAATTTTAAAACATCGCGTTACACCATTGTTATCGACTTTTGAATTTTTGAGGCAATACCGTCTTTCCATACGAGTCGAAGTGAATAGGTTCATGTTATACGTACGTATAAAAAGGTAATAACTTAACATTCGTCTAAGCATTTGGAAAATTCCATCGTGTATGTAAAATAAAAATGTAAGTTTAAATAAAAGTTTCAAGTCCCCACGAATAATATTTTTGAATTACGACATTTTAAGTAAATCGTTTTACTACCTTTATATAATATATATATCCAAAACATTTGAACTTTAAAAGCCTATAATAATTAAATTGTGCTTTTTTTGTATTTTTGGGTTTCAGTATGAGGGCACATGTGAGAAATTTCGTATTAAATATTCAGTTCTAAAATATAAGAATTGAACATTTTATAACATTTTAACGACAAAATAATAAACTAATTCTCTTGATTTTGATGAATTTGTCCTATACATTTTAACTTAAAATGCTTATAAAAAAATCTAAGTATTTTTAAATTGCAAAAATAACAGCTTGTGGTAAGAACCTTGTATTAAATATTCAAGCTTTATGACCGGTACTGAAAAATCGTTGTCAGTGGATTGCGAGAAACTCGTTCCACTTCAATAAATTTCGGTCGAATTATTAAAACGAACGAAAGTATATATGCATAAATTATATTGTATCTTGTTAATATCAAGCGAACGAACACTTCGGGCATTTTAAATGGACATGGTTTTTTTTCGGTGTATGCATACACACAGCAAGGCAAAGGCGAACCGATAGGGTGGCATGACGGGCAATGAGCGGCGGACCCGTGGGCCGTGACTCTAATCCACAAAGAATAAATGCCGTAAATCCAAAAATAGATCACCATTTTAGCAAAATTTATAATTACGATTATCTTTTAAAATAATTGTACATCGTTATAAAATTTAATTGCATTAAAAAACAAATTGAAAGACTGATCAGTTTGATTACGATTATAGTTATAGATTATTTTATTTATTAGCCCGTAGACGTTGGCGATATTATTATATTATAATAATTGTAGAACGGAAATAACAATGAAACTTAATGAAAAAAAAACATTTTTTTTAAAGAATTTTTTGAATAAATTAATATATTTTTAGAATTGTATTTATTATTAAAATGAATAACCATATTCATTTGCCGTTTTTCTTCAGTGAAGCTGTGAAATGTATCTATTAACATATTTTTAAAGACTGCGAATGATCGTTTGACGTCAACTGAAATTGTTTGGGCATATTTAAAACGAATAAGTATTATAGGGTGTTAATAAAATATATTATGTAGTATATATGTATTTATCATATTAATATCACTATTTAGTGCCTATAGAAAATGTATTTTTGAATTTTTACTTGATAACAATATAATCATGCTTAAGACTACTTTTTTAAACGTTCGCTGCTAACAACTTATTAGTCAATGACGTGTCGTTAATCGTTGATTGATTTTGTTTTCGCACTCTATCGTGAATCAGTGAATCGTGTAATGGATTTGTGATCACGTCGAAAAAAGTACCTGGTGATGGCTATGAAAAGCGTGAAAAAAGAATGGAACGACAAGAAAAATTATTAAAATCGCTTAAAATTAGTCGTTTATTTTTTCTAGTACCGTTCTTCGCGAAAATAACAATGACGTAATAATAATTAACAGTGCAAATTGTTCGTAATTTCGTAAGTGATGGTTGCAATCACTCGTATCTATACTTTCCCTAAGTGTAAAACCGACGGGCCGCCGGATTGTTTTGCCGCGGACATCAAAAGTACTAGTTGCGCCACTGCAGCACCGGATACCCCGGGAACGGTCATTCGCTCGTTCGAACAGTATTTCTATCGACAATACGAAATAAGCGCGCTCGCTATACGTAACGGAATGAAAAAACTATTTTTATTGGTGTTTGGAGATGTTTTCTTTTTTTTTCTCGCAGCATCCGAGACCGGGCCGACCGGGCCGAGTGTATTATATATATGTACGCACACACCACACATTATATTGCTCCCACGATATGGTATTGTTTCTATTTTTTCGGAGGTAAAACGTATAGGTACGCGATATAAGCTCGCGGCGGCGGCGGTGATGGGAGCGACGGCGGGGCAACGTTCGTACATAAAAGTTCACGGGTCGCGTATATACGTCATATTATATACGTATATGGTTTCGCCCGGATCGTCCGCCACCGCGAAGCTCGTATAAAACAACATCAATATATAGGCAGGCCACGTGTAAAAATATTTTCTATGTTTTTCTTCGCCGACTATCATTATTTGTTTCACCGCCGTACATGCCTACAGACAGTAGTAGTAGACGCCTCGCTTTCGACGCGTTCGATAATAATAATATCATGTGTAATGTGTAATCGGCAAAGAGCGCGGTCGAACGCGTGCGATCATATCGCAGTGAACGACCGTCGTTTTTTCAACAGTTGTTTCGGCGCGCACGCCGTTCGACTTAACTCGTCGTACTATGACGTGTCCCGTGTTGTTTTTTAACGGCCGTACTCGACGGTTCGGCGCGGAAGCCGCCCGGACGTATTGTCGATCACCGTCGGAGACCCGTTACGGGTTAGGTCGTTACGATTCTGACGTCAAGCCGGACAAAATATCAAACGACTGAATAATAACAATTACTATCGGCGATAGTTTATCTTACAGTTTTCACTTATTGCACGTACATGAAACAATGGGCGTAACTAGAGCTCTGTTTCTGGGTACGCTAAATTGATATTAGTGACCCGCGGGGGCTTTGCCCTTACACCGCACTAGTATTGATTCTTGACACTAGCATAGAAAACTGGGCGGGCTACAGACAAAACTGGCCACCACCGAGCCCCCCTAGCTGCGCCCATGCTGATGCAACTAAGCTAGTGATTTTACTTTAAACTGACCCACAAAAACTTGATACCGAAAAGTATTCAATTTTCTGGGGACTCGGTTATCTGACTTGATGTTCAGTGATATGGCTAATATACCGCTCTAGCTCCGATATAAATGTGACGTGACTAAAACTAAATATTATATAATGTAATATAAAACTTAATAACACTTGTAACTTGAATTTGAAATTATTTATTATTAAAATATTTTTTCTTTATATTATAATATTATATATTATGCACCTATATCGTCAAGAATATTTTTAAACTAACATAACCGCTTGAGCCTCCAAACGAGTTTTCCTCGGTGAGCTCCAGTAATTGTTTGATATTAATTTAAATTAAAAATTAATAAATACATTTTTCTACATATTGTTGACTTATAAATAATGTTACGTACTTACATTAAGTTTATTAAGGTACCTTTAACTCAAATATAAATAAATAATTATGTATGAACATTAAATTACGAATAAACATGTAATGCAAAGTAATAAAATAATGTACGTAGTACAATTATGCTGTCCATTTCTATTAGTACACGCGTATAGTAAACGACTTTCGTTGTAATTTAATTTCAATGTCATTACTCATGAAGTCATGACTCTTAAACACTACGCATTTTCAGTTTATCCTATATTAAATAAAATTTTGTCACAAATGATTTCTGTTTAAATAAGTCTATTAAGTCAATACAAAAATCCCGAAAGAAAATAGATCCCGATATAAAATATTTGTGACATCTAAAGCTTATATAACACTAAATGACTGATTAAATCCAACAAATGATGGTAGTCCACCATCGATGATTACATAATTTGTCGATAAATTAATATCACATCGAACAAACGCAGAAAATGTAGTTTGTTATTTTAAAATAAATGCAATTAATTTATATTATAATTTAATTGCAATATCATTGAAATTGATATCATAATAACAGTAGCAAAATTTTAATAACGATGTCTAATTTGTTTTCTCAATTCATATTTTGTTATATATCTTTAAAAACAAAATATTACATAGTATATAGATGATAAATAATCAAAATTTCGCCTTTGACTAGCTGATTCTTATTAACTTTTTTTTGATATTTATCTACAATCACAATCCGCGACATGTTTAAAGAATTATAATTATTTTAATTTCCTGTATTAATTGATTTAACTTGTATTTTTATAATTTCAAAAGGCATAATATTTTAGATTGACACACAAAAATTCTTAGTTTTTACTTATAATAATGAATTAATGACAGGAAGATGTAAAAAAATAATCCAGAAAAATATAAATTGAAATAAAAACTTCAATTAATATTGCTTTTCACCGTTAAAATAACTAAAGCTTATCACAAATACAACTATATATACATATAACTATTATATATACATATAAATATATACTATATATACAACTTTCATTTTTAATTACAAAATATTAAATAATGTTAGGCAGCTATAATATTAGTTAAATATTCAGTTCGGTCGACTTAACAGTTCACATTTTATACTTTAAATAATACCTACTTATATTCAACATCTCATTATTATTTTAATTCGTCTCCGATTCGTAAATTCGTACAAATTTAATTCCTCGTTTTGTGATGCTTGTAAGTAATTGTAAATATCAAATTTCTAAAAATTGGTATGCTGTTTTTTTTTTTTATTATTATAATTATTATTATTTGACGCATTGCTTGTTTAATCTAAGGTACTAGTCATTAAATTACAGAAATATTATATAAGTGATGAAATTGTTGGGTTTTTAGAATAAGTACATTTATGTTTATCAGTTAATCAAATTTTTCGATTAATTTTTCATACTACACTGTTACATTGTTTGTAACATAGTATATATGCTCGGTGTATTATAAGAAACAATATAACCGGATTGTGATAAATACATTTTTTAGGTTCCCTTCTGAACGCACCACAAAATGTTAATAATAATAACGTGAAATATTCGAGACACCATTATACATTTATACTACCATACACGATGGTATATTTATATATATAAAGTCGAGTCCTCGGTTATTTTGCATTTATCTGTCAACCATTTCCACGAAACGTCAAATTTTAATGTCTCATCCTGTATTAGCATTATTACAGTGGCCGTCTCCTAAAATCTCATTATACACCGTGCATTAGATGTACATTGGATGGTTATAAACTTATATTATTATTTGAGAACAAATTAAGGAAACAGAGTTAAAATATAAATTGTGCATTTTCTATGTTATTATCGTTATTATTTTTATTTTTAATGTACAGACTAATTGTCTAACAAGGGAGTCTCGTCGACGGCATTAAATTACAAATCGAATACTGTTCACTTGGATGTGACATATAATTGGGCGCCATGCCCGGATACGTGTGTGAGTATAATGGACCCTTTCTAAGAGACGGAAAAACAAGTATAATTGGTCGGAACGGAACGAACGCGTAGATTTGAATACACTATGTGCAGAGATCGTAATTGTGTTGAATATAATCACTTTCAAGGAAACGCAACTATGATGGTATATACTGTACTATTAAACCGCTGCAGTAAGCCACGTTAATTTTGGTTTATTAAAATCGTTATATGCTATTATAACAGTCCATAATGATATTACTTGTATTGCATTTCTGCAAGGAAGTAGAAAGAAATTAACATTAAGAGCAAGCTCGGTTTTCCTCGAAAATTGTAAAAATTCCTTTATAATTGTCTACTGTTTATATTGTTCTGTCGATATTTTATTTCAGTTTGCTATTACGATCTATATTGGCAGTAGACGAAATTGTTTATTGTCTAGTTGAGCATTAAATTTAAGCCATTTTTCCAAAAAACGCATAACCGACGTAATTGCACCACCGATCGCTCAAACTCTAAACTACCCGTAATAATATAATATTGTAAACAATAGTACTTAATAATGAATTTCGAATTAGACTTTAATATTTTCAATCCGTTTTGTATCTGTACATGACAAGAAAATCATTATGATACTTGAAATTTTATTTATTAATATTTACAAGTATTCCATTTTGCGATTCTTGCTTTCGAAATGATTGGAAGTGTCTGGTATATAGTAGTATAACCGTAACCGTGTAAATAGTATTTATTGAGTTATATACTGTCTGTGACGTAACCACTGGCCAGGGGTATTCCGGGGTAGTATAGAATATGGTATATAATAATATGAATAAATTATCAAAGTAATTTCACCTTATGTTAACAAAAATTATAATGCAACAGCTATATGAATAACGTTTCATATTGTTTCACACATCAAACGAAATATGAATCCACCCATAAAAAAACTCTAGTTGTGTCACTGATTGTATATATTATTTTAGATGTATAATTTATGTTGGTTGTATCACATTATTGCAACTACGCTGCTAAGTAAATTTGTTTTCAAAAGAAAGTTTTTAAAAAATTGTATATTTAAATATATATGTACATTGTACCTACTATACGTATAGATATAATTTATATATCAAGATACTCGCCTACAGTGACTTCTTACAAATAAACACATTTTCCTAGACTTTCTTCCTCTTTCTACTATCCAACTAAAAAAAGTCATAAGCTTATTGGATAAAGTTCTTTGTAGCTTCATCAACTTTTCTTTTTTAATCAAATTAGTTTTAAATACAAGCAGAAAATATAAATGTATAAAAAAAATGTCATTATTTAAACACAAAATAAAAATAGTGATGATAATCTGTGTTATTATGTACTCGTAATACGAGTTGTTAAAAAATAGTTTATTTTAAACAGCCTGCAAATACAGTGGTATTCCGGATAAGGGTAAATAAAAGCTAATCGCCAAATGTTAAAAATGCTAGTTATTTTTCTTTTCAAAATAAACTAACTTTAACGTAGACACTTATCATCATATTTTGTATAGATCTTATTCTATGAACAAAAAATGAATTAACTTTCATATTAAAAACCACCATTATTCAATAATTTTAAAATTTTATTTCGGCAACGGGCCATGAATCGACTATAAAAATCGCTATAATGTACTATACATTTTGCTTTTGAATGTACGTTTTTAAAAATTATGAATATAGCTACTAAAATCCTTCAGTTGAAATGTATTGATTTACGTAACGCTCGAATTTTATATACTCGTATAATCGCACAATATTGCGTCTAACGTCTTAAAAGCATAAATATATTTACTAAAAGCAGTATTGAAAATGTTAATTTTGAATACAATGATAAATCATTGTGGTTCTGAGCGGGAACGGGTTTTCAACATGATTTATAAAGATATTCTATTGATTCTATTGAATGTAAATTTATATTACAATAACATGGTAATACTATTAGTAAATAGTAATGCGGTAGTTTGAATTATTTTGCCTAGTACGAATTGCATATACTATATGGTAATTATTATATTATTATTTAATATATTACCAATTTTCCATTTTAACATATAAATAATTATCGATTTTAATAGGTTGGTGATGTAAAGTAGCTTAAACATAATCTAAATATTTTGAAAATTGCGTTGTATGTATTTAATAATATATATATATATATATATATATATATATATATAACAACGAAAAGCTTCAAGTCCCTACAAATAATATTTATTTTAAATTACAACAAAATAACTAAAATCTTTATTTTTGTTTAAATATCCAATCTTGTTAAAAATTGAACTTCAATCACTTTTAAAAACTTGTACTTGGCATTTGCGCTAAAATTATTTTTATAATTTCCAAGAAATGAAAACTTATATTATATTTTTAAACTTTAGGTCTTAAAATTTAATATTTTTTTTTATTTTGTAAAAATATTTAACGCTTTAAAAATAAATGGGACAAAGTACTTTCAATATTTTTTAATTGGGATATAAATTACTCATGGATAACCTTGTACTAAATATTCAAGCTGTTTTCACTCAAAAACATAAAATGCATTCATATTAATAAGTCAAAGAAGTCCATATTGAAAATAATAACATTTTATTAAATCTAAAAAATGATGTTTATATAAATACTTGGTGATCAATAAATCTCACTGATTAATCATTTTATAATAAAAAAAAAAGCAATATTGATTTGGACAAAAAATGGTTTTGCCTAAAAGTTACAATTTTTTTTGATTATTTTTAAAAGTAATGGGATTTTTATTTTAAATCAATAACTTTGCCATATAAAAAATTATCACATAATTTTGATTAAAAAACATTTTTATTTTAACCATTGTACATAATAAGATTTAAAGAGTAAAATAAATTATATATAACCAATAATAAGTATAATTAATATAATTTCAGTCTAATTTGACTTGTACTCAGATTTTGCGATAACACAAAATTAGAATTTCGATTTATTTAAAAAAATGTAATATATATTATTGCACTATAATAATAAAATTATAGAATGAAAAAAATTCTCTATGACAATTGCAATCTTATTAGTGTTTTTGTATGTTGTACAGAACATTATTAAACAATACAAAATGTTCTTTGTTTTTGTGTTATCGTTAATTTTATCATAATTTGAACAATGTTAATAAAAATCAACTGTTTTATAGAATATCTCGTACATGAATAGATTAAAACTTGATTTTTAGAAGAAAAAAAGGTCGATTGAGTTGTTTGTATTTAGATGAATTATCGGTCTAGTTATAATGATACGTTATTAGAACGGCCTTTTGTTAACAATTCAGTATTACACGGAAAATTAATAATTTTATTAAATTAAATCAATTATTAATTACCAACCAATACCATAGTATTTTGTTTATTTTACTATAGTTCAAACACTGTTATTATTATATAGCACAAGAAGTTTGTAGAGTTATTAAAAACTTGAAAGACTGTTTACTCGAACTCGTGTTTCTGGTGTCTTACCACATAGTTTTTACAACTTTATTAAAAATTAATAATTAACCTACGCTTTTAATTATATATATAATATAGTATATAATACACGACTTTTATGTCACTTTTACTATTTTTGTACAGATAAATTTTACTTTTACATTTATTATTTAGAATACATAGAAGTAAAACTATTTGATGAACAAAATATATAAAAACTTTTAGTTATACGAAATACAAAGTTCTTGTTTAATGGAAATTCCTAGTAGAAACGTCAAACACTCAAACTGTATTTCAAACCGGTAAGCTATGAATATATCTGCGATAATGGTATAACGATAGCGGTATATAGCGTGGTTTTACCATATTATTATAAAGGTATTAGCAGCTAGTACTGAGCATTGATTGCACAATGTGTAAAATTTTTACTATATGTACAGTGTACACAAAGGCATTAGTCCGGTACACACATATTTGCTTTTGTATAGTTTCAGTTAACGAAAATTCTGTAATTTATTTTAATTGGTATGTCGAGATGCATGCATTATTATGTAACACACGTACATTATGTGTACGATAAACAGTTTTATAATATCAGTCTGCAGTGTTAACTGTAAAGCCGCACATGGTTCGACCTTTTTAATTCCACGGTATGTAAAATGAAAGTTAGCTTTTCTTAATTCCGTTGTAATTATATAATCGCAATGCTCATATTGAGCGGTTATTATTACACTTTATTTTAAGAGCCACGCGATTTTTAACAGTAAAAAAAAAAAAATTAATAAAACTGAAAAAAAAACAGGTTTTTTTGTTGTTGTTTTCGTTAGGGTTTAAATTTATTTATAGTGTCACTACGGCAGTGGTAATGAAATAATGATTTAATGATAATCCATGTATAATTTATGTGTTTCTGTCGTTTAATCGGTGCAGTATATATTATATTGTATACAAATTGAAATCGAGACAGTACTACCAAAAGTCTATTTAATTGGGCAGGCAATATTTTTTCCCAGTCACTTTCCGATTTAATTAAAACAGAGGAAACGTCTGAGGGGAGGGATGTTTCAGAAAGGTTGGTGCAGAAGTGCGAGCAAGGGGCATGACAAAAACACGCAATTCCCTAGACCTTAAATTACGAAGACTGCCTTAAACCAGTACTACAGGAACTTAGAGACGTTTACACCATAAATCTATCTCACTAGCTAAATTGTTTGTCCACTCTAAGAATCCCCTTCCCCAGCGTGCAATTCATTGCTGTATAAGATGGCTGCAGTGTTATCAGGCTATAGATCAATTTTCCAGCACTTTTCCTCCAAAACAAAAACTGTCAGTGTGCCAGTTGAAATTTGATGTTTATAAGGTATTTTTTAATATTTTTTCGAATGCCGTTCTTTTATATTAAACAAAGAATAAATACACAGCGATCTTATTGTTCGTTATTTAGTATACCTGCATATTATTAAAGCTTGATTAAAACAATCAATTATTGATGAACATCGTATAACAATAAATATTAATCGTCATAATCTAGTTGCAATAAAATATTCTAAGTAAAATATACATATTTTTTTTCTATGTTCAATACTTTAATATTATTATTACAATCCGTTTGGACAACAAAATCAAATTATGGTTACAATCTATTATCAGATTAATGATTTGTTTTGAAGGTGGTAATAATACCGTATTATCTATAGGCATTTAAACCTAAAAGTCTTACAAAAACGTTTATCAATATACTAATATTTATTAATTATTACTCATTAAACATGAAATAATCTTTTTTTTACATATTTTTCAGATGCCGTTATCGTTATTTGTTCAGACCTCGTCTGTTATTGAAAATTCGGCCGGCTGCAATAATAGATTTTATACTCGTAGGTTTTATTTTTTTTTTCGTTTCTAGTCTCTCTCTCTCTCTCTCTCTCTCTCTCTCTCACCATGTATATGTGAATGTGTTCATCCTTTTTTTCTACTCACGTACCTATATTTTTTTATAAGCAGTTTTTAAAATTCCTGAACTGTTTTCAATCAAATAGAAAAACTATTACAAAATAATTAAAACATTTTTATGTAGGTGAATTTTAATAAAAACTAGTTATTTAATTTAGAACAATTTTTTTTTTCTTTGTTAAATACTCATATATATCAAATGTTAGAACCATCTTCTATCTACCTATTACCTGTTTGTAAACTGATATGAATTGATTTGCTGATTGAAATTCCAATTAACTTATTTCTATAATAGTGTAACAAATACGTTTAACGTCTGTCCATCTCAAATTCTGTTGCTATTACGAGCTTTGATCAATAACATTGTTGTATCAGAAACATTTTTGCTCCTCAATCAATTTCCGTTGGGACTTAGGTCAAATTAGTCGTATAGACAGGTAGTTTTACAATAATATTGTTTTATTGGCATTTAATTATTAATTAAATATTTTATTGTTATATATTGTACACATATATAGAGTATTAAATGTGCACCTGTATTATATTACATATAAGTGTATAGCAGCCATTATTTATCATAGCGTATTAGTTAAATGTGATTACTATTTCAAGAATTTCAGTTTTAACATATTGATAATTGCATTAGGCAGCTTATAACATTAATTATTATTGATTTATATTTAATTTTATAATCATAATAATTTTTTTTATATCCATACATTTTTATAAGCATAATATTATTTATTGTTTTATATAATAATAGATAATAAGTAATTAATATTTATAAATAATAATAATACAATTCACTATTACTTATTAGACTACCTCGATCTCTGATCTCTGTACCAAAACAAAGCTAAACACTAATATTTTGAATTGGATTGATCGTCTGTTAAACTAAATAACGTATGTATTATTACTTTGTCCTTCTACTGCACGATAGTGGTTGATTTAAATTGTTTTTGTATTTTCGATTACTCTATAATACTATGATACCTGTGTTACACGAATACAACGATTATTTCAAATAATTTTGAAATGAGTGAATAAAATACAAATCTAGGTAGGTTGGGTATAATAAAATAATTCACTGTGTGAAATGAATTGTAATTACATATTATCGTATTATTGTACCATCAATACTAATTGGCAATTAGCAATAATTTGATTTTTGAGAACTTTTATACGTTATAAAAACGATTTCAAATAAATTGAAGCGGGTTGTTTTTATTTTTTCGTATCTAATTACTAAAATAATATTAACAACATTAGTTTTTTATATTTGTGTTTGTATCAAACCAAATATCATCTGCCATTTATTTTAGCAATAACGACAGTATTATCATATACCTATGTATACATTTATTTTAATAACATAATAAGCTGTATTACAAGATTTGATACATTAATAATATATTAAATAATAATAATAAAACAATAATCCTAAATTATATTATATGACATAATTGTTCCACGATTTTTTCTTTTTTTTTTTCATTATTATACACAGATGTTATAATATTATACTTACATTGAACTAACACAAAATAACTATAATATCAAATATTGCACATAATTATTATGACTCGTTCTCAACATATAAATATAATTAAATATCGTATGAAAGAAATGTATATGTATTGACTGTAAAATAATATCCCAAAACCAATTTCGTATTATTCAGTAATTTTGGGATCGCTAAGAAATTGGATACTTATAAAACACTTAAACAAGCTCTTAAATATCCTGGTTTCACGAAATGTATCTCTTATTCGAACCCAAATAAAACAAAAACCTAGGTACCCAAGTAACCCGGTACATATACATACATTTTTCAAACAACAAACAAGGTAAGAGATACATAAAGTCTAAGTAAATATCCTTTGATATATTAAACGTCTCCGGTAACATTGTCTTGGTGTTTATTATCAAATGCTAATGCGACTTTCTTCGAAATGTTTTAAGTTCAACACTTGGATTATTATTTTTTTTTTTTTTTGCTAAGCACTCTAATTCTGCACACTTAAAGCTTTTTATAAGAATTTTAAATTATCATACAAACTGAAATATATGTTGAAGTTCAGTGTTAGATTATAATATATTAAACATAAGCTCTAGGGTTCGAAAATATAATGGATGCACTAGGTGTCACGAATTTTATGAACACATACCCCATCCTGAAAAAAAGCTGCGTCTTATAGTAATACGGTCGATAGAAATCGTCTTTTAAAATTACAAACAGAGTTTCATAAAAACTATATTTTAAAATTAAAAAAAAAATAGGTACTTAACATAATTAATTAAAATTTAAACCTTTTTTTAAGCAGTTCAAAACATTTTAGTAAATGCATATAATAATGAATCAATATAACATGCGTGAATTGTTTTCGTTGTATTAAATGGTTAAAGAAATATATATTTTCTTATATCTAGATACAATTTCAATTGATATTGTCTGTCATCATCTTATCTAGTTAACTTTTGTGTTATCTTTGTTCAATTTGAATGATATGGTATGGAACACTTGCCTAATAATTAGCTTGAATGCGATTGAGTGAAAATCAACTATACATATTCAGTTTTAAATTTCGTTTGATAATTAAAAATATTTCTTTGATTCTAGAGCGATAGAAATACGATTTCGATACACTTGTACGCCTCAAATAATTCAGAATCTAGCTAAAGTACAACGGACTAATTCCGGTTTTCTATTCTTTTCGTTTTTGTTTTTTTCAGTGATCTATCGAGTGAAAAAGTTATTTTGATTTCGGGAATACAAAGTTGTTTTTTTTAATCAGTTTTCGTCATTGCCGTACATTGTGGGACGTGGGACGGTTCAACTTTTTTGATTAATATCCAAAATTTTACCAATCTTTTAATGGAAACGTACGACAAAGCATTAAAAATATATACATCTCGACCGAGACGTTATCTCGAAGCTGCACACATTTTTTCCCTCATTTTCCTATATATTCATTCTCATCCCATAATCTATTTCCATTGCCCATTATTATATTCAACACTGGCTTTCTTCGGTAAAAACATGGACGGAAAAAAACCACTGCGTCGCTAACGAGATTCACCCTATAATATTATAATAGGTATATGTAAATATTACATGTAAGTGTATAACCTAACATTCTAACCCATACGAGAGACGCATTCACGTATGCATATATGACATTTTTTATATACATAGACATTACATCATAAATAATAATCAATTTTGCACTAAACTAAGTGCACTGCACTCACTGATTGTAGCCAACGCAGAATCCAAAGAGATGGATTTCTCGATAGCCTTGATCATCAAATCAATTTGAACCACAATCGTCTAAAATAAAAATTATTAATTATTTTTTTAAACTAAAAAAAATATTATTTGAACGAATTTGAGAGGGAAAATTGTATTTTTATAACCATTTAATTTATAAATAGTTTAAGTCTTGTAAAATATTATGTTATTACATCCTATGTATAAAACTTAATATCCATGTTAAAAAATTACTCAAAATAATAATGATCAACGAACAGTACTAAGAACGTAACACTGCTATCAAAA
Organism: Rhopalosiphum nymphaeae; assembly: GCA_036289425.1. Classification (NCBI taxonomy): domain Eukaryota; kingdom Metazoa; phylum Arthropoda; class Insecta; order Hemiptera; family Aphididae; genus Rhopalosiphum; species Rhopalosiphum nymphaeae. Next base: position 3,642,129 of record JAZAQC010000001.1, on the reverse strand, counting down.
CACAGTGGAAACGAAAATATTTACGCAACGTCAGTTGAGAATTTATAACAAAATTGTTTTTTTTTATTATTATTATTATTATTATTATAAAGAAATAATCGTAAGGACTTGATATTTCATACTGAATCTTTATTTATATTTTCTACTATAAATGATATAATTTTCAAAATGTTTTTCATCTTTTAAAACTAATACGAGTATTGTAAATGTTTGACATGTTCAAATTTTGAAAGTTTTTTTTTCGATTTATATCGAATATGGTAATAACTTTTTAGTTACTATGTCAAAAAGCTTTAAAACTGAATACAAAGTCCCACATAAGTTGTTTTTATATGAATTTAATAATATCAAAAATACATGTGTACAATTGTATTATGTAAGAAACATTTCAAGTTTAAATTTTGACGAAATTGAATATTTAAACGTAAAATAACGATTTTTTGTCAAACCGTTTTAGTTATTATGATGTAACTCAAAAAATATTAACCATAGAGACTTGAAATTTTTTCCATTCATTATGTGTATTAATAATAATAGTTTATCGGATTTATTCCATACGATTTATAAATATAATACTCGATAAGCTTTTGGTTCAATAAGCGTGTATGATCTACATATGTGTGTAAAAACACTTATATTATCAATTATAATACACGTGTTATAATGTATAACACGCGAACGGTAAACGGTAACAGTACGTTATTTTTTTAAACATACAAATTTATTTTATATTTAAAATTTGAGAAAAATATCCCACATTGTACAAAAACTATAATAAATGTTCTACAATATGAACAAATAATGTAAAAATATATGACTTAAAAATGTCACACAAGATTCTAAAAAATTTTGAAATTTAAAGTTTGGAAAAGTCAAATGTATATAATGACGATTTAACCTCAAACAATTTTTGTTATTTCATATTATTCAAAAAATATTAATCATACAATTTAAAACTTTCTATTATTATTTTAAACATGATTGCCTATATAAAATTTAATTTTAAATACATTCAGATTAGTATTAAGTTATTTATACCACTGACCTTTACACCATTCTACGGTATATCGTTATTGATAGTTAATAAGAACTAACTAGTAATGTTATATGAAATACTGTTATATATTAACGCCAATGGTTTTCGGTGCAAGTCTTAGTTTTTTTTTTTTTTTTAAATACAAATTTTAATGTATTATTAAAATCAAAACAACGCCGATCATTGATTGAAAAAAAAATAATTACATTTTAAATAAATAATTAAAATAGTATTCAATGATTATACATTATATTTGGTTTTAGAAATACATAGTAAGTTATCCAGGCTCAATCCCTGCAATGCATTGCTAATTTTTTTTTAATATATCTTCTCATGAGTCATAATGCATATGTAATATACATAAAATAACAATGTACCGAACACGACTTTTCGTCGTTGATTCATAAGTGTTATATAATAATATATGAACGATAACGTCAAGTCCTTTTATTATAATATAATATGAACATAACCTATGCATATATTATTATTGTAATTCGCAGGTACTTACAGGTATTATCGCTTCCCGTTGAGTGCCACGCGCAGTTTTGTTACTTCACAACCAAGTTAAATGCCGATACTCAATAACAGGTTTTTTTTATTCTTTTGCCGAATAATCGAATACCAATAATATGAGAACACAATATTTTCAAGAGTTTCTATAGCGGATGGTATTTAATATGTTTTCTGTAAATATATACATATTATATATTACTAATACGCATCGCGTTTATTATTACTTGATAAAACTTTGTGTACACATCGTCGTCTTCTGAAATATTACGCACAAGCACTTAATGTATTTAACGCACAATAAATGTGTACACATTTATGTGTACCGTGGGAGATAACAATGAATATTCAAAACTCGGACAGGAGACGCGTATACGTGCAGTATATAATATGTGTGTTTGTATACATATATATATATATATAATAAAATATAATATCATTATTTTCGTCGCGATTCCAATCTACAACAACAATGGGCTCACTTATCTTTATCTTTGGGACGTTAAAAAAAAGGAAACTTTCTTGAGCATTTTTGTTTCAATCACTTTGAGATATATAAGTCTGCAGACGTGAATTACACAAGGGAAAGTACACGCCGATTCTTAGAGTAATACGCAGTGCATACAATATTCAATGACTCGACATTAAAAAATAAGATAAACATGATTCTCTTTTCTTTTCTTTTCTTTTTTTTTTTTTGTCATCTGCACAAACAAAACTTTTATTCATATTGTAAACTACTTAGAAAATTTTAGGCCGTTGTCATATCTGCAAAACCAATATTAATAACCGAAAAAAAGCAATATCTAAGCTTCATTTGTATTACCTATACTTAGGTTCCGCTATGCAAAATGAAACCACGGTATAGGTTACAACAATTTATACTAATATTATTTTGTTTTTACAGAAATTAAAAAATGCTCTTACTTCGATTTGAAATTGTTTACAAATAGTATTTTAGGTTTTATAATTAACGTTCTAATTATTTTCTTAATTATAACATCAAACAACCCGGCTATTATACGTTTTAGTATTTTAGAACTTAAAGAAAATCAAAAGAAATTGTTTATGATAAAAATAAATTTTATTAAAACACTGGTATTATGTAAATATTCTAATTTTCGAGGATCTTTGTTAATTTTAATAAAATAACAAATATCATTATTTCTTGTGTTAATATCTAATTTTGTAAAAATTTAAACTTCAAAAGCTTATTAAAAAAATGATGAGTTTATTTTCTATAGTTATTAATTGTAATAAAAACTATCATAACATCACGTTTAGAAAATCAAAATATGAAATATATTAGTTGAAATCTCAAAGTATTAATTTTATAATTTTAACAAAAAAAACAATTTTATGGAAAATAGATGATAGGTTAGTTAATTTTATCCTTTTGAATTTCTAAGACATATACAAGTTCATTTATATCCAATTTACTACTACAACCTAATAGCCACCATCAAAGTTGAAAATTGAAAAAAAAATTTCTAAAAATCAATACATTTATCATTCTACTCAGAATATATGCAGTAATTAAAATAACATTGTATTACGGTGGTCCTCATTACCATAAGAAAATGATTAAATCGCAAATGATATATCAGCGACTTTACATCCTACAAAAGGGCTGTAGATGACCAAAGGGAATTTTTACTGTTTTTTTTTTCTTTTTAATTAATTCTAAAACTTTAACATTCACATAAAATGTTATAAGATCGTAGAACTTAACATTACATTTTAAAAAAATATGATAAAGAAAGTTCTTGTAAATCTATAATTTCCCTAAAAAGGTGATAAAATATTTGTTCATTCATTTTGCAAAATTGATTTTTCACCGTTATTCAAGTATTTTATTTGAGGGTCCTTGAAAATTCAATCACATTTCTTGTATAAAAATTCTCATTTATTCGCTAGTTCTCATTGTATTTGTTTCTAGATTTTTGAGTACTTCATAAAGTTTTATCATTTTTTTATAATATCGTTCGGATCTTGACTTAGCTTTCTTGCTTTTTTTCATTACACTACATTTGTTGATTACTAAACTTATAGGTACTTTCTTTTAAATTTAGTTTAGTAAATCGTAAATGATAAAATAAAAGCAATTATAACGATGATATGCAGTCTATACGAGAAACAAGAACAATGGCACGACTAGTATTTAGGAGGGTTGATGGTGCTTAGGGCGATTTCATATTTCATTGTAACAACTACATATATTTAAAGTCGTGAAATTAAAAATACAATACAATACCAAATATTTAGGAGTTTTCAGTTCTCGTGATATAATATTTACTATAAGTAACAACAAATAGTAAACAATTTACAGTAGTTATTATAACTACACTGCAGCTACACAGTACATCATTATTAATTTGCATTATTAATTGATTATTATTTTTATTTAGAGTTATTATCAACTTTATTAATAAAATAATATTGATATACTATAACTGATTACTAGTAATAGTAGTATAGAATAAAGTGTTATTTTTTGAACAAGTATTACTCGTATTATATACATAAAAGTACATCTTAAAATTCTTTAACAAATACATTTTTAAAAATTATCAAAATTATATAACTATCAAGTAACATAGTTATACAGTACAATATTCATTTTCATTACTCGCATATAGGAGGTACAATAATGTTTGAAATTCGTTTCTTTATGATTGACAAAAAAATGTTATTACCTAAATATTACGAGTACATAAATTCAAAATTCAAATTCAACAATAAAATATTCAGTAGACATTTTACTATTTACCATTTTTTAGTAAATCTCATTTAAAAAAAAATGGATAAAGAATAATCAAACAGATGTAGAAATACATTTTTCCAAATGAAAGTATTTTATTGAGATGTTTTTATAGGTAATATTAATTTTAAAAATATTAAGAATTTTTTTATTTTGATTTCATTGCTTCAGTTTTTGAATTAATTTTGTAAAACAGCTACACTTTTCGAATATTTCTAAACCTTTTGCGACACGAATACTATTATTACCAAAATTATATTTCTTAAATTATAAACTAAAAGAACGGCTCGATAAAATTTTAAACTCTTTTTCTGCATCTATAAAAATAAAAACCATCCTTATTTTATACAAAATAAAATATATACATAATATTATATTATGTTATTTATAATATAAAAAATATTTATTCATTAAAAACATTCCAGAAATATAATAATTATTTTTTTAATTAATTTGAAAAATAGAGTTTTTGTTATACATCTCACATAATTATTTACAGTTATACACAAGTTGTAATTTATGGACCCTAGCTCGTTTTCAATATAAGTCTTTGATAATAATAACTCTTTATGATTTTGTGCCTTAAGCTATGTAATAGCTTTGGAAGTTTTAGTTTATTTTTTTATGCACATACACCACAGCATTTTTAAACATTTTAGTGGAACAAATAAGAATATTCCAAGTATACAAATTAAAGTCTCACTTAAAATAAATAAAATTTAAAAACAACATTTATGCTACTTAAAAAGTATTATTTTATACTCAAAAATACAATATAATAACAATTCGTTAAAAATAAATCTGTTTGAGTGAATATGAACGTGTAAATTTGAAATTAATCGTTAATAATAAACTAAATAATTTTAAGTTTTAATTTAATTTTAAACAAGTTAAAGACTTCAACTTAAATACACAGTTTACAAAAGATTCATTATAAATTGATTTATGCATCATTTCAATTACTGTAAAATAAGCATTAGTTTTTTAGATAAAATTATTTATATTAAATTTTAAAATTTTAAATAATAGTCTAAAAAGTTTTGATAGAAAACTTTTAAAGTGGGTATTAATAATAGAATTGTTTCCATAGTATTAAAATCATTATTAAATCAAAATTACTAGATTCGCCCAGCTGAATTCAAATTTTGTTATCTACTTTCAGAAAAAAAGGTCAAAACTGTTAAACAAAACTTTGGACCTCTATATATTTATTCAACAAAAAAGCATATAACCATAAATACCATTAGCGTCTAACAATTATTATATTATGACAGTAAATTTTGTTCGAAAAACTGTTAATGAGGTGTTTTGCCAGTAAATGTCTAAAATTTGAAATATTAGCCATTTAAAACCGGGAGGTTAACTCGTTCGGAAAATCAACTAGTTTGCCGCAGACAACTTTTTATTTAATAGCTTTTTTTCTTTTAAATACTGACTTCTTCATAGAATACTTGGTATTTCTCTAACTTATTACACCTTAAATATTTTATTTTTTACAGTTGAATGAAGAAAGAAACAAATAAACTTGGTTAAAAAGTTCGAGCATGAGTACAGAGATGATTTTTCTTTTCATAAAAAGTTTTCTTATTGCTCCACCTAGATATCTATTTGGCGATAGCATCCAAAGGAGTTCTAAACAAACATCAATTGTGGTGAATTTTATGAAATAGAATTTTGTCATTTTCCAATACCGCTTAAAATGGACATTTCTTCTATTGTTATTTTTTACAAACATAAAACACCAAAACTTATTTTTTGTAAACAAATTTTACATACTGAAAAATTATCATTTTAGAACGAAAAAATAATGTTGGAGGAGTTAAAATAAATTTTAAATTTAAATATATTTATTAGTTCTTGAAAAACATATAATAATTTATAATTATATATATTGTGATTGTCTATTTATAGTTTATAAATGTTAGTCACTTAATTAAATATATTAAAAATGTTAATTTATAAAAATCTCGTAATCAACACCATAACATATTAATATCGCAAAGAGTTCATACATATGTTATTCCATTTTTATGAACACACAATACAAATAATATAAAAGGTGACTTTTTCAAAGTTCATTATTCATTTTCTCGAAAAGAAAACATTTTTTAAATTTATAAAAAACATATTTCAGACAACTAGCTATAACTAACAAATATTTATAATTAAAATAATCGAATGTTGAAGAACAAAGGCCTTCCACAACACTTTTATGTACTTCTCCGCTCGTCGAAAATTTAAATAGGTACTACTTAAAACTTTAAGATATAACTGATTAACTACTCATTCTAAATTTGATTTATATGTATTGTTTCTTAAAAACAAAATTAAAATGAATAATGCCATTCAGAAAAGTAATCAATTAAAAAAAAAATTATTTGAATAATTTATTATTAAAACATATTTATTTCAATAATATTATTTTATGATGACCAAATTATCTAAAAAATATAAAATATTACATACCAACAACTTCAAAACGTTTCGTTATAACTATTTTTATAGTGTTTATACCTCTAAAAGGATCACAAACCGTATAACTACTCATAATATACTATACTTACAAGTTACAACCGTTCGAAAAATCAAGAACAACGAATCGGCAATTGTCATGCTGCACTCACAATCGTTGTGTTCCCAGTGTATGTAATATAATATTATAATATACAAAGTGAAACAAAAAAATCGATGGAAAAATACAAGAACTGAAAATTCTTTTTTTTCACAAATAATTATGCTATCTACTGCCTGCAGTGACCATTCGCGCTATATGGGCAAAATAAAATATAATTCTCGTGTTCGTCATTCAAATTATAATACACACTCACACACATGTATGTATGTATATTTTGTGACAATTTTGTTCATTTTGACAATCCGTTGGCCATTGCCCATTACGATGGACTGCACGTTATATATATATATGTGTGTGTGTGTGTGTGTGTATGTGTGTATGTTATATATTATTTATATGAATGTACGTCGTTGTAGTTGGACAAAAGGGTCATGTTAATATCGATAAGTGCTGACTAATAGGGATCTAGGCTGGGCCGTGACAGAGTACAGCGTAGGGAGATTAGTGCAGTACAGTGCAGTGCAGTGCAGTGCAGTCTGCGTGTGGGTGTGTAAAAATCGGTGCCGAGTATATTATTATTATTACTTTGTATTATAATTATGATAGACGTGGTAGCAAATGCAGTATAATATATTATATGAAACGCTTGTAGTATACATATATATAATTTATAATTTTGTACTTTTATTTGATATTGTTTTTAATACTTTGTTCTAATAACAATATTAGTTCTACGAGTACGTGATTGTTGTTTAAGTATTAACCATATTATATTGTTAACGTTAGCCGTAATGTCTATTATTTCTATATTATAATATACATATAACTGGCATTTTATTAAATATTTAGCCGTTTTTTAAGAAGTATTCTATAATATGACACATTATTCATTCGAATATAAACTCAATTTAAACATCGTCTATCACTCTTATCATTTTACATTAAACTACATAAAATATTAGTAATTAATGATTAGTATAGTTGTATATTTTATAAAAATAAAACTCAAAATGTGTATACTATTAAAAAATAAAATATTTTATTACGATAATGTAAATTTAAATGAGGGCATTTAAATCATTTTTATGTATCTTGTCATACTAGAACATTTAATAAATAATTCTTGTCCCGATCCAGTCGTTTCTTACGTCTTGGCAATCGATGTGGAGCTTAACTGTTTATAATGCTAAACTTCTTATCGGGCTATTTAAATTCGCTTGCAGAAATGATATTGGTACTCTTATTAGTTAGAAATTTAGGCTTTGTAGGACTTCCTATATCAGCGACGGATAGGAAATTGTTATTAAATTTTCATATTTGTACTTTGCAGCTCCATACTATTATGTACTTCTTAAGCTGATTTTATTTTGTATTTATTTTATCATAGTATAGTATACAACAAATAGAGTACACTCAGTTTTCATTTTATTGTGTTTCAACCTACCAATGCGTCACAGATCGTTTGTTTTTTTAACCATTTGTTTGTTGAGTTTTTTACAGCACATAAGTTATAACACAGGTTTCTATATTTATAGATCATTATCATCAGTTGTAATAATATCGTCTTCGCTTCATCGGCTCGTAGGTCGCAATATTATGATTGTTGATTGTAATATTGTCTTCGGTCAAAATTCGTGTATCGATTTCTTATTATTTGGTATAACATTTAGGCAATATATTTTATTGTACCTACATATAAACATCGCTCCCACATTGTTATATTAGTTTATGTCTGTTAGTGTATTATACAGGCATACCAGTTTGAAAGTATCTATTTAGTACTTAAATGTGTCTGTGTCGAGGTTAGGCTAAGTGGATAGATTTTGATACGCGTAATAACATGACTTACCTATTGTATTTTATAAGTTGAAAGTATATTTCGTGATAATATGTATGCAATAAACAAATACATTTTAAACCGTTGTAAGCCAGCTGATGGGGGGGGGGGGGGATTTACAAAATTTGATTTGTGACAAATTATGTTAGGATATTAAGATTCTGTGCACCACTATGATATCTAAAGGATCATATTGTAATTTTATTTAATTTTCAACGTGCTTAAACTTGCAGTGAGAATCGTGTAATATTATAATGATAACAAAACGAGTAACTATTTGTAACTAAATAAAACAATTCCAAAAAATAAAAATGACTAGGTTATATATGTCCATAACTATTTTTATGACATATTTTACATTAAGTTTTTTTTTTTCTATTAAGTGTGTGAGAAAAATGAATAATAACTTATTTAAAAAAAAATAAAAAGGTTTAACACAGTTAATGCGCACTGTAAAAACAATTCTAACAAAATAATAAGACATATTTAGAAAATGTATGAAAAATTTATTATTTTCAAACCTTATTCAGTATAAAGTTTTAAATTTTAAAAAGAAAAGTTATCCATTTAATATGTTGCATAGCATATTATAATATATTAATGTATATTAATAAAAGCCTAATCAAATGTAATTCCCCATAATAACTAATATAATTATTAATAAAATTAAAATAAGCAAATATAATGCTAGTGAAATTCAATTATATATTTATTATTATTTATGGATTTTGTATATATACAAAAGATATACATATAATATATATATATATATATATATATTCGTCTTGTATATATTGTAAATTGTATATATACCATATAAACTAATTTATTTATAATAGTCCTATGGGAAAAATTGATGTCAAAATGCGTAATAAAGTAAAATATTTATATTAAAAATGTATAGAATATTAAAAATCCACGAGCAAAATGTGTAATGGAATTAAAAAAAAAGTCGCTAAAAGAGGTCATGTATCAAAAATTATAAACAGCAGAAAAACCTTTTTTATCAGAATCGTTCGTGTACTATATAACGAGGATCGTATGCAAATTAATTTAATCACCCTTATACCCTCAAAATGTGTATCTTTATTTTCTATCATATGAATGTTAAAAAACCTATACTTTTTATGATTACAACAAACGTAAATATATTTTAACGATTTTATTTGAAACGCCTTATTATGAACGCACGCTGTACGGATTCTGAATAACTAGTAGCAAAAGGGGAATAAAAAATATTAATGTACCATCTAAAATTTAAATAGTTCAAGGCGGTATTTTATTACGATTTTTATATATGTTTTATTATAACGAAACCGGTAGATCGCAATAAAATATTTCCATCCAAACACTATGGACGTGGCGTACGAACCAAACACAGAAGACCAAAATAAAACATTTTATTCTTTAAAAATATATATATATTATTATTAATTGAAATTATAAAAACTCTATTATAAAAAATATTTAAATGTAAAAAGCTGTATCAAAAAAAAAAAAAAAACCAATTGCCCACGAAATCAAAATTATACATAGAACGATAATAAATACATGTATACGTATTTATATTTTGTTTTTTGTAAAAATTTTATATTTTTCCAGTCAACTCGAATTTCAATTATTTTTAATTATATAATTTTATATAAAATACAGGGTGTAACTCATCTATTTGATATTATTGCATTTGCACTATTATTGCATTTGTCAAATAGACGAGTTGCACTCTGTATATAACACACTATTCATATACTATAATATCTATGCCTCTAATTTAAATCACGTTACAACGCATACACATGACACAGATATAGATACGTATATATTAGCATCATTATGTTAGTATTACATTTATTATTAATATTGTTTCGTATGTGTATACAATTTTATGAATATTAAAGGTACTCATATTCTATGTAAATGAGGAAGTTATTCGTTGTTTATATTTTTATTTTTAATTATTATACAATCAGAAAAAAATTTATATTATGTAGTGTTAACTACTTCTACCATGTTTTCTTCTTATAATTATTATTATTTAGCACATTAGACAGTTACTACACTATACCAAAAACTAAGTTTAAGTAAAAAACTGAAAGGATTATTACAAATTGCATGAGTGGGTTACAGTTTATTATAAATAAGTGGTAAACCATTTATTTAAACTCGTAATAAAAAAAAATGTTTGTTTCTTTGTTTTTAATAAATGTGAAACGACCAATTCATAAAGCGAGTTTATGTAAATATTTAAAAGTTGAATAACTAATATTTCCATTCATTATTCAAATAGTTAGGAAAGTTTCTATGATACTGAAAAATATAAACCCATGACATTGTGTGCCCAAATTGTCTATTCATGACGCCGTGTGATTTTCGTTCTTGGAATTTAACTATAAACTATTTACTATTACATTATATTTTATTTTCATTTGTATAATAAAAAAATAAAAATGTGTATAAGTAGAAAACCAACCGATGTGTACGATAACGGACTCTGTAAATCGCCACATGTATGCACATTAAATACGCCTATACAATGTTACACGAGTTAGTGAGTTAGGCTCTTAGACTTACCTGTAATACGTTTATGTGAATATTCGGCTAATTAACTTAACATTATTACGTAACGCACGAAGAACGCCAATCCGATTGGCCGACACGGGTAGACAATATTCAGCTTTCAGGATTTTCGGAGTAGACTTGCAAGTCGTTTTCCAACTGTCAGCATAAATATACATTTCCCCTCGAACGCTCGCACGAATCCATTCTCCTGGGTGAAATCCTTAAGTTTTTGTTCCTTTAAAAATCTATCGGAAACAGACATCGACTAAATCATAAGGTATCCAGTCCCTGCTCGTATTGACTCGGTACGTAATAAAATAATGCATTTTATTAAAAAAAATCTTCATGGAGGTACAAAATAATGATCAATTTCATACATGCGCACCTCTGTACGACGTATAATGAATAACGTCTTGAACACCATATCTCACACACACGTACTTATATACTATTCGATTTAATGTAATCGAATTATCAGAAATTTAATAATATACTGTTGTATGAAGAGTTAGATAAGGTTATGTATATATTATATAATATCTATTATACGTATCTCGAATTTTTTATCAACACAATTGAATCCAGAGCTATGTAAAGAACTGAAATTTATAATATTAAATATTAAAATAATAGTCAAATAAAAATACTCCATCATGTAGAAACATGTGCTGCTGTACAATAGGATAATACGTAAAACTTTAATTCAACTAAAAATCATTTTATGCGATAAAAAACAATTCTGAGCGAAGACGGTTTAATTTTTTGGTAATCAAAGTAACCAAACAATTATTTTTATAATAATAGGTATTAAAAGTTTAACACATTTTTCATGTTTTAGATTCAGTGCGGAGCAACGAATATGCTTATTAATTTTACAATCAATTGTGTAAAATTGTGAAAATTTGTAAATTGTTTTCCAGTTAAAAATTTAAAAAATGTGTATTTTATATAACTAATAATTGAAATTTATTACAACATTTTTCATGAATGGTTCATACTGAAAATAAAAAATCTAAAAAAAAATACAAATGTGTTATTATATTTTATTGGCATTTAAAGTTTAAATTTGATATAAATTACATATTAAAATTATAAATAACGATATTCAGTATTTTGTTATAAACCAACCAAATTATTTACTGGGACATAAAACGTTTACATATATTATTATATTGTATGTACAATGTACATAATGATGTTTTCAAATACAATGTTTTCGGCAAAAGTCAATTCAACCTGCTTTACACTAATAGTGTTACGAATAATAAAATAAATTACTTAAATAGCAATATCATAAAAAATATCATGAAATATTGGTAGGTACTTAATGATACAGTCTGTGTATAGATCGTCTCCACTCAGAATCGTTTTTTGTAAACAATAATATTATATCATTGAATTAAAATTTAATACATTCACAACAGCGATACATCCATTATACAATTTGCAACCAAAAACCACCACCAAAATTGAAAATCAAAGCATTATTTTTACTCCGTCTTCGGAGTTCGGACGATAAAAAAACACACACACGCATACTACACTAGTAGCGTTCAGTTTTATTGACATTTCTGAAAATAGAAATATAATTCATGCAGGCGAGTCGCATACTCATATATTAAATTACTTTCGTCACGAATCATAGGACATAAGAAATGTTTATAAAAGATAATATAATGAGGTTATATTATAATAATAAGATTGTTGGCTCCCATCACATATTTTATTTGGTTGTGTCGTATTTGTAACAATATCATTTGTTCAATATTATACAATAATCTAAAATAAATCATTAAAAAATAAAATAACGTAGCTACAATTTTTTAATATTTTTTTCTTTAGTCAAACACATAATTACGACTACTACAAGACAAAATTATTCACATATTAATATCTATTGTATACTATCTATGTTCTATATAATATTATTGTGTATAATAGTCACAACTGATATGATTAAATAACTAATACATCATTACTCATTAGTAATTTCGTGTAGAATCAAGCGATCATACATATGTATATAATGCATATAATTCACGATTTATTCACAAAAATAGCGTGTGTTCGAGTTATTAAATTGATAAATTCGAATAATCTGTATTAAAATTACAACAAAATTGCAAGTCCTATACTCAGCTTTCTGCGTTATTTTCTTTATAAATGTTTTTTTTTATAATATTTACCACAAAATACTCTTATCACTATATAGTCTTTGTACAATCTGTCTGAGCAAAATTAAAAAAAAAATTCAACAATACTCGTTTGCAAGTATACAAGCTTTATTTAAATAATTTCGTTAATCGTATCTAATATTTTTTTAAATTATACACTAAAATTCCATGTACTAATGCTAGAATTATAAAACATTTAAATAATTTAATTATATAACACTTGTCTTGATGTTACTAATACCACCAATATCTTCTAAATGTTTACCTAATAACGTACGCCGTGACCAGTAAAACATAAAAAAAATTGATCGCCGTATAGATACCCTCTTCAGTATTCAGTGATAACTAATGACATGGTTTAACTCCTTTCGATTATATTCTAACCCAACTCGTCATGGGAAAAATGTGTTTATTTTGTCTAAAAAATTAATGGCATTTTAAGTAATAATTTTTAAACGGGTAAGATTGAGATTTATTTTAATTTTTTTTTTTTTTTCATAAACTAAAAAAAAATTATAATTAATAATCATAATTCTTGATGCAAAGTATTATTCGCCCAAGGGTCCCAAATGTCCTATAAGTCCGGTACTGATTTACCCGTCACACAGCGGGAAATATCCATAAAAACTTAACGTCCGTCATCTCGAATGAATTGTTACCTATCAAGACACGAACAAACGAACGAAACGAAAAAGATAATCTTAACGTATAATAATAATACGATGTGGGTAATAAAAATAAATAATACATTATTGAAATAACCGTGTAAATTGTATTCTGCAGTGCCGTCTGTCGGTCAACCTTTACATACGCTTTGCCAGAGTGGCTCGTCGCATAGTATCCCATAGTAACGTCATCCACTAGAGCGCATTGCTAATATTATTATGTAACATTCTCGTCGTCTTGTGATAGTCTATTTTTGTCATAATTTTCAATGAATAATAATATGGTTAGATGGATAATTAACTCGGTAAGTGTTGTACACGTTTATCTATACACTCGTTCGTTTATTATTCAAAAATAAGCACAGGAAAAGAAATATAATAGTGACATAAATTACACAAACAATTCGCGACATTCGGGCAATCAAATACCGACCGTTTTTAAGAATTTCATTATAGGCAATTTTCTAGGAGCGTGTAGTCTGAAATGTACGTGTTTCTGGTACCTAAGCGTTCACAGTAACAGTACCAGTGTAATCATGGTTGAAAATAAAACAGTTTTTTTTTTTATATATTTTTTGGTGATATTTTAAACAATTTATAAAAAAAAAAAAAAAATAATAATTTATTGGAATACGTTGTTTCAATTAGTCTCATACAACAGATACATTATAAAGTATATTATGCAGTATTTTAAGAACAAAATTTAAATTTAAATTCTAACTGGAGGATTAATAATTAAACAAAAAATATTGCTTTTGAATTGTGTGTCCATAAATTGATTGCATATACCGTGACACACACCGTCCATGCAAAATGTAAATTTAATAAAAAAAAAAAAAAAACACGATACAATTACACATTGTATACATTTACACAAATACACATTAAACGTTTACGTATGTTTTTAAAAAATCCCATTTGTTTAAAACTTTATAAGCACGTGTTAAAAACAATCTGCTTAAACTCATTCCACTTCTGATTAAGAAACTAGGGTTTCAGTGGTCGTGGAAAATAGGCCGCTAGTTCTTATTGTTCTTAATAAATTTTAAATAATTATTCTCAATAAATTACAAAAAAATATACAACAAAACAAATAAATTAAAATAGTATTTATTTAATTATTCTCGCAGATTTTCAAGACCACATTTTCAATTTTATAAAATAAAGTACGACTTTTAAAAAAAAATTCATGGCGGCGCCATGCCAAAGACGATCCTGCCTCGAAAACTTACAGCCCGCCTAGAAATCTTGATTTAACACACAAGTTTGAATTTGTATTTTAAAATATCATAACGTAAATAGTTTTGAAAATATAAGTGTTATTTCAAAGTCTGATTTTTCTGTACCGTACGCACAGTTACACAGAAATAACTGTAGGTTGCTTACGAATTACGTTTTATATTTTGTGACGTTCGCAGAAATGTTAATATGGTTATCATAGTATAAATCTAGTTTTAAAAAAATTTGAAAAATGACCATATAATATGGGCTATGGAAATATAGCGTAAATGTAGAGAACAGCTAACAGCGTCAACGTATAGGTCTACGTCAATGTTGGGGGGGGGGGGGTAAACACCGTGGGCACCAGTGTTTTTCCTTTCTCCCGCCATTTGTGTCACTGTCGCGTATTTATTTATTTATTATTATTAAACGGACGTTTTTAAAAATATTTAAAAACGCCAAACATCAGTTATTTAAATAAATTAGTTATTAAATAAAAAAAAATAGATGAGATGCCTGAAGAATCGCTTTGTACAACTCTTAAATTCAATAAGCTATATAAAATTATTAAACAACCAATTTTAATTAATTTTATTTTTAAGCGCTAGGATAATTACGCGATAGCACTTTTCAAATAGGCTTACTTCACATAATAAAAGGGTTATTGTCAAAACCAAATTAAAATTTTAATTTGTATTATACAGACTTTAGGAGCGAGGATCAATTTATGATCGGCGTACCTTACAAGTTGCCAGTCGGGTCCCAGACCCAGACGCAAGGGACACTTGCAGGTAATACAACCATAGATTAAATTTCATTGCCTAATGCTCGAACGAAGGTATTCGGTATACATATAAGTTGGGGTACGTACGAAATGCACGATAAACTTCTCGGAACAATTCATATCTACGCGACGATATCAAACACAATATAATTTGACGAACAAAAGGTCGGGTTACAGGTAGCTGGAAACCCGCGCGCCGCCGTGCCGCACAATATGTATGTCTAGGTATACAATTTACACGTTTATTTTAATTATTAATTAACGTTGTCGGACTGAATTCATGCCATAAACCTTTTCCGTGATGTCCTCTTTGATTTTTAAAAAATCTGTACGACGATTGAATATAGTAGTGTCGGAGTTTATCCCGAACAAAACGAAACGACTTCATTTCATACAGTAGTAAAGTAATAAAGTAATAAGTATGAGTATATAGAAGTATAGATATAGATATAGATTATTTATACTTAATCCAAATGCGTATAGTTCAACGATTGATCGTAACAAACATTTACTTGACTCGAAAAGACAATACCCGAACTAATACGGTAGATTGTATTAAAATAAATGTATTAAAGCATTACATTAACACTGGATGTACAACGCGCATAAAAAAATGTAGGACAACATTTATTAAATTATTTCTAATATATGATGTTTCCATTTAAATTGACACTCTAAGGTAAGGCCTAAATAAGTATTTAATGCATAATACTCCGTGCCATACGTTATTCTGAATTCTACACAATATAATGTATAAACGTGGGCTTGCCATTCGTCTCAGTTTGCGGTATGTCCCGGCCGGTCATTAAGTGTGTCCCTGTTAATAGAATCTGAGAGAAAAACCAACTTTAATATTGTATTATTTAATGGTATAAGACATGGAATAATATTTTACATTCTAAATCATTATATAATGATTTAAAAATATGGTAAAAGCCAAAAGGTTTTGATCTAATATTTGTATAAAAATATATTAATGTATCGTATTTAAATTGATATTATCGAATTTATATATTATTAATTTAAATGAAATCGTAATGCGGGAAGTGAGTAAGAGAGTTTTTCCTTTTTTCTATATAGTGTATTAGTGTATGAATAGGATTATACGTGATGTAACCTGTACATGTTGAAGATAGAATTCAGAGTAGGAATGTGTTTTAAACAGATTGTTTTCAACACGTGCTAAAACGTTTTAAACAAATGAGGTTTATTTTTTAATATTTTATACTTAAACGTTTTGTAATTGTATCGTATTTTTTTTTTTTATTAAATTTACGTATACGATATACGTTTTGTGTGAACGGTACATATAACTTGGCACATGCAATCTATCTATGGGTACACAATTCGCAAGCAATATTTTTTTGTTTAATTAATCCTCTCCAGTTAGAATTTAAGTTTGACTTTTGTTCTTAGAGACCAGTGTGTTAAACTACTATACTTTATGATGTATCAATTATATTAGACCAATTGAAACAATGTAGGTACTCTAATACATTTTTTTTTTTATACATATATATATATACCTTAAATAGTTTAAAATATCATCAAAAAGTACATAAAAAATTTGCGGATTGATAATAACGAAATACAAAAAAAAAGTATACCAGGAATAATATTTTTAATTTGAACAAAGATGCGTTAATCAAGAATATTTACAGTAATATAATATAAGCTGAGCCTATATAAAATGGGCCGAGCGACTGAGCGCTTAATGTATGTTTTTTGTTTTTATAGAAGATGTTATTTGTATGACATTCTTTAAATCTGGTATTAAGAGAAATCGATATTATTTTAATTTGTTTTCTTGATTCTAAATGTTAAAACTAACTAGATTATAATATCATAATGTTATATTAAAGTATATAACATATATAATTTGTAAATTTAAAATGGCTAAATGTCAAATATTTAAATATATATATATGTGTATATTACAATTATTAATTATATGTGTCTTTGTCTTACTATCGTACATCATAGCAAATTTGCTGGATGACTGCTGTTCCATTAGTAAGTATTGAACTCAATTTTCATATTTTATCGTATCGTTTAGCTTTTTTTGTTTAATATGAAAGTGTTAGATGATATTGATAAATAACGCACTTATTTTTGCATTATACGAGAAATATTAACTCAATAAGAAACAACAACGAAATAAAATTAAAAGACGACATTGGGTCCATCCTTTATATTTAAAAATATCCGAAAATGGTCAGTTCCAGGTGGTGTTATTATGATTATGACTAGAGCGCAGATTTATATGCATTAAAAACCAACCAAATATACGCTAAAAAATCTTAAATATGCATAAATATATGCACTAAAATATTAAAATATACATGAAAAATTAAAATATGCGTAAATAATTAGCAAAAAAAAATTATTTTTTGGACATTTAATTAATACAGTATATTATTTAAAAAAAATTAGGGTACCCTACTATAAATACTTATTTACTTTTCTTCATTTTTTTTGTCACATTCAACATCTGGGTGTACGTATTTTATTTCCCCGATTATTGATCTAAGGCATAGGTTCCCAACCTTTGGTCCGCGAGCCATACTTACAAAATGTAAAAATATTTTAATAATTTCATTTTCCTTTGAGGCATAACACTAATTATTGACAATCGTGTATAGTACGTCGTTTATTTATAAATTTATATAACATAGTGAAACCCATGTTATTATTTCAACCGATAATTTAATCTTTTTTTTACATTGTTACATTAAGATTAGATTATATCGGCACAATTTAATAGATTATGTTCAAAGTTGAATATAATATTGTTAGTTTTTGTTGTTAGTGTTTCCGTACCCGAATTCCGTAGTCGACGTTTGTGCTGTTTTTAATTTTTCATGTGTTAGATTGTCGAAATATGGCTCCGAAAAGAAAGTATGACGATGGATACATAAAATTTGGATTTATCGCAGTTGAAACTAACAGTGAAATTCGACCGCAGTGTGTAATATGTGCCACCGTTCTCAGTAATGATGCGTTGAAACCTGCCAAGTTAGAACGACATTTAAAAAGTGTCCATCCTACATTAAGTGATCGACCACCAGAGTTTTTCATGGGTAAATCAGAAAATTTAAAAAAATGAAACTAGGAACAAATGGTTCAAGATTTGAGTCAAACGAAAAACTTCTATCTGCGTCATTTAAAATTTCACAATTAATCGCAAAATCAAAGAAACCACACACAATTGGTGAAAATTTATTAAAACTTTGTTTACTAACTGACGTAGAAGAAATTTTAGGTGCGGAAGCTAAAAAGAAAATTCAAGAAATTCCATTGTCGAATAATACTGTGAAGGCTCATATTGATAAAATGTCTTTTGATATCGAAGAACAATTATTAGGAAAAATAAAAATTCGCCTTTTTTCTCATTGCAGTGTGATGAAAGTACTGATGTTTCATAATGTTGTCAGTTACTGGTTTTTGTTCGATTTTTTGTCAACGACTATTTAATAAAAGAAGAGCTTTTATTGTTGCAAGAATTGGGTACTACGTCAAAAAGAAGTGATGTAATGAAGATAATAAACGATTATTTTGAAAAGCACGACATTATGTGGGAAAAGTTAGCAGGTTTTTGTACGGATGGTGCTCCAGCTATGTTAGGATCACGCTCAGTCCTAACAACGTTGGTGAAAGAAAAAAACCGTAAAGTATTGACAACACATTGTATTATTCATCGACAAGCATAAGCATCAAAAACATTACCTGAAGAACAACTATATACTTTGAAACAGGACATAAAGTTGGTAAACACCATCAAAAGCAGTTCACTGAGTACTCGCATTTTTTTAAAAATATGCTCGGACTTGGACTCTGAATATGAAACTTTACTTTTTCATACCGAAGTCCGATGTTTTTCGAAAGGTAACATGTTGGTACGGTTATTTTCACTAAAGGAGGAGGTGGCAATGTTTTTAACTTAGTAAAAAAATGATAATTTATTGAAATGTATTTGTGATCATAAGTTTGAAATACACCTGACTTATCTTTTCGATATCTTCGAACATTTAAACAAGCTTAACTTGCAATTACAAGGCTCTGGAAATAATAAACTGGAAGGCTCTGCAAATATATTCATATTTAAAGATAAACTTCGAGCGTTTATGTGTAAAATTGATTTGTGGATAAGTAAAGTTGAAATGAATAACTATTCAACATTTCAAACACTGAAAATCTTGGTTGACAACGAAAAATATGCTGACCTGGTAAATGAGGACAGTAAAACGTTTTACACCATCTGAAAAAACTTAAAAATGAATTTAATCGGTATTTTCCAGAATATAATGATTTGGAAACGAATGGTATACAAAATATGATTCGAAACCCTTTTATCGTTAAAATCAATGAGGTACCTGATAATAACCAGTAATATTTGATAGAGTTACAAAACGATCGAAACTGTAAGGATACGTTTGAATTTGGCATGAATATCGAAGAGTTTTGGTGTAAAAAAGCGATTGCGTACTCTAAACTTCGAAAAATTGCATTAAGATATTTAGTCATGTTTTCGACAACTTATTTGTGCGAACAAGGATTTTCTGGACTACTCTACATTAAAAATAAACAGAGAAATCGGTTGGACGCCAATAAAGACTTGCGTGTAGCTTTGAGCAGTATCAACCCAAGAATATCTTTATTAGTGAACGAGACGCAAGCACAAAAATCGCATTAAAATGTTTTTATAATTTTTGTAATTTACCTTAAATAACTATAATAATGTAATGTAAATTTTTTTAGAATATTAGTTTGTATTAAATTTTTAATTATTTAAAAACTTTAATAAAAAAAAAAATTATAAGCATTATTAAAAGCCTCTTATAAAGAATTTCATTGTTTTTTATTTATTCATATAATAATAATCAAAATTCTAAAATATGTGAAAAAAATTGATTCTTATTTGTAAGAAAAATAAGGTATAAAATTGAGGTGATCCGTGACGTATTGAAAGTTCTCATAGTGGTCCGTAGTATCAAAAAGATTGGGAACCACTGATCTAAGGTCATATTTGAGAAACCGTTTACTAATAGAATACCTATTAATTTATTTTGATATTATAATCGAAACTATAAAAATATAATATTTTTTTCTTATATTATAATAAACAACAAGTTGTATATATTTAAAAAATGGCTAAAATAAAACCATCGAAATATACACTAAAAGATGAAATATACAACTAAAACTATAAAATAAGGCCTTAAAATAGAAAAATATCGAAATAAGCAAAAATATGCACTAAATAAGTTTCATTTTTTAAATCATTATGTCATGAAACAAATTGTGTGCTCACTTAACATATCCTACGATCAACCAGAATAAATATGCAAATACATACAAATCCGAGCTCTAATTATGACCCTACGCAGCTACTCAGAAGATTTCGTAAAATATTATCGAATGTCGATAACATCAAGGCCGTCCTTAGGAGTAACAAGCGCGTCCGCTTTCTGCTTAAACTTTGGGCCTTGTATTTGAAAACAGTAGTAAAATTAGTTTTAAAAATTGCTTAATTTTCGAAGCATTTAAATTGTATGTATTATATATTTAGTAAATATCAAAAATTGTATCAAAATAACGAACATCGGCATATAATGAACATATTTCACGTATATCAGCACTTTGATAAATACAATGTTCACTAAATGATTTATTTCTGGGTTTTAATAAAAATTAATCTCCATGTATTCCTTATCGATTGCGGTAGCACATCGGTTATTTAGTTAGCTGTCACAGTTAGCTATTCTCATTGTCTACTAGTCGTCCGTCGCGTCGCGTCGAGTGTTGATATCTGAGTGCGATATATCATTGCATACATACTATTTTCTTTCCACTCGTCTCATATTATATATTATCAAAAGTTTGGAAAAATCAAATACTGCCTTAGTTGATATGATAAATATTATCGAAAACACTTTTACACAACTTGAGCAGATACCAGGAGAAAAAGGAGAAGTATTAAATACAAAAATATTGCAACTTCAACAAAAAAACAAAGGATACAAATTTTTGAAAAATATTGGACAAGTTCTTAGTGGAAATAACACAGTACAACTTTCGGAAAATTATTCACCGACTATGGTAGCCGACTTGCAATATTCTCCAGTGACATCGGTTGATGTCGAACGATCCTTCAGCATATACAAGAACATTCTTACAAACAGGCGTACTAAAATGACACCGGAACACATAGAACAATATATAGTTATTAATTGTTATTGTAAAATTAATTAAATTAAATATATTTAAAACCAAATTAATAAAAAATAAATTTAAACTGAATTTTTTTTTTTAATATTAAAAGAATATTTTGCATATTTAAAGACATAAAACATCATATATCTGGTATTTTAAAAGAATATTAAGAGAATATATTGCCTATTTTATGTGACATAAAAACGTCATATTTTAAGGATTTTAAGAGAATATAAATCCGACCTCTAGTTATTACTAATAGATAATAATAGATTTAAAACGTCGCCGCGTCATTGCGATCGGTCGTCACCGTCGGAAAAACATTGATAATAATATTGAGTAAAATAGTAGGGGGCTTAATAGATTATAAATTATAATTAATTATTTTTTTAATTATTATTATTATGATTATGAATTTTCTTATGATTTTACTTTAAGTGTTGTTATTAGGTATGAACTATTATTAAAGCTAGTAAAAATCTTCAAATCGAAAGCATAGAACTGAGTAATGCTGATGAGTTATTAAGTGGTCGTAAAGATATTTTTAATAATTTTAAAGAAAAAGGGGTTTGAGTTATCAATAAAAACTGCACAAAAATTATGTGAAAACATTGGAACTCAAGCAATTTTTAAACAATCTGGAGTTCTAAAAAAAAGTTGGCAGTTTGATTATGAAAGTAATGTAATGATAGACATACAGTTTGTAATGAGCAAATATTTTATCAATAGTATTTTTTGACAGTGGTAGATCAAGTAATTGTATTAATTAATCAACAATTTGAGCAATTATCTCATCATTCAGAAGACTTTGGATTTTTAAATAATATTGAAAATTTGAAGTTATTTGAAAATGAAACATTACAAAAGCATTGTATGGATTTAAATATGTCATTAAAATACGGTGAAAGTTGTGATTTAAATGGAATTGAACTTTTTGACAAACTAAAAATATTTTGTAAAATTTTGAACAAACAAAAAACATCTATCGAGTGTCTTGATTTTATAGAATCGACATGTAGTTTTAGCATATGAGCTTATTTGCATGCATATTTTGATAGTTTTTAGTACATAAACTTTTAGGCCTTAGTAAAATGATAAACAAAAAATTAAGTTATTTTATTCACTTACTGTATTCTTTATGCAATATGATTGCCAATTTGCAATTGATGAAACATTTCCTTAAATTTTTTTCAATTTGAGCAATCTTGACTTTTTATTTCCCATTTTATCAAAATTATTATCAATAAAAAAAAATCACACTTTGTATAAATGATCTCGGTACGGAAACGCATCTTATTATTTTAAATTAGGGAAACAACTTACGTAATGACGTGTTAGTGTGAAGCGAAGCTCAAATGTACAAATTCAGAACAATATTTTATTCAATATGTATTTCTTTATTTTGAATTCATACCAAATTATCAATATACTAATATATATTATAAGATATTTATAATTATACCGTAATAGTACCTAAAATATAATAGTAATTACTATATCTAAGTAATCCGTCGCAGACGGTGGCATGCGATATTTTTAGTGGAACGATAGTGGTGGAAGAACGTTTCTGCACGCAATACGTGCCCGTACAGTTACCGACACACCGTCGCGCGCGGGAACAATTCAGAAAGTGTTTTATTTGAATAAAATTATGTATTTTTTGATCATCCTACCGGGCTACTGACCGACCTAATTATGCGAAAATATTTCTGAAAATTGATTTGAATTCGTTATTATGTCTACTTGAGATCGGTCAATCCACATTCTAAAAACTCCGATTTAAAATCCGAATAATTAACGTTTTCAAAATTCAGAAATTTCAAAATATTCATATTAAATTATAGTTGTTGGGAGGAGGGAGGGGTGAAATTGGGAAAAGTGGACTGACTGATCTCAAGTAGACATAATAACGAAGTCAAATCAGTTTTCAAGAATATTTTCGCATTATTAGGTAGATCGGTAGAATGGTAAAAAGATGGACGGGTATGTTTTGACTGAAATATTATTAACTCTTTCAATAACTATTGCCAGTGCTGAGAGAAATTTCTCAAAGTTAAAAATCTTAAAGAATTATTTCAGAACAACAATGATACATGATCGATTTCCTAATTTATCAATTATTTAAATTAAACATAATTTGTGTGAAATACAGACTACAACGATATAATTGAAAAGTTCGCAGAAATAAAGCCTTAAAAGTTAATTTTTAATAAATAAAATGATTTTTTACTGTATTTTTTAGTATTTTAATACATCTGTTTATTGTTTATGTTTTATTTTTTTATTGAAATGCAAATTTGTATAAATATCAATAAGTGACGATTAATGAATTATAGATGAGTAAATAAATAAAAATATGTTATTTGAGTCTACTGTAAAATTATTTTATTTTATTTACCTAGGTTATAATATTTGGTAAAAAAAAACCTTTACCTATTTTAAATTATAATTGGTGAAGTACCTACCAATTTGTTTGTTTAATAATAATAATTTATATCATTATATGACTATAAATAGATATAAATAAAATAATACCTAAAAGATGTTTAAAAGGTGTTATAAGTATTTTTGGCCTAGGCCTCACAAATCAAGCGCATATAAATTTCGCACGAAAATAGTTAATTCCGCCAGAAATGAATTATTATAGGTTAAATAAGGTACATGTAAATTCCGTCCAAGAAAAATTTTTAATTAATTAACACATCCTACCTACCTTAAAGTAAGAAGTTCATAAATTTAATGATTTTTTTTTTTGTATTTTTTAATCATAACAGTGTATTTTATACAAAGTAATATTTAATAATTATTGATTTATTTGTAAATATTTTAAACCAGCGTACCCATAGACCATAGACGTAGATCTTGTTGGTAGGAAAGGCAGTCATAATTAAAGATAATATGACAAATAAAATATAATAGGTTTAAATAGAATTAATTTATTACTTACTGTTAATATACAAATTAGTAAATGCATCATAATATTATTTATATTAATAATAATATATGAATCATAACATACTATAATTATTATTCATCATAAGTATTTAAATAAATATATATTTCACATATTAATTCAATAACTACCACATATAAGTCATATATAATTTCATGAAATGACCAATTCCGCTATCATCCGTTTCCGCCACTTTAAAAAAAGGTTCGATTCCCGTTTCCGCCAATCTACCTGTTATGGTAAAATTATTATAATAAATTCAATATTAATTGGAGTATTATTCCTATTATGTTTAAGATACGTATATTTAAGTTTTAACTTGAGATAATTGTACATGGTTTATATATAACATGACAACATTAGATATTGATAAATATATTATACTCAAATAAAAAATACATAATATTTTGTCATGATTTTAATTAATCTAAAAATAAAGCAAAAAATTAACAAAATATTATGACTTTTTAATTATTTTAATTATTATATTTATATTAAAACTAGGTATGATAAAATACTATGTAGGTATTTTTGAATAAGTGGCTTTTGCTTAATTATTATATTAATTAAAACTATAACAAAATATTATGTATTTTTTATTTAAGTATAATATATTTACACACTGGACACTCTCAGGTAATATTAGATTGTAATTGGGTACCGAATTTTTTTCGGTAAGCAGGTAGTATGGTACATAGTACCTACCTACCGTAAAAGATGTAGGACTGTGTTATTTTGACACATAATTTAAAACGTGTTAAGTTTATTCTTTTTTCTTTCTAGCAAATATTATTACTAATAATATAAAAGTTAATTTATTGGAAAAGTCCGTTTTAATCAAATTTTTCTTTATTTCTATTCGAATCGTTTATGAATATTTCAAGTATGATACTAGTACTGCTAGTAAGAATGGCATGTAAGTCTCAGAAACCCGGAAACCAGTATAATATATTACAAAACAAAAAAATAGTATTATCAATTTTTATAATTATAAAAATTTAGCTAAACACGTATGTAGCGATTTGTCAAATTTATTTAGTTGGGGACGAAAGTAGTATTTTAAAGCATCCTGCATGTAGTTAACGAGTGTGTACCTATTATTTTTCACCAAAAAGCTTATGCCTGTAGCCCAGTAGGTACCATTTGTCCATTTTAACGAGTAATGATAAAGCTATTAGTCCGATAAAATACTTGAGAATATATTATTTAAATTCATTATAAAATTTACTTGAGATTAATTATCCCACTTTTGTCATTATTTTTTCAATTTTGTATGTTCCATATTTAAAAATGTATTGTTTTTTATATTTTAAAATTAGATTTAAAGGTGAAGAAAAAGACGATTAATTATTACTCAAATAAACTACATAACATAATTCAACTTTTTTTTCCGATTTCTTATTGTATTATTATTCACTAGTTTTTGAAAAATTTGAATCAAAATATTGAATACATTTTAATTTATAATAAAATAAATCAATAGTTTTATTTATATAAAATCATATTTTACTGTCATGTAAATGATAATTTTTACTATATATATATACAAGACCACATATAACTATTTGAAAAATATTTAAATAATAGGTTTTCATTAAAAAAAATTACTTTGAATAGGTTAAAGTATATATATACCTATTACATAATGGGTATTATGTACATATAAACCTATATTTTGACAGGTTAGAATAAAAATTAGAAGGAAATTTAATTATAAAGTGTTCTTTCATTCTCATTACTATTTAAAATTTACAAAGATTAAAAAAAGCCCAATGCTATAAGTAAATAATTGCTGAATGAGCTTTTCAGAGTAAAATAAAAAAATTAGACAAATAAAACCGCGTCTGAATTTTAATTATCCGCGTGTGTAAGACAAAAACAGAAACGTTCTCAAATCTCCTTAATCATGTCATTATGAAACCTCAATTAGCTAATTATGTATAATAAAGTGTACCAAGATAATCAACTAATATACATTTATAAACATTTATACTTATACTAAGAAAAATAAAGTAATAAATATGCTTTGAAGTCCCAATTATTTCAAAATGAAAAAATTCATAAGTTACAATGGAATAAAATAATTAATTCCCTAGGTAGTTTAAACTTCAAAGTTAATCTTTGTTATAGGTAATATACTATATTATTATACATTTTAGCAATACTTTAAGAGACCATTTTTCTCAAGAATGGATAATTCAATTTATGAATAAGTTTATACATATTTATAATAAATATTTTTTATACATATTTTGTAGGACATTTTCTTTTTCTATTATTGTATACAAACTCTTTTGTTTAATTAAAAACCTTTCATGTAATTTTTTATTACAATAAAACTATATTATAGAAGTATTAAAAATATTTTTATTTTTAAATTAGCCATTAGGTTATTGGAATA
The DNA here is from genome assembly GCA_036289425.1 of Rhopalosiphum nymphaeae. Classification (NCBI taxonomy): domain Eukaryota; kingdom Metazoa; phylum Arthropoda; class Insecta; order Hemiptera; family Aphididae; genus Rhopalosiphum; species Rhopalosiphum nymphaeae. Next base: position 3,614,437 of record JAZAQC010000001.1, on the reverse strand, counting down.
AAAGAAATTATTTTTCATAAAATTTTTAGTATAAAACAGATGTCTAGTAATAAAATAACAAAATACAGAATGATCAACAATTCATATTACTTATATACATTGGAGTATAATATGTTACATTTTAAATTATTAGATAAGTTATATTTTAATTAGTAAACAGTTTTTATTTATTTTTTATTTTATTTTTTTGTAGATGAACTAAAATGATGTGTGGGTCGTGAATATGTAAAATGTTTAACATTTTCCTAATAAAATATAATTGTTAAACCGCTTCTGATATTTGATATATTTAGTTATCTACAAAAACTTCAACTGTAAGGGAATATACGTACTATTGGTTATATAATTGGTAGGTTTGGTAAAATTTTAAACAGAACCTGCTAAAAAACTTTATACTCAAATACAAACTAAATGAGAACGTAATTCAGTAATTCAGTAATCCAGTCATACTGACAGCTGAAGTTACATACTAGTATTATAATACATTATAAGTATTAATTCGCTCCTATAAGAAGGTACTGTTAATGAAATCAAATATTTATATCAGTTACTATTTTTAGATACATTATTTTCAAGTATAGTACTAAATTGAATATAATCAAGAAAAAATCTTACAAATGATCAAATTTGCCAATATTTAACCAATTTAAAAAGCAATATTACCATTATATACTAAAGATATTCAAAATTATTAACAGATACTGTTTTAAAACATTGCATTAATGTTGTTGTTAATAGTAGATCATATTGATGGTGAAAATTCATAACCAATCATTTACACTACTGGCAGATAAAAAGTTTGATGTAAATTAATGAAATAAATCTCTGAATTGTAACTAAAAATTACAATGTTATAACAATTAAAAAAGAAATAAAATCATTATTATTTAACAAAAAACTAAATACATGAAAATATACCATGCTTACACTTATTAGTTCATATGTATGTAAACAATTTTACACACCAATAACATAATAGTACCTACCAAATTGAAACATTAATGCCTGTTATCTGTATTATATATGTTTATACATAATATTTTTATCTTTTGACAACACACCTTTATGAATTGAAAGTAAGCATGACTTATTACTTGTAAAATTTAAAAAAAAATTCATTTTAAAACAAAACAATTAATTTTTTTTCAATAATTTAATATATTTTTTTACAGTAAATTTAACTAACAATTTAAATGTACACTAAATTTTGTTTCATATTTCTTAAGTAATTTTTAATATTTTTTTAGATCATCAATATTCTATCCTCTAATTATAAATATCTAGTTAAATTAAATGAGCCAGTATAGATTTGTCATTAAACTTATTATAATTATAATAATTTATTATTAATAATATTTAGTATGTTTTAATTTATTAATATTTATTATTAGTTCTAAAAATTTGGTTAGAATATTAAACAAAAACTTATCCATTAACAACTAAAACCAATTTATGGAATTGGTATAAACTTTTTGATCATGTATGCAATTTAGAATATTAATTGTAGTTTTTAAAAGATTTGAGCTACTATAACTACTGCATTTTCAATGATCAATATTGTTCAGTATCATAGATTAAGAGAAACACAAAAATTGATAAAAAAAATATCTTAATAAAATTCAGTAAAAAAAAAAGACAACATTTATTATTTGAAACAAAATACTTTGCTAGTGCTTCATATAAATACATATTATTTGTAGTTGTACATAATGTTTGACAACAATCAGAATACATTCTTACTCTAAGCAGAGTATAAAAAAAAATGTTTTATGATAAAAAATAAAATATAAAAGTATTGGTACATTAGGCATGTACTTATGTAATTAGTGCTCATTAGTTAATTACAGACTTATATTTCAGGTACATTATTTAATTGTTTACATATAAACGAGCTTGAGTCAAGGTTAAAAGGGTACATATATTATAAATATTTAATAGTTCTTTAATCAGTCTTTCCATAATGCTTCTCATAAAAAGTGAGTGCTACTTTAGGCCACTTTTTATAAATAATCGTAGATTCCAGTAAACCTACACCAGAGTAATTTCCTTTTCGCCATTGGAGGTGATAATAAATTTCACCTCTTGTTAACGTTGGCCCATACATTTGGCCTATTTCAATTCCATCACCATATGTAGGATCATTTGGATCCTTATCAACTAGTTCTCTTTGAAAAATATTTTTGGCGTCTTTGGCTGATAATGATTTGTTTGACTCAAAACTATAAAACAAAAAATATATTTAATAATTAATATACTTATTACAAATAGTTTAAGTAAAAATGCATAATTGTGATTTAAAGCCATAGAAATTGTAGAATAGAAAATATTATTACAACGAGATTCTACTTGTATATTAATAATTAAATAAAAATAAATGTATCATATGAACATTTATTGAATGTAAAAGACATAAATGTAATATTCCTAACTATTTAACTAATTTAATAGTACCACTAAAGTGACTTGAAACATCTATTTTCATTACTCTGACCATATTTACAAAGGTGGATATTAACCAACTAAAAAAATTTAATAATTTCCTGGCTAATTAAAATATTCATATTTACAACTTAGTTTTTACTATTTAATTTGAAAAATAATAATTTATGTCAAAATCATTTTTATACACATAACAAAATATATTTATATAACTGATTATGAGTACCTAATTAATTTATTAAGTATTTTTTCAACAATGTCCAAAGCATTGTATATTAGTAGACTATTCATACTAATTAGCCACAGATAAAATGTTTGAACACATCGGACATAACCTGAACTGACACAAGTTAAAAAAAATGATCAAAAATATAATAAAAAAAACTAAAGTAAGTAGAATATACAATTCCAAATAGTACAATAAAAATTGTATAGTGACGGACAATTATAAACAGCTGTTGCATGAACCCAGTCCAATTATTTTTTTTTTCAATGCAACAATTTAACAATTTTGTAGGTATCATTGCTTTCAAAATTGATAAAAAATAAAACCACCATTAGCTAAGCACACATGATCTGCTGAGCGGGCGAGTATAGCGAATTTATCGATGGGATATATTTCAGAGCGTACGATACTTTATTACTAAGAGGTAATTTTTACACGCAATTTACTGTTTATTGTTGTTTTGTTTTTCTGTGAAACTTTGGGCGAAAATTGCGTTTCTTCCACCGACCGTGATAAACACAACACACAGGTGGGTAAACAACAACAATAAACGATAACGGCGCGGCGCGGCGAGATAGTAAGAAATCGCGCGGCAAACGGGCAGACGGCGTGTTTACTTCGCGCGCTAACCAAAGAAATGTTGAATACACACTTGTTGGGCAATGACAACTGGCGTCTGAGGACGGCCTTGGCGTTGATGTCGTCGTCGTCGTCGTCTCCCGAAACGTCGCCGACGTTATCAATTTCGTAGTGAACATTGGCATCGGCGTCCATTTCGGGGTGGATGTGGGCGTTCATCTGGTTGTAGACATTATCATTTTCGTAGTCGTCGGTGTCAGAATCGGGATCGGAGACGGAATCGGGATCGGAGTCGGAATCGGGATCGGAGTCGAAATCGAAATTGGAATCGGAATCGGAATCGGAATCAGAATCGGTGTCAATATCAGCTCTGATGGTGTGAGGAATATCGCGAATAGGCACCGCGGCAGGTACGTCGGGAATAAGGATCGCGGCAGGAACATTACGAATAGGCACCGCAGCAGGAACATCACGAATAGATACTGCAGCAGGAACAGGGCGGTTAGAGATGGCGACAGGAACAGGGCGGTTAGAGATGGCGACAGGAACAGGGCGGTTAGAGATGGCGACAGGAACAGGGCGGTTAGAGATGGCGACAGGAACAGGGCGGTTAGAGATGGCAACAGGAACAGGGCGGTTAGAGATGGTAACAGGAACAGGGCGGTTAGAGATAGCAACAGCAACATTTCGAATAGGGACTGCGGCAGGAACATGGCGGTTAGAGATGGCAACAGCAACATTTTGAATAGGGACTGCGGCAGAAACATGGCGGTTAGAGATGGCAACAGGAACACTGTCAATTTGGCGAGCAGCACGAGCACGGTTGATAGAGACGGCGGCAGGAACTCGGGTCTTTTTATTGATTGCAATGGCGGCAGAAACTCGGGTGTTCGTATTGTTAGCGATGGCGGCACGACGTTGGTCGTTCTTCAACTTAATACGTTTAGAGCGGCGATAACCGTCACGGTTTTCTTCCCTCTCGTCGTCACTTCTGTCGTTAGAAATGGGTATCGACGGGGACGAAGACGATGACGACGAAGTGGTCGACTCGTGTTTCCATGCCGAGCCTGCTCCGCTGTTGTCGCTTGAAGAGTCCCAGTCGTCACCTGACCCGTTTGAAGAAGGTGGACGGCCATACATACCATACATTTTTACTAACACTCGCGTAAATTACGGACACCAAAATCGCTCGTGTACAAATCCGATCGTCGGACACGTGATTGTTAAACGGATACGAAAATCGACGTGGGCGATTAAATATGCATCAACAGGTAATGGCGGACGACCGGCTAAACGAAGCGATGACTACCTAACCTTAGCGGAACACGCGCACGCGGAGTAACAAAACGTCAATCTACAACAACAATGTCAGACACGACTAGCGACGGCGGGTGAAACACAGAACGAACAACGCTACAGCGCTCCCGTACTCCGGTCGGTGCGGTACAATAGCGAACCAACCACCCGTGGCGATCCGGCGACCGTGGCGCGCCCAATACGCGTCTTTTGGCTTGGATGACTGACTGTTTGTTCCACGTGTCCGTTGCATCGGCCTGCCCGCAGCACGTCGTGACCTACTGACGCGCTGATCCTGCGCGGCGCGGTGGTGCAGCTGCAGCAGCGCCCCACCTGCGCCGCAGAAAATCGAAAATTCATCGTCGTCGGCCGTCGCGTTGACGGCCGCCGTCAACCGTGCAATACAATATTGTTGTATATACACGCACGCCGTGGCTGGTTTCTGGGTAGATATTTAGCGACCCGATGGCGCAGACTCTCGGCAATATATTTTGGTGGGCCCGTTTTGTCTGTAAGTCTGTTACTAGGTTATCCGTAAGTACGATACAATTTTCAGATTTTTAGTTTTAACCTTCCGTGACGTGGCTATTATCATAAAATATTCAAAAAGCAAATGATTTGTAGCGATATCGATTAATTCTGGAGTTAAGTATTTAAAAAAGAAACGTAAATGTAAAATATAAACTATAAGTCTTTATAGACTTTTTAAAAAAAATAACAAAAATAAAAAATAATACTTAACTTAATAAAGAAATATATATTATAAATAATAATATCTTTCTGATGTATTCTTATAAATATATTTTTTTATAAAAAAAAAACAACTTAACCGGTCAAATAAAAATTGGGCAGGCCTGAGCGTAATCGGTGTACACTGTTGACACCGTCAGTTACCGCGTTGCCGCTGTTTCATTACGCCGCCGTACCACTTCATCGAATTAATTTTTTCGGTGCACCGTAACTGCGCATGCATCGTCGCCATTTTGTGAATTATCACTTTAATATATATAACACTAAATAATATTTTGACCGTTCATATAACCAATTAATTTTTTAAATTAAATAATTATATTTCAATGTACAATAATGAGATATCTATTATGAAATCATAAAGGAAATTACAAGTTAATATTATTGAATATTGCATCATTATTTTTTATAATAAACCAAATACATATATACGTGTTGTATGGATACAACTATATGAGTACTACTTTTGCCAAAAGTGATAGCATTTGTACGTCGCAGTTGATGAATATAAAAGCAATAATTATTATTATTATCATCGTTTTAAATAATTGCATTTATTCTGAAATGTAGGCGATATAGACGAGTACGCCGCGTTATTACGTCTGCGTTGTGCACAAGTCAATAACCAATGACTGAGTGATAACGATAAAATTATAATCATGTAAAATAGTATAAAATTAATTAACATAAATGATTTGGAAATAAACACCGGACGGCGAAACGAGAATAAAAAACGAAATAAGACACGTCATTGCCACGACCCATTGGCCGGCAATGCGTCGACCGCATTCGGCCGCCGATAGCTAGTCATTATAACAATATGCGACTATATTATAAGGTATACCGAAATATAGTCGCATCACTCGTATGCGGCGTTTAAAACGTTTACCTAATTGCAGCTCTGTTTTTTTTTTTTTTTTAGAATACACACTAGTAAAAAAATATAAATAATTATGTATTAGGAATTCTATAGTGTCCGGAATTTAATCTTCCTTCCGGTTTTTACTCAGACTTATATATATATATATAAGATATATAACATCGTTGGGCATTACGGCCAAGTTAACGTGTTGTTTTGTTTTTATTTAAAAATTGTGTAGTATTTTTAAGTTCGATCACGTCGCACCGTAGCTGCATATCGCGGCACCGGTGCAAACCTTTTTTTAAAAATTATCTTTTTTTAGTGATTCGTATTTGTTACATTTGTCGTCTTCTAATAGCGCGACAACAATTGCTAATCAATGTTTTTCCGTCTTCGCGTTTATCTAACTGGCCGCGATAACCGATTTTTGCGTAGACCGTACATTTTACGAAACATCAACGAACGCAAAATCGGTTTGTGGTGCACCGTATAACGTGGGGACGTAGTGCGCAATACGGCGTGGCGCGAGTACAACGCGTACGACCGCTGTTGTCGTATCTCGCCGCTCTTCCAGCGCACCGTCACACCAACGGACAGATGCGACGACCTGTAGGCGCAGGCTCCCCACCGTGTCCGGGCCCGGCACGATGTGGAGAGGGTTCGCCGCGCGCTCGGTCGGTCGGGCCGGCCCCCTCCGTAACGAACCGTCGCAAAACGACGAACGGCCGGTCACCGTTTTACACCGTCGCACGGGCGTTCGGGCGCGACCCACCGAAACCCATTGTTTACCGACGTCCGTGCGCACCCGGCCGCGTGTATTTCAACCGTCACCGTTCGTCGGCGATTGTTGCGTTACAAAGTCCGTTTCCGAGTGCCGACACGGTACCATTGTATTACCTACACTGCAGACGACGCGTCTTATTCGGCCACATCGACCCGGGATGATGTGTACAACGTACGAAAACCGAGGCCGAAATCCGGACGGGACCCTTTTTTTCACCGCAGTCGTCTTTGGGACGCACTACTTTGTGTGCAACCCAATGATGCCCAAGTTGCTACGGTATCGGCGGGCCGCGAAGCCATTGGACTATGGGACAGATTGTTCAACGTTGAATTATGTCGATGATGAATGAATAATAATTGTTCGTCATTTCAAGTTGTCGAGTGACTAATCATGCCACAATAATAAACATAAATACATAACGAAATGTTACGCGTTTTAAAGAAATCAACGGAACAGTTGAATAAATTGTAAATATTGTAAAATGTATAAAAGACCTAGACAGGATTACGGCCCGTACAACTGAAATAGACAATAAACTAAAAACTATAATTCCAAATGCAAATGCAAATTTTTTCAGAAAATCAATGAACAAAGCGCATATAGTTTTAATGAATCGTAGTCTGAGGGCCAAAACATGCAGTTTTTAAACCTTTCTGTTCATTTATAGTGAATACAAGAGTTACAAGAGTAATACATTGCAGTTATTAGTCTATTTATATTTATACGTGTTTAAGTTCAAAGTTATAAAATACATTTTAACAATAACCAAAAAATAACAAGAGCCATTCTTCACTCTTTCTTTTATAAATGCGAGAATGTATAAAAGATCGTATTACGTTTATTTAACGTAAAGTTTAAAAAAAAAACTAAATATTTTATCTCTTTGTCATTATGTATTGAAAAAATATTTATACTTAGCCGCGGAATATACAAATGTGTTTGATGGTAATGAATATATAATAATAAGTATACGATGTGTGCACCTACTATAATATAGGTACTTACGGAAAGTCAAATATTATATTATATGTTACATTTTTATTTTAAAACAGTGTTCGGTAAAAACATACGAGGGGGCCACCTTCAAAAACTCCAATAAAAAATGTTATATAATATATATATATATGTATATGTATGCGGTGTGCCGAGTGTCAATATAAAACAACATTTTTAAATGTAAATCAAAAAGGCTATTTTTATATTCCAGATATTTGTACTAAAAACACTGTTTTTGTATATATACATAGTATAGAACGTGCCAATATTATGCTTAAACATAATTTAAAAACATTAACATAAATTAACAATCTTTTTATTTTAATTTAGTAACACCGCAATTAAATTTAAAGAGTGAGTTGAGTATGGGATAAATCTTGCAAGTTCATTCAATTTAGTTAATTGCGCTTGATGTCCTTTAATTTTCAAGTTCTATTTTTTTATTTTTAGTCCCACTGACCTTTTTAATTGAATTTATTATCTTTTATTATTTTTTTTATAAAATAAATATCATAATATAACAAAATCATAATGTTTTAATAAAATCGATTACTTGAAAGAAACAAATGAACGATACAAAATATATTATTATTTGTACTTCTCACTTCAATTTAACATCAAAATAATACACTATTCTTATTTATTATTATCGTCAGTCATCGCCCAACGGATTGGGTTTTCTCCGAAAACTAATAAACAGATAACTACTTAAGACTATAAAATTCGTCAACGGCAGACAAAAATAATTTGAAAGATAAGCGATAAACATTATATATTTTTAAATAACTATTGTGCAATATTTCTTTTCTTGTTGAAAGTTTGAAAACATATATAATTTATATTCATGACTTTATTTTTTATTTTTCATAAGCTTAATAGCGGCCTAACACTAACAGCGTCTTGGACAAGGATACCTACTCCCCGCTATAAGAGATGGGGAACGGATTTGAATTCAAATTCCATTTTTTTCTAAATGTCTAAAAACATTGCTTTCCAGCACAAAATTCTTTCATACATCAAAGAATTAAAAAATGTAACTTTTATTTTCCATTTTTTGACATTGTTTGTGCATTTTTAATGTTTCAAATCCATTTTTATACAAAATTGGTACAAATTTGATAAAAATCTAGTTAAAATTAAATATTATTTATTTTACCTGGTCGTACTTCTATTTTTATTATTTGTTATATTTTTGCCAATCAGATAAATATCAGGGTATAAAAAGAAGATAAGAAAAGGAAAATAATAAGATGATACGAATAATCAATAATAATAATAATTTATAAAATAACAAAACAAATTTTTTAATTTTAAAAATAATTTTAGATCATTATTTTTTAAAAAAAGTTCTATTATGAGTACATTAAATCGTTAAATCATATTTTTCTTATTTTTTAGAGCATTTAAATCCGTTTCTTACTAATAACTAATAGTAACATATTGATATTGCTGCATCCTAGTACATAGGCCCTTCAAAAGGTACATTAAGCAGGTAAATTAGGTATATAGCACAAAATATAAACTATCGATATAGATTATGTATAGAAAGATCGATTAACAAATATTTAGGTGTACAATTAAAAGAATCTATAAATTAAGTATATTAGAGAAACAAAAAAAAAAAAAATATAATAATGCGAGAATAAAATAATATTTCAGCCTAAAATGTTTATAAAATTGTATCTTAAATTTCAACCTAAATTACATATTTTTATTTTTATTTTTTTTTTATAATTTTATGATCGATAAAATCAGTGTTGTACCATTTTTATGCACTGAAATGTTTTAAAATATACTATATAGTATACAATCAAAATCATAAAGATATGTAAGAAAAGACCTTTAAATTGAATATAGTATAGTAAAAAAATATACTATTTTACTTTATAGTTTTATTATTGGCTTATAAATTCAAAAAACTGTTCCGTTTTTTAACTTGCGTAAGAGTTTTTTAAAAGAGAGACCGCGGTAAAACAAAATTCTTCTTCTTAAGAAAAAAAATGTTTCGGGTAAAAATCAATGTAATACAATAGTAAGTTGTCAACAGTTACTTTTTTAATAAATTGTTTTTTTGAATTCTAGCATGTTGACAGCAAAATTAGATGTATGAATTAAAGAAATCTGTATGTTTTTATATTATAATAAGTACCTGTTTTTATTCATTGTTCCATTTGGGACTTTCTCTATCCACAAACAATAGGTTTTCTTCGAGGGTTTCAAGCCACTATTTTTCGTTGATAGTGATTATCTCGATGTATTTGTTTTCTAAAATTCGAGGAAAACTATTTTCGAAATTTGTAGTGAATCGAATCTTCGGCGATTGTAAACTGCGCCCAAAATATAGGTAAACATAAAATCACACATGTAAACTGCGCCCGAGTTTTTATTAAGTGTAAAAAGGTGATATGTAAACTGCACCCGGGTAAAATTCCAGGTAAAATACTTAATTCGTTACAGCCATATAATATGAATAATTAAAAAAAATATAATTTTAAAAAGCAAAATAAATACTAAAATACAAATATTACAAATAATAACGTCATATTGTTATAACATATTTTCAAGCATTTTTCGCGCTGCGACATGAATTGTTCAGCCATCGTGACTTTACTGATTAAAATGAATACGATAGGTACTAGCAAAACTATGCCGGAAGTAGTGATAACCATCAGTTGTATTACCGCAAATATTTATATTCGATAACGTGTTGGTATTTTTTGACTAAAATAACATTTCTGTGATAACCTTGAAAAAGTACACAATCGTCAAACATAGAGACTTTAATAAGTCAAAATTTAATAAGTTAAAAATTCGGACGCAGCTTAAAAAAAAAAAAAAGATCATTTGGACGTAGTTTACGTATGCCTCGAACCATTATTGCTTTTCGGAGTTTTCACAATTACGTAATGACAAGCGACGTTAAAAGATATTTATAATATATTTATAAGTTAATTATTATTAAGAGAACGCAACACCCGCATGTGTTGTCGTCATCTAACAAGAGTGCAACATAGCAAATTTACGCTCAGTAGATCACGTTTAGCTCCGTTAGTTGAAAAAATTTAAATGAATCGACCTATTATGAAACTTGATTATAAGAACATTATCTGTGTATGTATGTTGGTTTTTTACGATTATTCAGTTTTTAAATGAGTTATAAGCTCTTTCGACATACTATGAAAATTAAATGAATGTTCAATGTACCTATTCAGACTATTCAATTGCGTATCAATTTTTTTTTTTTTGGGTTGGTGTTGAGAGTTTCACTTTGTATTAATATTCAAAGTTACTACATGAATATTCAAAATTTTATAAATTTTATACTACAAAATAATTTGAAAATGTTGGTTTTTTTAAAAAAATTCGTTTTAATAACTTAAAATAATAAATACTGTATTTAAAAAAATGTATAGGTATAATTTTGTATTTTTTATATTTTTTAATTATGATATAAAAAAATTATGAGGAACCTTATTGCATTAAATTTTTAAACTATTCCAAAACACAAGTTTACCTATTACCGAGTAATATACAACACCGTACAACAACCGTGTTTCATGTAATCACCTCTATCAGCCGTCATACATTGTAGGGCTATGGACTATAGTGTTCGGAACGATCACTAAAAGAAATTAATTAGTTCATGTTCACACGTTCAGTCCTTAAAATAGGAACTTGTTCACGTTCACATTTGTGTTTTTTCAAACAAATGCGTACGTTAGGTTATTTGAAAAATAAATACATTCATTAAGTTGTTAATTTAATATTTAATTTTTTTTTTTTATGAATCGTTTAACTGCAGTCAATATAAAACCCATAAACATATACAACTCAACCTAAAAATAAAAACACAATTTAGAGTTCAGAGCATATACATTTAAAAAGTTTAAGCCTACTATAGCCCATACGACATACACGATACACTACTATACGTTTACACTTAAATTCATTTTTATTATGATAAGCCTATTAGGTATACTAATTTATTACAAATTAGTGTAAATCATAATAATATTATTGTTGCTGTATGTCGAACCGGGACCACCGGAATTTACGTATTTAATTTATTTAATTTTATTAGTTTTTAAATATATTTTTTATATTAATGTTAAATATTTTATCAATATATTTAAGCTATATAACAATTTAACCGAATTCTCTATAAAATAAATCTAAACACGATCGATTTGTTGATGGTACATTTTATATTTCATGTAAAATACTTACAAAAAAATAAAATATTGAAATAAAATTATAACTATTAATAAATATTTCGATTTCACTAATAGGGATAGAAACAACATTTAAATGTTTGCATCAGTATCTTTTCGATATAGAAAAATATAATTAAAAATAACATTACTATGTATATTAATATTAATATTAATATTGGTCTGTAAGAGTGTCTGGAGAATTTCATCTTCTAGGAGAGGGATGCAGACATGCGGTAAACTCAAATTTACATATATAGTACATTTGGTGGTAAATAAACATGCATATACTTGATCACTAGTCAGACGCCAACGCAGGGGATGTTTAATGATTTTTATCTATATATATATATTACACAAATCGGTCGTAAAATCAATTCTACAATCTCATAAAAAAAAAACCCCCAAGGAAGTCAAAAAACCTAACTTTATAGAAAATAGAAATGAGAGGTAAGACGTTGACTTGAAATGTTGAAAAGGTTCAATGGCATATTTAGACAATGGTACATCTGTTAGCCTGCAACAATTGCCTAAGCAGATGTGAAATTATTCTTTTATAATATGTTTATTATCTAGTTGATAATACATTATTTATGGTTACATATTTTTATCAGTGTCACCCACGATACGAAAAAGAAATAATAGAACTGTAGCGCATCACTTGGAGAACGTACGGTCGATAGGAATAACACATAATTGATGGGTAATTATTATAAATTAAAATAATATATTTTATTTTTATAAAACAAAACGTCAGATCTAATAAGCTAAATTTATTACATCATTCTTGAATATTTAAACAATATATATATATATCATTTTATATATATTTCTAAATGACTGTGTTGTCATGATAATAAAAATGTTTACTGTATTAACCTTACATAATAATAATTATTAATAGGTAATAGATGTTACGTAAACATCAATCATTTAAAACACAATGCGAATTGCACTCATTTTTTTATTGTCGTTTAAGGTGACATTATTTGAACTTAAATCGACCAAGCATAATATACACAAAGTACCTATAGATGATGATGTCAACGTTTTTAAGCTAGAAGATTATCCGTATGTAATATCCTTAAAAATATTGTTACTTAATAAAAGGGTAGAGACTTGCACGGGCTCACTTGTAACAGAATTGTTTGTATTGACTGCTGCTCATTGTGTTTACGGTAAAGACAGAAAGGATTTAAAAGTAAATATACCTGTACATGGGTATCACTAATGTAATAAATTAATAAACTACATATTATATTGTCCAGGAACTACATTTTCGTAAAAACGTTGTAACTATAATCCCAATGTTTATTGTTTATACAGGTATATCAAGGTACATGGATAAGAAATCGTGATTCGCGAAACGTAGTCAAGCTGTACATACACGAAAGTTATAATCATACATCTGAAGTTATGATTGGAGATCTTAGTGTTTTGAAAGTAAGCGCACTTTTCTTATTTATTTTTATTAAAAATATTAAAGTCCGTTTATATTTGGCCTTTAAAGTCTAGGGAGAATTAATTTAATTAATTTCCCATGCCTTATAACATGTAGTAATAAATATATTATGTTATATTATCTAACTATCTAGTGACCGCTTTATAAATGTTTATATAATTCATAATTATATTTATAACGCTGTTCTATAATAAAAATAAGTACTTTATATTATATTATATGTAAATGTACTTATAAATATTATTTTTATAAATTTGTATTTAGATAGAAAAACCATTTTCGCATATCGAAGAATACATAAGGATAGGTGGCTCACCTATAGACTTCGCCAATAACAAATACCTGAAGTGTATCGTTATTGGGTTTGGTATTATTAACAACGAGCACGAAGGATTTATTAATCAAATTATGGTCAAACATGGTAGGAAAGCTTGTGAAGGATACGATAGGTAATAAACATAGATAGTTCAGTCAATATAATTATAATATTTACGTGTTAAAAAAGTGTTCAAATAATAGATACATGGCAACAATATCTCTGTGAAATACCAAGCAAGCACAAGACGTATGAAGGAGATAGTGGTGGTCCGATGATTTGCGACGGCTTGCTATATGGAGTATGCAGTTTTTCAATCAATTTCAATGGCGGAGACATGCAGACTATCCACGTGTTCATCGATTATTATAGAAAATGGGTCTTTGATATAATAGAACCGGCACAGAGCACATATTTAACCACAAAACAAAAAAGAATGAAAAAGAATAAAATAAATCAAAAAAGTGATGCGAAATTGATTATCCCGTATCATATATTGTACATGATTTCAGGAATATTATGGTATAATGAATATTATGTATTGTATTTTAATTGAAATTAAGAACATATTTTATATTATTTATTTAATTCATATTTATTTTTGAAAAATATCCAATTTATCAAATTAATTTTAAGTGAAATATTTATCTATCATAGAAACTAAATTTACATTTACACCTCAAATTTCCATATCATTGTGATAATAAAATATACATAATATAAAAACTGAGGAATAGTAGATTCTTAGTGGCCACAATAATGAAAGTTTTAAATTTGAACACAATGATAAAGAATTAAATAAAATGTTGCGTTTAAAATATATTTTTAATATTATCTAGTATATTTGTATATATATAGTATAATTCTTTTATGCATCTATAACTTGTAAGTGATCGCGTAACCTATAGAGTAGCACTACACACATGAATTTAGTTTTGCTTCACGAAAATTGATTTATTTTTATTTTTATTTAAATGATTGGTTTCAGATTATATTGCTAGTTACTACTAAATAAAACTATAGCAAATAAAATTCTTTACAAAAATAAAATCTTAAAATCAATTACGAATTTACGACAACAATAATTACATCATTGTCATTATGTATTTCTGACAAGCTGGCTGCATACGAAGCGGTTTGGCCGCGTGCGTTTTCGGATTATGATCCGCGGTGATTAGAAACCGCTTCCGCGAATTGCGCGAATTGCAATCAATAATCATGTTTTGCTTTCTTCATTCCGGACTTATTTTTGACGTTATGACTGCACATAAAAACAAATACTAATCTTAACGATATTGTATTTACGTCGGATTTTTAAGCATTCAATAGATCTTTTCCAGTTTTTTGTGTTAACTTCAAAATGATTATGCTGAGAATATTAAAAAGTGGAAAATCCTAAAAATATCCATCGTTCGAGTAATATTGCAGTTTGGTTTGTGTTATATGATTTATTTCGACTGAAGCAAAACTGAAAACGATAGAGAAATAGATTATATAGCTAAAACTCGGACGAATTCAATTATTACGGCTGGTATTATAATTATCATTATATTAATGTTTTTATTGATCACAATAAAATCACAGATAATTTTAGAAATGTATACTATAATGAGTATAATGGATTTGTTAAATTTAAATCATTGTGTTCAGAATGTTATAATTATCAATTCAATGATTTATATAATTTAGTACGATATAATTTATTACAATACTATTATTATTAATTTGTCGATCCGCTCTTATCGTACGTTGCGACGTCGACAGACGACCGTTCTCCCCGACCATTCCCTCCGTCATCCTTCTATGAATTGTTGAATTACTACAGCACACGATCATTATTGTTCTCGTAAAATCTTTGAATGTCGGTATTATGCTTTTGTTATTACGAATTTTGGTTCGTCTTGTTAGTGAAGCCAACACGTATTCGCTGTAGTTACTTTTTATTAAAAATTAGTAACCAATGGTAACTAAGAGATAGGGACTCGTGTGGGCTTCAGCCTCACAGAATTTTTGGGTAAATGTAAATGCCTTTAAACATATTAGTATTATCTTATTTTTGCTCACAATGTAAAACAATATAATGTTTCATATAAATGAATAATAATTCAAGAGTCAGTTGTAAACACCAATAGAAACAATAAATAATAATTAATAATCTAATTAAAAAAAAAGCTATAAGACATTTTAAACCTAATATTTTTAAGGTAGCAATAATAAATGGGTAGCACATTTTCGTTTTATTGTTCACCCAATATAACATGTTGAAATATGCCCTTATCAGATAACCCTATGCATTGTTGAAGAAGACAAAACTACACATTTACCTAAAGAAAAAATTTGCATATGTATTGGGAAAATATACTAAAAATGCATCAAGAACTTAATCCCATAAATTAATGGACGTTGTTGCGTTGATGATGTAGCTGATGTGAAATATGCCTAATTACATCAGTCGACCACTTAGAACGTTCGTTCAGTCAGTATACAAACATGCCATGTTGTGACTAAATCGTAGCCACTTAAAATTTTTAATCTCAAAGAAATTATAGTTTCATATTGTTTCAAAAATTATTTAAGTGATAAATAAATTCATATTTTTTTTACTGAGCTATATTAATTATATATTTTATTTTTTTAAATATTTCTTTTTTTATTTAACAATTATTACATATTTTGGTTTTTTTATTTCATTAATATCCATGGCCTAGTCATTAAATATAAAATATTATTATGAGAGAAATGCCGTATCAGACTGTCTGCTTCTATTTCTAAGGACAGTTTTTAATATACAAATATTATATTATAATTTAGTATTAGTAATCTATTTTTCTATGAGTAATAAAATAGGATGAACTATTTTCTTCTAAAACCATGTCATAAAAATATTATTAATTAATAATTATGTTTGTAAAGCCCAGGCTTATATTGGTAGTGGATGATGATTGCTGATAATAATTCTCTATTAGGTATACATAAATATACATTGTTCATATGTATTTTAAAACCTTAGGCAAACAAAAATTCATATTTTTTAATTGATAAGTGAGTTATTCAATTGTTAGGATAATCACTTGTGCATGTATTATGATTTATGTTACTTTATGAGAAGACATGTCCACCTCATACTTTTATCCTTATAAATCCATCATGTTGACATTTAGCTTAAAATTTTGCTAAATTTAATTTTTCAGTATATATTTTAGATTCAGAGCAAACCGATGAATAATTGGTCTTTTTAATTAATTATAAACATTTTAAATTTCACACTTTTTTTGATGAAACTAATTTTACCATTTTTATTTATAAATAAAGAAAAAGCTGAAATATACAATATAATATTACTCGTAAGTTATTACAAATAAATAGCAGTTTAAAAATATCTAAAATACGAAGGCGCAATTTATTTATAATTTTCAATTTTTATAGTTAAATATAAAATAGGTATATTTTACACAAATATTTAGGAAAAATTGTCTATTTTGATAGAATGAAATATGGACAGATTAGATATAATAGTATTAAAATTACAAAAATATAACAATTTTAGATATTTACTTGTTATTTAAATAGTATTATTTTGAAAACTAGAAACTTTTCGCCACTATTTGTCCACGTTTATTATCATATTATTATATTTAGCAATTTAACATAAGTAGGTACTTACATAATAAAGTTTTAAATTTTTTTTTAAAAACCGATACATTTATAGTTTATTATTTAATAATAGTTATTTTATTATATAAATAAACGAGCGTCGCTCGATTGCGCCCCAAAATAGCCTTTTTACCTTTTCACCTATCTCGATTGCGGCCCGTGCATTATAGATAGGAAATACTATTTAAGTGGTTATTAAAACTAAATAAATATTGCGATTGCGTCCGATACGCATTTTGACATAAATATAACTATCAGACTCACACGATCACCAATATTCAGCATAGTAATTTCCAGTCAATTAAAGATAAAAAGAGGAAATAAAATGTAAGATTGCTAGGTTGAACATAGTTGTATATTGTGCTGTTAGTGTTGTTTGGTTTTTCATTTTATTAAGTTTAAATGATGGAAATTTACGAAATGTTAAGCGAAAAAAATAAACAAATGTTAGTAATTTTGAAATATAAATTTTGATTTCATAAGCTATTAGTAAATGAAATAGAAAAATGGTGTACGAATAAAAGTTGTAAAAGTTTTGTTAAACGATACAATAAAGAAATTTTAATAAGCCAAAGTAAATTTAGAATCTATAGTCTGTGCTCCTTCCTCGGGAAACAACTAAATAAATGAAAAAAATTTTTTATAGAAACTCAAATTAAAAAATAAAACAACTTAGAAATATCTAATTTTGATTTTGTAAAAATAATGAGTTGTAAAAATCTACCTTTAACTTAACACTACAATTATTTTACTATTTATTATTCACATGTATTTTATAACTTTTTGTATTGTAAACAATTTATTATTTTAATATTCGATTATTTATATATATATATATATAAATTATTTAATTAATTATTAATTTTCTTATGTAGCCCTGTAGGTCTCAAAAGTTAGTATATTATTTATAATAATCATAAACGAGACTTATAACGAATATCATTAAATATTATAATAACGATAATTGTTTTAAATTTTTAAAGTATTTAAATAAAAGAATTTAAATTTCAAATATTCAGTATTAAAAATATTTACTTTATTTTATTAATTATAAGCTATTTTGTGAACCAATGTGTACTTGGACGCAATCGGAATATTTATATTTGGGATAAAATACGACTATTTGTATTCGGGCTGCAATCGGGCAACTCCGAAATAACCTGATACTGATTTTTTTTTTTTTTTATAGCATACCGTTTGGAAACTTAGTTCATGTCAATAATTGTTTTAATATTTATCTATATGAATATTTAATAGAGCTAAATTTATTTAGTCGTTATCGTAAAGCGTATACATATACAGAGTGTAACAGATAGACTTGACTAAAAAAAAAAAAATTATGCTACTTAAACATATGACAAATTTTTTTAATATTATATGATGAGTAAATAATTTAAGAAATATACTCATATTAAAAAATTCACAAAAATCATATTTTTAAAAAAGTTATTTCGTTCCAAATTAATTTAATCAAAAAATATTGAAATTTTAAAAAAATTCTAAAAAATAAACTACTCGACTTAGATTAATCTTTTTACCATCAAAATTGTTCTTATAATCAGATTCGCAAATTGGCTATTTTAAATTTATCCAAAAAAATTTAAATCAAACTTAATTATTTTTGTTTTTAGTACTAAAGAATAAACATAAAAAAATATTGTATTATATATGTAGCACTAGGGTCTCTAAATGATAAATAAAAAAAAATATTGAAAATATTGATTAGAACAAAAGTTATACCAAAAGTCAGTTCTATCTGTTACACTCTGTATATACATTTTTTTTATTTTCTATAATTAAAGAAATTACGTTATATATATAGTATCTAACTTTATAGTAACACCTTTATTACCAATATATTATGGGAATGGTGTAAGAACATTTAATGAACATAGCCCGGAAAATTTGAATCATGAATAAAAAACAATTATTTTTGGTGCAATATTTTTCATTAAATTTACTATTTATAAAAATTATACAATATTTATGAAATAAACATGCATGTATGTATGTATAATGTATATATATATATATATATGTATATATTATTAATAACAATTGTATTATTACCTATGTATAATATTCCTGAATATTTTAAAATAATTATAATAATGATAAAAATGATATAGGTATCTTATATAATGGCACAATGCAGTATGAAATAAATAAGTTCTTATTTAATTATTTATAAATAATATTTTCTTGAATAGCATTTAAAATTATACAGTCTGTCTACTTTTCTTCACTTGCATTAATTTTGTTGTAATTATAAAGCTATCTATAAGTAGGTCGATTATTAATCAATATAATTATATTGTTTTAAAATATTTAGAATTAGAATAATATAATAATAATAAATATTAAAATATGTAAAATACATTAAATTAATTGTTTTTTCATCAATATTAAGTAATCAACTATTAGTTAAAATATATTTAGTAGAAAATATTACACATAAAATAGTTTATTTATACAATTTTACTTGCGGTTCAAATAACACCACGAGCAAGACCAAATTAACCGTCACATAGGTATATACTGTTAAAATACATTTCTTATATAGCTTAACTGTATTAGAAAAGAAAAATAATAAGACATAAATATAATATTTATACACAGTTATGTAACGAATTTAAAAAAGTTAAATGTTTATGACTACTTATTATGTCTAACATAATTGTTACTTGTTAGTAGGTACAATCCTGTTGGCCTTATTTAATCAATTGGTATCTCTGAAAATTGAGTAGGTACCTCTATTAATCTGATTTAATTAAAATTCTACATTAAAATAAAACTCAACATTTTACATTTTTGACTCAACATACGGCCCAACATTTGTCAGGCTTATCTGATTTCTGTTTACATTGTTTTTTCGGGTTATCTAAATATTTTAAATCAACCGGAAAAAAATCGTTACAAACAACTTTACAAAGACTTGAAGGTCCTGGAGGAGGATTTTCTACAACTGCAGAACCTATGATTTTTAACCAATTGCCTTCTTTAATAAATATTTTCGAGTTGAGTTTTACTGGTCTAGTGGGATAATTATTTTTATCGTCCATGGCATATATCACCTTAACGCCGTAATATAATACTTTTCCAGAGTAATTGGTAGCCACATTAATAATACCTTCAACGTGATGACTCCAATAACCAGTATTACAATTAGGGTTCTGTGATATAATATTTTTATCATGATACGAACCACCCAATTTATGTGCTATAATATGTCCTGCGTGGTCTTTATATTCCACACCATTGATAATTTTGTTATAGATTCTTGCTGGTTCAAAATGGTAGCTGTCACGATTTCTGCCACTTTTAGCAAGAACATCCGGTGTTATGGAAACGCAAGACACAACAACTCTATTAGTAGTGATACTAGCCCGGGTTCGTTCTAAGAATATCTGATTTGGTGCCCAAAATCTACTGAGTGTATTATTTATTAAAGGTCCCTCATAAGGTATATTTTCAGATACCCAATAACTTGACTCCTCTACTGCAAAAATACCAAGTATTTGTTTAGGACATTGAAAATCGTTAAGACAGTAAGATATGTCTACAAATACTAAAAAAACAAAAATAAAATAAACGAAAAATTGATTAGTTAACATGATTGAAAATTATTACATCAAGTTCAAAAATGATAGTCTTATTTTTAGAATCTATAGTTCAAATGTATATATACTATATAGCAGTAGGACGGTTCTTCTTACGTCAATGAACAATATTTCCAATTGCGTATATTAACTGCTGTGATGATATTGATATTATCCGCGAATATCCTTTGATACTGGTTGATAACAATAAAACACACATGTAAGAAAATAAAATATATAAACATAAGTATAAAAAGGGTGGGCAAGTGGGTATTGTTCTGCTGTATAATAGAGGTAAAGTATAGGTTACTATAATAGATGTGTTAAATTTGAATACAATGACAGGTGTATCATTGTATATGAAAAACGATTCTAAACGGAGATGATTTGTCGGTCTAGGATATATTATATTATCACCTATATTTAAATTTTAATATATCGTTATTTTACGCGATTTCGTAAACAATTAAATTAAAAAACGTTTTCTATATTGACGCTGGAGTTTTTTCACATTTATTTGAAAGAACACTTATGGTTAACCTTGTATTAGATTTTTTAACGTTAGGTATAAATCACAAAAATTTTATGAATTTTCAACTTCAAAATTCTTTGCAAATTTTTGTGATTTTGACATGTAAACATTTGAACTTTAAATAATTAAAAACAAAAATTATGACTAACGATTTTTTATTTATTTTTTTACTACGATAATTACAACTTATAATAAACCTTGTATTAAATGTTAAACAATTTTTGGAAAGTCACATTTTTATAGTCATTTCAAGAAAAAAAATTTAGAAAAATCGAAAATTTCAATTTTCTATAAATAGGTTTAAAAAAATCAAAATATTTAAAATATTCAAGTATTTACAATGTTTTATTTTTGAGTTAAAGCAAAATAAAAATCGATTTTGTGGAAAACTGATTATGTGCAAAAATGCCAGTTTTTCCGTCACTTTTTTAGGGTTTTTCCTGACGCTTTTGAAAACTACTAGAAATTTTTTACTTTTGATCCCCTAAAGTACTAACTAGATTCATTTTCTTTTTCAAAGAGGGGCTGAAGTCAAAAATTAAAACACTATTACTACTCCAAAATGTGATGACAGACGTAAAAATAAAAAATATTAAAAACAAAACACACACACATCATTGTAAAACCAATACATTCATCACTCCATTCAAAATCTAAAGTTAAAGTTTTAAGAGGACGCTACACCCGCGTGTGTTATCTGTTGTCTCCGTCATACAAAAAATATAAAATATAACAAAAACTGTTTTGCGCGGTATAGAAACCCAGGCTATAGTGATAGTAAGTTATGACTTCAAATTGATATACAACATATAGTTAAGAACATTATTTGTGAAATATCGTTTTTATTTTTTTGAATCATTTATATAAAAAAAAGTTCATATTGTTTCAAAATCTATTATTTTTGTGTTTTTCAAACTTGAATAACTTTTTTTGTAGTTTTGGCATCGAAAAAATTAAAACGATATTTCACAGCCAAAGTTCTCCTTTTTATGTGATGAAAATTTCGTTTCTTAGTTATGACTTATAATGAATCAAAAATATGCTTGTACACTGTAATTGATGAAACTTTACCTTATAATAATATATTTAACTAGAAGTGGTTTTAGTTAAGTATCTTTAAAAACAAATGAAAGGGCTAGGACTGTCGACGTTCCTTGCCTCTTCGTTTATTAAATATTGAAACCTATAATAGGTTTATTATTACGTAAGATGTTCAATGAGTATAAATTTAAACTTAAAGGAGCATCCAATTCAAAAAAATGTTTTTGGCTTAAATTATAGTACATACTCTGACGAATAAAATGATACCACTAAACATCGTTTATGACAATCCGTTCGCTAGTTACGGTGAATTTTGACATTGCGCGTGATGTCACGGATTCGTTCGCCACCGCAGCAGCTATATATAATACACGGTAATATTTGTCCATTTTTGGTTTAACGTAAAATAACTGTTAATAGTGCTAATGAACTTATTTTTTTAAAATCAACTAATCAGATGTATTTAAGAGTACCCCATGAATCATGATATTTTTATTCGTATAATTATATCACATTTTGATTTAATATTAATGAAATAATAACAATTATATTATACATTAGCATTATAATACACCACTGTCAAACTCATAAGAGTACTGCTAGTCGCTAGATAATATTATAATAATATTATGCAAGCCCTCGCCCATTTCTAGTATTAGCTACGAGTTAAAACTAAAATAGCCAGTTTAGACGTAAAAAATCTATAGGATGTTACGATCAACAAAACAGTATTACCTACGTTTAGTGCAGTGATTATAATATGGTAAATTCGTAAGATAATTTATATAAGTGTTATTTTTTTCTAAAAGATTAAACCAAAATGTGATATACTTATACAAACGGAAAGATTATGAGGTACTGTTAAATATATTTGATCAGTTCATTCGAAAAAAGATTAAATACATTGGCAGTTATATTACGTTAAACCAAAAACGGATAAATATTGCAGTGTATTATATTATATGGATGCCGCCGCGACGAACGAATCCGTAACATTACGTGCAGTGTCAAAATTCACCGTAATAACTAGCGAACGAATAGTCATAAACGAATTTTAATTGTATCATTATTTTAGGTGGACTCTATTCTATTTATTATGGTAAATGGTAATAGAAGAATTTTTGATTTTTTGAGTTTGATGATCCTTTAAGTTCTTTATATGGTTGCCTAGATCTGCGTGTATTTTAATAATATAATTTTAACTATGGATTATTATAATAATATATCTTAATATTTTTAATTTCTTACCTTAATATTCTTGGTTCGGTAGTTGATAGTTTGAAATATATTGATGAAAAATTTAAGAGAGAAACACTTTTTAGCAGAGGCCAGAGTGAAAGTGAATACTTGTTCGTATGTTGAAATGGATAGTGTAGTAGACAGGTTTAAATGATGATGTGAGCAGACCGCCGTTGAATTAAAAGGGAATCCTATCTATAGTATAGACCTTTCAACCTTTGCACCTTGTTGATAAACTTATGATATTGTTATTGTATATTATTTTGTCTTTTTAGTAGATTCTGCAGATTAGGCACATAATGTATACAAATGTTATAAAATATTATTATTGCACATTAAATAAATCGAATTTCAGATTAGTATAGTTCATGAACTATTGTACATACTACATAGTGTTCAGTTATATTGTTGTAATTTTAATATAATTTTGATTAATAAAATGTAGTGTTAGGTTGCATAATGTGAATAACATTACTGTTTGTAGCTTTATTACTTAATCAGTTATCGGTTCTTTGCCGTGCAAAATAATTGTAGCAATATTTTACATTTGTAAGACGGAGACAACGCATGAGGGGATAGCACTGTAGCGTCCTCGTAAGACAGCAATTTTAATCAACTCGAACCCGAACGCATTATTCTTATTAGCAGTGGCTAGTGATACCCAGCAAAAGCGTAAAATGTAAATTTTCTATTTTTTTTCGGTAGCCCAAAGATAAATTTATTGCCTGATAAAATATTGTACCTATTACACTAAGTTTCAATTTAAAATTTGACGTTCATTATATTTATCAAGTTCTCAAATACATAGTATTTTTATAGTTTAAAAACAACAGTGATCTAGTTCATTTTAAATTTAGTGTTATTGTATCCGATTCATTGTATCGTATATTTTATAATAACAATAATTACGTTAACGGTTGATAATCATTTGTAATATCTATACAGTATACTGTATACCTAATATAAAATATCAACTTACGTCAAATGAGATTTTTAATAACTTTACTCTAGTCTTAGAATGACTATGTATAAAATTTATTATAAGACTTCATTATTAGTCGTTTTATTTTTATTGAAGACTGTTTGAAATTCGAGCAAAATGTTTTAAATCATATACCAGATTTATACACCGCCTATATCAGCTGGTATCTGCGGCTATGATCGAGAGCGATGTACATCAGTTCAATTAATAACGAAAAATGATTAAAGACTATGATTTTAATAAAATACATATTATTTATATAAAATGTTTTTGCGCTTATATGCTACATACGTCAATTATTATTAGGTGAAAAACTATTATTTCAAATAAAATTATTTCCGTTGTCGTTGCGATAAAAATTTGATCTATCAAAATTGTTGTCCACTAAATTATGGCATAGGTGGTTTTTGAAAAATATAATTTTCAAACCATTTCACCAAACTCCTTATCTATGATTCATAATAATTAGGGACCGGATTTATATACAATTATATGTATGTATTAGAATACGTTTTTTGAAATCTGATGAGAATTATCTCCAATTTACATCATTCTTATTCAAATAATATTAATTTTTATGTGCATACTTCAATGTTTTTACCTATTAAACTACAAAGATTTTTAGAGCATATTATTATTTATAGCACATATATTGTTTTTTATCGTATTTTGATGTTCATAGCCACATATTGGTAAAATTACAACTGGTTGTATTGTCATAAATTTGATAAAAGATCCCAACTTGAAGATTAAGAAATAACCAACAACACAAAAATGTATTTCAAACATCGCAAAAATATTCTAAAAATTCGGAAACAATGCTCAACAGCGCATTACATTATATCCTGCGGTATTCTTTTTTTTTCTGTATGTTTTCAAATCATATACTATAACTTGATGCGTGGGATACCTATAAGATTTATTGTTTAATTTTATACAGAGCAATTCACCAGAAATATGTTTACGATCACTTTTCCTTAATTTATTTAAATTCTGATTCTTTGCATTTTTAACTACCTATAATAATATATAATACAAATATTATACAACCTGTATTTTCAAATAAACAGATTGTTTATATTTTTAAAATTATTACATCAAATAAAACAAACTTTTTTTTATTTTTGCAGTATATTGTAAAGCACATAAGTTATTTAAATAATACGTATATGTACTAAAAATTACCCTAAAAAATTTTTTTAAAAAATTATAAAATATATCTAAAGTTCAATGTATTGTTTATTATTATTACTTAAAAAATTTTTACAATTTGTAAAATATTTTAAGTATATTTTTTTTTTAAGTTACATGTATGTATTTTTATACATCCATTCATAAAAATACAATCTATTCAACTACAATTGACAACAGTCACAAAGACTATTTAGTATGCTTTTAAATATATATTAGTAAATCAAATCCTATCAAATGATAATCGACTTTGGATCTGCTGAAATCAAATGTTTCACCATCTCTGCTATACATTAAACAATATTAATAATAGTAAATAAGTATTTAATTGAATACAAACAGGACAAATTAATCACCTTTTGATTATAACAATACTATACTTTGAAACATTAAAAATGCAATTAAAAAAAAAAAAAAAGTGAATACTATACTTATTTTTACAGTAGTAAACATGAGAATATAACAAATGGGTATTTAGGTACTTCTTAAATATAGCAAAATGTAGTCTTAAAACTTTAACAAAATAAAATAAAAGAAAAAGAAAAAATGAATATCAGCATTTATATATATATATATATAAAAAAAAAATCAAAATTAAAAACTAAAATATGTTTGATAAACAATAACAATGTCAATAGCATCAATAATTAAACACATTGCATTTACTTGCATCTATGTATGTTATTTTTTATGAAATTACTTAAAATGACGTAAACGGAAGTGTAGCACCAAGGCATATCTATAAAATAAAATGATTTATTAGATATAAATTAACGTTATAATTTTAAAAAGAATATTATTATATATATATATATTTACCTTTGAGATCTTCATTATATTTTACTCTTTTTCTACCTGTTTTTGGCAATTTATGAAGATAAATTTGTCGATTAGTATATTGTTTGATGTTATCTTTAAGTATAGTTATGTTGGTCCAAATAAACCTGCTTCTTTGTCGGACATCGTTTATATCCGTGCCAATAATAATTGGCTGACAGTCAGCAAACCTTATATGAAAATATATATGTATAAGTTTATACAGAGTGGAATACAACAAAATAATTTTAAAAATAGTTAGTAAGTAACCGCTGTATTGTACATTAGGTATCAATCACTCTTATGTATGTGTTAAATTTGAATTCAATGATTTATCAATGTCTACACAATAATACAGTAAACGAAAAATGATTCTAAACGAAATTAATCTATCAATCTATTTTCACAAAAAATATTTTGTTTTTTTTTTTACATTTTAAAGTAATTTATAATACTTAGAGAATTAGAGAATTAGAGAATTAGAGAATAGGTTCAAGGATGATACATTTTTACCAAAAATATTGTATTTATTATAATATTAGTATTTAATTTATAATAATAACCATTATATAACTCAAAATTGAATAAAACCTTTCTATAACTACCATAAAGGAGTAAAAAAAAAGTTCATAAATGTCATTACATATGGAGAGTGATTCTTTTATCATTAAACACTCATTATTTCAAAAAGTGTCGTCTTTTTCAAATTTTTTAGTATTATGCTATTATAAAACTATATAAAATTTTTATTTTTTTCACTATTATATATATATAATACTATTAACTTTTGATTTTAAAATGGAAACCTATATTTAAAATGTCATAAAATAGTAGGACTATTTCTTTTATGAATTTTATTGTTAAAATCATTATTTTTCATTTAACCTTTTGTGAATTATAGCAGATCAAAGCTGGGTGGTTTGAAGTTTTAGGTGTTTGTTTTACAGGTTATTACAGCTATGAGACGTTGGTAACTACAGGTACAAAGTTCATCACTTTATCGATAATTGACAACAAGTTTATTATACATTAAAATACATATGTATCTCTTATTATTATCTATTACCTACTGATCTTCAGAAACAAAAAGTATTATAAAAAACAAAAACCGCCCAACTTTGAAAAGCTATATCTTGCTAAACAATTAACGAGAAATAATAATTTGAACGTTAAAATTAATAAAAAAAAATAACCCTATTAATTTAATACATTTAAAATATAGGTTGTCATTTGAAAATACAGTTAATAGAGGTTTAACTATTAAATAAAAGGGTAAAAAAAATAAAAATTTTAAAAAAGCACGAAACAAAATATTTTGAAAAAAAATGAAAAAAAGTCAATACTTGATGAAATAATGAGTGTTTATTGATAAAAAAATCATCATGTATACAAAAATTCATAATAAGATAATTGTAAAAATTTTAAATTCACACAAATAATATTTTAAATTATAATAACATAATTTCATCAGTATATGAACTTGAAATGTCTCATCTAAAAAAAATATTGTCATGTATATATTTTAAATTTAATGGTTCTAGTATGAAGAACTTATGAAAAATCTTAAAAATTACATTTCCAAAACTAAGATGTAAAAAGAAAATTTTTTATGCATTTCTAATAACAAAATAGTAAACAATATTTATCGATTTTAATGAAATTTGTCAAAATCCTAACTTTAAATGCATGCATGTAAAAAAAATTTGTCTATGTATTTTTAACATTTTTACACAGACAAGAAAACTATATGGATCTTGTATTAAATTTTCCAAAATGTTAACCCAACAAATAATTTTGTATTAATATTTATAAAAAAAAAACTAAAAATGTCTCATACTTAGAAATAACTCAAAAAAACATAAAAAAGTTTGAATATTGTATCATATAATGTAAATGATAGTATAAACAATATTCAATTAGATATTTAAAACCATTTTTTTTAAATAAAAGCATTTTATCGACAACTTATCAAGCAAAAATTATTTTTGCTAATAAAAATTACATTTAAATTTAAAAAAAACTTGGATAGTCTTGAGACATTATGAAACAAATTTCTTTGCATATTTTTGTGTTGTATTTTGTTAAAAATACTACTACAATACATATGATCACATAGTCTGAAGTATATTTATACATAAAAACATGATATATATATTACTTAACTAAATGTTTACTTAGTTATTAAATCGTACCTTGAAATTGTTTTCTGTTCAGAAGCTTTGATTGCAGCACTTGTTTCAAATGCCCAAAAAATAGTTCTATCATCATGCAACGCTTCCATTTTGTTTTTAATTTGCAAAAAGGAGAAAAATTTTTTCATACAATCGTTGAGATCTGTATAAAAAATTAATAAAACAAATTTAGTCATTAACTTTTAATCAACTAAACTTTTCACTTACCAAAAAATTTCTCTTCATCATAATTTTCCTTGTTAGGATAATATTGAATGACTAATTTGGCATTTCTCTTATTATTGTCTGGAATATCACCATTTAAATAACTAATTTCAAGAATCCTGAAGGGGAATTCGAGATTTTTTAAAGCTTTTGGTACTAAAAAATAACAAGTACAACGATTATATTAATTGAGTTTAAAAACCTAAACTTAAAGTCAATATTTTTTAGTATGCTTCTTTAGTTCATCTCCAGTGAAATTAACATTGTAAAATAACACTTAAAATGTATACTAAAAATACTAAATTTTATTAAATGTATTTTAATTGATAAATGTGTTTAATAAATAAAACAATTTGCCGTCTAAATATTATTTACCATTGTTTTGAATGTCTTTTAAATTTAAAACATGTATCTCTTGAACTTCTTCTTTAATACTGTTATTTTCAGTGCTGGCTGGATACAAGTTATAGATCTATAATTAAACAATGTTTATAATTTTTGACAGAACAAGGATTAAATTTAATATTTACGTATTTTAGTTGATCTACTGTGTGTCTTGGAACTAGTCTACTAGTCTTTAAAATGGTAGTATTCAAACATGCAAAACATTTCCATGATTTATCATCAAGAATTTTTTCCCGAGCTTTCTGGTCACAGTAAAATTCTAAGCATTCATTGCAGTAAGCTCTGGATGAAAAATAATATACATAATATATTATATAAATAATACATTAAATAATAGCTTTAAAAACTGCATGAATAAATAAATTGATCATACCTTATACAAAAGCTGCACAATACTAACGTGTCTTTTTGAGTAAGGCAAACGCAACAACCATCCTATCAAAATATAATTAAATGGTATAATATTAAATGAAATAATAATTGATAAAATAAAAATAATCAAAAAGTCTTAAAAAAATATTTAATTTTTCAAATAAAAATAAATATTAGCAACAAAAATAAACCATGTATGTTTTATACTTGCATTTGCATTGTCTTTTGCTATTGATAAAATAATGTATTTTCCTTTTGTCTAAAAATAATAATAAAAACAATTTCTGAATATTTCATTAATAAAGTAAATTAGTACATAATAATGGTTATAGGAAAAATAAATTACAAACAAAAATCAAATTAAAATAAAGATCAATTTACAAAAAACTAAATTAAAAATAATTCACGATAAATAAACTAAATATTACACATTTCTATTTTAAATATTATTTTTTTTTTATTTACTGATTTAATAAATCTATATTAGTTATTTGCAGAAGAAAAGTCCCACAGTTAAGTTTATCAAATCAAAATTATCATTAATGTATTGTTTATCAAGTATCATAATGTAATGTAAGGTACATAGTATTGTAAGTGTTAATTTAATTTTGAATATTTTCTATAACTTAACACGTAGGTATGTATTACTTATTGGTAATTTTACATACACATTCAAAATTATGTTTTGTATATCTATATCATAAATAATACAAGCACAAAGGATTCATTATTTTTATAATATTATATTTGCTGTTAATATTCTAAGTAAACTATCTAAATCTATCATATTAATAATTACAAGTATCTATTATATTATCATTTGCACGAAACAAAAAACCCGTCCATACTTAAGTTTTTAGTAAAGTTGATTTAAGCATAAAATATATTTTAAAACACAAATTTACATGCTAGTTATTTTTAACTTAGGACAAAATTATTTTTATAATATCTTAAATATAACTCATTAGGTACCATTGTTTGTATGAAGACAATAAGTCTCTCGATTTACTATACGTAATAACTAGGGCTCAGATTTATATGTATTAAAATACCAATATATGTTAATATATATGTAATATCAAATCACTTTATATGTGATGATAAAATGAAAATATGGAATATAAAAAAATTATAAAAAAAAATTACTGAAAAAAAATTATGACACTTCAATTGAAATTATTATGAAATTGAACCTTGTTCATCTTAATCTTGATAAAGTTAAATCATCTACAGTTTGGTCATAACACTGATCTGTACTAACTAAAGGAGCGCTCGACTTCAACAGAAGTAATGGGTGCAAATTTCATAGTTGTAATTTCTAAATGAATGAGCTAGCTCAGTCTGCAATATTATTCCATTCATTCTGTAGTGTATATTTCTAATTAATTTTAGGTAGTTTAAACCATGATTTTTAATTAATACACTGTAAATATATAGGAAAAAAAGGAATTATTGAGAAATGTGTAAAAGCACATACTTATGGCAGAATATGTAAAAATATGTAAAATAAAATATAGTTCATTTCATTGGAAATTGTTTGAAATAAATTTATCACTTACCTTAACTTAATGCATAAAGTCACAGTAAAAATATGTAATTACATATAAATCCGAACCCTTAAAAAATCTAATAATGCTCATTTTTTCCTCTTCAGGACTCATCATATTAGTAAAAGCAAATTATCAATGATATTTGTTGTAGTGTTCTACTGAAATTAGTTATTTAAACTAATAATTTTTATAAACAGAATTTTGTATGTTTATACAAACATTTGATATAAATTGAATTATACAATCATAACAGAGGATAAAATACTACAGTACCTAAATTAAGCTACAAAGTCATCTTATAATAATTTCACAGATAAGTTTAAATTATTGATAAAAAAAAATTTAAGTTACAATGTGAGATTGACAGATTATTAGGTATTCTGAATTCATTTCAGGTTAATAGATTTGAAAGTTAACTTTGAACAGTTAATGAAAATTCGTTTTTTTCTTAATATTTAATGAGGGAGAAGTTAACCCTTCCCTAACTTGCTGGCACTACTGTTAAATATCCCATTAAAAAAATCTATGATTTGTTAGAACAATAGTCAACGCCCAAAATACTAGAGGAAAATTAAGCTTGGAATAAAACTAATATCAACACTAAACAATATAAACAAAAACTTTTGAATACATACAAAATATTATAAATATATGATAAAAAAAATTAAACATACATTAAACAAACATAGACAGAACTGGCTTTAGATACGATTAGAGCATGATGGGTGTCAAAACTAGAATTAGATTTTTTATCTTACGTTGGTAACGCTAATTTTTTTTTTAAATTTTAACACATATATCAAATTACTTTAAAGATAATGAAGTTTATTTTAATGATTTAATGTTAATAATTTTAAAAAATAATCATAAAACAGAGAAAGTATTGTGTAAATTATTTTAAAGTTGATTAGTAAATAAAATAAACTTTTCTATACTTTACTATTATAATATTATATTTTCATGTTTGTTATCTGTGACTGTATGATTTATAATTATGTATTATAAGTATGCACAGTTTTTAAATTAGAAAAATTAAGATGGGAAATTTTATTATGAATAGGGCATAATCCTCACAATTTCCCTAATTCTACCCCTTTATACTATATATCTATGTCGTTTAAAAGGGAGGGGCGTTAAAACAATTCTTGCACTGGGTGCTGTGAGAGCTAAAGCCGGCCTTGTACATATGCAGATATCTATTTTATGTAAGTTGTCTAAAATTTTAATAATTTTACTTACAAAACAATCATTGCACAGAAAACCTTTAAATATGGGATGTTTAATCTCTAGTTCATCTGAAACTATTCGGCATGCAATGCAATATTGGTTTTTCATTTTTGCTGAGAACAATTCAAATAGATAGATAATTCAAATTAATCTAAATAATTACATTATACACATTATAAAAATGCAATTTGAAATGAGTAATTTTTCTGGTGTACAATAATATTTTAATCTCAGAAATATTAGTTAAATTTTTTTTAACAATAATAGACATCAAATCTTATTACTCTTGAATAATTTTTGCAGACATGACTTCCATTAAGAGGACATCTCACCCACATGTGTTGTCTCCATCTTACACACGTATGACATAGTACATTTTTGTTCACCAGTTTCAATAGTGTGCTTTTAGTTTTAATATTTTAGAGTGAATTGATTTATTATCAAACTTTTTGGTAAGAACATTATCTGTGTTCTCTCGTTGGTTTTTTAAGATACTTTAATTTTTAAGTGAGTTATGAGTACGAAAAATATTAAATATTTGAAATGCTCATAATTCATCACTTAAAAACTAAAATATTGTAAAAAACCAACAAAAGAACACAAATAATGTTCTTATCAAAAAATTTGATAATAGATTAATTCACTCTAAAATTAAAACTTAAAGCACACCATTGACGCTGGTGAACGAAAATTTACTACATCGTACATGTATAAGACAGAGACAACACATGCGGTTACGACATTCTCTTAATAAAATTTTATAAGGATATTTTAACTTTTATCTTGAATAAAACATAAATTACAAAACTACAATATAGTAATAATATACAAAAATTTGAGTATTAATAATATTTACAAGAATTATTGTGAAATAAAAATGATAAATTTTTTGTTCACCAGAGCATAAATAAAAAGTTATAGTTAGTATACACTCACAGCAGTTATAAAATGGCATCAGTAAATCCAATCTTATATTGTAACATTACTTACAAATATCAGAAACATCAATTTTTTTTTTTTCTCCGTGTGGGCTTTCAACATCTTTTTCTTTATTGTCTTCAATTGATCTTTTAATGTTATTATTTGTCATTATGATTTTGTTAAGAAAATTATCTGGAATAACCAACTCTTTACCTTGACTACGATTTTCTGTTAGAAAGTTACATATTATATAGTTATTATCAAAATTATTAAGGTACTACACTGAATATAAATTAATTCGGAAATCAGTTCAGATTCCCAATATATTTTGATAATATTTTTAAAATTATTATGATCAGACATGTCTCTTAATAAGACGCATGATATGCTGTCCATCGTATAAAATAAACAACACACCAAAATTTATGTTCATAGTAATTCAATTTATTCTATTGTTTTAAAAATTTAAGTAAATTGAACTATTTTATAATTTAAGTCACTAGTATTTAAAAAAAAATATTAAAATAAGTACAATGATAAGTGAAATTAACAGTATAATAAAAACAGTATTTGTCTAATAATTTTAACTAAAATATTAATCATAATATAATAATTAACAATTATAAAAATTTGTTTTATGTAATGTTATACCTTTCATAATAATAGGCAAATTCAGTAATGCCCAATGAATCTGATTAATACTTCCTTCATAACGTTTGGGAATCACAAAGTTAAACTGTAAGGATAATATCTACAAAATATATGAATACAAATTATATAATAGTGTTTTAAATAATAAAATAAAGAGTTATAACTAAAAATGAATTACTTTAATTGCTTGTTTAACACCTTCTTCGCGTTGGCCACATAAATTGGACATACCATTTTTTATTTCAGATTTAAATTCAAATATCAAATCATTTCTCAACTAAAAATTACAATTTAAAAATAACTATGTACTGTTTAACTGTAGACATTATATATTATTATTTAGGTTTGTTGGTTTTTATACGGTTTTAAATTTTTGAATTATTTTTTGTGTTTTTAACTCTAATACAACACTGATATAAAAATATTTTAATTTTAATTACCTGTGACATAGTGTCATTACCCAACCACCAGACACATGTTTTTCCAGGCTGATCTTCAAAATATGCTAAATTCATTTTCTTTGTTGAAATAATTATTGCTAAATATTTGTAAAACCACAACAAAATACATAATAATTTAATAAATATAATAATTGGAGAACACAATACTTGCATTCATCTACAAGTGCTTAACATAACAAATTAAAAATAAACAGCTTGTTAAAATTTAGTCATTTTTAATTTAAAAATAAATTTACTTATTATCAAACTCTGTAAGATAACAAAATTGTCTTAATTTGCTTAGTGATGTATTTTCAATATTTTAATTTTTTTAGTGAGTAATATGTTTTTATTATATTTAAATAGATATTAAAATTAACATTATTAACTGCTTAGGTAATGTAAATTTGCTATGGTATGAACTCATAAGCGAACATTTGGTTGAAATTTTAGGGAGGCTATAATAATCCAATGTAAAGTGACCACACACCCCCTTTTTATAAACAAGTATAACATATCACCTTTGATTTTTGGGGATCTATTGAAATACTTGGGGGGCTAACCTCTCCTAAGACCACCCTCCGATGTCAGCCTATGTATGAACTTTAAAGATTGTTACAAATATTACAGACTTGCATTATATATTTATTTATTATATATTTCATATCTATGTAACAAAGTTAGTGTCATTTTGGAAAATCATGAATTGGAATTATTTTAAATATACATGGATAAAACAGTTTGTGGAGGCTTTGTACAATAAAATTACTCATTGAACTCAAATATAATATATTTTTTATAAATTTACATTATTAATATTATATAGATAATAAACATGATTTTGTTTGTAGCTAGTAGGTAGGTATGTTAGTATTGTTTACAGAGGCACTAACTAATTAAAATTATGGGGAAGGTGCAAAACTGTTGTATTCAAAGTATTCAAGTATTCAATATCCACCTATGAAAAGAAAACATATAATTTTTTTATAATGTACCTACCTAATACTGTAA
Organism: Rhopalosiphum nymphaeae; assembly: GCA_036289425.1. Lineage (NCBI taxonomy): Eukaryota > Metazoa > Arthropoda > Insecta > Hemiptera > Aphididae > Rhopalosiphum > Rhopalosiphum nymphaeae. The sequence goes on along the minus strand of JAZAQC010000001.1, from coordinate 3,578,489 downwards.
ATTACATAATATAAATATATAGATGCATGGTTATGTTTTATCTGAAAATAAACCATCGAGTATCGATCAATTGCTCACACACTTGACAAATCAAGGAAGGCATTTTCCCTCTCTGCTTAGCATTATGTGAAGGACATTATCAACATTTGCTTATACATTATCTAAGAACTACAAATCGTTAGTAATTAAAACTTTAAATCAACTTGGAATTTCTCAAATTGTATGAAACAGATTACATGATGGCCAAAAAAAGGAAGTCATCAAAAAATGCAACGCTTTAACAAAATATAATGAGACTGATGAGAGATACGGTTTTCAAATGAATATAAATATAATTATAATAATATAAAAACTGTTAATTTAAAAATATAATATATTAAATTGGTTAAGAAAAATAAGACCTGTGAAGATCTGCAATCCACATCATAAATATTATCAAATTATCTACATAGTTTTGTTCTCATTAGGTTTGAACATTTATGTTATTTTTTATTATCTAATACAATGAAATTGGAGATCTCTCAAATTAATGAAACGCATAACAATGAAACATCTCAATTGTTATACTCTAATTTTCCAAATCAACAGCACTTGGCACCCCAGATGAAAACGGAAGTAGTGAAACTTATGGACATGTAAGCAAATAACAAACTAATTAAAGCCAAAATCCATACTGAAACAAGTAAAATGATAATGCTAAGAGATTTGTCAAATCTACAAAACACAGGTCAATTAAATACAAAATATATTCCTTTTTACAAAGTTTATCTTAAGCTTACACGACTATTCTGTAGATAAAAAACGTGTGGAACCATAAGTTTTTAAAACACTGTAAAAGATTTAAAAAAATTGTACAGTTGCTATGTTTGAGCTGACAGACAATGATGGAAACTTTTTAGGAATGTTTAATTAAGGACTTAAAAATTATGAAAGAGTTTGAGAAGGTGGTGACCTATACAATTAAAAAAAAATGTTAATAACTATTTTATATTAATTATTTAGATGGTTTGTTTTGATGCTATGATATGCTATGACAAGTTAGTTTATATCAAAATTCCATTATATTTTTTATAAATCAAAGATAGAAATATTCAAAGCAAGATTGCAGTTCTTGGTTTATTAGTCAGTGAACAGCGAGAGATATAAGAATGATATTTTAATAAGTTTAAAGAATGTAACATATTAGCTTGATCAAATACCACAGTCTTTGATTTGCTTACCCTACACTTCACTTTAAATAAGGAAATAATCTGTGTAGAATTGATCTTATGCTAGACAAACGAAATATGAGTAAAAATTAACTGAAAAATTATGCTGCTTCATAACAGATGAGTAATGAATACCAGGATATGTATATGTATCATTTTTTTAAGAAAAATTCCACATCAGATGAAAATTTTTTTTATAAAAAAATTGACATGATATTCGAGAAGAATGGGTTACTAGTTTGACATTAAATAGTGATAACTTTTTTTAATTGTACTGATAACAGAATAGAAAAATTCAATTCAAAATTAAAAGCAGTAATACCTACCTAAATGGTTAAATATAAAAATATTGCCATTGTATGGCTATTTATTTATTGCTCACGCTTAAAGTAACACTTATTTAATAATAAAATAGTTAAATATAACCTATTTTAATGTAATATTTTTCAATATTAAAATTTTAAATCTTATTAGGATGTCGGCACGTTACGTTTGTATCTGCAAGTGCTGTTTCTGTCCAACACATATTCAACATGAAAACTCTATGTAATAGATTCTTGTTACAGTTATTACAGTTTATACTTTAATTTTTAATAGATAAAAAGTAAATAGTTTTATATTTGAATTTGTAGTAGAGAATATAAACTGTTCTTAAACAAAGAGTTTATATTTTAAAACTATATGTTACAAGTAAGTAGTGTATCGTCTTCATCTTACACAAGTACAACATATCAAATTTTCATTCACCAGTTTCAATAGTGCACTGTTAGTTTTGATATTAGAGTACTATACTACTGAATCATTATTATCTTGGGCTCCATTACTCCAAATCGTTTTAAAATGATCATAGCTTAAAAACAATAATATCAATAAAAACCTATGTGGGGCGCTAAATAATAATTTTTCATTTAAATTTTTTAATAGGTCAATTCAGTTTAATATCAAAACTAAGTACATTATTGAAACTGGTGAATGAACATTTGGCATGTTGTATGTGTGTAAAATGGAGACAACACATGCAGGTACTATGTTCTCTTTAAGTTAATTACAAAATGCCTCATTTTAGAAGTCAAGTCAATAGTCACTACAGTAAATGTTAGTTAAATGTTTACAAGATCAATTAAAAATATAAGATATATACAGATTTTACATGAAAAAAACTACAAGCTACATTTATAATTAAGGAAGGAACCAAATAATGTATATATATAATATAGAATAAACAAAAAAATATTTGATGTTTCATAGTGTTAATCTTTTAATATCATTAACATACACAAAGTTACTAAATTTTTTGATTTGTGACTTACAGTTTTTTCAACCATACATTTTTGTACATTACGGACATCAAAAAAGTTCTATAAAATCAACGACACACACAGCGAATGTCCTGTATCGTGCAAATTAGGATTCTCAATTATGATTTATGAGTGATGGATTTCAGAAAAATGTTTTAATTTTTATAATAGTATTATTTCCAAAGAGTGAGAGTTTATTGATAAACAATAAACATAGTAAATTAATTTAAAAATAAATAAAATAAAAATAATAATAATATGAACAAAAATATGACTTCAACAATTCTATTTTTAAAATAGTTTATAAGTTAAAACAATAATTTACTGTTCAGAATTATCAATGAATTGCGAGACTTCTTAAAATAGTTGACCCTTCTGCCTAATTATTACAACTATTAGAATTTACATCAAAACTATTCGACAGAGTTAACATATTTTATAATAATGTATAAGTATAATAAACGCATATTATCTATGCATATTTCAAAAATATTAATTAGTAAGGGCTATGGGTTATAATAATAAGTAACACAAAAAATATTAATATTGACATTTAGCGCACTTGAAATATTAGCGTAATAGAGACAGGTAATATCCATAGCGGATAGGTAGTAGGCACATTAGATGTGTAATTAGTAAACAAATGTTTTCACCAAAATTCAAATGATAGGTATTAATTAAAAAAAAATAAATGCATAATACTTCAGTCTAAAATAATTATTAGTTATTATCATATATATATATGATATTTCATTAGTAAAATTAATGAATTACATACCGGCCCACAACTTGGCTTTTTTTGATATTTTCGCCCAAACGATCTGGCCTTGTTGTTCTTCCGCGTTGATTATCATTTTTCTACGTTCAACTTGTCTTCTCGCAATGTAAAACCTATCGCTCGAAAATTATTCAACTGATTATTATTTTGGAAAAATATGGTCAATCGCTTCACGATTCACACCTAAGATTCGTACGAACGTTTTAATTAATCACTAATAATTGAGATATAATAATAATATAATATTTATAATTTTAAGACATAATACAATACCTAAAAGACAAAAGTGTTACGAACTGAAAAATAGAACGAAGCCAGATTTAAAAGACGAGAGCGCGTACAATCAACAACGAAGGACTACGATCATCGACCAGCCGTCAAGGAGTAAGGTGTCTCAGTAAGGACGAATGACGAACGACTAACGTAGTAACGTCTAACACTAACCGACCGGCCCTATCGTGGGGCGTCGAAGTCACTACTATATAGTCTATAGTATTATAGTGATTTCGTCGATGGTCGATTTTTAGCGCTGTTGGCAGAGTTCTTGTGGCGGGTATCGTCGTCTGACCGAACGCAGTGCGCTTGCGGACGAAATACGAATAAAGACTGAGAATTAATTATTATTATTATGTAGAAATTTCTGTAATAATATTATTACAATATATAAATATAAACTATGCGGATGGGTAAGACACGTGTCTGCGCAGCATGAGTATCGAATATCGATAACGGCAATCCAATAACAGAGTTTTAGGGATTTTCCGTTGGCCGTTTGTGGTGTGGCACAAATGAGTGTGTAAATCCCCTTTTTTTCGATACTAATGTTATACTCTGACGTTTAAACTATCCAATGCGTAATGTACCAATTTCGATTGAATTATTTATTCTAGCTGTGTATAATATATATGTATATTTAAGCATAAAATAAATGTCAAAAAAGAAAGTTTAAAACCTAAACTAGTAATCGCTTATATTTTAAACCATTACATCTGCCTATACTATAATATAATAAACTAGATATTTGATAATACGTATAATAATTTATATTTTAGATACATATGCTTAGTATATATAGGTAGTTTCTGCTACTTTAAAAACCTATATTATCTATAGACCAGCTGGTTACTACTCTGCTAACATTTTTTGCAACAACTGAAAAATTGAAATTATGCACCTATAGGTTCCTCGAATACAATATGCATTGTTTAAATACATAACATATTATATTGACGGATAAGATCCGCACAAACGAAGATGCACGCTTACCACATTTTTCGTCGGAAGAAACGCTGAAGTAATAAAATTGCTAGGTTCTAGGTTTAGGAAACCTAGAGGTTACTCTTAAGTCTTAATTATACATAGTTTTAATTTTATACAAACACAGATTTTATAAAATCTTATTTAGAAATAGGTAGTATTAATAAGACGTCGCACAGGCGATTTTCAGTATCAAAACATGCTCACGTAAATTCAAAATTACTTGTTTCCGAGTGGTTTTAGAGCTAAGACATGTATTATCAAAATAGAATAAAACAATATTTTAGAGGGCGTCTCGTCGGGGCTTAAGGTTTTATAAAATGTTTAGTTTAAAAAATTTAATATAAACGTATTTTATAAATGTAATATAAAATAGTGTAATTAATGTAATGGAAATCCCCGATGACATGCCTTCGTTAATATTGTAAAATTTAATTTCGACAATAGGTTTTTTTACTCTAAAATCATTTTAGAAATTTTCGACTATATAGTTTTGATTACATATAATATTATGTTATTATTTTTCGTTTACACCATTCTCTACTCGTCATATAGGAACAATACACTAACTAATTTTGTAAAGTTTATAAAAAAAATATTTTTGGGTGGATATTGCTCAATTTTATTGAAAATAGTATACTTATCATTCATAGTATTGGTAGTTTTCCCTGATTCAATTGAATTCATAACTTCATAAGACATCAACTAAGAAATTAAACTTAATGAAATATATATGAATATATTATGTAAAAAAAAATATAAGTGCCTACCAAATAGTCATTTTTATTATTCACCACACATGTTCATTTCATTTTTTCCAGTCAATAACGAATTTATTAATAATCTTATTTTCGGAATTTTTAGATTTAAGTACTTATTAAACTATTAAAGATCATATTTTTTGACATTTTTTGTCTAACTTAAGGAGTACTTTGGGTAGTGTAGAAATGCAAAACTTAAGAAATTTTTTTTTAAAAATATTGAAATCTAAATTAAAAAGCAAACTAATTCTTTTTGAGTTATTTTACTTCGTGCACTAAAAATAATATAGGTCTATAAAAGTAGGATAGTTTTCCGTGTAGCTGATTACTGTGTTTTTTCAAACAATAGATTTGGATTACATTATATTACATTATAATTAAAAACGATTTTGGGATAAGCTGCCACTCGAATTCTCGTTAAATGATCGCGACTTTATCGTATATTTTTAATTTGCTGAAAAAACTATTGAGTGCAACTTGTCACAATTTGATTCGACGACCTCGTACTTAGCGATTCATCATTCATATCAACACCCAGATAAGTCAGATTAGATGATATAAAATATATCGTAGGTAAAAATGTCGTATCCGATATCTTAATTTAATTTTATTACGTTTCGTCTCGCGTCTGTCTGTCGGTCTAATAATATATTATTACTTTTATTATTATATCAATATTGTATATGAATTTAACAATAAACGTGTTCTCAGTCGACGGAGACGGTGGCGTGTGCATTGTATGATATTTTTAGATCATAATATTAAACTACAATAACTTTACTGCCGTCGTAACGACTAAAGCAAATTTATTTTCGGACATAATACCAAACCATATATGTATAAAATACAAATAATACAACATTATTAAGTTACAGTGGTAAATCCGACGGCATGTGACTTTTAGGGCCGTTACACACGAACGATATTTCATCGTACGATTAATTTATCGCACGAAAATATTATCGCACGATATTTGAATTTACATGTTTATAAATAGAGCTGTTCACACGATCACGATAAAATGTCGTACGATAAGATAATCGTACGTCGCCTCGAAAACTGTCGGATGCACTTTAATATTCCAGACGATAAAAATATCGTACGACTAAAATATCTCAATCGAAATGTATAGAAATAAATTGATTAAAACACACGAACGATCATTATCGTACGATATTTTCGTGCGATAAATTAATCGTACGATGAAATATCGTTCGTGTGTAACGGCCCTAAGGTCATGCAGTTTTTAAAATAATCCGACGCCGAAACTAGAAAAATAATATAATAATATAGTAATAGATTCAAAATAATACTGCTGTAAAAATGTGAAATGTTAATAACACTAAATTTACGAACTCGAGTATTTTACAAACAGACGAATGACTGCGTAAGGTTATTTACAGCGTGGAAACGTAAGTTGGGTACTGTTAACTGTTATAGTAATTGACAAATAACAGCAGTCGATACTTACTTATTTACATACTCATTTTAAAAACAAGTGACGTGGTATGACCAATTACAAAATAGGCTCCGATTTAAAATTTGTATTATGTATAGTATTATGGTCGTACCTTGAATAAAAATTAAAATATCGAAAAAAGCCAATGCTCATACACAGATAAAGTTCTTACTTTTAATTTTGACAGTAGGTCAAATTCACTCTAATATTAAACTCGACAACACCAAATCGGTTTTACTGAATTGAAATTTGCTATGTTGTATAATATTTTAATGTTTGCAAGACGAAGACAACACACACGGGTATAGTATAATATACTCTAAAGGCCAGTTGTACCTACCAGAATGTATAACAATAATAATTATTACCCGTGTACATAAAATATAATATAATTTATTGCTATATCTATGTGCAAGCATAGTTATAATTACGTATATATTTAGCCGACCTGTTTACGACAGATAATAAGATTATTAAAAAACATCTGTATGGCTGTGAAAAAATAAAATACACGTAATGGTGCCGACTAAAATGTAGTAATATTGGGAATAAATGGAACTTCCTTAGGTCTTATCGACCGTAAATATATTATTATATTGTATGCACAGTATATAATATATATATATATTATATAATAATACTGTACTCGACACCCGTAAAATTGATCAAAACCGATCAGCGGACGTGGACGGCGATCGCCCGCGATAAAATGATCAGTCTTTCGCTATCGGCCACCCGCGGTTGTGTATCTATAAGTGGTTATCGTTGTTCGATCATTATGAATTATGATTATATTATGTCTGCGTTTAATTTTTTGTTTTGTGATTTTACGTTTTGTGTATAATTTATTGTAATTACAGTCTTAATCGTTTTCTAAGTTTTGTTAATTACAATTTTTGAATTTCTTTAATCTTGTATATTTTATTGTGGCTTTGGAATATTATGTATAAAGTTCCAGAGGATGACATTTACCTAGCTGATGTAGGATGTCATTTTGATGAAGATTACACAAAAAAAAAAATGAGGAAATGCATACAATATATTATCGTATATAACACTTAAATGTCGTGAATGAGCACTAAAAATAACAATACCTATGTTACTATGTTAGTGTTATATAAACGGTCTTCAATAAAATACAAGAAAATACAATAATCCAACTGATAGACAATGTAATATTAACATAATATATTATTGATATTAACTTATTTCCCAGTATCGACGTGCCTACAATAAAATAATTCGCATTATTTATGGTATATTTATGTCTTATAGTCCTTGTGATATTTTAATTACTTAAGTAGTAACTAATAAGTACCTAACTTAAAATTAGACTAAATATTTTCAATATTTAATTGCATTTAGAGAATAATAACTATGTAATGGTTTAAATTATTAACTAAAAATTATAATTTGAAAATTTTCTCGTGATTTTGATCAATTTCGTCAACATTTTAATTTTGAATGCTCATGAAAAAAATTGAAAATTGAATGTATTTTCAATATTGTTCAAATATTGTAAGATAATCTCATGATGATCCGTGTTTATAACATTGTAATCTTTTTTTAAAGAAATAAAACATTTTATTGGCATGGATAGAAGAAAAAATAAAATCAAGTTTACAAGAATAAAAATGTAACTTAATTACTTAACAGCCATTAATGAGTAATAATTGACTGTATTTTAGTTAATGAATTTATGATACTACAGCCGACCGTGAACACTGGACATACAACCCCATAATATTGTCATTGATTAAATATACTTCTATACTTGTAATTATATCAAACGACAATCATATTTATATGATTATGTCATAAATTCATAATATATATAAGCCAATGCTAATATTCGACATCGACAATAACAACATTATAGTAGTACGTAGATGTTAATAATTACGCATTGCGCTTGTACGTCATACCGCATTGATTATAAATACAATCAATCGTTATATATTATAATATACTATAATACGGAATACCGCTAAATGCTAATAAAGTAATAACGAATAACGACGAAAATAATATTGTGTGACTACCAGCTATAGACGCCGTAACGGGAAAACAATTCAAAATAGATTAGGTTTCAGAAATGAAATAAATATAAAATTATTACCATTACCGATAGCCAAATATGAAATAGTCGATATTTATCAATAGGTATTTATTTTTATAATTATTTTTGATATAATATTAAGTTGTTCCTATTGGAACAAAACTACAAAACGTGAAAAAATTAATTTTAAATAATGCATTTTTAATTTAAATTACATTTTTTTTAAATATTATCTTCAAAAATATTAACTGATTTTAATCTAAATTTTTATTCAAGTTAATTAAGTATGAACTTCCTTAATTTTTATTCGTGAGTTTTGAATTTTAAACTGTTTATTACAATACCTGTAGTTACTGTAATTTATTTAATAAATAATAATTTAATCAATCATATTTTCTACATTATTAACCTAACCAAATAAATAATAATAATGATAATTGATAATAATATAATAACTTCTGTACTTAAATAATAGGTATAGTTATTATACAAGTTTCATATAAATTCGGTCAACTGATTATAGTTACAGTAAACGATGGTAATACTGGTATTGGTATACCTTTGTATTTTATAAGAAAGTTGTTATTTATATTTAACAAAAAAAAAAAAAAAACAGAAAGGTAATAATTTACAACATAATATATATTTTGACACACTATTGTGTATAAAAAAAAAATATTGCACAAAATAAGTAGGTGATTTCGTACATTTAAATCATTTTTTTTAAATTAGATATTATATAAATAAAAGTGAAACACAAGAATAACGAAATAAAAATTTTCATTAATTTCTTAGTCTTAACTAAATTTGATTATTTGTAATACCAATAATACACTACATTTTTAACTTAAAAATAAAGGACGTTTTATAAATTTTAATTTAGTAACTATATATTCACGAACAAATGAACAATCATCAGATGTCAATGTTAAAAATATGAAATTATCACATGGTTAATCATAATCATACATTTTAATAATATTTGATAATTTTAAAAGTTAAAAAATACCTAATATTTAAAAAGTATTTTGAAACTAATAATTTAGAATATACCTTTTATAGGTGGCTTATTAGGTTTAAGTATTACAATAAACCATGTTAAATTTATTATATAAATTAATTTTTAATATAATAATACTTTAATTATACATAAAGCTATATCATTTAACTATGTGAAATATAATCTAAAGATAAATGATTGTTATATTACATCATTTATATAAAGTTATAAATTATAGTACAATTATATAATAGACATGAAACTGAAAATTTCAAGCTAAAGTTAGTATTCATTTTTTTTTAAATATATTTGTAAATTTTTGACTAGGCAATCTATATTAATACAATATGGTTACGCAGAACACTGTGATTGTGATGTTTCTCTTAAGAAAATTAAAACTATTTATTAATTAAATGACATTCTCAAAGGATAACGATTAATGACTAATGGGGTACAGAAATAAATAAGCATAGAGCAATATATAATTTTTAATTTTTTTCAATTACAACTGCTTTAAGTGTGTCAATGTGTGTAGATATAGTTGCGCATTTAATATTTAACAAATTAAAAATGTGCAAAAATTAATATATTTATGTAAAATCACAGCAATTAGACTAGAAAAATAATAATTAAATTTAATAATCACGAATATAAGTTTTACTTATGAATTATGACTACATCTATATAATTAAATTATAATTTTTGTCAATAGTTTAAGCTGCATACAAAAGACAAAAAATAACCAGATACGATGATGGTGATTAACTTATTTGAATAATAAATAATTAACTAAAATTGATCCAACTAAAAATTACAAAAGTTAATATACTGAATGAAAATATTTTTTTTTGTTTATTGTTAGTATAATGGAGCTCTATCTATGGTTAAAATATTTTTATGGTTGGTATTTTAAATTTAAATAAACATCAATATTATGTTGGTATATTTACATAATTATATCACAATGCTTACTCCTATTTTTTTTCATATTCATTGTAATACACTAGTATATAATGTAATGTATCAAAAAATATTACTTTATAATTTTAATTTAGATAATTAAAATTCAATTACATGAATATATTATACTTTACTTAATTCAAAAACTAATTAATTAAATAAATACATTATAATACTTTATAAGATATAGAAATCTTTCAGTAAATGCGTTTAGTTTAACAGTAATTGCACAAAAAACCTCAAGTGAGGTGAAAAATAATTTTAATTAATTTGCATGAAAATTTGAACAATTTCTAAAATTATTGAACAAATTTTATTTAGAACACATTTTAGTTAATTTTTAAAGTTGTTGATTACTTAATTAATACTGACATCTGATCCAACTAGTATTACTTAATTATACATTATATCATTATAAAAGTAAAATATTATTATTATAAAAAATTATTTATTAGATTAAATTCTTTGGCAAATTTGTTTGGTGACTTGGTGTAATATAGCAAATACAAATGTAATTTATTTGTATTTTAGGAACATTGAAAATGTTGGCATCTCATAATTGTCAAATTATTATAATAGTAATAAAGTTTTACTCGTAATATATTACCTACTGTATTAATTAGACATTTTTGGAAAAGTATAGTATGCTTTCAAAATGAAAATTTTGTATACATAATATAGACTAGAGAGTAGAGACTACACACTACATTGTATGTCTAAATTAATAAAAAAATCTGTGAAAGTATAGACAGTATAGTAATAATTATGGTGACTAGATATGAAAATCTAAAATTAAATTTTAAATGTAAGTTTCTCCATTGTATAATATGTAATATTGTACTAAAATAGACAATAGTGGTTTAGTCATATTAGAACTCAAACCATAAAATAAATTTTATGAAAAATAAATATATTAGCCTGTGATATTTCCAATTGAAAAAAAAAGTACAATTTTGTGTACTTAACACTTATGTTATTATATACATTAGACTTAAAACAATGAGATAAATAAGCACGTCTAGTAACCAAACTATAGTAAGCTGAATGAAAGAAAAAATATAAAATTATTTGTAAGGTTTTTGGTTTGCGTTAGGCAACAGCTCAGACTGCTCAGAGTAATTATTATTTTCATTATAATATTATTTTGAAATTGGCGCATTTTAATTTTTCCAGTCTTATTAATAAAATACAAAAATAGCTAATATTTAATAGCATTAAATAGGTACAATTATTATAATTATTTTTAGATTAAAGTGCGTTTTAATGGGTTTGGGTAAAACGGTACATACGTATTAAATCGCGAACAATAATCGCTCAAAATAGTGCACGTGCACTTAGAATATTTAGAATAGATGTCGATATCCAAACAGGGAATAAACAGGCGTGTTCGGTCACGTTCGAACGCTAAAATTAAACTATGTATTTCCAATGTACATAATACACCACATATTCACACGAAATGTTTTCAATGCTCTCGTATAGGCACATTTATTTATTATTTCGTATGAGAAAATGGCGTGGCGTGACTAACGCTAATGTACAATCATAGCGCGTTTGCGATTTCAAAATGCCCACGCGAGAATTCGTACCGTTGTGCAGTGTGTAACCACTAATGTGACAAATAATTAAAATTATTGCAATTTGAAAGAGACCGCTACACCTCATTAATAGTCTCCGTCTTACAAGTACGGAACACGGCCAGCAGTCGTATTTAGCTTTGATAAGCTTTAGTATTAGAGTGAATTGACCTGTTGGATATTATACGACTTAATGGTAAAAACTCTATGTGTAGTCATTCATTGATTTTTTACGATAATTCCGTTTATGAGTTTTAAGCATTTTTAAATTGCACCATTTTAAATACGCAAAACTCGATAAAGAACAGAAATATCGTAAAAAAACCTACATATGAACACAGACACAATTAGTACAATTAAGTCTTATAATAGGTCAATTCACTTTAATAACAAACTTAACGAAGCTAAGGTACTGAAGTGAGTAGATTCACCATGTTAGGCATTTGTACAATGAAGACAACAAATGCGTGTGTAGCGTGCTCTTAATGTGTACACCCGGGCTTGCTCTAGCGCCTAAACACATACCTACAATATGGTTCTAATTCACTACCTATTTATAATTAATTAATTTATTATCAATGCTAACGAAAAAACATAATTTAAGAGGATTGGAAGCGATAATTTTCTGTCTTTGTCTAACACACACGCAACATAGGACTATAAACGTGTTCTATTTCCAAAGTACCGATTGCTATAATGAAGCGATAATAATTCTGAATATAGATTTGAATTCGTCATTCTTTTTGAGATCGAATTTCCCACATTTTTGATATTAACTACTCCAGAAATATGTCATTTTTTTAATTACTCTTTTTTAATATAACGTTTTTCGGATTTTGGGAGGATAAAATCAAAAATATGAGAAAGTCGATCTCAAGTAGACTTGACGACGAATTCAAATCTGTATTCAGATTCAAAATTCTTATAGCTTCATTATAATATAGAGCACGTCTATATTTCTATATTGCGTGTGTGTTAAACAAAGACAGAAAATCATCGCTTCCAATCTCCTTAATGATTATAATGCCAAGTTTATCAAAATATATTAAAATTATTATATCTAAGATAAATTATTACTATTAATTTAAAGCAAATCTAAGGAGAAAATAAGTATTGTACTTATTATTTCCAAACTTTTGATTCTAATGCTTTAGAATTTTTAATGTCATTCACCGGATGTATTGCAGACGACAAACAATTATGTTTCGAATCATTGATAATTTCTTCGATATCTTCTTTCCTATATAATAAACATACCAATCACACAATATATAAAATGTACATAAATATTTAGACACATTATCGATGGAACTGATGAAAGTATCTATATATACATCAAATGAGTGAAATGATAATGGAAGGGAATAAAGATAGCCAGCGTAATTTATAGTACACTACAACTACAAGAATATTTCATTAAATACCACATAGAAGTTATAATTTTTTCTTTTTTCAAAAAATGATATTATTTCACTAACACCATGTATAAAAAATCAGTTAACACGATCTACTGAATAGTATGTTTTGGTATTTCCTTCTAGTGAATGTGTTACATTTGAATACAACGATAAATTATTGTTTACGAAAAATACGATTTTGAATGAAAGAGATAAATAAAAAATTATACTATTATTTTCTCGAAGACACAACACTTTGATACCCGCATTCGTTGTCTCTGACAGAAAAAAGTGTGTAACATGGCAACAAATTTAAGCTTTGAAATAAGTCGTTATTTTAATACTAGAGTGACAATGGACCTGTTTTAAAACTTAAAGAAGATAACAATAAATTAAAATATTTTAATAAAACTGAGTATCTATTGATGTACATACACAGATCATATTCTTACGATTTGTAAACTATTGAAAATAAATTTGACTTGTTACGCGTTTGTAAGATAGAGACAACAAATGCCCACCAGTTGCATAATATCACAGAATATGATAATATCGCATGCAATTTATAAGTACAATTGTACTTATTTAAATATACATATTTTATGTATAAAATATAAATACCATAAAAATAGTCTAATTTTTTTGAAAAATATACTTAGTGTGTATAAATATTAAAAATACGTAATGTAAAAAGTTTTAAGTTTCTAAATTTATGTTATTTGAATTACAACAAAATTACTAAAACTGATTGACAAAAAATACTATTTTACATCCAAACATTAAATTTCATAAAAAAAAAAACATCAAACACTTTAAAAAAAGTAGTCAAGTGGATACCGCTTTGCAGTACATTAGGTGTCGAATGGATGTCTTAAATTTGAATTAATTGATATATCATACTATGTTTAGAGTGTTAAGGGATGCTACGCTTGCATGTGCTGTCTCCCTCTTACAAATATAAAATATTACAAAAACTGTTTTGCGCGGGATAAACCATCCAGACTGCAGTGATAGTTAAGATTCCAACTTAATATATAATATAGTTTCAAATTAACTGTGAAATATAATTTTTATTTTTCGATATCACTTATACAAAAAAAGTTCGAATTGTTTCAAAATCCATTATTTTTGTGTATTTTAAACTTGAATAACTTTTTTTGTAATTTCAATATCAAAAAAACAAAAAAGATATTTCACAGCCAAAGTTTTCTTTTTTATATAGTGAAAATTTTGTTTATGACTTATGATTTTAGCCTTCTCCGTTCTTTTCAGCACAAATACAAAACAGATTTTGCTTTTTAACATTTTGTAAGACAGAGACACATATGGTTGTAGCGTCTACTTAAAGGTAGTATTTAAATAAATAAAATATGTTAGTAATTATTATAAGAAATTAAAAATTACCCGGCATGCATTAGAAATAAATTAAATAATTTATGTGGCAGGCAATTTTTTGTAGTTTCCTGGGTTGTATACATTACAGTATCATAATTATATTTCAATAAAAAGCTTTCCAATAGTTGAAGTATTTCCATTGCTTTTTTATTTGACAATGAAGATTCCGAAACCTATAAAATATATAAATGAATATTATAAAATTTATATTTTATGTAGGTGTAAAAAATTTCAATATAAAATATGCATGACCTATCAATAAGACAACAACAATTATAAACTTGTGATGTGTTCCAATTAAAATAATTTTGAAAACCAAAAGCAAATAGGTACATTATAATCAATTAAGATTACAGGATATTAAAATGTTGTTATAAAATTCCAATACATTAAAATGTTTTAAAAATTTTGATAAGCATTACATGTAGGTCATCTATAAATTATACAACTAATATAAAAAAAACTTTAATCTTTTTTTAATTGTGTGTAATAAATAATGAGTAATGACAATACAAATTAAAACATTCAATTTGTATAATTTAATTGAAAATTTAACTATTTATAAAAATATAATATTTTGTTTACCTGAATTGTTATAACTTATAAAGAATTATATTGGTAATTAATTCTTACTATAAGTACTAACAATTGTCATAAAATATTTTCCAATCAACAATAGTTTTTATTTAAAAGAACCAATAATTTTTAGTTTAAAATTATTAAAATACTTAAAAAAAAAAACATAATTTCTTTTATTATACTAATTAACTAACCTCAATTTTTAAAGGAACACTGAGGTTTTTTGAAGCTTTTATTAAAAACATCAAAACGAGATTACTTGATGGATTGTCATAATTTTTCTCCAAAGCACATTTTTTTAATAAAGCGGAAATGTAAGTCAAGTATAGAGCAAAGGTTTGACGAGCCTGTAGATTACTGAAATATAATCAAAGAAAGGTAGATATGGTAATAATTAATAGCTAATAACTAATTTAAAATATATGTTACACATAGGTTAATAAATTTAACATTATCAGAGAATAATATTCAAAAAAGGACATTTAACCAGTGTTAATTAACTTTTAAGCATACCTAATAATATACCTGTAATAATATCAGTTCATTTAGATTTATAACATTTATTTATAAATTTAGTTATTTATAGATACAGTAAATTATGTATTTATACATAATTTCATAATAATAAACTTAAATTTTTTTAATTTAAAATGTCAGCATAGAATATGTTTTTTTTAAATGTTTGTGAAAATAATACATTGAAATAAAGATATACCTATTGGGCTAAAATGAGTATAATTTCTACATCACTATTTTTTTCTTAAACCTCAAAAATATATATATATTTTATAAACAGGGACAAGGTCATTTTGAGGAGTTAACTTAATATGTTAACATGGACATGTTTTGAAAAATATGCTAAAATGTGTTTTTAAATAATCTATAAGATTTTCTGAAAAATATAAGTTTGAAATGTTAAAATAATCACCTGCTAACATTTAATATGAATATTCAAGTATTTCCTATGAAAATAATTAATTTTTGACCATTTTAATAATGATTAATAAATTATAATCTATTGGAACTAAATTAATAATTAATGTATCTAATAAAATTACAATATTGTTGCATAAAGTGATTCATATATAATTTAAAACATTCTGTGCAGCAGACATTTTATAAAATATAGGAGTTACCATTTAAAAGTAAGAACTTATTTTTTTAATTATAAAAAAAATATTAGGTTGTACATTTAAAATTTTAATAGAAAGTAATACTAAAATATGGACTAAAAATGTATCTATTTTATCGCAAAATGATCACTCTTTATTTACATAATTAAATATAGTTAATAAGTAGCATATAATAATTAATAGATAATTCATGAGTATAACATGCACATGTTTAAACATAATCTATACAATTTAATTATTTATACAACAATGTTTTATTAAAATATTTACCTGAATACATATCCATCGTTTAAATATTTTAAAATTGCTTTTTTTAACTTTAACATATCGGTTGTTTGATCTGCATCTTTATTGTCTAAAATATTAATATTATTTAAATTAATTTTTTTATTCTCTTGTAAATGGTATATAAAATATAATTAATTGTATAATTGTATTAACCATTAAAGTTTTGCTTAAAATCTTTTAAAGATCTTTCATAACGATCTTGTCTGTTAATATCCATATAAAACGAGGAGTTTTCGTTGAATAAATGATCATTTAAAAAATAATTATAATTCCTTATTAATTTTATATAAAATGGTGGTATAGTAGATCCTCTAGGAATGCCATTGATATTATCTGCAAATAAAACATATTAATTGCTACAACATTTATTTTAAATTAAAATAACATTCGTACCTAAGTAAGATGAATATTTTTTCCATGATAGGTTTGTAGGAAAAATCCGTATGAACCCTCTACTCCTTTGATTTTGATCTATTGTGTTTTTCAATAACCGTTTTTCATCATTACTGAGATTATTAATATTTATATTCGCATTTGTTTTCCTTGGAATATCAGATTTTGGTCTTCGAACATTTCTACAAAAATAATCAATACATAATATAATAAAAAACAAATGTCTATAGTTGAAAATTAAAATTACCTGTGAAAGTTGAAGACAGTAGGGTCAACGATTGGGATACCAATTAAAGTAAATAAATCACACAGCATTGAACTCTTAATACGAGAATCAAGTGCTGAATCTATCCCTAATGACGGAGATAGGTTAACTTCAAGCAGCCATGGTTTTAACTTGTCGTCCACCAAAATATCAAACCCGTATAGTTCTACAAATTAAAAAATAGTTAAAAATAAGTACATTCGTACATTTATATAAATTCATTAAAAAAAAAAATATTAACATTGGTCCCTTTCCTTATATTTTTAAATAACACGAAAACAACTATTTTTTTTTCGATTTTAGGTACAGAAAATATTTAAAATTATAATAAATGTTAAAATGTAGCCCTCAAATTAACACTAAGAGATTACTTGGCGCTTAAAATGCGTTGGAAATTTGTAGTTTTATTTTTAGTCCCTTTTATTTTAGAAACATTACTAAATATCAAAAAATTAATTACCAAAACAATTTTGACTGTGAGGTACAAAGCAATTGATTGCTGGTAACATTTGTGCAGTAGCACTCATTATTGTTTTAACTACAATGTCTTCGATTTCAGCCATCAAAGTTTCAGTATTAATAAGATATTCTTCTCTAAGATGGTTCAAAAGAGCACTCATCGACCACTTATGGCCTACATTTTCTCGTTCAGGATCCGAATTCCTAAACCATAATAATTAGTAATAATTTATTTAAATAATTATATATTATAATGCAATTCTTCTAAAGGTAAATTATTTATCTTCTCAAAAAGTATTAGTTTAGATTTTGGGTGAAGATTTCTTCATGTATAATATATATATCTTTTAAATTCAATGTACAGTAAAGAAAATTAAAAGTGTATGCGGTAAGGTCAAACATAAATATTAAATAATAATGGAATACAATATAATATATAGGTATACACAGCGAATAATATATCTTTTCTAGTGGGTATTTATTTTTTAACGTTTTGGTAAAGTCTAAAAATATAATATTTTGCGCATGTCGCACACTCTCACTGCACATTTAGTATTTACTTGTATTTGCTATTTACATTCAACGTAGATTGTAGTTGTGTATTGACGTATTGTGTTTGTGTGTAAAGCACTATAAGAGTGTCTGCCAATATTCAATACAGTCATCGCCCATCGGCAATCGGTTTAACTTATTGAAAATTTTTAAAACTAATATAAAATATGTAGACATGAGGTTGAGTTAAATATTAGGCTGAGAAAAATGCAACCCCCCTCCCAGATAACAACAACAAGACCTAGGCCCATTTTATTTTTTGTATTATAGTTTATTCTACGATAAATGATTCAAGATATTATTATGTTAGTAATCGGAAAAAAATTCAATAGGTTAAAGTAAAAGTTAATGTTGAAAATTAAAATAATCGCGTTGAACTACTATAATATATTAATAACACAGAAATCACTGATATTTTTTCGACTTAACAATTATAATGTATTCATAGTTAACTTTTTCCAATAATATATTATCATTTTACAATATGTTATGTTGTTTGCATACTTATAAAGTAATTATTCTGTATTGTCAATTATACTATGTTATATAATTATATAATATGTTTATATTGGTTAATTATTACATATTTACATACGTAAGTAAATGTTATAACTTTATAAGTTTAAAATTAATATAATTATATACTAATCATGTACACATGTGTATAATAACTACAATAATGTGTTTAATTTAGTAAATCAAATTAAAAAAATTGAAATAATTTCATTTTTGTATATACCATAACTATATATATAAATATAAATATATATATATATACTATATATTATCCTAACATAGGATATTAGCATATTTTATTTTTTTAATCATGCAACCATAGCTATTTTATTACTATAAAAAAATATTTATTAATGATCTTTACGGATAATTTTTTTATTATGCTCATTAATTTTAACACAAGTTACTATGTATAACTTACTATTTATACCCTGCAGTTACCTGTATAACCGCATCTTTTTAATTTTTTTTGCAGATAGAGTGATTTAAAAGTTTTAAGTAATTCAATTGTACATCATAAATGGTATTATAACCTTCCAAGTAAGTATAGATTTTCATTTCATTATTTATTTTTTGTATTTACAATGTAGAAACTGATGATGCCAAAAATTCGAATAGTATTAATAATTATTGTAATATTTTTTTGTAAATAAAGAGCTTATTATAATTGATTGATTTACACAATTCAAAAGCAGTAATCGAAGACAAAGACTGGACATCAAAAGAAATGCTTTGTTTAGTAATTTATATATTATATTAAATTGTGACATAAATATATAATATATTCAAATTCGTCTTTATCGTCTTTGTATGTCTATGATTAGACATTTAGATGAAAAGTAAATTCTGTATCCAAATAATTACTAATTTAGTATGTATTTATATCATGATGAATCATTAAAAACTATCTAATAAAAATTATTAAAATTATATGTACAGTTTATATTAAACTGATACATAACGTAGTATACGTATTCTATAATTTAAGATATTATATACAAAATATTTGTCTAAAAAATATTTTTCATTACAGTTAATGAAGGTGCAATAATAATTAATAGGACCAAAATTTATATGTTATATAAAATGAAAAAATATGTATTTAATTTTTATAAATAAGTATACAATAAAAGTGTAATAAACTATACATTATACTTAGTAGGTATATAAAACGGTGATTTACCAATATTTTTCAAACTATTAGAAAAAGAAAACACCTTATAATGTAAAAAAAAATATATAAAGTTACTTTAGTTTAAGATCAATAATTTGTACTACCTTTACTCTAACTCTTTAGTAAATCTACCTAATACCGACATTTTTACACAAATCACCTCAATGATCAAGTATCTGGTTTTATGAAATTTAAATTTGAATTGGGAGCATCGAGCATAATATGACGTGTTATCTAATATTTTATGCTACTTTTATTGAAATATTCCATGCATTTTTCGTGTTTGTATTTAAAATATACAAAACTATGCATTATACCTACTTAAAATAATATGCAAAAAGATGAGTAAGAGGGTACTCTCTGCTGTAAAGTAGATGTTTATGAATGAATATGAATTCAGTGGCAGATTTTATATCATTGTACACAAAAACGATGTTGAGCGAAAATGGTTTGTCAACTGTCATTTGTTAGTCTATATTACTCAATACATAATTTTAATTATTTTTTTATATTATTGTTGTTAAAGTTTTTATTTTACTATTATATAGACAATAGACATTGCTACTTAAGTAAAACAGTAGGTTGAATTGATTTTTGCCCAAAATATAGCTTTTAAAAACTTCATTGTGTATAACATATTAAAATATAATAATATATTTTAAAAATGTAAAGTACTCACAAAAAATATTTTTAAATTACAATAAAATAGCTAAAATTTTTATTATTCGTTTAGAAATCTACTTTCACCAAAATTTCAACTTAAAATATCTATAATAAACTTCTATATTTTTAGATTTTTTAGATTTTTTGGTTACAATATAAACTATTTATGAGAAATATTTTTTTTAAATTCTCAATACTTAGTTATAAAAATTGAACATTTTATTAATGTTTAATTACAAAACAATTTGCAAATTTTTCAGAATTTAATGCAGTTTGTTAACATTTGAACTTTAAATGCTTATAAAAACTATAAGGAATCTTATAATTTTTTTTTATTGGATGCGTGTTTTTAAAAGGATGTTTTTTATTAATTATTAGATAAGTAAATAAAAACTATATTAAAAGAATAAATATAGTCTACAGAAATACAGAATGCTATATAATTATTTTAATATTTTTTTTTAGTGTCCATATTATGTTTCAATTCTTTACGTAGTAAATATTCAATTACACGAATAAAATATTTATCGAGATAATATTTGAACGGAGTGCTAAAATTTAAATAAAAAAATACCTGTCGGGTCGTTGAATACTGGATTAATATATCATGTAAATCTTAATTCATTAGTTTCATTCAACAACAGTATTATATAATTATAAATGTAAATATTTTTAAAAATAATTATTAATTATTGATAAAACATTTTATTTTAAAATAACAAATTTGTTATAAATTTTAATTATAAACTGATTTTATTTGAAATTATATTTTTTCTCCCAACTCATTAAATGTTCACTACCTAATTCGCTTACAATTATTACAAATTAAACACAAACAGATGTGAAATTATACCCACGTGTCTTATTTCAATACGTGGTTTTATACAGTGTATAGTGGGATACATATCAAGTGTTGTAACGTTTATAAAAGATAATAATAATTAATGTGTCTAGGACTTCACTTATCAATAACTATTTTTAATTTAATTGTTTGTTGTTTGTCGTCTCAACGTTTTCTACGCTATTATTAAATTTGCCATTTTATTGTCATCGAATTTTGCATTTTGATAATATTTTACGTTAATAATATAATATGGTACATACTTCGATACTCGTAAATAATAATTAATCATTTTTTTTTTTAATTATACGAACACAAATTAGTGTTTATTAAAAATGTGTCTACTCGTTCAGCATTTAGTTTATTTACACTTCACCATTAGTAGCTTACACTGTAGATACTAAATATATTATAGTATTTTAGGGCCTAGGTTACCTTCTACGGTTTTTATTTTATATTTATCCATATTTTTTATTTACATTATAGGTTATCATTATTATTGTTAAAATGATAATAATTGTATATTATTTTTTACTTTATATTATAATTCATTAGTAGAATCATTGATTATAAGCAGTAGTGGCGCCAGATATTTTTTATTAGGGAGCGATATTGAGTAAATTTTTTTTTTCTTGTGGGACATTTATGTATGGATACTCGATTACTCCCCATTAATTGATTTGTACCATATTTTCAGGAAAGTATTGCTAAAAATGTTTTGGGTGTATTATATTATATTTCTAAATAAATAATCAAAAAATATACCTGCTATATTATTATCACAAAAGTACTACAGTAAAACTTCAAATTTTCTCCATTTTTTTTTTATTTATATGTAACAATAATAACTTTATTTTTTAATGTATGATATTTTAGAAAGTGTAAAATTAGCGTTAACTTTATTGAGTATTTTGATTTTTAAATGTGCAAAAAAAACATATTTAATTTGAATATATAATTATTAACTATACAATATAACTTAAAACTCTTTAAAGTAATTAATACTATTTTATATATTAATAATGATTTACAATTCATTTATTTATTTACATATTTTTAATATTAAATTATATGGGGGGAGGGGGAAATTGAGAGGCAAAATCAAATGTTGGGGGGGGGCACTTTTACATCCTTGTCCTGTGTAGCGTCGCCCCTAATTATAAGTATTAGTTTTATAATCAATGATAGAATATACTATGTTTTTACTGATGTTAATTTGCTAATAATATCAAGTTAATAAAAAAATGTTTCTCATTTAATATATTACACATTGTAAAAAATTAATAAAAAAAGTAAATAGTTTACAATATTTTTTCATATAAAAATATAATTTTAGTATTAAAAATAAGTGTTTATAATTTATATTATAAAAATATAATATAATAATGATTAAGGATAATAAAACTAATTATCACTACCAGATAGTCTATGGGTCTATGCATTCAGAAATTTTAATTTTAATCACTGTGCTATAAATGTTAACATTTTTTTTATTGTTGAACTGT
The DNA here is from genome assembly GCA_036289425.1 of Rhopalosiphum nymphaeae. Classification (NCBI taxonomy): domain Eukaryota; kingdom Metazoa; phylum Arthropoda; class Insecta; order Hemiptera; family Aphididae; genus Rhopalosiphum; species Rhopalosiphum nymphaeae. Next base: position 3,554,972 of record JAZAQC010000001.1, on the reverse strand, counting down.
TTTAAAATTTAAGTTTCTTAAGTATTAGTGCAATGGATCATGTTGACGATTATTTCATTTTTGATAAGAGGAAGGGATGTGAATTGTGAATACTCTCAAATTAAGTACTGTATAATGACAAAGGCACTTGAGTCCCGAATCAGGTCGTGCACTTGGCACATAAATTTTTAAAGTCATAACCATATTAGCTATCTAATTAACTAGTAGTTTGAGGTTAGATTTTTATAATAATAAAAATTAAACGAAAAATTTTTGTTGACACATATGATTCAAAACCTAATGGTTAAAACGATACAAATAGTGAATAATTTAATTTTTCAGTATTGTTGATAAAAATTATTTGAAAATATATAAAAAAAAATTATTTCCAAAAACGTTAACATTTTTTGAGAAAATGAGTGTTTACCTTCAAAAGATTTACCTTGAATAGTATGATACATTAACCAAAAAAAAAAATATTAAATTATAATGTACAAACTATAAATTATAACATAATTTTAGATTACACTGATGTTAAAATGTATAATATTATTATTTTTCAAATCATTTAATTTAACTTATAATTATTTTTTTTTATCAAAACACCAAACCGCCGTACCTGGAGTGCTCTCTGTCTTAAGGTAAGGTACGGTTTCCCCGCAGCGTCAAGGAGTGGAACAGCACGGCGTCATGACGCCGCGTCCAGACGCTTACCCATGTCCAAACCGGTAGTTGACGCTAGACGCCGCGTCTGGACGCTGCAGGGAAACCGTACCTTTACACGTTCGTAATATAACAAATTTACGTACTGGATTTGTATACTGCTTGTAGACAGTAGTACTATTAAGAGAAAATTTGCCTATAAAGTAGTAGAATTTGTTGAAGAAAATATAGACAATTCAAGCGGTTTTTTCATATATTTATTTTAAAACGAGCTATATGAATTTGAAAAACATTAAAGTACCCACCTACTTGTCTAATAAAATTCATTTAAAATTAAAATATTAAAACTTCGTACAACATTTTATTTAATATTAATTATAAATAAACTGTATTCATTACGTCGATTTTCTATGTTGTCATTTTGGGCTGTTACGTTGAAGCGATTAGCGTACGTTTTCAGTGTGTTACTAATTTTATCAAAATAATATAATTTAGAAATTAGAATAATAAATACGAGTAGAACATTCAAAAAATGCTTTAATATTAAAATAGTTTGATATTTTGATTATCCTAATCAAAACCATCTATGGCGGGTATTTATTAAAAATCATCTAAGCCGGTACTCGACGAATATTTGTCAATCATTGTGCTTTATGAATATAGGTAAGTCAAGTCGTATAGGTATAGTATGTAATATGTATTTAATCATAAAGCATTAGCGATTATTTTTACTTGTTGTCGGTAAAAGTAACAAGAGTCAAAAAAATTAGTATAATCCATACAAGATTACAATTTACAAGTAGCTTAGTACGAGTATTATAGGAACGACATATTCTATCATAGTCAAAATATACGCGAGGTATATTGGCCGGAATACACAATGTGGTGGAATCGGTTTTACGCATTTGACAGAGACAACACAATATTTTGGTAGGTAGGTATGACGTACTCTTACAACAAAACAAAATTGTAATTCGTTTAGATCTTAAAATAAAAAAATATTCAAAATAAAATATAATAGCGATGAAGTTTACCTACCTAATATAGCTTGGGCTGCTTTTGTTGACACTATAGTTGCAAAGATGCATTCGTCGATTATTGATTCGACTTCTATCACATACATATTTAACAGTTGCAAATCTAACTAACCCTTCTTCGTACAAGTATATAACAAGTGGATTGAATGATGTAACTAATACGTACAAACGTAAATCCCACTTATATCCATTCACCAACAGTGGATTGTCAATATACTTGGCAACAACGACATTTTCCTTCAACGCCGATTGAGTGTCCTTAAATGACTGCAAATTATTCAGGTGTGTAATAATAAAACTAATAATACAATAACAGCATACGGTTTTTAGAAATTACATAATCAATAATTGTTATTCCTCTTCCGCGAGATAAATCGAAAGGCTTTACAATCCATAAACCTCGATGTCGATACTGGTTCGAAATAAATCTATTGTAATCTTTAGGCATAATGTATGTTTCAGGAACAAAAGAGAACTTTTTAATTCCATTACGATGGCTCATAGTTTCAATATTTTTGTACAATTTATCTTTACGAGTCAATTCACATGATCTAGTAGAAAAATATATGAATTAAAATTATTATACAATATAGAGACTACAGAGTACATAGTTGAAAAAACATTGAGAATTAAGAAAACGAATAACATTTTAATTAATTCAATTGCAAGAAACCCACATTTTATTGTTTCACAGTATACGCGCGTACAATTTTGTTTTTCTTGATTTCATGGACATATCATATTATAATAAATAAATAATATTATTTTTGTTGTTTTTAGTTAAAGATACACACATTGCAGTATGATGTTGTTTTTAAAACGAGCGTTTATAATAACAGTTATTATTTTATTAGCTATCCTGCTATGGAACGACTAAACCGCAACGGAACCTTACTCGCCAGTTATAGGTATATATGGATGAAATGGTGTGCAACATATTATTCATATTAGTATATATATATATACATATGTATTATATTATGTTGTGAAAGTTAAAAGTAGTGAAGGTTATAAAAATGTCATAATATAATATAATATAGAAAAATCAAAATACAACTGTTAAGTCGTTGGACTGATAGTAGTGATAGCTGCTAATAAAAATAAAAATATGAAAACTGGTATTTTGTAATTACTTTAAATAACAATTATGATGACTATACTATGAATCAATTAAAATAAGTTTTTTAAACTTTATAATATCTAAAAAATACAAATTAATTGTTTTTAAGGTAAAAAATATTATTATTGTTAGATATTACTTATTAATTAATATCCTACTATATATACTTATATTATATCATTCAGTAAAATAAATATTCTTTATTTCGAAAAGTATTAACTGTTTTGAAATATTTTTTTAACTTGAATTCATTGTTAAATATTTAAATAAACTAAATAGAACAAAATTTTTTGAAGTTTAATTTTAAATGTTTATAAAAATCAACTTATTGTTAGAAATGTTTTTACATATAAATTCGCAGAAAAATATTCTGCCTTGAAAAATTTAAGTTAAAAATAAGGGTTATATTTTTAAAAAGTAAAGAAAAAAATTACTACGATAAAAATTACTATACATTTCATTTTTTTTTCAAAATGTAATTTTGTGGTAAATCAAATTTATACAAAAAAATATTTTTAAAAACGTGACAAGATGAGTTTGTTATTAAAATAATCGTACAGAACTATATTTATTATATAGTGTATTGAGGAGGGGGGCACATAATCATATTATTTTTGCATTAAATTTAAATATGATGATAAAATAATTTTCATAATATACATTCTTAAAAAAAATATCATTTGTGTTAACTAATAGTTAATAGTTAAATAAATTATGTTTAATACCTATGAACAATAAAATTAAACTATAAATTATAAATATTAACTTGTTAAAATGTTTACGTAAGGTCACTTAGTTATTATTTAACAGAGAAGTATTTACTTGTTCTAGTTATATTCCAATATAATATTATGAAGGTGAGCCATTTTCTGATTATTTTATTTTGTAACATAAATGCGTAAAAGCATACTACTCTTGCAAAATCAATAAGATTTCTTTTTTCCATCTCTTTTTTTTTATTTTATACTTTATTATAATTTTTTCTTTTATTCATAAATAAAATACAATTGATTTATTGATAAAATAAATAAATTGTATTATATTTTAATTTTTTCCAGTAAAATAAATATTTACCTAGGGAAGTGATTGATACGTTGATAAGATCTCAATGAACTGATGATTTTTGTATTAACATGGTTATTTGACCATAATAGATTAAAGTCATTTGAATCAGAATTGACCTGTAATAATACAAAAATAATGTATAAATAAATATATGAACTAAATTTAAAATAATTAATTTTTTTATTATATTTTGATACTATAAAATTGTGTGGATAATAAACTAGTAACTCAGTAATTTAAGTAATAATAATTGATTACATAATAAACTCTTAATAGTCATAACACAATATGTTAATTACAAAATCAATGGTAATAAACTAAAATTAAAAACTAGGTAGAACCGGTAGGGGGCTTATAGAATTTGTATACTTAACACAATTACGAAAACAGTAGTATAAGAAACAAATACACTTTATATTAGGACAAAACTATAGAATTTTGTTTTGCGTGTAAATATGTCATTGCATATTTTGTAATTTTTAGAGCTTCAACTACGATCTTGCCTATAAGTCCTACACTTCAGTTAGAATTCATATGTATATTTTTATAAGTACTATAATAATGAATTATAGTTTACTACATAATAATGTTAACATTCATTTTTAGGAAGTTTAGGAAGGTAGTAAGGTGCACACTATCTGTTTAATTTAATAATACTATATTAAAGTGTTAAATAATATATTAAAAAGTAATAACACTAATACTATATTATTTAAGAAACTATAATTGGAATATTGAAAAGTTTTCCTATTTAACACAAGCACAGCGTAGTAATTATACACATTTATTTTTAAATGTACCAATATTATCTAGTGAATAAATAAGAATTATTAAAATATATTTATTTCTTCTATCGATCAAATCTACATTCTCAAGGCTTAATATTGACTTTTCTTTAAGTCTTTCGATTTTAAGTTATATTAAAATCTCCTAAATTGTAAAGGGAAATATTGAAAAAATAGAAATTTAAAAATGTGTACATTTTTGGAAAATAACTTATAACAATATAATTTACACATTAATAACATTAAATACAATAATTTTGTTATACACTAATACATTTTTATAATTGTGTACACATAAATAATAACTAATAAGTATAATAGTATAACTCATTATGCATTATGTAGTATATAGTATATAATATACTTAATCATGTATGTACTATGTATGACTAATACAATAATACCTATTTCACTCCGTACTTTACTTTTATAAATATAAATGATTCCGAAACCGGGAAATCCGTAAGACAATAATGCCGTTTCACTTAGTGAATAAAATAGAAGACTATAATATTACACAATGCACATTATTTTACTTATAGGCTACGACACGCAAACGATAACCCATAAACACTACCACTAAACAATATAAAATAATAATAAATAATAATTAATACATCATATGCATAATTTGACTACAAAAAAGGCCGTTTTGTTGAAATTCAGAATGAGTTTAAATAGAGTTCGTAGGCTTATATTATATTGCTACATTTTCAACTCCATAGTTGTATAAATATTGTTTTATTTCTCTGTTCTCGAGAGTCGAGACTGAGATTTGTTTGTTGAAGACAAGATAATAAACTTTTATCATTACTTATTGTTTGTGAAATCAGTTAATTAAGCAGTTATTTAAATTAACAGAAATAATATAATTTTGTTTCGCATATTAAAATTAAAATCGCATAAAAATTGGATTTGTTTGAATTTTGTATTCAATAGATTGATTTTTTGTCATACTAATTAGTTATTATATAATATAGTATAAACCTATATCAATTTATTTGATGTAAAATAAAATTGCAATTCGCACGGCCTGATATTTATTATTTCTAACTAATTGTTCAATTTGTTATTTGTTACGTGTGCAACGTATTTTTTATGGAGTAGTGGTAAGCTACGTATAACAATCATGAACTTGAATTAAACAGAGGTTCACCGACTACTAGTATTAGTCAATAAGGTGGTCCCGTGAATATGTCTGTGCGTCGAATTCGTAAATAACTCGGTAGTTTCTTTTAATTTGTTCGAAGTCAGGAAGATTAATAAAATCTGTATTAACGTTTTGTATTGTTAAATCAGAATCAATACATGACGGTGATTTCATTAGTAAGTTGACATTATAATATTATATAAAATTAAAAAAATCAAATTACTTTAAATACTTAACTATTATTATTATCATGTACTCCAGATAATAATAGATTAATACTACTTTTTAATTTTTAATAATAAATATTAAATACCGACTTAATAGTCATCACTCATCATATATTTTATAAATACAATGTACGAAAATAATAATATTATATTATAGACGTTTTAATCAAGTTTATTTTTAATTATATTAAAACAGTTAAAACAGTACTATAAGAGTTGGAAGAATATAATTTTGTGATTCAAATTGTGTACACTCATATTATTATTATTTTAAAGGAATCTACATAATTTTTAAAGAGCTAGAAAATTCAACACAAATTAAAAATTAGCATTAACAGTAATTCACAATTTAATTTTGAAATTTATGAATATTGTAGTCTGGAGATAGACTAGCATTGATCTTTATGTGGGTATAATAACTATAAATTATTAGATTATAATATATTACTACAAAGTTATATTATAATAACTATTAATAACTATTAAATCTCCATTTATTTACACTAAGTAATAATGATAATAATAATAATAAATACAAACATAATATCTAATTGAAAGAGATATTGGTATTTGGTACCTCATAAATCATAATAGATTAAATAACGACATAAACTATATAGATATTTGATACACGTATGATTCTTGTTGCATAGTATATATTATATCACAAAAAATCAAAATCCAAAATAAAATATTACCTCATAAGTTCGTGTACGAAAATGAACAAATTAATTATTAGAGTAGCTTAACTCTCAAGAAAAAATTTTATGCAACATATCGAAAATAAGCCATAATATCAATCATTAATACTTTTTTCACCTTGTGTCAAACATTAAACAAGATTGTTTTTATACAATAAATATCTGAATTGAATAATATATTTTATCAATTGAAAACATAACAATTCATCAATAATTATTATTGCCAATAAGTACCTATATTTAATAATTAAAATTAAAATACTAGCATTTTTTAATTATAAATAAATATGATATAATATAATATGATAACCGTTTCAACATACTGTACTTGATAATTCACTGCGATTATAAACAAAATAAAAATGCATAAGATAATAGGTATATAACAAATAACAACTTATAACACGTGTTTTAAATTTAAAATAAAATTATACTACATTTACAAAATCTATAAATATAATTAAATTTATAACAGTAAAATAATATATATATTATATACTAAAACAAAACATATTTAATATATTCAATAAAATATTAATAATTTCTAGTGACAAAAACAAAATGCAAATACTTGCAAATTATGCAAATTATTGTCAAAATTACTATTACATTTAATAAACTATACTTGGAACATCAATAATTAAGAACGAGCAAAATTCTAATCAAATAAAGTATAAAACATTAATATTACATAGATTTTAGATTTTTTTTTTTTTCATTTAAATATTTTAAGACAGTAAAAATTGCTATGTAGTATTTACACTGAAAAACGAATAGTATTTTTTACAGATAATTTAATAATTTTCGGATTTTACTAGTTTTAAAAATAAAACCAGCTTTTAACAAATGCTGATTATTTTTCATCGTTTTTACTTTAGTCATTTTTATGAACAACGATAATATACATGAAGACAAAATATAGACAATAGCCACCTAACCAGTGTAACTTGTATTTTTTGACATGAACCAGTTCGTAATGTGTGTTATATAACAGGTATTATTTATAAAAAATAAAGTTGCGAATTAAATGAATGAATATTTTTAGCCTACTATATAAATGAAAAATTCAAATAGTTATATTTTGGTTTATCATCAATCTACACTAATAATTTATTAAGTATATGTTAATGTTTATAAATAGCTACGCATCAACCATACCAAGCGATTATGAATTAAATAAATATGATTTATTTATTTTAAATTAAAATCATTTGATCATAATTCGTGTTTTTGTATTTCGTATATGCAAAATAAATAATTCCTTTTAATTTTTACGTTTCGCCAGGGCCGTTACAATGGTCATTGGTCAATAAATCAGTTGTAAACTTATATCTTTATCAAACCAAACAACTGAAATAATTCGATGAAAATAAAAGAATAACTAATATGATATACCAAATACCAATATCTTGTTTTATATTAACTTTATTAATATAATTTGTGGTAATTGTAAAAAGTCTCATACAGATTGTACAAATTAGAAGCAAATGTAAAAACAACATTTTAATTTAACAATACGAATATTTAAGAAATAAACTTAAAAGATTGCGTTAGAAGATTTATACAACTATAATTATACGATCAGTTCATTGAACGACTAAATCATATTATAATGAAATCAGTTATTAAATTATACTTGTTACATGCTACATCGAGTAAATAATTGTATAATTTTGAAAATATGGAAATAAAAACATTATAATGGTATTGTTTGTCATAGTAAAAATATAGAATATAATAATATAATATTTTATAATTTATAATAAAGAAACCTTGACTTTCGTGATCGTTAATACTACTCAATAGCACATTATTGTTGATAGCGATGTTAATCAAATTATTAAGTAACAAGATGACTGATAAGTATGAAAAGTATAAAAATATCTTTACATATGATAAAGTATACACGTAATCTAAATATGTGAATGATTTGAATAATTTTATTTTTTTTTTAAATTAATCGTGGCAAATTATTAAATGTTTTTACAGTACTAATACAGTTATGAAATTATAATGAAATAATAATTGTATTAAAAAAATGTATATTGTTAAATATTATAGTCGTATAATGTATATTATATTATTATTATAAACAAAACATAATATGTAAATGAACAGTTTATACAACAATATTAATGTTTTACAATTCGTCAGTTTTAGTAGGACCCGCCTTAGGAACATTATGGATTTATTTTTATAAAATGTACATACAATGATATGTATAATAGGACAGAGGTAAATGCTATAACCACAACAATAAATAAATAAATAATTATTTAATTTTAAATGTAATATAAAATATAAAAATCTTTTATATATTTTAGGTTTAAAATCATAAGGACTATAAAGTATAAAAAATATTCAAGTCGCTTAAAATACCAAATACTCTATTCTGTAGAAAATGATATGTCATATGTTTAATTTAAAATAGCTATTGCTGTACATTTTTGAATTTCGAATGTTTTTTTAATGTTGGAAGCACTTAACTACCCAAATACCATAAAAAAGGATTTTATAATTAATATAAACATTATTGTTATTAAATAAAGTAAAAGTTTGCGTATTTAAAGTATAAAGTTAGGCTTCTTGAATTCTTGAAATCTAATTTTCGTTTTTAAAACGTCTATTAGTGAGATGTTTATGATTTTTTTTGCATTACAGACGTCTATTAATACCAATATGTAAATAGGTAATAACTGATAAATTATGTGGACCTAACGGTATTAAAATTAATGGATAAAATTATTTGATATAATGTTATTATCATTTAAACGTGCTTTTTAATAATTGTATTATTTCTTCAATCAATATTTGCGTAAAATAATTGTCATTTATCTTATCTTTCAATATAATATGAAATTATGAACCCAACTCACGAGTCACGAGTACCTAAAAATAGACTGAATAGCAATGTTTTCCGCGTTAGCTATTGTTGTAGATTTTACCACGGCACACACATCTAATAATAATATCAATAATATGAATGTGGAGATATAATTTCGATTTGATTTCGAGAAAGTCGTCGAAAATATAAACAAACATAACATTAACTATTTAAGCGTATATATTATATATTTAAATATTATATAGGTATATAGAATACAAATGATGCATTGCTACTATGAAAAAAAAACAAAATAATAAATAAGCGTAACGCTAGTGTGACGAGGCCAGCAAGTTTAAACATATTTAAAAATATGGCACGCATTAAACATATTTTACAATTTTGAAACATAAAAATATAATACGAGTGTGGGCCGTCAAAGTATATCAATAAACCTTGGGCGTTATCTGTAATAAAACATTAAACGGCGTCACTGAGCTCAGTAGTATTAACATTGAACGAACAAAACGTGAACCTGACCTGTGCTGATAAATGATTACGAGTCTTCGCGGAACATAACATATTATATTATACAAAAGTACACCTATGCACAATATTACAATAATAAATTTAGAATTCTGAACACATATCCGGAATCGTATTAAAATGATAAATAAATATCGCGGAAGTATTTTTTGTGTAAATTAGTTTTTATTGTTAGGACGTTGGATATAAATATGATATTCTAGCCTACGTAAAATAACAATAAAATATTGTGTCCGCCTTACTATTATAATATTATAAGTGCATTGCACGCGACATGCGTATTAGTGTATTACGACAAAATAGATGATGTTTTTTTTCTCATTGGGTTTTTACTTTTTACTATTCTACTCTGTAAATTATAATAATGCACACGTACGCCGTACGCCAAAATGTGTACGCCGCGTGCTTATTAATAAACAATAAATTTGTACAGGTATTTCAGCATTTCAATAGTAACATTGAGCTTATAGGTTTTATATTTTGCTCATGTCAATATGTTATATTATGTAAATGTAGAACAATACTATACGGTGTTTAACGATATTGTTGTAATTTATAATACGATTGGTGTATACATTTAATAAGTAAAGGTTTTTCAATTTTTTTACGCAGCTGTTGCGTGTACCAGACTTCTGTGTACGAGATAATATTATGATATTTTTTTTAAATTATGTAACGCAAGTGTGAAACAGCGGACACGGTGGCTTGTCAATTGTGTTCGAAGTTTTTTCTAAAAACGTTTAACTTAACGAGACTTAGAAAAGTGTATACATACTAGTTACCAGGCCCCCATTTACCGGCGGTTAGCACAATTTAATACTTATGTCTCGATTTAAAAATAATTATGATCAGTGCTCTCGTATTGCATTTTAACCTATGTGGGTACGTGGCCAATGATGAAGTCATCAAATAAAATTTAGGTTTATAGGATACCAAAACGGTAACGAATTTGCAGCAGCAGGTCTCGTACATTGGTTCGCTATCGCTATTTTATTTACAGTTAAAATTTTAATTCGCCTATTGTTTTAATTAATTTTGGGTAGTACGACAACTGATCAACTTCAGAGACTGTATCATACATCATAACGAAATATTACGTTTTTTTTTAATAATTAGGTATCTATTTAGTATGTACTATTTACGTATTGTTATTTTTTTTTCTAAAAAAAAAAACAATTTAATGAACACTTTACAAAACTCACAAACATTATTATTTATTGGTGTAATAAAATATGTTAGTACGTTATTTACTTAACCTAAATATAAATATTTACGCTTTATATGAAAATAATAATTGTCATTCGAAAAATGTACGTAGTCTTTGTGTCATTGTGTTGTAATTAATTAATATTTCATACAATAGACAATAAATTAACATTTTGAAAATACAACTACACGAAACTATATAATAGATACTTATTTAATAAAAATAACGATCAGTTTTTAAACGAATTTAAAATGTTAACAAAAGCTTTAAATAAATTTCTCTAATGTTTAAACGAAAATTATAACAAGAATTATACAGCCAACAGCCAGTTACAGTATTTACAGTAGGTACAGTATTTCAAATTTTCAAATTTATATTTTAATATTATGTTTGATCGGTACTTGTTATTTCCGTGTATTTAGGACTAATAGCATTGATTTGATATTACTAATAAATAATAGGTTTAATGTAATCAGTATAAACAACAATTCTCAGTTTTCTTGCAAAATAGTCGACGAATGTTGGCCACCGATTTTTTACCTACAATTTTCGATTTTCCATAATTGCTCCACACAATACTTAATCGTAAATAATCATTAATCACTAACTAATATTGCAGTAACATTTTCGATGAATTCAATTATTTAATCAATGTGCACCAATAAACGCCATGGCATTTTACAAACTCGGCTTAGCCGTCGAAAGCGGGGAATTATTGCTTTCTTTGTTACGACTTAATGAGTTTATGAAAATTAATTACAACACACGACTTACTTATAATAGTAATTTACTATTTTTGTGGTAATGTACTACACGTACTTGATGTACCTACTAACACGATTACAGTCTGTTGTTACTTGTTTTATTCGAGATCAACACTTTTTTCGCCTCGAGAAAATCGAATAGGTAGTATTACTTGTGGATTGTGACATAATTGTTATTCACAATATTAGGAGAGAAAAATACACTTACATACTACTGGTCGTATAAAATGGCATAATATTAATGAAAAAAAAAATCATAATTTTGTAGAGGGACCTTCGAATCTCAATAATTAACGCCGCATTTACGAATAAATCATATCATCGCGATAATTATTGATACCATAGATCACGATGGCAATAATTTATCCCTCGTTATCCGGTTATCGTAATTTGGATTCGGCTCATTAGTGGCGGGATATAAGTGTCTAAACGCGTCTTGTGCCGCCACGACGAATGACGAATAATTGTTTATCTTTATTTATAGACATTTTTTTTATAGTGTTATTAAAATGTAACCCATTACGATATTGCAGTAACATGACGTGTTCTTACAGGTCGAAAATTCAGTGATCGAACAGCGAAAAGAAAAATGCCTTGTCGTTATCAACCGGGAAGCCTGGTGAGCCTGTCGGAGGACAGAGTCGTGTCCGATCTGGTACAGACATGTTACCAGATGCACGAGCTGGCCCGCCGCAACGGGTTCGCGTCGCCGTCGCAGACGTTTGCGTTCGCCCGACACCAGATCCGGCCGTTTTGGACCGCGGCCGTCCCCGCGCTCGTCCGCCGCCAGTTGTTGACAAAGTGCATGGCCACGCTGGCGGACGCGATCCGCGAGGGCCACTCCGTCAGCGCAGCGGCGGACAACGTACCGCTGTACCTGCTTGGCGTCATGCTGGACGGCGACATCAGAGAGCTGCGGGTTCAACTGTGCTGTTACTACGGGTGCAGCCATCAGACCGCTTTGCTCAAGCTGCTGGCGCAAGAGGCCCGGGGCCTGGTATCTCTGGAGCTGGTTAGGCCAACACTATTGCGTTTAGGTAAATTATATAATAGTATAACAGTATTATGCACCATATTTACTATTTTAGGGGCTCGGATGTTTACGTACTTAATATTACCTTATCTTATTACTTACTTTACCTGTAAAACCCAAAACATATACAAAAATAATTGCTAAAAAATATATAAGCATTACTCAACTATAAGTTATAACTACTAAAACAATATAATTATTTGAATAAATTAATAAATATGAATATTTTTTTATCAATTATCAGAAATTATATAATACAATTAAAATAATAATGTAAAGATTGTGTTCTTATTAAAAGAATCATCGGAGTTAAAAAAATTCGATATTTTAAATTCTACATCGGAATACGTCATGTGATAATATCATAGATAAATACGTATTTATAAATATAATATATACATGATGTACGATGTACGTAAATGTAATTTTATATATTACACGTGGTATCATTGATTTTAAATACTAGTATTAATAATCAATGGTGGTATCCATTTAAAAAAAAGAATCTCATCATGACTTCCTTATAATATAAAAAAGAATTTTTTTTTTAATAAACATAGTATAGAAATTTATATGAAAAATAAATTAAATAAATTTTTTTATATTTGTATATTATCGAAGAAATCAATATATTGATTATACAATGATTTGTTTTTTTTCTCGTGTCATTATCATATTATTACCTTTTTCGAGCTGTACAAATGTTTAAAATTTCAATTTCAATACATTTTCTGTTATGTGATGGGGGTGGGGGATAATTAATAAAACATGTCTAGTACTTTTTTTTAAGCTTTTTATACATTTAATTGATATTTTAGAAATTTTTTTAGTTTTATTTATTTATAAGTACAGGTAAAAAAAATCGACAAAACACGTTTCGTTTGATCAAAACCTTGAAAATTTAACAAAGGTTCCTCATAAGTAGTAAATCCAAAAAAATCTGTAAATATACATATAATATTTTTTGTAAACATTTAATCTTTAAAGTTTAAGTTTAGACAAAAAGAGATTTAAATTAAGAAGAACAATTGTATTTATTTTAAATATTTTGATAAAAATTTAAAAATATTATTCATGGGTATTTGAAATTTTTATGAGCTTATAATAATATACCATTATATTTTTATAATATGTACTATGACATTTTTTAAGCATTTAGACTAATTTTATGTTGTTGTGTTGTCTATTTATAACACAAACCTAGTTATACCGTACTACAGTGAGACCGAGTCGTTATTGATTATTATATATTTATATAAATTGTAAATAAATACTATTATAATAAATTAATATTATATAATAATATGAAATACAATATTTTCGCCAAAAATTAATTCAACCTACCATATCAGTTATAGAAAAATAAAAAACTACGATAAAAATATAATTTGTAAACATATACTTTGTATATAGATGAATCATTCATAATCGTTTTTCGTATGGAATTATTTGTTATTGAATACAAATTTAACATATACATTACTGCAGTCAATGATGATTGATGAAGTACATCCGACAACTACTAACAGAAGATAGGTTACTTATCTACTTTTCTCCTTTTTTCTTTTACAATGCATTTATTAAAAATCTAAATTTTTTTATTTAATATTTTAAAATAAAAAATATGTAGTTATACACAAGAAAAGATATGAACGAATCAAATTTGTATCTAGATTGGTATTCAATGAATTAATAAAACAAAACGTGCAATTCCATAAACATCCGAGCCCTAGATGTATTGTGCGTACGGCATGCCCATTAATGACGACGATAACTATTAATATTGTTATTATTCATTATTATTGATGTTGTTATTATGGGGCGGTGGTCAAAGACGTTGATATCAGATATTTCGTTATCAGTCATATAATATAAATATATAACCAAAGACCAAACCGACAACAATAGACATTACACTGTATAGTACATAAACGAATAAGTGCATATTTTCATGCATTCGTGTAGTGTAAACTTTAAAACATTGATAAATCTTTGAATATTTTATGGTAATCTCAGATCACTAATATAACTTTGAAAATATTTACATAAATTAACATTATTAACATTATAAATATAAATAGAGAGATCCTAAATTATAATAGTAACAACTAATAAGGAACATGATTTTTAAATACATTTTTTTTTACCAAATGCTTGGGTTTGCAATTACTACATTTGTGTTTCAAAAAATGTAGATTTAATAGATACATAAATTATATGCTTATAAATGTATTTTGGTCATTTTTAATACCTTTATATTCTATTTTATTTTTGGGATTTTTGAACGAAATAGTAATTTAAAAAAAATTTAAGATCTGAATTTCTGACAATGAGGTTGTTCGTGAGCTAATAGATACAACTTAATACAATATTAAATGTTTGTTCTTATGAAATGTAATAATTATTTTTTAAGGTTATAAACTTTTGAAAAGGTGGCATTGGACACCTACCCCCCTCAATCAAGCAAACATATCTAAAATCTAATAGAACTTTTACTTATTGTGTTGTATTTGTATCCACAAAATAGATTGTAAATATTATATTTTTTTTAAATAAAAATAAGTCGCAATTTCATAAATACCTTTTCTCTAGAGTATAATAAAATATTTTTCAATACATTAATATCTGTGCCACAGTAATAAATTTCAAAATCTTTAAATAAAAGGTTATTGATGGAAACAAAAAAATGGAACAATTTTTTTTTTAATATAATAATATAAATAATTCAAATTGTACGTTTTTAAAAACGACTATTCAAAATAAAAATATACATTGTAATCCAATTTTAAAATTGTGTAGATACATTTTTCACAAATTTTCTGTAAAAATCTTGTATTTATTCTTCTATTAAGAAGACTTCATACTCGCATGTGTTGTCTCTGTCTTACTAATGTACTAACATACATCATAACTAATTTACGTCCAACAGAACACATTTTGTGACGTTAGTTTTAATATTAGAGTAAATTTACCTATTATCAAATTTAAAAGTAAAAATATTATCTAAAAAATGATATATGCTTTTATTGATATTATCATTTTAAAATGAGTTATAATAATATAAAATACTAAAACTTTAAAATTTTCATAAATCATTTTTAAATGATAATATCAATAAAAACATATGTCATTTTTTAGATAATATTCTTACCTTTAAATTTTATAATAAGTAAATTTACTCTAATATTAAAGCTAACATCACAAAATATGTTCTGCTGAACGCAAATTTGTTATGATGTATGTTAGTAAGACAGATACTACATATGTGGGTAGGATGTCCTCTTAACTATATTCAAGTTTAGTTAAATTATGTTCATATTTCTAATAATATCCTAAATATTACATAGATTTTATTTTAACTATATGTATGGGATGCAAAACATTTTAGTTTAAGATCAAAATCTATTTAAGTTGTTTTCCGACAAATTTATAACCTATCTTTAATGCATACAATTTAAAATCATATTATATATAGGTAATTAATATAATAATGATAAAATTTTTGATTTTTTGTAGAATTGATTAGTCGTAATATGTGTAATTAAAATTAAAAAACCAAAAAATAATACTTTAATTTGAGTTACAACTATTACCATTATAAAACTTCTGGACATAAAACAGAAATCTTAGAAGCACTTTATAATGAGTTAAATCAAGATTAAAGATTAAATAATAATGCATGCCAAAACTATAATATATTTTTTAAATTATTAATAAAATATTGGTATTTTTCAGATACACAATTATTTCAGTCAGTACTGTTATCAATGAGTAATTTGAAACGTTTAGTTTTAAAAAATATAGCTTGTGATAAAATTCTTAAAACTATTGGACAATCATGTTCTCAGTTAGAAATACTAGATATATCTCATTCAAGTCAAGTAACAGATAATGGTATAAAACACCTTTTACTACAAATTGAAATTAAAGACAAATCAAACAATTTCAACAAACGTAATATTCATTCAACACCAAGATGGTGGCATGTTATAAAAACACTATCAAAGTAATTGTATATTAGTAGAATTTATTCAAATTTGTTATGCAGTTCTTAAATATAAATGATTTTATTATTTTCAGAAAAATTAAAGTTAAGACTGGTCGGCGAAATAAATTAAACGATTTATCGTTTCTCCTGGAATATTGTCAAAAATCAACAAAGCTATGTTCTACATTAAATACATTAAATATTGCCAATACTAGTGTCACTAGTAATGGAATTCTAATAGCTTTACAGAATATACCAAATTTGGAAACTTTAGGTGAATACTGTCATATTGGTAAAGCTTTAGAATTATTGGATAAAGCTACAATACCATCAACTAAACTTCAACTGACAATGGCTAATGCATGTCGTACAACTTCCTCAAGACTACAAGTACTTTGCAACACATGTACAAAACTCAACAGACTGACTATCACTGAACCATTGCATTCACCACTCATGTTAAGTCAACTCCCAAAAACACTAACAATTATAAATTTACAAAATGTTCCTACTGAGCACGCATGGTTAGATGGCTTGTACACATATCTTTTGGGGCCACAATCACAAATTTTACGAGAATTATTTTTAAAATTTCGTAAAGATGAAGTTTCATTAACAATTGACTTGAGTATTTTCTTACCTCAACTGACAAACCTCGAAACATTATCAATTGATGGAGTTGAATCATCATTATATTCAAATTCATCAAATATTATATTAAAAAATCTTGAAAAAATCCAACTTAGTAAAGTTGATCATCCAAATACTCTGCAACGGCTTATAGAATATACACCAGAACTGAAAGTATTACATGTCTATACTTGTTTTGGATTAAACAGCTTAAATTTCATGGAATTACTTAATCCTAAAGAGACAATTCCGGCAAAACAAGTTTCAAAAAGTTTAAACTGCTTGTATATTAATGATTTGCCACATGGAAATATTAGCACAGTTAAACATATCATAGATTTGTGTCCAGAAATAAATAAAATTGGTAATATCAGCAACTGGGACATTAGTCAAGAAGAGATAAAAGATTTGAATATGTGGAAACATCAAAATAATTTTAAATTAGAACTACATGCAAATTCTCATTGGTTCTGTTCAGAATGTTTTCCTATTTTATGATATTTCATAAATAATATAATAATTTATTAAATATTTAAATATTGTTTTATATGTGTAGATTATATTAGATATTGTGAAAACTATTTAGTGGTTATATTGATAGTTGCACAATGCATATTATAATATATACAAATATACATACTATATAGTAATTAATAATTATAATTTAATATATATTTAATGATTAATACTAATATATAATATAATACAAAAAATACAATGGAAGATTTGTAAAATTTGTATCACATTATTTAAAAAAATGGTAGTTTTTGACTACTAACTGATATCATGTGATTATATTATACATTTACGGTATCTACCTATATAATTTTGTATATTATTTTTGAAAATAATATATTTATAATATATATATATAATTTATTGTTATTTAATCACCAGCAGTGGTTCAATTGCGGATACTATTTAAAACATAAATTTGAGGTTTAATAATCTTGGTAATAGAATATAAAAAAAATATTGTTAATAGACTGGTAGATAAAAATAATTACATAAAATAAATAAACTTTATTTTATTGTAACATTAAGTAAAATAAAAATATCATTGCATAAGCCATAAAGTGTAATCTATCTTTAACCAACAATTAGATTTTATCTTAGGTTAAATAAATTATCCAAATAAGAAAAAATATATAATCATAATTTATAATAACATTTGGCTGTTTTTCAAAATATTATAAAAAAAGGCATAATAAATATATATCTTTGAATGACTTTTAGTACATTTTTAAAAATGTATAGTTTATGCACATGCTTAAAAAATAACAAAAGATATTTATTGTTTTTTATAAAAGTAATATATTAGATTCTATTATATTTGTTTGATCAAAAATGTAATGCTACGAGTTGCCTACAAGTAGTACTTAGTACATATATTGATACATTATACAGTAATCTGTTTTCTAACCTTCTTTTACCATGCAATACATCATAGTAAATAAAAAGTATTTATATATATGTCACGTTCTCAACAGGATCATTTTATGTAAACAAAAAAATGATTTAATATTGTTTTGTATTACAAGACTAAGATACAAAACAAACATAACCAAAACTTAACTTACAATGGAACCCAATAAGGTATGTCATATCATATTATATACAATTTATTTTACAATAGATTATAATTATATATTCATAAAAAATGTTTATAAAAACCAAAAAATTATATACTGTAGTAGTTTGTTACACTAAATATCAAAGGCAGATGTTGAAGAAAAATTGTGGATAAAAATTTATCTACTAACAAAAATCTTATTTTAGTTGCGGATAATAGCTTTACAGTTATAATTTTTTAATATTAATTTAATAAATGCATTTTTATAAAACAAATATTTATTTAATTTTATCTGTTATAGTTTATAAATAATAGTATATTAATGCTAGTTCTATCAAATATAATATATACCTAAAAATATTTTCTATATTTACAAGGTTACATATTTTAATAATAAGAAACCTCAATATAACCAACAATTTGTATTATGAATTATGAGTTTTATTTAACATCTCCTTACCTACATTTACATATTTTTTGTCTCCGTTTTACAAATGTGTAATATAGTAAATGAACATTATATTTTATTTTAATATTTTAATTTTGAAACGAGTTATAAGTGTGTAAAATATTATAATTTAAAAATATTCATAACTCACTTAACAAATAAAATATTCAAAAACACACCCGAAGTATGTTGTTACCTTTATTATTTTCATATCAACACTAACAAAACTAAATGAAAACAGTAACATAAATTTGCTATGCCACACATTTAAATAAATGGAAACAACATAAACAGGTAAGGTGTACATTTAACAATATTTTGGTAAATAATAGTTTTATAGCATATTATATAAAAATTAGAATAACCAAAGAAACACATTCAATAAATAAGTATAAATAAGTCTATTAAATACAATTATCTTTAAATATATAATAATATAAATTGTATTATTTTAATAATATTTATTTGGTAATAAGCAGGGATGCAGGGTAATAAGTAATAGGTAATAACTAATAGCTTCTCTTAATAGTTATTGTTTTTGTTTTAAAACTTAAATATTTCATTTATATAATATTTTCATTTGATAATTTGATTAGTGTGTAAATATTAAAATTTGATTCATTCTTATTTATTTATCATAATTTCGTTATATATTTGCTACTTTTTTTAAATGTCACGAAAACTAAAAACAAATAGGATGTGATGTAAATTGGATGATTTCTTGAATCTAGCAATTCACTGTTCTCTTTATATTATGTATATTCACCAACC
The DNA here is from genome assembly GCA_036289425.1 of Rhopalosiphum nymphaeae. Lineage (NCBI taxonomy): Eukaryota > Metazoa > Arthropoda > Insecta > Hemiptera > Aphididae > Rhopalosiphum > Rhopalosiphum nymphaeae. Next base: position 3,534,461 of record JAZAQC010000001.1, on the reverse strand, counting down.
ATATATTCTAATTGTACTAAATACATATTGAATATATCTTTAAAAAAATAATAAATACAGTTCTTAAAAACTAACGACATTGTTGTAATTTTTATTTTTTTAAATCATTATTTTTAAGTAAATAAAATTTATTTTTAAGAATAAACAAAATATATTTTACACTTTTATTCACTAAAAATTTATATTTTAATAATGGTATTATTAACTTGGTAGGTATCTTAATTAGAATTATTTGGTTAAATATTTTTTCTTTGGTCATTATTGAAGATAACAGTGATCACCAAGATAATCAAAAAACAATAATATTATACTAGATAATATAAATACATTTATAAAATTTAATATTATATGACTATAATGGATAAAATAAAGTTTGGTCTAAAGGGATTTTATTATAATGATTATTAATAGTATAACTTTATATTGATAAAAAAAAATAATTCATGGCTTATAATTATAATTATTTTAAATTGCCATATAAATATATTAAAGTAGTCTCCATAACTCAAATCTCAAAAAGAACAACAATATAAATTACTAACATAGTATTTTTGTTTTATAATTCAAATAAAATGTATACAACTTCTGGGGAAAAGAAATAAAATTGTGATGTCAAAATTTTTAAGTCATAGAAATATAAAATGTAAATGAATACTTAATAGTCAATATCAATATAAAATTATACATAATGTCTTACTAACTTGAATCTTGCTAGTATAAGTTTACTCAATAGGAAGTCATAATATTGTTGTGAACAATGGTATATTTTGCTTAAAAAAAATAATTAAAATCTTATTTAAGTAAATATTTATTAAGTTAAAATAATAGTTATCATACAGTACACAAATATAAATGTATATTATGTACAAAGATTCAGAAAGGAGGCAGGTAGAACAACTCTAAATTGTAAAAATACCATATATAAAGCGAGACATTTTGTACACAAATCTCTATTAAATAATATACTATCTGCATACCAAAATTATTATAACTTACAAAATTATCAATATGATGCATATAACATAAGTACTACAATTTCTACTGCTGCAACCACACGCAAAATAATATTATTGAAATTATACCTAATACACATTTTTAAATGTTTATTGGAAAATGTACTTAATTTGTTTTTAATGTCTTAATACTTTACACAAACTGAAAATTATGCTTTAGTTTCTCACCTCACGAAATCCATGGTTTGCGAGTAAAGTTAACACCAATTTTGAGTCAACATTTAATAATTTAAATGACATGTTGACCAATTTCCAAGGGACATCATCCAATGGTTGATCCAATGCTGACGGATGAAAAACACACGTTTTGTTACCATTTGAAGAATTATTGAAAACATACTTTGTGTAGTCGTTATTATTTTTCCCACCCTTTGTAGTGTGGTTCATTTTGCATCAAGTAAGATTACTAAATCACAATATGTACGGTAATACAAATCTAAACTATAATCTAAGCGTTCATGATTGATTTATTAACAGTTGTGAAATAATAATTTAACTGTAGGTAACGGTGTATGAACACCATCACATTGATCTAACATGGAAACGCATAATTTTGTGTGTTCTATATCTATTATCCAAAAAAATAATAATGTTATCATGCCTAGCATTGCCATTTGGCAATAATAATGAAAACTATGGTAATAAAAAGAAAATAATGATTAAAAAAACAAAACAATAAACCATTATCAAAGGCAGTGTTGTGTGTTTACGTTTTACAATCACTATGGCTCTTATCACGTACGATATGGATACCACATTTGTATATCGTACGATAGGTGGCAAATTGTTATATATACAATGTATCTGTATACGGTTATACACGAAACTAACTTATAACTGCTTTCAATGCATTTTAAATATTACGTATTTACGTAAATCACGTATAATTCATAATATCTCACACCGACATAATAATAGCTAAGAGAGGCCCATAACGTTTATTACCAATATATTTGTATACTATCTATATCGTCTCTTTCACGGCCACGAGACCGTGACTTGTGAGCTCTTATTTCCGAGTTGTACCTGCTTGATGAGTAATTTTTGTTGAAATAAAGTGATTTACCGTGTACACATTTTATAATTGCACACATAACTACTAAATACCAATCTACGAAAAAAAAAAATAGTAATCAACGAATGCATTTTTATTCAATGTAAAACGTTTTTTTCACAACAATATTTCGAAGCGATGTATTAATGACGTTTGTTTATCGATCCTATCGTTACACCTATCGGAATCATTGTTGTAAGACCTAAGTTTTAACAAAATACCTACGAACGACGCGTGGCTGATAATAATAATTAACAGCTATTTATTTAGCTGCCATCTGACAATTCCTAGTTAAACAAAATTATTATTTGATGAGATGTGGGGAATTTCCGAATAGCCTTGACGTAACGCGTCTATTTTAGGTTTCAATGCATCACAGTTCTCATTTACACAGACGCAGGTTTCGAATATTATTTTGAAAATTAATTTGGTTTACATCGTATTTATCATATTGTTTTCATTAATATGTCAATCTTAGCAACCAATAACCAAAGTTCCTTTCTCCTATAGTAATACCGTGATAAAGTTATATATCTGAATCAATTTGAAATGAGTAATGACTACAGTATAATTTTGAACTTCATTAATACACTTCATAGTTCATACCGGAATTTTTAAAAATATACATTAAATTAACAATAAAATAGGTAGGTATTATCGTTGATAAATTGAGCTCACTGTCACTGTGTTTCAATAAACTAAATATACTTCTTTTAGTGTCAAGCGATATACACTCTCCTGATACCTTAATATTACATTAATAAAATATTATAAATACTAGTATTTAATGTTTATACTAAAATATATAAAAATAATTCTTAAGTTACATTAAATAAGTTATGACTATATGGCTACGAAAGTTATAGAAACTAAAATAGGTAAAATATGCACGATAAAAATTGTAAAATAATTTGCCTGGAAAAGCATTAAATATGCAAAACAATTCCGAGAAACATCTATTATCGTTAATAAATAATAATAAACACAAAAATAAATTTAAAATATAGAAAATTAAATTTATAGATAATATTTAAAATTTGATAAAAAACTGGTTGACATTTTTACATCTTATATTAAACCAAAAATATACTGTAACATTCTAATCGTACATAAAAATTTTGTACCGGTGAATAAACAATAAATAGATTTACAATAAATTTATTCGACAACTTATTGACAATAATATAGTATTTCGGTTTATTAGCTCGATAGTGATTAAATAGGTACGCATCATACGGTTATCGTCAGATTAATATTTGACTGCAACATTTGCAACAGAGACAATAAATATCTACATTAAATAATATTAAGTTATATATTCAATATTATTTAATAGACATGAGTTAAAAAAGAAGATAATCAATTTTTTAGAAAATATAAAATATGCATTAAATGCGTTTGAAAATCAATAAAATATACACTTTTCTCCTATAGTTGACAAAATATGTAAAATATACATTTTCGATTTTCGATTTTTAAACTTACCATTGTATAGATCTGAGATTGGTCTACTATGAAAATAGAAGGTGTATAGAATAATATTATGCAATTCCTACAACTTCAAAGTCCTATTGTGATGGACGATCACTAATAGGTCATAATATTAGCTTAAATAATGTATACAAACAGTTTCATAAATTAGCTAAATAATTTTAGTACCCTTTATTTTATTTAACATTTTATCTCTATCTCTATGGCCATATTTTTATAAACTTTATTTCTAGAAACGCTTAAATCTCTCATCTCCCTTCCCATTCCCATCGCAATACATTGAATGTGCGCTTCTGAATATTATATTAAATTATATTATTTTCTCCATATTGATACTTTTATTAGTAGCCATTAACTAGTAGGTAAGTACGTTGCTTTACATATAGCGGAGGTATATTATACTAATGTTCATGTGTTGACAAACAATATTATTACTTATTGTTATGCACTTACGTCCAATGTCGACATATGTAGACCTATGTACAGGCGTACAGCGCGGAATACAGAATGTAGGTGATACTCTTCAACATGCTACGGAGTATATGAGTAAGACGTGTTCCATTTAAAATATTAAATCAAAATAAAAATACTGAAATATTTATTTGATGTAATGATGTAAACCATACATAATAATACAAAACACGTTAAATATTGAAGTTCACAACCTAATTAAAAAAAAAAAAATCAGTTTTCAATAATAATGAATGCGTTTATTTATAAAATATTCGTATTTCTCTATAAGTTGACCAGTACCTTTTGATCTGTTCGATCGATAATACGGTATTTTGACTATTTTAATAGGCAGTAATAATTTGTGCACTGTGAACCAAACATATTTTTAATTTTTATTACGTTACTGATTGCTATTACGATTATCAATTTATAATAATTGTAGCCGTTGAGATGACATCGGCTTGATCGCGACAGATAACGTCGATAACGACATGGCGGGCGTTAAACCGTTTTTGTATAAAATAACATCACTACATTATAGATAAAGACAATATAGTACAATACAAAAATTATTATATTATTTTTTTGCTTTTTCGTTTCTTTTATAACTGTTTAAGAGTTTAAGACCATTTGTGTAGATACTAATAAATTTAAAAATAGTTTTTCGAACCTAAAATAATAATTAATAACAAATTTAATTAAAATCATTTTGAGTGATAGGCCGATAACACAAAACATTTTTATAAAATAAAATATTAATTTAAAACCACTGATGCAGTAATAGATAGTACTAGAGATGTAAGCTTGAAAATTTTCAACTTTGAAAACTTGAAAATTTTGAAAATTTTTTTTTTTTCTTGTACTTTTCTTAAATTATTTAATTTGTGAATCAAACAATAAATTACCTACCATAAAAATTGAAAAATCAATAATTGTAACAAAATGATTATACACTCATCATTTATATTGAAGTAAAAATATAACATTTTTAATAAAAGATAAGAATGCACATTTATTACCGAGTTAAATATTATATATTGATATAGGTATATATTATATATACTTAATGATTTGTATTTTGAATTTACTATATTATTTTCATTAGAATAATACCAAAATAATATTAAAATGGGTAAATAGTAATAAAAGTACATATTTTAAAATATAATTATGAAGGTTAAATATACTATAACTATATAATATATCAAAAGATTTATTTGATAAGAAATTAATATGATAAATTATAAAATTTTCATAAAATTTACATCACTAGGTAGTACCTATTACCAGTATTACCTATATTATAATTTTTTATTATACTGTCAAAATGTTTGAGTGACGAGTAACCATTAAGGCTTGAAGAAATGAGAGGGAAACAAATTGCGCAAAAAAAAATTGTTATTTGGGCTACATCTAAAAATTATAATTTACCATATTAAACTAGATAATAAGGCATTATGTAATCTGCGCAATTTTGTACCTATGAAAATTATAATTAGTGCCACATTAAAATAATTAAAAATAATTATTTTAAAACTTTTAGTAATACCTATTTTAAATAATTTATTAATTATTCAATCAAGCTTTTTTTAATAGATAGACTTAAAAAATAATAATAATAATAATAAATAATTAATTAAATGTACATAAAGTAAAATAAAAAATTAAATAATTTACCTATTTTAAATTATGTTAAATTCAAGAATATTATAATTAATTGTTCAATTGTTCATGTTATTTATTTTAATAACATGGATTGTTGTTATTTATCAAAATTTATGTGCCTAAAACAAATACATTTTATAAAATGAATTTAACACTTGTAGTGCAGATTTTGACAGTATAAAGCCATTAACCATTTTAGATTCATGAATTTTCCGATCGTAAAATTTGAAAATAATATCTTTAATATCTTTTTAGAATCTTTATTTCTGCCGTTTCTGATTAATAATATAATAATTAATTAATAAATCAATTAATTAATATATACGATAATGTCTCTAGTTTGCACTGTTCTAAAGTAAACGTATACTGGTATACTGATAAAATTGATTAAACAATACATAAACAAGTTAATCGGTCTCGTATATATCGTACTTATTTTTAGTAAACCACAACAATTTTTTATCGGATACGCGTTAATTTAGTACTTTAGTGCATTATGTTATGACTAATGTGAGTTAGGGAAATTTATCTGGTAAATTCCAACAGTTGTAATTGAAAGTGTGGCATTACATAATATGCCTTTCATTTTCGGTTGCAGTGCAGATAACCAAAATTAGTGTTTGGATATGACACAAATAACATATTTTTATAGTTCGTCGCAGAATGTACGCACTTGAATGTAATTATTGACGCTATAAATTACAAGTATAAATAATAAAATATATTATATCCCTTCGATATTAGTGTTTCAATAAAAATAAATATTAAAGCCATCGGACAATACTGTACTTCTGTAGACTGTATTATTGGCTTATTGGCCAGCAGATAGTCGCAGTATCGCAGAGGTTGATTTGCGAATAAAACTAAGAACTATATTATAGTTTATAATTACTAGTAACCGAACAAAACAATCTAAGTTAATAATAATTAATTAATTATAAATTCCTCTGCCGTCGGTTAAGTATGAAAAAAAAGTTAATTATAATGTTATAATTTATAACATTGGTTATAAATATTCAATGATTATTGATTAAACTTAAAAGTAATCAAAAAAAAATTATAAATAAAATAACCAATAGGTACAAAACTAATTCGATTTAAACATGATTGCCGACAATCAGCTGAAAATGCAAAATTTTAGAGTACTTTAATTTGTTTTTTTAAAAGCCCGTTCATATAAATGCAATAATTTTAATGGGTTAAAAATAATTCACTAATTTTATCGATACAATAATTGACGTATATCAAACTACCCGCTGTTACAGTGGTAGTGAAGTACTATACATATTAGCTTGCATATAATACCTAAGTATCTATTAGGGCGATCGGACATACGATATAATGTTTATGAGTAATACATTAATAGCTATCGACTATCACATGTTCATTGAACATTGAAACCGGGAATTATATTAAAGTTTTTTTTTCGGAAGCGTAATTAGATGTACCTACTGTAGTTAATACAGCTTGCAGGCATGACGTCTTTTTTTAACGTACCTATAGTGTATACTGTACGTTATCTACATTCAAGGTCCGAATTAATAATTATGATACACTTTTAAATACTAGCGTCTCACCAACATATAAAGCGATTTATGCACACTCAGTTCTTGCCCTCTTTTTATGATTAATGGTTGACGTGTACATATTTTAATAATTTCTAGTACTATCTATGATATGACTACTCACTAAAAATCAATGGAGCGTGAATAATTTACCAAGGTTAGGTTAGGACGGTTAGGTATTTGGATATTCCAAATTACGGATATACCACTTGACGTTCATACGTGCCACTCCGACTAGTAGCGTAATTTTGTCATGTTTATGAGAAGCGGGGGGATAAAATACAATATATACATTTTACCTATTTTTCCCGCTTGACCGCTCAGTATATTCATTATTTGTGTGCCATAATAATGGTGTTTATTACAAAGTTATATTATTTTAGTTGTGTATAGTTCCTAGCATTCGTGTTTTTAGTATTATATCTATAAAATATACTGTAGTAGTGTTAATAAGTACATAAATGTGCTATTTTCGTATTAAAAAAAAAAATTATCAGAGAGGATATTATACCCAAATCCCTTTTGAGAAATACGTAGGGTACAATGAATAAACTATGATATATATAATGTAGAAAAATGAAATACAATTGGTGTATCGTATATATAATGTTAAATGTATAGCAAGATACTAAAATGATATAAGAGTATTATGGGTTATTTATTATTCACCAACATTGCCGTTGTTGAAAATCGACGTACATCATGCGATCGAAAATTAAAAAAAAAAAAATATAGTTACAAAAATAATAAATATTATTATTTATTAATATAAGGAAAGGATTAAAGGAAGCCAAAATAAAAATTAAGTTTAATACTGTCGTCTAACACGAAAAGAAGAATATTAAGTATAAAATATTATTATTATGTGCGCAAATATACATTTGTCTGCATGCTATAAATTACGCTACTGGTAAACTGATTTTATCTATTTATTATAGTATTATACCAAGGGAAATTCTACAATTTGTATTTATTTTATTCCGATTCCGGATTTATTAGTCACCAGATACACATAGTAAGAGTGAGGCTTGTACATGTATATTCAGATGTATCCATAATAAAAAATAAATAATAATTCAACACAATTTAATATGTAGAGACTGTAGACTGTAGACTGAGAGCGCTATGGTGAATACTTCATTTTGGTGTGAGTATTGTTACGTCTTAGTTCAGTACTTCAGTTTAAAAATATAATTGTTCGTAGGTAAGTAAGTATATGTTGCACATTGGACACTGGTACACTTGTACCATCATATTGTTTATCTTGACCACGATTTATACACTGTGTATGTGTACGTGTGATTGTTTGAGAGTGCCCAACACTAAGCTACTCAACCTATCTGCGTTTGTCGTCGACACATGTAAGTATATGACGCCATTATCAAAAAATGTACAGCGCAACGATTTAAAATACATTGCTCACAGTGTTTCTAGTCATCAAGTGTTTACTACAAGAAACAATTTGCTTAATTTCCATTTACAAGCAATGCGTGTTTTCGTTGTGACATATTGATAAAAATTTTCCAGTAAAAATGGAAAAAAAAAAATAAATTGTATTTACTGATTTTACTGCGAAATAAATAAATAGGAAGTATTGAAACTTTCAGCAGCTCAGTTAAAACTTGTTATAACACTTCACGTAAATCAATGTTGCTATACTTGTCCTGTTACCTTGATGTGGACACCAGACGATCTGTCAAAACAATTTTGTTATTGCCTAAATCTCATTTTTAATAGAAGCAGTGGCAAACGTTTAAACGTCCTTATTTTTTTATAGTCATATTGTATTTTTTTAATATTACGTAGTTACGAATAGTGGGGAGAGAATACCTACTGTGTTATTTTCCAATGCATATCATATAGCGGGTTAAATTACTCGGGCGTCCATATTATGATTATAGTTTTATTTTCGTTGTCAATATAGGATGCCAGACTAGTGACTACAATAATTTTTTTTGCTCTCTGACCTTTTATCCTTCTAGTACTGCTAATACAGGTCTGAAAATAACTCGTCGTTAGCAATTTTCGATTTTTTTTTATATTATGACTAAATAAACAAATGATTTTGACCTTGAATCGTAAAAGGATGTCTATAAACGTAACATACTTATTAATATAATAAAAGTGTATAATATGTCGCATCCGCATCATCAACTACGTGAAATCCCTTATTTCATAAACTAGTGTAGGAATACTGCACATTTACTTAATTAAGTGTATAATAGGTACATCAGAAATTAATGTTCGAATTTCATTGAATAGGAATGTTCTCTATTAGGAATATTATAAGTTATTTATTAAGTTATCATTAAACTACCGTGCAGTTTTATTATAAACAATTTAAACTATTAAATACTTTTAAATTATTGAACAATTTATTCAATCAGTAATTTTACACAAGTATAATTTAAAAAGGTACTAAAGTTACAGGGAATACGATTTTTTCTGTGTCAGTAATTTTGACTCGTTCAAATAAAACGCACTTACAGTGAAATTCTATCGAATTAAAAATAACATACGGATTGCAGTTTGCTTTAATATTAGGTACCTGTTATTTCCTATTGTGTAATATTCAAAAATTTTAAAATTGTTTTTACATATTACTAAATGTACGTAATAAGTACTGATTTATAATTAACTTAATGAATACAATACAAATAAAACTGGAAAAAATCCATTTATCATAAATTAACAAAAAAAAAAGTGAAAATTATAAAATAATAATACCTTTTGTTTTAAAGTCAAATTTATGTTAATAATTATTATGTACTCGTACAGTCGTATTGATAATAGCTGTGTCGAAGTTTTATCAAGGTCCTACTGATTCATCCAACAATTTATGTGTAATTGATTATTGTACCAAAATGAAAAATAATTTATTAACATGTTGATGGACACTTTACTTCATTATTTTTCTACAAAACCATCAATAAAACGTCAGTTTTTCATTTCATAAAATACGTGTATAAATAAGTTAACAAAGTTTCCGATATTCCGATGAGATGTACGGACTCAAAAAAGCTTCTTCTTCACAAGAGACAGGCGTTAACGTAAGGAGGCTTTTGGGTGTTTACCCTCCCCCCTCCTCTCGAAATATCAGGGACAAAAAATAAATTACCTTACCTACAAATTAATAGTATGAAATTTATAAACATTTTTTCAAAACCCAACATTTTTCCTGTGTTTGCGCCTGATAAGAGATCATTGAAAATATCATTGTTATAAAACTAAAGACAATTTTTGGATGGTTTTTATACTACTATTAGAGAAGTAATATTTAAAAATGACCTCTGATGTAAAATTTTAATATTTCTACTATATTAAGAACAAAACATAAACTAATTTTAAGGGTGGTATAGTCACTATAGAGGTAATAATTGTATGCAAGCATTTTTTGTCGTACTTACTGATTATTCTGTTTATAAACACAGTATGGAACAAAAAGATATAATATCAACAGAAAGGTATTGTAGAGTAGATTTCCGTACGAACATTTTGCAAATGTATTGTCCTTATGACAGGTAAAATACGTAAATAGACAATAGTAATACAATTTGCTATAACGCTATATGTGTCTAGTAAAACAAAATTGTATATATTTAAAACTAAATTGAAATCTGGATAATACGATATATAAAAATAATATCTATGGTAACTAAAATGTAATCGCATTATCTAAAATTTGTAATGTATTGTGTATATTATCGTCATTATTTAAGCATCATTTGACTTTTGCTATATATGTTTTTGCAACAAATTTCGGGACTTTGAAGTGCAGCACAATCATTTCACTTAAGTTTCGTAAGTGCTTATTCATTTTATCTGTGTGTTTTAAAAATTTAACTTAACCTATCCTAACCAAATATCGATTCCAGTGGCGGATTTGATTTGTCTTTAGGGGTGGTGGGGGACAATATCTTTTTAGTCCAAAAATATAATCTAAACTTCTATACAGATTTGTAAAAGAAATTATTATTTATTTATGATGTCTAGAATCTTGTGGGAGGGGGGCCATGAGTCCTAAGCCTTCCCCTAACCGCCGCGCCTGATCGATTCAAACATCGATTTATTTTTAATAGAATTGTTAGAAAGTGCTTCGTCAAATAGCTATAATTGGTCGGAACAAGAGAGTGAAGGACAAAGATGATCGTTATTTGTATCGTAGAATTGTAAATAAAAATTATAATACTTTTAGAGATGCATTTAAATATGCATTAAATATAATTCTAAGAAATGTTGATAGTTTAGAATTTATGATAATGGTTTAATAAATTTAACATGTAGATTTTCAATGCTAAATATTATTTTTTTTTTCAATTTTAATTCAAACATGAAATAAAAATAAAATATATCGATGTCTCATGCCAATTTGTATTGTACAAATAAATCACAAAACTAAAATAATATAGTTTTTCTCTAATTTCGACAACTAAACGATGCTATGATAAATAATAAATCGTAATACATTTATTTATTTATACATAATATTATAATACGACTAGATGTTTAATATTATATTGATGTTTGAATTATTTGGTATTGGTCATATTTACTTGCAACTATATTTTATTACGTGCAATCTCTAATGAAATATTGTATTATTTTATTTTACTATAATAAAATAATTTACAAGAAATTGAAAATGTTTGACATGTCTATATGCCAATAACTAGGAAAATATAATTATATATTAATGATAAATCAGTTTTAATAAGAGAGATAAAAATATTAAAAATTTAGTAATATAATTAATATAGGTATAGATGGATTATACATAAATATTAACACTGGTAAATTAATTAATTTGTAGTATGTTTTATCATAAAAATAGTTTTAATAATAAAAACAATTTGAACACATGCATAATATTTTAAAATATTGGAAAATTAAAAACAGTTTTTCTGCATAATTTTAGTATGTAGCGTTTGTGTCTTGTGGGTTGTGGGTATATAATCAATACATTCCAAAATTTAAAAATATAATTAATTTTAATGAAAAAAGTTATGTAAATAACTAAATATTTAATTATTACAGTTATTATACTATATTATTAACGTATTCACATTAATATTAACAGTCAAACAAATATACAATTATGTCATCAAACAATAAATTAGATGATGTGGTTTTAAAATCTAGACTGGCTCGTTTTGGCATAAATAATCCAATTAAAAATACAACTAGAAATGTTCTGTTTAAGAAGCTCTTTAAATTAGAAATGGATTCTCAAAACAAACGTAACAATCAATTGAATACTTTTGACCGTGAAGTAATGGTAAATATATTTTAAAACAAATTACTATTATATAAAATAAAATATTTATATGTATATATATATATAAATTTCAAAACAAATTATTTAAATATTTTAATTTACTATCATATTAATAAATGTGTATGTGTGTGTTTGTGTGAATACGACTTGATAGTCTTAAAGAAGACGATACATGGAAATGAAAATTCATTAAAAAATTGTTGAAATAACTTATTTATGCCACAAGTATTGATATCCTATGTGCAAGGGCTATTATAAACCATCTATGAGATTAAGATTTGTGATGGAAATATAATATATTATGTATTGCGTAAAGCATATATAGTAAATATTATACATAGACCTTATATTAATAGATATTTCCATTTATACTCTCTATAGGTTAGGTCTCTCTTTATACTCGGCTTAGTCATAGATGGAGGCCACTCTTCACATTAACTTATGATTGTACTATAATATTGTTGTGTATTACTAAAGTACCTATTTGTATTTAATTAATTGGCTTATGACTTTGGTTAAAAATGAATGATAAGGCTTTTATAAAAAATGTTATTTTTTACGTACCGTTTGTATCTAGAGACGTACAACTGTTGACATATTAGCCATCTAATTATTAAAATGCATGTAACGTACCACCAGGTTGTTTTTTTATAACTTTTTGGTAAGCTACAGAGACATATTGATTAACAATTTAATATAATTTATTCATAATTAATACATTTAACGATTTTCCTAGAGTATAATGTACGGCAACCATATATACACATTCCGATAACCGGTACCAACCATATAATCTACTTAATAGTTTCCCTTAAGTTTAGCGTACGGCAGCTAAACATGCGCTGCTTTTCGAGTTGCAAGTAAATGTTCTACATGTTCAAATTTTCAAAGTTAAATCATTTGTTGATTGCACAACACTGCCGATTTTCATTTAAACTTATAATACATTTTTAATGAATTTAAAAACATTTTTCTTATATGGCGACTACTGACTAGCCACTAGGTGCTTGATTTTTATTTTTGAAATGTTGGGAGTTGACAAGATGTAATAAAGCCTGATTTCCGATTAAATACATTTTTTTATAGAACGATCATTAATTTTATTTAGTGGAGCACCTTTTGTAAAATGTTTTCAGTTTGAGTTCTGTGATCAGGAAGGCGTGACGATTAATTGATTTTCTAGAAATTTTTATTTTTTTAACTGAAAAAATGAAGACGACGTGAACAAGTAGGAGGCCAACATATAGTTTGTTGGTAGGCATCTATCGATAGGATTAACCATTAAACCATAATCTAGTTATTTAAATAGTTTTTTTAGATTTTCAACATTTTTTTCGATGTGGATATATAGTTTGAATAATTCATGACTTACGTGAATCATAGTTTCGTTCGTTATATTCAAAATTCGAGTATTTCTGTTTTTGTATCGCTGGTTGATGTTATGCAATCGATTTTTAAGACAACCCGCGCGAGTTTTAGTATTTTATTGGGAAAATGATTTTGGGAGAATTTCTTTATTATTGAACCAATGCGGTTCTATTCTGTGATTGAATCATAGAAAACTGGGAACGTTTTCACGGGGATACTTACTGAGAGCAAATGGTTCACTAAAAATCGTTTTGACGACTAACAAACTTCATAATATTAAATTAGTAATAGGTATGTCGTATCAGTAAACAGTCAGCTTGCTAATCGTTTGTTTTCGTCACCTCCACAAAAATTCGTTTATAGTGTGATAACTGATAAGAAATATTTGTTTAGAGCAAGGACATGGCAGGTTATTATCTTTCATATTTGAATTATTCGAAGTAATCCGATAAATGTTTGAAAATGTGTTCGTGATAATAAAAGTAATAAAATTAATTTTTTGATTTCTACTTTTAAGTTTGTTCATTGTTGTCACGTAATCGAATTGCATATATAAATATATAATAGATAGTTAAAATTCATATTGTGTACACTTACGGCATATCAGTGTTGGATTTACAACTCCAGTACGTTTTGCACTACGTTTTATTGAATGTAGTGTGACAATATTGCTCTTTTAAAAGTAAGTTACTTTGATTTGAAAATTATAACTATTGCATGCTTGCTATTTAAACGGTTTGCCACTCATTAGTGATTTCAATGAAATCATGATATGTTATAATTATGTGTCAGTAATACATCAAACAATATTGTAAGGTCACAACATTTATGAATTATTGTTTGAATATTTAAATTTAATGATATCACAAAATAATGTAAAAGTGTCCGGTGTAGGTATTAGTATATTTTTTTAATAATGTTAAATGGTGTGTTTCCTGGGATTATTGACATATTTGTGCTTTATAGTTTATACATACAACAGAATTATTTTTCTAAGTGCAACACAATATCCTGGTTCCTTGATGGTGATTTTCAATTTCATGGAGATTAATATTTTGATGTTAATCTTAACATGTTGACAAAAAGGTGTTTTGATACAAATATGTAGGGGTGACTATTGGTTAGATGTAGTATAAAAATTGTATGGCATTATCACTTTTATAGGGCAACGTTTCTTTATTTCAAAATATTTTTAACGGGAGACTTTTTGTCTATGTTTAGAGGATAGTAGGATTGTTGATTCCACATGTGCTTAAAAGTGTAAACCTGTAAACGAAACAAATACAAAACAACATTTTTTTTATAATAAGTGTTGAGTGATAATTATACGTTGTAAATGTATAATTTAAAATTATCAGCAATAAGTATGAGATATGTAATATTGGCATATTTCACTGTGTAATAATTAGAAATCCTCAAAAACATCGTGCTTTCCAACAAATATTTCATCTAATAGGTTACCATTATCTCCATAATATCTTTAAAAATATAAAAATTATTTGTAAATAAAATTTTAAAGGTTTTTTTTTAGAGAATCCAAAATTGTTTATTTAGTATTTTTTATTTTAAATATGGTCATCCTACAGTTTTGTGGTTTATTTTAAACTAATATATGGTTTGAATACATATAGGATTAAGTGTTAAGTGAAAAATTATTATAAATTGTTCAATTTAATTTGGTTTGCAATAAATATGAGTTTTTTGTATTTTTCCACTATAAAACTAGTGTAATTTATATCCTTGGAAATAGGTATTCATCATCAGAAATTTTTTTTATATTTTGATAAATTCAAAAAATATAATTAATTTTAATGAACAAAGTTATGTAAGTAACTAAATATTTAATTATTACTACATTTACTATAATATATCATTAATCTATTTATATTAATATTGACAGTTAAACAAATATACAATAATGTCATCAAGTAATACATTAGATGATGCAGATTTAAAATCTAGATTGGCTCGCTTTGATATAAATATTCCAATTACAAATACAACTAGAAATGTTTTGTATAAAAAACTCTTAAAATTAGAAATGGATTCTCAAAACAAACATAACAATCAATTGAATACATTTGGCCGTGAAGCAATGGTAAATACATTCCAAAACAAATTACTATTATATAAAATAAAATATTTTTAATGGATTCTGTTTAATGTGAGCATGTTGGGACCAGTTCTGTTTACCCACATTAAGTGGTTGCCTATAAAAACTGAAATTAGTTTTATTAATTATTTAAATTGGGACTTGACCATTTTGTCCAAATTAAGAGAATGCCCATATTAACCGGTGCCCATATTAGGCGGAATCCACTGTTATATCCACTATTATATATTAGATTAGCTGTTCTCAAATTATTTTCATTGTGACCTTAAGATTTAAATATTAACTTAATGTGACTCAGTCTTACTTGCTTATCAATGCTAGTAAAATAAAAAATAAAGAAATATTATTCTTATAGAATGTAAAGGTCATTTTTTTTTAAATTTTCCATCAATATGTAATACATTTTGAATTATGTAAAAATATGTAAGAACCATTAAATATATAGTATAGTTAGGTTGAATATAAAATAGCGATAGACCATAAATTAAAAGATAGTTGAAAGTGTCTTATTAATGACATTTTAATTCATTTAAAACTAACTTTAATATTGGAAATTTAAGAATGTTGTTAATAATAAATAATATTCTATTCAATATTATGTAAAATGTATGTTTATAGGACACTACAACAAATGACTTGAACGAGTATGAAATCCGTGATGGAATCTCCAAGTATGGATTAAAGCCAGTTGCATTGACCAATTCTACTCGTCCTCTAATAAGCAATATTATTAGAAAAAAAAATGAACATTCTTAGGATACCTTATTTACTAATTTCATAAAGTATAATTATAAATCTTAGCATACTGTTAAAATACCTTAATAAATATATTTAAATCACATCAAAATATTTTAATTTGTTATTATGAATATAAATCCACTCTTATTTATATAACATAATATTAGTACGAATATGTATTTATGTATAATGACATGTTATATTATATGTACATATATTTACAGTACTTACTGAAATAAAAAAATAAAAATTGAGAATAATATTATTCCCTTAGAATTGTTTAATGTACTATCTATTTATATTTTATTTGTTAATTTAAAATGAATTGCAGGTATTGTTAAATTGTATGGCTAAATCTTAAATTAAAAATATCAGTGTATATTTTACAAGAAATGTTTTTATATATTTTTGTTGATTTATTCATTAACTTGTAAGAAAAAAAATATTTACCTTGTTAATGATCTTTTGTATTATAACAACAGTTTATTACGAAGTAATCTTTATATAATTTTTATAAATATTATAAATGTTTTAATATAATCCAGGGTTCGGTCATATAGTATTTGCAAATCCATTATAGATGTAGTAGAACATAGTAGAGTGATATAAAAATAAGTTTTATAGAACAGAGAAATCAAATATACAATTTTATTTTGTTTATTTTTGCATATTTTAGGAGTTTTTGCTATATTATTCATATTGAATGATATTTAACATTTATGGATAATAGAATTGTTCAAAATGTATTAATTAAAATGTTGTACAATTAATTTCAACAATTTGTTTTAAACATAGTTATATTATTGCCTATTTGTGTAGCTATCTATCATAAAAATGTTGCACATTAATGTGATCTATAAATACTCAATAAAAGCAATTTAAAACGTTAAAAAACAATATAGTTATCGAAGTTGGATAATCCTAATATTAGAGTTTTTTTGTTTGAAAACATATGAAAACATCTAATAGTTCAATGCACTCAAAAAATGTTAACATTTTATTAACAACAACAAATTTTTAGTAAATATTCAGCTATATTATATTTACATAATATATATATATATTTTAGAATGTTAAAAAACTAATTTTTAGTAATTTGATTTATAAATTTATAATAATAATAATACTAAAATGCTCAATAATAATAACAATATTTTTTTTTATATCTAATAAATCCTTTTTGTTAATTATTTTTTCATTTTTAACACAAATTTTTAAGTTTATTGGGTCATAAATAAGCGCATATTTTAATATATTTTTAAAGTATAATTTTTTTTGATTACTGTTTCTGTTTAAAAGTACCTAAATAGAAGAATATTTTCTGAATGATATTTATTTATATAAATAAATTCTTTAATTCAGTATAAATTATTCATTGAAAGTTGATTAAATTGCTAACCTAATTACAAATCTCATGTTCTAAATTATTTTATTTTGCACATTATTGCATATTTTATTGTTTTGATGTTAAAAATGTATATTTAAGCACATCTTAGTATTTTTTACTTTAGAATATTGATATAATACATAGAATAAAAATAAATATCATGTTATAATATAATAAATAAATTTATTTTTTATATTCATACATTTACATTTTTGTATTGCGATTGCTCCAAATATTTTTAGATTTTACATGATTATGTAGTCATGATAAAATTATTTTGTTAAAATATCACGTGTATGTGACATTACATCATAAATATATATAAACATACTAATATTTCATTGGTGTATTACATGTATTCCAATATAGAATATTTTAGTATTTCATTTTTTGAATTTTTATGTCTTTATAAATTTGGTATCATTACGATTTTAACAACTATTTTACATTATTATTATTTCTTACTTTAAAATCTGATAATTTATAAAATACATTTAGTTTGGTAAATAATAAAATGGTTTTAATTATGCATAAGTACTATAGTATATTTTTAAACAGTTTTTTGTATGTATATTTTGGTGGTTTTTCATAGGTAAAAGTGTACATTTAATGATTTCTAATTCATATTTCATAATTTTTAAGTGAATACATATCCAAGCCATATTCATTTCCATTAATTGTTTTATAAAATGCATCTAAATAATATGTGACATTATCTAAGAAATTATATTAATTTGGACATAGCATGGCTAAATTTAATAAACCATTATTTGTTGCATTCAATTCTGATTTTTGATTGAATTTTAAATAATTTAAGAAAAATAAATTTTAAAATACTAATATTTTTGAATTATTTATAAATTTAATATAGATTTTAAAATTTAAACTTTGTTAGTCATAATCCAATGGATGAGAAGCTGTTAAAAGTTTCTTTCAAGTAAAAAATAATTATTGGAAACTTTTAATCACATGAAATGTGAAAATCTTTATTTAAAATAATTGTGTTGAAACCACTAAAGTGATTCAACAAAATTAATTGATTTATTGAAGCTTATACAACATCAGTATTACATTCAGACAATTTCTATGAGTGGGTAATAAATGGGTATTAATTATAATTTTAAGGGGAAAATATATTAAATGTTATAATTATTTTTATATTTATGATAGTATATTGTTAAAAAATTAATATTCAATACATTTCTTTAAATTAAACTTGTATAATATTACTTTAAGAAAGTTGTGTTATATATTTCATATTTATACAGCAGTATAATAAAATATCTTGTGGATGGAAATTCCGCTGTTGCTTTTTACCATCCTCAAAAATACTTCTGGGCTGGGATAGATAATATTATATATTCTGTCTATTATTGATATTATTATAAGCTCATACCAAATAAAATTAATCACATAAGTTTTGTTTCATTTACATTCACGTACGAGGTACTACCCTCTCTATTTTGCTTACCTGTTTTTGAAAAGTAAAGGTATCATCACTGTATGCAATATCTTTTTATGTATGATTATAACTGATAAGTTATGTACTTATATCTAATTAAAAATTTCTAAAATGTTTTATTTTATTAATTCATAAATATTTATCCGTGTGAAAGTTATCTAAGTTATGCTCTTTTAAATAATAATAATAAAAAAAAATTTAATTCGATTATTGTTAACAAGATTTGATCAAATTTACTGTAAATTCATCAAAATACTGATATTTTTTTAACATTATGTGGATTTGTAATTTAATTTATCTTAATTTTTAAAAACACTAATTATAACTAAAAATGATTATGTTTTTTTGCAGGTTACTGAATATTGATATGTCTGAAACGAATGACCAATTTTTAGTTGAAGATGATGAAATATTAGCTTCTATATTAGAAGAAAGTTTAAGGTAAATTTGAAAAAAAAAATGAATTATAAATGGCAAATTGAAAAATTAGATAGTTTATCAATGTATCTCATTTATTAATTATATATCTATTTAGTTTAGTAATGTTTTGCATACTTAATTATTAGGCACATCAAGTATATTATATACTTGAATTGCATGAATGATAATATCAGGGACTCACTCTGCTAATTAGATAGTAGGTGTCAAATGTACCCATTGAGTAGATTATTGTAATGAATTTATAGATATGTTAAATTTTTATTTAAGTAATTTTTTATAAAAAAACAATTTTGAGTGGTATTAGTATACCAACTTCTATTTCTAAGGATATTTTATAATTTTATTATATTATTATAAATTTATTTTGCTATTGGTAGGTAAAACCAATTTTTTCCAAAAATATTTTAGTATATCATGTCATTATTGTTATTAATTTAAGTTATTACAGATGTTTCTTGTTAGAATGGTGTTAATAAGATCATGATATAAGTAGCTTAAAATTAATCTAAAATGTTGAAAAATTCATTGTCTATATAAAACAACAATATATGTAATAGCATAAAGTGTTTAGCTCTAATTGCTTTGATTAATATTTCTTTGAATTTCAAAAAATTGTAAATTATTATTTGACCTTAAAAGTTAAAATATTCTATGTTTTTGTATTACAATTTTAAGATTTAGGTATTAAAATTAAAATTTGATGCTTGTTTAACTGAAAAATAATTTTGAATGTTTGGGATCTTGACTGTTTTGATCAAAATTTAAAATTGTAACGTTTATAAGAAAAAAATAATGTTGTTGTAATGATATAATTATGACAAAAAAATTTTAATATTTGTATTTGGTAAAAATTTGAAGCATATACAATTATTCATTTTTTAATTACAACAACCAAACAATTTCAATTTTTATTAATTTTTCCTTACTATTTTGAAACCTATTAAAATGTTTTCACCTTTAACTAACCAAAATACCAATTATAGATCAAATATGCTACTATAATACTTTGATATAAAAATTAAATAAACAATTTTGTTTCTTCATTAATATTAACACAAATTTCTCGTATAGACATTACAATGAAGTGGAAGTACCGTTACGGTCTATTGCCTTGAAAGAATTATCTCCTATACGACCTATACAGTCTATTGATGTGAACAAAATACTTCCTACACAGTCTCTTGTTAAGGATGAAGTACCACAACAGTCTATTGGCACAAATTCTGTACCTATATTAAGTAGGGTCGCACCACCAGTAGTAATAGACTTGTGCCAATCACCTAAGAAATGTACTGTTGTCCAAAGCAGACTATCACATTTTTTTAGAAAACCTAAAAGTGATCAAATATGTGATGAAAAAATTAATAGTGAATTAGAAAATCAAACTGAAAAATTATCTACAGAAGTAAATACATCGCCGGTACATAATAATGTCAGCATTATTAGTTCGTAAGTAACTTGAAAATATATATACATTTTATTTAATCGTTTTAAATTTATATTGTTATTAACATATCATTGTATATGCTTGATTCATTCTCTAGACCAGCGATTTTCTATAAAGAACCAGATGCAGATGGTTTTCATTTATCGTCAGGTTCACATTATGTGTACCCCTCAAATTTCCCAGTCAGAGAATATCAAATGACAATCATCAAAACAGCTTTATTTCATAATACTCTAGTCAGCTTGCCTACAGGTATTTTTTTATATAATATATTGAATTATTTAGTGGATTATTAAATTACTGAGATTTAATTTTTTCCAATTTCATTATAGGAATGGGGAAAACATTCATAGCGGCTGTGGTCATGTACAACTTTTACAGATGGTATCCAATGGGTAAAATAATATTTATGGCGCCGACAAGACCATTGGTTGCCCAACAAATTGAAGCATGTCACTCGATAATGGGTATTCCTAGGGACATGACATTTGAAATGACTGGTTAGTTGTGATCAATTCAAAGTATTTTATTATTAACTTTTAAAATGCATTGATTCATTTTTCTGCGATCAAAAAATTTTTAAGATAATTTATTTTAGTTATTTGTAATATTATTCTTATAATTCAAAACTCATTTTATGCATTTACCGATTTATATTATTTTTTTATGAAAATAATAAAATAATTTAATTAAATTCTAGGCAATATCCCACCTGAACAAAGATATTTAGCTTGGAATAAATACAGAGTGTTTTTTCTTACACCTCAAGTTCTAGCTAATGATTTAAGCCTTAATAAATGTCCATCAGATGCATTCAGATGTATTATTGTTGACGAAGCACATCGAGCTACCAAAGATTATGCTTATGTTCAGGTTTTTAAATACCATATAAATTACAAATAAATAATTATACAACTTTGAGAATTATTAACTTGATTATTATTTTGTTTTCTACAGGTCTTAAAGCATTTAGCTGAAGAAAACCGAGTAATTAGAATTGTTGGGTTATCAGCTACTCCTGGAACTAATATAGATGCAGTCACTGAGGTGATTCAAAATTTAAACATATCAAAGTTAGAGTTTAGAACTGACGAATCTCCTGATGTAGCAAAATATACGAATAAAAAGGATGTTGAATGCATACCAGTGAAACTTACAAATACTATTTTGGAAATACGCAACCAGTTTTTAAAGGTTAGTGTTGTCTAGTATCTTATTATAATATTACACTTTACTCCTAAAAATATGTTACTGTTTGTCCGATATTTTTTTGTTTTAATATTTTACGCCATTATTAAAATTATTTTTGTAAAATTTATTTTAGGTTTATGATAAATACTTAAGACGCTTAAAACAGTATCATGCCCTTAATGGGAATGTTGCTAATCTAACAAAATTTCAAGTGAGTATAGTGTTATTGATATCATTGGATATCAAAATTAAAAGATTTTTAATGTTTTAGGTTCCATTTTCAATAATTTTTTAGTTTATACAAGTTTTATTTTTTTCAGATACTTGGTGCCAAACAAAAATTTTTAACCAGTAATATTGCCCGTGATATGCCGAAATCTCTTGTTGGATGTTTAATAAATGATTTTACTATTTGTATGTCACTGGCATATGCTTTAGAGTTGTTGACTATTTATGGTGTCAAAGTATTTTATTTACAATCGTTAGGTAATTACAGCATTAGATGAAACATAATAATATGTTATTATCATATATTTGGTTTTGTTTTTTATTTAGAAATCAAGGAAAATCATAAATGTTTATCAAATGATGCTGATTTTCGAAATCTTTTGCATAGTATTAACAATGAATTGAATTCTCAGGTAATTAATTTATAATAATTAATTTTTATTTTTTTTTATTGTTTTTCAATTAAAATTTTTCTATAGGACTTGACTTGGAGTCACCCTAAACTATTAGAGTTGAAAAAAATTGTTCAAACCTATTTTGGCAACACAAATGTAGAAGCAAGTAGTAAGATAATAATATTCTGCCAGGTATAGTATTTAAATTTTAAATTTGTTTTACAGTAGTCATTTTATATAATATGTTATACATCATATTATTGTGTTATCCATTAAAATACATTTTAATTATTATGTTTATAGTATCGATTGGTTGTAGTAGAAGTGTTTGAACTTTTAAAAACATTTGGTTCATCTGTGAAACCAGTCATGTTTGTTGGGCAATCTCTTAAGGAAAAAGGTGGTCTGCCACAAAAAAAACAATTGGAGGTAAATAAGAATGAAATATTATGTTATTAATTATAGTCATTGTGTAACATGTTGCTTATTCACACTTTTGGAATAGGTGATGAGCCGATTTAAAAGTGGAGATTTTAATGTATTAATTGCTACAAGTGTAGCTGAAGAAGGTCTAGATATTGGGGAAGTTGACTTGATTATTTGTTTGGAGGCCAACAAATCTCCAATTAAATTTGTACAAAGACTTGGTCGAACTGGACGTAAAAGATCAGGCAAATGTATTACTTTACTGACTGAAGGAAAAGAACAAATCGTAAATATTTTGTTTAATATTATGTTCATTAATACATTTATGTATATATCAATAAAATTATGTTGTCGATTTGCTTTGTGTATAGAAAGACATTTAAAATCAAATTGGTAGATCTTGGATATCAATAGTATTTACCGTTAAAAAATATAGATAATACTTATGTATAAATTTAAAATATTAATTTTGTTTGATTATTATAATAAGTATAACTACTACTATAACCTATAAGATTAAACTATATTGAAGAATAATTTAAATAATTTCTAAATAAATATATTTTATTTTTATATTTAGAAATACAATTCTAGTGTTTCTTCTAGCAAAACACTTGTAATCAAAATGTTGAAAAGTAAAGTAATACTTTCAAAATTGGCTCCTGCAGGACCGAGATTGGTACCAAAACGTGAGTGTATTATATTTTAAATAATAAATATTTGAAAAATGTATTAATATGAATTATGTTGATTATTTGTAATTCATTACTAACACTCTGTGCCATATTGAACAAAGAAATTAAAATTTTTTAAATGTTAATTAGATATCCATCCAAAATGTTTAATGATTCACGTAAAAAAACCAGAAGAATTGTTTCCAGAAAAGAAAAAACTAAAAAGCAAGAAAAAAGGAGTTGAAAATATTATGCGATATGTAGAACCTAATGATGATCAAATTGAAGTAGACGAAGACAAAGAGGACGGACTCGATATTTTCCAAAATAACATAGGTATAATTTTTGTAGAGTTTAACATTATTCATCTGTTTTTTTTAAAAATTATAATTATTTTTTGAATTTAATAATTGTAAGTAATAAAATAATGATTATTTTATAATAGTTTACTTACACAAATAGTATGATAATTATTATAGTAGCTATACTGCTATTATTGTTTTGATAAATTTTTTTCTTTTCAACATCTTGTTTCATTAAAATAATTGTTAGAAATTTATATTATATAATTATCTAGGCATAACAACTCCCCTTTCTGGGAGTCAAAAATACAATGAACTAAGATGAAATTTAATTGAGGATTCTTGTGAGATTATATTATATTTTATCTTGGTGTCACTGTTTGGCAATAATCTATTTTGTAAATAATTGTAAAAACAATAATATTTTTATCTATACACATTTTTTTTTTGTTGAGATATTTTACTTGTTTTCTATACTTTTTGTTATAAGTCAGACACTTCACACATTTCTTAATAAATTTCATTTAAAGGATATGTATAAACATAATAAAAAACATAATAAAATATATTTTAGTATACACTATTTTTCATTATATTAATACAATAACAGGCTAAACTTAAACTCACTTCCTCAAAATAGTTATTGATATATTGATACTTTGTGCATAATACAATGTAGCAAATCCTGGGTATTCTAATGTTATTTAATTTTGATAATATTGAACAGCAGGTATATTTTCTAACAAATAATTTTGTATTTCTTTTAATTTGGTTTTATTTTGTTATAAAGTATTTAGTGATGTAGTAATTAGTAATATAATATAGTTTTTTGCATTGTTAAACTTTGATGTAACATTTGTTTACTGTTATTAGCTGTGATCTATGATCAGTTGATGTCCATATTCAGATTATTTATGTATATTGTATAAAGTGAATTTTTGATCATGAACTAATCATTATTTTAAAATCTACTACTCCACTCTGCTAATCTAAACTTTAAATAATTATAATCATAAATTATTCAACTGAATTTCGGTATTTATGTAATCAAATACTCTGAAAAATATTCTACATTAGAATATCGAATTTAAAAATGTATGTTCTCATTAAAACAAGGAAAACTTAAAAATTATATAAAAAAAATATTTTCAAAAACGTTAATTGATTTTGAAATAATGATCGATTCATGATAAAAGAATTACATGGTATATGTGATATATTTTCTAGTAAAATAAGTCATTGAAAAAATAAATATATATTGGTGTATATTGTATATATAAAATTGAAATTACATTTCAGATAAACCAAAAAGAAGATCTAAAAAACGAAAAACTGTCGAATTAGATATAATCGATAATGACTGTATAGAAGTAAGATTGCCCGAAGAAAAAAATACAAACTTAGATAGCGAACACGATTATAACGATTATAACGCACCCGATATCAATGTGAACGGTGCAACCGACAGGACTTTGGACCGCTTCGTTGATGAGGAAAAACTGTTTAACGAATGGATGCAGTCGTGTGTTCAGACCAATAAAATAGTGATGAACAGTCCGTTTTTGGAACTGTTAAATTTGTTTACTGACCGTGGACAATATGATACTGAACTTTTCAACAATGAATCGACGAATGACATGTTTATGGAGCATGCCGACTTAGTCCAAAGGTCGATTGATCCATCGGTAAGTAAAGAGCTCATGATCCGTGTAAACGATCAGCCAATGAGAAACGTCGATCGTTCGTTCCGTTCGAATGATAATCTACGACTAGGCGGTTCGCAGGTGGCCAGCACATCCGCAGCTTGTGATATAAACTATTACACGGAAAATACTGAACTTGAAGACATATTTGACGGACATACTGACCAGTCTACTTTTATGCGACCTGTCGGTATGCGGACGTCCGAAATGTCTAGCGGTAGCCATAATACGAAAACCGGCAAAAACAACGGTTTGGGTAAACTCGATTTCAACGATCTGTACAAAAGTCAACAGGCTGACAGGCACTCTGGTGATTTCATGGCGAGGAATACGGATTTTCCTGTAAGGCCGCTTACTGTAGATGACGACGATAGTGATCGTTCGGTCGAACTCGCACACTACGTAGGCGACGACAATTCTTCAGCGGATATCGCGACAAAAACCGTCGTACCAAGCGACGACGAAGATGAAGATGACGAAGTCATGGGAAATCTTGATTTTGAAGAACTATTCAAGAGCCAAAGAGCTGACAGGTTCATTGAAAAGTACAGCGAAGAAATCGCCGCTAAAAGACCAAAGGTCAATCATTCGGCAGACGTGCATAGTGATGGTGGCAAAAAAGTCGAGATGGGCCATAAGGAAAAAATAGATTATAGTGTATTGTTCAAGAGCCAAAGATCAAACGGGTACATTGAAGACTTCATGGTTAGGGAAACGGAATTCCGTGTTTGTCAGTCAAATGCAAATGCAGGTGATCACGTTGTACGCCACTTTAACAATGACCATTCAGTAGTAGATATCGAAACAAAAACAGTCGGGCATGATAACGACAACCATTCAATGGCGAGAATCATGACAAAAACTGTCGTATGTGACGATGACCAAGACGAAGACGACAAGATTATGGGGAATATTGATTTCGAAAAATTGTACAAGAGTAGTCAGAGATCCGACATCTATACGAAAAAAGAAATCGTTGCCAGACAACAGAACGTCGATCGACCGATCGCTAATGGTGGCCGGAAAAGTCCCATCGTGTGTGGAGGCGCACAAAAACCTGGGACATCTGGTTATCAGTCGATTGGAAAGATGGACTACAGTGTATTGTTCAAGAGTCAAAGATCCAACGGGTACATTGAAGACTATATGATTAGAAATACAGGAGCTCGAGTCGATCGCGATGTAGTCCTCATCGATGACAACGACGATGATCAGGATGATGAAGACGACGAAGTGATGGGGAACCTTGATTTTGAAAAACTTTTCAAGAGTCAGAGGGCCGTCATGGTTACGGACGGAAGTAATAGAATATCCCCAAAACGACCGTACGTCGATGATGGCGGGCGGAAGAGTCCCATTGCGTGTGGTGACGGGCAAAAGGCGAAAACAGTCGGATGTTCGGGCAAAGTCGATTACAACGCACTGTTCATGAGCCAACGGACCGACGGGTACATCGAAGACTATACTGAAAAGATTGTAGCAAAAACGGCCTGTGAAAAGGTCGGCATGGCGGACTGTTTGCCGAACTCGGACGTCCTGCAGGTCGTCGATATCAACGAAGACGATGAAGACGTTATTTCCATAAAAAGTTCTCCAGAATTTTTCAGTTGCAGACCGCCAAAGAAGATCGTTCAAACGAAACTAACGGGTCACGTTCGGGCCGATCGCGCTGTCGAAATCGTTGACTTGTCGTCGCCGCCACCGAGCTCGTCGCGTACCGCGACCGCGTCCTCCGTCTGTCGACCAATTTCAAAAGATAGATTTCCGACTGGTGGTGTCGCATCGGGTCCTGTCGGCGGCAATGGTCTGGTTCAGTTGCTCGACGACGACGAGGACGACATGGATTTTATGTTCATTGATTACAACAACGAAGTCGATACTGCTGCAGATGTTTTCACGCAGAAACATCGAGACGGCGGTGACGATGCAGAAGTTTACACGCAGAAACAGCGGGACGGCGGTGAGACGAAGGCGGCGGGCCGACAACCGTTATCGTCCGTCGTTCAGACAGCAAAACCAGTGCTCGAGGACGACGTTACAAAGCGTGTCGGCCATTCTACACAATCGTACGACAACAACATGATGCCGTTCAACATAATGAAGGCTGCACGTCTTGTTGATTTACTTAAGCCGGGCTTGAGCATGAAGAGGAGTACAACGACGGTGGCATCGAAACGACTGGTCAACAACGGGTCGACGTCTACGGCGTTTAAGCGTCAGGTCGACAACGGGTCGACGTCTACGGCGTTTAAGCGACAGGTCGACAATGGGTCGACGTCTACGGCGTTCAAACGACAGGTCGACAACGGACCGATGACGCCTGTATTCAAACGACAGGTCGACAAAGGACAGACGTCGACGGCGTTCAAGCGACAGGTGGACCACGTGTCGATGGCAGCGTTGGCGTTCAAAAGAAAATTCGATAGCGACCGAAGTCCAGCCGACGACATGTCGCCCATACATGTTCCAAACGGGCCGCGGCGGCGTCCTCAGTTCTCGCAGTCCACTCCCAAAGTTTCCGTGAACCCCAAACAACGTCGACAAGAAACCTCAACGGCTGCGACCACAGTCACTACTGCCGCCGATACGGTTAACTCTCTGTCGACGTCTAGCAGTGACTCTGACGCTTTCGTCGGCCGCGGCCGCAACGAAAAGACGACCAGTCCACGCCGCCGAGTCAAGAAAAAACGACGACCAAAACCGAAAAAGGTCAGTAACTGTATTACACATACTAGTACACTACTATGACATTGTTATCCCACTAGCTAATTTGATATTAATAACAATATATTCGCTGTTTGCTAACACATATTTTTTTGCTAAGAATTACTTGAGGGGACACTACGCCCGTACTATTTTAAAAACGTATAACAAAAATTTGTATTCAGTAGAAATTAGTGTCGTTAGTTTAAATCTTAGTTTTTGAGCGAAGAGTATTTCCAAATTTTAAAATATAATTATAATTTTTTTTTTTGTTCATTAGTAAGACAGTATAGTAGCAGGAATGTCGCTTTAATCGTTTTAATTCAAACTAAACTATAGCGATTCTCAATTTGTTTCTTTGTTTAAAAATTTGGTAATAAAATACAAGATTTCACATAGTTTGTTCTACAAGACATTTTAGTATACCTTAAATATAATATACTATTCTTAGAAATAAATAAGAAATATTTGAGAGATTTATAGAGATTTGTTCAATCACGAGTTATTATCCAAAAGTCGGTGAAATGGTTAATATTTTTCAAACAGTCCTTAGTATTATGCTTAAATATTATTTGTAGTCATTAAACTGTTTTATCGATTTGTAAAATTAATAGCTTATTATTTTAACTTGGCGGGGAACTTAAAAAAAATATTTATTAAATACAGATTTTAAATATATAAATAGATATTGTTTAATGCTTATCAACTGGATCAAATAGTTTGGGGTTGTATTAATATTAATAACAATAATATTTACATTAATGTGTGAAATTAATAATTAATGATTACGCCCACGACGGCCACAATATTAACCGATAGGTTGTATAAAACAATGTGTAAAACATGTATGAACTTAAGCTGCAATTTTTTACTGTATTTGTTATATTTATGATTTTTTTACACTTATTTTCATATTAATTATTATTGCACAAATTCAATTTTTTCAGTTGAATCGTTGAATTTGGTAAATATTTGTATAATATCATGTTATTGATTATTAACTTCGTGTTTATTTCATTTGATGTAGAAACTATTGTTCATCGACGACGAAGCTGATGTCAGCAATTGCTACGGCGACGGAAACATTCTCAGCACGACTAGCTCTGAAAATGACGATGATGATGATGATGATGACCAAAATGATTTTGATTCCAGTTTCATTGATGACGACCATGAAAAGTCCGATCCAAAGAGCATGACCAAACAGTATTTACAATCGGTCAAGTATGTGTTATGCAGAATTTAATATTTCATATTAATCTAATCCGTTATTGGTGTACGTGCAAATAAAAATAAAATTTAGTGTAATGAGTGCTGGGGCTGTAGAAATGGGTTCTAGACCACTTTGTATGGTCGAGCATTAAAAGTGCGAAACGCGGACATTTTGTATGGTCGGGTAAAAATTAAGATAGCAGAACACTGACACTTTGTACTATTATATACATAAAGTATATTGTATATATAGCATCTGTTCGAAATGCAACTCCCCTTAATAATTCATAAGAGACAACAATCCAATGCTGGTGACAATAATAAACTATTAAATTTATGTAACTAGCATTAACAAAAGGAAATAATAAATTTCGAATTTTTAAATTACATATATTGGCTCTATTATACATGAAATGAAGTTTTTAACGAATTTTTTCAATATGATTATTTATTTATATTTATGTTGTAGATATTTTTAATTTAATTTTTAACATAACTTTTGATAATATACAGTAGTAATAAATTAAAAAAAACTGATTATTTTGACTTGTTAATATACTATATTTTATAATGTTTATATAATATTGACTTTTTGTTTAGTTTTTATATTTTAATTATTACCATTGTATACCTATACTATTTAAGTATACAACTAATATTTACGGTGTATACTTTATGTAGGTACTTGTATAAAATACTTAGTAAAAGTGTCCGTGTTCTACAATGAACATTTTTAACCGACCGTACAAAGTAACCGTTTTCCGTAGAAATGTCGATTAAAAAGAAAAAAGTATATGTTTTGGAAAGAAAACCTGAGTGAGTCAATACGTTTTAGATCCTGAGTGTTCCTATAAATGAATTTACAATTTGTTTGTTTTTTTTGTGTTCTTTGTTATCTTTTGAAAAGCAGTATAAATTGTTCTATCTTTAACTACATCACTTTAAAGGTGATTTCTGGTATTGAATTGGTACTATTGTCAAAATTAAAAACCTCTCAATACTTTTTAAAATAATCGGAATAAATGAAAAACTTGGATTTGTTTTTTGTTGTAATTAAAATATGATAAATTATAGATACTTGAAATATTTTATAAGTATGTATATTATAATTTTTTAAATATTAAATTTTAAAACGTTTGACTTGTTTTTCTTATATGCGTTAATATATATATATATTTAAAACTCATAGTTTAAATTAAGTTTTTTTTTTATATAAAAGACAATAATTTTTAGGAACTTAGTTCTACCCTACAAATTTGCGCTAGTGGTATTTGGGTTGAATTATCATGATTAGACGAATTTCACATTTGTATCGAATAATTTACATTCGAATTTCGTACGAAATTCACTCTGCAGGAAATAATAGTTGTTATATAATTAATTTAGACATTGTTGTTTAGGAGTCAGGCTAATGTTCGAGGTGTTTTCAAGATACCTCAGCTGATGGGACATCATTACAACATCGACGTTTACTCTCAGATAGACGACCGGAATGTGGATAATAACTACGAAGAGGTAATAGTTTAGATTTAAAAGGTTGATTGTTTACGCATATGATTTTACACATAAATAATCATAACAAAATTTTGATCAGTTAAAATTATTTGGTTTTATTGGTGTAAAAAGATTTATTTTTCAGTAACAAAAATTGTGTTTGATTTATTTCGATGTAAATCAAAACATTATTATTATAATCTTTGAAATGTTTACTAATATTATTAATTTCAATATCATATTATTTTTATATTATTTATACATCGTAGACGAAATTCGATCACTTTTTGGGGTTAAACCATGTAATGAATACTTTTTCGGTTAACTTCGTGGCGCTTTTTATATGATTTGTGACTTTAGTTAGTACGCCACAGTCGTGTATATATAATAATAATATCGTTGAGTATAAATTATAGTTCTATAAAAATTGATGAATTTAATGGGCTACTAAATGTAAAATTATTTATCATTATAATATTTTTAAAAAAAAAACATAATCAACAACGTTTTGCAAAGGCACTTCTTTTTATAATATGTGCACATAAAAAAATCAAAAAAATCGATTAGCATAAATAATATTAAAACCAATTTAAAATTATTGTTTAAATGGAATTAGTTTAATTTAATTTATTGCAGGAAGATCCTAATATATTATTAATAGTTTCACCTTTATTTATAAGTTTATGATGTCGTTAGTTTAAAAATAATTAGAAATGTCCTACTCAATAATTATATGAATGATTTAATTAGTCATACATTTTATCATTTGGCTATGGGCCTCAATATTGAAAAATATCCCAGGTTTGGATAGCCGAGGGGGCCAGACCGACACTGAGTGGAATAGCTCGCTATACCAATTCATTGAAATGTGTTAAATTACTATAATATCATAATTATAGTAGTTTATGCGATAAGCGAAGGAAACAATTAAACTTGGATAGGTTGATGATAATATAATAAAATAATATAAATATTTTAATATATGGTTGGTTTTTACTTTTTAATCGCTTCATAATCAATGTTCGTTATTCAACAGGATTCGTTTTGTGTGGAAGACGCGTCAGACTTGAACAACACGTCGTCGACGACCAACACGAGCGCGCATCGGACGTCGGACGAACGGCCGTCCAAGCCGCCGCCGTCAAGGAAACGAAAACGCATACTATTGTCGCCGCAGAGTACGGACAGCAGCGACAGTTCTGATGACCTGCAGTTCCGCCGGAAGCGCGGCAAGGCGAAGACTTCGTTGGACTTTAGTTGACCGCGGTCGGGCTATGGATTTTGGTCCGGTTCGATTCGTCAATCTTTTTATATCTGTTATAGTTTTTTCGCGTACGTCTATTATTATTAGTAGCGTTTTTTTATTATACTATCCGTTGCATTGTTTCCCTTACAGATACGATACAATTGTCCGCAATCTCGTAATATTGTACACTTACGAGTGGCGGGCGTGACTGACTGCGTATCGCTATCAGTTAATTATTTTTTCTCACTTTTGTTTTAGTGGTTTAACTGCACATACCTATATTATACTTATATACACCACCATTATACTTATATATAAATGTTTATTTGTTTTTTTTTTATATATATTTAATTATTAAATATTTATTTGTGATAACCAACAGTGTATTGAAAAACGGATACCTATGCGTGACGTTTTGATCAGAATTTTAATGTGATAATAAAAATGAACTTTAAAAGTGACAACAAGTTTTCTAGATTTATGGCGAAGCAAAGTAATGTATATTATTGGTGTATAATGATGATACGAGTTATATGTTTGAGACACGTTTTGAAGCATACTGATCTGCTATTTGCTTCAATCGACATTCGTTAGACAATAATAAATGTTTTAAAATTTTGTATTCAAGATACACGTGACCTGCAACTCAGTGATAATTGACCAACGAATAAACAATTTTATAAAACCAAAAAAAAAAAGGAGATTATCAATTTATAGTCTTAATTGTCAATGTATTAGAGGTTATTAAAACGACATGGTGGTTACCATTATTCAAAATTCAAAAGTTTTAAATTATTTGGAGACTTGGCAAACATCTTTTTTTTTAAATACAATTTGATGCGTTTTTATTTATTATGTAAAATCTAAAATTTCACCAACTCAACTTCTCAGAAAGAAGTTTCACTTCATCTATACTCAAAACACATATATTTTTTTTCAAATTATAATTATAATTTTTTCTGTAAATTACTAAGTAGATAATAAAATTGTGTTGTATCTAAATTGAAATTTGAATAAGTAGTTTTTGAGTTATTAAATGTTGTGTTCTAATGATAGGTCCATAATCATATATCGGAAGATGTGGGTACTATAATGATTTGGAAATTAAAATAATTATCAATTAATATTAATCTATTAACATTTTATAATTTGTAAAATTTTTAAAAGTAAATAATAATAATTAACAAAACAAAAAATTATGAAATAATAAACACTAGATTAAATATTACATATATTTTATAATTTTGTAAAACTATTTTTATGAACTATATTATCCTTAGTATACGTATCATACATTTGTGTAATTCAGAATTTACTCATTCAAATTTTAATTTAGATACATAAATATTTTCTAGGAGAAATTATCTGTTTCGTGATTTACAATAAAATAGAATGGTTTTAATTTGCAAAAAAAGATATTTAAGACACTATAAATAATAAAAAAAAAATTAAAATTATTATTATAGTTGTTGAAAAAGTACTTGAAAACAGCTGGTATTTTAAGAAATTAAATAAATTCATGGTTAGACGAAAAACATAGGTGAGCATGCTTTGTGAATAACTACTAAGTACTATAAAGGCGTAAAACTACTGTAAGTAGTTGATAGAATGTTTTAATAGGCGATACTCTAAAAAATTACATAATTGAGTTTATATAAGTAGCGATTAGTTATTAATTATTATAAATTTAGTTTAGATATTACGTTATATTTAGATTGAGTGAATCTAATTAGCTATTGTTGTACTAGTATAAAATACATTTTATGTCTCCCCCCTTCCCCATATAAATTGGAAAATTACGCCAATGGTAGATGCTACTATTATGAGCTGTTTTGGGATTTGATGTTCGTTAATCGTTATACAAAGAAATCAAGTATATATTTGAATTCCACATATTTCCGTTTGGGATTGATTAATCGACTAATAAATAATGTTCAAAAACAAGTCTATAATATTTGTGAAGAAACATAAAGTATAATAATTAATAATAATAATGACAATGACGATAATAATCATAATAAAAATTATAATAATAATAATAATAATAATAATAATAATAATAATAATAATAATAATAATAATAATAATAGTAATAATAATTACAATAATAATAATAATATATAATAACACGTTTTTCTCATGATGATAAACGACAGATATATTATATAGGAGACGAAACACAATATACAGTTGAATATTATGAATATAATAATGAAATATAATAAAAGATTTATAATTTTATCGGTTAATAATATTTAGGTAGTTTTTTTTTAAATAAAAATTATTCGACATCACAACGCGGTGCACGTATTGAAACGGAGTTTAAGTCTTCTACAGCTAGGATTTCAATAATTATAAGTAAATAATACTCGCCCATCCACGTCGAATTGGCAGAAGGTACTGTTATGAGGAGTACAATTTCGGGAAAACGCAGTCGTGAAGAAAATAAAATGAAAAAATCCCGAAAAAAATTGCCACTAACTTAGAAACGAGTTCGCCGTTAAGTCCTATGTGTCGATCATTTTGTTTATCTTGGATCATTTCAGTTTTGTTAGATCTCAGTGCTTTTACACTCTGCATGGCTACTATTTCCACCATTTTTTTTTTTTTTTATTATTATTTAATTTATCATTATTTCTAAGTCCTTGAAAACCGCCTTAGTAATGTTTCTGTAATCGACCAGATAGTCGTTGAAAACTTTCCGTTCGTGACTTTAACGCATGCAAAAAACGACCCTTTCTCTGTACTCTGGGAACCACCTAATAATTTTGGTATTTAAAAATTAATTTTTTTAAATCTTTGAAATCGCATACGCCGTACGCTGCACGTTTCGTCGATTTTCACAAAATGCACCGTTTTCAGTACGATGTACAATAATATCGTACTGGACTTAGGTATATAATAATATATAACATTATCGTTAGATTAACAGTTCCTATATACCTATTATAATATTAATATTATTTTAAATTTAAACTATATAATGTAATATTGTAATGTATTTATATATACTTATCGTTCCTAATAAGACTAATGAAGATTCTCGCAGTCATAGCACATAATATGATGACGTTTATAGTTTATTTTTTTTTTTTTTTTTTTTGCTAACGTCAAACGACAAAGCGATTATCCCTACGTTATAAATATAATAATATTAAACAACTACTTTCACTATAATAATAAGAAAAGAACATAACGTAAGTATATTATTATCGTTAAAATGTTATAAATAATGTACATAATTTTTAACACACGTGCTAGTGAATATGACTACACACTCGCGCACACTCGCACCGCACCTATATCAAGAGGTGCAGTGTTTTTCACCGGGGTGCAATCGGCCGTCGAACTCACTGCGACACCGTAACGATAAAACTGGTGAGGGTGGTTGAACGGTGTGCAGGGCGTTTCAGACTTTTTGATATTCTTTCGTCTACGTATATGCGGCGAGCGTAAAAAGCTCAGTGCCGCAGTCGGGTTATGGGGGGGGGGGGGTGGGAGTGTGCGACGTGTCCTATACGATCTAGAATTCTGAAGCAGCAGCAGCAGGTGGGTCAGACCGTCGTCGGACTGTTATACGTATACAGTTTAATATTATTATTTAGTGACGTAGAAATATTTACAACGCTTCCGCGAGCGTATCTAATACCTAACATTTTCGTACGCGAGTGATGGTCGTGCGTGAGTGTGTAGTTCATATTATAATAGTATATAAGGTACCTATGTACAGATAATAATTTCGTGCGTATATATTTACGCAGACCGACTTGTGTACGGTATATACGTATTATAGCATATTGTATATCGATAAGTCCGCGATATTGTTGCGCGACGGCTTGTGGATTTGATGGCTGTGAGAAGAGTTGTGGACGTCATCGGGAAACGTCTGAAGTGTCGTCGACGTCGGTTGATGGTTTAGATGGGGGGGGGGGGCTGGTTAGAGGGTAACCGGATCGCGGAAAACGCGTAAATACCACCATACATACTGCACATTATATTATCATATACACAGGTACCCCTGTACGTTGTGCGGCGACGACGTACGACCTAAGGTCACGCGTTGTGTGCGTATATATATAGGATATAATAGGATATAATGTGGGTGTATAGTTTGTAGGTACATTGTACACATAATATGACGATGTGTCGTATATCGTCGCGAAAAGGTTTGTACAACAATAAATTTGGAAACGAAATCGAAAAGAAAACACGCGACAAACCGGGAAAAATAAAAACTACGATGAAATAATTTACAAATAAATATATAATATGCGATGGTCCGCGGCGACGGAGACGAGCAGCCCGCCGGAGACATTTTCGGCTGCGTTCTTCCTCGCGGTTTGACGCGTCCTGCAGCTGCGGAGCTTCTCGGCCGCTTTACAGGTAAACGCGACGCAAGTTGGACGGGAGCGTTATCACGTAACACTGCGGACACAGTTTTTTAGCACCCTGAAACGGACACATTGGAAGACATTATCAATGTGGAAATATACATTTTTCTTTTGCCGACGGGTACGACGGCCGTGCAGCAGTTGTATTTTCGGGTCAATTATATTATGTATGTTATGTCGGCCAACGCCGAGCGGTTTAAACCATCGCGTACTCACCAGTATTTGTAGCCAGCACACTTCGCAGTACACGTGCCAGCACGACGTCGACACGACGGGATCTTTGAAATTTCCCTGGAAAAATGAAATTTTGCTTTTAAAACTGGCCATATGTTGTGCAATATAACTGACGGCGGAGTACGCCGGGGCAGTCAGGGTTATGTCGCGGAAACGTGAGCGCCGCCAGAACGTTTACCGAGGAGTCGCTGTACAAGTGCAAACTTGGTTTTTTCTTTGAAATATAATACGTAAACACGTAGGAATATTCTATCAAATCACACGAGTCGTGACACGAC
This sequence comes from Rhopalosiphum nymphaeae, assembly GCA_036289425.1. NCBI lineage: Eukaryota > Metazoa > Arthropoda > Insecta > Hemiptera > Aphididae > Rhopalosiphum > Rhopalosiphum nymphaeae. Next base: position 3,496,512 of record JAZAQC010000001.1, on the reverse strand, counting down.
CACACAAATAATAATTGATTATATTTTTGATGGGTACAAACTATATGTAGTGTGTACTACACAGCGTGTGAATGCTTATAGAAAATCCGATATTACATAATACTAATAGTGCGTGCCCTCATTTTCCGGTCATCACACGTGACAACTTGTAAACTTAACACGCGCGATAAAAGTGGTCGATTTATATCTTTATTAAACATGCGTACATAAGACATTACACCGACGTCTGATAGGCGGAGTTATGTAAGTACTTGTTAACGATTATGTATAAAAAAACATTTTTTTAAAATTTTTTTTTAATAAGTCAGGGTGCAATTGCACTCCCCTTGCAGTGTTTATGATCGGATTTAGTGGTGCAGTAAACGGAATTTGTACATCAAAAATTAATTTTACAATAACAATGTATACTCACTGAGGAATGAGGATAAGGTTAGTAATTTGTTCAAATTTTAGATGTTATTAACATATTTGGTAGGTTTACAAATTTACTTATCACGTATTATATACAATATACAATATTATTTACTATTTAGTTAACACTTTCATGGGATACGTATACTTACAGTATTATAATGTATTTATATCTATACTCTTATGAGATAATAGATCAAACGCAAAATCACACGAAAGGCCATTATAGCTGTATATAGTTTGTTATAATATTTTTTTTAAGCGTAATTCATAAAAATAAACTAAACAATTTGGATACATTTTAAAACTATGGATCAACACAATACGAGTGTAATATGTATTTAATATGCAATATTTAATACCTAATTTATTATGTATTACAATATTCCAGCAAATAAATATTTATATTAAATTAATAATGCAATTGACAATAGATAGTTATTTAATTTATTTAGAACAGTGAGGGAAGTTTTGAATTTATGAAACCTATATTATATTTTATTAAATATAAAAATTTATAATTAAAAACTATTCATCTTGATTATATTTTTTAATAAATCATACGGTGATAAGTGATAATATAAACTAAATTTAAAAAAAATAGAAAGTTTTCACTATAATTTACAACAATTCTGTCTCTGTGTACAAATTAAATACAATTATATTATATTACAATATTTAATTTATTTATGTATATTGCTGTATGTATAATGTATATGTCATGAAATAATTGACCGACTATAGTAAAATGTATCATCTAAACAAAGTTATATTAATGTATTATAGAAGGTAAGTACTTAGGTAAAATACATGTTTAAAATTTAAACACGTCACCAACACTATGTCGTTTCTCATTTTATGAATGAGTTTTGTAAAATTAATTTTGTATGTACAACGCGGTGTACTGCACCGAATCGTGCAAGGTTTGGAAAATACGCAAGCTCTCATACTAACGCTTTACTGTGTGGCCTCGTTTTTTAATTTGGCGGGTGGTTGGAAGGTAGCAGCGGTGGCTTTGCATTTGATAGGTATTAATGACTTCGCGAAGTATTATTGTACACGATACATACGTTGGTCGTCGCATTCACGGGCTACAGATGAATTGCGTCTCGGAATAAAAAATTTTATAAGTGGTTACACGAATTGGATCCAGCATTATCTAAACGACTACGCGAATTGCGTATACGGTTTGATCTAAACAGCTACATGAAATGTGTTTATTTTTTAAAATGTCTAAGTGAAGTTGATTCAAAATTTGAGGATGGAAATTTTAAAAATTGCCTTAAATTGTTTACATAATTTTATATAATCCATGGCTTGAAAAATAATAATTACATACTACTGGTGTTTTTTTACTTTCTAGTAAAAATATAGGTACTTATACTAAAGCATATACATATCTCAAAACTGAATTTCTAAAAAATAATATCAATTTTTCACCTAAAATAATATTAATCGATTTTGAAAAAGCAATTCACTCATCATTATTAATTGTGTGGCCATCAGTTCAAATGAAAGGATGTGGGTTTCATTTAGGTGAAAGTTAGTAGAGTAAAATTCAAACGGTTGGTTTGAGTCAAGAATACAAAAAAAGGTTAGGTTTTCCATTCAAGTTTTTACTAGTTTTTTAATTTTTATATTTATTACTCTTTTATTATTATAATGCACACTTCTATAATTTAAACCTACACATTTTCATTTTACTTATTTCTAATTGCATAATAACGACAAAAATCAATATTTTTAACCTATCAATAGTCATAATTTGCTATTGACAGTTCTAAGACTGTATAAAATGGAAGGAAAATAATTTTTTTACGTTGGGACGCAATTCGTGTGCAATGTATTTGCAAGGTACAAACAGACATGTAAATGTGCGCTTAGTTCGAGGGGAGGGGGATTAACCTTTTTCTGAATAATTGAGATTTAAACAATGTGCATAAACGGTTTTCATCGTAGTTACGGAATCAATTGCTAACATTCGGTGGCTATCATAATTATAATTCAATTTATTATTTTTTTTTATTAATTATTAGTTACCTACTACAATACAATTTTTTTAAATTACGTGCCTGGATACAGTTATCGGACGTCATGTTATTACGCACAATATACGTCGTTACTGTGTCACGAAAAGAAGGATTTCGACATATCGGTGCGGTAACGGTATACTCACTTTGCACAATAGACAAGTAAACTTGTCGCTGCCGGTCTTGGACGCCGACTCCAGTTCCCGGATTCGGGCTTTCAGCGCTTCGACGACTTGACCGTTGTTGTTGAACTGTGCGCAGTACTTGTCCACGTCCATTTTGGCCTTCACAGTCCCCTCGTCTTGTGTGTTTTCCTTTTTGATCGACACGTCTAGCGGCCCGACGTTTTCGCACGAGTCAATCGCCTCCATTGCGTTCGGATCGTTCAGCCTGCACACCATAATGATATTATATTAATTATTATATACCATTATGATATTGTTTTATGATTATAACAAGTACGTTATTGTCGAGACGCGTCGTCACAAACGCGTGTTCGTTTCACCGTAAATGTAATACGTAGTTTTACATATTATCACCATAATCTCTCATTGCATAATACAATATTATGTCAACAAGTAGGTACCTCCTATTATAGGAATACAGGAAACATGTAAAGTTAGTTAGGACGCGGTGAATTATGTACGATCGGCTGAGGATAATGTTCAAATAATATAGGGTTATAATATTGTGTAATTGAAAAATATACCGTAAAATAATAAAAAAACAAACTATGGTGCATAGATGACGCCACGCCGGGCAAAATATATTACAAGACGGCGGGTATCGGTATTATTATAATGGCCGTGTGAGATGATGGTTTGTCTTGGGGTGGGGAGGGGAGGGGGAAGGTAGAAGGTGTCGAGAATGAAAAACAAAACTATAATAAAAAAATATAAAAACGAAAATCTAAACGGGTTCGTTGGAGGTTTCGGGAAATTTCGAGCGACGGCGCTTACTCGGCGGGTGAAAGTCGGCGACTCTCCGAAGAAGCGGTAGGAGGACGTGACGGGACGATTACGTCCCGTTCGGCGTACTGGTTAGGGCCGTACTTGTTGTATAAGCTGCCACTGCTGCTGCCGCCGTTTTCGTTGTCGTTGTCGTCGACCACCAACACCGCGTCCTCGGCACCGCCGGCAGAGTCTTCGCCACCGGTCGCAGACTGCCTGGGCGGCGGCTGCTGAGCCGCATTTCCTGGCCCGGAACAGTTGATCGCCACGGCTGCGGCACCTACGTAAATAAATGAAACATATTTTTAAAAAAATAATTTTCTATTTACGTCCATTTTCTGTCATGGTATACGTATACTGTAGAAAGTCGTCAATACATACCTATGCATATGGTATAATATAGGGGTTTGTATATATTTTAGCGATTTAGCAATTAAAATTGGTCAGACCAGCGAAGTGATATGAGTATGAGACTACACTATATTTTTATTATTTAATAGCATCACAGATGTATGAAGCAGTCGCGCTGGTGTCGTGCAGCGGTCGCGCGCGAGTGAGCACTGACTGTATAACTGTATTTTAGTAAATTGTGTATGCCTATGTTCTTAAAAATAAATTACTAGGTAGCCAAATTCAATTTTAGATTATAGTCATACCTCAGAGTACTAGCTCAATACGGATGATACGGAAATTTCCTTAAAAATTACAAAAATAATAAAAGAAAAATGTATAGTATTATATTATTCTTTTCATTAGATAATACTAATATTTGTATAAAATTATAGTGTCTTTCATAATAAAGAAATTAGGATAATCGGATGATTGGTTTGGTGGATTGGTAAACGGCGTTCATGATTAATTGAATGAGGTTTTTCTTGTACTTTTATAAACACATATATTGAACTTATGTGGCTCTCAAAAACTTCTCGAATTCCTGATGTGACTCACTAAAAATATTTATTGGTGACCCCTGTTCTAAAATCTAAAGGCTTGACAAAAGAAAATATGCTGGCGCAATTAATATGACTGCAGTTTTAATAACGGTTTTGGGTTGCACTACTGGAGATAGATCACATAATAATCTGAACAGGGAATTCACAAAGCAATGCTCACCCCTTTTCATAATAACGAAAATAATATTCGTATTGTGGTTTTTGGAATGTGGGGATATAGTTTTTTAAAAATATAGATATTTATTTTATAATAATGGTATGAAAAATCTAATTATTTAAAAATACAAATTTTAAGTATAGTTGAAAACTCTGAAACGAAGATAATTTTTACAAATGCATTATTAAAGGATACAATTGGAGTGAGTGTGTGGCTCGAAAATCACCATGTGTACATTATACATTAAATACTTAATGACTTATACGTATAAATGTATAATAATATATTGCATATTCGTATACATATAAGTAATTTGAAGGACTTCAATGTAATCGTATGATGAGAGTAATAATAATGTATTTGTTACACGCCACACCTCCTTTCAATAAGTAATACTTATATTTTAAAAATAATTGGTGATTCGGAATATTATTATTGTTATTTTCTCTTTTAATTATATGTTAAATGGCAATGAATCAACTTACTTGGTGCATAATAAGGAATAGATAATTAAATGGCAGTATGATACGTTAAATTCAGCTTGCATATTTATGTGGAAAATATTTTATTAATTTGTTTTGCACACTATAGTAACGATGTACCTATATATACTGCAGTTACGGATATACTATTATGATAATAATTGATAGTATAAAATATGTACATAATACGTCATAACACACATTGGTTATTCTGATTTAATTATTTTCACGTACGTGGATGAATTGAATATCATTAAATAATAGTAGTATAGGTATTAAATATATATGATGTGTCATGTGTGGCAGCAATTATCTACTGTATAAAATGTGTTCAAATTGTTGATAGACGTATATAGTGTGTTAAATTAATGAACGATTTGATATCTTTCACTTATGAGCGAAGTGTGATTAAGTAATAAACAAAAATAGTGAAGTGTAATTTTTGTAAAAGTAAATGAAAACAGAAGTCCGTCGTGGTGATGTATATTTTTTTAACCTCAAGTTGCCTATGTGAAATGGTTTTCTTTCGAAGAACAAAATTATGTTCGTCAATCCGATAAATTCCCTAATGTCCAAATTCACATTAAAAAAAAAAAACAATCACGTCACATACAACATCAACATACATAAAGTTATTGTTGTTATAAATAATATATATATAAACTTGTCAACTATATGGGCAGTCTCACTGATTATATTTACAGTTTTTGTGAATAATTCATGTATTGTGTATTGGAAAATTCGTGCGGCTATTAATAAAATAAATAAGTATATATAATGTGCACAATAGTGTATATATAATCACACGATCTACGCGGTATTTATTTTATGTTTCGCTCCGTGGACCGCCCCTTATTTATATTGTTGTCGCCTATCCGTTGCTTTATTTTCTATGAATAAATTATCTAGAGGATTTTGTGTAAAACTGTGGCGGGTGTTTGGCGGGCTGTAGCTGCTAAGGTTTATGTTGTGGCAGTTAAGTGGTTTCTAAAAGCGATATCGTCACTGCCATCAACCGATATCTATATCTATAGTTTTGAAAATATTTTAAGTTAGCCTACGATATGATCTAGGATTTAGAATTTAATACGTTTATAAAAAGGGGATAGTTTTGCGGGATCTGCAATAAATTTTATAAAAATGTTTGATTTATATTTTGTTTTAAAATTTAATTGCATTTATTAAGTTGAAATTTGCGTTACGCTAAGATAAAGTTACCTAAGTATTAAAATACATAAAAGGACCAAAAGTAATGAAAAAATTGGTATTTGATCATTCGTGTGGATTATATAACAGAAAATTTTGTAGGATTTGTTTTGCAGTCAATTTTTCATCAAATATTTCTTTGGTCTTATTTTGTAAGATCTTTTATGCAGACAATAAATAAATGGATTTTGTCTAAAGGACTTTATGCAATTGAACTCATATATATCAATGTACCATATGGTTAATATAACATTTAAGTACTCATATATGCGAATAAACGATATATAAAATTAAGAATATAACCAATTGTAAGTATCAAAGATTAATAAATTAAACGATTGATTTAACTGTTTGAGTTAGTATTATATATAAAACAATGAAAAAACGGTTCCCAGGAATTGTAAATGTACTTAATAATAATAATAGGATAAAAAATAGATAACATTTTATATAATCTCTGAGTAAAAAAACTAATAAATTAAGAGTAATTAATTTAATTATTTTCAAATTGAATTTCGATTAAAGTTATACATTTGTATATATTTCTATTATAATAAATCAATATAAAACGTTAAAATTAAAATTGTTTCCAATTTAATATGAATGGATAATAATACGGTGAAATTACAAAATATTTTATAGTGCTGGAAACATACACCAAAATCAAACTAAGCAGAATTTTTAATGTTAGGTATGAATGTTTGACGACGAGCGTATAATTATTAAAAATGAAGTGTAAACGCGTTTCAAGGAAGAATTGCCGATCGATTATAAAGTATTAATTCTTCCTTAAATGGTATACGTGGGTATCAAAGTATTTATAATTCATGGGGTGGACATATAACCTAGAAACAGAATTAAATACTACTCATATAGCAGAGAGAGAGAGAGAGAGAGAGAGAGAGAGAGAGAGAGAGAGAGAGAGAGAGAGAGAGAGAGAGTGAGAGAGAGTGAGTATGTAAAAGAAAAATCATAGAAAAGCTGATGGCGAATTAAATGCTGACCATAATAAGGTCGGGTCTCACCTCTGTTGTATCCGGCACCGTGCATGAGCATCTGTTGTCTCATCCTGTTGTGCGGCTGTTGACCGTGCCATCCGCTACTACTACCGCCGTATACGATGTCGTACATCGTCGTTTCGGCGTCGCCCTCTACGTCTACGTTCTCGTCTTCGTCGTCGTTACCCGCTGTTGCCACTGATGGGTGACCCTAGAAAATAACGTCGGCGTGCGGAAAATATAAGTAAAAACGTCTAAGAAAACGGTGCTAGACGTTCGTCGTAACAGGATTTAATATTTAATACTAATAATATTATTTAAAATACGACTGAACGGGAAGGGGGTGCGCTATGTAGCCGAGGGTGGGCGTAGGGCATTTGTTAAATTAAAAAGCCATAAAGAATTCGATGACGATTTTGTACGCGTGCATTTAAATGTTAACTAAATTAAATTCCTTGTATTCGATCGTCTACGCTTTGCAACCGAGAGGCGGGGTGAATTCACTTCAAGGCACAACGCAACCGTATAGGTGTGTCGGAAATTATTTAATGCAATTTTTGATTCGTGATCACTGATCACTTTGCAAACCGTTAAGTCACAATTCATAAATAATACGTGATACGTAAAACGTCGACATGATATTTTTTTACGTACTTTGTTCCTCAGGCACATTTCCACGTGAGCGTTCATCTGTTCTTGGGTGGCCGCGGCCACAGGCTCATTGCAAACGGGACAGCAGCAGGTTGTAGGCGTCGGTGTCAACAGCATCTCGTCGGGTTTCCGTTTCCGATTTTTGATTCTCAACCGGTTGTGTCGGTTGGCCTTGACTTTTTGATATGTCTGTGTAGACGGAAACGATAATGATAATAATAATTAAAATATTGTAAATATTATTGTCAACCGAATAGTAACTCATATATAATATTATAAATGATAAAATAAACAGTAGTGAATGCAAAAAAATAATAAAAAAATCACAGATTTTCCTTCGGACAAACATCAAATTGGGGAGGTTTTGAATTTTGAACTTGGTGATGAATGGGACGGGAGACTAGGAAGCAGAAGATCGTTAAAATATTTTAAACGGAACGTTTAGCACACGTATATTTATTAACAGCAATCAAGTTGTGTAATTATATCGACATATGATAAAATCATAATTACAATTAAGTAGACGTTATTGTATATATTATTATTTAATGGTGATTAACTCCTAATATTATCATTTATTTACATTATAGAAAATATCTTTTTTTTAATATATTGGCATTGCATTAAAATAATTTAGACCTAAATAATCCATAAAATGTTTCCTGAAATATTATTTTGTATAATTAATTAAAACGTCTAAAACATAAACATAACCCTTAATTTAAACCTCAAATAGTGTAAAATATTGACAATGTCTACAAAATGTCTACAAATATCGAATTTTGACTTCAATTTATTTTTTAAATTAAGGTTTAATTTAGTTTTAATTCTTAAAATGTATTTTTGTAGGTCATTTTCTCATTAAAATTTATTTTGTCTTGAAAAATCGGATGTTAGTACAGGGAGGTTTTTTTGTGTCAATTACAAAATATTGAAGACGTTTTTCATTGCAGTCATCGTGCACTACACTTATGCCACTATGTCAGTCATTCGATTGATACATAAAAAAATCGGCTGTTAACCGGAGATTACCTACTATACACATTCTAAACTCATACCGGTCTGTGACGACAATTTAAATGTTAAAGGCGACTCGAAAGAAAACCGTCAACGCTAGGCAAAGCACAGTCTTGTTATAACGATGTGCAGAAAATCCCTGTGTAAACCTTTATCGTGCTCACAGGAAACTGCATATGTCTCGAAAAACGGATATTTGCAAACCGGAATCTCATATCTCGGCTTGTAGGTAGGTATGTACAAACAGCGCGAGGGTTGTGAAAATGGTTGGAAATGTAATCGAAAGAAAACAGTTAAATCAATCTTTTAACGAAAATGGTACACTGGATGAAAAAAATGTACACTATGACTGTTCAATAATCGACGTACAGTTACGAAACTTTCGAACCGATTTATTTGAAAATTTGCTGAGGGAAAGATCATCATTATTTATTTATTTATTGTTTTTCACTACAGAAAATAAAACAGTACCATGATTATATATAATTTTAGACCTGGCTATAAGTATATTTGGTCAAAAAAATCCAAATTCAACCGTGTTAGAAACCCGCACGTGAGTGATCCGTGCACGGTGCTTAAAAGTTAAAACGGGTCAAATCTACAAAAATTATTTTATTCGTCACGGGCAACGCCGCGCTGTACGACGATCGGCTGGCGTGTGCAAACACGCGTTACTCAGCGATTAAATACGATATAATATTGTATTGGTGAAAACACAAACCTCCCATCGGCCGTGCAGCGTCGCGTCCCTGCTGCTGCCGCCGGCCACCGGAGACAACCGGCCGCCGTCCCTGGAGCACACCATGAGACCGTGCATGTTGTGGTGACCGCCGTCGCCCAGCTTGTCGGCCGCGCCTCCTCCGCGGTGCCGGCGTCCCGCCGCGGCTGCTTGCTTGTAAAGCCGTTCCAGTTCCCAGATGAAGTGCGACTCGAGCTCGTGGGCCGTGCGGAGCGCCGTCCCGCACACGGGGCAGCAGCCGGCCGCGGCCGCGGACATCTGCAGCTGTTGGCCGCCGGCCGAGGATTGCTGTTGCTGTTGTTGTTGCTTGATCGACGACCCGTTGTTGTTGTTGTTGTTGTGATTGTTGTTGTTGTTGACCGCGGCGGTGGCCGTCGTCGCGGTGGCCGTCGTCGACCCGGCACCGCCGTTGGCCGCCGGCGTCGGTGTCGCGGACGTCGTCATGGGCGGCGACAGTTTTTTCCCTGCGGAACACCCAAAAATGTCGTTAAAATCGAAATACGGTGGTCTGGCCACAGCGGCCGGCATCAACCGCAGCTGCGGCGGCCGCGGTTGCGGATGTCGCGGCTGCTGCGGCGGCTGACGTGCGCTAGTGAAATCGGTCATCGCGCGGCGGACACTGACGGCGACTAACTGACTCTGGACGCGCGCGCCGACGACGACAATACGCGGTAACGCGATCACGCACGCACGCACGCACACCCTCCGCCACCCAGCCCTCGTCGCGCACAACCCTCCTCCGACGGCGATCGCGTACCTACAGGGTGCTTGTCGGCGCGTATAAATCGGCAGATCTACATAGAAGCCGCCTGTGCAGGGGTGGCGATTTAAACTTATATTGGTATCGAGCTACCTCGGTATTATATACTGTTCTAGACCGCTGCCAGAACGAAATCCGTGCGACCACGTCCCTCTGGTTAGTTTATCGCGCGTTTCGCTTTAAAGGGTCAAGCACGGTGCAAATATTCAATAGTGATAAAAAAACAATATCCGTTGCGAAACCAGTGGAAATGGCGTGCCAATGATAACGTGCTTCTATTTAAGCAGAAGTTCGCCGGTTCACAAAGTTCGGGTAAAACATTATCTACCAAGTCAAATATTATACTCTATACGCACAATAATATCATGTCGATATGTCTGCGACTTCGCTCTAGCGCGATCGCGAGACGAACACGACGGGGGCGACACGATGATCTTAACGCACCGTACGCAGAGGCACTCATCACCGGTGTAACCTGCAACCAGCTGTATATACGACGACGGTATTATAAATATATGTGTTTCGATAGGACGGGTATTAAACGCTCTGGACGACACTGTAATAATAATATGGTCGCGACAATGCTTCCGACGACCTAACCTACCCCACCGCTAACTCCTCGACCCCCGATTACCACTCTTGCCCGCGATCGACGGCGGTGCGGCAGTGGTCCCGTCGCAAAGTCACACAGCGTCATCCCCATTGTTGTCCGCCGTCAAACTCCGTCCTGGGTTTTTATCTTCCCCCCCGTCGTGTACGCACGCGATTATCGTCCTGTGTATATAATACATATTATATATGGTACATCATATCATTATATTAACGCACACACTCGTATGCGCGGTTGTCGTATATATATATATGTATATATAGGTGGTAGGTCGTGGAATACGTATTTTTACAAACGCGCACACACACATACACGATTTTCATAAGAAATGAATGACGACAAAAGACGATGCCGAAGTGTATATACGGTAGACACACATGGGTTGTATAAAGGAGCACAATGCCCGCGGGCACATATTATTCAGCGCGAGAGGAAATTCCGTCGTCGACGAACCCTCGTCTCAGCCGGTGTGACGCCAACGGACCAGGTGTACCTTTATACAACGTACGTATGTATTGTAATTGTGTATGTTTATATATATATATAGAAAGAGTCACAAATATGTGTTTAGTTATAATATGTAATATAGTAGGCCGTTGTAAGCAGGTACTCGGTCGGTGGTGACCTTATTCGACGTCGTGACATGTCTTACGCTCTGACAGTGCGGTTCGACTGCGTTCCCCGATGCAAAAATTGCACTGGTTTTTATGACACACCGGATAATATTAATATCGGTGTTCAGGTTGCACAAACTTCACACGAGACCCCCCACACAACGAGTCTTTGCGCAGACGCATTCCGAAATAGGATTATCACTTTCGTCGTCAACTGGAAAACTGCACTTATACCGTACAATATAGGTACACCTATATAATACAATGTAAATATATCGTATTATATACCTTTTATTATTATATGACGTATCCACCTGCCCGTGAGCACATGTGGAACGAGTACTTAAGGTCGCGATCCGCGAATCGTGACAAAAATATAGAATATCATGTATAAGGAAGAAATGACGGACGTAAAATATTTCAAATTGTGAAGAGGAGACTATTGCGGCACAGCTACATGATTGAGAATACATATGGTGATATTGTGGAGGTACACTCTGCTGCAGAAAATTCAATATTAATTGTCAGATACTCAGATTATACCCGAGAATAGCAGAATTGTTGATCTGTCGATTCCGGAATAATATATGTCGTATTTTATATATTTTAAAGTTTAAAGGGTTAACGCCTAACGGTATAATCTCGTATATGCATATGTAAATATATGCGATTTATAATTTGTCAATGTCAATTGTAAGACACAAAATATGTACCAGTATGTGGTATAATAACGCATCACAGTGATCATTTAATTCAACTCAGTATGGTAACTGATCTTGCCACTGACCAACGTATTCTCACGATGACCAAGTTAATTAAATACAATTAATAATTATACAAGCTGGTAATAGAAATATTTTTCTCTGTAGTAGTACAATAACAGTTGTCAATTTAGATCAGCTAATATAGTATTAACTAACGATATTAACGCATCATCATCGTCGTTGAACATACTATAGACGTATAGATTAGACGTGTATATGTTCTGTAGGGTTATATCTAAATAATTTGTCGATCACTGTTCGGTTAGTTGTTATTTAAATCTCCAAATACACCCTGTATTCATAAAATGCGAAACTGGTCCCTGGGTATATATTACTATGTATACGTTATATTCGCCGTCCGTGGATCTCACCCCGTGGCAGATTTGTTGAAACGCACGCGCGCGCGCGAACACGTTAGATAATATTATACATTTATACCCGCTAGCAAAGGTGTTTTGTGCGTTAACGAGGGGGTAGTCGCTGCAGTGACACTAATGTTCGAACGACCTTTTCCAACGGGCCCAGCATACAATAGTCGACGCTACTAGTCTCGTTATATATCACAAAGACTGATCGGGTTTAAACACCAGTTGGGGAGTGTTTTATTTTTTTTTTTATCGAGTAGCTCATTTGTCGCCGCAGTATCACATATTACTATACATACTTACACATTTCTATAACATATAATATATTAACATCTAAATAGGTAACATCATATTAGGCCGACTCGGAGTTAAGGTATAAAGTCCCCCAATATGTGAATATCAGTGACTTCCCCTTTCCCAATCACTTTCTAGTTAAACGATTTATGTTTAGTTAAGCGCCTTATATAGCCTTGTCTATACAATTATGTATCCTCCCTAGGATTAAAAAAGAAAGAATCAGAATGTTAAAAGGTTAATATTAGTAGAATACATATTAACTCTACAGGGGTATTTATAATGTTTATATTCGGATAGAAAAATCAACAATCCATTCATGAGTAATATATATATATACACATAAAATATATTGTGTATGATATACTTGCACCACTCACCACTGTTATAATGTGAGTAATACATATATTACATAATATATTTGTATACTAATCGGCCGCTTGACAATTATTATAATCAACCAAAAATACGTGTATGCTTGTCCAAACCTAGGTATTTTATTACAGCCATTTTATTATAATACAATTTAGCCCTAACCAATTATAATTTATTAAATATAAATATTGGTAGTTCGGTAGTATATGCGGTAAAGTCAGGTTTAATATAACGCAAATTGAACTATGTAGGAAACGTGGTACTAACATTTATTTACCTATAAGTATTAGATAAATAGAACACGAAATAGTATAGTAAAAATATGGTTTAAGATTGTGCACAAATATTTTTTTTGTGATTTATAATTATGGTTAGTATACGTACTAACATGGATATACATGGACAACGGCGGTCGCGTTTACAATACATGGACCTTTTTTGGGTAACGTGCCAACATTTTGTTTTGAAAAAATTAAAAAAAAAATTCAAGTGCCAGAAGTAGGCGAGTTGTACCTACCTCGTATGTACAGTATTTTTGAGTTATTTGGAATGAACTATTTTTTTCAAAGTAGAAAATATTAAGTTTGGAAGCAGTGAGTTATATACTATTATAATATTGTAAATGTATATAATGCACTTTTATAATTATATGATGGCGTAACAATTATGTTACATGGCATCTATGTGCTATGTATATCATATTATATAAACTCTACATTAAAGACAAGATTCGGTTAACTGTTAATCGACACAATTAACTGTAAGGCTTATTGCCAATACACATCATGTGGGTAGGTGAGTTAATTCTACACATTAGTTATCAACATATTTCATACTAAACTGCGTACGATTACAATACAGCTATTTAATATTATTTACTTACCTACTTTATAAGTAAGTATCTGTTTGCAATAGTATTTGGTTGGAAATAACACCTTAATAATAACTGTATAATTGAGCCATGTTATTTAAATACATTTAAGATACTTTAATCTATCTACCTCTAGATTTAACTGGTTACCTGCCGTTAAATTTTGATCCTAACACATTTTCCCATACCTGATATATATATATATATAGTATAGACTATAAAGTATTGCTAACGTAAAAGGTCTGGAAATTACTATGAATATGATGATCATACTTTTTTATGATATTCTCCGTATTATATTACTATTATTGCAAAGTTTTGTGTTATTTAATTTATATAATGACAGCGTATTATATATTTAATATATGTAGCTGTGGTCATCCGTGACGTGAATTATTATTTTTCACCTATAAAACGTGGTTGTTATTTGTAGACTGGGGACACAGTCTACGTCATGATCTATATCCCCAAATTATGTAAATGTTATGTTCTAAAAAATAAATAACAAATGAAAGAATAAAATTGTGAAAATAAATTGTAATAACTCACAACTACGCAGTCGTTTGACTCAAAGGGTATCTACCCCTAGAACCCCAATTTTGGAACGAGGCAGCTGCTTCGAGAAACGCGCTGAGCGTCATCGTCATCCCCGATCGAATGGACGTGTGGAAAGCCGTTGTATTTTAGTAGTGATATCGCCAATGCGTGTGTAACATTGCGCGGGAAATCGACCAAATGCACCTTTTTTGCACATATAGTCGTATCTAGAGCACTGCCACAACGGACAGCTGCCCACATCAAATTAGTCGCACAGAGTCACAAGTTAGCCCTCATTGGCTCACTCCAAAGACCTTTTCACTATTATACTAGTTTATGGCTTCGTTATCGTATATTTACAAATGTTTGTTGGTGTCAGTTGTGTGAGCTGTGAGAAGGCACTATGCAGTTACCACTAGTACACAGCGTTTGATTATGAATCGTCATCATCCATCGAAAATATAGGAAATCGTTTTAAAAAATTAGATAAATTTCGAAGTTGCAGCCTGTCATCAGTGTCGTACTGTACGTTACTGTAATTCTACAACGAGTCTAAATTTATTTCATCATCAAAAATAGTGTTACGATGACCCAGATTGGATTGTCTTTGGACGTTTGTCAAACTACTCTGAATAGTCTCGGTTTTTTCAAAAAACAGTGAAAATGTTGTTAGAAGCGAATGTTTAAGTTGCTTTTGTATTTATTAGTTTTCTCGATTTTTTAGAAAAAAAAATTGCTATAGTTCCAGAGAATTTTTTTTAAATAGATACCAAATAACAATAAAACCATTCATCAATACTAATAAAAACTACTCTATTAGGCTTAACCAGTTTTCAACGGATATACATATAAATTATAAAACTGGTGTAATAATTGTGACACCCGATATGTTATATTATAGGAATTTATAGAAACTATTAAATAATGATCAATCGCGAGTCCTCTACAGCCTCTCGACTTGGGTTCGATGATCACACCGGGCGCTTGTGGTACATCGAAATAGCTTTTGAATCGACGTGGCTGCGGTGATTTGGGACGCCCGCCACACCTAAAGGGATTTTCTTACGGCGGCCGCGGATAAGGTCGGCGGCGTATGCATTTCAATTTATTCTATTCCTATATACATATACACTCACACAACCTATAACACACAGGAAAGTATAGAACGATGCGGCGCTGCAAGTTTCCTCCCTCGTATAACTATTACGAGCAAGGGATTTACACGTCGTCGTGGATGTCGGAACTGGGAAAAATGTGGTCTTATACTTTTATCCGGTCTACTCTCCGGGCTCGGCGGGCGGGCACCGATCGCGAAAAAAAAACAAATTCGCTCACGTACATATTATTATATACGCGTATCGCCGCGGCCGTCACGTCTTCGGGGAATCGTATAATATATATATATATACAAGTATACATAAACATATTATACACGGCATCGCCGTTTACGCGCATGTACATATATATATGAAATTCACCGGTGGGAGACGTGTAACAGTTTCAAATGTTTACGTAAACCTTTATTCTAAACGTTGGGGGTAGGCGTCGAGGGGTGATTGTTGGCGAGGAGTAGGGTATGTATACTTGTGAAATATCGAACACACAAACACGCACGTATATATATATATATATAAACGAGCGTAAAACGAAGATACATAAGTATATAGTTACCGCGGGGAGTTCCGCGCGCGCACAGTGCAGGTGCGCTTCGACCGCCGCGAACGGAAGTGCAGAACAACGCGACTCGACCGGCCGCGAGTGACTTTCCCACCCACCCACGCGGGGGACCGAATCGACACGAATTCGTTTTTGGCGGCGACCTGCGTGGGGACTCTCCTCCGCCGCCGCACCCGGGCCCGTCCGGCACGCGGCGGAGGCGTCGGGTTCCACCCCTCCCGCGCCGCCTCGACCAATGTGCCGACGGCTTTTGTTTTACGTGGGCGTCGTCGTCGGGGGCGCCTGCTCCGACCCACCGCCGCCGCCGCCCCCCGGCAAGCTGTAAGTTGTCGTAATTTCCCGGGCGACGGCGGCATAACATATGGATATATATATATCGTATTGTGTGTGTATATATATACGTTTACCCACACGTATCCGTGTAGAAGTATATACGCTTATATTGTATTATTTATATATATATATATACATTTTGCATGGTAGTTAGGTTATGGGTTTTGACGTTACGAGTGTTGTTTATGTCATCATGATGTTTTCATTTTACTAATATATTACGCAACCACTGGATTTACTTTTTCATAAAAACGTTTATTATAGCAGTTGCCATTTGTTTCTCTAGTTTCACAATGTCTGCGGTCGTGCAGACAATATTAAAAATGGTGTTTGAAATTCAGAGCAGACTAAAGCGGAGCGATGTGTGTATAATATTGGTTTTACAGAGTTGTGCGGTTTTTACGTTTTTTAATTCTTTTGTGCCTGATGTCATCACGTTACAGAGTAGTGAAAATGTGCCAGCGTTGAAGGTGGTTTTTTTTCTAGTTGAAAATGTCAGTTATAATTGTAGGCACTATGTGGAGTCAAAAGTAAATTATCGTTATGTTTCAAAAAGTATTAACTGTATAGATAAATTAACACTTATTTTTATAGATATGGTCTAGTTTTTTTAAAAAAGTGAATTTAAGTTATTCTTAGACGTTTTAAATTTTAAGTAATTTTTTTTATAGATGCAATTTTTTTGAAAAAACTTAACAATTTAAATCATTGTCATTCATAATTTTAGCTTACAGTAGTTATCACTGCAATAAAAATAACAAAAATACATAGTTACGATGTTTTTCTATAAACGTTTGATGTTCAAATTATGACCAAAAATGACACATCAAAAATATTTGCTAGAAAAAAATGTATACAATTTTTAATTTTGTTACCCAAAACTTGAAAATGTAATACAAGATGTCTCAAAAGGGTTTCTTATTAAAATTTAAAAATAAACATATTTATTTTTCGTGGATCGTTTGAAAATCGTAAATAATTGACGAAATTGGATATTTGCAACTGTTAGAAATAAAGATATTTGTTATTTTGTTGTTATTCAAAAAATATTAGTGTAGAAACTGAAACGTGCATTCGACTATTTCACAATTATTTATATACATATATGATATACACATATATATATATATATATATATATATACAGAGAGAGAGAGAGAGAGAGAGAGAGAGAGAGTAACACGTACACGACTACTACATGATGACAACAATAATAATAATAATTTTGAGGACGCATAATCTCAATATCAGCGGAGGCGGTGTAATTTGTTGGAATCGCACGTATACGGGGCCAAAGTTTGGCAGCGGGCGGGCGCGCGGTAGCTGCTTGCCCCGGCTAATGCGGATTTGAACGGGACCGACGACTGCTATACGACGAATGCGACGACCGCGTCACAGATGTTCCCGAAGGATGACGAGGAGGAACGCGCCGGGCGACGGACGGTACGCGTTATATAATAATTATGATACGACATCATTAAACGGATGCCGTACGAAAAACCTTCGCGTAACGGTCGCAATTAGCGAAAGGGTTTGCGGTGCGCCGTACACACCACATACAGACACGCATACAAGCACACGCACCCCACACAGTCGTCCCCAGTCGGCACAGCAACACGCAGACATTTGTCGGTGTGCGAGTATTACTACTATTATTATTATTATTGTTATTATTATTAAACGCATCGCATATATACGTGATGGTTGCTTTAATGGTTTTCGGGGCCGTCAGATTTAAAATCCACTGCGTGCCGACGGAGAAGCTCGCGCCGCGTGCTGGAGACGCGCGAAGGACGAGGAGGGAGACGGGAAAAAGGTCTCGGGATTAAAATCCGCGAGGGCCGGCCGCAGATGTATACGCACACGGAATTACGCCGTCGCGTACGCGCATACTAATGTCATATAATATTATTTTATTCGAAACGTTATTGCGTGCTCGCCGTTGTCGCGAGCAATATAATATTGTATAATATGCCCAGCACGCCGGTATGTTGGCCGCGATCCGTGAGTGCATCGCGACCGGACAGGTCTCGGTGTCGGGGGATAATAAAACCGCCACCGCGACCGCATCATCGTACACACTCGACCGACGATGGTCGAATTCGGTTGCTGACGTGATGGTGTAAGGGGGGAGCGAGGTCGTCTCGGCCTACGTGACCCTCCGACGATATATTTTTTCGTTTTCGGTCATAAATTATCTTATTCACCCCCGCTCGTCTACGAGTATTCGTCACTAAATATTATTGGCGTGACACGATCGCCATCGTATTTTTTACTTGTTAATAAAACACAACGCGATTGTGCACAACGAAAATGCACTATAAAATGCTTAGTATTTTTTTGTATAGGTATAATGATTTGCTTAACACTTTGAAGTACTAACATTTAGTGTATTCCATAGCTATTATTATACGTATATTGAAGCATTAAGATGTTTATAAAATAATTAAACCATAGTATGTTATTAATTTTTGTACCACACAGTTATTATAAAGCGGAAGACGGATTTCTTACACGATAATAATTCAAACACCGAAAATAAAAGACATTATTTTTGCGCAATCATGTTGTGTTTTTTGAGTTTTTCAAGTATAAATTGATAAAAATTCGCAATCCGAAATCATTTCAGACACCGATTGTCACACATTAATTTTCAGTACGTAAGTGTACCTATGCGTAAACCGCTTGGAGTTTTAAGATTCTAGCCGATTTCCCAAAATATATCAAAAAGTCGTATATACTTTCAAACGAATTGTAATTTATTTACACACGCATATCGCATATTATCTTATAGTAATTACTAATTCATATTATAAATAACGCTAATTTTGTATATTTCTGGATTACTATAAAGTACTAACTGATACATAGATCATATACATCAATACAATATAATTTTTTGACTGTTTTATTAAATAAATTTATAATATTCAAAGTATCAAATATGAACGTTATTAGTATTTATGTGAACAATAAACGGAATTATATGTCTGCGGATTTATATTTCAAATTTCAAAATTTTAAAAATCGAACCTAGTTTTATTTTAAGACGACAGGGTGGATGTATTCATCTCACTAAGTATTAGTAAGTAGTTATAGAATTGATAAAAAAATGAAAATATTACCTATCTAAAATTGTTTATATTAACAAAAAATTTACCTACAAAAGTGTATGATACAATATTATGTAGGATACTTACTACTTACATTACAGTTTCATATTATATATTTATATACTTAAATTTAGTAATATCAATATTTATGTAAAATCAATGTTTCACGTTTTGTATTGTTTAGTATTTTAGATTTCAAACACTATAATATAATATAGGTATACGCAGGTTATTAAAAAAAGTTGGGTGTATCGCGTGCACTGTACACGCGTATAAAATTATGATTATATAATATTGTAACTAGAGTTATAGTTTGTATCGGGTCCGCGAAACGTTATACATTGCACAATAATTACGATGGAGCAAGTAAGTATGGTAGTGCACCATGAGGATATCGTGGTTGTAAAATGTATACTATAGAGTCTAGAATATATACACGCGAAAAATTTAAATCTTACTCCTGGTACATTCTATATATTATATTTAATATTATATGTATGACATACTTCTCGGTGCTGCTCCTAAACATGTAAGTGTATTAATATATACTGTGCATGCGTTCGCGGCTTTGTACTTTCCGGATGTTTTCTCTCCACCGCAGACATCCACGCAAAACTCGTATTCAATACCCCTCCCCCCTCCCACCGCCACATAAACCCACCTCGTGGATACAACAACGACGACGACGGGAAGAGAAAAATAACCGCACCAGAAAATAAATATACGAGCGGTGTAATCGAATAAATACGCAGACACACGCGCACGCACGCATAATATATATTTCATTATAATATTATATTATTATGTAGGTACTTCCCGCCGCGTGAGTTATTAACACGTCGGGGCCGCGAAACCCAAACATCATTCGCGCGCGCGATCGCGTCGTATTATATGATACGTTTGCGCGCGTATATTAAAATAATATTACTATTATTTTCTCTCGCCCGCCGTTTCCAGCCACGTACATAATAATAATAATAATAATATCGCGATGACTGCTATGGTGTTTATTATATGCACCTCTGGCCCTACTTCTCGATCGCCGTGTAAAATAAACATAGGTCAGGTACAATATTATCTGCACATATAATATCATGCAATTGTATTAAATTGCTAATTATGTTTGCGTCAGGGGCGGAAAATGGAGGGGAAGTTGATAGATCGATTGGCTTTGATTTTCAAGCTCAAAGTTAACATCAAACATGCGACAGTAAGCTGCGTATAAGTGTGATGACGACACGGCAATACGGAGTGGGTAACATTAAGTTATAAATACTTTTATAGACGTTAGATATTATTATTTGTTATATTTTACGTTATAAGGTATGTTTATCTATCGCATATTTTATTAATTATTACTTATTACATTATAATTAATTAATAATAATAATTGTGTACTTATAATCATTTTAAAACAACACGGTATTTTGTATTTTTATACTATTTTGGTGCTATATATGTTATATAGTACAATACAGTAGATTCTTGTTATATCGAATTTTTTATTATTTCGAATACACAAATAATATTTTTATTACAGTAAGAACAAAAATTTAAGCAGTACATTCAGTGATGGTGATTTTAAGCGTTTGTAGTAAATATTTGTAGTCATTCGTATAGGTAGTGACGTGGAAAATAAGTGAAAATTAAAATTGGTACAATTAATTTTTACATTCTTACAAAAACAAAAGTAATATTAAATAAACTTTAATGGCTTTTTTCAAAAAAAATTAATTTATTAATTATTATAGTTTATTGATATGTATGTAGTTTTAGTAATTTAAGCATTAAAATAATTTACCATTTTTTTTTAAGAATTTTAATAAAACTCAATACCTCGAAGTTTTCGATATCTCAAACTTTTTCCTGTTGCCCTCGAGATTTGGGATAACGATAATTTTCTGTATATGATTAAAAGATTTGATAAAATCAAACGAATTTTTATTAGGAACATTACTTTATTCTTATTGCTGTCCTGAAAGTTAAATTTGTTTTATTTTGAAGAGGGGGTGTAGTTTAGTTATTATGTATTTTTATAAAAAGCATTTATTATTTTTTGAAACGATTTTTTTAAATCGTTTAAATCCAAACTTTATATGTAATAAATAATAAGCTTTGTATTTCTGTAGCAGCTATATACATGTATATAGCACCGCAGAAGAGGTCTACACGCTTACATTCGTACTAGAGTACATTGCTAGAGTATTTAGTGCATAAATATATGGCTATAATGTTGTAATATTCTATACTTGCAGAAAAACGTCATCTCAACGTCTATTATTAATAATATATACGTATTATATGCTAATAAGGATAAACGATATGTGTTGTGATAGAAACATTAGAAACATAGTAATTTACAAGTATCGCTTACGTCAGTGTATAATTACTGTCGTATATACGAAGGGGTGCGACTGACGTAATGACGTCGTGAAATCAAGTCGTATATACGTTCGTTATGTTATGTTACGCGTTGTCCCGTATTAGTCCACCCTAAAATCGGTACAGAAAAAGTGCATGCGATACTCCGACGACGACGCGTGACAGAAGCGGTCAAAAATAATTAGTTACAATACCGCCCTTGCTGTTGCAGTATCCACAACAGAAATTTGAAGTTAATTCTTATAACAGAACTTTTCTCCGCTGAAGAGAGCAAAAATGACATCGTAATTTAACATAAATTACACGGAAGCGTTATCAGTACACGAGCTATGCGCGGGATAAAAGCACGGATTTGTGCAGTGTGTGCACAATGACCTATCTATAAGTCTGTCTCGACCAATGTATAATTGCCGAGAATACAGCAAATTTTATTTCGTCAACTATTAATATTATATAAAGATTATTATTATTATTATTATTATTACTATATTTAAACCAAATGAAATAGCTTTTCCTCGTTTCTATGATTCTAATAAACATCGTACCTACTCGACGCGTAGATTGTGTATGTAGATACGTAGGTAGGTAGGTACTTAATAATCAATTATAGGTAGTATTAATTAAAAAAAGATATACTCGTACAACAACGAGGAAATATAACTTGGAATATTAACAACTGATTAATTTGAAATACTCGTAGTTAAATTATTATGACATATATATTAATATTTTATAACATAAAATATTAATTAATTGATTTTTTATTATTATTAACTTATTTCAGTCAACATAGTGAATGTGCCAAGCATATTTTTATTAAAAATCATTAATTTTGATATTTATATTTTAATTTATACAGTCTTATTGTGGAGCATTATGTAATATATATTTATTTTAATGTAAAATAAAACTCAAGTTCATCAAAACTATATTAATTTTCGTTTAAAAATTTAAAACGTGGAACGAATGAATTTGAATTCCGATATAAAAATTACTAAATACCAATGTACACACTACACAACCAGAATAATATTATATATTTTTATGTCGTATACTCGTGGTGATCGATGATTAAATACAGGTTTTTCGGATTGAAATAAAGTACGACAGTTCAGTGATGGGTATTTCAACGTATATAATATGAAATTATTATATAAGTACATATACCTAGACTCGACAATGTCGTAATCGATCAGAGTTGCAAGGGATTTAAAAATAACAACATTTTGGGTTATAAAATCGATTGTTGGATGATTTGATAAGTAAAACACAGTTTTTCAATTTTGGAATTATTAATAAGTGTACTGTTTCACCTGTCGATTGGTACATGCGGTAAAAACGTTCCCAGAAAGGGTTGATGTGATGACGAAGGTGGCAGTGGATGGAACAAGAGGTAATATATATATTTATATTTAATTTTGGGGATGAAATAAAAACACTAATAATAATCATAACATAGAAACTATAGCCTCGGCGACGGGTATTGGTGAAAAATGATTGTATCGTTTCTCTTTGCTGTCCCACGTTGTCGTCGGATTATGCGTTTTCGTTTTTTCTTCCCCCTTCTATTATGACATATACCACTATGAGTGATTTTATTCAATTTTTACGGTAAACCCTGCGTCCGTGTTTGTAGTTTTGTTTTGCATGTACCGCCGAACACGCTAACACATTCATATAAATCACATAATATAATAGCTCATCATTTGTTCCGACACCTTCCGGGACGGTGTAAACTTGCAAATTGTTAATGCTGGAGTGGGGAAAAGTATTTTCGTCGTTTACCGCGACGTCCAGACGATTGTTGTTTCACTAGCAAAAATATAAAGAATAAAAATCTAAAATATACATTTCATCAAGTTACATTTTTCATTACATTATAGTTCGCAATTTATCCTATGATTATTCTGAAAACTACTAGTTCCCAACTATATATATAAACGTGTATATTTTAATTTAAAATAGGTAAGCTACTGTTTTCATCACTCATAAGATATACACTGCGACTATCGACTAACATGGTTATTTTATGCCGCATAATATTTATATGTTACCGTCGCGTAGGAATGGTTTGATTATTATGTATAATATAGAGTTTCCGAAAGAATAATTTTATAGGAATGAAATCTGTTTTTAAATAATTTAATAACAGTAGGTAGGTATCCATATTATCTTTTGATATTAAAATATATATATCAGCAGTAATAATAAGATTAAATACAAAAAAAAAATAAAGGTACCAACACTTAGGTTATAATGTATCGATAATACGTACATCAATATAATATTTTTATATTTATATTTATACACAACGGTAATACATATATTTAAAAAAAAATGTACTGACAGTACAGTAATATTTTAATTTTTATTTAACCGCAAAAAAATACCATTACGACACCAAAGGTTGTGGTTAGATCAAAAATAATTTGAAACGTCACATTGACGAATAATATAAGTGATTTAAATATCACGCATTTTCCCATTTATATTCAATATTGAATAATATCCTAGGGTCCTCGTCAATCGCACGAGCAGTCGAATTCGCCAGACCGACACTGCATAAATCGGCCTATTCGAGCATACCATTATGTAGTAGGTTACCAACTCCCTTGATTATGTAATAATATACTGCTACTGCACGTGCTGCTGAGCAAACGGCGGCGCATATATTTTATCATAGTACCATCATTAAATATTATAGGTATACTGAACCGCGCGTGCCGTCGCCCAGTTCAACGCGTGTCCGACTCGGGCGGATAAATCATAGCTACACACCTACGTAATGTTATATTGTAACACAACAGTACGTGTCGACGAGCGGGTTGTCGTTGCCGGTTCCGAAAACGATTTTACACCGTTTTCATATAATATCCGCGGTCAAACCGCGCGTGATACCATCTGCATCTGTAACAGCGGCGCGGGTTATCGAACCATGCAAGTCGTCCATCGCGGTCCACGCGCGAGTCGTGTAGTCCAATCTCCGATCTATACACAGTTTTTTAATCGAGATTTACGACGGGACGTGTAAACGTCGGTAACGCCGCGTGTTGCATACTATACAGGAACGACAGCTGTAAGAGTGTCGTATAGTAGGTAAAATCCACTGGTCAGCAGCCACATTACATATTGCAATGATATGCACGTGTGTAAAAAAGTAAGTTTGGAGCAGAATAATTTATTTACTAAAATCGAAACCATAATATACTATTGTTTGTTTTTACATATAAGTGTTCTACTAATTGTAGCCTGTAGCTATATACCATTGGTACCAATATAGTAATAATATACAGTAAGTAGGTAGGTACATAATAACATAAGAGATCATAGTAAAAAGGTGATAGAACTTGTTTGAAAAAAAATAATGTGACGATAACCCTGTAATTATAATTCGTGAAAATAATATTATTACAGTGTTATTTTTGTAACTTAAATAATGCAATAACATTGACAACACGTCAATACGCTATACAACAAAATAAAAAACGTGAAATTTTTCTTATATTATGTGATAATTTGATTAAAAAATATTTTTATTTTATACATGTATTGCATTCTTTCTTTATTTTAGAAGATTTACAATCGTTGCCCTCCTCTTGCCCACTACAATTATTATACCAATATGTGTGTGTGTTTGTATAGGTGCCTACGCGTGGCCACAAGTAATAAAAACGTACGAATCGGATACGTTTGAATCGCCACATTATAATATCGTCGTACGCATCTCTTACCGCGTACGTCTTATTATTATTATTATATTATATCAGATCTTTATCGCGGTAACGTATACGAAATTATAACGTCATATTTTATCTCGGGGCGCTGTTTTTTTAGTAATATTTTAACATTATATTATATACGTATTTGTACGCTTTATGATGTACAACGTGTTTCCGTAACATCGCAACATCAGCATCGCGCAGATAACCTGGCGCGTGTGTGTTATGCGTACATCATCGTTGTACAGTTTTACGGGCACCCCGCGCGGTCGTCTTTGTCATCGTCGCTGTTTTCGACATCGTCGCACGATCGAATTAGTTTTCATCGGAATAAGCTGAATAAGGAACTATGATTCATGTAATAAAGAGCTGTGGCGGCAGCTATTCACCGCGTGGGTTGTCTTGAAATATTTTTCAATAAATCCTGTATGAAATCGGAGATGAATGATCGATAAATGTATTTTACAAATTAAAATCAATATATATTTTTTTTTTTTTTTAGTATATAGGCAAAAACAGATTATGTCGATCAGAATCAAGATTTTTCTTGGTGCAATTAAAAAAAAATCGGTTCGAGAAAACTATTTGATCGGTTTTCAAATTTGTTTCTTTCTAGATATATTTAGTGTTTTTAGAATATACGAGTAAATGTGCTTAATATGAATATGCTCATAATGCACGCTTATTTAGAAGTTCTATAACATATTGTCCTCAAATTAGTAATTATCAAGCAAAACAACTTATTGCACTTAATAAAAATATAATATAACATTAAAAAAAAATTACATCATTTTATAGTTTTTATCTAATAACTAATAAACCGTTTTTATTTTCAACTATATCCATTATGTCTTCAACATCAATTTTACATAATATATTTTTCTCTACATGGCATAAGCAGTGGTTTATATGGTAATGCTTTTGAATATTATATGAATAGCCCGCTGGCTACTACTCACTACCTGCAACTACTGCAGCATACGCCACTGTTTATTCGTGTAATACGTATCCTTATAAATAATTCTATGAATAAATTGTATTTGTACGACGAAGTTTCTATACTTATATTCGTGGTATTTCTCATCGTATATAATATGCATTATGTATACTAATACGTAAATGCCTAATCTATTGCAATTTGATTCGGGGGGTGTTCAGAATCGCGTGCGTATAGTTGGGAATTTAATATTAATTGAATACGCCGTTACCGCTTCTGTCATATTAATATTATATTCTAGTCATTCTAGAAACATCCTAGAGTTGGTAAAATTACAATATACTATCTACATATAATTACATATTATGCTTATAAAATAATATGTATTCTATACAAAAATTTGGTTTTATAATTTACCATAATTGCTAGGAAAGCACGATTTCAACGTTTCTACGGTTATTAATGTTAAATATGCCACTTACTTTTGAAGTAATGACAAAATTGCAATCGCTTACGAGCTTTATACATATATATAGCAGGTATAGCTCCTTTGAGTTATTTACATTGAATACGGAGGGATTTTCACTTGTCATTGATTAATCTATTTGATTAAAATAAATAAATAGTGCTTGAAATAATATTTAATTTATATCCGTTTGTAATATTTTTAATTTAATGTCTGTGAGTATAATCCGTAGTTATGTTTTAATCGTTTTATTATTTAAAAAACTATGAAATATTGTTTAGGCTTAGAGCGTATATTGGAATAATAAATAAGTAAGCAAACGAGTAATAAACAAAATATTATGCTTATATTTACCATATTCAGTGTACACGTTTCTAAAGACGATTTCGGGCAGTACGATAATAAATTAATAATACTGTAACCATAGTATTCGCGGTTTAATGCGTATTTTACCCGTAACCGTCGAGCAGCATACCATCGACAAGCACCGCGTCGAATATTATTAACATTATGTATATAATATAACTTACATTGTTATTGTTATTTATGGTATAATATGACGTGTTGGTTTTTATTTTTTTTTTGTATTTTTTTATTACGTAATTATCCTTGCACATCGACCGACCGTTGACGTTTTTACAGCGTGTGACAGTATACAGCGGCAAAGGGTGTATAGTGAACGCGAGAACACGGGCGGCGACAAACGACAATGCTACTGATACTAAAAAAAGGGCGTGCAACATCCCTTTTTCAAATAAATAGATGAAGTGTAAAATTATAATATACGCGCATATATGTATATATATATTTATATATACACTCACACACATAAGCGCTGCACACGGGGATGAAACGGTCATATTTTTCCCCACTCTTCAGTGGGAAAAAAGGCACACACACTCACCGCGAGCCCATTTCTCCTGCCTCGCTCTTGTTTATTGTTCGGACGAGGAAATTGGCGACGGCGAGGGTGCACTATATATATATATATATATATATATATATATATAACCGAAAAGATGTAGTGTTTTTTTTAATGTTTTTCGTTCACTTGCTAGATTTGAGGGGTGAGGGATGCTCTTCTATATGTATTTGAAAGTATATATATAGGTGAACATTGCATATCACACAAAAACATTGACGGTTATCGTGAGTATACTTTTTACTAGGTGTGGAGGGAGGAAGACAGGATATTAAAAAGTTAACATAGTTGCTATCCATTACACAATGTTAATTTTAAAATCAATAAATTTCATAAATTTTAGAAAAACAAGCATAACCAACATCAATATAAAATATATAAAATTATAAAACCATTAATTAATACAATATTCTTAATTTGAAATCCCTTACGTCGAGCTTTTTGTTTATCAAATACTTTGAATACATTATCATGATTCAATTTATTGATTAAATTTGATTGAATTGTTAAAATTGCTAAATAGAAGTACGCGTTATTAATTTATTGTAACAATTATTATTTTTAAACAGTCTATTTTTATTATTTTAAAAATGTTCAAATTGTTTTAAACGCATGTGTTTGTGATACAAATAATAAACTCATTATTAATATCAATCATAACATACGAAACTGATGTGACGCACTACTGCACTAGTGTATCAGTGTATGTGTTTGTTACCACCAATACCACACAACACTATACTTATTTACTGTAGTAACTCCATACTGCAATAACATACATATTTAAAATATAGCACCTATGCTCCCATCTGCCCTTCCTTAAATACGCCACTGTATGCATAGTATATATTTTATTCTTATGTCCATATGATTTATAATGATTATATAGTTGTAATAGACAAATCATGTCTACCTATGTATATTATATAATCTGATATAGTTGAATCAGATAATATAATATAGATAGGTAGACATGATTTGTCTATTATCGACTTTAGGTTATTGCGCTAAATAGGCAATATGATGACGCTATTACCAATATTACAACCATTATAAATAGTTTTAAATTTTCAGTTATTTATTATATTGTACAAGTAGATGCGTATGAAATATAATACAGGTAATGACGGTTGTTATGTTGTGAAATTCAAACAAAACCATCTAAGCAGGATACCTATGGTGAAATCACTCATCCCTCGACCAGAAAAAATATCGATAACAAA
Organism: Rhopalosiphum nymphaeae; assembly: GCA_036289425.1. Lineage (NCBI taxonomy): Eukaryota > Metazoa > Arthropoda > Insecta > Hemiptera > Aphididae > Rhopalosiphum > Rhopalosiphum nymphaeae. The sequence continues at coordinate 3,466,957 of JAZAQC010000001.1, read as the reverse complement.
AATCCCTAGCTCCGCATAATCGGCCACAAATCACGAAAAGAGGGTGGTGGGAGTCACGGTCAATTGCACGCGTATTATATTAATAACATAATATTATTATAAACACTGCGCGCGCGGGTAAAAAAATAAGCAAAACGTATAGCAACAAGTCACGGTGCCCAAACGGCGTGACAGACTCGGCCTCCCATTACTACTGAGCGGCCTTGTGTCAAAATCTTCCATTTGTCGATCGCAAGTCATTTATTCATCAGCGTCACACAACGATACGTTTATGGGGTCGATCGTAGAAAATTAATTATGATTTTTCTCCAAAATATATGAATCTATGTATATATACTATATTAAAAATTGTTCGGAGTTCGTCGGCGCTGTGGTTAAGTTTTGAATTTCATTCATTTACATTGAGACGTGTCAAGTATATTGGCTCAATAACTTTTATCAAAATTAATAGTTTTGGATAGTTATATTTTATTAGATACATAATTACTTCTGTAAGAGTATTAGAGATCCACAGTTGTCAGTTATATTATTATTGTATCGTTCATCGTAGTCTATCAGTGTCACCGAGAAAAACATAATTTTCGTATTTGTTTTCGAGGTTATTTTACAGAGTTCACTTATATGTAAATATATCACAAGCATAATCATTCATTTCAATCAAGTATATATGAATATATTAACATAAAAACGCGTAGCAATACGCGTATACAATAAGTAATACTGTTATGACGGCCACCGAATTTGTTTCGGGATGGATTGGTATATGGAGTGCGTAACTCCGCTCCTCTGTTTTCTTATTTTTCGGCCATCCACCCCTAGAACAGAGTCGTGACGCGCGGGCGGTGGATATCAAGTCACTTGAGCGGCGGCCAGCCACTGTTAAGGAGATATATAGGGTCGTTATGGTGTTGTTATTATTAGAAAGTTTCGCGGTTAGTTAGGACGGGGAATGGAGGGGATGTTCGCTTATGATGGGCAGGGGTGGACGGAACCCGCCATGAACAATGGGGGTAATTGCAGACAGCGCCGAAGGATTAAATTATTAAATTAAATATACGCTGCACAAAAGCGGTTTCCCACCGCCCGCCGCCGCTGCCACAGCCTCCGAGCATAACTTTTCTTCGTCTGTCCTCGATGCATATAATGTACATTATATAGGAACGGCTGCTGCAGCGGCTAACTGTCGAACGGCGGCATCGGCATTACACGAACGCACTTTAAACATCACTTCAAAAACCGTCTCCTCTAAAAGTGCACCGCTGTGGCGTCGTCGTCGCCTTATTATATGACTACAGTGCGCAGTAATAATAATTATTATGATTACGATTACGATTAATATTATTATTAAAATTATAACATAGCAATTGTATATATATATATTCATATTATGTAGTAAGTTGCATTATCCGCGCGGGCACGCGTGTAATGAAACGGTTATTGCGGCGGGGCGCGGGGATCCCTTTGTCGTCCGCGGGGGGCCGGGCTTCTCGAGAGCTCGCCGTCGTTGTCTTCGCGGCAACATCCGACGAGCTGTCATTGTTATAATATCGTTGTAATTATTACGTGTAGAGGTACCTACCTACTTATGTCATATTATAATGTTTATTGTTTTTAAAACTACCGGTGAGTTTTTTTCAAGTGTTGTTATAATGTCTATAAAATAATAATTATACCTAATATTATTTTGTTTTTGTTCAAAACACCTAGGATTGCAGTAGTATAATATCTATTATATTATTACAGATTACGGTCGTATATAATATAGAATTGGTTCAATAATATTAGAACGAAACGATTTGCAAATTATGCTAAGCAACAGCAATAGTTATTAGCACTGTAGCTAACAGTACATGAACCTGCTAAACTGTACAATATTATATGTCCAACGTACAAGACTGTACAATGTAAACGGATTTAAATCAAAAATAATGGATAGGTCCAAGTTCAAATTTTTTCAATACCACATTTTTAATTGATAAAACTATATATTTTTTTAAAATTTTTATGTTAAATATAGATTTATGGTTTGTTATTAAACAGTACAATATAGGCATACGTTATTTTTAATACTAATTTATTTAAAAATTTTTTATAGTAATATTTTTAGAATATATATATATATATATATAGACCTAAATAACATTTTTTTTTATTGATTTTCTTTATCGTCAAGCATAACTATTGTATATATCTGCCTATAATATCATTCTACAGTCATTTTTAAATGATCTAAAATCGTTTAGAAATTATTATAAGTAAATATAAATAGGTAAAATGTATTATAATGTAAAATTTAGTTTCTTGTTTTGGAAGAAATTCATTAACGATTTTTAATTGAAAAACTTTTAATTTGTACATATTACTCGTATAATTACAAAGTAAAACGAACATAATACTTATATACATAAAAAGACTGTAGTATAGGTTAACGTATAAAACCAAAAATAAAAATTTGAATAAAAATGTTGGATATGCTGGGCCTACTTGGATTATCACTGAATATAAATATAAGATAACTTTTTGAATTTGTATGTACTTCCTACGTTCCACCTATGTCCTATTTTTGAGCATCATATATAATAAATTATATGAATTATCGCAGTGTATTTATATTATTGTTGAACGTTTTGTGTATAGTTTTGTATACTTTTTACTGTTTAGTATATACAATATAGTGGTTAGTAAATGTATATTTATTATATGTATGCAGGGGCGGCTAAACGGTCGACAATTTCAAAGTCGATCGTGTTAGAATTTATTTTTAGAGATACGTGCACGAAAATAAATTGTAGTTGTAGTGCACAAATTTTCGATAAGTTTTATCTGTATAATTTTTTATGGAAGTCGATCCTCAAAGGCGAAGTTTATTTTTGTACATAGTGAACAACAAAAGTTTGGTCACCCTTGCATTATAGCATATAATTTAGGTACCTACATAATAAAGATATCTAGTAATATATTTTAAATTATGCGTCGGATCAAACAGAAATGGTTTTGTGGGTTTAAGGAGAAATAAGTGTATTATAGTAATAGCATTCACCTCGACTAAACTGACTTTTTTCTACCACAAATTTACTGTATACTTATAGATAAATTAAATAAATAAATAGGTAATCAGTCAAATTTAGGAAGCGCATATAATATACATATATAAAGCATATTCGTTTCGTAGTTTTTTCCCTTACCTATTATCAAATTTAAAGGTAAGAACATTATCTAGAAAATGACATATGCTTTAATTGATATTATAATTTAAAAGTGAGTTATGAACATTTTAAAGTTGTAATATTTTACATAACTATAACTTATTTTAAAATGATAATATTAATAAAAGCATACGGCATTTTCTAGATAATATTCTTACCTTTAAATTTGATAATAGGTAAATTTACTCTAATATTAAAGCTAACATCATGAAATGTATTCTGCTGAACACAAATTTGTTATGATGTACGTTAGTAAAACATAGACAACGCATGCGGGTATATCCTCTTAAATTTAGCTATTTGACGAAATCCGATGGTGGCTGACAGCTTCCGGGTCACACAACCACATTAAGTGTTCCGTAATAATTTCGATGACTACATATCAAAGGATCCGATTCCAATATCATAACTCCGCATTTATAGTAATAGTATAGAGCGGCAATTGGCTTGTACTGCAGCGCAACGCGTGGTGGTATGTATTGAAATCCTACACATATGCGTAATTCAATCCCAGATTCGACGATATTCAATGATATGTTTACACCGCGGCTTCTTTATCATGTCCTTTTGACGGATACCGCGGCTAAGTTATAGTTTTGGCTCGTTTATAAATTTGTTTAGATAATATTATATATCCGACTGACCCTATTTATGTACATATTAATGTATAACGATCGTACGAGTATGTTTTGATTACGTATTGATATTTTAAAGTCGTCCTTTGTATGACCGATTCGAAATCGCCCTTAGTAATGGAGTTAATATATCATGATTATAACGGATATGGAATATTACGTACCACATACTAATGCTAACGCCCTACAGGTGATTTACTTTGAACTGCGGTACACGATTTCAACGAAATTTCAACTCGTAGACGGAAATGAGGAATAATCAGAGTATAAATTTAAATTCATTTTCATAATATAATGTGCTACGTAAAATAGATGTGTATTTCTACACATTTCAATCGTAGTTATGGACTGCGTATATAGTGTTTGATTATAATTATATAAACGTTGTATATTTGTATGTATGACGTATCAAATATCAATGCAAGTATATATGAAGTCTAAGTATTAGGTACCTAATATAACGTACAAAGTCAATAACTATAAATTTATATATTTTATTTTAATTGATACGGATATTAATCATAGTATAACTTATATAATAAAATATTATAAATACGATGAAAGTACAATATAATGCACATTGCGAGCAACTGCAGCAAGTAGGATAATGGGGCTTTTGGTTTGTCATTATTTAGTTTCTTTTATGCCAACGAGTTGAGATGTTCAATCTGTCTATAATATTTAATTATAGTTAAACTATAGTTAAACATAATTTGAGTGTAAAATTCAAAGATTGAACTAATTTAAATATACCTATTGGCTATTTGAAAGTTCAACTTTACTTTAATCAACATAATAGTACAATATTACATTATTACGATATTTTCGAATTGTGTAATGTTTTGACATATGGAGAAATGCGTGTGTCTAACTTTGCTCCTAGCAAGCTTTTTATATGCTTTATTAACACGTGAACGTGTTTTAATAATTTAAATATAATATTATATAATATAAATTATGTATACCTATAATATATATGTATATATATATTATATAGGCTATATATATTTTTAATATAAACTTTCCTCCCACCCCAATGGAAGTTTCTGTGTATGCCAGTATACCATTGATTGGAATAATTGGATACTGCATAAAAAGTTTATGCGAAAAGTCACTTACATTACGTTACATGAATGCCGTCAGCCTCGACTTAATCGAAATTACATCAGACACACTATACACGCAGTAGTGTTCAACAGCGTGCAAAATGTCCGAGACCCACGAGTGGTCTGTATAATAATATATTGCCATACATACTGTATATTATACGCATGGGCAATGTGAATTAATTTCCATCAGCGACATCTTGCGAGTCTGTTGTCATCATCGGCGTCGTCTTCGTCTCCGTTGCCGGCATCATTATCGCCGTTGAATCGCATCGTATCGGATGAAAATGAACATTTGATCCACGCGTTTGTACTGCAGCAAACGGTAATGCGGGTGGCCCGGGTGGGCAACGGTGTGGGGTGGTGGGATGCTGATGATATCGTCTCAACCGAGTTGGCGGCAGTGGGACAATGAATTCGGGTGGAACTTGTCACGTCGGGTTACGTCGTCATCGTCGCCTTCTCCGTCAGCATTTCATGCTTTTTGACTGCGACAAATGTACTTACGTAATTGGCTCTGATGGCTTTGTAAGAGTCCCACCGTCCTGTTTGTCAACTTCGCTTTGACGCTTCTCGTATTTTATAAACGAACATTTTCTGACCCCCCCTCTCATACTTGCGGACCGACGCGATTTTTGGTCGATAAATATACGATTTTTATCCACCAGCCAGTAGAGTGCAGCGCCTAAGTCAGACGGCTGTAGTCTTTCTAGTCCGAATAAATGTAAGTATGAGTATGCAACATTATTAGTTACTTATACGTATATATTACGTTTAATCATTTAACGTTAAATGTGTATTATTTAATTTGTTAAACAGTTTATAGTGTCCATTTATATCATGTATATTCATTACTTAATACTTGTATCTTGGTATCTATTTCAGAATCTTGAAGTAATCTTTTTACTTTTTTTGTTGTTTAAGTCCAGACGTCCAATACTCCGGGATACAAATATTACAACTAAAAAGTTATGCCAGTCATTGACCAAACACATATAAGTAATTTTCCATTAATTCAACGATTCTATTTACTGATGCTCGTCAACAGTTTAAACGTATTATGATATACTTAAACAAATATACAATTATATAACTATTGTTGTCCATCGCATCCAACCACACAAGCAGCCGATGAAATTGGCTCATAGTTGAGTTACAACTGGCACTTGAAGTCTTTAATATACAGTCATATACTTGGAAAATGGGAAAAAATCGTAGTGGAATACAAAATATAATACATATTATGTACATGTCTATAAGTCATCATATTCTGTTTTCGGCGATAAACGCACGAGAATTTAACGACAAAAACGATCGCCTGTAATAATCTAAAAATTTTAAGCTCGATATATATATTTATATGATGCATTCAGTGCTTAACTTGGGGATGGGGATGGGATCTAGTTATATTTTCAGATATTTTAACGTACTTTTACATTTTTTCAAATTAAAGCACATTATTTACAAATTTAGGTTAATATTTTTATATATTTTTTGTATATTAAATACTTTTTATTATAAAAAAATATGTCACTAAGCATTAATATTTTATACAATGATATGATAATCATAGACATTATCATTAAAATTAATTTCACCAATTATGTGTCATTATGGATTCTTAAGGGAAGAAAGACTGCAGACAAAGTATGCTGCAGTCTAAAAAGATAAGAAAAATAGTATTAACTTTAGAACTTATTAAATTAATTAGGTTTGAAGAATTATATAAAATGTTTGTTTATACTGTTAAATTATTTTACTAATTCTGTTAACAGGTTAACCATCTTCCACAGACTACAGTGACAGCTCATCTTTTACAATATGTTTTTCGTTATAATTGGAATTTAACAAAACAGATTTTAGCAATTTTAAACAAAAAAAAATGATCATATATGATAATATTATTGTATTGAGATTGAAACTTTGAAAACAAGTATAGTGCATTATATGCAACGTTTGTTAATTTGTGGAATTGATGGGGCGAAGACTTACACCGTTATATTTTAATTAGGTAGGGGCGCAAATTTTGTAATTTTGTATGTGTCATAGTCTCTCTGCTATTTTCTTTACCAAATCTGCAAACCCTATAAGGTGGTTCTACCCTCGCAGAATTTGACGTACGCTACGTCCCATTCCTGTGCGCAGCGTTTGGCGTTCGGCGACCGAAAAACATTGCAATATCGGGCAATAATATCCGTTGACCGTTACTAATTTACCATTATCGCGTTCAGAGCACAATAATACGCACAGACATAAACCAAAATCGGGCACGTGTGTCGCATATTTCGGTATATTATTCGATCGACTTGCGCGTAAAATATAATATATTATAATGTAGGTGTATATACATATTATGCGTATTGTACGTGTAGATGTGTACTAATCGTTACACGGGAAACAACACGTCGTGCAGTATGTGTGTATAATACGTATAATATATATATACCTAAATGCATGTAATATGTGCGCGTGTGTGTGTGTGTGTGTGTGTGTTGTAGATATTATATATATACATCAATAACAAAAACCTTTTACTCGAAATTCGTGCTATAAATCTGCGCAAACGATCGGTGAAAACGTATATTACTATTACTATTATTATTATTGTTGTTATTATTATTATCATCGTAACTAGAAGCCGCGCGTGGTATGTCATTTGGAACGCGCGAGGGACGGCGCGCGCGGTCGAGGGAACACGCACTCAGACACACACGAATATATATATATATATATGGATATATGTATGTATATATGTGTGTACACGGAAACCCATTGTTTATGAATTGAGTTACGACCGCGGTGTCCCACCAGCTTCTCGCACGTACCCGACCTTAATAATATAACCGCTAGGTCGGTCCCCCGAAAACCTTACTGGCGAACCGAGTCCCGAGACTTGCAAGCGAACTACTCACACGCACACAAATATCGAGGCAAGCAATCGTAAAACGCACCGCCGCGTCTCGCCTTCAAATTTAAATAATCTGAAGTCATTACAAAACAACATTTATATTTATTATAATAATACGTTTTATCGTTATCACTTTTTAACTTTTTAATTTTTTTTTTTTTAATACCAGCATTAGTTTTCAGTTACGACGTACTTATGAGTGTTAAACGTTTTGTGAACGGAGTGGAGTGGAACTTTAGTGCCCCGCTGCAAAGTATCGGTCCGCTACTCCGCTCGTTCAAACTTTATACAGGTACTGAGAGTTATAATTTATAACTGTCCAATTAACTACTCATTATTCGATTTCTGTGTACACTGAAATTCCCGGAAAATATTCTGCTTTAGAATATGAAATTAAAAATGTCTGTCGTCCATCGAAACAGTACATTTGATAACCGTTTATACTTTTGATACAATTTCCGTAGAATAACTTTTAGATAACAAAACAATATTATTATGTTATAAGGTTATAAGTTATAATCATTTTCAGAACTATACTAAAAATGTCAAAAAACATTAATAAGGATGTTTCTATTATCTGCGTTCACCACGTGGATGATCGCATAACCATGACGGCCTGAAATTTAAAGAATTATAGAGTTATAATACTTATAACTCTTGAGTTATACATGTCGATGCATAATTTGAATTAACACTTAAATGTTTAGAATTTAGGTGGATTTAAAATCTCTACAGCATCACGCTTGTTGTAGACCTATGCCTATTATATTATAGTGCTGCAGTCGTGTTTAAATGTTTTTATATTGAATTAATATCATAGTACGAGCCAATATAACACACACACACACACACACACACACACACACACACATACACGCCATATAGTAGTTGTGTGAGCAGGGTATACATCGTCGTACAAAGCTCCTTCGACGACGCGAAATGACGACGGTGATAATAAAAATTGAAGAAAAAAAAATTTATCCGTTTATAATACCGCGTTTCACCTTGGGCCGGCAGACCGCGGGGACACGCCGCGCCGTTTTTACGAGTACCTACGCAATTTACAATAATATTCTCAATGCTCAGTGCTGCAGGTTGCATTGGTATTATATATAGTGTGTTATATCGTTATATGTATATGCACATATATATATATATATGTATAATATGTACTGCCCGTATACCACCGCATAACTGCACGTCAGTCGTCGTTGACGGTCACGCAATAATAAATAATAATATAAAACAAAATAGATTGGTACCGCCACCGCTGCCGCTGCTAAATGATGATTTTTACTCTGATGTGTTATAAAAAATATCCACAACCCGCGTCCACGTTTCTTGCGCTTGGTTACTTTTACACTCGATGGTAACAAAACAAACATTTAAATATTTTAAGAAAATTACAATAATTTGTTGTTATTTACAAATAAAATCGTCTGATAAAAATTACACGTTCTACAATCCATCGTACTTATCATTGAATACTAGTATTTATAATCAATGATAATATTATATAGATTATAGAGAGATACTTAACTCGGATAACCGATAAAAACAAACGAGGACTATATACCTGCAAGATATCGGGATTTTTCCGGTCGGGCAACGGCTAATATAGTAGTAACAACAAATAGTTAGAGGCATTCCCGTTGATGATTTTAGAGAAAACTTTACGTATAAAATTGATGTTGAAGACATTATGGATATTGTCTATAAGAAAATGTGGGTAATTAGATAAAAAATATAAACAATAATGTACATTTAAAAAAAAATTAAATATTGTATTCTGCTTTTATCAAATGTAATACATGAATTATTTTGCTTAGTAATTATTTTATAATTTAATGACAAAATATGTTATATATACCTTCAAAATTGGTATGCATTTACACAATCATACCATACAAACTTACTAAGTATATTTAGGCCAAGTAAATTTGAGGACTGGTAAATAGTTTTCATAATTATATCCTTCTAATTATGCAGCATGTCACAGATTCTGCTGTGATATATTTTCTAAATAATAATAGCTAATAAGTAATAAATATTAATATAAGATGAACGGATAATGTTACAACTTTAGAAGTGTAATATATTTAATAATTGGGATGAGCGATATACTTATAATTGAAAATAAATTGTTTGACTAAAAGATAACGTGTTTGATTTACAATCGAAATTCGATACTGGCATCGGGATAAGAGAGGAAAATTTAAATCTCTATTTTTGTTCACAAAGAGTTTTGAAATTAAATGAAGCCGTGAAACGAATAAAATATTACGTTGTACAACACTACGACATCCGTGAATTTGCCCTCCCACCCACACGACCCCATATATACATACATTTTGGTATCAATATTTTACAATTTATATTCAATTAAATCAACATCCAATGGAAATTTTTTTATCATGGGATCCATAAAAACCAAAATACTTATTATGGGTGGGGAAATGTTTACAAAACTCCGCTAACACGGTTCGTCTGATTTTAAGTTGATATCGACATTTGAAAATGTATACGTATTCCTTATATTATATATTTATATTACGAGTATACTATTATTGTATAACCTGTACTTAGAATGTAGATGAACGCATCAAGATTATTTTTGTTAAAATTTGTGGGGTTACATCAAAGTAAGTAAATAGCGAGGGATTTGCGCCGGCAAGAAACAAATGTTAAAATGATACAAATACTTTCGGCGAGGGGCAAACAACTAGGACGATAATAATGATGAATAATAATAATTTGTTTTAGCTTTTGGTAAACGCATCACACACGCGTACACACGAGAGTTCGTCGGATTGAAGTTTTGAAGGACTAGAATATATGAAAAAAAAAATAACATATTATTATTGTTAACCAACGCCGCAGCCGCTCGACGATAAAACAATAAATTATTGTTATTATTACGCCCGTGTATACGAAATTGATTACAATATTATATTATTATTATAATGTCGTCTCGTGTACACACACACACTCATGCGCGCGTTTAAAATCAGTCGAGCGATTTATTCATATTTTATTATTCGCATTACACGAGGGACGAACACAACATAATAATATATTATTATAAATATAAGCCTGCGGTCGTCGCCATAGGCCGCCGACACACCTTTATTGCCGTTTCGTGGTACTACCGAACGGGGCGAATCGCACGCAATATATGTATATGATAATAATATATAAAATAATATGTAATAAAAAATAATGATTATGATGATAATGATGATGATGTTACGAATGTGTGTGCGAAGAAGTCGCAATTAGTTTGACCCGCTGTTGGCGTATGTGATGGCGGCCGTCCGCGGGATAGTTGTCATATAATGATAATAATAATATATCACTCGCACATACGTTTTCGGTGTATATATAGTGTTCGTTCGTTTTATTATTATTATTATTATTTTTATTAAATCACTTTGTGCCAGGAACAAACGCCGGGGTGAGGGGTGTGTAAACTGTAGAGATGGGGACCACGCAATAACATAGCACAATATTTTGTCCCGTTAATCAATTATTATTATTATTATTATTATAGCTGCCGACGTCGGTACGCAAACAGTTACGACGACGACGAATGTTTTTTTTAATTTATACTCATTACAATAAAAGAAATAATCGGCTATAGCGGAAATTTAAAAACAGCGCCAATATATATATATATATATATATGTTAAGGGGATTGGAAGCGGTGCTTTTTTTGTCTTTGTCTAACACACACGCAACATAGGATTATAGACGTATAATTATATTTAAAAAATATACCGATTGATATAATAAAGCGATAAGAATTTTGAATATATGCAGATTTAAATTCGTCATCAAGTCTGTCAAGTCTACTTGAGATCGACTTTCCCACATTTTGATTTTATCTTCCCCAAAATCCTAAAATCGCTATAAAAAATAAGTAATTAAAAATTGACATGTTTCAATTTTTGGAATAGTAAAACTCAAAAAATCAAAAATAAGTAGTAAACCTATATTTTACACATAAAAACCACAGATTGAAAGTATATTTTAGAAATTAAACAGATTACAAGAACTTTTAACGGTTTTAATTATATGATCGACCATTCGTCATTCGTTAATTATTTAAACTCTACCGATCGTTAAAAATACATTCGATAAGTCAAAACGTAAAATGCAAACTTGTTAAATAGTAAAAAATGCTATCAAGAGATTTATTATATTTTTAATTTTATTATTAAATTATGACACAAATTTTCTGTTTGGAATGCAATGATTTTGACTTGCTTTAAACCAGGAAAAAATGTTAATTTTCGTGTACCTATTTATCTGTATCTCATAAATTATAATATATAAGTACATCGTGTAGTGTAAAAAAGTAAAACATGGAATTATTTATCATTGACAATATGACCGGTTTCGAATGTAAAAATTTACCGATTTATTGTGAGAAAATATATACATTAACAGGAAGTAGAGGAATTATGATAAATTATAGAATAACATATCTACCGCACTATAGTGTAGCTAAACTTAGTGGAAAAATAATTCCACGAGTATATTTTAGATGAAGACATTTGATGCAATCTTATTTATTATATAGACTTTTACTTGTAGAAAAAACGAAATACTAATGAATATAGTTTTTATATTTAAAAAAAATCAATTAAGTAAAAGTAATTGCCGAGTAACAGCCCACGCAGATACGTATAGGTATTGCCACTAGGGGAACTGTTTATTTAGATATAGGTAATACACAAGTATAATATTTTGTTTATAAATAGGGACCATTGCAATATCTATAAATAATCAAACATTCAAATATATGATATTATTATACAAATATAGATTTTCTGCTGCGGGTGAGTATACTCGGAAAATTGCGAAAGTGTTGATGCACGAATTTCAATACGTTCAAACGGTTTCTGACGGTTTGATAAGCAAATCAATTGGCTCTCCGCTTCACGGCGTTTGTTTGAATATGAACATAATGTATATAAAATATACTATATAGACTATAGACTATAAATATATTATATGCCTACGTGATGTAAAATTGAACAAATTGTCGAACAGGCATGTAATTGCTTGTATCATTTGTAGATTTATGTAACGAAAATGCCTAATGTCTAATTTTTACTACATTTTCTCTATTAAAAAATATAATAAAATATAACAGCAAATGTAGATTAATTATTATATAATATACGAATACAATTATAATATTAAAATAACATTGACATGTTCTAGTTTTGAAAAAGTTTATATACGAGTATTATGATATTATAGTAAATCGAAAATGGCACTAAGGTGGGAGGGTAACAGAGTTGACGGTCAGTTTTTGTCAAATTAACTATTATATTTGGATAATTGAAAAATCTATTGTTCTGTTGTAAATTGTCCATAGGTATATAATAAATAATAATATGCAACACGTGTTTGCGTTCTGCGTTCATACCGAGAAATAAATTAATTAAATTTTAAATTTTAAAGAGTCTATATAGTGTCCGTCGATAAAAATTATCACTCACATGTAATTCACTTTTATATATTATTATCACACAGCCATGCAGTTGACAATTATTATTATGATCGATAAATGTTATTATATTATTATTGTGTTTATTGCCGTGATTGTAATAACAATAGACAAGATACGGTCCTGTGAAATATTCGTCATCAACGCGTTTCATATGCATAATAAATTACGAACGTTATATGTGCAGTACAAACTACTCGCATATATTAATTCGAATTCGGAGAATTTCGAGTTCTGCGAATACTTAAAAAAATAAGCATTTTAATAAGGCCGAGAGCGTGTGTAGCACGTATATTGTTGGGGGTGCAGTCGGTCGGTGACTGCTATGGCATCTACCAATTGTGGGTTTACGTGTATATCCTGGTCGAGCTTAAGCCTCGCGTGTAAAATCTTCCAATCCGTAGAAATATACAATTTAGAGTAAGATTAAGAATACTACGCTGGGATGTCGTGATCTCCTACTAGTACGTTTAATACTTTCAAATTATAATTACCCGTTTCATCATAATTTACAAACTTCCACATAACACGTGCGTGTGATCTTATGATTTTATAATTAACAATTATATAGAATTATATAGATTAATACAAATATTTATTTGAATACATTATTTGTATTATTAAAATAGTTATACGCTCGTTTCGTTTTTTCGGGGTGTGTATATAGGCATCATTACTGACAGGGACGTATTTGAAATGCTGACGCCCTCGATACGCGCAATATTCTGCCTTTAGTTTAGTTTAACTGATATAATATATTATATTATAATAATAAACCTATAGAACATAATATTGTCATATCGATGGAACTGTGCAATTATTATTACAGCGACGCATTTTGATTTTGTAAAAGTTTATTTTAATTTTAAGAAATTCTTATAATTAAATTAAAATAATATAACAAGCAAAATGAGACTACTTGTAGGGACTTTGATAAGTGATAGATAAATCTATATTCTATTCTTATTCCGATGTGCTATCCAGTTACAAAAAGAGGTGATACAATTGTTTATTAAAAATGTGTTTTGATGCATTACTTATACTATACGTAGTATAATTTATGAATGCATTTAAAAAGCTATAATACAATTATAAATATTTAACTGAAAGTCTACAAAAGCATTTAATATAATTAATTTATTAATATTCTATATAAATACACTATGTATGACAATTAGCGATATGCAATTATTAGTCGACAGGAGGAGAGCACATTAAACAGAACAAATGAACAACTCGACTGGGTTTCGAGATGCTATCACGTCGTATTTGTGTGTATCTAATATAATATATAGATTATAAGGACATAGTGTATACTATATAGACATTTTTATATGACGAGTTTGTGTTATGTTTTCCTTATGCTTCACCGGTTGTAATTCAGTATTTCCTTTCGTAATTTTTCTATTTTTTATCCGCTCCTTTTCCATCGTCGGCGTTATGTATGCTATTATTATTATTACCGATTATCATCGTTGTTGTTGCCGTGGCCAAAGCGTATGTTGAACGGGTGTACGCGCCACGGCGTCATCGATCGGAGGTGACCGAAGGCGGCAACAGCAACTGCGTTTAACCACTAATAGTGATGTCACTCACTACACACACCTGTCTCGTCTACCAAAGAATGCGAATTTGTATTTTTTTATTCCAATCGGTCCGTTGCCGCCGCTGCCATAGACAGACACCGTCTCATTAAACACGACTTGTTGCTGGGAAGCGGTTACGCAACGCCTCTGTATGGTAAGGATTTTTCGCGCGAAGCGCGCGCACGTGCAGAGTAGTACGGAGAAATGGGCCGCTCGAAAATACCGAAATTAAAAAAATATACCTATGCAAAGACCGCTTTCTAAATACAAGACAACCGGCCGGTAAATTATTGTTGTTATTATTATTACTATTATTGTGTTCTAACGCGGTGGCGGCGGTCGTCGACTGATTTTTTTTTAACGGATCTCATCGTTGTCATTCCTTTTGGTATCTACAATATTATTATTATTATTATGTTATCGTTGAACAATGTCCTCTCTGACGTGTAATATATTAATACATGCACAAATGTTTATTTTTATACAGCGCGTATAATATACAACACACAAATATCATATACGCAGGTTTGTGGGGGTATACACGTATTATACGTAATATTATGTGCAGTGCAGCACCGTCGGGCGCGCACGCGTAAAAAACGGACTCGCCTAATCGTGTATGCCATCAGTTTATATTTATTATTCCCTTATACGAATATCGTAATATACACGTTAAGAAGAGAATAAAAAAAAAAAAAATATGAGTAATTTAATCCGGTAAAAAATTGCGAATAAGACACACACGCGCACGCGCATGCGCGTACACACACTGCACCGGGACAAAACTGGATACGATATAATAAAAACACATAATAATATGACATTGCGCGCACGCGATTAATGCGCACTGCGGCGTGTGCGACACGCGTTGACGTTGACTGAGATGATACGATAAGTTTACGTGCCTGTAAATATCGGTGTACAAAATTAAATATGAACTGGTAAAAAGAGAAAAGTAAAAGAAATAAATCCGACAACTATATACACAGACGTATAATGTCGTATGTATTATAATATTTACGTATAGGTATTAGGTACATAGTTGGTACAACACATAACTATCATTTAATGCAACGGCCTGACGGAGCGCTGCGGACGTAAACGATATACGTTCCTAATCTAAAAAATATAATACATATTCGATTTGATCGAGAAAACCCAACGAATCGTATGACCTTTGATTTCAATAATTGTACATGCGTGTGAGAAAGGGGAGTATATTGCATTATTGTAGCTTTTAACCTACAAATGATCTGAAATTATTCTTTTAGAAATCTAACTTCGTTTATAGGTACTAACATCGATTGATTAGATACCAGAGTCAAAATAGAATATATCATGTTCTGCTATTGTCTAATTTTGTTTTTACGGTGTTAGAAAACTTTGGTTTTAAAAAACATTGTTATTGCAGGTTCAACTGTTCTGGTATCATATTCATTAATATATGTGTGCCTCATTTAGAGTATTGGAGCTTATCTTATTGATTTATTAATATTATTATACTTATTTTATGATTTAGTAACGACATTTTAACAATAAATAACGAATATTTATTTATTTGTTATTACTGTACAGATCGAAGTTCAGCGAAACAAAATAATATATGTATACATAATATATCAATACAACTTATAATATAACTTATTTAGCAATAATGACTTAATTAAATAACAATTTTTTTTTTATCAGTTTGATTACCCTACCAATTTTATCTGTCTAAAGGTTTTTTATAAGCATTTGTGGTTTGAGAAATTTTTTAGATATAAATAAATAATCTCGAAAAATATTGAGTGTTATATATGAAGGACAATGATTGAAATTTTGATATGCATCACATAATATGATGCACAAGGTAGTTAACAAAAAAGAAATTAAGGTATTCATTTGCTTGTCGTATAAGACGTATTAAAAGAAAGTATGATAAATAGTTAGTGGAACAAGAAGGAATACAGAAAATAAAATTGGTTTTTATTTGGTGAGGGGAACTCTGAGATTAATTTTGGAATTAGCGTAAAGGAATCAATCTCATCGGCGAGAAGCTTTGTTAAAAGCTTCAAACTAGTAGGGGTTTTTTTTGTCTACGGTCTTTTTGTAAGACAAGTTTAATGCTTATTGAACTGAAGTAAAGTCATATGAAGGACAATCAGTTTTAAGCATACAAGAGGCTAACCAAAAGACTTTTTGTTTCACTCTTTCAAAAATTTGAGAATTACTTTTAATAAATGGATTTCAAATAATATCTTAAGTATAAATCCATTTGTATTTAAAACGTATATATTCCTATAAATTTGACTTGGGAATAACATGATTTTACTTGAGTTTTTGCATGTGCCATCGTTTTGCGAATCATAGGTTGGTAAGTACAAATTACAATATGATTAAAATTTGTCAATTGGACTAATCGGCTTACTATTACGCCCCACAGTTATCGAGAATGGATTTTTTTCCCCGTTTAACGATCCCATTAAAAGCAGTTCCGTACAAATGAGTTTTTGTTAATTTGTAAAAAAAAAGTATAAAAATACCCCGAAAAACACGTCTTGGGATAGCTATTATACAGCGATTATGTTATATAAAAAAAAAGAACTTTCTGCTGACATTTTCTCCCTCTCATATTTATTACTTATTATATTATATGTATATGGGTATTTTATTTTGCCTGATAATATTCCACACGAAAAGAAAAATCAAAAACCACGCTAATTATTCAACAACTTTTAAACCCGCGTATATATAACTTGCACCCGGTTTGGCAATTATTAATTCATTTACCGTGAAGTGAAATGGTGGGAGGGAAGGTTTATGTTTTATTTTCATCCCTTTGCCGTTATCGCCACCGTTGTCAGTGCCGATACCGACGCCGTCGAGGGGTTTTAAGTACATCTGTCTTCGCAGGCAAAAATACACGGCACATTCACCATTAACGTAATAACGTCACGGATATTAGCGTTTAAACTTTGATCACACCGTTATTATTTAACAAAAAAAAAAATATGTATATTTAGAAAATAGGTATTCTACAGAATGATTCTTTTAACAGTAAACACTCACAAAATTTTGAAAATAACAAATTGATTGTATTTTTTTTTTTGTTTAGCGTTATATTTTTTTATTAGCTTTATTATTTAAATATCATAATGTATTTTTAATTTCATATTTCAAATAAGAATAAATCAAATGAATAGCTAATAAGCTATGAGCTATATCCGTCCATCAAAAATGTTAATTAAGTACCTAGCTATTCATAATTAATAGACTATATGTTAAAAACTCGATTTTATACATCAAAATTCTCAGAAAAATATTCTGATTAAAAAAATTAAAATTAAAATTAAAATTTACGATGTCGTTTGAAAAATATTAAATTTACTCAACTTATAATGATAAAATTTGAAGTTGAAACTTTTCGAGATATTGATGACTGACGAGTCTTAACTAATAAATATATCACACAGAATACTGATGTATACAAATAAAATTTACAATCTAATACAATATTCATAATAATAATAAAAATATAAAATAACGCGATATTTTATACATAAAACCACAATGTAAGAAACACGGTGTGATATAATATTACCAACTACTATTTACCATGGCGTATGTAGATAATTAACTATAAAGTTGGCTTATTTCAGACTAATATTATTTTTTCATCTTATAAGAAGTTTCATAGCATTATTGTAAATTAGATACACACACCCTTATATAATAGCTATGTACAAAACAACATAATATTATAAATTATAATATTAAGTACTTTGAATTATTCATACACGAAGACGGTCGATATTGCAGGTATCTCCTAATACCTGCAGGTCCGATTTACCAATTCATGGGTCCAGAATAATTTTAAATATTGGGCCCTTAATCATTAAACAAAATTGTATTGTTTAAAACATAATGTTTCTATGTATTAAAAAAAACTATACCTACATTTTAAGTCCTTACGCTTAATAACGTAATATTTATATAATAATTACAACTAATTTTGTTCGCCTATTGTCGGTGAACCCCTCTTGCGAGTGGACCAATGTCATACATAAATATGATAGGTGGCAAATTTTAACTTTGAATATATCATAGTTTATTAATTATTTATAAAAATATTATGTGCAGATGACTAGCATTTGCGATTTAATTTTATATAAATCCCAAAACTATTCGATTTCAATAGTGCAGTTATTTACGAGATTAACAGCAACGTTTCTCCGTGATCTTAACTATTAAGTGTATCGTACAACGGTTGTTATAACTTGGTGGTTGACGCGTTCCTGAACAATTAACAAAACAAAAAAGACTAGTAGAAAACGGTCTCTAGTATAAAATTGTGATTTCACGTGATAATAAGGTAGTACACACGCATTGTTATTATTATACACAATTGGCGACGGAAATACTAGAAAGTCTTGGATACAGTGATGGTCAGTGACATAATTATTGTAATAGTTGAACCAATTGATATTGTAGAACTAGAATTAAAAGCTTTTCACGGTGAGAAAATAGTTTTTACTCGTATAAAGTCACTACCAAATATCAATCAACAATATAATAAAGTTCGGATCCCGTAAACAGTATAATATAATTATTTCTCGAACTATATTATATGTATATGTATACCTAATACAAACTGTCCCGAAACCGAACCGTATACAATACATATCATACGACTATATTATTATTGTACAACAACTTTAATAACACTTCGACTACTAATAGTACGTAAGCCATATGGTATTATTGTGTACATCAAAATATAATACACTCGTGTGGTGGCAATAGTAATAATAATAATAATAATAATAATAATAATAATAATAATAATAATGCGGCAAACTTTTATCAGCGAGAGGCCTGTCAAAAACACGTACGGTAGTAGTAGACCTGCTCGAAGCAGATTTTCAATTCTGCGAACAACTGCGCGTTTTACTATCTCTCCGAGTTTACCAGTAAAATGTCGATTTTAATTTATTTCATGTGCCTAGTGCACTGACGACGATCGAAGATTATACGACGACGGCAAGTACAATATACCCACCCAATAGAAGTGTACGTTGCGGTTTTCGGCGAACAAAAAGGGTATAAAACAGTTGCCGTGCACACATAATATCATATTATACATTTTGCGCGCTCGCGCTCATGTGTGTGTGTGTGTGTGTGTGTGTGTGTGTGTGCGATGGTAAGACTGTGGTCCCGGCCATGATGTGTTACGCGTATTTTATACTCAGCTGCTGTTGTGATTTTCACGGGGTCAGATGTTGTTTTTATTCTTTTTTTTTTGTTATTATTATTTTGATTGGCTGTAAAACGATGTACACTTCGGGTTGTAATAATATGTTGTCGTAGTGTAGACACTCGGCGTTGATTATAAAATATACTGCAAGCTATAGAACCTATTCATAACTAATAGTGTCATATTCAGTGGCTGCTCGTACTTTAGGTTATTCATCGTATATTATTTACACATAGGTATATTATGTGTATTAGTTTATCTTTGTGTGAAGAACTAAAATTATTTATAACATTTTAATGCATTTAGTTAATTTAGCCGAATCGAATTCAAAATACGTATTTAATGGCAATTCGATTACTTTAATATATGTTATGTAGGTAATTACAATTAAAATATTACTGATAATTGTTATTATTGTTGGTTTAATCATTTGTAGTTGTATAAAAAACCAAGGGATTATTTTGTTTTAATATTTTATTGTGTGCACGTTTGATGTTCCATTTCGTGGTTAAAGCTATAGTCTGCAGCTATCTATTACGGTGTCGCTGATGGCTATACTCAATTTAATCAACTGTCAATAACTGAATTTTATCGTGTAAATATCAAAATCATTAATTGGGTTATCACTTATCATGACTGGATACCCACTCATCCCGTTTTATTGCCGATCAAGAGATTCGAATGTATGCCCTTTAGAATTGTCACATTGGTTGTATACTTATACATGTATTTTTATACGCAACGAGGCACGTTTGTCTTGTTTTGATTTTCTATACTCACCACTGTGTATTCTCTACTTAAAAAGTTATAATTAGGACTCAAATTTATAAAATAAACTTATAAAGTTTTATTAAGTTACAAAATATTACAACAACTTTATGTGCAATAAAAATATTGCAGAATATAAACTTAAAATTGAAAAATATGATCTAAAAGGCTAAAATTATTAAATGCTGAAATGTGTACCAAAATACTATAAAAAATTCTTATTATTTTCAATTACCCTTATATGAAAAAAAAATTACTTACTAAGCATTTAGTTTAGCATACAATGAGATTGACTAGTAAAAATATTCAAATGCATACAAATCCTAAGCATAAAAAAATATACCTTATAACACACATGATATTATGATGCATAACATTATGTTCAGAGGCAGATGATATATTCTGAAATGTCATTAAAGTTTTTTTCGCTAAAATTAGTCAAGTTTATAATATGGTATATCATTCGATAATTTTTTTAAATATATTTACAAGATTTTGTCATTTTATATTATGATAAGTATTACAATAACATAAGTCATAGCAGAAGTATAGGTAGAAAGTACTAAAATATAATATAATATTATTTACCTAACTAATATATAGTATTATTACGTATTATATAACAAATTTTACAAAGTAAATAATCAAAAATTAAAAATGAAGACCGTCAATTTTAATATTTTACAAATATTATTCACCTTCGTGAGTCATAAAGAAATATAATGTCTAGAAACGAGACATTATTATTATTATCGTTTACATTTTTTTAAATGTCACCTTCACCTAATTACCGTCATTAAAATGTAAAGGTAATGCATATGGTACCTGTATGGTTGTATAATATACAACTAAAAAATAAAACTAATACTTTGACGTTAGATATTCAACTTATTATTGTAATGTAAGCTTCAAATCTACGAATATAGAATTAACAGAGACAATACAAGAATTAATAACATATAGTAGGACTGTTGAACAATAAAATGTATAACAACATTTTTACTTTTAAATAAAATATTTAGTCACGTCGATTGTTATTTCTTTTTTTCTGAGAAAATTTTTCTCTCTCTTTTTTTAAATTAAATACGTTTAAGTAGTAATAACTTTTGAAGTATGTTTTATTTAAATTAAAATGTGATTAGCAGTCAGCAAATTAATTATTTTTTTAAACGTCTTTTAAAAATACGGATAAAAGTTGAGAAACTTGAATTATTAAAAAATCTAATTTAACCATGCCGATAATTATTTAGTAATTAGAATAGTATAAAATATTTATAATGAATATTTTTCGATCAGATCATAAGCAAAAAAATATATTTCAGAAAGTTATTCAACATAATATACTATGTATAGTACGCAGTTTGTATAAAATACCCTGTAGTAAATAAAAATATGAATTTGTAAATAAAGTATAAATATTGTTTCATACTATTGATAATTTAAAAAACACAGGTTTTAGCTTTGTTAATTTACCTAATTAAAGGTCAACTATAGCACAATTTGTAATACGAAAACGCAATATATATACCTATATATTATGTATATGTAGGTAGATATTTAGGTATCGTTATGCTACTTTCATAATAATATTGTCTTTTATAGAAAGATCACGATTTGAATTCAAATTAATTTATATTAAAATGAACCTAAGATCAAAGGATCTCTTTTCGGCTGGAGGGAGACGATGTCTTTAGCGGCGGCAGCGGCAATGAATAAGATTATCTGACAGTGCTGTTTCTACCTCGCCGCCGACCACCCCTCACTAGTGCGCTTCTGTGTATGTGTGTCAGACTGTAGTCGGTACCCATAATGATTTGTCATGGGACTTAATCGGCGCGTCAGCATGCATTTTGCTGCATACTGTAAGTAATTGAAGTAATTGCAACGCAACATCCATAAAAACAAATCCGCATATAATAAAAACGGCCACGTGATCTTAAATATATATATATATATATATTATACGGAGGTGCATTATTTTACAGCTATTCGTCCGAACGATAGAGACTACGCTTTAGAATATTTTCAGCAGCACAATAACGTTTAGCGGCAGTTATACAAAGATTCCACGCACTGACCTAGATAGTATGTGATACAAAACGAAAATTTAGATATAATCCTTCATAAAATATTTTTGGCTGAAAAATGTCCTTGTTTTTTTTTTTAATAATAATAATAATTAATGTATTATATGTATATGAAATTCATACAGAAGAAACAGAATTAAATTAATTTTCATACCTATTTACAATGTGTAAAATCCTGCGTGATAAGTACCGTAAGGACAGATTTAACTATGTGGTGGCATGGCCCTCGGGCTTTGGATGAAATATAATAATATTGTGGGGCTCACAAATAAATGAATATGACAATATATGTTTTTGATTATTAAATAATTCTAAAATTTTTAAATTTTTATAGAAAATGATCACATATTATTCGCCTAATAAATAAATACCTAATCGTATATACTATAGTACTTACCTGCTTGTGTACGTTTTTAACTTTGTAAAACGTCAACGTTTTTTTGTTATTGTACTACACCGGAACATAATGAAAATGGTCAATATTATGCTGATAATTGGTTTTGACGTAAATTTCGTCTACGACTGTTACAGTATTATTACTAATAATTGTGAATATTGACGTATAATACTCTTATTTTACACGTATATATTTAGAAACGCATGCGATTATACACCATATATATTGTTACGATCGACCGTGAACGGTCCTCTAGTTTGTTGGAATCCCTGGAAGTTGCAGCACATTCTAACTAGACTTTCCCGTTCTTAAAAAACTATATACATCGTTACTCATTTATAAACATTTAATGTAAAAAAACGAAAGTCGAATAAAAGTAAAATATTATTATGATATAATACTGTATGTAGTATATATAATATATGTTATATAGTATAGCAGTAATTACGGTTTTTGGGAGACACTTCGTTTACTTATCGTAATATTATAATATGCATGTAATACTTCGACCCGTGTCTCTTTGGTTAAGTCCTATCCGGGTTTCGGGGAATATACACACACACATACATAATATCGGAAGTCACTCGTGGTTACCGGGATCCGGGGTCCAGGGTTATACTTTCGTGCGCCTCAGGTATATAAACGTATATAAATAAGAGAGCACGTCGGCGACGGAAGGCTTTGGAGTGCGGTCGGTGGGGTTAGGACAGTTGCATGGGCGGTGGTGGGAAGCGATGCGTTAATTTTTGGACGGTATTATAATAAATGAGTACGCGCGTGATAAAGCCCTGCTGCACGGGGTCGAGCGTAATAAACGCGTCGTGCACACAACACTAAAAGCTTATGCGCGTAATCCCTGGGCCTGATTTACAGGGTCACTGCAGTATACCTGTCATCGCACGCGGCATAATATCTTGGCCGGCAATTAACAAGTTTTTGAGGATTGTCGTCGAGTATGGTTGTTTAAATATATAATTATGCAAGCACCATAATAATATAATTTACATTATTATAGATACGTAGGTAGAGGACGTATATAGGCACTGCAACCCTCACACATTATGTACGACCCACATTGTATAATATATAATACCTACCTACCTATATAATAACAATTCATCGGACTCGTCGTTCGGAATCCGAGCTTTTGAGCTTGAAATATCTCGTCGAGTTTGTCACGTTTAATGGGCTTCATGAAAGTTTTTGAATCCGCCGCCGCCGTTATTCATCCGGATTTCTCTAGCGTAAAACCATTAAATTACTCGGTTGCGGTGCTTCTCGCACCCTCGTTGCAGTTAAGCTCGACGAAATTATAGAAATAATTTTTTCATCCCTATAGTCCCACCTGTGATGGACGGCAGCGTATATTTTTAATTCGCGTTAGGTCATCGTTTTTAATATCTAAAATACGCGGCTTCAGCCAAGAGGCTTACCATGCACGAACACAACTGGTCAAAATGGAAATACCACTAGCGTATATTATTGTGCTGAGTGGTATTACAACTTAATGGTCGTTGCGTGCACGTGCACTTGAAAGATACTCGTAATTATTAGTGTTAAACTCTTAAAATCAGATTGCCTACCTTGTAGTGCGCGTGAATTTCTCTATCGTTCCAAAATGTTAGAGCGACGATGATCATCACTAGAACAGAGGATTTTTAGCAATTGCATATTTGTTTTTCACAGTCATAAAAATAGTAGAGTACGAAACAAATACGTTTCAGCTTTCATAAAGCTAGTTTTGAAGTTTTATTTTTATAAATTAAATAAGACTGTAATATTAATTTTCTATAGTTTATTTAATTAATACATAGATAGATAATCGTTTATGATATAACGTCGTACACTATACCACATTGCCACCATAGTGAACCATGTGGTGGTTAAGTTGTCAATTTAAAATATACATAAATAAGGTAATAATTTTGATTTATTTTAAATACTATTTATTTTATTAATACTCTTAAATTAAATCGCATAAAAGATAAGTGCTCAAGTGCTTGCATACTTAGTGCTTTTTTAGAGCTAAAAGTCCTCTGCCCTAATTATCGCAATTCGTAATAATATAGTTATAATAATTATTATAAAAAAGGCTAAGATTTTGACAAAGTTATATATATAAATTTTTTTTTTTTTGGTGCCTCGAAATATAGCTTCTAAATAAAATATATATTAATAATAACATAGGCTTATTTTATTTTGGCTATTGCGTCCGTTTTTACTGCATCCTTGGTCCGGGTCAGTCTTGCTAAGCCTTGCTAGCATTCATTAATACATAAGCTATATGCCATGTTATAAACAGCTTAAAATTATTAACTTAATATTATTACAATTTTACTGCCCACTGCTCAGAAAATAGTAATAATGTAATTGTTAAAAGTTTCATGTTCCTACAATTATAGAAAAATTATTTATTGTTTACATGTCAAATATTGCACTTAAAATATAAACAAAACAAAAATTATGTAAAAAGTATTTTTGATAATTTTATATAACTACAAGAACAACTTATGAGAAACATTGTATTTTGACAAAATATAAACTAAGGTATAATATCATTATAAATCTTGAAATTAAAAATCTAAAACAATTAAAATAATTCAAATATCTTTAAATAGTTGCATTTAATATGAAACTATAAAAGCGTGTTCCAAATGGGAAAATATTTAAAATTAAAAACTGTTGGACAACAATTTCTCAAAAGCGGGTTATGCCGTATTATGTTAGTTTCTTCAAATTATTTTAAATAATTTATTTTTTTTAAATACTTGATAAACATTTAATTTTGGCCTCCCCCTCTTCACTAAAAAAAATAATTAACTAGATCCAGAAACTACCCTTAAAATTGAAGATTAAATATTTTAAAAGCTCTAAAAAGAGATGTGAGACAAAAAAGACACATTATAAAATCATGATATTCATCATTCTGCTGAGCTGCTAAGAATAAAAAAAAAATAATGATAATTATTTGTGATATAATTATTTTTACTAATAAATCACTACATTTATACATGCATTTTTATTTTAAAGTTTCTGAGATTAATGTTTTAAGTGAATTTTGCATTTTTGCAATTATTTTTAAATTTTTTACGGCATTTACAACCTTAGACTTTGTAATAAATAATATCAATCTGACTTGACACAAGGGGAATGTGAAATGTGTGCGTTTGTAAGTACTGCATCCCTACAAAAGGGTACGTTATGGTCGGTTACCGTATCAACATTCGTTATATCGACTTTTTCTTCACTACGTTGACACATTGATCTATAACATTGACACATAGTATACACGACTTACGTGTTACTGCCAATATAATATTGCAATTATTTAATTATATGAAATAATTAGGTAACATGTACACACTACAATAAAGCAACTTTATACAAGCCCTAATAGTTTATTAGATACCTACTATATACTATATTCATGATTATTCATCAAGCATGTTCATCCTATTTTTTGCAGTAATTCAAAATCAGATATTATTAAATAAATAATAATTAAGCTATATAATTATTATACATTAACAATACCTATTAATCAATATTTATAATTTATAAAAATAGGTAGTATAAGTATTATAATACTAAATAAAATATTCATAAAATTAATATTTTTATAAAGACTATTAGTATAAAATAAACTACAAAGATTTTAATAACTGAAAAATTACTCGTTCGAATTTTTAGTTGGTACACTAATGTTAAAAAAAAATATTCTCCTTTTAGGGTATTTTGTTTTTGTATTGTTATAGATTTTGTTATTTTATTATGTTCAAATTATATTAGTATCTCCAACTAAAATATTTTACAATTTATATTATTCTAACATTGTCTTAATATCAAAATAGTAAATTTGCAAGTAGAATGTTCTTGTACGATTAGTATAATTAAATAATATTGTACATAATTGAACACACGCGTCTTCGCGATCGATCAGTACAACTTAACTATTTAAGTCGTTTTATTATTTAATCCCCCTCATTGGCAGTTTAAAAAGAAATCCTGATCAATATCAAACTCGACATTATTTGTTATTCCTCTTACACGTTTTGTTGACATTACGCGGAATTCAAGTCCCCTCAGATAATTTGAGCAATTTACGCCCGTAGGCACATTACGTTGTGATATTACTCTCGGCAAATCGACGTTGGCGTTAACTACGGATACTCCGATAATATAATACAATATAGCAGTAAGCAGTGTGTAGTATAGGTATATATTCGATTTTTTTTTACGCGGTAAACTATATCTCGTATCCCTCGGTTATCCGCTTATCCGCAACGGCCTATAATAATATTGTTATTATATTACTTTATACACCCGACAATCGGCCTATATTATAGTTGCGCGTCGCCGCCGAACGGTCGTCGACTTAAAACATGATTGTTACGTGATTCGATCAAGCGGCGGCGGCGACTGCGATGTTCATATACATATACGCGCACATATACACACACACACCAACCGACCCACACACGTACACATACACGCAATATCGTTGTCGCGGCTCGCGCGTTGTCGTCAAACCGGGACTCTACGTGTTTAGGATGGAAAAATTTTCATAACTTGAGAGAGGAGGGTCTGGCTTAAGTGGTTATAATATTGTCGCTAGGACGAGCTGTTTTTTCCCCCTTATCGTTTTACCCGCCGACGCATCCGTCGTCCCGCGACCCTTCAGACACACGAGAGAAACTTTCTATATAATATAATAATATACACTTGATTACATGTTTTATATGCCGTGTGGTGGTGGCGGTGGCGGCACCGGACGAAGGAGAGGGTCGTCGATAGTGGGAAGGTAGTAGATGCGGGGGTGGGCGACATCCTTTGTCTGACATCACGACGACGAAACTCGACCGGAATAGGTTTTTTTTTCCACTTTCTCGCTAAAGCTACTTTTCACTCGATATTATCGTTTTCCTTGTTGTGTGTGTATATAAAAGGCGACTGTACCCGGCTTTGTCGGAGGCATTATGCATATATATATTATATAAGTATACACACAGGGAATTTCTTCCGGCGGGGTGTATCCGGGGGTATGGTAATGATATCGGTTGGTGGTGCTGAAAGAGGCTTTGAAATACTTTATTAGCAGAGTCATAAAAAGAATTATAATCCGTCCTTACCGGCACTCGCCTTCCTCTCATATCATTGGGTACTACTAAACATCCACGTGTTTAAACAACTTCAGATTCATATTTTCGGGGTGAGTAGAGCAAGCAGCAGGTACCTGCTAGCGCACGACGAAGGGTTTTTGTTTGCCGGTACAAAAGAGTCAAGGGGAAAGCGTATCGTTGTTATACATATACATTTACACACACTCACTGTCTATGGGCATATAATAATAGCAATAATAATAATAAGTACACGTGACATTACCATATGATATATTAGTATGTGGTCGAATAAATGGCGTTTTACATATTAAATATAACATATATAGATATTTCAAGGAAGGTGTGTTAACCATCAACACTTAACGATTTTAACTGATTATCACGATTTCGTGATAGTTTAAAAAAAAAATTAAAATGAACTTAACGACAATAATTATTAAATTTATCACCACTAATGAAATATTAAACAGTTGATAATTTATTTATTCTTCACTATTTTTAAATAAGAGAAATAATATGGAATCGTACATATACATTTAACCATGACATTAATAAAACGAAAAATAAAGTAGTGCTAAAATTAGTTGTAACAAACAGTTTTGTATATGACCAGATAAAACTATTTTTAAAAATGTTTTTCTTTTGTGATATTTCTTATTTTAACTTTTTAAAATCCTCATCTGGAATAAGCTCAGGACATGCATATATAATATGAATATCAAATATTCTTTTATTAGAATGATATGTAAATGTATATTTTCGAATTCTCTGTATACACGGCTTTAACCGAACGGAAAATAATTTTGAAAGTTTCATGTTTCCCATAAAAGCTGTTGACGTGATTATGTGGCGAACATACAATGGCTGATTGCATTCGGATTCACAAAACATTTGAACGACAAAAGCCGAGAGGGTTTTGTTTCAATTTACATCCGGCGTATAAAATTAAATCCGGTAAAAGACGTCAGCCCCTTGTGGAAAAGAGGCCATTTATGTTATTGAAAACAGCGCTTGGCAATGACCCATGGCCCGCCCATATGCTCGTGTATGATATAAACCTAAAAAGAAAAAGAAAAACCACACACATTCATGAGAGATAAAAAAAATTCACTTTTCCGATGGATACACACTCGTTTTATTATGTTTGCTGGAGTATAAAAACGTATTTGGCTCTTTTCGCTTGTATAAGAATACGATATCCGGGCTTTTCCCAAGCCTTTTAGCTGAAGCAGGGCGGGTATCTCTTGTTGTTTGCAGCGTTACACAGAGTGTTCCTTCCTTTCATATATATGCATAATACCCACAAGCCATGCCCAGACACGATAATAATAATAAAGAAGGGAAAAGAGAAAGAGGAAAAAAACAAATATGACACTAACACCTCACTCAGCAACCGTCTTACCATCTTATTTTGTCATCGAAAAGCCCTGTTGTGCAAGACATCATTCGACATCAGCAAGAATTTTTTTTTTTTTTGGTGGCTGGTGGGAGTAAGCGACAATATTACATTTCTACCACTCCCCACTGCGTTGATTCGGTGGCCGTCCGCAAACCAATACGGCGTAATAATATATGAAAAACAGACATCCGCATCACGTATGTCGTATTTATATTTCACATATGCGGCCATATAAATTCGCACTGATCCTATTTCGACACCGAGTTTTCTACGATCTCGGGTCGATAAGTGGTCCCTTTATCGTTGCTCGGCATTCGACTCCCCGCGCTAAATATTTAATATGCACGATTGACGTGTCAAAATATAGTGTGACACGCACATAATATAACCCATCGTATATATATATATAAACACACATTATATATATATTCATCGTTGGCAATAGGTACTACAAAAATATTTTAGTTATGTTTGGAATTGAAAAAATATATTCAACATGTCGATGACATCGCGGCGAATACATGAGACACAAATCAAAAATATATCAATATAGTTATAGTAGGTATACGCATACTGGTGAAACCATTTAAAAGTTATAAATATACAAATATTTTTTGTCGAAAGTCGCCCATATCGAAGTTAAAATTATGTTTCACGAACAGATCTTCTTACTACAACCGCGAAAATTCGATAAACTATATATTTTTTTTTTTATAGAAACTGTGTCACGGTGTCACGAAATATCATCAACCGTTGTATATTGCGATCACCGTTGAAAAATTCGCAGATGTTCAGGTTACTCATTGAAAAAAAAACACCACGTGGACGAAGTTTGGTGAGGATTCAATTCATAAAATATAATATATAGGTGCATATATATATTATTGTCCATCGTACCGAAGAATTTACTCTCGACATCGCGGCTTTTGAGTTGTGTGTCAGTGCAACGTGTGTGCGGGCGTATATGTACGAAACAGCATATTAGAAAAGTTTAAATTGTTTATTCTCACTATTGTGTGTAGTTGTACGGAAGACAATACAGCGGTGGTGGTTGAGTTTTACCCGACGATAATATAAAATATAATGCAATATTATAGAAAGGGGATGGAGCGACTTAGTTTTCCGAAGTAGCCATGTACAGTATAGTGTTGTTATACCTTATAGGGCGTAGAAGTATCCAAATTATACCTTTTATACTGCACTTCAATGAGATCTTGGGTCTTATGTGCAACAAATGGTTCGAAATAATTATAGGTACCATTGTTTGACAAATAGATCAATCTACTTAGATTTTAAACAGGCATCGATTACACATCTATACAAGTATTTATGTATGAGGTACATAAAGGTTATTGTAAAACTGTTAGAAACGTATATAATACACAGATTACATGGTAATTCATCAAACATACTCATATTTCGTTTAATAACGGATTCTGATTTATGAATATTTAAATATACTTAAAAATTATATTTTAAAATTCTTAAGAGTTTTGATACAGCTTAAGGCAATACAAACTTCTGCTATACAAATAATAACCCCCCTCCATTTTTACTGTATATTATTTAGTGGATAATTTTTTTTTTAAATGTCGATGAACCTAAATAAAATATTTAAACGAGTAGTTTTTGAGTTATTAAAAATTTAAAAAGATTAAAATAGATAAAATATTTAATCTAGTATGATTATTTAATACAGTTGAACTGTTTTTAAGAAATTATTATTAATTTGTATAGATTACTAAAATTTTCAAATTAGTCCTCATAGGCAAGTATGTTTGGTGAATCACTTATAGTATGATGGGTAGGCACAATGACGTGTCTAATTCTACTCACATATACTCACACCGAAGACTAAAAATAATTTTGAGATCCCTGGACTATTCGCGGCTTACCGTATAATAACCATCGTGCTGAAAAGTACAACGCACGTACGATAACGCCGAACATGCAGCAGACGCACGCACGCGGTTCGCAATGTTGGGCGCAGGTTGTCTAGCGCCTGTGATGAGGTATTGATAAGTGGAGTTTTTCACGCGCCAGCTGAACCAATTATAGCCGGACTTATACTTTCGGCAACCTTAACACCACCCGGCACGCCCGTTGCATCGTCCCCCGGGTGGCACCGAAATCCGTTCATTTCACTTGCGCGCCCTCTCCGGTAGCAGTAACGACCCGCTGCCGACCCGACCCGGCCGTCCCTACTCGACGACGACATTATTTTTATTTATTATTTTTCGTCTCTCACCGCGCGCTAGTGCTTTATTTAAATATAGGATTACCATGATTTATAACTGGCAACTGTGCCCGCGATCATCGGTGCTATATATACGAGTTCGCATTTTTACAAGGGTATAAACGATGACGACGACGACGACGATGGACGACGGACGACGCGATATATATTATAATATTTAGCCGGTTTATTTGGTTTTTTCTTTTCCCTTTCCCTAACCCGAGACGGCAGTTTACTGCGCGGCTTCGGGTGGAGTTTTTTTTTCAAATAACCTCCTTCAACACCTCCTAATGGTGTCTTTTCCGGACCATCACGATTAATGCGTAAATTACGCCAGCCATAAATAGCAAGCGAGCAGAAAGAAAATAAAACCTCGAAAAATACTCGTATAATCACACCTTGTTATTCACTGTAACGACTGCAATGATATCGTACACCACTGTCCGTCCACTGAATGTCTGTAGTTTTACGGCATAGAACAGTCGGTGCAATAAATGTAGGTACAACAACATAATAATATAATTATATAGATCTACTCGAAATTTATTGGAGCATATGTAAGTACATCAATGACGAACAGTATGAACACGATCGTATGTGAAATATGGGAAACAATCGATACCATGCAATCAATGTGTTAAAATAAAATATTAATGGACTTAAGCGTTAAAAATGGGCAAAATACGCTCTGAGGTATCATTTTAAAAATAAAAATAAAATAAAAAGTATGATTTAAATTTATAAAAAAAAAATATATAAATATCTATATTAAATAATAAGAATATTTAAAGACAATATGTAGTTATTGTTCAAGAATATACGCCTAAATACAATTTTGTACATTATCAGCAATAACTGCATTGAAAAAAATAGACATTTTCATGCAAAAATATATAAAAGTACTCAATATAAATCAAAATATACTCAATTTTATAAAATGCTTTCATTCTTTTTTTGTGTTTTAGTGATCATTGATTTACAAGAGTAACCTCAATCTTACATAAATATATATATTATTGATAATTGTACTCATGTATAGATATTATTTTTATTTTTAAATAAAATAATATCTCACTTATATTATGTAGGTATTATATTTTTTAACTTTCATCTATATTGTTTCCAAGGTCAACGCTCCATTACTATTTGTTTAGGGCTTTGGCCTATGGTAATAATTAATAAGCAGTGTAAACAAATTTTTGTGGTCTTCATTTTCAATTCAGCGTAAAGAAAAATTTGAGAAAAATATTTACAACTAATGATAATTAAATAGATAAGTAAAAGTTAGGGAAATACGCAAATAAACAGTATTTGATAAAATCAATGTTCTTATTTTGTTGAAACTTAAAAACGATTAACCACAGTAAATTTTCATCAAATGTTTACATTATACATTTTCTATATAATTTAAATTGAAAAATATTTTTAATTATTTTTTAATAATTGTCTATAAATTTTTTTCACTATCAAATTTTTTTAGAAATTATAACAAGTTTCGCATAATTTACTATTAGAGGAATTAAAAAAAAAATTAACGTAAATCCTATCATTTGTTATAACCGTTTGAAGTTAGAATTTCAACAAATTTCATCATGAATGCGAAAATTTGCAAATTATTGTATATTAAAACGGGCAAAAATGAATATTTATATTAGCATATTCTATACATAGTATCATAATATAATTTTCAAAATATATTATTTTGACTCATTTTTGGATACCTATAGACATTTGATATTTTTTCTGTAAAGAATTAAATAATTTTAATTCAGCCAATAATCTTGAATATTTTATACAAGGTCTTTCAAAAGTTAATAATATTAATTATACATTTTTAAAATTTTTTTAGACATGATTTGTTTTAAAAAGCATTTGAAGTTTAGGTATTGATATATTTTGTTATGACATACAAATTTTGTGGTTAAAAAAAAATAAAATTTCCAATTTTTATAACTAATATTTGAAAAATTGGTAAAAGGTTCTTCATAAGTTGTTCATACTATTATTCCCAGTTTTAATTTTTATTATTGAATAAAAAAAAAAAAATAAGTTAAAAAATGTTTGATAAAAGTTTTATAGATTTTAGATACTGCGTTAGATGGACTTTGTTGAATTAAACATATACAGAAAGTTAAGAAACAAAAAAAAAAAAAATGTCAAAAACAGTTGAAATTGGAACCAATTAAATATTTTTCTCACTGTCAGTATTTCTTCATCCTTTAGGGACTTTTCGAAGGGTTAAAGTAATTTATATATATCTAACATAAAAAATACTTCTCGATGTCTTTTCCCGTCTGGCTTATCATCAGTCTAGCGGGGAAAAAATTGCCACAAAACTTGTCTGTTGGATTTTTTTTTCATTTATATTTCATTTAGAGTTTTTACGCTTGAGGTCGGCTTAGTCAAGTCACTGAAAGATTTTCGGTTTCAATTACTAAGGCGACCGTTTGTTATTTTTGCGTTAGAGGGTGGTTGCAGCTTTCTATATTTTTCACGGATGAAAAGTCTTTTTCAGCGGAGAGAAACATTTAAATGAAATAATATATACTGCTCGCAACAATCAACATATTATAAGAGGAGCAGGAATCTTGGTAGTGAGGGACACCCCTTTTTATTATTATTATTATTATTATTATTATTATTCTATATATTTTTTTCACGCCCTTTTATTTTTGCCTGGACTTGCTGCAGAAGAAACCGTTCTCCTCAGAAACTATTTATGCAAACGCTGTAGTGAACGCGGCGTAAGTGTGTAAAGAAGCGTAAAAGAATTTGATTAGCCCCAGTGATATTTACGGTACACGGTATTTTCTAAATGAATGTCTGCGGCCTTATTTACAACTTAAATTGCGCGACAATTGATATACACCATCGAGCCCTGTCTGTGCATAATACACTTTTACCATACGCATTCGTCAGCGGTTTATTCACCTGCTTGGGTTCTACAATTTATTTTTCTCTTGTTTATTTTCACGAGACAGCATAAATATTATTCACTATTTACCATACAATAGACGTGATATTAATAAGCCGCCTCTCTCTCTCTTATATATATATATATATATTTGTGTGTATATGTATATATGTAACTATATATTTATAAGTATATCGTAAAGTACATAGTTATGAATACTTATTAAAAAAAAAAACACAAAACATTATCATTTAATAATATGTAAGTGACCGTTTTGATATTGACAAATATTATTTAGATTGCACTAAACATGCGATCGGTGTGGATTGATAGATCAATATTTGTATGTATAAAATCAGAATATAAATCAGATATAGTTAGTATACGTTGTACAGGTTAGTCGCATTCGAGAGTCAAGGTTAAGTTGCATAAGAGTTTTAAGAAAAATATTTTTTATATTAAATGATTTTAAAGTAAAAATATATACACATACACACACACACACACACACACATATTATATTATATTATGTATATATATAACCGATCCATGGACGTGCTGAGTCTTGGGTACGATAGCATGTATGATCGAAAAACAAAAATGATATATCTAATTAAACATAATAAATATGCTATATACGAGAATGCTCTTCGATTATTAGTCAACTGTATAATGTAAATTTGAAGAACGAAAACAATAGGATACGACTTGTTGAACATTCTGTAAACGAAACGTACGTTTCATGTTCAGTTTCGATGTATATATAATGTATATAATGATATATACGCGCGCTTATATTGAGATAAAACTAACAGCTATTAGGGTGACGGAAAAAAGAATTCGAACATCTGTTTGGCCCACTATATCCATTTTAAATGTCCAAACGTTGTGTTTAGGGACTTGGCGAGGGTGACGCCAGTGTACACACATACAATGTACACACACACACACACACATGTATATATGTACACACAATACTCGTGTATATATTACGTGAATATATATACTATGTAACGGCAACACGATTATACCAGGGCGAGTATGCGTTAAATTATTTATGGGTGACGGGTCGTCGGCGGCGGTATGGAGTTTAGTATTTGTTGCGGTTGTCTGAAAAGGGGAAAATGATTACTACTATTATTATTGTCGTAAGTACGACCGTGGAACATATTTTTGCCATGTCGCCCGAGGGATGAAAACAACGGAGCGGCGGCGGTGGCAACGACGTCGACTACGACTACGACGACAGTGGCGACAACGACGACGATAGACGAACAGATTCTGCGGTTGTGTGGGTGTGTATGTTGGGCGCGTAGTATTTGTCCTTTTTGAAGAAGAAAACTGCAGATCAGTATAATAGTGTACACGGTCGTGTTGGTGGGTGAAATAGGGGTCAAAGCGGTTTAGAGAAGGGAAAGGACGTGGTGGCCGTTCGGGGTAAGGTTATACCGCGTGACCGGAACCCAAAGCCCTTGTGTCGCCGCTATCTTCACATTCATCATATAGACACGCCATAGTACTCCGGACCGTAATACCGAGTGCGGAGTTTACAAGCGCGAGAAAGACCTTTGCCGGACGGACAAGTGCGACCCGTCGCGATCGTGGCTATGTGTTTGGCGAGCGTTTTATCTCTACCGCTGACTACACTACTATTGTCCTATTCATATGATATACGTATGTATATATAATATATTCGCGTGTGCAGTATATGTGCGTATTGCACAGCACTCGTTTGTATAAACATATAATAGTCAGTAGTGTGTGTTAGTGGTCGTCTGTATGTATCTGTATGTGAGTGCTAGTGACGTGGCAAAAGCGCGACGCTGTTATCGCCACCGCCACTTCCACCTCTAAAGTCCAACTCCCGCGTGTCCGCCGACAACAACTCGCATAATATTATAATGTAATACCCGCGCAGCACTCACTCAGTTGACTTATATAGATTAGGTTTGTGTTTAGTTTTTCGTCAACTGCGCGTTTACCGTCGTCATAATACTTGAATATTATAAACTATACGTCGTACAGAACCAAATTCGATTTACGATGGCAAACAACTAGCAAAAAAAATGTTGTACTATTTGATTTTAATTGCAATTATTGTCCATAGTATAAATATAAAGAAACAAACTAATAATACATTTGCTTTATTTAAGACTTAACATTATGGAAATGCATTATTGGTGTATTATAATGCCAAGAGACAAAACTATCCGGAAAATGCTACGGTGACAAATATAAATCATAACTATTAATCACGAATTACACGACTTGCCGCAAGTTGAGACATCTATTAATTGAGAGTTTCCATTAAGATGTTATTTACAATTGAAGAAAACAAAATACTATGACATACGTACTATACTATGATATGTGAAAAAATGTTTACACAAACAAAATATTCCGAGTTGTGGAATTAAGACAATACCTTAAAACTTATCTAACTGTAACTATATTTTAACTACTTCTAAATTTTTTTAAAACTAATTCCCAATCCTTATCGCTTATCATATTAGATAGACGCGCGTTTACCGTCTAATGCATATATATGAATCTTCAATCTATACATATTTATACATATTATGTAATATTAACAATAAAAACCCCGACTTTTTCGGTTAATGTCAATATCGTTGTTAAAATTGTCAGCCCAAGAATTTCGGTGCGTGGTTTAAAAAGCTTTGGAGTTTCACGAACAACTCTGCCGGGGTTTTGGTCATGTTACAACAGTTGTCGTGAAAATAATGCAACACAACTCAAACAATTTAAATTTAAACGGACAGAGCGAGCTAAAGAATAATTTCAATCAAAGCGGAAATACCGTGCATATACAGTAATGGATAATGAAATTAAAACTACAATTCGCTTATACTTATAGATTTACGGGCGTTGGTTTCGTTGACGGTAAATATATTTAGTAATCGATGTTGTTATTCACTGTGAATCTATTTGAGTAGTTTTCCAATATTTTATCTATGTGTAATCGATATTATGTAAAGGACAAAGTTTAGTAAACCCAAATATAGGATATTAGGTAGTGTATATAATATACGTAGGTATGTAGTGTATATGATTACACATTCTAGTTATTATAAGAATATAAAGGTTATGTCGTTTCCATCGATAATAATATAATGCCTCCACTAAGCATAAATTAACTTAGTATTAGAATAAATAAAATAGGCCTCGTCGTATATTGTCAAAAAAAAAAAAAAAAAATATTATGTACATTAATAAATAATGCATATTGTATTATTGTCGACTATAATAGTCTAAAATAACTTTAAACTACTATACGTCATTGTCAGGACTCGTACTGTTACGATTAGAACACTTGATAGTTTTTAAAAGATTGTAACATCTCCATTGTCACCACTAGGTATAAAATATCAGGAGACTATAATCTATAGTATTTTAGTTTGGGCTAAAGATTATTTAGAACTGCATAATATATTTTTATGTAGATTTAAACGATTTACCGCTTGTTATAATACGTTCATAAACCTTCAAATTATTATTATTATTATAAATGTTTACACAGATTTTATATTAATTACCTACTGCAGTATTATAATAAATAATAAAATATAAATAATTACCAATTTATAGTTTTAAAGCTATTATTTTCTTTCAATATTTACGAATTTTTCAAAAAAATTTCGTGGTTAATATTATTTGTGATAAATTTGTCTATACTTACTTAAAATATTTGAGAATAGAGATTTAAAAATTGAAGTGGAGATACGTAATCAATTTTTAATTCTACAGCATTGAAGAAAATGATCTTGACATTTACACATTGCAGTACTTTCATGTTTAATATAGTAGAATATTATATTATAAAATATAGGTTATTATTTATAAAGTTAAATATATTAATAAAAATTATTGAATATTTATCACATATTATTTTCATTAAATTAAAATTCAAATAAGTTGTGTAGATTAATAAATATAAATATATATTAGTAAAACAGTAAAATTATAAAAACAAAAAAAAATGCTAGTTAAGTTTTATTTAAATCATTTTAGAATCTAAGTGGAGAGGGAGCGATAGAAACTAAAAATTAAGAATCCCCCAATCGCGACTCTTCACACCTCAACTAACAAGACTTGTTACTACTATCCCCCCAAGTCCCAGTATTATCTTATGTCCGTTGTTACTATTTAACCGGTAATATTTTCGCTGACTTAAGTACCTAAGTCATTCCCAATGAAATTTATTATTAATATATGTTTAATGATATAATTTTCTTATATTAATCTAGTTCGTTTTAAATATAAGTTTAGCTGTTGAAGCCTTAATAATAATAATGAAGTATGCATTGTATTAATTTTACAACATATCGAGTGTTAAAGTAATTTTTTAGCTATATTTATTATTTCAACTAATCGTCTTGACTTCAACATAACAACTAAATTGACTACATTCTTAAATATAACCATCATATGTGTACCATGTGGAGTTTTCTACACAGCGTTTACTTTAAAAGTGTACATTTGCTTTTATAAATCTGCTTATAAAATATACAATATATATGAAGTGGTTACTACTTCATGCCAACATGAATTTAAGACATTGAGCAGTAGTAGTACAGTAAAAATTAAGTTGTAAATTATTGTTTAGTATAAATTAAAATTTAAGTGTATTAGTAGTAGAATTAAGTAAAAAGAGCACATATCTAATAATTATTTAAAATATTATCAAAATTTGATTTCGAAAATATGATATGGCTACTGCTTAGTTTTAAATAAAGGTTATTTTGTTCAAACATTTGAAAAAGGTAATTGAAAATATTAAGTACCTTCGAAGAATTGAAAACTATAAGTCATGTGTGACTTTGTTATATTTTTTTTTCAAAAACTAGTAGTAAATTGTGTCAAAAACCACGAAAAAAGTATATCAGCATTGCAATAATATCAAGACAGTTAAAGCAAGTAAACCAAAACGTATAATATTCTTGTGAAATTGACTGATATTTTTTTGGTGGACCATTTTTTATAATTGGCAAACGCATCAAAAAAAGTCAAAGTATATGATATATGCTCTATACACTAGGAATATCATACGCATTCGGCTCTGATCGCTTTGACACGCGCGTGAAGTGTAAATCGAAATCCTAAGTATGTTTTCGCTATTTACGGTCGCCTTGTCCTTTAGTAAAGTAAATGTCGTTCGAGACGAGATCGATATGAGAATATTATACGGTTTTTACTACTGCTATAATGCTATACTACTACGTCGCGATTGACCGTTGCACAGGACGGCCCTCGCGTAAAACTTATTACCAAACTTCCTTGATGTGTTTTGAAAGGTGCAGTGTACACTGCACCTTCTGTATATATGGTAGTTGGATGTGGAAAATCACTTTGTCGGCGGCCAATGCGATTCGGTGTTATTAAACCTACGCCCTTCCACCACATCATGACGAGGGATGAGATGATTACGGCGGAACGTTTCAACTTTTTTTTTCGGAAAAACACATATTATATGAACCACACGGGTTCACCCGCAACTTGCACCAGCACAGAAAGTTTAAATCGATGTCATTGGACTACCATAACACTGTGTATATAATATATGTTATGATATATATGTATATATATTTATGTATATTAGAGAGTAAAAATTTATAAATGTTCTTACGTATTCAGATATAACATAAGTATCACGAATCGCAAAACGCGTGTCCACGAAACACAAATTGTATGGTAAAATATACGCTATCGTTGCTTGTTAAATGCTATTCAATTGAACTTAATCAATATTTAATAGCGCAAACGTTGTTTATATTATACTTATTATGGTATGAGTACTTAAAAACTTTAAAACGCAATCACGGTATTATTGAAAAGCAGCTGTATAGTACTTCATGTGAATACTTTCTCTGAGTACTGTATTAATGAAAACCATCTAACGAACACTATTCTATGGCTGTCTACTATATCGTTCAACACGAAAAATGGTGGCCGCACAAAGGTTTTCATAAATTTTTTGGATCTAATTTAAGTTATAAATATTATTTTGTACGCTATTTTTGGTTGTAGCTTTGTTGTAGCTTTTTTACGTCTGACAATCGATTAATTTTTACACTATCATAGAATAGAATATATCCGACAATATATTTTTAGCCTCATCGTCTCCAGTATACCTAATACTATATTATAAACTATACGGTTCCTAGTAATATATACATCATGTATAGCATATGTAAGTAGAATAGACGAACTTTTACTGCTCATATTTCATGGTATTGTATAAAATGATTTTCACTAATAAGTAATATTATCTAGTATATTACAGTAGAAGAGTACAGCTTAATATATGTTGGGCAAGGTTTTGTTTAATTTACTATGTAAAATTAAAATTATTAAAAATCAAACATTATCGCTTATAATTATAATATATTTATTATTTATTGTAATTATGACTTTTATATGAAAAAAATGAAAATAATATTTATAAATTATATATGCTTATAAATATATTCATTTTTAAATTTTTATAAGTTCGGTTAAATTATTTACTTTATTTATATTAAATAATACATGCAATTTTTGCAATACTGGTGTATATAATTGTTTTAAAAGGAAATTAACACAGATTAT
The DNA here is from genome assembly GCA_036289425.1 of Rhopalosiphum nymphaeae. Classification (NCBI taxonomy): domain Eukaryota; kingdom Metazoa; phylum Arthropoda; class Insecta; order Hemiptera; family Aphididae; genus Rhopalosiphum; species Rhopalosiphum nymphaeae. Next base: position 3,425,235 of record JAZAQC010000001.1, on the reverse strand, counting down.
TACTGAAATGTATTTACCGATTAAAACCAATCCATGAGGCGACTCGCATAAACGCAAGTAAACTCACATGGAAAATTCGTTCTCGAATTTAATATTTGATTATATGAATCTTAAATACGACTACGGCCTACGAGTAACGTCATCACCTACGAACACAGTACACGGTAACGCGTATACAACACATGTTTAAGATCGAGGTCAGAGCGCTGGGCGTTTATTACCGAGCATAATAACAGCGGCAATATACTAAAAATTATGAGAAAATAAAATTTGGGTCCCACACTAAACCACCAAACGTAGCTCGTTACACACGCACATACACACATTTACGCATACACATGCAAACACATTTACAAATTCGTATTAGGTTTAAAGTGGCTTCGGTCAAAACACACGGAGCGGACAGGGTGGCGTTGTTGATCGCGACTAGTTCGCCGCAAGGAGTGTCATAAATCCGACGGTTTACGCGAACACGGTCGATGATTCGCCTAATTGCTGTTGCAAGCTCGTGTATACCACTGAGTCAATAGTAATGCCAGTCGGGAGTAAACATTATGCGCTTAAACTAGTAATAACATTAATAACACACCGACAGCTGGATTTTTGTTTTCGTTTAAAGATTTAGTATCAATATGGACGAGCGGCAAAGAGGATACGACTAATTTAACTCATTTAAACGTCTTTCTCGCTCTCTATCTCTTTTTCTCTCTCTTTCCTTATCTTTTTATATGTAGGTATACATGTATAGGGTGTCAGTAAATAACCGTATTTGTTTAACGTCAGTAAGTATTTTTTTTATTAACACTCCTGAAAAATTGTTAGAGACCCATTCATAACAACATTATTATATCGATATATAATTTATCAAAATATATAGTGTATTCACCAAGCATGCTCCCCTCCATGTTTTCGTTTAAAAATGTATTTATTTAAATTTCTGATTTTTTTAAAAGACCACATTTTCAAACTCTTAAGATTTTTCGTACTACTTATGGAGTGTTTTGTGAAGATACAAACTTAAAATTTTTAAAAGAAACCTCCTACCCTTTTTTTTTTGATGTAAATTATTTAGTAGATAAATTTTTTTTAAACAATGAAATATTTAATTAAAAATTCGATCAAGTGATTTTTTATAATATTTATTTGAATTTCGAAGGATAATAGTCCTTAAAAATGGTTTTACAAAAATAAAATATTTTAATATTTATTATATTTGGACTATTTTTATATATTAAATATTGATATATTAATATCAATTACCAATATTTTTAAATAACCATTGCTCCCGTATTTTTTAAAATCATCGCATGGACCTATTATCATTGGTACACAAATTTTCTCGTTAAAATTTTAATCGTGATACGTTCAAATTTAATTTTCAGAAAAATTATGTATTAAATAATTTACTGTGTAAAAGTAGAGATGTTATTTTAAAAACAGAAATTAATCTCTGTAACATTTCGCGAGTAGTACAAAATTGTAAAGAGTTTTGAAAATATGGTCAAAAATTAGTCTTTGAATAACTGCATTATTGAAAAAAAGGAATTAAGCTTGTTTGGTGAATTATCCTGTAAAGCACTCTGAACTTGGAATAAAAAAGAAAATTATAATTTATGTTAAAAATTGAGAATATACGAGAACTACAAATATTATGGTCAGACAAAATGTGTGAATATGTTGTATTTTACAAATTAAAAATTCAAAATTGACCAGTTTTAATTCAGTTCATAATACAACAACAATATTTTGAGCAATTTTATGTTTTAGCTGCAACCATATGTGAAATTATTCTGATAGTTCAATATAATGATAAGCGTCATCATAATCACACATCATTACCACCATTAATGAGCAGGAATTTAAAATATTTCACTTTTGTTAACGACCGCAGTTAAGTTTTGACCGACAAAGTTATTTAGACATGTTAGTTAAAATGACATGTATGTTATCGTTAAAAGTGACTTAATTATTTTTTAATAAAATAGTTTTAATTAATTATAATCGTGGGATAATACTTATTGAATAGACAATTTGAATCACAGATATCTTACTATTATTATTTTATCGTGCACAAAATCACACGAGTATCCAAGAAATATAAGTGTGGTCGGGTTATGCAAAATCATTCAGGCATTTTCCTGACCATAATTGTTGGTACAACAATTATAATATTAAACAGTATTAATTATAAACCGTACTTTTAAATAAATATAATTAAGTAAATTTGTTACACTCATTTTATTTAAATATTTTGAAACGTCGGGACGCGTCTCGACATATTATATATTTTATATATATATAATATTATGATATAATCTGAAAACCGTATAGTTTAGCGGTCGAACGCGTGTCCGACATATCATTATGAATTATGATGTTCTTTTTAGTTTCGGACGAGTTATATACTCGTTATCCCTCGGCCACTGCCGCTCGCTCTTGGATATTATACGTTTCGAAACTATATTTACGTCCCGGAACTCGTCGGCGCACGCGAATATAGAAGCGTCATGTCGGCCGACACCGTACATAATCCGCTGCGCATACAAATCCTAAGAAGGGTCTGTTCGTTCTTTATTAACAAATCTATACGTGCTCGACCAGTCAACAAAATTGCGGTCTGCGATACATAGTAAACAAAACCCTAAGTAACCGCGAAACATCAAAGTATCGTAAACTTCTGGGCGTGCGCTGCAGCAGCGCGATGGGACTTTGGCCGGAGAGGGTAGAACGCGATCTCTGCCGTACCGCGTAATATTTCTCGAATCGCCTACAGCATAATCAAGTTTTTCTAATATTATTATTGTACTCGATATGGTCCTATAACAGTTAGAATTAACCACAATGCACGTTACACTCGTTATAGGATTGAAGAATTTAATGATTAAGCATGCATATCCATTATCTATGTACATTTAATGAAAGGCTATATTTTAAATTCTGATTTTTGGAATATTTTTTATCACTTGGAGAACCTATTTATATATATCACTTGTATAGCGCATGATTTATTTTGAAAATTCTCACATTTTGGAGAAGTAACAATGCCAACTTTGATGGTGTATGAATCTGGTTGCTACTTGGTAGGTTCAAGTTGGCACTCTGGAAGAGGAGGGGGTTAAAATTAGAAAATTCTCATTACTATTCAAAATATATAGAATAATAAAAAGATATGGAAAACCGAAATACCCTAGTTTTTGTTAAAATCAATGTTGTCAAAAGACTTAAATTTAATTTCACGTGTTAGAAGTTCAAACTTTGCCAAATGTTAAAATATCGATAATTTACAAATTATTTTGTAATTGTAGATTTATTATATTTTTAATTTTAATATTTAAATCTTGAAAATGTAACACAAACAAGAATCGTAGCTTATAAATTGTTATTTCCATTGACAAAATTGGATGTCTAAACATAAAATAATGTTTTAATCTTAAAAGATTTTATTGTTTTTTAGTTATTAAAATTTAATTTAATCATAGAAACCTAAAAGGATTCCACAATTACTTAAATCATCATTTACTAATGAAAAATAGTCAAAATATTTAAATCGAATTTTAATCTATTTTATAAACAATAATATGAACTTATTTATACTGTTTAACTGTTGATCAGTATTTATTCATAAACTGATAGCAAGATTATTTATTATAGTACAAATATTATTTACTTTATAGTAGATGCCATGTTTTGGGTTAAAATTAGTTTAACTTAGTGTATAAATGATAGAAAAATAAAGTAGTAATTTATAGTGACTATAAACTCTCTATCTCTAACTGTTTTTTGTATATTATATAATGATTCATCATTGATCAACAATTTAACAATTTATTACAACAACTCAACGACAAAGTACATCTTAAACCTACTATGTATCAAAGAAATTTTTCAGTTTTTTATTTTATTTACTAAGGATACAATTTCAAATTACCTTTCGGAAATTAATTTTAAGGCGGTAGTGAGAAGGATTATAAGAATTCTCCGTAATAGTATCGTACTGCATAGTGCATATATAGTATATTTACTCTCCGTAAGACCAACATTGCGGGCTCATAACTCTCAAAGTCAATATTAAATATATAAATAGTGAACCTGACTATAAAATAAGTCAATAAGGTCTGTGTGCTAACTTTGGGGGGTTATTCCAATTTTTCGATTTTAAAGCAAGTCTAGCACGTTATATAATTATTACTTAATGTATAAAAAATTGATTAAATTATCAATTAGTTTTTAATGTTTTGTTATGTTACTAACTAAATATTACATGTTAACACACACGAAGCGGTTGTCCTACGAGAAGTATTCGTTTTCTGTGTGGCATTATAAAATTAATATACATAATTTTTTCAAATGTTGAAACGATAATGGAACTTAATAAATTTCTTTTCTTATACTTCATAGTTAACAAAGTTAAGCATTATTGACTGAATACACAACATTATGTATTATAGTTGGTGTTTTCTGCGTGTAATTTTTAAGTAAGAGTATCTACAATTATTTGGAGAGTTATTATATAGGAAGTGAATTATAATTTAGGTAATACGTATAAATAAATATTAATTACACACAAATGCTAATGTGCATTACCAGTGCAGTAAGTATTTAATTATATGCATTTGAACATCAATTTAACGACTTAATTGTAACTAATGTTAACGTTAAACCAGTGATGGGTATATTTTCAAATCTTGTAATTTAGGGTTGTAACTTGTAATTACGAGTTCTTATTTAACATTTTTAGAATAAACTGAATAAGAAATGCAAATTAAAATCTATCTAGTGAAATAAAAATAATTGCTGACAATAATAATTTATATACCAATTTACTAGTACCTAATGTGACGGTAATAATTATATATATTATATGCGCCAAGAAATTACTTAACCATATTGGTAATAACTAATAATATACAGTTAAACGTTACGATAATACTATTACGAGTATACTTCATTGAAAGAACACTTTGCAGCATACTTTGAATAATATTAAGTTTATGAATAAACATTAAAGAAAAATATTCAACCAAAAATAATCACACAACTACATGTCTATATAAACAAGAACACAAGCTATAATCTAGTTGAACAGATTTGTTTATTTAAATTGTTCGCTACAATTGCTTACTATAGTTGAATTGATAATCATTAGGTTTTTTTCTATATTTTATAATATCTACGTTTATATGCAGCAGTTGATGCGCATTAATTCAATGCGTATCGAGTTAATTCGCATTAGGGAGCGGGTTTTTATACACCTAAAATATCAAGATTAGATGTCGAATAAAATTTAAAGTTAATGCGAATGTTTTTTAATCCATGCTTTTATACTTTGGATTTCATGACCAAAATAATTATAATTTGACATTTTAAAATTTCCACTAAAATATTAATTCGCATTAAATCGTTTACATGCATTTCTTAATCCCGGGGTAAGAGTTAATTCAATTTAACGAATCGAATTAAATAATAATTGCGCACCAGTTTAATGCGTTTATATGCACCTAACTCTCGGACCAATTCAATGCGCATTGAGTTAATTCGCATTAACTGTTGCATATAAACGTGATAATAGATACGAACTATGATTTTTTATAATATATTGATAATACGTAGATCAATGATGTGTTGTACCTACACAAATTATATATATAAATATATCGTACAGAAAATGTAGTTTTTTATGGCATCAATTCCGTGACGACTCGCAGTGCTTATCTATTTTTCCGATAAACTACCTAACATAATTTCAAACCCAAATGATTGCCGAAGTGCCCAAAATTAAATCGTTTCGGCGTTGGCATTGTTAACGAAAAAAATAAAATATAATAAACAATAAGTAGCCTTAATTTCGATCATAAATATATACGCGCGTACAGTTTGACACCAGTGTGGTATTGATGAGTTGAAAATAATGAATACCTAACTACATTTTAACCTGTGATGGAGTCCTATATATAAATAATAATAATAATTTAATATATTTTCGTATTATTACATCGACGAATCGCACCGTATAATAACTATTTATGCAAAAATGTGTATAGTTAAAAATATATTTTTTTTAGTCGGCACGTTACCCAATCGCGCTTGGTATACGAATTTAATATGGAGGATAACCGCGAAAACCGTTTTAGTCATAAAAACAAATTAATCACAGCAATATTACCATAATCTACGTTCCTATGCGCCCGGTTGCATATAGCCTGCCAAACCTTCTCCAAACCGTGTTATTAGTTTATAATATTATAATGATTGTTGTGTGTAACCGATGCTATGGACATCAAGCGGGTTAACGCCGCAGCTATCATATGTGTAACCCATCGCCTGGGGACGGACAATTATATATTTTACTTAGAAACCGTTCGTCGCCTAATCTACAGTATTTTATTCAAGACAGTGAGTTTTTGAAGTTTAGCGTGCACCATCCAGTCAGGCTGTACTCTTTGTTATAATTACATGTTTCTCGTAAGATATTAAGACATCACAGCGACCAAACGCATTTCATCTATGGATTTTCATCATAATTTTACTTCACGTCATACTTAACCTATCTACTTCTCGATATTATAATTCATCACTCAATATCATAATCTTCTCTTTTCATTGTGCTCTATATTCGTTATCGTCATACAAACTACGATTCCCTAAGAGATTGTTTTGGGAATATTAAAGCACATTATAGCGTAATATCCTTTTTGATTGCGGTTCCGCAATTTTCACTCAAATATATGTCTTTTCTTTCAAGTACATTGTTATGGATAATATCTTAGAGCAAAGTGAAGTACATTCATCAAAGTAAGAAGATTTTAGTTATAAAATTGTTTCAAATATGCATTTTTGTCTATGTAATTTTACATAAAAAAGTGGGACATTAACAAGGTAAAAAGTTTATTTTTTTTTAGAAAACTTTTTAACTTAATTAGTTCGCTAATTTTCTAGTTAAAGAATGAATTGTAACAACTAAGTTTTTTAATAATTTTCACTATATACATTATACAAAAATTTCAAATACAAATAAAAAATTAATATTTCTCATTTCAAGTATTTAGTTAAGACAATAGATTAATATGTAATAACATTAATTATTAATTATTAATTTTATAAAGAAAATGTACGAGCCTTATATCACATATAAGGTATACCTATACAAGGTAATGTTGTTTTAGAAGTCAAATCATATTTTATTTAAAGAATACTTTGAGGATAGTACTTACTACTTTTAGAATAAAAATAGTTTTATCTACTTAAAAAAAACAAATTGTACAACAATCTACTCACTGACCATTGGACTGCACACCCATTGAACGCCATAATGGTGTGTAACCGATAAACCAAGGTTTTCAATGTCTTTTAAAAAACATTAATTACACGATTTACATAAATATTCAATTCAACGCGTTTTGAAAAACGAATCGTCCAATTATAGTATTTAAGTCGTTAGCTTGATACGAAATAGCCAATAATGTTAATTTAACGTCTTTACAAAACGGTGACCAGGTGTACTCTCCGACACAGGTGGCTGCGTCCAAATAAATTATCACAATTAACACAATAATCTATATATTAGCAGTGCCGATACAGTTTAACCAAATCATCATGATACTAAATGAGTACAATATATAACGAAAAATATCTGCTATCATACAAATGTAAACTGTTTTTAAATGTATTAAACAACGGCAAATGTTACAATTCAAAACTAGTACCACTGAATATATATTATATACTTAAATAATGCTTATGTAAATATTATACATAATATTATAAAGTTAAAGTGAAATTAAACAATATATATTTATTTATTGTGAAAAGGTAATAATTACTAATTTAATAACTTATAATACTAAAATTAAATAAAAATAAGGGCAACGATGATTTAACCATATTGTAACAATTTAAATATTTAGGAAAGAAAGAGTTCTTACTATAGATTAATTATAATCAATTACCCCCTCACATAAAGTCTAAAGTATAAAAAAGCTTAAAATTGGTATAATATCGATCCCAGCATGCGCACATTTACCACTCTATCCATAGTATCGACGAAGTATAATATATGTTTTTATCACACATTATTCGATATGAATGTAACTCGCATCGCGAACCGTATATTAAGGACATAATCATCATACCTATCGATGTTGGGTTGGCATAACACGTTTTTATAATACCTTTAAAATAATGTGGAGTAATAGTCTTTCTTGTTGTATTTTATTTGTAAACTATAATATAATACTATAATATATGCGCTTGTTCCTTTATTATTTAATTTTTAGTTTGCTTACATATAATTTTGTTTGAACACTAAGCGATAGCGTAATTTTCCGCTAGGCAGCCGTTTTGCTTTTCTTGTTTAGCAGTCCCTAATAACTGAAGCACTCAGAGTTCTCGTTTTCTACAACGCAATAATAGGAAAAAGAAAACTCTCAAAGACATCGTGGGCTCTCGTTTATGTCAGTTTAGTTTATCCCCACAACAGTTAATACAAACTTACTGACTCGTTGCGAATATATAATATATACGTACATGTCGACACGTTTCCGCAATGGAAGTTTTACACAAGTGCCCAGCACCCGCACATATGTCGTTCAGCTTTTGAACGCGCGAGTTAATTCCCCAAGAAGCAAACCACGTAAATGTTTTGAATTGAGACAATTGAGTCCGATTCATTATTATTATTATTACTACAATTTTTTTTTGTTTTTACGCGCAATTATAATGGTTAAGGGTGAGCGCTGGCAGTAAGAAAACCGAAGAAACCTTACCAGCCGTCACACGTTTACGTAGCCCACTGCCAATTATAATAATAATTTATAATACGTGTTTATAATATTATTATGTGTTTTTTTTCGTGTCCGTAAGTGTTAAAAAATTAATTTTATACATAATCTATATGATAAGTGCACGTGTACACAGACGAAAGGAATGTGCGAGGTTTTTCTCTAAACATTATATTATATTTATAAAAGTCACAATGAGATACACTCAAACCCAGGTAAAATATAACTGTACAGAGCGTATAATATTAATATAATAAAGATAATAGTAACAATGAGAAATAATAATAATCAACGAAGATCGTTTACGTGTACTTACGATTAAGGATTATTAATTTAATTGACAATACAATTAGAATAGTTTTGGATTTAATGTCAAAATAAATGTAAGAATGTAAGAAAAATAAGCTATAGTAAAAATATAAATTAAATAAAAATGTAAATATTTTGTAAAAAAATACCTATTTTTGGTAACTCGTGTAAGATTTTATTCAGATCCTCTCTCCCAGATAATACGCACATTGAATTTGACATGCCTGATTTACAATGATAGATGTATTTCAAACTTTGTTGATTTTAACGGTTGATTATATGGCAGTGGATTCCTACGACCAATTATGCGTGTTGTAAATATTACAAATACTGAAATACATTATTTGCCAACGGGAGATATTGTGCGCAAGTACATTAACAATAATTGTTTAATTGCTGTTTTTCCGTCAAATTTATAATAATTTAGTATATACTTGTGTATTTACTTATTAACATCGCTTGGTTTACGAATTCTCGTTTCTTTCTTAAATGTTTATTTGGTGGGAAATCTCGATTAAAAATCTTAGGGATAATAATTAAGGGCTTAAATTAAAATAAATATAAACGGGTTAATGAAATGGCAATAATTATGTTAGCTGTATTACAAATAAAAATGTTGACGTATAGAAATAGGTACACTATAAGTAATTAAATCAATGTTTACCATATTGTGATTAATTAGTTTTTGTTTAAAAATTCAATAAAACTTTATATAATAGGCAACCATATATAAACTACATTTCAGAGTAGTTATATTGAACACTAAAGGTGTAAAATTACATGATTTTCCGTTAATTATTAAAATGTACAATATACATCAATAAACGATAATATATACAACATTAAATGTATAACTGTCATAAAAAAATAATGTAACATTAAGTTTTTTTTTTATTTTAACGCAAGAGTCAAAAGTTTCAACTGAAAACAGCGAGTTTAAACGATTTCAATAATTGAAAAAGTTATTCGATTAAACGACTGAAAAACATTTTTTTTCTGTTAATTATGAATAAGAAAAAAGTCCGGCAATGAATAAAAACTGTATTTAAGTAATAATGAGCAGTTAAAAAAGATTTCTTTTGCTTTTGGGGCGTGTGAAATGGACGGAATTTTCCGGGTTTTTTTCTCACCCATTATATCAAAGTGACTTAATCTTAAAAGCAGTATTATTGCATTATTATTTTAATCAGACTTCTTTTGGACTGCAAACTAATTCGAGAAGGAAAAAATGGGGAATGAAATATTTTGATGGCCGAACAAGATACGCTGGTATTATTTTTTTTTTTTTAACTTGGGGTGACATGGACAACGGAACAGTCATAGTGTCGTTTAAGCGGTTTATATTATTATTTTCGTGATGAATATAAAATAATGAAATATATTGATTATAATTTTAAAGAAAAATAATAATAAATAAAATAATTTCAATCTTCAACATGCTATCGATGTTTTCTTTCGACGCTGCTAACCGTATTGATATAACGATAAACAATATTACCTATATATTATAAATATGGTATATAATACCAAATCAACGGGCGTATGTAATTTACGCCAAAAACAACCCTTAAAAAATATATATATGTCATTTGCGCCACTTTTTAAGTTTGTAATTTGCGCCAAATAAAACTAAAAAAAAAGGCATTATGTCTTCTGTGCCATCGTATATCTACTAAAATTGTAATTAGCGCTAATAATATTATAATTATAAACATGTGTATTTAAGTAAAACAAACTCCATGTATACTAAATAAGTAAATTTTCGTTTATTATGTACTATTTTTTTAATATAACATATAATTTTTGAAATAAATACCTAACTACTTATAATACCTAGCTTACTCATTATGCGATATCAGTAAATTTACTTGCTGATAAATTCCAACTGCAATTGAAGTTGAAAGTGAATGCAAATTACATATTGCATTTAGTTTTCTGTCACGGCGCAAAATACCAAAATTAATTTGTTTATGTGGCGCAAAATACATTTTATATTTTTATATTTTGGCGCGAATTACATACGTACTTAAATGTACCTATTCATGGCACAAATTACTAGTAATAAAATTGGTGCAAAATACTATTTCCCAAACAAACTTGTCGTACAACGTGTCTAGTCGAAGTAAAACCAAAACCCCAAGGGAATAATAAATTAAATCCACGTGATATAATATTGTTATCGTGGTATACAGGAATACATGTGGGCTGTAATAGAGATGGTGGTATTTCAAATATTGATATGGATATGTGGCATCTATTGGCTATTTATATCAATATCAATGATATTTTGGGTGGATCTACAATTCTTTTTTGGCCAAAGGTCATATTTAAAAATAATACAATTTTAAATAAATACGTTAATTTCTTACATTATTTAATGGTCTAACGGGAGTGCATATTTTTTTTTTTTAATTTTGTCATGTGAGATTGAATACAAAAATATTTATTCTCAAATAACGAAAATACAGAACGCCAGTGATTAACTAATACTGGTAATTGCCGACGTGTCAACAATATAGCCATCCCTAACCCGGTAAGTAGGTACTGTGTATTGTGGCGAGACGACATTTGGTGGTCGCTTCACAATATAATATTGGCCTGGCACGCGTTACCGACGCAGATCTTTCCATTCGTAGTCCAGTGAAATGACGTCATGATAAATTGTTATAATAATAAAAATATCGGGAAGACGGTAAACGCGCGCTATAGCGTCACGTTTTTATTACCCACCTGCCGTACATCACCACAACGGATCAAAAGGTATATAATATTATGTGTAGGTACCTTCTACCTCCTATATATGTATATATATGTATAAAACGCGCGCACGAAAATCGGTTTTTTTCTTCTTCTCAGTATCTTACCCCCTGCCTTAACCTGCTTAATCTATTCAACCTCTCCTACCAGAGACTGTTCTGCATAATGGATAAAAGTATAGGAAAAAGGTAAGGGAAAAGCCAACGGAATTTCTCGAATTCCCGCGCTATTCGGCGAGTACGCAGTGAACGTAAAGGAGGGGGAGGGTGAAAAAAATACGTAACAAGGATTTTAAGGCAGTTGACTCTCACTCATAACGTTTTATTGGCGGCGTACACACATACACTGTTACTGTAAACGCTGTAAGTGGGAGAAGTAGTATAGCGAAAAAAAATATATAAATAAAAACGTCGACGAAATGAAATTAAAAGTGTATCTTATGCGTGTTCTCTAGTCATGTGCAGTCAACTGTACAGACCCTACCCGTCATGTAAACGAGCTCGTGCTGTGTATACCTATATATAAGTTCATTTTTTTTTGCCATTTAACTTTGAAGAGGACAGACACAACAGAGGGTCCTTCTCGGACGGCGACGACGGCGGCAGCGTGGGGGTGGTGAGGCGTGCACGGAGACGGGTACTGCGATAAGGTTGTCAGACATAAAAAGGCGAAAATTTAATTAAGCGACCCGTTTCGCCGGGACACCGTGTTTAATTGCGTTTGACGTTTACCGTATAACGTTACTGTACACAGTTCTCACCTAACTGCGAAAACAGTTTTCTGAACTACAACTTACCACCGCCCGCGATCAGTGTATAATATAGGCACTGTACATACTGCTACTTACCCCCTTCGAGATTTTAATCCTCCGCGTCGCTTTGTTTTTTGCGCGCTGAGGCGATAAATAATGGAACGGCTATATTATACAGAAGAGTGAAACGAATTAACGAGAAAGCATAGGATATATTTGTTTTTGCCCCGAGGAGGGAGAGAACGGACGAAGCACTTAATCGTCGTGAGAAAGCAATAAGCGTATTTATAATATATATACTCGTATTATACATTTTGTTTTCTAAGATGTGGCCCGACGGTTTTGTGACTGCTATTAAGTGATCGCGTGTTTACTCCGCGGGTACACGTTCGACTCTGGTAAAAATAACCGGGTGTTCGTATAATGATTAAAAATATAAATTTTAATTTAGCCACTGGCAACAATGAATATTTAAACATTTCAAAAAAACGCACGAAGCACAATATTGAAAACAATCTTTAACGTTCGACCAATTAACCACCACAATTAAAGCAGTCATTGACAATACTGAAGTACTGCAATAATGTGATTTAAAGAAACTATAAATTTAGTAAGACCGACTGCTTCAAAAAAGAACAGTGTTAAAAAAAACAACAACAACAAATAAACCAACACCAAATTACCGGAATAAGACTCACGTTATAAACATATAATAATATGTATATACTATATGTAGAATCTATGTATAATATAATAAATAGTAGATGTCTAGTATAGTGGTATAATAAATACTACGATAAATATTATTACATATGTTAAGGTGTATGACCGTATGGCAGTAAATGTTGACAGTCACTGGTGTATGTTGACATTTAACGATCATTTTGATGAATGTTATCAATTTTTTCAATTATCTCAAAATGCAGAAATTTACCAGTGTTTGTTGACATACGCCATAGTTATTTAGTGAATATATTTATTATATTTTTCAGTACTTAAATAAAAACAATCATCTTCCTCCTTTTTTAATAAAAATGCACTAAACCTTTCAAAAAAAATATCTTTTATATTTTTATCCATTTTTAAGTTTAATTTTAAAATAATATATATTATGCTAAAACGTTTTAGTTAAAACACTGTTGCGCTAAGTTTAGTTAACGGGTCAATAATGACGAGGGTATTAGGGTATATTATATTATATAGCAAACGATTGACAATCGGATTGTCTCATATGATAACATTACTATTGTCCAGACGTCTACAACGCATATTATGACTGGACAATAACCTCTTAATTCTACAAAATAATACGAAAATACTTTTTAGTATACATTGTGCTACAAGTGTGGTTAGCATTTACCAAACATTAATTGTAATTGTCAACAATCACCGTTGTATAAACTCGTTAAGACTATTTTGTCAACATACACTGGTAATTATCAACATTTGCCTAGTATGGTCATACACCTAAACATATATTACATATATATTCCATACGATTGGTATTTGTCCAAAATTAGACGCGTGAACGCGAGCATCGAACTATTGAAGTAGTTAGTAAAAAATAGCAAAAATAATATCAGTGCTAGGTGTGTGTGGGGGGGATCTATATTTATGGTCAAAGGGATGGAATAATATTGTGGGTCGGTGGATTTGCGGTGTAAATAGGGTCCTCTACGTCTCTCCTCGTTTCGCGTATATCTGAAAAAATTCTACGAGTATCGCCACGTCGTATATTATTAGAGAGGTGTTAACCGGAGAGCCGACTATACGTCTGTGACCTAATACCCTACCCTAAAGTCGCACGCGCCTTCATGTCCGAACACGATACGTATATTGTATTATATATATATATATTATATTGACCGATCGGAGAGGCCTATCTCTCGCTTTTTCCGCGGGACATTTTCAGAATTCCAAACAGTGTGGTTAAAAACACGATCATCCCAATAGAGCTCAATACCGTCGCGTGCGTTATACCCCCTGCTAAGCATCGTATCACACACCACCTCTGCCACCGCCGCCAGATGAGTATATACATGCCACATAGATACCGATAAATCATTTTACACACACGCGCACGACATTAGCAGAATGTTATTTTTTCTCGTCCCGTTATATTTATTTATTTTATTTTATTTCCCGTCGTTCGCCGCCACTCACCACATAATCCCGTACAACCGAACGAAGAAATATATACCCCTTCCCCATATAGCACTGCAGCCTCAACCACTCCACCTAAGAAAAACAAAAAATCCCGACAAAGCCTCCGGGATATTATGATTCTCGTATAGTTGTATATACAAGCATTTGGCAGTTGCGTATAATATGGCACACAAGTCGTTTTTGTTTTGTGCAAAGGCGGATCCTGCGGCGGCGGCAGCAGGAGTGGCCGATGGATATTATTATTATTATTGCAATTATTACTAGGATATATATATACAATTATTATTATACATATACAAGATAATTCACCAAGCATGTTAATTCCCCATCATTTGTATATTTAATAATAAATTTATTCAAATTAATTATTTTTGTACTCTTGAATCTACTATATGGTACCATACTTAATAACTACACTTTCAAATTATTGAGGTTTCTTGTACTACTAAATTACGAGTATCATATGATAATGCAAACTTGTTTTTTTAAATAATAACTACTCTTTTTTACTCTAAATTATTAATTGAATTTGAAAATGTCGATATTAAGAGTAATGGTATTTAAAAATAGATTTTATAGAAATGAATTATGTGAAATATTTTTTGAATCTAATGTAATTGTACCATTTTTATAAATTATAAAAATATGTAGGTATACATTAATATTGATCAATAACATTTTCAAATCATCATAGCACCTTAACTTCTAAACGCATTATAATTAATATGTATAGCCTTACTCCACAAAGAAAAATAGCTCAAAAATTGATAGTTCGCAATTTAATACTGATACTTCTAAACTTACAAAATAACTAACAACTAAATAATTTACTGTAAAAAAGTGGAATTTTTATTTGGAAAATAGATGCTTGTATCTTCAAATAATATTCTTTAAGTAATCCTAAATATATCAAGAATTTTAAAATATGGTCTTTAAGTATTTATGTTTGAATCACCCTGTATATATATGGTATGCGATGTCCTCGTAAAATCGACGATACGGTGTAGTAGTATTCAGCTATTATACGTCTATTCGAACGTTTTGTTAACACGAACGATATTGTAAATCGAGTGAAAGAATGCGTTGCCGTATGGTGTTTTGATGACTCTATATTATGGACTATAGTACACATTTAGAGGTCGATACTATTTATACCGAAAATCGTTGAGTTTTCTCGGTTGTAATATATACAAATGTACAATGACGCTTTCGAGTATTATGCATTTGAACCTATATTGTTTGTAACAGACCCTAAAGTTTATTTGAATATGAGTTGGAAAGTATTTACAGACCATCATAATAGCAAATATATATATATAATTGTATTATTTAGAAAATAATATACATTTTTCAATTACATTGTGTTATTACAGTTCAGGATATATGAAAGAAGAATGCTAAACCTATATGGAGGATAAAAAAAATGGTAAGATCGTCATTGAAATTAAATTTTGTTTTATAAATAAAAACTAAAATCTTCAGTAATATAGATAGGTAATAGGTATATAGTGTAAATACATTAAAAAATTGTACACCCCCCTCCTTGATAACATTAAAAATTCACTAATGTAAAAAATAACATTTACAATATCATTAAGAGTGTATAACCAGCTATATCAATAGTAGATTGTAGATGATTGGTTTATATGACACGTGGACATATGCTACAGTGATACTGATAGGTGCCATAAATATTGATCATTAAATCTTTTAAATTAATGCAAAAGTCATGAATGTATGCATTATATTATTATATGCCATTTATATTATACAGTACGTGTGGATTTATATATATATTTATTTTTATTCGCTGAGTCCGTTCGAGCTGCAGACAGTGAGCATTCAAAACTCAAAAACGCGTTAAAACCCACTCAACCGGGAGGAAGAGGGTTTAGGTGTAAAACTGTATAAATCGTCCGTGTTTTAAAGGTTTGTAAAATGAAAGATGACCTCGGTTATGCGGTAATTGATGTGTTTTGCTGGTAATAATTTGTCACCACACCGGTCAGACGGAGAGGAGCCATTAATCAAGCACCGACCGTGACTGGAGGAGGGAAGAGGTTAGGGAAATCCTGGCAACAGGATAACGTTAACCGAATAATTAAAATCATAACAATAAAACACAAAAAAACCGTCTGGGTCCAGTTTTTAACGACCCTTATAAACACCCCAAAACCCGTCATCTCCTTACCCTTTTCCTTTTCACATTTGTTAAACAAATTGCACACCATTATCTGGTTAACCAACTGCAATCACTCAAAACAGAGTTCAGACCGTCTGAAACTCGAACACAATACCTATTTAGTTCATTCGGACCTTTTGGTTGTTTGTACATAAATTAAAAATATGGTTTTATAAATATATTAATTTATGTTACATTTGTACATTGGATGATAATATAATAATTGAAAATATAAGAAAGAAAAAACTCAGCACAACAAAAGTTATTGTATTATTATGGGGAAAAGTGAAATTTCATTAAAAATTTTTGGTCAAAATTGTATTATGTATACTGCCAAGAAACGTGTCAAACACACATTATATAACATAATAACTTATACGCGCGCCTTGTTCTACATGGGGCCGTCCGCACAAACAACCCAAACATTATCTTGTTTTAAGATTTGTTCAAACAAATGGACATAAATAATATCGGTGAATGCGGAAACGATTTACGTATTGTACATGAGTTATGAATAATTTTTCGGGGACAACGTGTTTTAATTATAATCATATTATGTTTGTATGTACTATACTCCTTGATTAACGCGTTATAATTTTATACGAGTTTCACAAAAAAAAAACATGTATATATATATACATAAATCCTAAACAAATTATATATATATCATATTGTGTTGAATTAACATGTTTAAAAGCTGATTGTAGATAAAAAAAAAACTATAATCTATTATACAATATAGTGTTGATATTTTTTCGAACACAAACGGAGTGATGCACATACGTAACGTTTATACTTATGTCAATATAATTATGATTGGATATCATCGTTTTTTTTTCTTTATACGTATATTAAAATAATGATATTCATGTTTAATATTGTAGTGTACACGAGTTTATAGCATTTCATCGAATAATAATGTAATACATAAATTGACAGGTTCTTAAAACAAATTTAATTAAAATAAAAAGCTATCCGTCATGTACATAATAAAACCATTATTTTAAAGAATAAAACGTACAGAAAAACAACGACGAGTCGACGAAAAAACAAAATCATGACATTATATTATTATAATATTATTAGCTCGTTGTCGAGCTATTCGTGGTTTACGTCACATAAAGCATCGTGTGTTTGAAAACTAATTTGACGGTTCAAACGCGGTTCAACTCAGTTTTTTTTTTATTTTACATTCAGCGCCGTACGGTGTTATTGTGATATTAAAACGCATAACGCCGCATCTTTCGCGTATGGTCGCACTCTCTTTACGCTGCTCCCCAAAAACTTCTCTTTCCGCCTCTTCTCCGCTTTTCATTGTATAATAATAATAATAATAATAAAAAATCGAAACGTTACGCATTACGTCACTGGCGGGTTCAGATTTAATATCGAGCATAAACATTACCCGAAATCCCAAGGGATCGTACGCCCACACAGAGTCCCTCCTAAACGCTAGTTTATAATATTATATATGCGTACATATGTGTGTGTGTGTGTGTGTGTGTGTGTGTGTACGCGTGTGTGTGAACTCTGTACACTCTGACAAGTATTCATAACGTTTATTAAGACTGCTGCGGCATATATCGGTGGTAGGGTACTAACCGAATATTGAATTACACGCATTAGCGAATTATATATAGTAGAAATATACGTATAGACGTATGTGTGTAGTGTGTATGCGTAGTGTTATCAATGTATAATTTTCATAACAATATAATAATATTAATTATGGACTCAGTATATCTAGCATAGTGGTGATCATAATATCCAGAAATTATTCGTTTGTTTAACACCAAATGGTAACGGTATTAGCGTACGTTGATGCCAAACGTACTTTTTGGTAAGACGATGGGAACAGGCCCACGAGGACATTATTCTTGCGGTTTTTCAATGCCTTTAATCATTTTATTTGTTATGGTCTGTTTAGCTAGCGGCAAGGTTTGAGTAGATATCTACTATTAGTACTATCTTTTCAAAGTTGACGTTCGATTAGTTTGGTTAGGTTAGTACTGGGAATTATTTTTTTTTTTTGAGCCCAAAAGTATCAATTTCATTCAATTTTCTACTAAAAACCATCCTTAAAGTTAAATATTGAAGCATTTTTACAGCTTTAAAAGGTGATGATAAACAGAAAAAAACATTTCTTAAAATCTATAAAAACTCGGTAAACTAAGAAATTAATAGTTGACTTATTATTAATATATTTATATAGATACTTATCATAATCTTATCAATAATATTTTACCTATCATGGTGTATTTTTAAAAATATATTAAAATTAATGACCGGACGCTGACTACGGGTCAAAAATTGTAAAATAAAAATATTCATCGATTCATTCAGAATCTAAAATTACTTGAGACATATTTTTTTAATAAAGAAATAATACCTAACTATTAAAAAACACAAATATATTGTATTTCATATATTTTATTAAGAATATTTAAATGTTTTTTTCCTGAACCTATAATGTGAATTATGGAAAAATAGATTCAAAATATTTATCGAAAGAGTGCCATAACAAATTCATAATAGTTATAATAAGTTTCGAGAAAAACAAGTTTGGAATCACTTGTTTAAATATAAGTTGTGCATACGAATTGTAATCGTTGTATGTGTTCTATTATATATATATAATTCAATAATATTATTTTCGACAAGAATAAACAATAACTATTGTACCGACATCACGGCAGTACTTGACAATTGATGTGAGGAGAAAGGGCCTATTATAAAGAATGTCAATATTTGTGGGCCTTGGTGTTAGTTGTATAGTAACTACTATATGATTATTAATTCTTAAGCTATTTTCATAAGCGATTGTAATTTGTCCAGATTTATGGTACATTTTAAAAACTAAAGCACCTCATTTATAAAATTAAATAGCCTATTCAGTATACCTATTTAGTATAAAGATGTGCAAAATGTATTATAGTTTATAATACATGGTGAGGTACATAGTGTTATAATGTCAAGTCTTAATCTACTTTTTACGACTCTAATTATACAAATTCTGTTAAAATAAATTAAAAAATTAAAACTATGTAAAATGAACACAATACAGATATGACACTTATACTACTTATCGAATATAAATTTCAAAAAACCACACAGGAAAATTTTTACGATTACAACAATGTCATTTTAACTTATTTAAGTGGATTTTAAACAAAAATACAATGAGCACAACAACTTGTGATACTTATTAACCAATTATTTGAATAATTAGTTAAATAAAATTGAAATAAAATGTTGAAAAAGTATTGATTTTTCGAGTTTTTATATTCAATTTTAATTTAAAAATGTAATATGAGGATAATCAAATCGCGTTTTTACTTATTTATTACCCTGAATTAAATTTCTTTTGGTCAATACTTAATTGTAATTATAAAAAAATATTACTTAAATTGGCTTAAATATTAATAAAAACTGTTATTTTTTTTAACTATTGTAATCAATATTCGACTCGTACAATTTATTACCATTCATAAAAATCAATGTTTTTAATTTTAACCGGCGTGAGTTATGCAACCATAAGTACTTATACGACATATCGTTGAATAACCATAATTTAAATCAAAATATTACACTGTGTTATTTCATATTAATTGTATTATTATTTTTTTTTTTTATATATAAAGAAGCAGGTATTCTGCGCCGAGATAAATCCTACTGATCATTTTTAGGGATTATCATTGATATCACGTTCATGAGTAATGGTATAGTAATGATTACATCAATCTATACAATTTTATAAGATTACATGATAGAAGGAAATACCTATAATCGATATAAAATAATTAATACAAATTGAACACCTGTGGTAGTATGAGAAATGATTTCAATTTACTTATAATGTTTATAGCCAGAATAAATGATTGAAAAACAACAAACGAAAAGTATTATAATTAAACTGATAAAAAAAAATTGTATGCTTATATTAATAATATATAGGCTTGTGAAATAATGAAAAATGAATAAAATACCCTATGTTATTATTGTGTACTGTAGACTACTATAAAATCCGGTCGTATTGATAACCAACCACGGAGAGTATGTAGTGCGGCAGAGTACTGCCGATGGAATGTTCCACATACATAGTTGGCGAGCAATAAAAAGCTCGACATTGTAGGCGATTAGGCGAAAAGGGCGACGGCGATGGCACAGTAGTGGCGGCAAACGACGGGGGGTAAAAAGTACTTGGTAACAATAATAACACAGGGCCAATAATAATAAACGGTAAATAGGCCATAAAAATAGCGGACCCGGGGTCACACGACGTAGGGGAGTTTTTCCCAAAGTCCCCCTACGCTTTTCGCCACCGCTGCCACCCTCACTGTCGACACTACCACTGCCACTACCACTACCACCACTACAACCACTCAAAGCCTTACGAGCACACACATACACACACACATATATATACACTCATAACGTGGGCCCGTGTGTCATCATCCATCAAGTCGAGATTTTAATAACAGCCCGCTGTACCTAATATTTGCCGGGTTAGAGACCACATAAATTAACCGAAAATGAGTAACGACGAGAAGAGTAGAAAATCCTTTGGTCCAAGAAACGGGGGCGCCCATAAATATGCCTACCTGCCTGCCTGCCAGCTTGCTTGCTTACCACCCTGCCACAATATCCAAGCAACTCTATAGGGGAGAGACATTTGTAAAAAGGCCTTTTATTTTGTCGTTCAGCGCGCACGCAATAAGGTCTCCACTATTATTTATCATCCGAATACCTTCATAAAAACTGACAAAAGTCTGTAAAAATTGCGAGAATGATAACTCACTGGCAATAACGAAAGTGTCCCCTCTCCTTTCTATACTAGCAGCTTAGCAGTTCGCTAACTCTACAAAAAGAAAAAAACACAACACATAAACTGATTACAGTTCTGCACTTAATCATTTTGGTTTTTATTCCCCATAACGACACGAAATACTAAAAAAAGTCATCGTTCAAGTTTTATAAGTGACTTTTACTGTAACCCGTAAACGGACAGACGGTCCAAAAATCGCATGCTCGTAAATCATTGAAGATGAACGCCAGCCATCAGCCATTCAATTTTGTACCCAATAAATTAAGTATTTTTTCCGAATCTCTTACTAAAATAGAGTCAGGTATAAAGAACGCCGCTAGAAGCATGGCATTTATATGACGATATTTCAATACAGCTTGACACAATGAAAATTCAGTTACGATAACAATATTTTGTCCAACAACGCGCGTAACATATAAATATTCAAATAATGTGCGCTCAGATGATGGTTAAGTGAATTACGCATACAGTGTAAAATTTTACAGTAAATTTAAACCTGGCATTTGATAAAGTCATATTTTCTCTACTAATTAAGTTTTCGTTAAAAAATCTACATGTATATATCAGATTAATTGATGCATTAACAAAAATTCTATTGCTAGCTTTATATTTTATAGAAAGGACTTCTATTTTTATTTTTTTACTTATATTTTATAAACTTTTATACTAATTACATAAAAATGATTTTTATATGAGATTTCTTATTAAGAGGAAAAATTATTATTATCGAATAAAAAAATATATTGTTTCGACGACTTTTCACTCGATTCTAAAATAATTCAACTTTTAGTCATTCACAATAATAACGTAATTAAAATACAATAATAATTTGTAGTTGTTAATTATTTTGTACTTAAGTATTATCTATGTAATTTTTTTTTAATTTTTAAGAATTTTATTGTAAAATAAATAACTATAATAAAATGGTAACATTATTATGTTAAGATTTAATTTGATAAAATAGTACATAATGACACAAAATTATAATTACAAAAGTTTGTTTTAAATAATCTCAGTACTTAGCTATACTCGTAGTATGCAGTTATACAAATAGTTATTAAATACTTTGCATAAATATGGCTTATATAAAAAAAAACTGTAGTATTATAATTATTTCAAATTACTTTTATTTTATTTACAGCAATTTTTTTAAAGCAACGTAATAACGTTATAACCGTGTTTCTCAATGACTGTTGAAGGGAAAAGAAGTTGTCGATCCTTTATTCATTACATTTTATGTTTTATCTCTTATTTCATATCTTCATGACAGAAAAGATTTTTTGAAATACCATTTTGTAGTTAAGTGTTATAGAAGCGATAGCGTTATTTTCAAAGTCGATGTTGTGAATTAACGTTTTAAATATTTGTTGTCCCTACAAAATGGAGTTTTATATAATTATTACGACGCGAAATATTGGTACTATACTAATTTTTATTATAACGAACTAGCCCTCAATTTGGCTCTGATTGTGTCTAAAATACAACTTGATTAATTTCGATTTTCCCCGTACTACAACGTCAATGTGGAATATTCTAGTTGGAAAATTGTTTATTGGATTTTTTTTTATACGATATCTGGATATTGATTTATTTATTTACATTTCTACACGCATTGGATTTATCGAGTAATTTTTATTTTTTATCACGTTGTATATTATATAAGAAATGTTGACTAACACAAAACTATACTAGTCACATATATTATACCTACCAACAGATTACGATACGCGCGCGTTTTCATAGTCACAACGATCGCTAATATCGGAATTTCTTCATAATGAGACTTTTTAGACGTCGCGACATTAAATTCACATTTAAAACCCTCATAAATGAAACACGCGAAATAAGACTGTCGGCATTATAATAATCATTAAAATACCTGACAAGACATTATTAATATAGAAAGAAGCATACGTGTACACGCCATGACTTATCGGTTATTAAGTGTAGCAATAGTTTGAAAATAAAAAATTTTAAAATTGTATACGACATTATTATTATTATTATTTTAATATTATATTTATATATACAGAATGATTGTGTTACAACAAAATACGATGACGTGTTACGCGGGAGCTTCAAGTAAGTCGTCCCGAGATAGTCGGAAAATGCGATTCTACGCACAAGGTAATCTCATATAAAATTATATAAAATAAAAACCGCATATACATAATAATAACATGCTTAGACGCAGTGTGATAAATTAAATTAACGCGTGCAAAGAAGTCTACAGTACGCCCGACAGTACACTGTATAACGACGTCACCGCCGTCCGGATATTACGACCGTATTCGTATATGTATATGTATATGCCCTTTGCGGTGTTCACTGTGCACATAAAATATTAACTATAATGTAATACAAAACAGTCACTTAATGTGTTCGTTTTTACAGAACGTGATTGTTTAATGA
This sequence comes from Rhopalosiphum nymphaeae, assembly GCA_036289425.1. Taxonomy (NCBI): domain Eukaryota; kingdom Metazoa; phylum Arthropoda; class Insecta; order Hemiptera; family Aphididae; genus Rhopalosiphum; species Rhopalosiphum nymphaeae. The sequence continues at coordinate 3,401,056 of JAZAQC010000001.1, read as the reverse complement.
TGTCGTGTATGTACCGTATAGGTAAATATTTCAAAAATCAAATTATTTTTCGTATCTCACGCGTGTAATCTCTCTTGTTGCAGTTAAATGTTCGTGTATGGGGTATCAATGTAAACGTATTGTTTATAAAATACTAATATAATAGTAATTGAAATAATATTGACATATTTTGATATTCTGACTTTTTTATTTTTATTAACTTCACAGTGGAATTGTTTATTTCTAGAATTATTATTTTACACGCGTGAATTGACAACGATGGGTATAAAATATGTGTAATTTACAAATATAGAGATAAAGTGTAAATATTATATGTATAGTATCCTCTATTAAAGCGCGTATTATACAAATCATCGGTGTACGAATGTACATTGTATTTAATAAATCATATTATATTTTTTACTGTTATCATATTTGTTGTTTAATGTTTTCTTTATCGGTGATCACATTATTATGTACATTGTTGATTCAAAAGCGAATTATAAATTTGTTTCGAATTCCATTCACAACACTTACTGCTATAACAAAATATTTATATTTAATATAAAATGAACTTCGTTGTATTTATACAACTACGACACTACTTGTTTGAGCTGAGGTATGTTCCATGCATAAACCAGTATACTAGGTAATACAGTTGAAAAAAAATTGTTGGAAATTATCTTGAATTATTTGATATGTCATAATAACATGACATTATAGGTAGCTGTTTGTTGGGTCGGTTGGTTCGATTAATTGTTCATACTTTTATAAACTGCATTGCTATGCTGCATATATGTACATATATGTACTTATATTATACAAGTTAACGTGCTTATAATATTCTCGTACAACGTATAAATATTAATCATTTTAAGAATTTTTTTAATTTTCGCCATAAACATCGACAGTAAACAACTATGCTTGTTGCATATATATAATACCAATATATATATTTATAAGTATGTTATTCGTCGAACAATATTTGTGATATATATTATACGATATAGGATTTTAGATAAAAAACGAAGATTACTTGTTTATAATCCCTTGTTGCTATATTATCATATAAAAATGTTTTTATACTATTATTTAAATTTTAAGAGGTACATTATCGTCTTCATCATACCGTTTCCGATAATCTCAATGAAACAGCCAATGTTAGTTTAGTTTGATTTTATTCATCGAAATCTCTACCGAAGATATAATCAAGGAACTTAGTAAAAACCTAGAAGTTTAGTGTTTTAAAATAAAAATATATCTTTTATTATATAGCGTCATAATGTATTTATTATAGTGATCAAATCGATAAAAATAATTAAAACTGTAATACCTATTTAGTATCTACATCCTAATTCCTAGTAAAATATAAAATCATCACTGAAAATATATCATTGATAATATATACTTTTAAGTTTTAACAATAACACTTTTATATTTGGTAAATAAGTATGTAACCATTAAATAATTTAAGAAAATAAAATGTCAATATAATTATTCTAATATGACCTATTAATTAAGTTTGCATTAATTATTGGGTACAATTAATATTTGTTAGCTTTTTGTCTTAAATTAAACGTATTTATGTGTATTTTGTTGATTATGAACTAAACTACACTTGAATGGGGAGACAAAATAAAAAAAAAAGTAATTATTAAATATAAAACCATAAACCAGCTCAACCAAAATATTCCTAGGTATAGGTCAAGGATAAATCAACGGTTAAATGTATTATTGCTTCTAATAAACGTATTATATAAATAGATAGTTATTATCACATTATACACTATAATATGCATCAATCAAAAGATGTGTCACTATTATTAGGTTATAGATAGGTATTACAATATTATTATCACACGCACACGAGGTTTGTCTCAAAAACGTTTTATTGGATAGCCACATTATTGTGCTAGAAACAAAAATAATAAAAGAAACGGTCACGGGACTGAAAATAAATCGGTTGAAGTCCGCGAGGGCAAAAAAGCAAAAGAGAGAAGCGAAAAATAAAAAAAATAAATAAATAAAACAAAAAAAAAAACGAGAGCAGAATAGAACGACAACAAACGAAATAATTGAAACTACCTTTTGTTACTGTCGGCTTCCAATTCAACGGACTAACAATGGGCACACAATTTATGTGGTCGTTTGAAGATAGTAGTAGCGGGTTTTACACATGTTCCACGGGAGTTGGGAGTCGAGAGTTTGTCCACTGGCTATTATAATACATTTTATTGTCTTCCTGCACACACCGACAGTCATCGGTATTTTACCATGCAAATAACTTAACAGCGTGTTGGTGTTTTTAGTTTTTTTTTTCACAAATGTATACATGTAATATAATTCACTCGAGACAATAAAAAAACATATCTAACCAAGTGCGTACCTATATAAGAGATAATAAGTGATAAAATCCCGCACTAATGAAAATAGTAATAAAAAGTAGGTAGATATTAAGATAATAATAATATTCTAACATAATATTATTATACGCGGTGCAAATGTTCGATCAAGTTCGCGAGGACAAAATCATTTTTCATTCAAATTTTATAACTGTACAATAAATATATATATATATATTATTCAATTTTAAACAAAATACAATATTTTAATATTAATCGTCTTATGTGGGTAACAGGTACCTATATATAATAATATGATATGACATAATATGCGTATCTACTATATTGGATATATTTGTGCTAGTGTTGTCTTGATAAATTAAAAAAAAAGCAAATTAAAATCTCATAATAGTTACAAAATTGTTAAGATACATTTCCGTAGTAGCAAATAGCGATTATCTATTATTGTTGGTGTACGAATAAAGTTAAAAAATAAATATTTTATTTTTATCATATTTGTGTTAAAATAATAGTTGTTACAAACATGCGTTCCACTTCATATGAAATATTGACTTAATTTATTTTGGTATAACTGAACAGTTACATTGATGATATTAATGTATAAATATTTTGTCTAATTCGTCACTATATACTCGCTACGAACCAACGAAATATAATAATGTTATTTCAATCATAATAATATATGTGATACATCACGTTCCTGCAACGTCTCGTACCTATATTATAACATTGGTTTAAAATCGGAGAGGCCTATAACGTATAGTTGTCCGCCATCGAGCGTGGTACCTGCAAACGCAGTGCATACTGAATATTTCCACACCGGTTCAAAGATGAATATTAAATGACATATATTTCACACTACACGTGAAATTGAATGTGTAATGGGTTTAAAAACGCTCGAGAACATTATACAGTAGGTAGGTAGGTATACTATATATTATTATTGCACTGTTACGCGTCGACATTTCGGCCCGATGGCTGTTCACAACTCGATTTATACAGTCATAAAACCCATTGTGTCATTTCGAATCCTTACGATCGCCCCGACATATCGTGTTCAGCCGAGACACTTATTTTTCGCCTTGCTATATATACACCTATCGGAAAACGACCTACCTACCGTTTGGCGTCGTCGTCGTCGTCGGTTCGGTTTCCCAGGCTGTTCGTGTTTCTAGAATAGGTACGGCGAGAGACTTCCTGCGGCATCACAATGCGACTTGGAATACGTACGCGGCGGCGGCGCCCTAACATACCACATCCACCTGTGTGCGTTTGGACTACTCGTCCTGGTTGTATCGGTTACAAGGCTTAATAACCGCAACACTGTGCGGTGCAACCAACACCGGTTGGCCACTAACCGAAAACTTATATACACTATACCCTACACAAACACTGTAGGCCCCTCGTGCGCGCGAGCACACACACACACACACACACACACACACACACACAAATACACGGATACGTAGCACAATGATACTTTATATTTGAGGAACAAATAAAGCTTTCACTGCACCCGGCCAGCCACGCGATTACGTTTCATAACATCGACGACATTGATAGCGCTAAATTTCAAGATATCCGATACGGATGCGCCGCCGTCGCCTAAACACACACCCATGTAGGTATGTGTATATATATATGAAGCGTGCAAGGTGTGTTTGTACAGTTTAGTAATTATTTTATCGTGTCAATTTGACTGTATCTTCCCCTACTATCTATCGTTCGTTCTAATCTATAAATACTCTAATCTCGAGTTAAACAACAACATTATAATATATTGAATAATACGAGTACCATAGTGCAGGAGATCAAAACATCACGCGAGTGATCCTAAATAGTATATTAACACGGCATGATATTTTATCAGTTGTATTGTATACATACAAACGGTTAATAATGATAATCGGTTATGAATTTATGATCTTTTAAACGAATATCATATCAGCATCTGAAGTAGGTACACTCTGTATTATATGTGGGGCGCGACAACGGTAATTAATTTGTATATCTACTGCAGAAAAACTAATACAAAATAATAATTATTATTAAAATAAACATCTCTCAATCGGTCAAGTCAGATATAAACGTCTTAATCCTATATGAGATTATTGTTATAGACCACGAACATTCAATTATTACGTAAGATAAAATGTAGAAGGGGACTTCAGTAGTTATATCGTTATTATATTATGTTCTATAGATTATTAATTTATTATTGTTATTCATTTAACTACTATGTACACAATTTGATAAGACTTTTTTTAATGACTTAGTGTTTACCTAATAAATTCTTTGTAAAACTAATACATACTGAAATAAATATTAAAAACGATCATATTATTATACATAAAAGAAATATGTATAGAATGTATTAAAATTATTAAATTTGTATGTATATCATTGTTATTAATTACCATCATGATTAGTAATTATTATAATTGTTAGAAATATATATAACTAATAAAAAAGTGATATTCAAAACTGACGAAGTATTTTTATATATATAAATATATATCACGTAACATAATGAAATTCTAAAATTCATGAATTTTGACGTTCAAAACTGTGGAAAAGTTCATAATTTGCACGTATGTATTTATTATTAAATTGCGCTTTTTTACATATATATATTATATATATAATAAGTGCAAAACTACACTAATGGCAATCATCATTCATTATAATTGGGACTATTACTCAATCAAAGTATTCTATTAAAACACATTTGGTACTCATGTACAAAAAATATAATTTTTTTTTATTCAACATACTTTTATGTCACGAAAACATTTTATAAAAGAAACATCACATTTTGAATTCCTTTGAAACAACTACGCTTCTAATAAGACAAGAGAAAATATTGTTAAAGAAAACACCAGTCGTCCATAAAAAAATATCTAACAGCAGTTTCGTAATAATACCACAACACCAATTACCCGTCATATAGTTGCAACTATATCGAACAGCAACGTACAATTTTGGTGTTATGTTTAATGTGTTTCGATAACCCGTTTGATCCACACCGCTCCTAAACGTGAAGTCATGAATCATCTTTTTTTCTTTTTCTTTTTATAAAAACTAAAAAGCGTAACGTTTTCATAAGTATATAATATTGTGGATGATCAATTCTCGAGATAAATACTTCATATACTTATGCAGAAAAATATAATCCCCGCAACATAATACAAATAATAAAACATTATGAATTAACGTATAATATTAATATCACGCGATATGGATAAAAATCATAATTGACAAATCGTATATATATATAGTACAATCATAATTCTTAATCCATCAATAAAATATAATAACCGATAAGATATTAAATTCAATGCAACTGTTGAAAAACTATATATTTCATTGTTACATTGGTAATTGAGTTATAATAGGTAAGGAAACACACTTGTTCTAGAAATCTTTACATGTCGACTGCGGTTCCGTTTTCTAACGACCAGTCGTCTAATAAAATATCCTATATGCGAAACGTAGATAGGAGGTGGTAGTTATTCCACGGGCTCCGAACAAATCTGCAGGACTGCGACAAAATCACGAAGAATAAAAAAGGTGCGATTTCGCTCTATATATGTATGAACGTAAAAAACAGCAATTCGACTTTATGCAGTGTAATACGATATATTATTAGGTATATACGAACAGAATTAAATATTATTTTTTTTCTTTTCGACAGTATATTACATATATAATATCTATACAATACGGAATCGTGTTTACACTGCACATCTATATAGCACAGTCGTATAATATATAAATATTCTTATCGCGCTGATGCCTACGTCGTATGCAGTCGCTGGTTATGATGATACACGTGGCGTGTGCACGACGTCTACACACGCGCAGACACGATGGATTGGATGCTACTGCGGGATTATGTTTGGGGTATTTTGTTATTTCTCACCGGGGCTTCCGGCGAAAATTATTATCGTTTTTCTCGCTGCTGACCCGAAACCCTAGGCGAATTCCTCCCTTCCACTGGCGCAAACACCGCACTACCACCCGGCAGCGTTACCAGTACCGCGATAGTGCAGCAGTATAATGCGCGTATAAAACTTTTCCGACACAACCTTCAAACGCACATATTTCTACGGTGCAAGAAAATGGAAGACGGTGGTGGTGGAAAAGAAGAAGAAGAAGAGAAGTAAAAGACGACAAGATGTTTTCACTTTTATAGAGCTTACTTTTACGAGTCATAAACACCCTCCCCCGCTTGTCGTCACCGTGGCGCTGAACGCACTTAATATATAGATATACATTATATACTTACATACCTCACTCATCCTCATTCCTTATGCCCCGTTATTGTGACCCTTCTACGCCCGTACATGCTTTTCTTCCCTTCTATCGTTCACGCAGACAATGTTAAATGCCGTCGAGACCAACGTGTATATAATATATCCGTTTGAGAACCGGCACAACCACCTCGATCGGCCAATTGAAAACGACCATCCGCATCACAACACGGTTATACGGCTCCGAGCGAGACTATACGTCGTACATTAATACTTAAACGAAACCATTTCCATTTCAACCCCTACGCGCCGCCACTAAAATGCCAAACATAACACTTTTAATATAAACGCATATATATATATATATATATTTTTTTACGTCTCCTCGCGACGTTTTAATAGCTCAAAGGCCATGCAAATTTCGTTTATGTCGAACGTTAAAAACATTGTACAACGAATTGTAGCATAATATTCGCGGCATATTTGCGTGTGTGCGTACGTGCATTGTAGTCATGACAGCTTTTTAAGATGAAATAATATTTATCTATCTAATGCCATTATTGCAGCAGGCGACTTATCTCATCGTTTTACGATCATTGTTGAATGGCAAAAATGACATTTTTCGTTTACGAAACAATGATATTGGTTTCACGGTATATAGGTTAAATATTAAAAAACATATTAAGTAAAATTCAGTATTATATTGATTTCTTACAATAGTACGCAAGTGTATAACATACATATAAATATATATTGATTATAGTTTCTATGAATTATTAAAAAATAAAATTACTATCATAAATTTAATGAAAACGACTGCATACGTTACTTGTTTCTGAACTTTATAAAAACAACTACACCTATTAGAAAAATAACGTCAAAACTAATTAAAATTAATTATTGTTATATGATTTAAGCAATATTATACCATAATTTGTATAATATCAAGGCTGAATATTTAAATTACAAATAGTTAAGCTAAGAAAAAATAACCTATTTTTATTTACATATTCATATATATATATATATAAATATATTATAATAATGAATAATATATTAAGTTGCTTTGGAAAATAATAATTCTTATAATCTAAAACTGTACGAGTAACAATAACCTGTCTAAAAATTATTCGTCTATATGTGCTTCAGCGCATAGTTTTTTTAAATTTTGTTCAAATTTTGGAAAATTCGAAAGACATTATTATAGGAAGTTATAATTTTATTCTAACACATAATATGTAATTTATATACGTATTTACCTATACATATTTGTAATTAGAGTAGGGAGTTTTTTAGGTTCTAAATTTTACATAAAACGGGGTTATCAAGAGACCTTATAATTAAATGAACAGATGCAATTTTAAAAAGTTAATGAAACGATTTCATTAAAAGTAAAACAAAATTTGAACTAGTATACTATGTCGAAGCAATTATCTTTACATATTGTAGCGTGATATACTAATATGTTAATCAGTTGTTCATCAACATAATAGTATTGTAAAGTGATTGTACATGCGTTACATTAATTATTCATAAAGTAACAAAATCAAAACATTCTTCCCCTTTATATTGAGTTTCTCTTGACTCATTTAGATACAAATGTCCCATCAATTTCGATGCGTTTGTTTAGTGTTTGTGACACTTCCATTTCGTTTATGGACCGCAGACTGCCATGCAATTATAGAAACATTAAATCGGTAGACAATTTTACGTCCATTCGTACAAAATTAATTAACATTTTTATTACATGCGAGTACAACATGAATAGGGTGAAAAAATGTCGGAACCTGTGATGTCAAAAAAACCAATGATGACAACTACCCCTCACTCACTTATTATTATTATTATTCACACTTTAACACGCATGCATTATTTGCGTCGAAGTTTAGTATGTATATAACATAACGTATATGCGTACAGTACTATAGTGTGCACCTATGCTATTCACATTAAATTTATATAAAATAGTAAAATATTATTTATTTGAATAACTAAAAATATGTTGGTTCAATACAGTTAAATAACTTTATTAGTTATTCAAATATAAGTTTAAATTTGAATAAAATAAAAACGTAATTCATCTCGATTTTTAGTGTAAAATTATTTACTTCAACGATTATCAATTACGATTTAAAAAGATTAATATGCGCAACAAGGTAAGTTTATAGCTATAACTTACAGATATCAACTCTAGAAAATCAACATAGCTCTAAAGTAAGTCTCCCACCATTATATATATTATAGATGCAATACAGTATGGGTATGACGTTTTTGATATTTCTCAATAATATAGTTTATTGTAGCACGTGCTGGGGTGACGAAGGTCGGTCTAATTGGCTGAGAGCAAGCTACGCAGACAAAATTCCGAACTTAAGTATTACAAAAAGAAAATAATAATGTATTTATATGAATTGTATGCGGCTTATACATTTTTACCAGCGGTCACTATCAACGTATCTGGCCAGCCGTAAAATAGTGGCGATGAGCATTCATCCTGTAACTTAACCAATCAGAGAACACAGAAACGGGTTTTACTTACAAATCAAACGTTGAAATGCTTACTATATCGATGTAGTACTTGCTGTAGAGATTTAAGGTGTCACCAGTCCTGTCTGTCTATACATGATATATCAATATTATGTGTTTATATTTTATAATAAATACACCATGGACCAGCACAGGTTTTATAGATTAATATAAAGATTATTAAACGAGTAACGAAAATTATATATGATATGAAATCTTAATCAAAGTTCAACTAAGAAACATTTTTTTAATTTATTTTTTTTTTTAAATACTTTATACAAGTATGTTAGACTATGTATTTTAAATTAAAAAGTATACTTATTATTTGTTTAGCTTTTGTTTGATTGAATATTTTATTTTTAATTATACATAAATAACAGTTAAATGAGACTATAGAAAATTGCAATACTCATTTATTATTATTTTTTATTTATTTATTATTTCAATTAATAATATAATATTTAATACCCCTTAAAAATTATTGTACCTGAAATAAAATCTCTAATCAAAAACATATTAGCAGGTATAGGTGTGTGTTTATCAAAAATATATACAAGGAAAATATTTAAAAATTAATTATCGAGCAGAGCTTTGTAACGTTAAATTATGAATCACTTAAAATATATAACTAAAGAATTCGAAATTAAACCACACGTATCACGCAATAGGAGTTACTTATAATATTAAATATTTCAATTAATCGTATTTAACACATAGTGTAGAATTTAATGGTTATAAAATGTTAATATTATATTATTTTAAATTATAATCGTATAAATTCCAAACGGTTTTTACAATTCTCAAAGATACGAGTATCATTATAGTATTTTTAGTATTTACCAATATATTTCTAAATTATTAATATCTTATTTCCGTTAGCATGCATGATCTAGCCATCGATATATTTTGTACATTTGTTTCTCGTTGTATATTATATAATATAATATATGCTCACTGTTCACATTTTGATCGTTAAATATTATAATAAGACACTGCCGCGTTTAAAACACACGTTTTTGGGATTCAGCCAAATAATAAGTTGCATTACAAAATGGAAAACTAAAAACTGTATGCGCATATTGTGTTTATAATTTATACGTATATGTTTTTTCCGCACGTTTTTCCAGGGCTTATACTCCGACCAGTCGTTCCTGCAGAGTTATTGGTTTCCAATAAATCGTTAGCATAATACGCTTATAAATTTCGGTTTTTAATAAGGGTCCGCTGTTAGAACTGTTTTCACACGTTATTAAACTTTAGCGGTCGCCCGTTAATAAATCTTGTCTTTTCTCACCCGCCCGAGTGGTACAACACATCCGCCCTACGCCATCATGTAAAGCCTATTCGTTTGTATTATGCGTATAATTTGATGTGTTTTTTTTACCCCCCTTTCATGCGGTCTTGAAAGTCTCGAGGATTTATCGCCAATCAATGTGTAAACAAGTGCGGATTTCACCAGCGAAGATATAAGCGTGTTAGGCTTTTTTTTTTACACGTAATAATCGGTAAGCCTATACTAACTGCACATGCTAACATTTTATTGTAATATATATATATATATATATATATATATATATACATACATACAGATAATAGTATATAGTACTGCAGCGTGTAACGGATACAATACGAAATAATAAAAAACAATTATTGTAACAGCTAATAGAAAATGTATGATAATATTTATTTGTTATTTTTTTTTTTAATTTGGATATTTTTTATAGCAATCATTATAATATGCATAATATAAACATTTCTATACTTATTCAGACACAATTCAATTTAGAAAATATAATAATACAACATAGTTTTTTAGATAAATTTAGTAAAGTATTTGTTTTACTTAAATACTGACGCTATTGAACCATATTATACTATTATAATCGATAATTTATATCGCAATTTTATAAACAGAATTTAACATTTAAAAATACCCGATTCCTCTCCTCTACCTTTATATACATTCAGATATTGTATTCATATCCAGCAATATTATTTTAATTCGATCTTTGTTATTGTATAAAATAGTAAATTTCTCAAATAAATCAAATTAAATGAGAATGTGAACTATATTTTTAGGTAACTATATAGGTCATAGGGGATACTATATAGTATATCTATATTATACTTAGTGTAGAATCTACTCGTTTTGAGTTGTACTCTATGTTTCCATGTAATTTTTCTAAATTTACGTTGGACACCATGTGTATAACTGTTTAAGTTTAAATAATATATATATATATATATATATATCAAACAATTAAATTTTGAGTATTTTATTTCCTTTTTGTTATACCTAAAAACCTGTTCTGTAACTGATAAAAAAACAGGATTTTTATAATCGCGTTTTTTATTGATTTTATTTAATGCGAATTACTTAGTGGTAAATTACGTTTTTATTAGAAGTAATAGACGTAAAGTAATATACTTCGTAGGTGGTCTATTAAAAATAAGTTTAAATTTGTGAACAACAAGATTTACTAATTTAACTTTGAAAGATCACACAGGTATATCGTGTAAAACAAAATAGAAAATATTTTAATAAAATGAACTGATTTATAAACATATATATCCATTACTTAAACATTTAAAATGTAACTAAATTAATTTAATCTATACTCGATTGTACAGAAAACAATATGACATAGTTTGTGGTTATATTTTTTGAATTTGTCATATTGTTTTTATTTTTATAAATTAATTTCAAAATAGGAATTGTAAATAAGGAATATAGATATAATTATTCTTTAGTTCACTGAGTGACGTTTGTGTACTACTTTAGTACTTAAATATAATTATACAATTTTAAATATAATAAATGTAAAATGTTTAATAGTTAAAATTGTATAGAATATACTTTAATTATAAGTTGATAAAATAATGTCATCAGTGTCTATTTTTTTTATTTTTAAAATCTTATGCGAGTATTATTAAATTACATACACATTATTTAGTTTATTTAAATTATTGTAATTATACTATTTTATAGTGAAATAATTAATACAAGTTAATAAAAATACAGTAACAATTTATTATTATACATCATTTAAATCTCCCGTAATTTGTGTTTTTTTATCGGAAATTACACGCGTAAAGATATTATAGATAACCACAATCACAATTGTATACGAGTAAATATATAAATATAATTTGATGTCAAAAACAGTTTGACGTCAATAGATACCTTATTAAATTATACATAAACAACATTTTACATGAATTAAAAGATTTTAATCGTTTAAATATATTTATCATTAAAACTATCTTTGAGAGATGTGCAGATATATTAACTTATCAGTTACCACTTAAAGATGTATTAAAATAATATGTATGACAGATGTTTGCAAATAATAGATATAACATAGGCACCTCTATAATAACTTAAAATCTTTAACCATTAATAAAATAAGTAAATAACGCATAACTTAACAAAAAATACGACCATTATTTTCTGCTTAAAAACAATCGTAGTGGTTATCTAATATTTTCAAAACTTTTGTACAAGATAGGTAATAAGCAATATTATTCACCAATAAATTTTGCTTTATTATATTTCAAAATTATTATTAAAAAAAATATACACAATAACTTATTGTAACTACTAAACAATATAGATAAAACAATTAAATATTAATAGTTTATTATAATATTATTTTATTCAATGATCTTATTCCCAAGTAAAATAGCATTTATTTCAATAAAAAAAAAACTCAATAATTATTAAATGTTAATTACATTAAAATAATGATAAATAAAATTACGGTATATTAGGTAATAAATAATAATATATTATAATATAGTCGATTTGAGAAAATAGCTACCTAATCAGTTAGTTAAAGTTCAAAATACAAGGTTATAGTGTGTCATAGCTACAGTACTTATATCACTGTATTTTATCAGTTCAATGTTTTCAGACGCACTTCATATTGTATTAATGTTCAACGTGACAGCATGTTATATTATGTGATCAGTTATATTGGAACCCAGGCATCAAAGACTCTGATGTGATTAAGCTCCAATTATTATTAATTATCAACGACTGTGGGAGTGGGATTGTGATTAAGGAGGTAATAACGATTGTTTGTACTACGGTCGACAGGAAATTTCGCCAATACGGGGTCAACGATGCGTGAACAACGCGTGCACCGTAGGGATGGTGTGTTTTGCATAACATAATATGTGTGTATATAGCCGTTATTATTACAATGCCGTCCTATACACACTTGCAATGTGTACATAATATAAACATAGCGTATATATATGAGGCGAGGAAGCAAACCCTTTGATGATCGTTGCAGAGTCGATAACAATTAATTGTCACCTAATTTGTGCCGATAAAAAGCGGGGAAGATTACCACAGGCATACATCATATAACCAACTACCAAGTAGGTAAACGTAAACCTACACCAACGAGTTATTACAATAAGTATCCATGTATAATGTATATAGGTAACTGTGACGATTACGTATTTTCAGTATATTTTATTCAGTAATGCTGTATGAAATTGAAACAGCCAGTTAAAATTATTTCATGAATCCACCTACCCCTTGTAATCTAGCGCCCCTCTGAACATTTTTTTTTAAGCATACCTATAAAAAAATATATAATTTTAAGTATAAATAATTTAATGACATACTTTTATGTTTGTTAAAATTACAGCAGAAAGATTTTGGCATTCTGCAATAAAACCCCAACTAATTTTTATGGCAATTTAATTGAACTACAAGGAGTGCATGTAATATGTTGGGCGCATCCAACATATTAAATAAGAACAAAATCAGAATTGTCCACCACGTCGATCACAGTTAGTTCCGTTTACGTATAGGTCCATTGAGACATCATAGACTACACAATATTTATATTTTAAACTAAATACACCGCCGAATCACTGTCTATTATATATAATATAACACGGAAGATTTTATTGATACAATGATATGGCTTAAATTGGTTAACCAATATAACCTTGGCTTATTAGAAAATATGTATTGAACCGAAAACGGTCGTACACAATGTATACGGCGTATACCGTTTGATGAAATTATCAGTCGAATGCACTTTATACAACGAAGAGTAAAAACGCGACGGGGACGTTGTTTGAAAATTGAATAATAACAAAACGTTGTTGGAAATATGAAAATAATATAGCAACACCCCCAGATACATTCCCGGCATATCGTTCCAGTCGGGTAATCAATGTGGACTCTAAAAAGCTCTTTTGCTGCACAGAAATCTGTGTGGTGGCGGTGATGTGTTCTACCAAACAGTGCCAAACCGACCCGTCAATATTAATATCGAGTTATCATAAAAGGCCCGGTGCCCCTTTCCTTTTCCCGTCACGCGTCGTATTCTATAAATGTGGTAGGAGGGTCAGAAAGAGCTACAGTAGAAAACAACTCAAGTGCATAATAAATTATATATGCGTAATCAAAACAAATCAAAACGTGGATTGTACAAAATATAGATGTAAATAAAATGTAAAAAACCTTCAGATTCAATTATTTTATTTTTATTTGATATTATAGGTATTATTATTATTCAACAATATATTTTTATTTCGACTTCATAAATAATTGTTTATAGATTATACACAGCTAAGAAGTTAATAAATTCGCCTACTATAATACCATAGATTACTTGTATAGTAATATATATAATGTTTCATGTTTGTCCCTATTTTAACCATCCGATTGTTTTTAATTGTCTAAATATTTTTAAAAAGAATACATTATATTTTTTATGGAGGTTCATTTAATTAAATTCTTATATATTCTACATAAACTTTTTTAATGTGTCAATAAACATAATAAAAAATAATTTTCAATTACTATAACTATATTATTATTTATTTGTATTTTGGATAGTTAGCTTTTACAGTTTAGTGCGTTTATATCTTTTAATAGTCATACTAAAAAATATATTCTAACATTTATAATCATTCGGTAAACTTTATAGGATTAGTAGAAGGGTATACCTGTTCAATGCACATAAATAAGTGCGTTTTTATATCTATAGTAAGTATATTGTACATATCTTGACAAAACTCAATCGTGCAGTGAATAGTTTAATTGTTCATTATTAGTATTCAGTGTTGGAGAAAACTCATAAACGATTTAAAAAATGAAAATACACCACACTAAAACTTAATATAAATTACAAAGATATAATATAATAAGATGAATCATTTTTAAGTAATTTATGTACTAGCATAATTTAGTTTCATAGTAGTTGGGTATATATACTTGAAATAAAATCAACTAATGAAATTTTTAACAAACAAATATAAAAATATCTAAGTTTGTATTAACAGATTACAGATATTCAGGTGTGTTCTGTGTATTGTACATTGGACGTAGCTAAATAAACATTTAATGTTTTAATTCTAAAATTTTTTTTAATTGTCGAGATATTATAATATTTTGTTAGAACCTCAATAAAAAAAAAAATTTATAATATTAATTCATATTTTAATATCAATAATATTATATATAAATTAATAAATATTAAATATAATTAGCAACTTCTGTTTGAGAAATGCAAATATTATCTATTATCATTTGACATAAATTATTGATTTATTTATTTTGAATCGGCAAAATGTTGTATTGATTACACAAATGAATAAATTTATTATTAATATCAATATTTATTAAAAAAAATTTACTACAGTAAAGTATTACGTATAATATTTATTTACATTGAATTGTATTTTCCTAAATTTCCAAAAAAGTATCAAACGAGTTTAGTATTGTTAAAAAATTAACATTTTAGAATAAATAGTATACCTATATGAAAGTGATCCGTATATTTTAGTTTTTTTTTTATTCCTGGTGAATCATCTAAGTATATGGACTATGTATAATGATCCACGTGTGAGCATGCGTATATATATAGCATATACATGTGTTCATCCGAGAGATATCTAATTTATAGATGACCTTGATGACGTAGGATGCCAAAAAAAAGGTAATACTTTACTAAGAAGAAATAAGGGCGTTTTGGCACAGATCACTGGAGCTTTTTGACGTTACCCGACAAGGGTCGAAGTAATCTTGTAGTCGGTTAATCGCAAGGAATTACGGCGCTTATCGACGATACTGCGGGTCCCCAAATGACCAGTAGTTGAACACCAACTACCACCATCACATATTAATCCTCGTTTTATAAACTACTATATGGTGTTTCATGCCTTGCATAATTCATAGGGTTGGCAGGCAACCGATGACAAGACATATATACTCGGTCCACAAAACACGGTGTTCCAAATTGCAATGAAAGGTAGAAAGAGGGTAACACTAAATAAATCCTGTTTTATAAAGAGCCTGTAATCCGTTTCGTTTAACTCGTGATCCCCGGGCTTAATTAAACGCCATGAAATTTCATAGCTCATTTCACCAATTAAGATGTACACTGTTGTTTATGTAGATATGATAAAAGTTTCAACGTTTAAAAATAATCTAAAACATATAATTATATATAATATGTAGGGTACAAACAAACTAAAATAGTAAAACTCAATCGAATCATTGTTATTATTTTATTAACAATATGTTTATATAAAGGCTGAGCATAAACTATAGTTAAAAAATTAAGGTTACTTCTAACCGAATTAAATAACGAGTTGAATATTTTTTTTCCAAAAGTAACTTCTAACTATATAAATTAATTAATTTTCGATGATATGTAGTAACTATTATCAGTTAATTAATATTATAATCACGTTAAGCTAATATTTTTCCTTATAATAAAAACACTGTAAATTTAATTATAAAAATTATATACATATTGATTATAAAATTGTATTCATAAAAATTCTTGTTTCTATAGGAAAAACAATAATAACTTGAAATAGGTATTAAATAATATGGTAAATAATGAATTATAGTCTATAGATGAGTTAAATGCAGTAGTATTTCTAAATTTCAATAGGAATCAAAATAACATACATAATATAAAAAATATAAATAGATTTCCATTGAAAATTATAATTTCATCCAAAAATACTACTTAATAACCTATCTTGACTTTAAAGATACAGTGGTACAGTGTTTTCTTAAAAATTAACGTAAATGTTTTACAATTTCATTAAACAGAGTTCTATCATTGGATGGGCTCCATTTCTGATAAATTGACAAACATTTTATTTATTGAAATCAAAGGCATTAGGTTTGTATTTAATTTTGAGACTGGTAAAAATAATGAGATCTACAAGACACAACCTGTGTTATGCATATGTTGCAAACGCTCACATTTTTCGTAAAACAGAGAACTTAAAAATATATATTGAAACCATCAAACCAACATACGATCGGTAAAAACGTTTTTATGATCGTGTTTTACGCAAATGGATATAAAACGCCATAGTCGATACCTATACTTTGTGTTTCGGTCAATACAGTTAATAATTTTATATACTGTTAAAAAGGTAAACCTTTATTATAAAAATAAAATTAGACATAAAATGTTACAGAGAAATTTAATTACTGCAATTGTAAAAATAATATCCGTCGTACCGTGGATAATAATTAACAGCTTTGCTACAACGACCCACGTTAAAAATCTGAAGTCAAAGATTTCAGAGTCCAAAATAAATGAAACCGGAAGTAAGAACTAGGAAGTAGTTTTTAACGCCGATATAATATTCCATCTGCGTCATAAAAACTATTCTATGTAAAGGGCCTGGGGAGGCAAACATAACAATAATATTATACGTATAAAGACGTCAAAAAATAAAACGTTGAAGAAAATAAAGATGTACTTGCGGCATAGTTCGACGATTCAATAATAGAATACACGATAATAAAATAAAGGTAGATATATATTACTATTACATATAATAATATATAAGTACACAACGACACCATACATGACCGTGGTCACGGTGGCGGCAGTGGTGGTGGCGGCGGCGTTTAGCATTCTACGACATTCCACGACATGCGGAGAACTCTCCATCACCCACAGCTTGTTAAAACCATTGTAAGACCGAAGCCGCGCGAATACTATTAAAAAAAAAAATCCAAACCAAACGTAACGAATGGATAAAAAGACGAAAAAAAAAAGAAAACGAAACGCAGTGAATAAAACAAAACGTGAAATAAAACACGCTGCTCCCGATTGCCGAGTATATTATACGTATACATAGCTCAACACTATGCGCACGACTTACATACACGTATTATATATATACACGTAAAGCGACCTAACATTATAGTACCCTACACACACACACACACAATATAATAATATGTAAGTAAAATATGCATCTAATGTTATATGTGTGTACACTATACGTCGTCGCCGTGCTTGACAATTTAATGTTTTGCGCACACGAGTCCTTTGGGACGCTCTGCCGCCGTCAAACTCGCGCGCGCCCGCTCGCGCACACACACACACATGGGTTGTCGCAGTGTTATGCAAAACCCGTAGTGAAACAACATAATAATTATTATTATTAACACGATGCCGTCGTCGTCGTTGTCCCGGTCCATAATACGAACGAGGCGGGAAAAACGAAACGTCGGGACGATGTGTTCGGATACGCCGCCGACCGACGAAGACGACCGTTCGTCAAACGCCGCCGCTCTTTTGACTGGCCGTGTTACAGCAGTTAGTAAGGATAATGTAATATTGAATTGTGCCGTGTGCTACAAGTGGCCGCCACGTCGACACCTGTTCGATGTAAGTCTCTTTATAGATAATATATATATTATTATTATTTTTATCAATGGTGGGCGAGATCATTAAAATAATTAACTCGAGTTAAGTCGAGTTAAGTAAACACGGAGATCGTTAAGTAAGCAAGTTAACAATGTTAACAAATAATAAATTCAACTTGTCAAGTTTAAAATTGATATGGACAAATAGATTGACTAAATAAAACCACGGTTTAAAAATGTAACCTATTTTGTTTAGTAAATTAGTAAAAGAATGTCTGTGTCTCTTTCTAATTTCTTAAATTTTAATAATCAATGTGTTGAACTTTTCTTAAAATATAGACTACAAATTATACTATATTATACCTATGAATTGATATGATGATTAAACTATATTATACAAATTACAAATAACAATATAATATATTTATTTATATAACATTATTTTACTAAGAAACTCATCGGAGATATTATAATATTGGATTTGTTTTATTTAAAACAGTGTATACATTAATTAATGTATACAATCATGAAAACTAAAAATTTCAAAAATATATATATTTTAATCTATATATTTTTTTTAAATGACAGTCTTTTTATGCATACCAATACAATTTAATAGCTAATATATTAAATTAATTTTTTAATAATGATAATAGTATCTAAATCGCGAGAAAAATAATTTTTACAACACAAAAACAAAACAACGTCTAAATAAAACGTAAAAATTAATGATACAAAATTGGATTTATGGAATCAAGCTTTTCGAAAAACTTTCTCAAAAATTAGAACAGATACCATTATACTTTGAAATCTTGATATATGTATTTCCTAAAATACATCAAATATATGAAATTAAGTACGCTCCCAATATAAATTGTGTATAAATAACGTTTTCTTGTCGTAAAAGGTTGAAACCTTATTTAAGAAATATTATGTAAAAATCAGACATTCGTTGTTAAAATTAAATTATTAAAATTTTGCTAGATAATATTTTAAGTATTATACAGACTACTGTTTATTTTACATAATCATTTTTAATGATCTGTTTATTAAGTTAAAGTACCTACCCATTGGCATTTATAAATTATCTTTCTGTTTGGTAATAATATGATCTTAATGGATTGACTTTGATAACTGTACAAAAAATAATTATTTATAACTTTATATATTTATAATTTATCTAAATTATTGTATGAGTTAACAAAAAAATGTTATTAGTTATAACTTTTAACTTTATAACTTATAGGTATATAGTAACTGTATAATAACGACCTAAGATGAATTTATTTTAAACATTGTTTCGTGTGGAGAACAATATTGTAATATAGCCGATATAGGTATTATTTGTATCATATAATTTATAAAAATAACTTTACTATTGCAGCTCAATGTATACCATTGTTATTGTAAAATTAAATTGCATTTACTAGACATTTATAACTAACATTATCAATTAATAAATGTTGATACAAATACAACTTGTCTTGAATAAAACGGTAAATTTGAAAAATAGTGAGCATTTCTCGATAATTCTTGTAAAATATATTTATTTATAAGAAGATTAACAACTCAACTAAAACAAACATTCTAATGCAAACTGAAAAATCTCTTTGATCATTCATTCATTTTTTTTTTCATCAAAATAACCGAAATACAACCATACCAAAATACTTAACTGAAAAACTTCAGATACTAAAAAAATATTTGTTTGAATTAATCATCGGTAATTTTCAAAGTATTTCTATTCTATGGTATGAAACTTTTAAAACACGTCTTACATCCAAAGTCATAAAACAAATTTCACACTGTAAAACCAATAGCTTTCTTGAAAACAATAATCTATTCATAACCACTCAAAATAGAAAAAAAAAACTGTAACCCGATTAAATGTGAATAATGCCTTTACTTGTAAGAAAATAATTGAACACTAAATCTTAAGTACTATATCTAAAACTACACGTTTGATGACTGTATAATATATTTATTATCCGTAGCTAAGTGTTTATGCTATACAAGTAGATTTAGTTAACAAACATAATAATAGTTAATCTTGTTGAATATAATTATCAAATTTGTAACCTGCTTTACATGATTAAATTTTTAAGTGACGTTATGTAGAAATTGTCTATTATTTGATCTTAAGATACATGTATATCAAGTATAGTATAACTAATTTACAAGTTACTGAAAGTAGTATAAATAAAAGATAACACTCAATCATATATAAATAATAAGCAGGATTAGCTGGATTAGGTTATTTATGATTTTCCTTGTTGTTTTAGATAATCTTGTATTCCTACTATATTATATAATAAGTATTATAGTAATGTTAGCGCTTAGATATACGTTCATTATATGCAGAGTTAGTATAAAAATTACCGAATTCATTTTTTATTTTGCATAACATTGTGTTATTATGTTTACACAATTTAGAATAATTCATGGTTGTCGATTATGATTGGTAAAATTGAAAAAAGCATTTTATTCCTTATTAAAAGTATACCTTATATATATTTTTTTACATGACTTTACCAAACTATCATAAAAATATTTACAAAAAAATTGTTTAGATTATATTATCTTTTATAAATTAATTTTAAATATGTTTAATTATTATTTATATTTTTAAATGTATATAGGTATTATATTATAGTACGTATTTAATTTTAATTATCCGATATTATTAGAAAATTATTCAATACTGTTTGTAAGATAAGTTTATAAAGTAGAAGATGTGCATAATTTAAGATATTTTAAATCTTAATCCACATATAATTCATTTGAATAACATATGATAAACCGAGTATAATCGTGATAAAAATATAAACAACTACCTACAATAATGATGGTATGATTAGTGATCACATTAGTCAATAGTATACCTATATAATATTACACATACAAAAGGAGATCAACTATTACTGCCAGATAATACTATTATTACTAGAGATTTCAATAATATCGCTGTACAGAAAATGGAATAGAATACAGATGTAATACAGTATTCAAGTACACTTCTATAGTTCTATGAATTTTGTGTACTGCATCAATAGGGAAGTTAAGTATCATAAATTGCTTAATAACTACATGTTAACGAGGGAAACTATTTGTAAATACCTACGAACGACGATAAATTAAGTATAATATCCCATAATACATAAACTTGTGTATAATTCGTCAAGTTGTTACCACCGGAAAAGAGAACGGGACTAATTCCCAACTAAATTCTCGATTTCGGACGTTATATACACAATATATTAATATGTCAGGTGCCTTATGAGTGAATAGAGATACCTCGATATAAGAATTTACTACACGCACAGTCTTACAGGTCTCACCCGAATAATTATTTTAGCAGTGCTATAAACCTCTATCAACAACAGCTGAGCGCAGTATAAGTTTTCGTCAAATACAATGTAAGAACAGAATATATCGTATAATATATTGAAGAAAGCCTTCGACTCAGTGCCACAATGGTTCAGTCAAATTTCAAATGTAGTTATCAAAACGGTCATTATAAACTGTTATCGTGTCCAGTTTGCAAAAGACAGACGGCCGACAACTGTTTTTGTTTGTTACAATGCATAATGACCTGGAATATTAGCCACTTGTGTCGGTGTGCCGGTAAAGGGATACCGGAAGTCAGTTGCATAGAAGTTTTGTACCGAGAAAGGGGTAAATTGTACCCATGTAATAGTTTGCGTTCAAAAGTTGACGTTAACCTATAATAAAGTTTCCCGGCAACACATGTGCTATTGATGAGGCACGTAATGTCACGCTTGTTAGCGTTGCCCCTCCATACCGTTCACGTCACCATACTGGTTCACCCTTCAATCTCGTTACCAAAAACTTTTACACAAAACAACAAGATAATCTGTGAATTCCTACGATACGCGTTTTCTCCAACAAACCATTAAACTTTTAAAGTACGTATTATATGTTAAAAAAAAGTGTATAACCTAGATCACTGGCGGAGAACATAATGTTGTTTGTATACTATTGCGTAGTTTATAGTATTTATATAATTGTTTTCTAAACTGCTGTGTGAACCGTTCCCTACCTTCATAAAATATTCTTTACTCCTTGTTATTAATCGTTATTATTTTTGTTCAAGTATAGATGCATAAGTACTATACTATTTTTACAATGAGAAGTAAAATATTATTAAATAATAAATTAATATATTTACAGTACCATTAATAATATCTAAAAAGTTATTAGTGCCTAATTATACTTACCTAAAAATAAAAAAATTACTTAACATTTAATATATTCATGGTAGTATATTTTGAATATTACATGTATTGCTTAATTACCCTAATATAATATATTAATATTTATTTATGACAATAATATATAAATATCAATAGTGTCGGAAATTTAATATCATAATCATCATTTTAAATTATCCTTGAATTGCTTTTCAATCAAAAACATTATAATATTCAATCCTTTCCGTATAGAATATATAATAATATACTATACTATAATAATATTTGTATTACAATTACTAAACGTTAAAATTCTTCTAAATATTATAATTTTATTATGAGATTGTAATCCGATGTAATGTGATACGTAATACTGTCGCCCGAAAAGTGATTGCAAAAGAAACAAGATTCACGCAATGCGTATAAAGTATATTGTATAAATATAGGTGCCCTAAGTAAACTATACAGCACATAATTTATATTTTAAAACCATGACACATAAATACACACTACCTAGGTGTTCTAAAACCACAGATATTATAAAACGATGATCAGAATACCAGTGCAAGCATAAAACCATATTATACTACGGAGACCATCAGACCAATAACCAAAACTGCAGATACGAGTTTTTCAACGATGCGACTGCCTATAGGGCTATAATATATTGATCGATTTTCCATTGCCAATATATTTGTTACCTACTGCGATACCGACAATATCGGCTTTCTACTGGAATATTTCGAGGTCGGGGTCAATCGTTAAAATATGTTATATTATATAAATTGCACTACGCCGTTAAGTCTATATTATACACGAGGCGACACGACTATATTATTTTATCTCAGATATCTATACGCGCATAATATTACTTCCAAATTCTCGTCCACCATTCAAGTGCCTATTATTGTTGTTAACGTAAACCTATACATATAACTGTAAAATATGACATGACAACAATAACCCACCCAGTGTACATAATTATGGAGGAGAAGGAACAAGAGTCGTTTAAGACATATGCTATATATATGACACTGCAAGATGACTATAATAATCAACAATCAGTATAAAAAAAATCGCATCCAAAACAGGCGATGCGCATAATATTACACGTACCTACATTATACAAACAATATATAAAGTATAAATCCACTAACTGACAACTGTTATACTCGCGCAATGTTGTACATCATTTATCGTAGAAAAACTAACTACTAGCCGCCGACAGCCGCGTGATGGTATACTAGCGATTGCACGGTACAATACGATTGAGCATAAAAATATTTTATATTGTTGGCAAATAGTTGAAATATTATATCTTTAAAAATTTCACCTGTATAGTATAATATCTATACAAGTACTATTACGGTCTGTAGTGGATGTTATATAGCAGCTATGGATTAGTAAATGTAAACAATAGCGATGTTTGTGTAATTAATAAAAATTTTAAATATTTTTTTTTAACATCATGTATGTATGTTTTATACTATAATATGTAAGTATATTAGTATAGCATAAGTAAATAATTATAGACATTATAGGTCAACAATTGTGAATTTCTTCGAAACCAATATCAACATAAAATATTTGTTATAGCATAATCGATGTAGTGTTTTATCAAACATATATATAAATAAAGCTAAAAAATTCAACATGATCGTATTGTGCATGTTTTTCAGGGTAAAAATTGCGCAATTGTGTTACGCACTTTGGTTGTATACGGCGGTTATGTATATACTTTTTTCTACAAAATTTATATAGTAATAAATGCACTTACTTCTGATCATCCTGCCGTCTTCGGAAATCGCGCCGGAACTTGGTGTGTCCCTGTCCGAGCACTCGTCCTTGTGTTGCTGGTGCATTGTCGCGGCTGTATTGGACGACGGCGGCGATACGGGCATGTTGCCCGGTGAACAAGGACTTCTCCTGGGCGGATACGGAAACGACGGCGGCACCGGTTGTTGCTGCTGGTGTTGTTGTTGTTGTTGTTGTTGTTGTTGTTGTTGTTGTTGTTGTTGTTGATGATGTTGCTGTTGGTGCGAACCCGACTGTTGTTGTTGTTGCTGCTGTTGTTGTTGCGCAGCTCCTTCGGCGTGCGATGTCTGTTTGTCGTCCATCTTGTAGCATTTTGACGGGGGAGCGAACGCCGAAGTGAACCCTTTGAGACTGGCCGCAGCTGCGGCGGCCGCGTGGTGCGAGTGATGTTGGTGGTGTGGATGTTGGTGGTGCGGACTCGGCGAGCCGAGCGGTTGGAACACGCCCGCTGGCGAAAATGATAGCCGCGGGTCCAACGCTGGGTGCAAGAACGGTGGCTGTAGATGATGTAGCAAGTGTGCGGGTAGCGCCGGGTAGTTCTCCATGAACCTCATATTGAACGGAATGTGTAGGTGCTTGAGGTCGTGCATCTGTCGACACACATAACAAAGATATACACGTAATCGTGACGGAGCTGGCACCATACATGTGATGTATGACATTTGCATATTATTATATTAAGTCGTAGAATTATTAACTGTTCCTCATTTTTTTTTTTTATACATACATATATTACGTTTGTCGATTAAGATGCTCTCAAATTACTTTTGATGTTTAAGTAACATTCTTATTTAGACTTTACAGCCTCCAACAGAATTTTTTCCTAAATTTCGGTCAATTTTTTACCTATTAATAAGAGCGCGGATTTGTATACATTTATATATCTATTCTAGTTGATCGTGTGATATGCTAAGTGAGCACAAAATTTGTTTCATGATATATCAATTTAAAAAATGAAATTTTTTAATGCATATTTTTGCATATTTCATGCATATTTTTCTATTTTAAGAGTTTATTTTACAATTTTAATTGCATATTTCGATGTTTTTTAGAAATTTTTGAAATATATACTATCGTCTATTACAATATAAGAAAAATAATTATATTTTATAGTTTCGAAATATACTTGTAAGTATAAGTTTTCCCAAATATGATCTTAGATCAATAATCCGGGAAATAAAATAAGTATACCAAGATAAGTTTTAAACAATTTAATTAATTTTTAAAATATATTGTACTAATTAAATTTTCAAAAAAATAATTTTTTTACTAATTTTTATACATCTTTAAGATTTTTTAGCGCATATTTGGTTGGTTTTTAATACATATAAATCCACGCTTTACCTATTATACGTGTCTATATGTACAGGATGGCCAGCTTCCGTAGTGACGAATTTATGAAGGACGATCTCATAACCTAATCTAATCCATTATTATTAGCATATCACCGGGCTATCAAATTCATGCCATATGAAGTCATTAAAAAAATAAAAAGTTGGATTTTGTATTAAAAATATTAACGACTTGACTTATGATGATAATACCATAAGGTAATAAACTAATAACTAATTAGTAATAATATGTAATTCCCATGTATATAAAAATTGAATATAAATTAAAACTATTCGAATCTTAAATATTTATATTCAATTGTAGGTAGATAGTGTATACTAAATTTTGTTTTTAATAACATACATTTAACCTTTAAGGTAGTATTATGTATATTGTGTTTATAACGTTACAACTTGTGGTTGAAGAGTGTAACCCTTTCGAGCTAATCGAATTTAGATTTTAGATTTTAATTTTCTATCACAAGAAAAAAATCTTAAACACACAACTGTAGCCTATTGTGGTTTCCAATTTGTATAATATGTTAGTTAAATTTGAAAATGGGGAAACTAAATGAGCAACCCTGTTGATATATCTTGTCACTTAATAAATAATAAGTATTCACTATTAAGTATTGAATTATCAACTCAGCACTCTGTATATATATATATATATATATATTATATAAGTAATGATGTATAAACTTGGCAGTCAAAACTCACGCTGGAAACTATCCAACATATTTGTTCATGCAATGCATCATGTATCTAATTCTAATATTAACAATGTTATAGGTAAAGCAAAACATTTCATTTTTCTTAGTATAATTTATGAATAAGCATAGCTATCAAGTACCTTCTGGTCTTGTATTACTGTAAACTTTGTATTTACTATAATGCAGTATAACCTCGTACTTTATTAGTACTGTACTTACAAACCGCAGTACCTTGTGTTTTTTATTTTTATCGAATTTATAAACCATATTTTAAGTTACATTACAAGTATGTATGTGATTAAACAATTAAATAAATTCAAGTGTTTGAAATACCTCTTAGAATTTTAAATTCTTAATATATTCGATCTTGGTTAATAAAAGTTGTTCATGTATTAACTCTTAAAAAAGAAGTAAATAATTTAATTAGTTACCAAAAAGCATGTTAACAATAAATTTAAAATTAATTATTGTATTAAAAAATGTAGCCACAATTCTTAGCAATTGTATTTTGGTTTAGTTATTTATTATTAAAAATCAATGCACTCGCCATTTTTGGGCAATTTAAATAATTATTTAATCATTTTCTATATTGTCTAAGTATCTTAATAGAATGCACATTAACGATGATTCATTTCTTCTAAAAAAACATAGGAGTACAAACAACAAACAATTATTAAAGCCCCATCTAATTTGGTTCCTTAAAATAATTAAATTCCTTACCATAGAATAAAATGACATCGGCCAAAAAGAAGCACATCAAATAATTATATGAATATAACAAATTAGATTTAAATAAACAAAATCAAGAGATCAACTTTGAAAATTTACAAAGCTTATGACTCTGCATGGTGACTCGTAATAACACACAAACTAATAATATGATACAAAAATACAACACTAAAATATGATCCAAAGGTAATTTAAGTTACTCAATACACAATATTTTACACTATTACATATTTCTAGTAAAAACATCAAACTTCTTTATAACTAATTTATACAAAGAAATACAGACAGTTTATCAAGGTTCAACAATTTATGAAACCCCTTGTTGATTGCCATTAACAAATTAACGATATAACTAAGCAAATATCAAAGTCTATTATTCCACTTCTTTACAACAGTTATTTTACAATCTTATATCGCAGCAATAATTATAACCATAAAAGATACGATAAACAAACATTTATATTAGGTTAAAATCTTAGTAAAAAAATCTGACTTCTTATTCTGCATAAATTCAAAAATCTAAACTTATTGTATTTAGTAATAAAATAAAAGATAAAAAAATCTTAATTAGAATGGAAAATCGTAAAATTAAAAATTAAAAAACTATCAACATACTAACATTAATTATATATTGAATAATATTTATTTATAAATACACTCAATGGTGCTATAAATAATATTTAACACAAAAACCACCTGGTTAAATCAAGTTTTTAAGCAACTCCAAACTCAATTTAACAAAACCCTATTCCACACATTATATGGAGTTCACTCTAACGCATTTAGTAAAAAACACAACATTTTAATGTTAAAATATACTATTGAGCGGCCATATTATTATTAGTAATATATTTTATTTTAAAATTACTGGAAACCATTTACTGCCAAAATCGCAAAAACCATCTACTACGAATTTATTCACCTTTAAATGTATGTATTTATAAAAGTCTAATATGAATAATTCAATCTTGAACAAGTAATATCGTCAGAAATTAGTATTTCCTCACCTACATTCATTTGATCAAAAATAAATCTCATATCGAACTTAATTAACCTCCTAAAAATTATTAAAAAATGTATTACAATTATTATTACAATAATATTATAGCTTAAATTCATCTCTCACTCAAATTTTTACAGCTATATCGATAATAGACTAAACGGTTAGAGTAGAAATCATACATTGAAATTCAATTAAAATTATCATATAAATATTCAACATACAAAATGTACCCTGTGAGGGTTTTCACTAATTTAATTGTACGTATAATTGAATATTTTTATTATTGCTATTTGATTTCTGTGATTTACAAGATGTCACGTAAAGATTTACCCATTGCGATATCTCCTGAAATAATGAAGATGTTATAATTCTGGCTTTTTAATAAGATTTACAAGGACAAGAACTACAAATAATTCATGTTTTAATTTATTTTAATGTTTTGGTAAAAAGTTAAAAAATGTATTTTTTTATTTAATTATTTTCAAAAAAATTGAAGATTTTTGTAGAGTTCATTTTTCTGAAAATATTAACTTTTCAATATTTTAATTTTATTAATCTCCTGATTTTTAATATTTTTTCTAGTTTCAAAAAAATCTGTGAATTGTTTAATACAATAGCGGTATCATTGTATTAAATATGTGGCCCGCGTGCTCGTAAATAATTCGTAGTTTTCTTCGAAACTAGAACAAATATTAAAAATCAAAAGATTAATGAAATTAAAATGATGAAACGTCAATATTTTCAGAAAAATGAACTTTATAAATAACTTCTTAATCTTTAACTTTTTTACCAAAACATTAAAAAAAATTCAAACATGAAATATTTGTAGTCCTTATCCCCGTGAATCTTATTAAAAACGCAGAATTATGATATCTTCATTATTTCAGGAGATATTGCAATGGATAAATCTTTACGTGACATCTTGTAAATCACAGAAATCAAATAGCAATAATAAAAATATTCAATTATACGTACAATTAAATTAGTGAAAAACAATCTAGTCATAATACTCAGTTACTCTTTAGGTGCATCGACCAGTACTCAAAATACTCAACACCTAATTGATATTGAAAGAAATATCCATAATAAATATTATGTAGGTTAATCAAAATAAAATCTCTTTTTTTTGTAGATTCTAGCAGGAAACAGCAATATTGCTGGCAATTATAAAGCTAACCAATCTGCTAAACTCGCGCATGCTTCCTACAAAGCTATCCTTGTATTTAGTTATCTTATCTAGACGTTAAAAAAAGTTTAAAATATAATATACTCTCAACTTTTTGTAAAAAAGTGATTAAAACTATATATCAAACTAAACCATATCAAAAGTTCAGTCATCCCTTGGTCTTCCTAAAACAACCCCGCTACAAGACAAGAAACAATAATCAACTTAGAGTAGAATACACAAACTCGTACACCATTATATTGTGTCAAACAAAAATCCAACTATCAGTAACACCTGCGGCAAACAACTCACGATGAAATACATATTAATTAAATGCCGTAATCCTCTCTAGCAACCTCCAAGTAATTCTCGGCATGGACCCTATCGCTGCAATCAAGTAAATTCAAATATCTCAAACTTTCTAATCTGTACCAATGTACCATAACAATATATAAAATGTAATGTAACTTACATCTAAATATTTAAACATATACTTTTTTGTTGTCTCTAATGATTAAAGCTGTTGTGGATACATCTAATAATAAAAAACTATTATGTATGTAATACCTTTGCAATATTTTGCTATGTTATACATTTACGCGTTAGGTTCTGACCTAATCCAAGACAAACTTAACTGATTCTGCTACTATAATAAGTATACATGGTATTTAGTTGTAATTATTGATATTAAACTGCATATCATTTTCTAAGAAATATATGCTTAATTTAATTATAAAATAAATAAATTATATACTATTTAATCGTCGGTTAAATTAAATTCAATATTATATAAAATATTAAATAAGTGTACACATTCGGTGTTTGTGTGTCTAAAGTTGTATTAAAGTCAAAATGTTCACACAAAAAACCAAATGTTCGTACCAAAAATAATTATATTCTAAAATAAAAGTGTATTTGTGATTTAAAATTTGTAATTAAATATATTATATATATATGATTTAAACAGTTATATTATATATTATATGATTGTATTAAAACATTCCAATTTTTATATATTTATTGTTGTAGATTGATTTCTACATATTATATATATATATAAATTAGTAAGTAAGTATGCACTCATAGTAAAATTCATTTAAAGAATTTAATTTCAACAGTAGGTACTAATTAGTTCAGTAGACTCATAATAAATAAATCAAATACCCAAATAATCAAATCGTACACATCAGATATATACTTATGTTAATTGATTATCGCCATTAACTTACACAAATATTCAGAATTGGATTTAACTTTTAGTATCAATACACAATTTATACCAATATTCATTGTAATACTTTTGATATAACTTCTGCTGAAGTATCAATTCATTACTATGAATATTTAAAATTTAAATTCTATCATTACGTATACAATTTTATTACTAGATTTTTTCATTCTGACTATCAGCCACAAAATTATCTACTATAATATGTAGACAAGCTGTGTTTTATTCAAGCGTTTTATTAATCAACTACGAATTAAAATGATGTTAAATTATAATGATAAAATTTAATTTTACCTACACAATTTATCGACACTAATTCAACCTTATAAAATCTATAAAGTATTATTTCCATTATTAATTTATAATTTAATTTGTCAATAAATATTGTAATCAAAAACGAAAACAATTATTGAGTATTGTAAATTTAAATAAAAATACTATTATTATAAGTAATACAAAATGCAATTATCTTAATGACACTATCATGATGTCAAACGAACATACAGTAATTTATTAGTATAATTTTCAAGTGGTAATTTATGTAAATTCTAAATATAATTTAGTTGGCATAAAACTCGTACATCCACCTACTATTTTACATGGCCACTAATTTTTAACTAATATATTTACAATTGATAAAGAACGCTACATTATAGTGTCAATACCTACAGTGTTTCAATACTGTATTTCAGTATTTCCTATTTCAAGGAAACGATCAACGTTCGTAGTTGCTTTATTTGAACGCAAAATAGGGTGGCGGGTCATATGCAGTGGACAAGATTGATTACCGCGAATATTGTGCAGAATAACGAGAAGGAAGATGTTGTGCCAGTGATAACAACGGCGAAAGTGAACGGAGTTTTAGAAAGATTTACGGATTGTCGACAAGATAAAAATGCCAGAACAAATAGCCACATACCAAACCAAAAATACTATTTGTATGGAAATAACACAAATATTTACATAAAACATGCATGCACATGTTTGTAGCCTTGTGTAAATGGATAAATCCTTGTAGATTTGTTCAGCAGTTTACTGAATACCTAAGAGGGTTGTCTCAAAGTTTCAGTAAGCTTAATAGTTTTATAGATATTATGTCATAATTTGTTAAATAAAAAAAATTGTTCACCTAAAATTAATTTATTAACTTTACGTGAGTCATGATACCTAACAATGTTATTATACTTGTTATATTTAATTATATATTATGGTTGTTAAATATTAATTATTATCGTTGTTGATACACAAAATAGTTGCATTATACTATATTACACGTATTTGATTATATTTTTAACAAATCGCTATCTAATTATATAATGATTGATTTTAACACCATTCATTATTTAAATACTTTTTATCCTGAATACTAATCTAAAATGTTTCATAATATTTAATGTATACTTTATATTATGTATCCACTTGTGTGCATTATATACTATTTTTGTAAAATTAAGTACCTAGATGGCTAAATACATTCTATTCATCAAACATTAATAATATTTTCGTATTATGAATATAAATTAAAACAAATAGAATATTTACATGTTCATAAAAAGTAAGTAGTTTAACAGCATAAAATAAAATAATTTTTCATTCTATTAATTTATCTTATCAATGGTTAAAGTCCTAATAATTATAGTGATTTGACGAGTTGAACAACATTTAGGTAGGTATCTAATTTCTTAGTACCTACTTGAGAAGTTATTGACAGTATTATTAGGTACATACCTATTTTTCTCCGAAAAACCTTGACACGGTCATCAGGTCATGCATTTGTTCAAGAATTTAAAAAGAATTGTAATTCATATATACAATTATCTAATAAAAATAATATTATAAGAATAAAAAAATCGCTTTAAACCAGTTAATTATTCAAGTAAGTTACTTCGATTTCGATATTATGAATAATTTGATTAAAATAATAGTTTAAGTTAATATCAAAATAACTGTAATTATGATGGAATATCTGTTTTCATTAGTATAGATAAATTAGCATTTCGATTAACCTAACCAATATTACAAAGTATTGAAAATAAATGATATATCATAGGTACATATGAGTGAGTAATTTGTTTTCATGTGTTAGTTATATGAAAAACGGTAAAATACAGTAGCTTATCATATTTTAATAATATGCTTCATTTTATTATATCTTAATTGTACATAAAAATAGTTCTTAATACCTATGTTATATTATTATATTGATTCCTAATCACAGTTATCTATACGAAACCGTGTTTCGAATGTGTAGTTGTAAAATCATAAATTATATTTATAAAACGTATAGTATTATAATATTAAAATAACTTCGTAATAAAATATAGTAAACTGCGCTATTTTAAATTTGTAAAACTAAAATAATAATCGCATCATTTTATCTAGTTCGGTTTTTTCTTTTTTAATTTTAAATGTTTATTTTTTTTTGTCATTATTATATGATTATTATAATGCCATTATTGACATTAAACAAAATAGGTACTTATTTTTTGTCTTATTAATATATTTTATTATGCTTATATTTGACATCTAACTAGTTATCAATACATTACATAATTTTTAAATCGATTTAGAACTCGAGAAGTTCTTAAGTACTTATTTTAGAGTGGTAATATTCCTATTTGTTAAGCTTCAAAGTAAAGATAAGCTATATTATGTACACTTATATAGTGTTGTAATTTAGTTATATTATACAAATTAAAAAATATTACTTGAGAACTCCCGTTATCATTAATTAGTTTATAGTGTACATTATATAATATTTACCTGACTAAATGGTCTATGTAATCTGATATCTGGTAAGTTTGTAGGTGTTGGAAAATTTACCAATGACGATGATGGACTCGGACTTTGCGAATATGGTGAATGCTCCATCTGAAAATAATATTAGAGTATTAATTTAGTATTAAAAACATTATAATTTATATAAATGATCATAACCTCGTGAAAATTTAAATGAAATGTGTTTAAAAAAATCTGAAAACGAAAATAATCATTTTTAAAATAGAAATGTCTAAGAAATTGAAAAAATTATACAAAATTAAAGAATAAATACGTTATAGTATAAAGAGAATAGCTAGTGTTATGACTCTTCAACTATTATACCAT
This sequence comes from Rhopalosiphum nymphaeae, assembly GCA_036289425.1. Taxonomy (NCBI): domain Eukaryota; kingdom Metazoa; phylum Arthropoda; class Insecta; order Hemiptera; family Aphididae; genus Rhopalosiphum; species Rhopalosiphum nymphaeae. Next base: position 3,366,977 of record JAZAQC010000001.1, on the reverse strand, counting down.
AATAAACAGCAATTCACATGATTTGTCTCTTGCATGGTAAAGTATGCACATTGCACAATTGTAAAAAGGATATTTATGGAAAAAAAATACAGAATAAAGCATAAGCATATCAACATTACATATATGTGTGATAGTTAAAATTCAGTTTATGGTTTCACTGGCTCGTAAATACATCATGTATATTTTTCAGTGCTCTTATTCCAAAAACGGAAGTTAATATGTTTTTAAAGGTGTACAAATGTTTCAGGGTCATTATTTCTAGATCAGAATCTAAACACAATGTTTTGTTTATTGATAACTGTGAGTCTTTGAGAGTTGCGAACCAATAAAAATAAATAATTTAAAAAAATTTAAAATATTTGATTAATTTTTACTTTTATTTTTATTTTTTTCTGATTTTAAATCTAGTATCTTCATTATTCCAAAGTATTGTACATTTTGTAACGTACTTTGATAATTCATTACTTTGATGTAATTCTATATTTATCAAAGTCTTAAAATTGACTTCAAAAAATAAATATTACCTTACCTAACCATATATAATTTAGATGTAATAATGCTAATTGAGGTTTTCGCATCTGATTATTTGGATATTAATCTGATTCTCTAAACGAACTATAAATATAGTATATATATATAGGTATATCTACTTTTACTCGAAGGGCCTACAAGCTGTATTCTCGGCTTAGTCATCATAATTAGAATTTAAATCAAGAGTACTTAAATATCAAAAACTCAAATTTGTAATCTTAAATCTTAAAAATATTTCAAAACTTAATACATTTTTAATTTCTTAATTATGTTCATAAAACTTTATACAAAAAAACGTTTATATAGACTATATTCCTAATTAATGACTTCTAAATATTAAAAAATGTATATGTTTTACAATTAAAAACAGATTTATTCAATTTAACATTAAAATAAACATATAAATATACATTTAATTTATACCTACACAGATAATTGTATTATTATGGTTGTTACAAATTAGTACGTTAAATAAAGAAGAACCTACCTACTTATAGTAATAAGAAAATTTGTTTCATACATATATTTATTATAAATAATGAAATAGAACTCAATCGAAAAATGTATTTTATTTTTCAATTTAAAAAAATCATGTTAAAATATTTCAATAAAATGGTTGTAATTTTCTATTTTATCAAGCAGTTTTAAATTATGTGGTTAACAATTGTGTTAGTAAATAACAAAATAATTCATGTTGCATAAATTCGTTGTATATAACGTATTATATTATATTATTGATAAAAATTATTTTAAGCTATGTTCCTACTAAAAAAGATTTGGATATAGTGTTAAGCATTATTTATTTATAACATATTATTATATCATACATTAATAAAATTATTCCTTATTACGTATATAATATTCTAATTTCTAATTACTTATTTAAATGTTATTTTTATGTTTCTCCATAATTTAGTCTTGTGGAACAAAAAACTTTTTTTCACCAATGTGAAAATAGTTTAATTTAAAATAAAAATTCCATGTAAATTTTAATCAATTACAGAAATAATTTTTTAATTTTACAATCATTATGTATAATATAATCTTTTTTTAACAAATGCGATTGCAATTATTTAAATCATTTTATAAAAAATATATAATGTTAGGATAGGTTTAGGTTACGATTATTATACACAAATTTGCCAATACCGATGTATTTTACTAACAATATTTTTGTCTATTGAATCACTAATTAGCTTCTAACATATTTATCACCCCAATAAAACAGTAAATTATTGGTAATATTATTATTAACAAACAAAATAAAAGTAATATTGTTTTATTGTAGGTACCAAATAACTAAAAATACGAAAAAACATTTATACTTAAAAGGATAATGCCATTTGGTACTGTAAAGAAAGTATTATCTTCTAAGATATTGTTAATGTGAATAATAAATGCGAAGAAATGTTTTCCAATTTGAACGTAATTTACTTTTAATTTCTTTCAAATTTATATTTAAGTGTTTAATGCTTATTCCAATCATTAAATATTATCATGATCTTATTATAATATTGATAAAATAAATATAACATAGAAAATGAACATGCTTGAAAAATGTATCAAATTTCAACCGATTTTTTTTTGATTTTTTACCTTGGCGTGTGAATTACTACGCTGAAATGGCGAAGGCGGAGTAGGCGACGTCGGCGGCGACAACGGCTGCAGCGTGTAGCCGTTTCGGGATTTCCCGTCAGGAAAATCACGATCAGATAGAAATTTAAATTAAAAAATAATAATAATAAATAACGCTAATAATAATAAAATGATAATATCACTGCCGCGTGATTTTTTTTTACGATGTCGTCCGTTTTGTAGGTGACGGTGATTTTTTTCTTTTTAAAAAAAAATCCAAGCGACAAGGCACTGGGCCGATGTATGACGGTTCGCATGTGTTGTAGTGATTATTATTTTAATTAAATATTAATATTGATATTATTACAGTGTACAATATTATTGTGCGCACGGCCGAGCCGGCAACGCGTGGTCACGTGTGGAGAACACGGAACGGCTGCAGTTGCACCGGGGACGGATATCAAACGCGTACTGAGTGCATAGCCGACGGCGGCGGCGGCGGCGGTCGTCGCGTTATCACGAAACGCGCGCGCGGAAATGAATCGTCGTCGCTTCGTAGTAGTAGTGGTAAGCAGCGGCGGCGGCGACAGCAGCAGGAGCAGTAGTAGTAGTAGTATAAGTAGTAGTAGTAGTAGTAGTAGTAGTAGTAGTAGTAGTAGTAGTAGTAGTAGTAGTAGTAGTAGTTGCAGTAGTTGTAGTAGTGGTGAGCAGTAAGTAGTACTATGGTAGTAGTAGTAGTATGAGCAGACGCGTGTGCGTATGCGCGTAAAACGGGCGGCGGTGGTAGTGTGCGAGCGAGACGATCGGCGAGCGGAAAAGCGCTTGTGGCGCGGCGATACGCGGACACGAGTGTAGCGAGACGGAGAAGCAGACGGTGGACGGCGGCGGCCACTATACCGGTCGCTGTATGACGTACTGTATACGCTACACTGACGCACGCACGCGCATTATCGTTCGTAGCGACGGCTCGCCCAGGCGTTATGCGCGCGCGAACCGAAACGAGGGGCGGCCGTGCCGGAGTGTCCGCCGGCCAGTCCCACACCGTCGAGTCCACCCGCCCACAAGCTGCCGACGCGCTCTCGCATTCGCCGCGCGAGGTTTGCGCATTACCGTCGCCGCTGCCGCTGTCTGTGGTACGCAGGTGAGCGGCTGAAGCTGTCGACGACGAAGACGGCGACGTTATTCCTGCGCCGTCCGTATTTTTATTTTTTATGCCGATACACCGGGTATGCGGTATACTCGTACACGCGTATGTGTGTGCGACGCAGTGGATTTTTATTTCTAAGCTTAATAATCCTTTTTTTTTCTTGGCAACGAAAACCAACACGTTTTTGGTGTTGCGTGTTTTTCTCGTTTTATAGACAATACCTATTTGTGTAAAAGAATCAATTACCCATTATATTAATATGTGTAAATTAATATATATATATACGTACATCATTAACACAAATAATAATCTTTGAGATTTGGGAGGGGAGATTAAAGCTCAGATCCATTCCAGAATCTTTTGAGACTTTTATAGTACAATTAAACCCATGTGACAAAAAAATATTCTCGCTACATTTTCAAGAAGTGTGAGTATTATACAAATTATACAAGGATCATTTTGTATCATAATATGTTATATCAATTTTCATTCACATACATCTTTTTTTTTTAAATAGTTAATATATTATTAATTTTTGAACACATAAGAATCATAATGATAATCATACTAGTTTTATTCGTTTCTCAGATTTAAGAAATTCGTTATAAAAACTCTAATAACAATATCGGCGTGATCAGTGGCCATTTTTATGTCACCCGTTCCTATATAATAGTAATATAAATATAATTAGTCTTATCTTAGAAATGTTATAACACTTATAAAAGGCATTTAAAAATTGTTTGTTTTTACTCGTGTTACTGTCTACTAACAAATAATATTTAACATGTTATTATTGTAATCATTGAAAATTGATCGATTATTTGACCACCGATTTTACTGTGGAGATTAAAATTAATTTTCCAATGCTGTGTAAAGTCTTCAGTTTTTTGTGGGAGAACTGGAGAGGCCGAGAAAGGGTGGGTTATGTAACAGTTAGGTGCTTAGCTATTTGCTCCTATGAATATATATTATTGTATAGTAATAATTCAAATGCCAAAATATCGTGACAATGCTATAGCAAAATGTTTCTGACAAAACACTAAGGACCTCATGTTGGGGACTGCAATAATATAAACTATAATAATATGTACCTGCAGCCTGATATCACCATATGATGTCGAATAAGCAAACATATTTTGTATCTACCATAATACACATTCACAAACGAATTTAATATTATATAACCGTCATTTACGTGTTTACATCTACGTTTTTAGTTACGAACTTGCAATCACGGATGGCAATGCAATATATATTATGACGATGTATTAATAATTTGTTGTCATTCTGCAGCCTTCAATAAGTACAATAATGATTGAAAATCAATTTTCCAATCATTATTATCTAATTATACGAGTATATATAATTATTATTTATATGTAGGTACTTTTCGTTTTTAATTTTAAAAGCAACAATCATATTGCGACGAAAAAAGCTATCTTAAGCAATTCTCCTTTTTATACTTACAACTCAATTTAATGTTAGTTTTTAAATTAAAAATAAAAATCAAAGCATGTAGTGATGGATTCTTGAAAATTGTTGAGAAGTGGTTATCACAAAAACAAACCTGATCTTGATAAAGTTTTATCAAACATTTTGTTTTTATTATTAACTAATATTTTTTATTTTATTTAAAAACTTATTTTATATGTTTGCATTTTTAGAATTTTTAAGTGCATGTTTTTTCATGTTTTCAAATGCTTTGAGCATTTTTTTTTTTAACTTGAATTTGAATATTATGTATACACAGTATTATAGTAGTAATAATAAATGCTCTTTAAAATATTTATGGCTTAGGTATGAGTTAGTGATCAACTTTTCGAATAACTTGGTATTAAAATGTCAAATACAATCTGTATAATAATTATAATTATATTATATTATAATCAATCGAAATAATTTTATTAACGCGTCTGTAATTTAAATCAATGGAAGTATGTTTATAAAGTTCATACCAGCAATAATAATTATTTATAAAAGTGCAATAACAAATATTATGTAAATAATTTGTACGCTTATTAAAAAAATAAAATACAATACAATAATCTACTCTTATCTATGATTGTTTAAACTACTTATTAATTATTAAATAGTTTCAATTCAACTATAATATATTGTCTTTGTTTTTATACGCAGAGTTTTATATTTATTATATTTCGATTGGTCGTACTCCGTAGGTATGTAAATACACAAAAAATTTATCAAAAATGTGAAGCTAAATTATTAATTATAATATGTTTAAATATTTAACTGAAAAAACAGAATAATTTCGATTTTTTTGGCTCGAAAAATATGATTTAATAATGCACCACAAATATTAACTTTCCCTTCCCTTATACCCCTCCACCCCCAAAAAATTCATTATTTTGCTTAAATTTTAAAATTTGCTTAGTTTCACCCCTAAATTAGCAAAATATATAATACATACCTATAGCAATAGCTTTAATAATTTTGGTTAGTCAAATATAGTATTAATTAATTCCGACTTGAACTTGAAGTCTGATTTTATTACATTTTAAAATATATTCAGAAAATATCCTTAACTATTTTGTAAACAATAGAAATATTAACATTTTGTAAGTGATTATATTATATTATATTATTTTTATTATATTATTTTGTACATTTTTATTCATAAAATAATATAATTTCTTAAATTTTTTATAAAAATACATTTTATAAATTATCTAGCTGTTTATATTTTCCATAGTCTTAACTGTGAAAAAACAGTCATTCATTTTCTCCACAATTATCAATGTTTATTTCTTAATTTTTAAAAATGATGGTAAGTAAAAAAAAATTAGGTAGGTATATTATACTACACAACTACACCATCCAGGTACCATTAATGCCAAACTTCACATATATATTTATATGGAAGTTTATAGTATACCTAGAGAAAAGGAAACGTTGCAAATATAAATGATATAATTTTATAATATTACACTACCTATGACTTTGTTTCTACCAACATACTTGCAGTACTTATCTACAAAAGCCTATAACTGCTGTAATAAATAAATGTATTTATATGATTTCTAAAAAATGAATTAAAATTAAAAGACAGTTTTTAATATAATGTATCTCCCTGTGTTATGATTAGTATTTAATAATAAATTAAATAATTAAATTTTTAGGTAGGTTATAATTTATTTATTATAGAAGTATATGAGACAGAAAACTAAAGTTGAAAAAGTATAGAAAGTAAATAAATAAATAAATAAATGTATACCTTCGATTTAGAAAACATAACTCGAATATTTAAATTTTTCCTTTTTTTCTCGTACTTTTTCGGCACCGTTTTTTTTTCTTTTTTCATTAAATTTATGCGTAATTTATATTGTACACTGCAAAATGCAAATTCCCGAAAAGATTTTTACACACAACACACTTCTGTAACTGATCAAAGTAAAAATTTCAAAACCAAAATACATACAAAAAATGATTTAAAATGACGTAATAAATTAAAATACTTGTAACTAAATTTTACAAGTTCTATCCACGATTTTATTCTTTCAGTAGTGCCAGCCATGAATTCACGAATTAAAATACAATATATTTGAATTCGTGGTACCAACAGTAGGTACTTCGGACCAGTGTAATCACATTCTAGAAATTAAAATATTATATGTATATTATACGATATAATATAACATCAATCTAAACGGGATAAAATAAGGTAGATAATTAATGTTATCAGATTATATTCATATTCATAACAAATAAGTATCAAAATAATACCTACATATTTTTTTTTTTTTAATATTTTATTCTTATTTTACAACAATATCACTTATTTTGTAATTTTATAATAATAAGCGGCCCGTAAAAAAACTAGTCTATCGGAAAGATTTCCGATTTGCTGATAAGTCACGGTAATATCACTACAGCATTCATCACTCTACTTAGAACTTAAAATTCATCAGATGAATAAATTATAACAGTAGTTTGAAAATAGCTGAGAGTAGTTTAAATAAAAATAATGTAGAATTACTTTAATAAATTAAAATTGTATACATTTTTAACAACAAAATTACTTAAAAATGTTCGTGATTTAATCAAATTTTTTTTTTTAATTTGAACTTCAAACGCTTATAAAAATCGTGCCTATGTATTTTTAAATTACTACAAGAATAACTCATGTGGGATCTTCTATTATATTTTCAAGCTTATTCTGACTTAACTTAAAATTATATACTTTTTCAAAAAATTAATCTAAATATTTTATAAATTTCATCGAATAAAAAAAAAATAAATATTTAAATAGCAACAATTGAATGTTTAAAGTTTCTACAGTAATAATTTTTTGAATAACAAAAAAAAAATACTGAAAATGTTCAATAAAGTAATCTGTGTAATAACTTATAAATTAATTTTCAGCAATAAGACTCCTAAAGTTTTAAATTGATTTAAATACATTTTTATAGGTAGATTTTTGACATGACGACTTTTTAATAGTTATTTATTTTCTTGATTTGTTCTTTTAGACTTTCAATTTGTTTAAAATGACTTAGATCGAAAACTATTTCTCAATACATGTAATAATCTTCCGCTACACTATGATCCAAAATATTGTGAAAAGTGTTGCATTGCTTCGAAAACTTTCCTTTCAATCTCCATTACTCGATTTTATAAAACGGGTTGGGCAGAATCAAGTTCTTAGCATTTTGTGACCAAAATTGTAATGAGAGGACTATTTTACTGCCTAAACAATACGCAACAATTCCTTTTTTATTGTGTTAAAATTAACTTCAGCTTTGTATAGTGTTCTCGATTTAAATTATTATTATTATTATAATTCTTTTTTTGTTTTTTTTGAAGTGTTGATAAAAATTCTGAAGCTAATTTAAAAATATTGTTTATTTGATACAAAATTCCACGTATAATGTTATTTTAAAATAAAGATACATAGCCACATTTTTTCTTCACAAGTATTTAATTTAAAATTTGAGTTTTGAAAAAATTCGTCAAAATTATAAAAATTTGTAAATTATTTTAAAGTTAAAAATTTATAAAATTTGTATAAGATTCTTCGTAAATATTTTTTACTATAACCCAACATTTTTTAAAATATAATTACAATTTTCTTTTATTATAGACGATTGTAGATCTAATTTTGACAAAGCTGGAATAATAACAATTTTAATTATTTTGTAGTAATTTAATTAATATACACAGTAATATTTTCAAAATATTAAGATTAATTTTAATACCACGAATCTATTTTCATAATTTTATAGTAGAACTGCATTGACACAAAAGTTAATGACAATAATATTATACTATATATTATTTTAACAATTAAGTATTAATCATAAAATAAGCACAATGTTTTCAGTATAAATATATTCAAAAAATAAATTAGTATAGGTAATAATTAATAGCAATATAAATTAATCACAATTAAATTTAAATATATTAAAAATATTTAATAATATAGGCTGGCAGTCTGTCTTTGTATAAAATCGTTATTCGTATTCAATAATTGATTAACAGATCTATAACAGTGCATATTCCAATGACGAGCAGTGGTGGCGTCAGGTCTTTTTCCAGCCCGGGCTAAAAGGAGGCCAATGTATTATTATATTGGTACAGGGATAGTCATACGATAGTGATACAAATGGTGAGAGGGGGGTTCACCTCTCAAACATTAGAACTTATTAACGGCGTTGACGCTGATAACTGTTTTCTAGCCGCTAATCGCTACATACTACATTCCCATAGGACATATAATATGATCATTTTTCAGAATTGTATAAAATTAGTTTTATACTATGATAACCATATAACCATTTCCGCGAACGGCACAAAATATAAAACGTAATTCGTATACAACCTACAATATGAGTTATGTCTGTGTAACTGTGCGTATAATACCGAAAATCCAGACCCTGACATTCACATATATTTTTAAAACTATTTACGTAATAATATTTGAAAATACAAATTCAGACTTGTGTGTTAAATCAAGATGTCAAGGCGGGCCATGGCCCATCTTTGGCGCCGCCACTGATGACGAGGTAGTACTAAGTAACTCAGCACGTACACAAATTTGCAGCAAAGTGACTACTTATTTCTTCCCTTTTTTTTTTTAATTTAGTTTGTTTTTCATAGACGTAACTGCAGAATAAATTGAGTGTTTAGATTTATTTAAAGATTTATGTTTTATGATACGTAAAATATAATACGTAAGTTATATTTTTGCCTTTTTTTTTGATATCATTTTATAAATGAAAAAAAAAAATCTTATTTATTTTAAAAATACACTAGCTTCGGTGTCCTAATTGCCTAATTATGCAACTATTTTTCGAAACACACCAAACAAATCTAAATAAAGTGTACTTATTTTTTAAAATTATTCATAGGTACATTATAGTAATTATGGATTATTAATTCACGATACATAGATGCATAGATTTAAATACTTGCCTATGTTATAGTTTTCCACTTTTTTGCGAAAGACATCACGTAGTCCGTAACATAATCCCTGTAGCGCATAAATCAAATTTTCAAAAAATAAAAATATATACTGGTTATAAAAAGACTATATCGTTAATAAACTTGTGTTATACAATATAGTGTGCGTTGTACATTGAACTCCCGGACGGCCGCAAACGTTGTATTATGATGCCGAGCAGTCGCATTTCGGCAATACGACAATAATGGCAGTGTTGTCTTAGTTCACTGCCAACGACAACACATTATCACCATCGCCTGGTCAATAAAAAATCCGTTAAGATATTCGTTCGTCGTAAATGGTTATGCGTGGCAAAAATCCTAGTGCGCACATACAAATTACCTTATATCGATGCGGTACCGCTGGCTACGAGCATATCTATTCGTTCTAAACACCGGTTTTAATATCGGATCCGTAAATAAAAATATTATGTGGTGGAGACCGGTCGGATTTCACCAAAAAAAACATGATTACTAGGAGCCACGGTATATTGCTGATATTGCTGATAGACGTGTCCTTGAAGCGTTCCAGGGGAATTATAATATCTGATCGGCATTTCGTTGGACGTACATTTTTGTTTAGCGCAATAACAGCCTATAGGCTTCACAGCTGTGAATAGCTTAATGGTATTTTTACCGATGTGTATACGATTAATAAAAATAATATGTAAACAACTTTCAAAATTAGATACACGAAACAAAAACAAGAGTTCGGCCAGTTCGGGGAATTGGAACGATCTACCTGTCCCGTCATACAAAATAACCAGCTCGCACTGATGCCGCGTACGCCTTCGTGATCGTGGACTAGGAGAGAAGGGTATATAATCTCTCCTAGCTAATGATACGGTACTCATATACATCTGTAGTTTTTCTAGCACAATAAATATAAACAAATACCTATTTAATTATATAACACATATAAATCTAACCAACTCTATGCTTATACCTAATTTATCCTAAATCTCTATGCGAAAGCGCCCTTGTACGCGTATAGGTACTGTGTTATTAATACATATACATAACGCGAATAGGCGTAGTTTATTAACTGTGATATAAATAAATCTGCGTGTGTTATAACGAAATAGAAACGCGTTTCACGTCGACAACGAAGAAACAAGTCGTGTTGGGTTGGGTTAGGTCACCGAAACATTGCTTGCTTGATTTCGGTCAATATCATAAATTATAATAGTTAGGCCCGAGGCATGACAATTAAACCACGGAAACGGTTTTAAGGTGCCTATATGCGATGCGTATACGACTATTCGAATATACAACGTATTATTAGTATTTTGTTGTAATATTCGAAAAACATAATATTATTATACGTACAAGTATGCGCAAAATTATTACTTTCCACAAAAATATTATATACTTACTATTTCGAAAAATTGGTATACTGGTAAACCTAGTTGGCAGTTGTTAACATTATCTAATAGATAATCATAATGTCTTATGATAAAAATGTCTATCTACTTTTGATTTCCATTCAAACTTCATCCCAATCCCCAAGTTGTGTTATATACCTTATATTGCATAATGTATTCGCATCTTTACATAAGTATCTTGATAAATTAATATTCTTCGTAACTAATTACACACAATTTTAAGAAATCATTGATACATTGCCAATAACCGTGACACTACTGACACTTGGAGGTGTTTAATCAATTTTCAAACATTTAAAACTTATACCTTTATTTTTTACATAGATGCTTTTTGTAATAAATAATAACATAATATAATATTATGAATCAAAGAATATAAACAACTTTTTTTATGAAAAACGTGATGCACTAGCTGATACCAGTGACACAATATAACTGTACATGAATGTATAAAAATATTATCTTATATATTATTATGTTTATGGTAAAGAAATTGAATGGAATTTGATATGTATTGTAAATATCAATAACACATATTATCTAAGCTGGTCTGACATGAGTAAAAAAAAAGGTAATTGTTTAAAAGTAGGAAAGTATAAAGCTGATAAATATTATGTTAAAAAACCATAAATTAATGTTATGTATACCTACTGTAGCTATGTAAGTTATAAAACAATAATGTTTCATTATAATTGTTAGTAATGAACATAAATTGAATGAATATATGTTTTAAATACAATTCAAAATGTCGTGGTGTGATTAAGGATATAAGAACAAAAAAAAAAAAATGAAATTTGCTCATTAAAAAAATCTGTTATAGCACGTGAGTCAGTGCTCAGTACATTAATAAATTTCAAATAAAATTATGCAATGAAAATATCGGATTTTTTTTTATTTTAGATTAAATCTAAACAGTTCTCATTGCGATAAATTTACATACTTATTAAATTTATGTACATATATAAATATAAGTTATAGAATCATTAAAATGGATAAACGGTTACTTAATACAACAATAATTAAATGGGTTAATTGATACTCAATTTGGTTAAGTAGATTGGCGAAATATTAGAATTATGTTAAATAAGTTATACTTCAAATAAATCGAATAGCGCTTAACGTGACCTGTATAATTTAGCAAGGTTATCTAACCTAACCTATACATAGTAAATGTGCTCACATTGTAACTAATAATAATGATTAATCGCTAAACAACGCCATGATGAAATCGAATTGTGGAGTTCGTGGGGTGATTTAAACTTTTGCATATCTATACTCTACACACATTCCAACAGTGGCGTAGCCAGGGGAAGCTAATATATAGGACTAATATAGGGTACTGTAGCTCCCCCCCTCTAAATATAAAGAAAATTAAAAAATTATTTTTATTTTTAATAGTCTATGAAAATTGCTACAAAAATCTTAAATTATATTTTACTATAATTTATCAGCCCCTCCTCCCCCCCAACCCGAAAAATATCCTGGCTACACCACTGTATTCTAATTCAAGAACTCAAACTGTCCGTTGCTAATTATTAAATCTATGAACATGCGTACACGTGTCTAATGTTCATCTAACTTTACAGACCGTCCGTCACGTATCCTTCGAAATCAGACGACACTCGTCCTCGGAAAACAGAGGACGCGATTCGTCGAACCATAGGTAATGATGGCTTATTGTTGACTTGCAGAGTCACGGATTCAACACGCAAAACTCGTTTCACTGGAATGTGGTTGCATTGCAAAAAACGCTTTGTACGCGCACTCATGAACGGTGTTGGGAAAGCGGTTTGATCAAAAGTCGGCGTGGCAGACGTGGAGAGAACGGTTGTTTTCATAAGTCTGGTCACTGGAAAATATCGCAGTTATCCGCCCGCTCACGAGTGATATAGTATACAATAAAATGAATGATCTCTTCGTTTTTCTGGTACCACAGTCCTGTCACTCAGACTTGCTTAGAACTTCACTGGGTTTCATAATTAGACGTTTCCAGAAAGTTACCGTAATTACTATTTTTTTTAACCTACAGTTTAGTAAGTGACATTAATTGTAGTCGTGTAAAGTTCAGCAGTATGAAATGTGTAGATGTCCAACGTTTACAATGAACTGACCTATATGGTGTTTTTAAAAATAGATCTTACAGTTAAGTGTATGTGAATATTATGTTATTGTATTAATTATTAATTAATTGTATTGGGTCTGTAATGTAAAGTTTATTTTTATTATTATTATTTTTTTTTAATCTTCAAAAATATAATAGGTTCCACTAAACATGTTCATGTAGGTACACATGATTCCACTTATTAAAATAAAAATTTAATAAATAGATAGTGCAGTTAATAAAATAACAATTACAATACATTTTTCTTATACTATTAAAACGTTTAAAACATTACTATAATTAAATACTTATATTTTCTTATTCATATACAATGTAACATTATATATAACATTACACAGTTAAAGAATACAATATAAAGTAATACAATTATTAATAATTACTAAAATCATCATCTATTACCTATAGTAATGCAATAATACAATAAACTTGTACAACTTTATGTTGTTCTTATAGCAGCCAAAGTGTAATTTTTTTTAAGAATTTTTAATGAATTAGTTTTTAATTTCTAATGATAATTTGTTGTAAATTGTTCGACCAATTTATAAGTATATGTATTGTGTTCATTTTTTATGTATAATTGGTACTTTTATGTTAGATATTTGTCTAGTATTATATTTGTATTCAGCTTTGAAAGTAAGATTATTTTTAATTATACAAAGAACCAAAGCTTTGTAAAATAATTATTCTTACTGGTAGTAAATTGATATTGTATAATTTTATATAATATAATATGAATATGGGCCACGTAACATAATATTGTTACAGTATTTTAAGATTTTTTTTTCAAGACATTACTATAAAATCAACTATTTGCGATTTTAATATTAGTTTTAATTAGTTTTAATATTATCCAAAAAGGAAATTTTAAATATTATTTATACTTTATACATATTATATTTTAAAATAAATTTATTATTCCAAACTGCCAACTATAGAGTACATTTTTGAGAGACTTAAAATTTCATAACAACTATTATAGTAATTACTCATTAGGTACTTATTTATAAAACACTTATATATTGATAAACGATATTTTATAAATTAAAAAACCTAGCTCGCTCATTTGTTTCTATTGCTTCTTTCTTAATTTCGTACATGATAATTTGAAAATATTAGTAAAAAATATGATCTTGGCGAAAAAAATTTGAATTTAGCTTGGAATTTAATTTCATATATAAATATTATATTTATTCATTATTAATATTGGCACTAATTAAAAAGTTTATTTAGATAATTTATTTATTTATAGTCATTAGTCGTTAACCATACGACAGTGTTAAAATAAAATTTGATGAAAAACCAAAACTCTTCATAATAATAATAATTTTAAATTTTAGATATTTCAAATACTTTCGATCTATTCACTTTAGCATATGGCTGTGATATCACAGCTCATATAAGCAGAAATTCATAATATGTAAATACAATATTATAATAAAGTAAAAGTAAATGTATGAAAAATAAAAGTGAATATAACTATTTATTTTAAAAAAATAATTATAAAATTGTATAGCATTAGTATATCGTTTATATAATATAAAAATATTACCAAAATAAAATAAAGTGATTTTTAGAGTAGGTATTAATCTCGTTTATATAGTCTAAATTTTTATTTAGAAAGTGTTTAAAAAAATTATAATATGTGCTAAAGTTATTAGTATTTATACTAATCGCAGTGTTTAAAATATTTCTAAGTTCAAAATATGTATTTCCGTCATGTCGTCATAAAAATATTAATCTTTTTCTTACTATGTTCACATAATCACATGTATGTATTTTTAATTTTAAAGACTATCAATAATAAATTGTTTTTAATGTTTTATACAACCCCTTAAAATAACTAACCATAAATCTTTTTAAATTTGTTTTGTAACAATCAGATAAATTTAATTATTGTATTTATAGTTGTTATTAGTTTACTTAAATGCACATTAGTTATACCACTCCATATTTTAATAAAATTATTAATAACTGATTGCATAAATTAAATATAGGTATAAAATATTTTTAATTTTTTTTATCAAATACTCTCTTTAATTCTTAAGACCAAAGAAAAACCTTCTAATTATTAATACAGCATATAACATTTTCTTCTTTAAATATTACTATCTACATACAAATATTTAATATGGTCTACCTTATGGTCTATCCGCACATATACATTTTGAAGACTGTCTTTTTTCATAAAGCCTTGAATGATAATTTAATATAAAGTTATTGAGTTATTTTTAATATAGGATTTTGAATACCAAACACAATCAACTTATTTAGTATTATATAAATTAAGTCGTATCTAAACAATTATTATTAAACCTTTTAACCTTAATTTCAATGTTTCATAATTGAGTTTTTTTTTTATTTAACTGACCTTAATTTTTTCTTAGTGTTAAATAAAAATAACATAAATTGTTAGAAAATTAACAATTAGCATTAAAAAATGGTTAAATTAGACAAATCACAGTTAATGTAAGCTGAATATATAAAAAGCACAATTAATGTAATATACAAAAAAAAAATTGAAATTCTTGCATAAATTAGTATTATATAAGATTTTAGTATTATACCAATAAAAAATATTGTACCTTTATAAAAATGGGAATAGGTAAACAATAACTTAGCCAAAAATTGTGCTAGCTGAATTGAAACACCTAGGCTGTATATTTTATAAAAACCATTAATATTATTTACCTCGTTCATAATATGGAATTGCTTTAGAGTCAATTCGATCACAATAATCATATCACATCATTTTTTGATACAAATTTGTTTAATGCCAATGAAATGGTCTTTTGTATGTACTTTATTTACCTAATTAAATGAACATATTATATGTACACACACACACAATAACACATTAATATAAACATTGTAATTATTATCAAGTTATTGTTATTATATAATAGTCTTCATAGGTATGTATAGATATTTTCAATAATATAGACGTATTTAAGAGTTTTTTAGTTTTTACTCTGACAGTAAGTAGAAGACGTACAAATATTTAACTTACATTTACATATCAAATGTATAACAAGAAAATTAATTCGTAGCCTAAACGACAACTGTTATACTTGAATTTAGATAAACTTTGAGAATATGTAGATAGTACATAAACATATACATAATACGAGTTAAATTCAGAAAATTATACGTAGAAGTGTTTTTATTGTGTTTGATATATTTTTTAAAAAAACGAGAAATCCTAATGCTTCAAAGACGTCGGTATTAAGTAATAAATAATATAAATAATATATTTATACACTTACCTAATAATTGCAGTCTTTAACAGTTGTAACTACGGCCTACGGGGGCAATAGCCTATTCGTTGATTCTAATTAATTTCTATAATATTATGATGATACGACTTGTTTTTGATTTAGAATGTATTAGTATTAGTAGGTACCTGTGTACATTTCAACCTAAAAAACCTGCTGCGGGCGGTAAAATAAAAAATATGTTTAACTAATATTATGCTAGCCGGTATAACTAGATAAAATAAAAACGGGTATAATATATTTGAAAAATATCAAATAATTGCTTCCAGGAAAATCATAATTGTACTACGATAAACGCAAGTGGGTTTCACTATCAACGGCGCAATATTTTTTCTCGTTTAAATTGTTTTAAATCATTTATTTAATTTTCTATTTTTACACTCAATATTTATAGCTAATATATTTGTATAGAATAGTTGTATTTATAGTTAAATCTTTAATCTAATTTTTATCATCAAGCTATACATAATTTAATAAGTCATGTACCTATATTCTTGTTACGATTATAATTTGTTGTGAAAAAAATGCAATTTTCAAAATATTTCAAAATTAAATAAAATGGTACTAAAATAAGAGATAATTGATAAAAACTATAATAATTAAATTATTTTCCAAAGAAAATTATAGCCTATATAGATACTTTTATTTTACCTAATAACTTATAAAATTGTACTAAGTACATTGTGTTAAACAACTTTTACGGCGTAAATTTCATAATTTTTATACTTTGTTATAATTTATTTAGAATCTTATAGAGAATGTTGATAAAAATATTTAGTCAAATACTATTAGCCATAACTTTACTTATCATCTTTGTTCAATTTCAATGTCAAACCTTTAAACTTTAAAAATAAGCTTGTTAAATTATTAATAACTTGGAAGTAAAAACATGAAAAACATAAATATTTCCCAAAACAAATTTTATTGAAAGTTCTGTTTGATGATACTTGACTATTATACTATGCAAGGATACTATAGTACTTATAAGTTATAGGTGTATACTTCATAGGTCTTAATTTCTTGCAATATTTTTATTTATTTTTTTTTAATATTGAAAATATATCTATTCTATTTATTATACAAGTATAATGAATACTACTCTTCAAAACACAAAATTATATTATTATTATTAATAATGTATATTTGATAAAAAAAAAAATCAAGAATCATTTAAAAAGTTTATATAAAAATATTCAAAAGTTAAAAATATATTACTTATCTAAACATTATACAAATAATAATTATTTATTAAAAACCATTAAAACATCAAAAAATATTTTTAGTTTACTCTATAGCTAGCCTTCAAGGCTGTATTTATTCTATAGGTTCTTAAGTCTTAGATAATATAAAAAGTTATTCATTTAGTTAAAATAATAAAAATTACAAACATTATTGACTTAAAAAAAGTATAAATATAGATTATTATATGCATATTATATATTAAAAAGATGATTATTGTTTTACATTTTCTATCTCCATGGTGGACGTTCATAATTATAGTCTTTTCTGACAGCCGGACGTGATACGGATGTAGATGCTTGCGTTAAATAAACTGAACTTACTTACATAGGACAAATAATAAAAATAATAATATGAAAAGGTATTTATAAATATATATATATATTATTGTATTACGTTTGTGTATATTTAGTTATTTAAAAATGATCCTTATGAAGATTTATTAATAAAAACTATATAGCTATGAAATTAGACAATCTACATAATATACTGTGTTCGGATGATATTATCTATCGTTTCGCTAAAGAAATAAAGCGACTACTAGATTTTATGCTATAAAATATTCATTAAATAATTATATATAATACAAATGTACTTTAAAATATTCTGAAACAGTAATGATGTATTAATATATTAAGTCAGATTTTTTTTTGTTTGAGATTAATTTAAGTTGTTTTTTTTAACTACTATGGAAATATATTATTTGATTTAACTCCCCCCCCCTGAAAATTTGTATCAGCTACATCCTTGTACATCTGATTTTTATCTTTTTAATTTTTGAACTTTTTACAGGGATACTCATAATTCTCAAAGTATCAACTTTATATCTATTTATACTATACGCATAAACTCCATATGTACATTTTTAAAATAAAAATTCTATAAATATCGAAAATATGTTACTTAGCCATAACATTCGTAACGTTTGAAATTGTATATTAGTGTAATAAAACTTCACAACCAATAAAGTTATTTTATGAATTTTAATATATTAAAATAATAAATTATACAATATGTAGTATAATTTATGATATAATATGTAATGCAAATACTAATAGTCAATGCATGGTGTACATGTAAATCCTAAGTAACAGGAAGCCTAGAGCAAAGGTGAAAACAACAAGTATTTTACTTATTCACAAAATATTGCAATTCGTCAGTAACGGGAAATTATATTAGAATTAGAATATAGGATATCATGCCATCATACGTAATTTTTAGAAGCCATCATATAAATATATGGGTAGAGCACCAAGTATAATTTAAAAAATAATACTAATCGAAGGTTTAGTGAACTTATGTATGTGATTGTGATGTTGAAATTATATGAATAAAATATACATTACTCTATCAAAAATATTGAAAATTTCATACAAGTTATCAAAAAACTTTGTATTAGCTGTTTTACAATATTAAAAAGTTAATATGTTGATAAAATTCATATTCAAAATGTTATTTATAATCTATTATGTATTAAAATAATAACATTTTTTTTTTTAATTGTAGCCCTGTCCCTCATTATCTATCTTATTTCCGATCCACACCTGTTTTAATGATTGACTCATAAAAATAAAAATAATTTCAATCATGTTATTAGATCATTTTTTAAATGTGTATATCATAAATTTAATGACATTATAAAAAATAAATTAAATATTCGACGATAATTATTTTAATTGTATATTTATACCTTTTATTATATGTTACAAGTTAGAGCAGTTGAGAATATATTATTGTACGTACTTGTGTAACGTCGATTTTCAACAGGAACAGAAGCTGACTTCATTTCTGAAATAAGTTTTTCTAACATAGTGCAAACAACTGGCGGATCCAGTATAATTCGGCGACATATTGGACATGATCTGTTATTACGCATCCAATTTTTTACGCATTTGAAACAAAACACATGGCTGCAATTCAATTCTGATGGCTAGAAAATTATAAAACAAAATAATAATAATAATAATAATAATAGTTAAAATAATTAAATTAAATGTTCATATTTTATACACAATATTTTCATATAAAGGAACTCACTTATTTAAATATATTTTAAGAAAACTATTAAAACAATAAAATTATCCTACCTTATGAAAAAATGAATACAAAAGTTTGAAAATAATTATATTTAGTTTAATCTATAATTAAACAAATATTTTAAAGTTATACTAATATTAACCATTAACCTTGCTATTATTTAATATAGTTAATTTTTAATCACAAATTGAATAAGTATTTTTCAAAGGATCACGTCATATTATTTCTGAACCTCGATTTTTAACTAGTATTCTTATAATATATGAATGATCGAAGATTAATCTACATAGTAAATATCTACTTATTTTATATTTTATGTTTAGATTATTTTTCCAAATAACAATTAACACTTTTAACATATAGTCGTCAATATGTTCAAATTGTTTAATCTTTATTCCACTGAACACACTGAATTTAAAACTTAATAATTTATATTTAACAAGATTTAACTGTTGTGTTGAGAGTGAATTATGAGTGCTAAAATGTATTAATTAAATATTTACAATTAATAGGTAGTAGTAAAGTCATTCTACTTACGTTTGCGATACGTGACGCAAATCGTATAATACCTAATACCTACTACATGCATATTATAATACTTATACCTATGTATATATTGATATTACGTGGTTAGGAACGTTTTTTATAAACAGATATTATTAAATATGTGTAAGTAACGTAATTAATATTATATATTAGTTATTAAGTTTAAAAAACGACTACAATCGAGGTCTTTAGATCGCTTAATGCAATGATGTAATGTATATCTTGTGTGTACCTATATACCGAACTCCTGGAGTTCTCAGAGTTATGCAAGCGTGATATTTGTTTTGTCAAAGACTACATGTCAGTAAAGTCGGTATTTAACAACGTGTTAAGCACGCTGTTACAAAAACACGCACTTAGAAAAAAAAACATTTTATGTTCACAAATCACGAATACATTAACATTTAAAACAAAACATATTATAGAAATATACCATTTATGAATCATATTATTTTATTTTTTTACTATAATTTTCTTAGTAGCCGGATAACATGTTAAATTTTTAAAATAGAGAAAATATTTTATTACAAATTCAATTTACTTATAGGTGTAAAAGTTTTATACTATATTGGAGTTCAAATGCAATTTTTATGCAAAACAGTGTATACATACTTTAACAATGACATTTTTTAATTTATTATACAAAAATCTCTAAATACACATATAAATAATTTATATGTAAAATCTACATACTAATAAGTAGAATAGAAGTAGGTATACATAGATCATACATTATAGCTATAAATTATTATTTTGAGTATATTATCGACGTATATTTATAATATTAACACTGTTTATATTTATTTAGTACAGTTCTGGTTAA
Organism: Rhopalosiphum nymphaeae; assembly: GCA_036289425.1. Taxonomy (NCBI): domain Eukaryota; kingdom Metazoa; phylum Arthropoda; class Insecta; order Hemiptera; family Aphididae; genus Rhopalosiphum; species Rhopalosiphum nymphaeae. The sequence goes on along the minus strand of JAZAQC010000001.1, from coordinate 3,345,844 downwards.
AATTTCAAAATATCTTAAAATAATTAAAATTTTTAATAATTCATAATGGTATTAATGTATTGATAGAATGATAAAATTTATTTTCTATTACAGTATACCTATCATTATATTTTCCAAATTCTTTGACTAAAAACTATTTTATATTATATACTTTTTTTCAGTCTCAAACCAATTTATTAAAATTATAATATGCTATTATACTTTTAAATTTTTAAAATTTTTTACAAAACCATAGCATTAAAACAGTAAAGTTAATATTTACGATAGTACAATCGAATTACATTATTTCTAAATTCCATGGTGAATGTAAGATATTATCTCCTCATTTAGGTATTTTATATTTGTACTAACAACTATATTGATAAAAACCTTTGCACTTTGTAACATAATATAAAGGAATATACTACCACCTCCACTATAAAAATGGCAAAAAGTATAACTTGTTAGAGCTGGAAATGGTTCGAAATTAAATTGAAAAATAATTAAAGACTCCACCAACATATAACCTTATCAATTTATTAATAATTGATTTAGTGGAAACTATAAGTACACTTCAGATAAATCCAAATAAATGTCGAATTATTTTAAAAATTACTATACAAAGATTACAAACGTAGTACAAAAAAAGTACCTATAACGAAATAAAACATAAAAGACCAATTAATTAATGCATAAATTACACTTTTGAGATATTTTGTTAAAATTTTAAGTTTAAACGCTTAAAAAAATATGTTATAACTAATGTGAACTATAACCTAACCTTATTTGAACTAATATTTAATATTTTTAATTAGTAAATGACCAACTTATGAAGCACCTCATATTTCATTTTCAAGTATATTTAACCAGACACCCAGTGATAAAATTTTAACTGTATTCATAGAAAAAAACAAAAAAAAAATTAGGAATGTCTAATTTCTATAAATAGAGGTAGCTTAAACGGTATAAAAATATTTTAAATATTATACTAGTATATGATACGTTAACATAAACATTTTTTGAACATTTTAAGTATTTAAGATTATTTGTTTTTGAATTACAACTAAATAATAAAAGATCGATTTTGTCTAAAAGTGGTTTGGCATATGAATAATAGTATTTTTCCTTAATATTTTATTTGTTTTTCCTGATAATTAAAAAAAGTTCTATGATTTTTATTTTTTTGTGTTTTAAAGTACTAACTATAGATTTAACTTTTTACCAGAAACTATCCTAAAAGTCAAAAAACGATGCATTTTTATTTTTTACTGCCCTAAAAGGTTATGACAGCAAGAAAAAATATACTTATTTTATTATTTATTTTTATTTTATATCACTTAATATCAATTCATCCAGATAGAAAAGTAATCAAGTTGAAACTTTGAGGGTTCAAAATAAAAGTCCTCAATTCTTTTCTTAATAATTGGGAAAAAATAAAAAAAATATGAAAGTTACACATAATCGCTTTTTTGGTGTTTTACGTAAATAATTCTGTATTGTAGGGACTTATTAACATTTTCAAAATATTTAAATTAATTTTAAGTTTCATTGCCTATTTTTACCGCAAACCTAATCATAAAGTAGTTTAGTAAATTGATACCGACTTAAAAGTTAATAACAATAATATATGATATAACTATATACTATTATAATAATTAATAATATAATAAGTTTTTAGATAACGATTAATTAAGCATACGGTATTAGTCATACTAAAAAAAAATTTACTGCAATAGCGCAATATAAATATAAAATAAATTATTCTTTTAGTATTAACTATTAAAGCTGACGGAGCATCCCCGCTCAGAATCATTTTTCGTGTGCAATGATGTATCATTGAATTCAGATTTAACACATTCGTTACGGTAAGTTACTCAATAACAACTATACTCCTACTGCAAACTGTACAGCAGAGTGGCTACCTATTTGACCACTTTTTTATTATCTATTTTAACGATTATTATTACTACTATTATTATTGGTATTTTATAGCTCAGCTATGTTTATAATTGTATTTTAAGCTATTTAACTATTGAAAAAAACATTTCTTAAACCAGCTAGGAAAATAGGTTTTGTACTTTTTATTCCCTGTGGAAAGAGTTTTTTTTTTAATATTAATATCTAATATTAAAATTAATTATAAACAAATATATTTCTTTTTTTTAGTATTAATTTAATTGTTAATTTAAACATATCGTTATATTTTGGTATAAAAGTAAAATGTATAAGCCTAACCTGACTTTTTCGAAATTGATAAGAGTTGTGCCATCTGGTGGTTGTCATCGACATCACATATTCTATAAAATAATTTTCGGCAAAGATCCGTTCGGTGTTTTTTTAGACTTCGCTATCTCTATTACTCTATTCTGTTATAGTTGTTTGTATTATTTATATTGTATACTCATTTTCCTTTTATTAATTTATTTTCGTAATTTCAGCATCTATAAGATATAAAAAGATAGTTATCTTTCTATATCCTGTAAATTAAGTTTGTTTTAAAATAATTTATATACATCTCAATATTTTACAACCAAAGTTGGTACATTAAACAACATAAATACAAAATTCTATACACGCTCTTACTAAGGAATTGATTTTTAAAATAGTTGAGTTCTTAAATTGTTATTTTAATATAATACTTAATCAAATATAAATACGTTGTAATAGTTTCATACTTATATAGTTATACAACTATATTTTATAACCATTGATTATACATAGTAGGTATACTACTTATGTATAATCACTGATATAAATTAAAATGTATATCGGAATTAAATAGGATATATAATTATAAGAAGTAAAGTCGAAAACGAAGAATTACGTAGATGCAGCAAAAAAAAAATAATTGTTCTTGAATTATCGTTATGGTGATTGAAACACTTAGAAACTTACATCTTAATAACATGTGTAATGATTAACATATATTCCTAAATATTAAATTTCTATAAAACGAAATTGCATGATTTAAGTCTGCGATTTTTAACTTTTTTGTTGTGAATTAGTAATCAAAATATCCGAAAAAAAATAGTTTAAATAAAATGTTTTACTAAAGAATTGAAAAAGAATGTAAAGTAAAATTTAAAGAATCCAATAAATAATAATAATAATAGATTTATTTATCAAAACAATACAATTTTACAATATAAACAAAAATATACTAGGTATATGATTTCAACTCCCCTTTAAGCATAACGCTGGTTCTGGGGGGTGGGTATATGTTTTTGAGTTTGGTACAAAATTAAAAGTAAGATAAAGTAAACAATATAATTACAAGTTATGACATTAATAAGCATACATGGATAATTAAACAACGAATATAATAATTAAAATATTTTTACATTTTTAAACGGTCTTATAAACGATTTATAGTTGAAATTTATTTTTTTTATTATGTAGAACAATACTTATGTTTTTCTTAAAATTACGCTGATTTAGACATACATATGTTTATCAAATAACTTAAAAACTTTAAGGACCGTAATACTTAATTAAAACAATAAATAATTAGTAGATAATTATTTCTTCATATGCATAGTTTATAAGGCTTCTATAATATATTTTTTAGATGTTCATCTGTATTATAGCTATACTTATTTAATGCTATTAATATAACTTAAACATGAAATTAAATTTATTTAGTATCAATAATGCTACAAAAACTCACAAAATTCAGCTAAAAAAATTCAAAAACATCAAAAATCTTAAAAATATACTATTAATAAGCGTTAAAATAATTATTTTTAAGAGCTTAAAAAGCTTAAATAAATAAATTATTATTAATATTAAATATAAAAATACTAACTTCATTATTTATTTTACAATTGAATAAAAAATTTGAGTATAAAATATTTGTATTTATGATTAATTAAATATAATTATTTTAGGTTAGGCATATTAAAACAAATTGAGGCATCTTAATAATTTCAAATCACAGGTACAATACAAATTATATCGATACATATATTATAATTTTAATGAAATTAAGTGAAGAATAACTGATTATCGAGTGAAAAAAAAATCAATTTTTTAAAAAAATTTAAAAAATTTAGTTTTATAAAATATAATGTAAACAAAAAATATAATAATGCTTAGATTTAATTTTAAGACATTAAAATCCTTGGTAAAGCACAGCCAGTGCCATAATTACTAAGTACTTAGATATTTATTTTATCGGCGAGGGTTTAGATTACAAATTTTAGGCCAGCTGTGGTCAATATGACTATGTTCGCGAGCCACATAGATAAATGCAATGTTACCAAAAGCCAAAATATTTATAAAATATATATTTTATATAATTTGATACATTTTTATACATGTATACCAAAAATATATTTCAGAATAATACTTAGTATATTTTGATTTTATAAAACGTGAGCCGCAACTACAAAAAAACTCGCTAACTGGTAACCCCAGGTATAGATTTACTTTATATTTATTATAGAATATATTATATAATTAAACATTACTACCATGAACTATGTTGTATGACTTTGATATAATAATTAACAATTTATACAAATACATTTCTATTTTAAATAAAACTCACTGCAATCTTACTAAAAATGTCTGATTATTACCAATATTATATTATTACTTACCTTTTCAAAAATGTCGAAGCATATCGAGCAATTTAGATCATTATTATCTAACATTTTTGTAATAATTTTTTTCTCCATTTCCGTCGGTTTTGATTTTAACTCTGTAAATAAAAAATAATATAAACAAAGTAGGTATGTACTTATTTATTGTAAAGCATGTAATACAAGTAATATATTATTGACAACTATTATTATATAGGTATTGAGTATTTATACATACAAAAAAAAACACTTAATTTATTGCATCGATTAATGTAAAATGTATACATATTTATATCGATGCACCAACAGACAAATATTTATAATATTATTTGAATCCATACTTAAAAATCATGTATTTTTTTATTAAAATAGTGTGATCTAATTAATTTTTTTTTAAATAATATTTTTAAACCGAAAGGGTAAAAACTGTTTTTGAATTTTAGCTTAGAACTCTTATATGTAGAATGGAAGTTTTTATATTATCCATAAACCCAATAATTAATAATCTATTAATATAATATATAGATTGTTCAATATTAAGTAATGAAAATCCATAAAAAAGTAAGCTATTGTAAAATTGGGGAAGAGATTAAACTAATAAATATCTTACCATTAACGATAAGATTTAAACATTAAACAAATTTAAATCGAATCGCACACTAATGATAAAACATGTCAGATATTAGTGAATATGAATTTGTATCATCAATTTCACATCCAATTAATATTATGCTAAATGCTCCTAAATAAAAATAAAATGTCAGTTTTTCTAAAATCTAGAATTAAAACTAAGATGTTGTTAACTTTTATTCCATATAGACATAGACTAATATTATAACAAATTATATCATTAGTTAAATAGTAAATACAACTATATAATATGTTTTATATTATGCATTTGAACATGAATTTTGATTATAACGTTTTCATTAATAATTAATTATCACAATACTAAGTTATGTGTATACATCATATCTATATACTATACTGGCTATAAGTTCAAGAGTCCTGTTGATATTAAACGTATTTTGAAAAATTGATACAAATACAGGTATAATGTTATAATAACCAAGTGAAAATATATTACTTTATTATTAGAATTATTAGATTCTATGAAATACCTCACATTAAAAACAATGTTTTAACGTTATAAAAAGCTTAAATCAATAAAGTCATAAATTTATAATTAAAGTAAAATTAATAAGTACTTACCTAAGTAATAAAGTAAAAATATAGGAAGGCAATTATTATAAGTAGAAAATAATCATTAAAATTAATAAGCTTGAAGACATAATTAATACGTCTCATATGAATATAAAAATAAAATAATATAATTATCGTTCCATTGTTATTAGTTTATTAGTTATTATATTATAATCTACAATAATCTTAGTTTTGTAGTACCTAAGTATATAAACGGTTAATCGTGAATAATTATTATTTTAATTCCGTATTTATTGGCTTACTCTAATCTAACCATGCCGTTTATTAATTAACAATATTAAACTGTAAAGAAAGATACAGATACCTCAATTTAAACATTGATACTTTACAGAAAACAAATCTGTCGTTTACGTCAATACATATAAAAATAAAGCCCATGCAGCACTTACGTGAACTGTTTTGATTTGTCCGTTGGGCGCGTTGTTCAAAAGTCAAACTATTACCTATGCATTTGGCCTAAAATTGATCCACGCAGTAGATTGAATCACTCGTTTACTAGCACTAAATATAATAACTCGATAAATGTGAAAAAGATATAGAAAAGCGAAAAAAACTCAGAAAAACGCTAAAGTAAACTCTGTGTATGACTATTGACTTTATTTACGTACCTATAACGCGCACTTATAAATCCATCCCCGACAATACGCGATTCCGTTTATGGGGACACTTAAACCCGCGTCTACTACTCGGTGTGTATCCCCTGAATACCGTACGACATAATATTATGCAATCTATTATAATTCACAATACACGCTATGTGAACAACTTACCCGATGTGGCTGATGCTAAACTACTGCAGCGGCTTTTATTGGACATGTCAAACACTTAAAGTTTGAACGATTGACGATCGAACAACACCACGAGCACCACGATTGTGCAATGACTGCAATGGACGTGTTATTGCCGCCTGAAATCCATTCTACCGAGGTAGATACCTACCTAATCGTATCGTGTCAAATAGATAAGGTAGGCGACCGGTAATCGATAACGACAGAGCGAACGTGCCTACTTATATATATATATATATATATATATATATATCGTTGTAATGACGTTAATTATGGTTCACGACGATGTTGGGCAAGAATAACTATAAACGAGTATCTATATGTAAAATGGTGAATAAATCTCCGAATTATCGTATTTAAATTTTAAATGAAACATATTATAAACGTAACGTTGTCGGTGCACCGTGTTATAACGTCCTCGTTGGTAGGACGGCAGTGACGGCTTTCCATATCTCAAACCCGATGGTCTTTTTCTTCTATCTCGTAGTTTATGAATAATACAATAATTACCTATGTATAAATTTGTCATTTATAAAATATTGATATTGGCATAACACAGAAATGAAGTTCGTCCATTCCAGAGATTAGTCTACACAATGGTTTTCAAAACTTTTTCAATCGCGGCACACTATCAACTTGTTACTACCTTTCTTTTAGTTATTGTTTACTTGTATATACATTAAAACAGTACAAATTAGAATAAAAAAAAATTATTTATATAGTTTTATTATTAATTCTTTTCGTATAGTATTACAATTTTTAAGATAACATTATTTAACAAACAATGATTGCTGTAGCATCAAGCCACTGCACTAAATTTCTTTATAGAGGAAGTTAAGAAAAAAAAAATGTTATTATAAAAATGTATTATGTTTGTACTAACATTTAAGTATATGAAAAGTGTTTATTAATTAAAGTTTATTGATCATATTACATTATATTTTAGTAGTGTTGTAAAAGTTACTTTGCTTTTATTTTATAAAACCAATAGCTGAAAAATATTCGATGGGGGTTTCACTTCCCCACACCAAAAACCTCTCATTACGCACGGACCTGTGTAGTATTAAATTTAACTCACTATAAGTTTACCTACCTACATGTTTTTGACTGTTGTTTTATGTTATAGCCTAATATTGTATTATGATTTGTGTTATTCATATTTATAACATATATAACATAATACAGGTTATAACATTTTTCTCTACTTTCCAGTAAACTATAAGAATATTAATTATTTAAATCAATACGATGATAAAAGGAATAACAACTTAATGTATCAATTGAAATTAAAATTAAAATATTTATTGTTTATACACAATATATAGTTAATCCTGCACAGCATTGTCTGTAAATAATTAAAAGCCTGCGGATTTACCCTTTCTGTGTATAATATTTTTTTTATAGCTTAATATTTTGTAATTTATTAATTATACATTTAAATATCTTTGCCGAATATAATGTATAGTAACACTGACCTTGACTAACACACCTGACCAACCTTGACTTCAATTAAATTTTCAAATATTTTTTTTTTCATTATAATTTATAAAATAAATTAACTAACAATATTATATTATTGATAAGTTTAAAATGTAAGGTCTTCAAACATTCTTTGGGCGGGAGGGGACTCCCAACATCCCCACCCTACAAATAAATATGCTTCTATTTCTCTCTATTAATAAAATATCTGTCAATTATATTTTGTGATGTCTATATATTAAATTGTTGTCATCATGACAACGATACACAAACTTTGAACTGAAACAATAAAATAATAATTTCATGTCAATTTGCAATGCGATTTAATGCATTATCAATTGAATAACATAAATATTTAATGTAATTTAAGTTCTATATTAGTACTTATACAAATTTAAAATATTTGTTCTTGAAAATCAAACAATTGGTTTTACTTTTTTAAGTAAACTTATTAGTTTTTTTTATTAGTATCTCAACGAATTAATTGTAAAGATGACGGATGTTTTTATAATAACTTTAAAACCAATACTAATAATATGCAAGTTTTTGGGTATCATTAATACATCGTATTATTTAGAATCCAATGGATTATTAACCAAAAATACAAATTCAATATATTACTCGTTTTTTGAATTTTCAAAAACAGTTTTGTTAATGATATTTACTTACAATATTCATAACGTATTAATTTTTACCGAGATATTATGTTTATATAAATTTTGGGCTGTTATTATTGCATCAAGATTATCGGAAACATGGATTATAAAGTATGATATATAATCAAATATTTTATTATTATTATTATTATTTCTTTGATTTAGTTATATGAAATCTCAAAATATATGTTATTAAATAAATTTATCATACCTATATATTGACCCTCAATACATTTTGGTCAACTAAATTTAATAATTTTTTTTTTTTTTAGTCATTAATTATCTTTGAGTTATAGTGAGTGTAGTATATTATTGAATAAGTTTTAATTTTTTACTACCTTCCTGGTAAAAAATTTAAGAGCATGTATAAAGTAGGTACTAAATATTAAATCTTTGTTATTTCAAAATATCTATACCTACTGTCTAAACATTATAAATCACTTTGGCGCTATTAATACATTTTAGACATCCCTAATTTAAATTATCCGTAAAAACACAGGTAAAAACAAATTATTGATTTAATACAAAAATATATCAATCATTTAAAGTAAAAGATAAAATAGCCAATACATGTGGAGATACACGTACGTGTGAACACAAAAAAGTCGTTTTGGGAGGGGGGATGTTTTTTTTCCTGTATAATAATAAATTAATAATAATGATTTAGGTTTAAAAAAATATCAATTTTACGGCTTATTTAAAAGCCATTGCGATACTTATATCAGGTGAACATAATGCCTTTGTAAAAGAAACATTACATATTAAATAGAAATTTTAACACAACATATAGAAAATCTACTGAATCTAAAACTGTATATAATTTTTTAACACGTATGACCTTATTTTTTAATATTTCTATTTCATGTCCAATATTTTAGTATATAATAGTAAAATACTGACTATATTTTGTCGATTAAATATAGCATATGTACAATGAACTGAGTTAAATTTAAATTTATGTATGGTAATAGAATAGTAGTAAAGTTAAAATTGGACTTTTTAAAATTATCATCAATCATAAGTTTATAACTTAAAAATTATTTTCTGCAAAAGTTCTAATTATTTAAATATATATATTTAATATAACCATCTAGGTTCTAATACTATAACAACTTACACTTAATATAATTCAACAACATATCAAATACTTTATAAATTAAAATTTTAGACATAAAATAGTTTATTGAAAAACATTAACTGTCCTGTCTTAAATATTAGCACTCATATTTAAAATCTGAAACGACGTTCTTGTATCTACATATCGATGATTAAAAATAGTTAAATAAATCGATCCGTACTACATAGGTAGAAACATTTACAAAATCTTTTTTCTAATTAAAATTCAACATAGCCTATGAAACTGAGATCAAGATAAATTTATATTGATGCATTTTTTTGTAAATTTTATTTTTTTTTTTTTTTTAGGTTGATTAATGGCATCATTCAATTTGATCAAAAATTGACATCTCTTCCAATATACTTAAAGGCTAGCCAGACTTTGTTTAGTAAACAAAGTTGGAATGTAATATTTATTTGTGCATTTTTATATTATATAGGCACAACATTATTGGATATGTATCTATGGCCTATACAAAAAATAGATATTCATTCCGTACTTACATATTTAATTCGCGTGTCTTTCGTCATAGACTTTACAGTGGTTATTTCTTCATTCTTTTTCTTACGAAACTTCGAGTATAGATTCGAAACGTTAATTGATTTTTGGAAATGCCTTCCTACTGGATTAATGGCTATTCCTGGTGAATGTTCAAATTATGATATAGCAATTATGGTGGATAACATACGATTACTACACACTGAACTATCTGACATATTGAGAATATTTAGTTTGGGTTACGGACAAATACTTTTAGTTTATTTTATATTCAGCTACATCGAAATGTTGGTTGTTTTTTTTTATACTTTTTGTTTTAAAATGTCCATATCAAATGATCAACTAACGGTGAAAAGTATCTTGAAAAAAATTGTACCACACATCTCAAATATACAAAATATAATTTTTACTATGCTCATTGTGGTTTCTGCTTCACGAGTAAATGAAAAGGTAAAAACAATGAAAATATTCGATTTATCAATCATATAATAATTAATTATAATGATGCACTAAATATTAAATTCAATATTATCATAACACTATTAGAATTTAAAACTGTTCTTGATTATTTTTATTTCTATTTGATCGTGTATTCTCTCATAAAATCGCATTTTTGTTTCCTTAAATTATACATTTCCTTACTGTAAACGAAAACAGTATTTATTTCTATAAAGATACTTGTATGTTAGGTTAAACTTATTTTTAGTAAAAAACATTGCATAGATGTGTTACTCGTAAATTAGTATACTATTTTTAAGAATTTAAAAAAAAATACAAATATAAATGTATGTTTTATAATTATATTATATATTTATATCTATAGGTATAATAAATTAGCTTTTAAGTTAATACTACTTTAGAAGTTCTATGTTCAATACTAGTAAATAACCATGGTTAATACCAAAAACATACCATAAACCGATATGCCTAAGTTTGTGGTATTGTGATTATATGCAAAAGAACATTAAAATGTATCTAAATATTTTGAAAATCTTGTTGTACATAGACTATAGTAATATAATGGTAAAAATGTTCAAGTCTCTATGCTTATAGAAAGTTAGATAATCTTTTATTTTAAGGAACGAACAAAAAAAAATTCAATTGTGTCTAAAACTGACATTGTATAAATTCTAGTTTTTTCGTCTTTTATTGTAAATATTTCCAGTCATTAAGAAAAATATGTGAATACTGGATACTTATTGAGATTTTTTTATTTTTGATCTAGCAAAACAATTAGATCAAATTTGCTAACAGTAAAAATCATGTTCATAGTTGAAATTTTAAGTGATTTCTCTACTCTATAATCTAATAAAAAATCTAATAACAAACACAAAGTATAATTTTTAAAAAGGGTTGTAATTGTAAAAATCATAAAATCAATACATATCTCGCTCCTCTCGGAATCTAAAATATTATTATTTGTAATGAATGTAATATTATTCGATTTTCATCACCATATTACACTTATTATATCTCAGTGTTAAATAAAATCACTCACTTCTTCTTAAAAATACAAGTATATATTCTAAGTATTTTGTACTTATAATATTCAAATATTTAAATAGGTAATAAATCAAAATTCAAAATGAGTATATAGACGTATCATATTAATTGGACGACACGTCATTATTGAATTATTTAATATAAGTACTGTAATATTGTAGTATTTTAATTGTGTTTTATCATGCATTGTATATTTTTTGTAACTTTTTGTTTTCAGAAAACACGGATAATATCTTATTTACGGCTAACCAAGATTTCAAAGTTATCAATTGCCTTAAAAATCCAAGTTAATAAATTAATATAAATTACATTTTTTTAGTTCACCGTATTTTTAAGTGTTAAAACTTAAAATTCATACTATTTTCATTGATGTGTTGAAAAAATATGCCACCAGGTTGCAGATTTTAAAATTTCTACCTCTTACTTTAACAGCTTCTATTCGTCATAAAAATATAAGCAATAATCATCACATTCGCCATTCATAAAATCTTTTAATTAGTATAAATATATATTTATACACATACACATATCATATAAACTCAGCACCACTTAAATTATATTCGCAGTTCAGACATATTAAAAAAAAAGTTGTACCTAAACTAAAATATTACAAGTTATTATTTATTACGAATTATATAGTATAATATATTAATATGGTATATCGTATGATGATAACTTATAACCTGATAACAATAATTTTACATTTTGTAAAGCACACATTCGGTAATATATAAAATCCAGAGTTAAGCTTCCATTGTTAAATATTTTAATATGACCATTTGGTACATATTACATAAGTACCTACTAAGGAAACACAGACTTTGGCGGCCATTCAAATAATAATTCGTGATCCCACCTAGCATAGTAACATAGCCACTATTATTTTGGTAATATTATAATATTATATACAGGATTCAAGTGAAGGAACTCATTAGACAGTTTGAAGTATTACTTAGCTAATGAATAGACTGTTAAGTATAGCCAAAGTGCTTTAGAAACAGATAGAAAAACCACACTAAGTCATAGATATCAGAGTTAAGTCGGAACACCACTCATAAGCCTTTGAAACAGAGTAAAGCTAATATTTTATAATAGTTTTCACACTCAAAACCTTGAGAAAATACTGAAAGACAGGTTGCGGATTGTCCGTTCACTTGATGCACTTCTATATTTTATAAAAGTTTCTACGCGGAAAGCACTTTTTTTGGAAAGTCGTCATGCTAAAAGAATACACAAAAAATAACATTATATGTCAGGAATCTGGATGTATAAGTACATAAGTATAACTATTCTTGAAAAAATAAATGAGTTTTTCTAAGTACCGTGGCCTTTCCGAGATAAAGGTCTCACATTCAGTCACATAGATATACTATACATACAGACGCGATCTCATCGCGATGGATAGTATAGGTTTAATTGTATTGTGGAAAGAGTATATTATTCCAAACAATAATATCACAACCGCTACATTCTCAATGCCGGAAAATGTGTATGTTTATATTTTTTAATAATAAATATATAATGAATCTTATTGAAAATAACTGTCAATTTTAGAAAGCTACAGAATTTTTCTTTTTGTTTCGCCTCCGAAAAATGTATACCGCAAACAACTACCTTCCTCCTCCCTTAATACAACAATGACTATTATTTTCTATTAAACATAATACTAATCATTTTATAATTATTTTTTAATTAGGTTAAAATGTTTATGAATCAAATATCAGTTTTTGAATCACAGGAAATGTCAGCTTATGGAATTTTTAATATTAATTTGAATCTAGTTATATCAGTAAGTATTTAGTAACCTAATAAATAATAATTAGTACTTAATCAATAAAAATGTTGTATACTTTTAAAATAAAATATTCTCAGTACTTATTTAGATTTATATACCTAAGCAATTTTAAATGTATATATAATCTATATACTTTTTTTGCAGATAATAGTATTACTTATTTCTGGAATAGCAACATTGATACAAATGAAAGAACATCCACTTTTATTACAAACAGTTAATACTACAAATTATGTGTTTCATCAAGATGAATTATCCATCGCAAATGTCAGCAAAAAAATAATGACGTATCGTTAACTATAACTATCACTCTTTGCATCAGCCAGTGGTACTCCCATAACGATGTGTACTCCGTATATTCTCAATTTTTTTTTTTATAAAATCTTAAATCATTGGTATGCCGCGTACTCCATAATGAATTTGGCCAATTTGGAAAAAAATAGTTAATGTTTCTATAGTGAGCGATTTAATTCCTTGTTTAAAACCAAATAAAATATATTTTTTGGGAACAGAAATTATTTTCTACTATTAAAATATATGCACTATCTATTGATGTTTGTTGTTTTTCGTCGAATAGAATCAGTAAATATAGTATATAATAAGCTATACCGGTATTAATAATTATAAAAATTCGTAGGTACCTAATGTTATGATAACAATGTTCAACTGAAAAAACAAAATCTATTTTTATCACAAACTTCTTATAAATTTGTAAATTGTAAATTACTTATAATACATATGGAAATATTTTTTTTAATACCCTATAAAGTTTTCAATTTAAATTGTAAAAATTGCGCCAAGTATATCTTCAAACATTTTAATGGGAACGTCATTGGTATCAGCCGCTATTTATTCTTTTATACGTAATGAACATATAATATAGTAATATATTATAATATGATAGTTTTGTAAAATGTCTGAACTTAGAATCCTATAGAACGTAAAAAATCAATTTCTAGACTTTCCTTAGAGGGTCTAAGAGTTTTCAAGGAAACATACACGTAAATTAAATTTGAAAAATCTAAAACAAGTGATATTTATGAAAAATTTACTATTTGAAAATCATGTAACACAAAAACCTAGGTAAAATGAAAAAAAAAACATAATAATATTGTTAGGATAACCAAAATGTTAAATAATTTAAATTATATTTAGGAACACTACATTAAGATATTATATTATTTATAGGTACCTACATTATTATGCCATTAAATTAAGATAATAATATATTAAAATACGTATTTGTGATAGCTGCAGAAATTCGCAACTAAATGTTATAAAACTAAATAAAATATAAAATGAATATTGAGTTATTGTATTTTCATATTATTAGAGATTAAACATTAGTTATCTTAATTTAAGATATTTCGTTTTAAATTGTATGATGTAAAATTGCTTGTCCCAACGAATAAGAAAAAATACAAAATATATTAAATAGTTACATAAATCATATAATATTGCGTTACGTACTTTGTAGTAGGTATTATGTTTATATAATTGTAGTTATCGACCTTCGTGAATCATGACCACACCAACAATAGCGTGTTTGGTTGTTTCTCGAGAGAATTACGCCGTGGTCAGACTTCTCAACAACTTAATATAAATAAGCGAACCGTATATACTGAAACTTGATGTTGAGAACTTTTTTCGTTTTGCTCGCCTAAGTAGTTTAATGTACAACGGTGTACTATAATATTTAAGTAATATATTATGTAAATGCGTTAAAAATCGATCACACGAGTCGGTAAAGTTGACTACGTACACTAGTAGTAGATACTATAATCATAATAGATGTACGTCGTTCTTAAAGAGCTTTAAGTTTTGGGTAAATGCCATATTATACACGCACCGTGTTTTGACATTGACATATGTATCGTAAATTCGTAAATTAGGCGTTATGAATATGATATATATTATATATGTATGACGAAGTAAGATATATAAGTACTAAATTGAAAATCAGAAATATATTAACTAAAAATGAAAATAATTAAAAATTAATAGTTTATTGATTTTAAATACCTATGTATACCTTTATAAAGTATTTAAAATACGTTTTACGACTACTTATTTCTAATTTCAGTAGTGTTTAAAGTAGGTACATACTTACCTGAGTATTTAGAAAGGGGAAAATATCTATAGTTCCACAAAACATTTGTTCCAAAAAGATTTGTAACAAATATTTACTGGAAGAAATATTTTTTGGAACAAGTAATAATTGGAAGTTATTTTCGTGGAAAAAAGAGTATTATAACAAATATAATTTTAGTGAAACAAATACATTTTTGAACAAACATATATTTAGTCTCGTATTTTGCTTAAAAAAGTAATAGTGGAACAAATGACTATTAAGGAATAAAATATATAGTACTTTTGTTACACAAAACGTACAGCCTATAACACATTTTCTAAAAATAGTAATTATACCCACTAAATATTTCTTTCAAAAACTGCGCTCATATTTTTCACGACAGCCTTTTAGTATTGAAATAAATTCTAGTGGGAGCGCCACAGTATTCAAAGTCTTACTTTTTGTTTTTACCGTGATGATATGTACCTATTGTATTAAAATTAAAGCAAATGAAGTTCATAAATTCATAATTTAATTGACTTATTAGTTTTCTTAGACCTTACAAACTTTACTTTATTAATTGATAATTCTTAAATAATATTCAAATCTCTTTTAACGTATTACATTTACTGCTTTAGTTTGTAATTCTTAATAATAACTAATTGATGAAATACCTGTAGCATATTTTAGAATTTTATACTCATTAATTACTATGCAAAATTGAACTCTTGTTTATTGTGGTTGGTGTCTACAAAAAGGTATTTAGATTTTAGTAATTGTAATCATAAATAAGTATTAAAATATGTTATACCTATTACCTTAACAGATCACAAGTACTACATCATTGATATTATTATTTTGTTTCGTGTTTACTAAGCAGTATGTAAGTATAATCACATATTATAGGTACATTACAACATATACTAATTTAAATTTTATCACAGCATTCAATTTTAAATTTTAGTCATAATTTTTCACAAATCCAATTTCATCCAGGCCCAAGCCCAATACATTTAGATAAGTATATGAAATCTCAAGATGACATTATAATATACTAGGTAACAAAATAACACAGGTTACAAATATACAGTATTTAAATAAGTAGAAAGTCTTAATTCATTTTATTAAAAAGTTTAGATATATTAAATTACGAGTATATTAAACTTAACATATTAATAGGTATGTTAACAAAATATGCTTATGAATCATAAATTATGATCTATGGTACATATCCTCTACATCCGTCTACATATCCTCTGCATAACGGACATGTATCAAAGTTTTCCTCCAAGAGTCTTGTAACACAAGTGTTACAAAATACATAACGACAACAAGGCTGGCATGTAATATTTGCCACTCATTCCATGCAAATTATGCATACTTCTAAAACAACTGAAAAATATTTTTTCTGAGTCTATGTGATTAAATAAACATCAAATGAATTTTTCCTATTTTTACCTTTTTTTTTAACAAATTAGAGCAAAATTTTAGGCTTCAAACACCTGTAAAGCAAAATAATGACAACTAATTTTTAATATTTCCCCCTCCCCCTGTCTTATTTTGCTTATAGCGGCCACAGAAATAATTTGCAAAATGAGTACATAATTTTCAAAAAAATCAGTCATAGTGGAGGGTCCAACTTCACGCACGTATATGTTAGATTGTTTTAATAATAAAACAAAATCATTTATTTGGTCTAAAATGAGATTAGATTTTTATTTTTATTTTTTGTTTTTATTTGTAAGAAAAGCAAAAATTATAATTGCACAGCTATAACTTTATTTGTATGACTAAAACTTAAGTAAAGGTATATAAAACATAATAGGCTCTATACAAAAAAAAACTATAAATCTAATATAAAGCAAATTTGAAGTTAGTATAACATTGATTGAATTTTGCTAAGTATAAATAAAACCTCAATGGTAACAATTAACAAAAATTATTTCATTCGTTCAAAAAAAAAATAAATAAATAAATAAAACAAAACAAATTATAACAAATAATAATAAAAATAATAATTATAAATTAAAATTATTGAAATATAAATTATATTACTATAATGAATGTTATAAATAATAAAACTAGTGTATTTCCCGTACCCATTTCTTGTAACAAATAAAAATTTTAAAATATAATTTTTTAGCAAAACTAGCAACAAAGATAAGAAATAGTATGTTGATTCCTTCAACTGAGCAAAGCAAATAGTACAAAATAAATCATAAGCTACCACATTTATTTAAATAATTTAGTATTGGGGACTGGATGAATCATAATTGTTTAGGTATTGTGTTATAATCAATATTCATTACCAGAAAGAAAAAATTATTATCTTCGCCACTGATTCTAAACCATATTAAGAATAAAAAAAAAAACAAACATAATATTCACAATTTTTAAGCCAAACATATTTTATCTTACATAATATTCTAATATATCACAATTGTAGTGAACGAACAAACCAATTTCCAAGATGTAATATAACAATAATCCTGAAATGTTAACATGTTCGTATTGCATACCGTCCGAATTTTAAAACATATTTTAATATGACTGTGTGCTGTGCACTCACTAATTGCTATGTACAGTTCTTATATAATTATTACAATTGAATAATATATTTAAATGGTTATATAAATTTTAGAGAATATTACAATAAAAATATAATACAAAAATTATTATTTAATTTTAATTACCTATTTTAAAACACAGCATTTTATTGTCAAATGTTATTGATTATCACTATAAGTAGGTACTTAAGTTAAAATAAAGTTAACTTACAGTACTTACACTTAAAATTAAAGTTACAAATAAAAAACAATAAAATATTACGAATAAAACGTATGGTTTGTAATACAATAATATACTACTAACAAAAAAATACTTAAGCCAAATATCTAATAAATTATTTGATACAACAATATCATATCAACACATAATTATTGTTACATTTATTGTCTCAGTTACTAACCCTGAGGTAATTTAAAAGTAAACCAATTTACTTATAAGGGTTTATCAGAGTATTTTACCCTGCAAAAAAAAGTATAATAATAAATTATTTTTATATTCTTAGGATAATTATAAAACCACATACAAAATGTTATGTATAACATTTTTTAAGTAAATTAGCTAATTAGTTAAGTACATAATATTATAAATAAGTAAAAATTTGTTATACAAAATAGGAAATTCTAACAAGTTCAAGAAATGTAAGAAGAACATTTTAAACAAAAGATCAAATTATAATCAGACATTAAAGTTTAAAAAATGTATGCCATTTATATTAATCAATTCTACTCATTTTTTTAGAATAACAAAAATATTTATAGAATATAAAAAAAAGTTTTTCTATTAGTTTAATTTAATTAATTACGAAAAGTAAGTTAAGAATATTTAAAAAACTTAAAATTATAGATTAATTTGGTTGTATGATCTATAAAAATCAAACAATAATTATTGTCAATAAATTAATAATTCTTATTTTTAAATAAACTAAAAAATTACTTTATCAATATATTTGATAAAAAAAAGGTAATTATTTTCATACACAGTTTAATTTTACATTAAGTTGCTATAATAATTAGTAGATTTATGTGTAAGTTAAATATTAATTCTAGTGGAAGCACTACTAATAACGACAAAACAAATTAAAATTATTCTGAAAGAAATGGTAATGAAATTAAGAAAATATTGCTATTCATATACCCTGATGATATGTGATTTATCATAATATTTGATACATACATCAAAAAGGTATAAAAACTCAAAAGTATAATAGCTTTGTTGTATTTATTTCAAACCTACATTTCATATAAAAATAAAATCATTAAATAATAATTATTTAATACTATTGAATTTTTTCAACTACTATATTATTATAATAGAAACTTGTACGCATCCAGATAGACTAATTATTAAAATTAGGAATAATTTATTTAGTTACTGTACATCTCTAATGATAACAATTGGTTTATTAAATTTATTTGAATAGATTTTCAAGTATTAAATTTATTATAAATAGTATAATTATACATAATATATAATGGATTTTGGTTTCAGCTCGATTCAAAAATGGTAATATGTATGTGTTATTTATGTGGACACCACATACAAACTTTTTAAAACATTTAATATAGACAATTTTATTATTTTATATAATGATATTATTTTTAGGTATTCATATATTATTATACTTCAGTAAATTTTGATACAATGATATGTAATGGTATCATCATTGCTAGTATGTTTTAGGTATATTATATTATAATGATAGTATTCTAGTACATACTGGTAAAATGTAATATTATAATTTACTAGTACTGATTCTGATATAGCAATATCAATATCATATTTTCAATATTGTTATATACCATTGGTACCATTTTATTGGTAAATCTATAGGATATTTAGATAAATAAGTTTCTATAATATATTAAAAAATAAAACAAATATTATAAATCTAATTAGAATAGCAACTTATAGTATTTTGTGTTAGTATCAAAAATTGGATTTTTTAAAGACAATAGTTTCTACAAGATTTTTTTTTAAATATTTACAGTTATATTTAATTATGATAAGAAAGATATTAAGTTCACATAATTATAAAATATTTATAATAATATCCTAAAGGAAAAAAAATAAATACAAATTTGGAATAAATAAAACACAAATGTTTTGGAAGACTGATCATATCAAATTTTATATAAACTATAAAAAAGAGTTAGATACTATATTTTTAATCTAACTAATATTTTGTTATTCATATTACTCCATTATACTAAGCATATTAAAAAATTATCTATTATATTCTTGTATATACCTTTTAGGTCTATTTTTAAATTGAAATCAATCATTTATTTACTTTTAATCATTCTAGCATTATTTTAAATATATAATAAAATAAATATTCTATAAAAACTTATTTAAAAACAATAACATTTTAATTTAATTTGTAATTAATAGAATATACTACACATAATTACTCACTGACAACCATGGCGCAATCAAAAACTGAATTTTGTAAGAATAATTATTTTGAAGTTATTATAGCAGAATGGGCACACCATTTGCTAACTAGTACTGACAGTTAACCGCTTTCCTATCTTTGCATATTTTTTGCTGAGTGAACATTCATAAATATCTATCAACACACTATATCTACTAAAACCTAATTATGCTTTATAAACTATACACAACTATCACAACAAACAATTGTTTAAAAAAAATTTCTCAAATAAAAATAAAGTTATTGTCATAGTGTAAAATGTAAATTATGGTTATTTTTGATTTTAAGAGAATGTCATGACCATAAATTGTCTTTATTTTACAAACGTGTAATATGGTAAATTTAAGTTCAGCAGTTAGAATTTTTTGTTGTAAACTTTGATTTTAGAACGAATACTGGCCAGTATATCAAATTTAAAAGTAACAACAATATCTGAAAATAATTTTTTTCTAGTTTTTAATTATTAAGAGAGTTATAAGTATATAAAATATTAATATTAGATAAAATTCTCATTATTTGCTTAGAACTAAAATAATGTAATGAGAGATACTAATAGTTAGACTACCCAGACAGCTTTATGTTCCCACCTTCAAATTGTATAATGTCAATTCACTTTAATATTAAAACTAATAAAAGAAAATTGTAACTGTGAACACAAATTTACTATTTTGTTTGTTTATAAGAAGAAGACAATACAAGCAAATGCGACATCCTCTTAATTATATTTATATTTTATTTTAAAACTTATTATAGTTACATTACTAGTCACCAGCAAATCTGAGTTAAATATTTGGCTTTGCACCACTGTTAATAATCTAAATATTGAGATGTTAAGGTTTTCAAATCAAAAAATTAAGTGTACATTTCATTTCCTCTGGAATAAAATTATAAAAGCGAAAGTCATTACTATTATATAACTATTTAAACTTAAATATTTTACAAGTCTATAATAAAACTAAAATTCAAATACAAGACGATTATTATTAAAATACAAACCATAAATATGACTAACCATAATTATTAAGAAACAAAGTTTTTAGAAACAAAATCTTCATATTCTGAAAAAAAAAATACAAAATATATGAACAACATAAGTATTACATTTATAATTATTTGACATTTGTAATTTAAATGAAAATACAAATTAAATGTAATAAATAATAGGTAGATGAATTAATGTATTATATATTTTATATATTTGTATATTTACCTGTGTTTGAACATTTTAGTTTTAAAATTTGAGGTATAACTGCATCAATTTGAAAACTACCCAACAAACTAGAAAAGAATATTTCTTCTATGATATTAGGTTGTAATGAGCGTAAAGTTGGGAGTCGTAACAATAATATGGCTATACGGTGTTCATCATTGCATTCTTTGATTAAATGCTGTTTCAATTCTTTGACAGCTTTTTCTTGTAGTTTGTTTAACTGTTGTCTTTCAGAAGGATTATCTGTTAACAAAATATAAGTATCTAATATGTATACAATATACTTTTTTAATATTAATTTATATAAAATTCAACATTAAGAATTTACCAGTGTTAAATAAGGATATTAGTTTTAAATATGCATATTCCACTTCATTCACTTCAATATTTTCCATTTCTGTAATATAATCTTGTATTCTATTGAGATAATCAATAAGCTAAA
Organism: Rhopalosiphum nymphaeae; assembly: GCA_036289425.1. NCBI lineage: Eukaryota > Metazoa > Arthropoda > Insecta > Hemiptera > Aphididae > Rhopalosiphum > Rhopalosiphum nymphaeae. Next base: position 3,323,497 of record JAZAQC010000001.1, on the reverse strand, counting down.
AAAAATTTACATTAGTATTTTTTTTTAAATATAACTCATGAAGTTATACTTATATATTAATATATTAACTACCAGGATTAAAGTTAAAAATCTGGACTAATTTTTAACACTTTTATTGTACACAAATATTTGAAAAAAATATAATATTTTTTATAATTATAAGTTATTTTATTTATACAAAGAACCTATTCACACCATACTACAGCTAAATTGTCTTAATTATAAATAATAATAATTATATCATATAAGTAATGTTTTTGGCAAAAATTAATCAATAATTAAATCTACCATTTTACTGATAGTAATTATTATTATTGTATTGTTCAAACAAGCAGTACAACACAATGAGTACAGTAGAAACCGGTTGTAATGACATATTGGGTATAATGAGTAATGACCTTAGATTGAAGATTCCAGCAAACTCTTATATTATATATACTAATTTGTATCAATTATTATGACATTTGTATAATGACTATACGGATGTTATGACGGTTATTTTTGGTTATATTGGAAAAATCTTTTATCTTTAATGATTTAACTTTATCAAAGATACTATTACAACCGTTAAGCATAATTTTAATTGTTCCACTGGTTGGATTCAAGAATTTAGATCAAGACATAATATTGTGTTTTCAATAATAACCGGTGAATCAAATTCGGTCAATACTGAAATAACACAAAATTGGCTAGAAAAAGTATATAACATAGTAAGTGTATAACACAATAGTTGATTTAAATTTAAATACAATAAAATTAAAATAAGATCAAATAATTAATTGATAAATAAAAAAACTAATAATACAAGTAATATAATATCCTTAGAAATAAAATTTGAGAGGCCATCACCACTTAAAATCCATTTCAATTTGTAATGACTATTGATTAATCATAGAATTTAAATTAAATATATATATTACAGTGATTAACACAATGATGAAATAGATTCAATACTTACTAAATAATAAACAAATTTTTCAATTTCAATTATTGATAATAAATTTAGTATTATTTTTATGTAGTTAAGATTTTATGAGTTTCTATTTTAATTGTTTATGTGAGTAGATAGTTTTTGGATTGTATTTTATGGCAAAAAATGTTGCTTCATATAATACATATTATATGTTATATACGTATGGTATACAATAAAATTTTTTCCTTACATCAATAATAATAATTAAGTGAAACTAAACAGTTAATACTTGATATAACTAGATATAAAAATTATATTTATAAACTTTCCTAGACATTCATAAAACCTAATAAAATATTATAAGATTAGTACATATTTTGTAACAGTTGTATACTGGAAAGCAATTTTTTTGGGAACCAATTCTTACACTTTATTTGACCAGGAACCATTCTGCATTACCCATTAGAAAACATACAAACCCTTATAAGTCCCTAGCCCTATTGATAGCCAATAACACAAACACAATTAAAAAAAAATATGAAATTAAAATGCAAAAAGAAAAAGATAACGTATATATATCTCAAACACAAATTACAAACAAATGGTTTAATTTAACTATACAGATAAAACTATTGTTATATACATAACAAAAAATCAATCAAACTAACAAAATTTAAAAAGTAGCATCAATGTGTTACCATACCTATCTATTTTTACATGTTAAATTGCACACACAAAAAAAAGGTCAAAATAGATTCCACCATAACAATAATGATATAATGTTAATATTCATAGAAAACTTGTATTAGTTTTTATTTCTAATGCAAATTCAACTTAATAAAGTAAATAATTATAATTGATAAATTTAATTATTTACCTCCTTAGCTTTACTGGAGTTGGACGAGTTGTGAATTTCATCATTTTGTAAATGAGTTATCATAGAACTAAGTACTGGTATTATTGATAATGCCTGTGCACATTGAGTTAAACCCAAAATAAACAACTGTGACCAAGAACTTTTTAGCAGACTAAGCTGTACTTCAAATCTAAAACATAATTATCACAGAATAATTAATAAGTTTTTGTTAAATTTTATTTGCTACAAAATTAATAATAAATCTTACGTTAGAAGCTGAAAAACTGGAAGACTTTGAACCCAATTTATTGACAGAAACAATAACCTTGAAGCACTTTCACAAATAAAATGTAAATTTAAGTATGCGTATTTAGGACTAGGTGATTGAAATGGAAAGTTAATATTGACAGTTGGCATTACATCTTCAGAAATATCTAAAACAATGTTACTCTGCACTTCAACCTCATATGATGAATCAGTACCATTAGAATTTTGCTAAATGGAATAATATTATTTTAATAAATTAAATAATACATATTATATTTGATTATTAAATCAACTAAATAAATAGTGAGTGACTGTATATATTACTTGAGTAACATTTGTCATAGAATCCAATGTAAGTACTAATAAGCTTTTATTGTCTTGATTAAATGGTTTAATATCCTGTTCATTATTTGGAGAATGGCTAACTGATGATTCTTCATCTTCAGCCATATAATAATCCATATAATTCTGATTTCTGATAGAAGAATCATTTTCATCTGAAAAAAAAGTTCTATTATAAAAAAAAAAAAAACTTGACAGTTTAAATCAACCTCAATATTGTTCTTAAAACTGATAAATATATTAAATTATTAGGATTAACTGACTATAAGCTAATATATTACTTGATGTTTGTAGTAAATTCAATGCCGTTTGATCATTATACACAGAGCGATTTCCTGTATATGGTATTTCTGTTTTAATGAAATGCATATCATTTTTAATAAATGGCATTTCATTTTTAATATATGAATTATTTGCGTATGAAAATGTAGGAATGTTATTATTGTCTGGGCTAGTTGACATATTATGAATAGATTCTATTCTATCTGTAACTGGTTTTCGTTCATGTTGAACAGCTAATAAAAAAAAACAAATTAATTATAAACTACCAATGTAATTATATCAATGTTATTAATTTAAACGAATAGTATACAATTCTATACCAAATAATATTGTTGAACTATAAGAAAAACAATCAAGCTATTTTTAAGCTGTGAGCATGATGATTTTTGTTTTTATATTGACAATTGATGAAAATAAATCTAAAAATCATACTTGGTGCAACACAAATTTGATCTAATATATATAAATATATAATTAGTATAACTATATTTTATTTTGTAAATATTTATTACATTTATTACACATACATATTTAGATATTATGTTTTAATGATATAATAATTTTAATATTTTAACAATACATACTTAAATGAACAAAAAAAATATATATAACAAGAATAAATGCATATATACATACATACAATTCAATTTAGTGTAAAAAAAATTGGTTTTTGTGCAAGTTTGTTATTATTAAACTAGTGTAAGCGCATTTGTCTATCATTGTTTTTTTTTTTTTAATAATTAGGATTGAAATAGTTGTTTGCTATTCAGAGGTTTTCCTACTGAAAAATAGTGAAAATGTTCACATCACCAAAAAAAAAAAAGCCTGTTTATGGAAGGTGTCCATCAGAAGAAATGTTACCATTTACTTAAATATTTACTATATTATATTGTATATTTAATATTAATTTATTATAGTGGACGTTTTTAACAAATTATAATCCATGATATGTTTACTCGTAAACACCTTATTTAAAATATGTTAAAATATTAAATGTAAGTACAGCTCTATTAGTATCTTATAAAAAATAACCCATTATCTGAATATCTATAACTAATTAGTTAATACATTTTTTACATTATTATTTTGTAAAATAAATATAATAATTCATACTTACAATCACTTCTCATTCCCATAGACAGGCATTTTTGAAGACGGCAATATTGACAACGGTTGCGATGATTTTTAGTAACTTCACACATTTTGGTACCTCGACATTGATAGCCTAGTTGCTTACGAATAGATCTTTTAAAGAAACCTTTACATCCTTCACAACTAATTGCTCCATAATGTCGGCCTAAATATAAGACATCATTTTTATAAGGTATCATAGAATATAAATATACCTATTATAAGCATATAACTTAATTTAATGATAATTAGTCAACACACCTGATGCTCGATCTCCACAAACCACACATGATTCAACAGGTAAACAAAAGGAATGCATTTTTTCGTTGCCAATCATGTCGTCAATATTCATAATTGTGTAATCACTCCAACATTAAGTGTTTGTTTTGTTAGATTCCTAATTAAGATAATAAGCTGTAAACATGAATTAGTTGTATTTAAATATGGGTCATTTAAAATTAAATTGTATATTAAAATAATGTCTTACTATATTCATTATTAATATAATTACAAGTTTATAACTACTACTACAAAAGTATGAAAAAAATTAGGTCATTAAATAGTAATGGTATTTATATTTTAACAGATAGACAGATACAATTTAAATTATTAAAAATTCAAACTTTAAATAAAATTAAATACTTTAGATACCAACCATTGAAATTTAACAGATATATTAAATAAAAATAACATAAATTTTATAAATTTACTTATTTTAGTTATGTATCATCTAATATTTAAATTATAATAGTTCTTATAATGGTTTTGTAGAAAAGGCAATCAATTAAAATACCTCAAAACAAACATTTAAAATATATATTAATCAAATAAATGTGTTATATTTTTGAAGTTAAATAACTGTTTATAAAGGCAAAACTGTAATTCTAGACTCAATATAATCTCAATTAGATAATTGTAAAACAAAAAATGTCGTGTTTTTAAATATAGGTACCTACTAACCCACTAATATATTATATTGTACTTGCTTATATATTATAATTTAAAATAAAAATGTAATTTAAATCAAAAAAACAAAAGTGCAATGGGATTTATGAAATGGGAATAGAATATTTCAAAAATGGAAACAATGTAACAAAAAAAGTATTGGTAGGTAAGATATTATATTACATATTACGGACACTTCAACTAGTAAATACATCATACTATGATTGTTGTAGAATGAATTTCATAATAAATAAGAAAACAACATACACTTTTTTTTTAATGAGGACACAGTAATAATTAGCATAAACAACAACTTATTGCCGTTCATGGTTAACTGAAAAACCAAAACAATTTTAATTATCTGTACCTCTTGGTCAGTGGATTCTTCGGGACGAACGCCATGGGAACGAAGAATTTACAAGGTAGACCCGAAAACACTCGAAAGAATTCAGAAATAAAAAAAATAAACAAAACAACGAAGACGAATAGTTTGATGGAATAAAATACGGTAGAAAAAAAATAATAATAAACGAATTGGGCGACGACTACGAAAAGTGATTGTCGTTTAAACGCGAGTGTGCGACACGCCGTCCAGTCGAGTGTCGATGGAGAGTCGTGACTCGCAAGTCGCAATGATGAATTAATGTATTAAACTTAAACAATCGGAAGATTTCCTACGATATGGAAATCGCATGATAAGGGAAAAGTCACTGCGTGTGATACGAAAGAGGTCATCAGCTGATAACCAGTGGCGATCGGGGCTTTGGTACGTGCCGCCGCGGTGGCCACACCACCGCGATAACGATGAACAATCGAACATCATAAACTTATCAATTGTAAATCGTATGGAAATTGGAATGATTGGATACTATCACAGAACAAATGAATTAAAAAAAAAAAAAAAAAATTCAATTCAATTTTTTCTTTGATACTATCGCCAACTGACGAGCGACGACAGACGTCGATTTGTAATTTTTAGACAATATTATAATATTACTATTGTACATGATTATAAAAAGAGTTTATTGCGAGTATAACATTATTGGCGTTGGGCTATCGGTATTTCTAGCCTTATAAGAGGTATGTCGACTAAATTATAAAATATTAAAATAAATTATTACAATATGCTAACCACCGCGTTGCCGCCAATGTATTATAGACTCGCGTCTCGAAATCTCATCTGGTGAGTAGTGGTCTTCGTTTTCCGCAAACGGTTTAAATTCGAGACCGTGACTACATTTAAATATATTTATATTTTATTTATTACATACAGTATGTCCCAAAAGTCCTGTATCTTCGTGGCTAAACAATAAGAAAATTACAATTGAATAACATACCAATGCTTCAATTTTTTTCCTATAAAGAAATGCATGTACCCACGATTTGTATATTTAAAACTGTTTAAAAAAATATTAATAAAAATCCATCAAATCGCGTTGATTAATATTATAATAGTATTAGACATTAGTATGTAAAGTGTATAGTATATAGTATATTCGTGTATAATTTAGCAGCTTAACATTGAGTTATTTCATTGATTTTCTTATTTTTAATAAATACTTAATTTTAACTCTTTGGTAATTCCAATGAGCAAAATAGGTCAGGCTGATTAGAGAAAGCAAATGGATACCACACCATTAACTTTTAGAAACCATTATTAAGTGTGATTGTAGCTTTAAAATTATTCATATATGTAAGTCATCTGTGCGCGAGGCTGAAGCAAACAAATCGCAGTCTGTTGCAAAAGAATGTTACTAAAGAAAAAAAAGAAAACCAACGGTTTCATATAGGTGATGAAAACTGTTTAGGCACTACATAGAATAGGCTAGGATCCAGTGTTTTAAAAGATACTTTTTAAAATGCATACTTATTTGAATATTTGATAAAAATAAGATTAGAGTATAAATACAAATATCTAGTTCAGAATAATATGTACAAATACAAAACTTTTAAACAATTTTTGGTATTTTATAAATTAATGAAAAAGTTTTTTTTATAGTATATAATGTTATACATTAATTTTATAGATCATTTTACAAATAAAAATTAAACTTCTGAAAAATTTGTATTTTTATATAAAATATAGATAATGCTTTCTGAGTCAAATTACACTTCCCTTTTTCATTTTTTTTTTTACATGATTGAATTGGAACTAAAAAATGTATAAACTAAAAAGAAAAAGTATTTAAAAATTAGCATTTCTTAGCATTTCTTTTTAAATACAGATACTTTGAGAGTGTATTTAAAATACTTTGTTCAATAAGTACTTGATCCAAAAATATTTCAAATATATATTTGAGTACCTACTTAAAAAATATTTGAACATCCTAACTCAAGTACTTTACAAGACTGCCAAAATCCAGTAATATATTTTGTAAATAATTTAATTTTTACCAAGGAATTTACTTTTATACTAAATGTAAAAATTATTAGACATTGGTGTCTGGAGTTGTCATTAGTTAAATGAAAACCCACATAAATTATTAAATAGCATGTCTAAAATATTGATTCATTAAATTTTCAGAAGTTAGAATTGAATTGGGAAGAAAACATAATTGAATTTTTTTTATTCAAATCAATTTAAAGTATTAAGATTTTTTAGAAGAATATTTATTTGTCCAATAACTTTTCAATTAATTAACAAAAGAAGAATAGACTTAATTTTTATACAAGATGGTGCTCCAGCTCATAATTCTAATGTTGTGACTGTTGTGAGAAGTTAGCTTGATGAACTCTTACTGTGAAAATGGATGGATACAAGAAATTGAGTACTTTAACCATTTAGTTACCTAGGTCTTCTGACTTAACATCAATAGATTTTTTTTATAAAGTTATTTAAAAAATCTTGTGTATCCATGATATTTATTATTATAATTAGACCGCTGATGATCTTTGCCATAAAATTAAACGAAACATCATACCTGAGACCAAAGTTAGAATATGTTTTAGACAAATTGTTTTAAATAAGTAGTTTTGTTTAAAACATTAAAAAAAAAAGCAATTTTTATTGTAATGTTTTCTATAAAATATACATTTTATTTGTAGATCACAATATATACAACCCTGGTGTAGATAATATAAGAATAATTTTACTTTATAATTTACTTTGTATACATTACACTTGAAACAAAGTACTAAAAACCATTTAAAAACAATATTATAAACAAATAAAACATTTGTTTCATATTATTTAAAAAAAAAAATACTGTTTTTTCCAACGATAACTGAGACATTAAAAAATGGCAAAAAAAGCCCAGGGCCAAAACTTCAATTCTGTGTTACAAATATTGGAAGTCACTGAATATTTATAAAACAAAATATAATAAATTATTTTAGTTATTATGTACTAAACTCATTTTTATTTTTTTAATTAATAATAAATATTAAAAATATTATTTTGAATTGTAATTATAAATTATATTAATTTTAGTTGAGATTTTGTCATTAAAATTATTACTTTTTTATATTTAATCAATACATTTATCAACATTCATATTATTTAATGTACCTAGTCAAAGGTTTGGTAGAAAGGTGTGATTAAACCTAATAAAATAAATATATAAGTAAATTCGTTTTTATTTATTTAACTATATTTAAGTGATCTTATGTTATATATTATTTACTTAATATTTTGTATCCCAATTTTAATTTAAAAATAAAAATAGAAGCTATTATAATATTATAGGCTAAATATCAAACATTTTTGTGCTTAGTACCCCCAAATTGTTTCATGATAATTTAGACTTTAATAGTATCTAATATGTCGTACGCATGAGATAACATGAAAAAAAAATAGACATGTACTTAGTAAATGTCTATTACATTATTTTGTGAGAATATGTGATATATACAAATACAAAATATTTATATTTTCAGTCTATACAGTCTCTTTAGGTTTTAATACATAATAATTTTATTTTGTTTATAATTGTATTTATGTATAACTTTTTAAACAAATTTTAAAGATCTTTTTTTTTATCTAGGCAAGTCAAAATGTTCTATTCTAGTAAAAAAACTAAAATAAATAAAATCTTTCTTCTATATCTTAAATGACTTAAACCATTATGTGCCGATATTCATAATTGAATACTTGACGTTATAAATTATATGCTTTAGTAGAATTTTTATGTAAATAAATATCGTTTATGTATTGATTAGATTACTTTTTTTTTTATTTCTTGTTATTTCATATCTTTCAAAAACAAATTTAGAAGATAAGCCTGTATTATTTTGCCTTACTAATAATTCATCTTTAAACAAAAACTAGAATTTGTACAAGATCATTCAATACAACATTGATCTTCAATCTTATATTTTTCTCCCCTTGTACTTAATAGTTCTAGTATGAAATCATACCAAAATAATATGTAAGTAGAGCACAGTAGACTATATTATATTCTATGATAGATTAAATTACAATTATTTGATTTAAAATAGTGATTTATTTGTGTAATAATTAAAATTATTTAACACTTTTAGTCTTGTAATTATAACAAGGAAAATGAATTAAAAAATTCCAAAGTGATAATAATAAAGTATGTTTATATTCAATGAAAATAATTATTTTACAATTTATTTTTTTAATTTGTTACATTTATAATAATCAATCATTATTGATAAAACTTTAACATTGGACAAAAAGAACATAAGTGATTCAACCCAAATTAATTGAAATGTATTAACACCTAAGAACTCTAGGCAATAGGCAAATGTAAGCCATCCAATTTGAGGTACTACCCAAATCATGACCAGATTTATAATTTCAATATATGTCAGATTAATAAATGGGTAACATATTGGTAAAAATGATACAAACCATACAAAATATTGAGAAGTCATGACGGTATTAAATGCTACCATAATAAAAGATAAACAAAACAAACAGAAAGGCAAGTCTTTGGTATAGGAAAATTTTAATGATGTAGACACTAAAAGAATTAATGTCGGAAGTTTTGTTACTACACTGTATATTATTGAAGTTTGATCAAAGCTAGATAGTAAATAATTAAAATAAAAGTAAACTGAAAAATTATGACGCACATCTAAACGACGACTATGGTATAAATATGCTTCATCCAAAAATTGTTGTCCGTAAAAGTAATACCAAGGCAAAGTTAATACAATTAATGATAAAATAAATATGACAACAAATAATGTTTTTTTGCGAGTAGGTAAAAGTCGACTAAGAATCATTTTAGAAAATGATGTATAATTATTTTCACCATCAATGGACAAATAATATACTAAACAATAAATAATGGGATAGATCCGTACATGCACAGATATTGCAAAACAAATTGCAGATAGTATATAACAATTTTTGATATGAGCAAGCAATGTCATAAGGACAAGAAAACAAGATATAGAATCGGCATTTCCACGAGTTGATATCACAATACTTAAAGGATTGTATAACCATAAATATGCACAGAAATTACTAAGACCAGGATGGGATTTTGAAATTAATTTACGTATAACAACAGCAATTGCCAAATCAAATGCTGAAAATAATAGCTTTCCCCAACAATTGTGTAGTAAAATATTTGGTATAAGTAACAGAGCTATTAATGGAGTATATCTGTATGTTGGTCTCATATATGGTGAGTCACCTTCCCACATATGTTGAGCTGCATCTGTGAATATTTTGTAGTCAATGTCTGTATAATGAACTCCTGTATCATCATTATCATACCATTGAGAGAAAAGAACCATAAATATTCTAATAAAGAAAGCTAACACTGTATGCCAAATGAAATACATATTATTTTATCTAATAATTACAACTAATTTAAATTCACATCTAAATTCTTGTACTAAGCTTCAATGCATTTGAAGTTAAACACTCCCTAAATTTCATGAATTGGGTTTTACAAGAGTTAGGTTTTAAATCTTTTTCATTTTGTATAATACACGCAGCATATTCTAAACCTTCGACTCGACATTTTAGTAAAAGCTCAGGATATCTTTTAAAGCGTGATTTTGCTTTATTAACTGCATCCATCACTTTGTTGTTCCAGCTGCTCTTGATCTGTAACAAAAAAAATATTAATTTGTGTTAGTTTAAATTCAGAATAATAGCATATATTTCTATCGAAGGAAGTAACTATATAAATAATTACCAAATAAATTATTATAACTTACTCAAGATCTTTTTGAAGATTTAATTGTTTGATTTTTTCAATAACTAATTTCCTTTTTATATCTTCTACAGTATTTGGTTTAAAAATATCATAAAATCCTTTGCTAAATAAGATCAAAAAACCAATTGTGCTTCCAGTAACTGCAAATATTCTAGGGTATCGTCTGTAGAATGGCAAATCTTTCAATTTTTTTCTATCAGAAAATTGTTGATAAAAATTTTGATGATTTTTTTGATCTGCTGACATATTATTCCTGTTTATATATATATATAAAAAAAAATTTAATATTTAAAAATTAAAATAAATTATTATAATTCTTACAAGTGAAATGTATTTCATCTTTAATTCTTTGAGGAAAAAATTAAAAATACACAGGGGTACAGGATTTTTTTTATACATTTCCAAGCAATGATGTATTAACACGTCTTAAATAAGTGTATATAATAAATATTATATTGGTTTATAAAATGAAGAAAAAATATTGGTGAAAAAAATAAATCCATGTATTATACATTTATACTCTCCTTACTGACATTTAAAAAAAACATGGAAACATCATTGTTCATCAAAAGGTTAAATAAACTATTATATTCTCAATATATTTTTAAAAATAATAATTTCTTATGAAATTAATAATTAGATTCTGGAAATGTATAAAAGTAAAAAAATATCTGCAAAAACAATTTATTTTGGTATTTTTTTACCTTAATATTTTGGTTTTCTTCAGTTATTGCTTTGGGTTTCATACCAGAACATACTAATGAAAATTCGTGATATTTTTTACAACACTCTAATAGATTGTTTATATGTTTTGTACAACGAGACTCTTGAAAATCATTCTCTAAAACAAAAATAATGTGATTAAACATTATTATTTAAATTCATTTTTTTTTTTAAAATCTAGTTATAACACATTATTACAATATATGATAGATTCTTATGAGTCATGATAGATATAAATTAAACATTAAAGTAATTAAATTGCTTTAAATGTTATTAATTATATCCAATAAAACATTAATAGAAGTTATATTTTAACATTTTTAATTAGTAATTACTACCTTGGTGCCATCAATATTTATCAAAAGTTTAATAACAATTAACTGTTACTAAAAATTATATTTGTAAATAAATGTTTTTATTTATTTAAGTAATATTATAATAATATATTAATAAACATAGATTTTAGGTTTGTATTCTGAACAAATTATAATAAAAAGAAACTCTAATATCAGTTTCTCAAACGAAAAAAACTGAATCAAGCCAGAATAGTACATTCAAGAATGACACACCGATATCTGATGGCAAAAGGCGACCCACCAACATCTCAATTATGTGGCTCCACACTCACAACCAAACATATTTTTAAGAAATACACATAGTATGAAAAACAAAGAGAGGAACTCAATATAAGCTACCTTATTAGAACAAGTCAAGGTCCAAACCCAGGCAACGAAATTAACACACTAGAATTCTTTAAAACATTAAAAATATAAAATGTAATATAAATTACATCTAATAATTATAATATACATACATATCCAAACACTACCTCAAAACTGTATTAAACTACCTAATTATATGCTTTTTTTTTATACTTGTGCATTAACGCGACTACTTCGATATTGAACACATGATATTTTTAATACATTTACCTATAATAATACAAAACTATCCAAAGCCAGTAGAGCTAAAGTCAAAAAAAATATGTATGACAAACATTTAAAACAAACACCTGCCCACCACATAATTAATTTACATTTAAAGTTTGATTAATGTTTTTGTAATACAACAAAATCATACATTCTCCCAAATAATAATATAATACTTGCATGAGACTTTGTGGTGACAGGGACCCACCACCCACCCATCAATAATTTTATATGTAGGACAATTGTCCAACGTTAACATAGTGTTTGGCGCTACTGCTCAAAGCTAATATGTTATGACTAAGTATTATGACGTTATAGTTGAACTATCAAAGTCCACTGCCCTAAAGGCTAAAAGTTACCCAGCCAGTCTACTGAAATTTCAATAAGTGTGATTGTAACAACATTGAAAAAAATAGAATTCACTAACAAAATACAAGATTAGAGTGGGACACGGGCACATGACATCGCTATAACCCATAATACGTGGTAGTCGTAATAAAGCATATGTGGCAATATCGCACAAGTACCTTTTTTTTCTTTTTTATTAATAATTAATTTAAATGAGTGATCATTAAAATGTAAATATATATATATATATATATATATATATACATATTTATACACACTAATTTAATGCTAATGATAATTTAGTTGTCGAAGCAGAAATGATAAAAATTCCAAGAATAATAATAAAATTTATCATAAAAAAAACTTAAAGAAAGTAATAAAAATAAAATCAACTTATTTTGCATTAAGAGGAAACAAAAATTATTAATATTCAAGTGATTTTAATTTTTGCTATACATACTAAGCTTTATAATTACATTCAAGACTAATTAAATATTCAAATCAAAGATGAAAAAATTATTAGTACCTAACATTGTAATGAGTTTTGTTCAATATTTCAACACAAAATAAACTCGGGTATCACATAAAACATTTTAAATTTCAATTAATTGTAGTTGGGTTAGAGTACTGTACTGTACTGTACTGATCCTTTATACCTATATGATTATAAACTTATAAATAATAATATAATATTATCATTTTTAATGATAATGAAATAGTTTTAGGTCGATAGATTTTTTTTAATGTAAACATAAGGATACCCGATTCATTTAAAATCCACAACCACTTAGACTTATATTAGTTTAAACTAGCATATTTTAAACATTTATAAATGCTATGTGTTTATTATGAACAAGTCAATAAATGGTCCTCTCTGGTTCCATAATATAAAAAACATATAAATGGTGGATTTACTGTACAGGCAGAGTGAGCAAGTTCCAAAGTAAATTATTTGGTATTCACCAGTTAAAAAGTTGTCTTGATGTTTTGATAAGTAAAATAAATTATTATAATTTTTCAATCAAAAGAATAAAAATATTTTATTAGTTTTTTATCATTTATTTTACGCCTTGAAGTTTTGTTAAAATAATTTTGTTCATTAGACTTATCAGTCATCATTAATGCACACTAACTTTTTTATGTAATTCTTAAATTATAACAACATAATTTAATAATATTCTATAAAATATTGAGAAATTATTTCATAAATTCAACACAAAATACATTATTTTTTTTATATTTTTTAGCATTAATACTTATAGGTATTTAAGTAAAAAAAACATTGGAAATTAAGAATTTTAAATTGTTATACTCTGCTTATAAATATATTTATGTCCATGCAAGACGTATAATGACCTACAGCAGCCGCACCTTTAAATAAGTTCTTTTAAACCTCAATTCGGATATAAAAACCAATTTACATTTTTATAAGTGTAAAAGGGCCATCGCTGAACAGATTTTGAAGCGCGAGGGCGTACGTATTAATTCAAGTGTAAAGTTTGAATGTGAAAAAACTCACGATGGCGAGTCATATTCTCGTCGTAAATACGACCTTATAATAGGCAGTATTAGCATACTATACAATAATATAATCTTACCAGATAGACATTTTTGAATAGCACAAGCCAACTTCTTACAGGGATCCGGTTTAGGCATAAATCATGAATTATTAACTTCGGGACTAGAGAAAATAAGAAGTGTATAATTGGCTATAGTTCGCTTACGAATTACGAGTGGAAAACACAATATTGTGTCACCGGCCGACGGTCGCTAATCACTTTATTATCACGAATTACGGACGACTTGGTGATGGTGAGGGGAGCAAAGTAGCGAACGTGGTTATGCAGTATGCACTTACTCGTTTGTGTTCGATAAAGACAGCACGTACTGTTGTTACGTGCCACATATGTTTGCGGGTTATCACGACTGACGAGAATCAACTATGGTTTATGGTATAAATCTGTAATATTCGATCATTATGGTAAAAGTCGAACCGATAACACTATCAATCGTACGTCGTGCCGAGTGCCGTAAAGAAACGATAAAAATTATGAATGATGTGAGACCAATAATTTATACGTTTGTTACAATTTACAATTAATTTTGAAAACTTGATGAGACGTTCGTCCTACTGAGCGTTTTATTGTGCACCCGGCAACTGAAACTCGGACATTTTGTACCGTGGACATCGTAAATCGATTTCTATGTCCAGTGATTAACTACGATGCAGCGCGTCAAAATATTAACCTTAGTTTTATCCCGGAACCGTTGGAAAGGTCCGTTTGGTGCCCACCCGGCGATGACAGATTGGACACGTCGGCGAAAGGTGCACACGTCGTGCGCGACCTTTGAGTTTCATGAGAATGATAAGCGGAGCGGCTATGATACAGGGTTTGAGATCGCTGAGTCGCGTACCGAGAGAATCCGCCTGAGTCTAAAACAGCTCAAAAAAGAAATCAAACTATGGAAAAAAGAAATAAAAGAGGTTTTGATCAGTGACCCCGTATTTGATTATAGACCAGGTACGCATACTGTTAATTGAACATTTTTTAAAAGTAGTATAATTTTTTCTTACATTAATTAAAATACCAAAAATATATATTAGCCCATGTCACAAAATCAACCATTTTACTATATTAGAATATAATATAATTTTTAACGTTTTAGGTGAAGTGGATGTGTTTTGGAGATTTTACGAAGAATCTTCCTTGGATCACTGGATTGTCACTAGTGATAGTGATCATGCTGAAGGTTTTAGTAATTGTGATTTAAAAATAAGCCATCAGGGTTATGGGCTCTTTCATGGAAACCTATGTTCAAGAGTTCCAAAGGATGGAAGGATTCAAAATTCCGGTTATTGTAATATGATAACAAAACGCGTTTCGGTAAAATTTTAAATATTACACTATATATTTTGTTTCTATAAGTCAACAATTATATTGTGTTCATATTTAAAACCATTTTCAGAAATCTTTTCTACGTGATAGTTTTTTGGACTGGAGTCCTTACACACATCTTAATTTACGTTTAAGAGGCGATGGACGAAGCTATTTAATAAACATACATGTATCTGGACAGTTTGATATTATGTGGAATGATGTATTTACATTTGTGCTTTACACTCGAGGTGGACCATATTGGCAAACCACAAGAGTAAGTAATAATAATAATAATTGTCAATTAACAAATAGGTAATTTACATTTTTACCAAGTTAATTTTAAAATACATGTTAAACATTTTTTAAATTTAGTCTCCATAATATAAATCAATTAAATTGTGACAAAATTTATGATTTATTTTGTTGTTTGTAAATTAACTTTAAAGTAATTTATTTGCCACCAATGATAATCAGATTTTTATTATATCAAGATGGTGAAATGAAAAGAATGGTACTTAATGAATAAATACTTTTATTTAAGTTAGAGAATAATAATACTGTAGTAAACGGACAAAGTTGCTTTACTATTACTATGATATTGATATTATAATTGTATTACTAGTTTGTTATGAGTTGACATAAGCGTGTTGTTTACGAATTAGTTGACATTTTGTTTTCTATAAATTCACATATCATAGCAAAATAATAGTTATACTATTAAAAACAATTGAAGGATTCCTATTAGCATTTCCAATGCATTTTCGGTTTCTTTGATCTGCCGCCTTTATTCTTTACTGTGCATTCGTCCAGCTGAGATTTAGTATATATACAGATATCGATATGCTGTACGATTATAATTAGTCTTACATCTCAAATACTGGACTTAGTTGAGTTCTTGGGCCACGCTCTAACATCTACGATTTTCTAAGTCCATCCCCAGTATTACTTTTAGGGCTTGGATACAGATTATTATGTCGCGCCTTAACATTGCTGCTTGCTATATCCAAAGTATTAATTTAACCAATTCCTAGTGCAGAGTTATTTCACTCTGTCCACAAATTGTATTAAAAGTATATCAAACACGTCTTATATTATTATATTTCAATAAACAATCAACTTATTATTAACCTACCACTGTTGTTCACTTTATTTTACTAATTCTGAGCTCCTCAACTCAATGTACGACCAACCAGTATTTGCAGAGAAGTTATTACAAGTATTGTAATCAGAGTATCTGAGGTCACTACAATACCCATATAATAATATTTTATAAATTTGTTGATACAAAGGTCTTTAACTTATTCTGATTACTTCTGATTAGGCTTAATGGCCAGCATGTGTGTTTTGAAAATAAGTTTTCATTAAAACTATCTCATCTGTTCTTTTGTTTTAGTATTTTATTTTTAGGTGCCATTATTAACAAAAATGTCTAAATTGCTTTAAATTTGTTTAAGGCATAATTATACTTTTAATATTCAATAATTATACAAACATATTATTTAGTCTCTAAACATTTTTTATAAATTAATTTGTTAATCTAAACATGTTAATTTGTAAACTGTGTTTAAAGCGTCTGTAGGAAATTGTTCAATTTCTCTGATAAAAGATAATATTTTAGGATCTAGCCAATTTAAGCTCTTATTAATATTTCATTAGTTACAAACTGTGATTTATGTTATTAAGATATTAAGGACAGGATGCTTGAACATCCTTTAATAATTTGTAGAATTGTTAGTGCATTAGTGGCTCTATTAATTGTAGGCTACTGGACCTGTACATTGCAGCCTAAAGGTCTAATTTCGATTCAGTAACTATCTACAAATAGGTTAATAATATGATAATAATTAGAGTAGAAATGAATAATCATAATTAAGTTTTTATTTGGTTTCATCAAACAAATATATAATTTATCCATTAACTTTGGTTAAAATTAGTTAACAGTTTTATGCAGCACTGCATTTATTATACAGAGCTATTAAAACTTGATAGAATTATTAAAATTGAAGATAGTTAATAAATGTATAGAATTTAAAATATTATTACTTAATATTATTTAAATAGAATAAGCATTTTGACTTATTAAATTAGAAAAGATTATTCTAGATTCAACCATCACTTTATCCTGATTGTGTTTTCTAAACTAAATTTTTGGTTTAATTACAAAATTGAATCATATTGTTTTCCTCGTGTAGCTAAATATCTATACATATATTATATTATAAAAATATCACAAATTTTAAACATCTGAAAGTGGTTGTTTTATTGATTTTTATTTTAAATTTCATAGATTATAATTTTTATTAATACTTTTAATTAATTTTTGGTTTGAAAACAAACTGATGAAAATTAGATAATATGTAATACAACTTGAGTTATGTTTGTAAATTTTGAATTGTATAATTTGTCCATTATAGTTTTCTATAAATAAATTTTCTATTCAATATTCAACTACTATATAAATTAAATAATAATACAGGATTGCACAATAATTTATTATTTATTTTTTATTTTTAGATACCATTTTCAAAATTCTTTTTTGCCAGCAAAGGACGGATACAAGATAAACAAGCGCCATTGCCATTATATAGAATTACTCATTTTGGTATTACTGTATCAGATAAAGCTGATGGCCCTTTTCAATTAGAATTGGATTATATAGGCGCTGATTTTGATCCTACCCATCATGAAGAGACTGCGTATGAAATGTATGAAGTTAAACAAAATTTCATTGTTGGAACATAAATGCATAAATTGTTATAATATTAGTTTATAGATTATTTTTAATATTTATGTTTATGTAAACAATCTTGTTACACAGTAGTTGAAATTTAAACTTATAAATGATTACATTTTAGTTTTTTTTTTAATTACAAGTGAGATGATAACTATTTGAAATATATTTTTATTAAAATGCATTTGAAACATCAGAAAACCATAATTTGTCTGACTTTCAAAACTTATTAAATATTTAGCTTACTGGTTAATACAACTGTAAGTGTTTCCAATACAACTGTAAAACAATATTTTTTCTTTAATATTTTTATTGAATTTTCTGTTAAGTAATAATGGGTAATGGAAATAATAAATATTGTAATTTATTATTTCAATGGCAGCAGCGCATATGTCTATTATTATCTACGTTATAAAATAAAGCGTTTTTAATTTTTTATCAAAACTGAATGATAATGTATATTCAAATTTTTAATCATGATTATTGAAATATGTTATTGACAATCTTGTATTCTTGTTAATTTATCAAAAACAATCACAATTTATACACAGACATTTATCTGCATTTATCAATACTTTTGAATATTCAAAGAATGAGTAGAAAAATATATTGTTATGTTATCAAACACTGAACATAAGCTATTATATTTTAAAACATTTTTTTTTTTTGCTAGAGCCGTTATTAACCTTTACTCTTTAGTGTCAGGTGAACTTTTGGTTATTGAGTTTAAATATATATTAGAGTAATTAAGTGAGTGGAATTTTATTACATATTAGTAAAGTGTGAAAATATTTTTAACATGCTTAGCCATTAAGATGAATTTGTGAGTAATGAACTAATTGTTTTAACCAATATTAGGTATATCATAATATATTTAGAAATGATTTAATTAAACATAGTATGTTGGAGTTTCTATAAGATATAAACATTTATTTGTTTATTATTTATTTTCAACATAAGTAATGAGCTCTGTATGGTACTGACTACTGAAGAACATTGGAAAGAAGTTCTAAGTATTGTATAGTATTACTCTGTACAATCCTTTGTTTGAAGTGTTACCTAGATTTAGTTAAAGTTTGAATTGAAAATGGGAAAATGTTGGAAAAAGATGATACAAAACACTAAAATTTAATACAATCTATCACAATAGCATGATTTATATTGCATGTATAGATTATAATTTCACTGAATTGTATTGCACCTTCAATAACAATTACTGTGTTAGGTTCATTTCTAGAATTCAAATAAAAATATGTTAGTCATTTAACAAAAAATGTATAACTTTTGTCAATAGTATATTTCTAAGGAAATCATAAAAGTTATAAAAATACTAAATAATCTACTAAAATATTTGCAAAAAATCTATGTATAGTTTTAAATTTAAAAAAATTTTAATAAAAATGTAAAGACACAAAGGTTAAAAAATATATTTATATAATATATACGAAAATTATTTTATTTTCTATAATATGAAAATATTTAATAAATCTTAAGTATGTATTGTTAGAGAAATAATCAGAAAATAACATTAGTAACCTAACTCACATTTTGCTTCTCGTAAAAGCATTTAAGAGGACGCCACACAGACTTTTTTCAATTACAAAAACACGCTCACTTTTATTGATAATAAATCGTTCAGAAGTGATTTGAGAGCAAAAACACCTATTAAATAATGAAAGAGATTTTTGAAGGTATCTATCTCAAAGCCTTTTTTCAAAAAAATAATTTCCTAAAAAGTTACAGTTGAATGAATATTCTAAAAAAATCGTACTCTAATAAACAATATATTGACTATTGTATTAATAATAACGAAAAAATGTTACGAGGCACGTGGTGCTCTCACAAATATTATTCTCTTTCATTTTCATTTTCATAATAGGTGTGTTTTGGTCTCAAATCACTTCTGAGCGTTTTATTTACAATCAAAGCGAGTCTATTTTAATAAGGTAACATTTTGCTTTTTAACCGGCTAGTGATGCTCCCAGCAGTGTAGATTCCAACATTATTGGTTACGCACTTCTCCACTCCATTCCCCTATGGCCTATACCAAAACCACAACTGCTAATTACCGTGATCGAAACGCCATATTAAGAAAAATAGCATCGTTGAGGTTCCAGGTTCCATCATAGAATTAAATAATTTATTCTGTGTTTCCACCATTTACTGACATAAACATAATGTATTTATTATTATTTATGAGAAAATGAAATAATAGTACATAAATACGTAGGTAATTAATTTATTATGATATGTGTCAGGTAGAATATTTTTCTTATCTTCCGCTGAAATAATATAAACTTTACAATAAATTATTGTACTTCGTCATATAAAAATTTTCGAACTATTTATCATTATTTTTGAGTATTATTTTAAACTAGGTATCATATTTTACTCTGTTTATATTACCTACGAGTTTATAATATAATTTATAGGCATAATACGTACAAATTAAACTTATACAATTTAATATTGATCATGTGAAAAAAAAAATACCATATTATTGTACTTTTACACTACGTAGTACATTGTTAAAAATTAAAATGGCCGAAATGGGTAACCTTTTAATCAAACGTTGAAATGTCACATTAAAAATAAAAGGTAAGTAGAATTTTTAGTATTATTAGGTATAGATGCAGTCGATGCAGTACCTACTAAGACCATAATCATATAATATTAAGTTATATACTTTTTTAAATTTAGGTATCGGATATTGGTTGTTTTTTAATTTGGTTTTAAAGAAAGGAGTTGATTAATTTTATGTAATAGTTGTGTCGATAAAAAATCAGTCGTGGTTATCAATCATTCGGGTGGAGAACGATTCCGCAAATTTGTGGAATCGTATTGATTTTAATAGCCATCGATATAATATACACGATTCCGCATAATTAAACACAACGTTGCCATTTCGGAAACAAAATATACATTATTGTAACATAATATATTATTACAAATCATTTCGTGCCTTTAAACGATGAAAATAAAATTTTCAGAAAACATGATTTTAGTTTACATATAGTTTAAACTCGTTTAAACATCAACGTTATCAGTTACCAATTGTCAAAAATCCATCAATTGAATTTTGCAGATAAAGTATTAGATAAATGGCAATTACGTTACGTTATCTCCATATTATGGACTTCATAGTTCATAGGTACTGAGTTATTTTTTTAAAAATGATCGGTTCACATATACAGACATACGGTTAATGAGTTCAGAGCGAGAAAAATAATTAGCATTAGTATAATCAGTTTGTTCGGCGCTCATTTTTTTTACACCTTAAAAAAATTCTCGTTTGCGACGTCGCTGGCGGCCATAATAGTCATGACGCCGATTTCGAGCACTTGTACTTTTACTAATCAACCAACTAAAATTAAAGAAAAACTTTAATTACAAATTATAATAACACGAGCAATCCTTTGTATGGAAACGTTGCATTT
This sequence comes from Rhopalosiphum nymphaeae, assembly GCA_036289425.1. Classification (NCBI taxonomy): domain Eukaryota; kingdom Metazoa; phylum Arthropoda; class Insecta; order Hemiptera; family Aphididae; genus Rhopalosiphum; species Rhopalosiphum nymphaeae. Next base: position 3,301,574 of record JAZAQC010000001.1, on the reverse strand, counting down.
GAAATTATACCAAATCGTATATCCGTATACCTTGTTTATCAATTATCGATGGTTATTAAAATCTACACGATTCCGCAAATTTACGGAATCGTGTTATATAACCAATCATTCAAACTTTCGCGTTTATTTGTTCTTATACATGGTACTTTAGCGTTCCTATATTAATTTGTTTGTGCTTACTCTAATTTCACAACATTTGAACTATAGAATTTAGTACTTTCCATAGTTGAAGAATGCTATTTTTCCATTTTTTTTTTTTTTAATATTCAACCATCTCAATTAAGCCTAAATGTATATATTACTGATTGGTGATTAAAAACTATATATTTATATATATTTTTTTTTTTCAGCAAACACCGGATAGTTTCAGTAAATCGTTTTCCGACGATGAAATAAAAAAAATAAAGACAAAATATTTACGATAGTGTTTAATATAAGATATACGTATTCATACATAAATCATTGGTAACTAAATTAATTAATTGAAATATTTCTTATATATATATATATATGAAATACAAAGAGCACCTATAATAAATTCTTACAATATTAATTTAAATTTTGTCTTGGAAAAGCCGGAAAAGGACCAGTGGCGGCGCGTTAGGGTAGACACAAAAATATCAAATAATTTAATTGAAAAAATTAGTCGTTTATTATATGCTACTATACCATATAATTTCTTCATAATCTTATAAATAAAATGTTGCTTACGCCGATTTGTTTCGTCTACAGTGTCTGTGTGAGTAACGAATGCGATTAATATATTACGTATAATTTTATTTATATCTTATCTATACCGTAATCGCTGTCCTGTCGTCGCCGTCGAATCGGTCCAAACATATTGAACTGTGTCTCACTATTGATGACGGCCGTATGAAATGGTAAACGCGGAACATGGTGGGGTATTACCAAAATTATATGTATGGAAGAGACATATTATCTCAACGTAATATTTTAATAATTTAATTGCATTCCGACTGTGGTTTAGGGCCTTGCACACATGTGTAATGTATTTTATTTTTAAATAAATTTCATAAAACACCACTTCTTTAGCTGTATTGTTGTCTACCTTATACAATTGTACACGCGCCGCCACTGAAAAGGACTGTGCGTTGGAGTATTACACGCATAGAAAAAATATACAAATAATATAAATTTTAATTATCTATACGCTATATAATCAATTATGTTATTAATTATTTTGCAGCACTTGTATAATATATATTAATTAGAGCTAAAATATTAAGAAATCAAAAACTTCGGTTTTGACTGTTTAGAGGAATTAATAACATGTATTGTACATCTTATATATAGTATGATGCAAAAGTAGCGCGAATATCTTTTCAGAATGACAGTAATGCGACTTCTGACTTCCTTGGAGCTTATACAGATTTAATTCTACATATAGTTGTTCATATTGATATTAGGAAAAACAGTCCGAGAAAAAAATATTTAAATATTTATTAATTATAAAATTAAAATAAAATTAGATAATTAATTAATTATTGAACAAATATGTTGTATATTAAAATAGTCATATTTTCAAATAATATCTGTAAATCGTTCTTGCCATAGAGACAGGTATATCACGATGATATCTAATTAGGTGTATTTCCACGTAAAACTAACAAATCGCATTAGCAGGCACTTATCTAGTACCTACGATACAGCATACTTATTATACTAATACTGTAGCCATAAGCAATAGCAGCGTTAAAAGTATTACACGCATAAGCATTGTGCTCTATAATTGCGCTAACGTGCAGTTGTGCATACAATGTGCAGTTCTTATTTAAATGTCGTGCACTTCATGAAAAATAATATGATTTTAATTTTTAACGATTAATTCTAATGCCTATGAGCTTATAATATATAGGCATCATTTGACGTTGACATTATTTTGTTTTCCGAAATCATTATGACGAAAACATTGATAATTTTTATCTATGATTATCAAGAGATTAAATCTATGGTCTTTAAGATGCTCACGACCGTTGTGTAATGCCTCCAAAATTGTGATTGTGCTCAAATTAATAACCATCACCACGGACTAAGATATTGTATAATTTATATCTTAAGCCGCGATCATCACCAAATGGACAATAGTGATACCGAACAGGTTGTGATAAAAATGAAAAAAATTTTTGTTATTTAATCCGTCAAAAGTATGACGTATTATTTATTATATGCGAGCGATGCGACCGTCAAATTTTGTCACTTCTGTAGCAACTCTAATATTTCTATGGCGCAAGCTCAGTTACAATTAATTTGTAAATGTAAAAATATATTTATATGTACAGGTTTAAAGAATCCAAGCTTAGACGTAGCGCTTTTTCATGCTGGCGATGTACGTATTGGCATTGTTGAAAAAGCAAAAGAAGAAATAATAATTATATAAGAATCAATTAAAAAACGAATAAATTAATAATTTTTTTTAATTAATGTATTGTACCTACCTAATAAATAACATTTTTTTTAAATTATTTTTTGTTCGGACTTTTTTTCCGCGGACTTGTTACTGTTTACCAACAAAGTTGGGAAGTTAAAAAAAAAAATCAAATATTACAATAACCAATAAAAATATAGCGTCGATTTATAATTTTCTAGTATGTATATATTTTCAATATGTATTCAAACCATCATATATTATAGGTATGTATATAATATCACAATTACTGTGACATAGGTGTTACTATTTTAAATGTGTAGGTATAATAACGACTACAATTTGATTTAGTTTAAGCTAATTTATTTTTAAATTAATTTTCAATCATCATGAATGTTGTTTCTTTTTCAGTATGTCGATGCTCAAATGAATATGAAAAATATTAGCGATGGACACGGCACGAGGTATAAACGTACGTTTTTTTTATGAATCCTCATCATACATTTACGTTATGGTTAGATATTATACGCAAGCCAACGGTTCCCAAAGTGTGCGCCGCGGCGTCTTTACTGAGGCGCCGTGACGCTAATCGCTATGTGGTTCAAAAATAAATTACTTACGATGAAATAACGATTAATAATTAAGATTATTTTTAGATATTATACGGGTTTTCTGTAGACCGTTCACATATCATAATAATTTCTTTATGATTACAATAAAATAAAAATGTAATAATTAAATTGTAGTTTTTTTTTATTATCCTTAAAATGTTCTACTCTTTATTTTATCTAAAAAAAAAAAATGGTTATCGGTTTTATCAGCGGTGCCAGGAGAAAAATTCAGTTCCAAAAGTGCGCCGTAAGACGAAAAAGTTTGAGAACCGCCGACGTAAACACTAAACAGACAATGGACAAACTATATCGGCGGGCATTATAATAGGTAGGTACCTAGAAAATGTCCGGACGAGCTCTCGACCGTGCCGATTTTATGAAAGGATATTAGTCGCAGTGTCACACCCGCTGGCTCAGGCATTTCGACGGTTAAAACGATCGGTTGGTTTTAGTCGGCGTTAATGTTCGTGCATGGGACAATTCTTCAAGTGTTTTCCAAAATAACGGAAAATATTACACGAATTGCGAGCATGGCAAATGTCCCAATAACATTTTAGTCCATGACAACCACGTTGGTACCAACGCCGAAAAATGTCTCGAAACGAAAACCGTCTGATTTGACAAGAAGTGCTGATGCCAGATCTCCATTGGTCAGCGCGTGTCCAGTCGTCCGTTGACAGGTATCTGTTATGTTATTGACTTTGTTATCGATCCAAATGATCTAGTGCTGACAATCAGATATCGCGTCTCTTTCGTCTCTACAGTTCTCGTCTACCTATAACGATTTGTTATTTTTTAATTTTTTTTTACCATATTACTTTAACCGTTTTAAAAATGTCTAAATGTCCAAAATGTACGATGACGTGTACATGCAAGCATAATTTAATAAGACATTCTCAAATACACGATAGAGTTACCTACAGCTACCTGTGTGGTGTATGTACTGCAACGTTCAAGTCTAAGGCTATTTTGTCACGACATATTAAACTCCATGGTATGTTCATATTATTTAATTTAACTTCATTTAGGTATTGTTTTAATTTATTAATTTTTAGATTTAACATTCTATTTATGTTTATTAATAAAGTAGGCACCAGTGTAGTTGATGTACCTAAGCGTCACAGATACAACAATGTTAAGGCAACTCCTCAAGTTAATGTTCCTGATATCCCATCTGGACCATCTATTGCTGATCTTTGCTCGGATAATGACATTTGTGTGATAGCTTTGAATGAATTTAAAAACACAGATTTGTATAATACAACGCAAGGTTAGTTCATTACTTAATAAAGTGTTATTATAGGCAAAACATGGGCTAATTAATTTTTTTTTTTTAATTTAAACATTCTTGTACGATTATAGTTAATAGAAAAATAAATTTTACTGTTAACAGTGCAAATAATAATAAAATTAAAAAGAATAATTTACCTGCATACGATCAACTAATTGCGGTATGTTGTAAAAATTTTTACAAAAGGTAAGCATAGCATTTGGATGTTAAATTTATTTTATGTATAATATATTTAAATTTTATATAGAGTGTCAAATGGTACAATAAAAAATCAGTCTTTTATTACTGCTAAAAATGGATCTACTTTGAGAGAAATTTATAAAGAATATCAAGAGGCGCATGACTCTCATGCTAAAATGTTTGATTGGGTATCACACGCAGCATTACTTTCATATCAATTTGATTTAGAGTTCAGTGTATTAGGAATTTTAATGAAGGATAAGCTTGTAGATTATTCTACTCCTATAGATGAGGCCATAGTAAGTTGATTTACATTTATCCGCACACATATACAGAAAAATATACTATATAAAATATTTAGATTTTATAATTTTACTTAATCATAATAGTTACAGATGTTGTACCAAGACTCGTTTATTGATATAAAAAAAATTCAACAGCACTCGCTATACTACATATTTTTACAGATAGTGTATGGACGTCAAAGATTAATGGATATCAACTCTAACGATTTCAAAAGTCAAAGAAAAACTAACTGGATGCAAAACACCATCAAAATACTGAAATATTTTGATTTTACCGGTGATGCAGCTGAGTTTATGATAGAAAGAATAGAAAATATAATATAATATTATTGTTAACATGCCATTAATATTAATTTTTATAACTACAGTCGAATCTCTATTTAACAAACTTAATGGTTCTTGGAAAAAAAATTGTTAAATAGAAGTTTCATTAGAAAAAAAAAATGTTCTTTACTTTCAAAACTAAATTTTACTGTACCAAATGTATGTATGTATTATATTTATTTTATTGTATTTATTATAAATAAATAATGAGAATAATTTACCAAATAATCGTATAATCTATATTAATATTCAATTGTTTAGACAATTATGCATTTAGAATAAAGCGTAAATTAAAAATGCTCATAACTTACTTAAAAACTGAATAATCATAAAAAAAACCATCCTACAAACATAGGTAATGTTCTTACTATCAAGTTTTATGATAGGTCGAGTCACTCTAATTTTTAAACTAACAGAGTTAAACGTAATCTTCTGAACGCAAATTTGCTATATTCCTCACTTGTAAGATGGAAACAACACATATTGACATTGCGTACTCTTAACTTATGACTTAATTGTGTGGATATTTGCATGCACAAATGCCTTGGAACCAATTAATGTAATTCAGAGAATTCTAGTTGGAATTATGCTAAGAAAATAACATGATAGCAACTATAACACAGACAACTTTTTGAAATCCTTAAGGTTTTAACACTTGATTAATTATATGATATAATGTTGATAATAGAAATACACGAAAATAAATTTAATTTTAAACACCTCAATAGGAAAAATACAAGAAGTACCACTGATGATAATTTAATTCTAAACAAACCTAATACTATACTGATGGAAATTTTTTATCTTAATAAAGGTATTAAGTTATTCAATAAATTACTATATAATCTTAGAATTATTGAGAATAACTCAAGTTTTGAAATTATAATACAACAAATGTATTTTCAGTTATTTTGCTCAATCCCATTATTATGTTATTAATTATTAAAAAAAAAAATTCCTTTTTTCTTGTTAACCATTCAGAATAATAATAATAATTATTAATTTTTTTCTCTGAACATTTTTAAGTATTGCTCACATATTCATTAACTCTTGTTTAATAAGTTATGGAACATGAAACTGTAAACTCTCTACTTCCAACACAAGCTCTGCTTTAAGGGATTAGGTATCAAACAATATATTAATTAACGTTGTCTTATCAGATGTTTTATGTAACATTATTGTTTTTGATCTCAAATAAAAAAAAATATGTATGTATAATAAGTATTAATGAATTTACTAAAATACAAAAACGACCATTGATGACTAGTTGGCAACATTTCATTTTATAGTTGGTTTTATAATTGATTGTCTCTTATATATCAACATTGATAAAAAAAATAAGGTAATATAATTTAACCAGGTATGATAGTACACAATCTGTACTCTTGATGAGTGTGTACTTTATTAATAATAATAGTTTTTATATTTGTTGAGGAAAAGTAACACATAATTAATCGTTAAATAGAAACATTTTTATATCTTTCAGTGTGCGCATGCGAAGTACCACTTGCATTTTTTTATATAGCAAGAGGTGTTTTCAATATCAAATTCGGTATTTAGATATTCTTTATTTTCCTCCGTAAATCTCATACCACTCTGAAGTCACTGGACTGCAATAATAAATTTCGATGATTCTTTCTGGAGCAAAAAAATGATTGAAAAGTGTAAATTAATTTAAATTTTTAAATTTATGATAATTGGATTTTGATGTAATTTTATAAACATTACAAATTTTATTTTAAGTTTTATACAGGATGCTTAGTTCCAGAAATAGTCTATCCCCAGCATGGAAAGAAACTGTTAGTAGATGACATTTTATATCCTCAACATATTTTGGAAAATATAAAAACAAAAAAATTAAAGTAATAAATGAAAAATAAATTAAACTGTTTCTAAATGTATTGACGTGCAATGATAAACAGCTTCCAATTTATATATTTTTTAACATTATATTATAACAATAATTAGTAATTACTACTATTATAATATTATGATATATAATATTCTTTAGACATTATACCTAGTCTTATTATTTTATTCCATTTGACGATTTATTATGTGCTTTTCATTCTTGTATCAAAAGTACTCATTGTATATATTATATAGTTTATAAATATAATTATTTAATTAATAATTTAAAATAAAAAGAAATTAATGCATATTGGTGTTAAATTTGTTTATTTATTATCAATAAATTTAATAGATTTACCTACTAATTAAAAATAAATACAGTATTTGATATATTTATGTAAATAGTTAAAGATTTAAGTCACTTATTATTTAGACTATTATAAGTTATCGAGTTGTATCGTAAGTACATTGATTACATTGGTCATTTTATGCAACAGGCTATTATTTATTCATTTGTAGCCATATAGATCGTATAGGTACCTAAGATGTTTTTTGTTATATCGATTTAAATTTCATAATTTTTTTTTCGTAAATGATTCAGCGTTAATAAAATAAGACTTAGCTTAACTTCTCAAGTTTATTTAGATGTATAAATCATGTTTCTACGACTAAGAGTCGAGGAAAATAGAAAGAGCATGTTTTTACGGTCGAATTTCGCTACCAGAGTGGCCTCTTAGTTGCAAAGTTATTGCAATTAACCAATAACATTTAACAACAGTTGAAGATTATTAGTAAAAATAATTCTGCAAAATATTTAAATTTCAAAAATAATATTTATTTTTTATTAATTAATTTTATCTGTATAGATTAATTTGGCTTTAAACAAATTCCAATAATCTATAACATAAATGATTATAATAATAAAACAATATGTATTTTATATTTTAAGTTTATAATTGTGTGAAGTTTTAAGTTACACCGCATTAGTGTATATAATTATACTGCATGTATTAATAATATTTATTATATATTTTTTTAATTGTTTCATTAAGTTGAAAGGGATTTGTATTAAAACATATTTTATAATTTTACCAGGTTCATTTTGTGATAATTTTTAAATTTTGACTGTTTTTTATGATATTTGTAAACATTAAATACTCAAAAAACAAAAAAAACGTGTTATATTTGAAACAGCTCAAAATTAATACTTGTATAATGTATAAATAAAGATGTTGATTGCTTAGTTATTTACGTTTGGCTTCTTAAGTGTTTTGCTATAAAGTAAATAATAAAAATAAAAATAATGGTGAAAAATAAAAGACTAGGTTATAAATTGAAGGAAAATGCCCGAGAGTAATATTTTAGATATAAGTTTATAGTACCTAGTTAATTCCAAAATTACAAAAATTGATTACATTCATTTTCATTTATAAACGCCGTATACGAATTAATTTAATAATAATAATAATGAAACACGAATAGAAATCCAGCAATTAAATTTTTATCCATATCTGCATGGACTCAGGACTGCACAAAAGCTTTGTATATTTAGAAGGAATAATATCAGATGCTAAGAAAGTAAAACTTTCTAATAATGGTTTTTCTTATCTCTTTGATGAAATACGAATCAAAATCAATGGAATTAGAATTACCTATACATTACTTGTGTACTTTGTTTTCCAGCTCGTCGAAAGGTTATTTGTCAGGTATTCCAGATAAATATATAATTGTTACGAAAATGCTGATTGGATTTTTAAAAATATTACATACCCTGCTTACAAAAAATGCAAATTTAGTGTTTGCATTCCATTGAAATATCGGTTAGTTCAGTGGTTTGAAGAATTTAAAATAATATTAATTAATTTTAGATTATAAATTATGATTAATATTAATTTGAATAAGTCATAGTGATTTAAATGCCCTAAATAACGTTAAAACTAGTGAAAGTGTACCTAAATTAATAAAAGTTGTTTTGAATAAAATTGTTTGAAAGATGCCAAATATTGCTGCTGATAATAAAGAAAGCCGAAAGGTTAAAATTATTGAAACCCATAGAAAAAGCAAAAAGTTTGTTTATCCCGTTCAGAGCTTTTGAAACATTTGAATACAGTGAAAATTCTCAATAACAAATTTGAAGGGACCATGCAAGAAATTTCTTTCGTAATAGAGAGGGTACAAAAATTAAATAATAGGTTATAAACCAACCAGTATAATGTAATATTTACGTTACATAGAATTTTTCGTTGTAACGAGTTTCGTTTTAAAGAGTTTTCTCTTTATTTTGAACTTGGATCTACCAAAAAAGTTGTATGGAACTTGAAAACTGCTTTAAAATTGGAAAACTACGATTTATAATAATCGGATTACAATAGAGGCGTAAAATTCAATAGAAAAAAATTGTAGTGTATTTGATTATTGTAATATAACAAGTAATGAACGTAAAAGTATTTCTAAACTCAATAGCTTATCTGTATAATGATTTAAATTTAGATTTCCAGAAAAATAATTTTACTTTAGTATATAGTTTATATGATATACCGTGGCGGATTCAAGAGAGGGGCGAGGGGCCCCGGTCCTTTTAACAATTCTATTATATTATATTTGTAAAGCTTAACATCACATGTTAATATTGTGTTGTGTTTACAAAATTATATGTTATTATATAATAACATGAAAAGTTTTGGTCCCCTCAAAAAAAAATCCTCTAGATCGGACATTGATGATATGTACATATATATATACATATGTTTCACTAATCGTACTACGAAAAAAGTATTCGGAACCTGATATCAAGTCTTATTTATCAATCAAATGCTCTAATTATAGTCATCGATAGTTCAAAACAGAATGACGCAGCTACAGCTTAATCAGTAGATGTTCTCAATCAGAAAGCGAAGCATCAGAATCTCTTACAGGTGTAATTGTGTATCGATTATGTTTTATTTTGTGCTTAACGTTTATTAATTCACGGTCGTATTGTAGAATATAATATATTATATACATTTTACTAGAGAAGTAAAAAAAACTTGTGTGAATAATCTAAAATTAATTTATAATATTAAATGTGAAACATGTATTAATAAGTATAACAAATATAAATTAATATATATTTTTTATTTAATCAATCCGCGTTTTTTATTACTCGAAATAATTTTTTTTTTTTGAATAATTTGAAATTGATTATTAATTAAATGTTTCTTTGATTATATAACTTTACCGTATAATAGTACAAGATGTCGTGAACATACATATTCTGGTTTTTGAAAATTGCTGAGAATTGTGTTAAACGGAAATGTATAGAATAATCTCACTTAGAGTAAAAAATGTCTGCTAAAAATGTGATGTGAACATACAACCATACAAATACATAATACTACTAATATTGTACGAAAACATTATAAGAATTAATAATTTTGAATACCTAATATTGTAATGTTCAGATCAGGTTTGTTTAACGGTAAAACGAAAGATTTTAATATTATAAATTATAATACATGATCGGTTCTCAATGTAACTGAAATGTTTTATTTTTTATCCTATCATTGTACCTATTTTCTACTATACCTTATATTCTATAGTTATATAATTTAATAATTATATAGATTTAACTATTTAAGACCAAACTCGTTGAAACTATACTGAATTTTTACTCTTCGTATTATGTGTTATATAATAATATAATCTTATGTCTTTACCGAATGAATGAAAACGTTTTTCTCGTATAGTTATAGGGTGTGGGATCTATGTCGCACGCCCCCTTGAAAATCTCAACAATTAATATTTACATATTATGTACCTTATAAGCAACGTGTATACATAAACATATACATTATTGGCTTATGTAAATACATGTTTGTATAATATTATACTTAGGGATGGACAAAATACATAAAATCTAGTACTGCGATACTAAATATCTATTAAATATATGTCTTTGGAATTTTGCGTACTATAAATAGGTGCTAAATACTTGTCAGATTATCGTAATACTTATATTTTAGGTTTCTAGATAGATTTCTACTCAATATTCAATTTATTTTACTACATAAAACACGTCTATGCTAGGTTTAAAATAATATGTATGATAATATCGCATTAATGAGAAGCTCTGGCTTGTATTAATTGTAGCTAGAAAATTTAGTCAAAAAGTAAAAGTTTACGGTTATAAGTCATTAACATATATGTAATAGTAAAGGATAAATAATATTATTTTAATAAATATAAATTAGTAATTGTATTGTGTTATTAATATTTAATTACATTTTAACAAAAATTGGCAGTCATTGTCTCGACACCGCATATAGAAAACACGCATCTTATCGCGTCTCACATCCTACATTGTACATCTCATGCTGACATGCATATCGATATTTTACCCAGCGATCGCCAAGCTGGCGATCCATTGAAAACGAACAGGATGAAAAAATTATTTTGTTTTTCAGACACGATCTATACGGATATTGTAAACGTTCGTCATACACTAATTCACTATAATTATTGTCGAGAATGTTGAGACACTATATACACGTCTCGATTTGGCGTGTAGCAAAATAAGGATCAGGTAATAGATCGTTACCATCGAGGGAGGGGGGTTATCGTTAGGCAGATTTAACGATTAAATAAATCCCATATGTATGATTATTCGTAATGCAAAACGACGATTGACGTGTACGAGTCGCGAGGGACTGGCTCATAAGATACCACATCAACTCAGTATTCACTCGGTATACCTAACTACAATGACGGAGATAAAAATATGTCCAGACTAAATACCACTGTAATCCTCTCAATACAGATGTTTAATCTTTAGAGGAAAAACAACGAATAGTACGAATTAACAAGTCTAATTAAATATAAGTATCGAGTATCTGTCGACGCGAACATTGGATGAAATACTCGATACGTGTGTGGACGGGATGCCGACCCGAGTTGTAAGTCAAAGGCAGCTGTACTCAGAATCTATATGAGTGGCCCCGATACGGACGAAGCGGCACAGTCTGTAAAGCGAGTGTGCATGTATTTCTATAGAAAACGGCAGTTATAGAGGTGTATAATGTTTATATAAATGGTACAGGTATTTAGCATATGCTGTTTTACATCGCTGTATATAATAATGAAACATATATTTTATTCTGAATCGCACACAAAAGTACAACGGACGAACGTAAAACGGGCGTATTACACTTTTATATAGTTTTGCATATCTCTGAAATTATATAATATAATATATAGTTACAACATATAAAGCAATAAAACCATACATTTTAAATAAAAAATGCCTATTGGCTATTTGCCGGTTTCATTTTTTACAAACATGAAATATAGTATTTGTAATTTAATTTGTATATAATAATATTATATACTATAAAATAGATATTATAATGAACATGTTTTAAAATACAAGGATACAAACGATACTAAAAATAAGGTTTTTAAAATGTCAATACATATTTTTTTTTTATTACATTACATAACTACAGAAGGAATGAAACCGATGATAAGTTTCACTAACAATAATATTTCACGGCAGTGAAGCGAGAAAAAAAACAGTTTATAAATTTAACACATTTTTCCGTAAAGAAATTAACAAAACATTTTACAACAATGCTATATAATATTATATAATTATGTTGCACAAATGGCATTTTGTTTTTAACATTTCTTGACGACTAAAATTAAGTAATAATCAGTTAAATAAATGCAATGTATTCTATATACTATAAGGTTGATATTTAATTATTTAAGCATACATATCAACCATACGACACACGCACACACACACTCTCACACACACACACACACACACACACACACACACACACACACACACACACACACTCAAATGCGCGTAGATACAGTGGCATAGCGAAGGAGGTGTCTTAGAGGCAGCTACCACTTGTGTATTTCTAAGTGGATGGTGGGGGGGGGTATGTAGTTGTAGTTAATTCCTATATTTAAATCGAATTTTAAAGGGTTATTTATAGAGAATTCATTGGTGAGCGGTCAGATTTGTTAAAAAAAAGACCTTTGACGGCGTTTGAGTTCACCTCACCACTGGAGTGCACACGTAAATATATCATAATAATATTAAAGTTAACTAACGCGAACTTTTCTATAATAATAAACATAATGATCAAAGTAGGCTAAACGCATAAATGGCAAATACAATGTTATTACTAAATAATAGTAAATTTAAGACATCATAATAATATGTGTGTGCATAAACAATTTGTACAGAGTGTTCAGTATTTCATTAAATTGGTCGGACATTATATTATTATCAAATATTGTGCTTTTGTGGATTATACGTCTATAGTTTTTACAAGCATAATATACAACTGTATGACCCAAACCTCGAAATATTTATAAACATGGTATAAAACGTGTTTGTAAAAATAGCAAACTTTTCATGTCTGATATTTGAAAGCCGGGGTTTTAGGTTGTCGGTGGATAGTGGTGGGGGGGAGGGGTATCGCGGAAAAACAGAGACCTGCCCGTGGAACATTTGTTTTTGAATCTTATATGGTTTGAATTCGACAGCGTTGTTTTCATTTTTCGTTTAGTAGAGGGGGTCCAACAAAATTTCCTACAATAGTTACGTGGTCTAGACTTTAAGAGGATCTTTATACCGCGGGCTTGGATAAATTTCTAAACTCAACGAAAAAATAAAATAAAAGTATTAATAAAATAAAAATAATAAAAATAATAATAATAATAATAATAATAATAATAATAATAATAATGATAATAATAATAATAATAATAAAAATAATAATAATAATGAAACACGCTCTCTTGCGTACAATACTATACGCTATTGATGTAGGTAACAATAATATACGTATAGGTATAACAGAATTGAATAGATATGATTAACGGATACCGGTTACTAAGAAAATCGTATTCACTTCGATGATTTTACGTTACATAATAATATAATATGTATGGATGGATGGTCGTGTTCTTCAAAATGGTAAACTAGCAATGAACATGTTCTCGATTAACGGCGGGGCGGGAACCAGGTCTTCCAGTTTCAGGTAGAATATCCGCTGGAGCCCCTGCACGCTGAGCGAACGCAACTCTGGCAGTTTTGCCAGTAGTCTCGAGAAGTAATAAGACTTGCGCTGCGAATCGGACATGCTGTACGTGATGTGTTCCCGCAGAGAATTGATGATTTTCATCTGGATCTGTTCAGCTTTTTTCGCTTCCCGGAGACCGTGCCGTTCTGAGGACAAAAACCACGCACAAGTTTAAAATGCAATATACTGAACAATATTGTAATATGACGTTTGTACAGACGACAGACGGTTATTATATTATCATGATATTATTTCATCAAAAACATTTTACTACACAATTTTGCATAATAGGATTGCGTAATAATATACTATAGTGATAGTTATTATGCACACATACATTTCAACAGATTATTATCATGATGATCGATGACAGAATAATTTGTTAAGAGGACGTTTCATCGTGTAGGCGAGACCTATACACAACGCATAACACATTTGCGATCAGTCAAACCAATTTTGTTTTGCTACCTTTAATATTTAAGTATTCGAATAGCGAATTGACTTATTATCATAAAATTTGATAAGCTGCGAATATTATCTGTTCGTAATTGATTTTTTACGATAATTTGATTTTCAAATGAACTAAGAGTATGTAAAACAATGCAATGTTTAAAATTCTCTTTAATTGCTTATAATTGAAAACACCGCGAAAAACTGACGCGCGAACACAGGCGATAGGTTTACCGTTGAGTTTCAGATAACAAATTATTATTAATAAGTAAATATTCACTCTAATAAGTATTGGAAGTGTGGTCACACAATATTTATTCTGCTGCATGAAAATTTACTAGGTTTATGTAAATTTCGAGTAAGCATTTTTTAAGCAATTAACTTAATAATACAATATCGCGAGGTGATTATATCTCAATTATCATAGATATGCGTGGCGTAAAAATTTGATAAAAAAAAAAAAAATCTTTCTTATTATACGCATACAGACGTAGAAGTTAAATTGCTAGGGAAATTCGAAATGTGTATATTTAATAGAACACTTAGTGGGGCTATACGCAATGATATGCAATGAGTATAATATTATTTTACGTTATCTTGTTATATTTATGTGTATGTTTTTTGATCATAGAACTTAAATGTTTAGATATTTCTTCGTGCTACATCAAACTATATTATTGTCTATTGTTGGCAATATTTTCATCATCTATTCTACAATGATACTCTATGGTAGTCGGTAGGTATGATAATTTTTATTTATTTATCAGTCACGTTAAATTTAAATATTATGTTATTATATTGTCAAGTTCCACGTGTTTTATGCATAAATAAATGCAAAAATTCTCGGTTTGTCAAAATTAAATTTACGGCGTTGAAGAAAACTATTATTTTTAAAAATATTATAATATTATATGCTATTTCTCCTAGTGTTTGACGTTTTGCTCAATAATAATATCTACGTTTTTTTCTATTATTACGCTCCTATTATGCTCTATCGGTGAGACGTTTTGACTACGCAGTAGACAGTTAGTAGACACTAGACGGCGTTGTGGTTACTGCGGTGACTTTTATTACGACTCGGTGTAAGTGATTCTCTGTTTGTTTACTTCTAAATATGTCGATTTAGGTGTTTGATATATCTGTAAGAGTCAATCGCTCAACAAAAGAGTTTTTGACATTAGGATACGCAAGTTGTATTTTTATATAACTTTGTGTTCTCCTCTATTCGAAAAAAGATTAAAATTGCAATAAATTTTACTAAGTCGAAATACTGAAATAAATAGCTGAAGTTTTAAAGATCATTATTTTTCTAATGATAAGTAAAAAGAATATAACTTAAATACATTTTGATAGAAATAATTCAAATATGAATTCCAATGGTTTTTATTTTATTTTAAAAATACGTATTTACGAAAAATATGAAGTAAAATAATAATAAACAATTATGTTTCTTGAATTTTTTGTTTAAATGACACACGGCGTATTAAAATATTTCATACCTTACGATAAATCCATCAACTTTAAATATAATACAAATATTTTAAGTATATTAGATGCATATACATATAATACGAGTACATTATATTTATGTAACCATATAAGGAATAAAAAATAATTTTAACACTGTTTACGTATATTTTATATTTTAAATATATTTATTTAAGTACAAGGTACTAATATTATTCAAAGTATAGCTTATACTCTCGTGTTAGATACGTTGATGCGTAATCATGAAATTATAAACCTAAAAACACAGTTTTGGGTGAGAAAATTCTATGGAGAAGACTACAACCATAGGTACAGTTGAGAAACCAAACAAATTTGTTTTATTGAATTAACCATATCATATAGTGTGTCACAATCTAGTGATTGAGAACAAAATAGTGTACCGGATAATATTTACAATTCTATTAGTTTCAAACGTTGTTGGTAACTTCAACACTTTTCATCCGGTTTTTGAACGTGTAAATTATTAAAATAATATGATATTATACTGTGATCATATTATACACAGCAATTAATTTTTTAAAACTATGTCGTTTTAAAAATGAAACGAGTCTTTATGCGTTACAGGCTATGGTTATCGAATTTCTCAATGTATATGTTTGGGTTTTTTTTTATCCTGGACGGCTAAATAAATTATTTACGTGTTACTATTTCTGTTTATAATAATTGAATAATAAGATACCGAAAAGGGTCTTCTTTGTTAATACGTCACTATATAATATTATAGGATATTATTACGATTAACACATAATAGGTTGTATTTACCGTTACAATACATGTTGTAATATTTAAAGATAAAAATGTATACCTGTAATCAGAGTTAAGGCACACAGGCAAGAAAAAGATGATATATCGATGTCCAGCGAGTGTAATGATTGACTGAAGTCTAATATAGCTTGTAACCAATCGCCGAAACTCCTGTGGCACTGTTGTTTGTCCAGAACCACTCCGTTACAAAATATTAGTTTCGTGTCGGAGTATTTTGTCCTAGGAGAAAATCAAATAAGGCTTTAGCTTCAGCTTAATAAAAACAACAAAAACTATTATCAATGTAGTTATATAGGCACGCATTGGCTGTTAAGTTATTCTAGGAAATGTTAAATTAATAAATCTATTTCACAAAATTGTTGTGGGGAGGGGGATAATTTTGCATCCACATCATCACCACTTACTATATTCATTTAGTTATTAAAAACTAAATTTTATTCTATTAATAACGCAGATAAATAATTGTACTATATAATTCAATAAAGTGTTTTAAAACCCAATCGTGATAATCACCCCTCTTTATAATCTAATGAATATAGGCGTCTTCTGCGATATAATTTAATTTAAGTGGTAGTATGTTATGTGACTATGCAGTGACGTAGCCAGGGGAGGGTTTGAATGTTACCCCTCACCATCCCTCAGCCGTATTTATATCAAAAATATAATGTTTTTAATATAGGAATAATATAATCATTTGATCGTGGTAAAATATTAAAATATATTTTGTTATGCCGTATTCACACACTACCACGGTTTAAGATAAACTTTATCTTAATAGTGCACACAGTGTCGTATTATTGCAATTGTGCAGATAATATTTACACTACACCATTATATTATGTAATTTACGTTGTCGATTGCACCGGTGATAATAATCATAATCATTAAATTATTTTATTATTTTACCACGGTTGTAGATTTATTAGACTGTTATAAAACATATATTAAATACTATTGTTATTTATATTTTAAATATATTTGTAAAAAAGGAAATAAATTATTTTAAATAAATATCTAGAAGTTAAACGTATATTATAATTTATTTAAACAATTTATGAGATCACATTAGGGAGTGTGAAGTCCTTCACAAGTTACATTTTATTACGACCCCCCCCCCCTCAAAAAAAAATCCTGGCTACGTCACTGTGACCATGAACATAATACATTTAGGTATCAAGATAATAAGTAAGTATATCCGTATAGGATTGGTACTCCCGGAAATGTTCTTTGTGAAGGGATGTGTAGCATAAAGGGCCTTAAAAATATTTTTTTAAAGAACATTATAAACTAAATGATCAAAAAACAAATAATTATTCAACACGTACCTGTACGCAAGACGGAGTACGAATAGTTCCAAAGATGCTGACTGAAATAATAAATCTTGATCTGATTTGCACAGAGTTTTGAATCCCGGTATCTTTTCGGCAAAATGTCTGATAACTTCCACGGACGTCGTGAGCAATCCGAAGAACTGTTGAATTTTTTCCGCTTCGGTGATCAGTGGTTCAAACGGCTTTGGTTCATGATACTAGAGAAAACACCGTCAATACAATCATATTACCTAATATTACATAACACATAGTATAGTTTTACCGTACACCGAAATACAATATCTACCATACATATCGTACATCGTGATTATTTTATTGTGATATTTACCTACACTTGACAACTCTTAAAGTTTTATCAAAGTCAACCTAAAAGCCCGAGAAAATATAACTTAAACATGCTGAGCCATAGGGTTGTTGAGCTTAAGAAATATCAAGTGTTAAAATGTGGTCAAGTGTGGTAAAATAATCACTCTGTACCTAACCTATATAATACACGATGAACGTACCAGCAGAATAATATAAATTATGTTTATAAGACTCGAACGACAACAATATTTTTTGTCACACATACCATATGTTTAAGTAGAAATGTTCACCACCTTCGCGTGGTTTTCTTTTCGACAAACAGTCGATATATTATTATTATTATAACCATTGCGTGGGAATTTAATACCAGCGCGCGTGTATTGTGTTATTATTATTAACAAGAGTGAAAATAGTCGATGTATATAAATAATAATAAAACACGCGTAATAAACATGGGGTGGGCAGAAGCGTGTTAGGGCTTAAAGTACCTACTCATGTCTTAAATAGCATTGAGTTGTATAAATATATGCGTTTCTGCAGTAAAAAGTAAAAAATAAGTACGTAGATATTACGTGATATATACATTATATAGAATATTGAGAGATATAGATTTAACGTCACGCATATTGTGATTAAGACTTTTTTATCGACCAATAGTTTCGTCGACAGAGATATTATTAACACATAAAAAAAAAACGCAAATGATTTTACTGACTAATGGCTTGCGGTCCAATTGCAAAAAGATAATTTATGTAAGCTACTTGTAATTTCCAGTTTTGAGATTTTTATAAAATTCGAAAACAAGTGTCTGTGGTTTATACCAACTATAGATTATACTAATAATCGAGTATTTTATTATATACCTATTATTATTTATCTAACTAAAATACGCGTATAATCGTAAAAAATACGCATCGCTCAAAACGTCGAATGAAAAATACATACGTATTGTGGTATTTGTATATATTTCTTATAAATTCGATTTTTTTTTTGTTACATACATCGTATATTATGATATTAAATCTAACCATCTAAGTTGTAGCTGCTCATGAGTAGGCATGTGACAAATCGAACAGTTGAATAAGGATGAATAATATAGACGTATTCTTATATTATCGTAATAAATCGCAATCGCATGTGGAACAAAACAGGCAAAGGGCGTTTACGCGAGACGCGTTTGTCTTTGTAAGCTTATAAAAAATGAAATACATTTTTTAGAATTTTTTTTCTTTTACGGAATGAGTATTAGTTACCTGCGAGTAGTCCAACGACGAGAAGTCCGGATTGGTATCGACGTGGGCCCGAACGAGCGCGGTGATGAGCGACACGGGTGGGCTGGGCGGCGATCCGTGAGGCGACTTAGGCTTGGACGGCAACCGGCCACGACGACCTTTCAACGAGTCGGTTCGCACCACCTCCTTCACCATGCCCACTTGCAGGCACTTTTGGAATCGACAGAACTGGCACCGGTTCCGTCGACGTTTGTCCACCGGACAGTTTTTATCGGCCAGACAAACGTACTTGGAGCCCTTCTGTACGGTCCGTTTGAAAAATCCTACACCACAGCAAGATGCAATATTTTATAGTCAATCACTATGAAATAATATAATGTCGGCATTATCGCTTTAATAGGACGGTATAAGATTGATCTATTAAATGTAATCGGTTAATATTTTAATATTACAGTTGACTGCGGTATTATCGAGTTTTTCAAGTAAGGCTATTTCTAGGATACAGAATAGATTTCATTTGCTGTATCCGGGGCTATATTTTTTATTTTAGCGAAAACCGATTTTTTGTATAGCTCAATTTGTTCAAAAATAGTCTAACTCATGATTTTATTTCGTATTTAATTTTCTAAGAAACTAATATGACGTACTTTTTAAAGTGCAATACACGTGTTAAAATCTACGAACAACGTGCGAGTTTTGGAGTGCCTTCACTGCTCGAAAACTAAAATCCTATTTCATGGTTGAAAAAATTCATAATTGCCAAATCAACTGACAACGATATCAGAAAAATAATGAAAGAATTGACCTGCTTCGAAGTAATCGCATGACTATTATTTAGTTTATATGTCAATAGTGGATAAACGCGTGATAGTGATAGTAATAGCAATCGATCCACAGCTGTTGTGTGCAGTCTTTAATCGCCGACGCTGCAGCGAGAATATCAAATTACCGCCATTCGTTATCTCTAGCCAACATTTTTAATCGCTAGCTAATAATTAATATGTATCAGAGACATTTAACACAGTTTTCACGGCCCGTCGATACGACTGAACGAAGTTACAAATAAATTGTACACGAAAACAATGGGGTAGGCTATAAATGTACAGATGACTCGCGCAGTGGCGTGCTCACGGGAGGGGGATCAGGGTGTCATATCCCTCCTTTGGATTTTTGTAATGATTTATTATCCTAAAAAAGTTTAGGGTCTGTGACAAGTCAAAAACGAATATCCCCCCTTTCAAAAAAACTGAGCACGCCACTGGACTCGCGTGTTGACTAGAATAACGCGATAGTAGTCAAACGCCATAGTACAGATTAACGAAAATTGCAGAAAAATTGTAAACACTTTATTGTCGGCGCTTACCTTTGCAGCCTTCGCACGTGCGCACGCCGTAGTGCTGGCACGCGGCCGTGTCACCGCAGACCGCGCACAACTGCGACGGCGAAGACGGAGCAGTGGCCACGGCGGTGGTGGCGTTCCTCTGCGGCATAATACAAGCGGTGTCTGGCGTGGGAGGCGAACATTCGACGGGAACGGTCACCGACAGAGTGTTGATGCAATGCCGTATTTTCGGCGTCATGCTGCTGCAATAGGAAAAAAAAACAATTAATTAGTAATATTAGTAATAATTGAAAAAAAAAAAACGATGACTTGACGATACACGCGACAAACCTGCACGGCGTTACAATACGGATAGTAGAAAACGAGATATACAGAGCGCGCGAGAGTGGAAATAATAACTTTAAATTTAATGCAAATCTATCTGATTCCGGGACATGGCTAGAGGTTTTTTCGGATTCATTAGGACTTCAAATAATAAAGCCAACTGTTAAACCAAGTGTGGCATATATATTTTAAATATCCTAAAAATACGTCAAATCGTCGATTTTAAATTTAAATTTTAAATAATATTATGTTATTAATAAATGGAGAAATTTTCGTACAACTTTTATTTTTCAACCCACCAACCCAACGAAACAAATAAACAAATGAATACGTGTAGCGTAAATTAGATATTTTGTCTAGGGTGGCAAAAAACCTCTGAACAGGCCCTGCATACATATTGCACAATAATATATATATATAAACTATAGGTATACGATATACGCAATAGTGTAAGCTCCGAATTCGGTTTGAAAAACTGCGAGCGTAGGTGTTTACCAGATTATTTATTAAAAAAGACTACTCCGGTCAGCGTGTACGTGGAACACTGAGCTTGATTGTAGGTTGCGTAGAACGAGAGAGAGAGAGAGAGATGCGAGTTTCACCAGAAATCCAGAGTGATATATTGTTGTTGTGGGGTCGCAAAATAATAGCGGTTATGAGTAGTAAAAACTGTACAACCTTGGAGTTCGACAGAGAGTTTTCCCGACCCAAAGCGTATCATAAATATCACCCATACCATATTATATTATTAAATTCGTTCTAAATTCTGATGCATAGTAATAGTTATACAGATCTATTTGCTTAGAGCAATAATGTGTTTTCATTATAATCGCTATTGAAAAATGTTAACTATATTTTTATCATCGATATTAACTTGGAATATAATTACTGGATTGTATCATACAAATATTATATCAGCTGCCATTAGATAAAGCATAATTAAATAATACTTATTTATCCTTTAATTTTTATTGGTATTAAATTATTGAGCATTCATTAATATAATATATAGTACAGCTTTGATTATTTCGTTTGTTTATACAGCAAAATATATCTGTCGTTAATATTGGTCTTGATATTATAAGTAATTTAATTTAATGTACTTTTTATAATTATAGACTATATTAACTATATAAACTCGTCTGCATAAAACATTTTTGAATAGCTATATTTGTATCAAATTTCACCAGCGGACACAATACTTATGCTACAAAATATATGGTATCATCGATGGTCGGAAAGAGTGCTAAAGAATGTTATCGATTTTGTAACGAAAAAGAAAATGCATTTTGAATAATTAGTCAAAAACGCCGAAATGTATATAGTGTATATTGCATTGCAATATCACGTAGTTCGTACACCTTTATTGTAATATATTGTTATAATATGAATTGAATCACACGTAAAATATACTGTTTTGAAATTATTCAAATCCGGATCCCCTGCTGCTGATAATTATCAATTATTATTATCGTCGTTATTATTATAACGTTCATTGTCGATATATGTGTAGCGTGTTGTATGTACAACCGTAATACTCATTCGTAGGTAAATTATACATAATGTACATTAGCGAACGAGGTCCGGCGGGATATCGGGACTGTTTATAGTGGTGAGCCGCGGCAGTAGGCAGCGGGCTGTTTATTAAAATAATATAGTCATTCCCGCTTATGGCTGTGCAGAGAACATAATATATATTGAATAATATAGTTGTTGAAGACCTTGTTACCACTGTTTAAAATAAAAGTGATTTATTCGATGAAAAAATTATGAAAAAAACTACGCACATTCTTTTTAATTTTTATAGTATATTCTGTTTATATGAAGTGTAAAATATGAGTTAATTTGTTTAGTTATTACTAAATTGAGGACAAAATGTTCATTAAGACTTTTAAAAATAAGCGTGTATGTATATCATAAAAAATAAAAATATCACTAAATTTATCCAGAGTGAAAAAAATTGTACTGTAAAATAGTTTTCTCAGTTTGAATATTTTTTATAGTCTGTCATTGCGATTATGTCATATTATAAAACGTGCGCCGAGATTTGATAAGTACGTCGACGCTATGATGATGTGGCTCTCGAGTTTTCCCGATTGATAAACGATTATAGAAGAAAGTTAATATTAAAGTTATTATTAACTAATAATTAATAATTTTTATGTGTCGTAATAAAATGTCGTGCGAATATCCATAGTCACGTAATAATAAATTGTACGGTTATTATTGGTTGATGCGTTGCGTAGGGCAAGACAAAAAAAAGTAAATTGGTTAATAATTTGAGTATTATTCAAAATGTTCGATAAATAATAATAACTTTTATTGACACTAACAGCTTTAAAATATATATCAAAATTCAATGCTTTGGAAAAATAAAACAAAAATCCCTTTGCCCGAGTATTTTACCAACGTGAAATGCATAGTGAAAACCACTAAAGTAAACACAAAGGTATTAAAAAAGTGTTTAGTTTCGGCATCATATAGACTCACATCACGGTAACCTTACACGGGATAATATCGAATATAAAATATTTAATACATATTATACACACCTTATTAATATGACTTATAGGAGGACTGTTGACGTAGATCGATGTGATGAATTATTATGATAATGGTACTTACACGATTATATTTGTTATTAAATGCGTTTCGGCGGGAGCGACGACAACGAACGTATTTATGCGCAAAATTTAATATATTTTGCACGCTGTTAGGGTTGTTTTCACGATAATAGCTTGGAACGCGGTTTTCTCATGCATGATGGGTATCCGTTTAATAAAATAAATTACGCGGGTAAAAAGATCGATATCGAATTCGATTGTAATTATCGAGCAAGTTGTAAAAATAAACGTTTTCGAGTATATTATACGACCGCGTTTGGAACCGGGCGCACGGAACGCTTGATATGTGTTTGTGTATAATTATATTTTTGTAGGCCCGTGTCTTACTCTATGCACGTAACTCTCACGGTTTTTTAAAATTTGTATTGTAATTTGATATTTCTTGTAATATCAAAAAAACGATCAAATGACTTTTGTTGTCAGTTTTATAATGTACATATATATATATATATATATATATATATACATTGAAAAAATATGAATTAAAAACATGCTTTTAACTGCGTTAAATCACACCCTTTTCCCATAGACGTCGACTAAAGGCTAATTATTGTAATTTATTTTCGTCTTGGCTACCAGTAAGTCAATAGACGCACCGATGTACCACTCCGTTATGTTGTAACTAGGGCAAGGGACCTCTAGGAGTTTGTATGTTATTTATTAATCATCAAAGACATAGCTATGTAAAATATAATATATTTTTTTTCATAGTAAAACGAATGTATATTTAAAATTTATAGGTGGATATTGTACATATTTAATCATTTTTTTATTTATAAGTGCATATTTGATAATTATTCACATAAAGGTGTAAATTTTTATAATTTTATTTTAAGAAAAACTTAATTTAAAATAGATTTTCTGGACCTGAGACATTATAGTATGATGGTTTTATTTATGTAAAATAAATATTTTGAAATTAGTGTTTGTGTTTTTCTCGCCGATCACTTGCGTTGTTACCGCACGAGTAAACGAAAAAATAAAAAGTTCATCTGCCTTAATACGTATTGTAATAGTGTGTTATAAATTTCGAACTCACCTAGCGGACGGATCGGTGGCGGTCCTGAGTGCCAACACTGCAGCGACCGACGAAGTCCTCGAGGACCTTGTGGCGGCGTCCACCATAGCGGCGTTGTTGACGACGTGCTGCAGCTGCTCCGTGGCCGCGTCAATCATCAGAGACGTGGCCGTCGGCCGCGGCGTCGTCGGCGGTGGCTGAGGCACTTGTAGAGACTGTTGTTGTTGTTGTTGTTGTTGTTGTTGTTGTTGATGGTGGTGCTGGTGATTGACGGCGACGACGACATGCTGTTGCTGTTGTTGCTGCTGTTGATGTTGGTGTTGTTGCTGGTGGTGTGGGTGGTGGTGGTGTTGCTGCTGTTGATGGTGTTGCTTGGGCGACATGACCACCACGTGATCCAACATCGGTTCGAACACGGACGCTGTGCCGCCTTGATCGGCATTCGGCGAATCGGGTGGCTGTTGAGCCGGCGGCGGCAACGCGCCCGGAAAGTGCTGAAAATGATAGTCGAAATGTATGAGCGGCGGGGCCGGGGGCGCCGGTCCGTGATGGTGGTGCTGTTGCTGGTGTTGCTGTCCGTTGTGCTGCTGCTGTTGCCGCTGGTGTTGTTGTTGGACGTGGTGTTGGTGTAGGAGCTGGTGATGTGCCGGCTGTTGCTGATGATGCTGATGCTGCTGCTGCTGCTGTTGCTGCTGCTGCTGCTGCTGCTGCTGTTGTTGCTGTTGGTGGTGGTGGTGCAGATGGGAATGGTGGTGTGGATGATAAGCGGCTGAAGCGGCCATGGTCACCGCGGCCGCCGCAGTGGTCGGCGGACCGTAATCCTCTTCCATTTTGAACCCTACGCCAGTGGCGGCATACGTCTCCTGGAAACTCGGCAACTGGAGGCCTGACCCGCCATCCTGCTGGTGCTGTTGCTGGTGAATCGGTTGCTGTTGTTGTTCAGCCGCGTCCGTCAGTACGGCGTGCACGTCCGTCAGCGAGTCGATCTCCTCGTTCAGCGGCAGCTCGGAATACGAACCGGACAGCAGCTCGGCAAAACTGCTCGGCGTGAATGTGGTCTGCAACGTGACGGAAACACGTTCGGTTTAAAATGCAAGTGAAACATTAAATCTATGTTATAGGCATAATGCACATCGCATAATGCAGAGAACAGAGCCAACTTTGGCGTTAATCTCAATAAATAAATAATAATAATAATAATAATAATAATAATATGTTCTGGCGGGTATGCGCGCGGTCTAAGATATCGCGGCAGTGCTGTGCATTACGCGGGTTAGAGACGAAAAACCGTTTGAAAACGAACGACATTATTCGAGTATATACGCTCACTATATTATACATTGAGAGACATGGTCGCACTCTCGGCACGTTACAATATTATATAGAATGTAATAACTCATCACGACTGTATAGGTACTGTTAATAATATAAGTAATAACGCGAACATTTGAGAATTTTTATAGGCGTACAATATACAACTACGGCATATATGTAGACACTTTTGGACTTATTAAATGCCGCCATTACAGCGGACAACTCGGCAATTATAGATTATATTAATTTAATTACTCGAAAATGTGAGTTACTACACCAATATATAGGTACGTATTAATATAACCCGTTCAGCTCGTCTTGGCACTCGGCGGCAACCGTTACGATTTAAAAACGGTGTGTCGGACACTAAATCACGTGTATATATATTGAAAAAGTAAACCACCGTTTTTTTCCCCCGATCGTAACGGTTATTATTGTCGAGCCCGAAGACAAACTTGGACGGGTTGTATACCTACCGATCGTGCGACACGCTACAATATCTGTTTATCGATAGCTTACCGCTGATCCGATGGCACTGCGATGACCTTATAATATTACACATGCGATTATAGAGCACCTCGTTAATAAACTACCGTACTGCGATACCGTGGTCGTAACTCCACTTGTGAGTTCTTCGGCGCGCGCCCGCCAACACGCACTATCCTTACCCGGCGGAAGGGCTTCTGACGAGAGATTTCAATATGTTGTACGCGAAACCGACGTTCGAACGCTATCGTGATACTCGCACTGCGATCGTATCGACGGCGGGCGTGTCGTCGTTAATGACGATGATTATCGTCACATTATTATTGTTGCCGCCGTATAACAATCGGCCGCAAATCGCCGCTCGTGACATTATAACGTCGTTACAATATAACTGCAGATTATACGCGACGGCGATGTATACAGAAATCACCGCGAGTGTGTCATGCTCATTTTTTTCATCCAATACTGAATTTATTTAAATTCCGATTTTTAGAACTCTGTAATAAACTTACTTAAAGATCACGTCTTCTTGAGATTTTTTTGTACTACTTAAAGAGTGTCCAGTGGCGGTATAACCTTCTGTTTTCAAAGAAACCCACTATATTTATGTACTATATCTATTCAAAATTTGAACGATCAGTGTTTCAGTTACATTATACATCGGGTCTTATGATTTTTTACGATTGAGCCATTTTTATAAATTGAATATTTATCGTGGATAATATTATCTTTAAAGTATACGAGTTAAATAAATCAAAAGCTATTCGTTCAAATTTTGAATTAGATGCATCAACATTTCCAATAAAATTATAGTCACATCTAATAATTAATCTATATCAAAAACGGACGTTTCCATTTGTAAAATAGTAGTTTGTATCACCATAAGACGCTCTTTAAGTAGTAAAAGAATTTTAAGCATTTGAAAATATGACCTTTAAGTATATATTAGAAAAAAAACCTAAAATCAGATTTTTATAACTGTAGTATTGCAGAAGAAAAAGAGATCGACGAATACTTGGTAAATCACTCTGTATATATATATATATATATATGTGTGTGTGTATGTAAATAATGTTTAAATATCGATCAATAGGAACCGCCGTTTGTTTTTTTAATCAACCATCCCAATAATATAATGATTATCTGTGCGGACCGCGATCTACGGAAAATGCGTCATGCGTTATTTTAATGAGTGCAGAACGATAGACTGCCGAGCGCAGACAATCGTATACGGCCAATATTATAATTTGTAACATAAACTATATGTAAATGTCACGCAGAATATTAGTTTATCGAGTATTTTATATATTATAATGATAATAATAATATAATGTTGATTAGAACCGAAATCGATCTGCGGGCATACGTACGATTATGTCGTCCAAGAAATGGATGTTATTGCGTTTTTGCGTTTTCGCGTGTTTATATGTTATATATTAAATTATATTATTATTAATCCGTGGTTGTACGTACTAAAATATGTTAAATATTATGCATTTATTTTTATTATTATGCGTCCCTATAAAAAATGTAATTATTATGTGTACTTAAAGCGCAGCAACTTTTTAAAATTAATACATTTTTAATTCGTTTTTAACGTTTTGCATAAGAATAGCAAAGAAAAACACGACTAAATACCCGTACTTAGTTTAAGACCTATAGTAATATAGACCATTAAGGTAAAATATGTTTTATTTTTCGGATATGAACTAATAAAAAAAAAGTCTTAGAAACTAGTCAACTCATAATATTCTAAAAAAAAAAAATAAATTAAATTGTGTATTGAAAATTCATTTTGAAAAAGTTTAAAAAGTATTGTTTGCGCATTGGACCAAAACTCAAAACCAATGCTTTTATTCTTTTAACATTTTAATCCGAGTAGTTCGTAGATATCTATAATAATTTAAATCAATCAATAACAATATTTTGAGATTTTTCATTTCTGACAGTTTATCAATAGTTATTATTTATATATATACATTTGATAACACTATAAATAATCTGAAAAAGCATATTAATACTACATTGCTTTGATTATAATATGTTTTTTGTGCTATAGTGGTAGTAAAAATATTGGAATTCGTACCAAAATTTCTAACCTAAAGGACAACTCTAGTTAGTCACATCACTAACTAAAAATCTTGCGATAGCCAAAACCTGAAAATTCCGAAAATGGACAAGAGAATATTATTTGCAAAAGATTAGTCGTCTCGATATAAATATTTTATCTGCATGCGAAGGATGCTGACTTTTCATACGTAAGAAAAATTATTTTACGCCGATTTGATGACTGATGTTTATCAGGAGACGTGACCTGTTTATTGAAAATATACTAGTCCACACGTTTTCACATATTTTCGTCGGTCTACAGAATTTTACTTGTTTAAGTTTAAATTATTATGTGCAAATTAAATTAAATTAAAATGTAACTGTTTTTATTTTGGCAATAGATTTACACAATCTATTGTATAGATATGACAATATTCCATATTTTAATATTCCGATATTTTCCAACTCGCCTAAACACATATTGTACTAAATACGAGTAAAGTGACTCGACGACCATAAATATCTTATGAAAAACAAACGAGTCAAACAATTGTGGTTTAACCTCTTAAAAAATATCTCAAAATATTATTTCTATTTTTAAACAGACGGTCTTTACTGCTAACTATTTTTTCACTCTAAATTGTATACTATATCATATTATTTATCATGTTGTATATTAATCAATCGTTTATGATATGGTACTCCATATTCATTTTTTGGCTTACCCATACTTATGTAAAAATAAAACGATGTTTTTCGCAAGATAAGGAGATGTATTGGATCGTGCGGATTTATAATTATTATACCATGCAATGTTTATTTTTCACGACAATAATATTGTTCGTCGGCACTCAATCGTTATATATATATATATAAAAAAAAAATAAAACTGTTGCTTATACATTTTATTGACTTTGCAGGTTTCAATAATCCAATATAAAACTATAAAAATACTGTTTGGCGCACATTTTTTATTTTCCGTACATACAATCACGTGGAGAAAACGGGACAAATAACGGCCCAGTTCGAAATCTGTCGGGACAAGCTGGAGAACACATTGCTCAAAAATTGGACAGTCATGCGTTTTAAACGGAGCGTATGGTCACCCTACCGTGTACCAATAAAGTATACGACGCACGAGGCTGACTAAATATTTGAATTGCTCGAGTTCGTGCGTCGCATATTACTATGCCCGTATTCAGTATTAAATTGTAGTTGCATGTAGACGATAACTCTTTTTCATTTCCTGAAAATAATATTTATTCTGTTTAATATTGACTTAAATCAATTCAAACCTTTGAATGTTTTGTTTTTTTTTTCCTTTTTTGCATAGACGGAGATCTCGGATTTTGTTTTTATATCTCGGAACTCAATATACGTGCGATCATACGGAATGTAAATAGAAATATCGGTAAGAAACGTGACAACTACCAGTATGATTTAAAACTACTATACCTTTTTAAAATAAATAATATTGTCAATTATACGAGTAAATAAGCGCCTCTATATTTTATATTACGTTTATAATGTATTATTGTTATTGCTATGATAAAATCGATATAATACGAGCATAGCATCTGTATCCATTAAATAAACATAAAAATACTCGCAATGATCAATATCATATTTTATAAGTAGATCAAAATTGAAATCGATTTTCTTGTTACATAAACAAATAAACGTGCTTCTTATCATCGTTAAATCATTTTCATTGATGACATTTGTCCATCAAGAAGATTTGTTCGCAGTATATCGTCGCTTTTGTGATTTTTTTTTTTTGTTTATACGAGTAATCTTAATATTAACATTGTTACCTAACACCTGAAAAACTGATAAAGTTATACTAAAATGTCTTTGAACTTAGTTTTTTTTTTAAATTCAAACCAGTTTTTAATGTTTTCATAATATATTATAACTTAATTAATTATTAAGTCCGATTTATAACTTATAAGTAACTCTAATTGCTCATTTAAATACCATAAGATCATTTCAATAAAATAAATATAAATTGTATTATGGTTTTGCCATAAATTTATTTTATTTACTAATTAATTATTATAATATTGAATGCTGTTATATAAATATATAATAAACACGAATATCACTATATTTTATAATATATTCATGCATCATACATACACTATATAGCTGCTTATTCTTCCTATATACATTTTATTAAAAACTATTATTTAATCTATTTTCAGGGTGGTTTAGTACAAAAAAATCATCACTTTATTTAAATTGTTTTTTTACGAGAATAACTTCTCGAGGGGCTTCGCGAATTAGAAATATTTTTATGTTATTAAATGTTTCCAAATCGTACTACGGAACGTAAACATGACCTTTACATTTTCATAATAATTGTACCTATACAGAAACGTTGACCTTAAAGAGGCACCACTACAATCCTAAACAAAGTACAATTTAAATATATGATAATATAAATATATACATAGAATATAGTTGGTTAAAAAAAAATGGCAGGTAAATTAATAAACAAAAATATAACGGTATTGACTGCTAATATATTTTTCGCGAAATTATAGCTTAAGATTTAGTTTTAAAAATAAAAATTGATTTCAGTTTAATTAAAATGGGTTTTTTCTTACCCAATGAGTCTTGTTATGCTAAATTCTGATATATCAAACAATTTGCTAGCATTATTAATAAATTATAAATATTTTTCATGTGTTAAAAATATATAAATATTGGTATACTTCAATACTAACCAAAATCATGAGTCTATTATAATATTTAGCAATCAAAGTATACCAATAAATCGACTGAAAAAAAAAGAATAGATCGATTGTTGTGAAAACTACAAGTATCAAGAAAATAGTTGATTATAAATTCTGATCAGGTATATTCGCTTTATAATTGATTGTGTAGATTTACTTCCATATAGAATACGCGTAAATCTATACTTTCATTAAATTTTCACAAAGGAAATAAAAATTGTAAATTTTATGATAATAAAACTGAAAGTATGTATTGTTTTGGGTTTTTTTTCAATCATAATAATTAATAATAACCACTATAACTTGTATTTAAATAGTGTAATAATTATAATTCATATTGTAATATTCTCAAATTTAACTATTACATTATTGCTTTATCTATAAATACTGTATATTAATTATATTGTAATTAAAAAAATCCTACAAACACCCAAAAATCATTCCTCATCTATCTAATACTTAGGTAATCAAATATCCGGTTAGAAATGTAAGCCATTTCCTGGTATTTCAATTATCAAATTATGATTTTTTGATTAATTATAGAAAACTAACAGATATCGATTTAGATTAATTCGTAATAACGTGACAATTTATTTGCAATATTTCTATATTTTCTTCTATGAAATTTCGTTTTCTTTTTATGATGAATTATATCAAATTTTATGGTG
The DNA here is from genome assembly GCA_036289425.1 of Rhopalosiphum nymphaeae. Taxonomy (NCBI): domain Eukaryota; kingdom Metazoa; phylum Arthropoda; class Insecta; order Hemiptera; family Aphididae; genus Rhopalosiphum; species Rhopalosiphum nymphaeae. The sequence goes on along the minus strand of JAZAQC010000001.1, from coordinate 3,269,391 downwards.
TCCTTTCATTTTTATTTAATTTTTAAAATTTTCTTTTAATTTTTTTTTGATAAATACATTTAATTTTCATAATAATAAAAAATACACAATCATTGTTATTTTAAACAATAATTATTTTAACGCATGTCGAGTGTTAATTATAGGAAAATTAATTACATTCAATCCCATTTGTAAATTTGACATTGGAATATGATTTGAACATCTTATACGCTATCGTAGAAATATTTAAATATTTTGATCGACATGTTAAATGTCAAACTTTTGTTTAAATTTGTTGTTTAACCATATCATGTACATTACACATATGATATTGTAATATACGCCTAACCATTGCATCAGACGAAAAATGCACGTGTTTACATTTAATTTTATTATAAATAGATTTGGTTTAATGTCAAATTTTTAAATTATTAATTTATAATAACACGTTTGAAATGTCGATCTTAACTTATTTTGTCCACTTAAATATCAATTATTAGAATAATATTATAACTATTATTGGGCGTACAGGCAGATGTCAATTTTAACAAATGTTTTGTCGATTATTGACTCATGCGTCCGGTAATATCTTTATTTGACAATCGATTAATCTATCGAATTCATTATCAATACAAATTAATTACGAACAATAAATACTTATTATCTCTCAGAAACTGAAGTAAACCGTATACATACTTTTTTTTTATTATTATTCAGATTTTAGTAGAGGATCAGATTTAGGTAATAATTGAAAGTTACGATGAAATGTACATGCTACCGTATGTACAGGTTTTAGATAATTTTAAATTTTACGACTTTTTACATTTTTGATTATACGCGATATTGAATTCTCGATTATTGTTGGCTTTCGTTCAAAATTCCGATATTAAGTGAAAATAAATTGATAAGTTTCACAGTTAAAATTAAAAAGATTTGATATAATTATAACAATAATATATATACCTAAATATAAACAAATATTTAAATAAAAAATGTCAAAGAATCAAGTATTATTTTTTTCATTGTTTGAAATCTGTTCTTATTGTTTTAAGTTCTATAACTATGAAAGAATTTCTTAGAAAAACAATTGAGTGTATCGAAAGTGCTTTAAAAGTTTTACATAGGGTGTTCAATGAATCGTAAATTGAAATATCAAACACAGATTAAATTTTGTTTTTGGTTAAAATATTTTCTAAGAATTACGTAACTATTAAAAACTCAATGATGGAAAACCAATTATGGTATTAATTTATAACAAGAATGATTTTTTAGTGTTATTGGTGTTAACAATTTTAGTATACAAAGCGTCTCACCCTGAAGTTTATATCCTTATTTGGAAAATTTGTACTAAAAATTATTATAAAATATAATATTGTTTAGTATATTTTGTTGTATTTGTCCTCGAATGAGTGTAATTTTAGAACATACTCGCTCACTGTACATATTATATACTCTAGTCCTCCGCTCAAATTTTGCTTGCACTTTATGGTACCTACAAAATTAAAAACTAATAATATAATTTATTCAATTTTTGAAATGAATTAACCGAAAACGACTAGATTTATTAAATCACCTGTTTGAAACTTTTTGAAAATTAAAAAAAACAATTTTATTTTTATTCTGTTTGTAAACAGTATAAAATGTATACGTGAAATATATAGGTAAAACACGCAATAAATATAATTTGGATTATGGACAATGACTTTTGTATAATGTCAATTTCCAACGATTTCATAATTTATATTATATTATTATTATTGTGATTGGTGATCATAGTAAGTATTATTCGAATAATTCATTGGGTTCGTATGCTGTTTTTATTTTCTTTATTATTATTATTATTATTATTATTTTACGTTATAAGTTATTTTATTCGACTTTCTCGACGGGAAGACCACGGACCAAGATGTAGTGGGGACCGGACGAATAGAAAAACGACTTGTCTGGAACCATGTCCCGGACCTATTGAATATTAAACGAACGACGCGGAATGGTAATAGAAATACCTAAATTGCTGCAAGTCCTGTGTAGTGTACCTGTACATTTATATATACCTACGCGAAAGCCGGTGGCCCACTGCGCCGGAGGTGTATTTTATATTTTAATATTTCAAATAAAATGATACTCGAGAGAAAAACAATACACCACTATAATAATATACGCGTATACATTAATAAGTACTATTCGGAAACGATTTCGAGAACATTTACGCTATATTCATAAACATAGACATACGAGTAGATATGTATTTAATTTACATAATTGCAGAAACGAGTTTGCACGTTGTACAATATATATAATACAATCATGCTAATCATGCTACATAGATAGTCGATTTTGAGATGCGATTAAAGCCACCGTTAAAAATATGGTTAATATATCTTATCTTATCTTGTCTAGAATATTCGTATGTTTACATTTATTTTAATTTTTGTCGATTTTTCAGATTATGTTTATTTTTTGGTATTTTACATATTTTTGACGGTGCTAAAAAATTCTAATCAACTATTAAAAATACTGTTGCTATACATTTAACCGTGATGACCTATTAATAATTACGGAAACAATAGTTATAAACTTATAATTTATAACTCATACCAGTAAGTAAAAAGAGATACACAAAAATGTACGAGTGCAGTCAGGATGGTCGATAAGAATGAAAATAAAATTATAGTTTTAAATTATATTATAGAAAAATAAAACATGACCGATAGTTAGATTAGATATGCATATATATCTAACCTGATAATACATATGCCAAGAAATAAAATAAAAAGCTGAAAATAAAAGAAAATAAATGTAATACATAGCATTTTAAATTTCCTTTTTTTTTGTTTACATACAATTTTTTTAGGTTTCTCTGTTTATTCTCATTCATGTCATACATTTCTTAATAATATGCAAATTATATTTGTATTATGTTTACACAAAAGTTGAACATAATTGAAAACACATCAATTTGTCAACATAAAATGAAAAATAATCGTATTATATTTACAATATTATTATTATTTATTAATTTACGGTGCATTGAAAATATCAGTTATGCGAATCGCAAGTTCATTTTTCCAATATTTCATCAAGCATTTGTTAAGCATTTCTCGCTCTAACTCTGTAAATTTACTTTTTTCTCGAAATTAAAAAATTATATCTAAATTAAAAAGTTATTTTTCTTAAGACTAAACGCTAATTTCAGTCAACTTAAATAATAATGCGTTAAGTTAAATTAGTTAAAATCATATTTTTTTTTAATTTTTAATAAAATTCTACCTTTATATCATTATACTTTGATAATTACATTAATAATAAAAAAATAAACCGTATTAATAATAACAATAACACATATCAATAATTTCAGTTAATTATTTTTTGCTTGATTATACATAATATCATTATTTTAAATAAAAATAATCAAATAAATATATATTTATTAAACATTATTGAATTTACACTAAACATGATATTAACCTATAATTGCTTAAGTTAAGTGTGCTTAAAAAAGAAATATTAGGATTTATTTTGAATAAAATATTCAGTTGTTCTTTTAAATAATTGAAAGTCATATAGTAAACATTATCATATCATGTGTAATTTAAATAGAAATCATGAAAAAAAAACTTGAATTCCTTTTAACTAATAGCCATGTTAATAATTTTTCCTATAGCATAATTTTTAATTTTTTGAGCTGAGTCTATCATTTTTTAACTATTTATTTAAAACTTAACGGTAATTAACTGTCGATTAGACTTGATTAACACAAGATAATATTTTCCATTAACTCGACTACTTTCGTACACAAGAATAATGCACGAAACTACTATATTTGTTTTCGAAATCAACGCTTTACGATCAGCAACAACTGCAGTATACAGTTTTTAGATTTAATAATAATGCGCATCGCGTTACTCAATATCAAGCTCGACATGTCATCGCGAAAATAAAATATTCTAGAAAGTCGTCTTATAATAATATATAAATTATAAATGCGTGTTATTGAAAGCATCACTTTTGCAGAGTACCGCGCTGTGTTATTACAGCGAGGTGAGTATTATACACATGCGTTTTATTTTATTTGATATTATTTTTCTCTGAACAGAATAATATAATATAAAATTGTATAAAACGATCAGCGGACCGGGTCGATTGTGCAAGAGTGTATTAAATATAATACTTATCTATATTATACGATTATAATAGAAAAAGTGGTCGTCTGTCGCACACTCGCACTACTATCTATTAGGTATAATGTTATGTATTAACGTTTTAAAAACTTACATGATATATATACCTACTCGTAATAAAAGTGACCAAAACCGAAAACCCGTTTGAATAGCGTATGGAATGATTTGCATATATACACGCGTATGCCGTATAGTAACTAGCGTAGCACGAGACTATATAGTGTATTATAATACTGTAGCTAGGTATAATAATATTATATATATTATGTTGTATTATTATATTATTATTACTTGCCGAGGGCCGAACACCGGTAATCTGAAATTATGTGAAATGTATTTCATGTTATTATATTAGATATTACACAGCGTAAGTATATATGGGTGTCGAGGGACGGAGATGCGTATGCGATTACGTAATTCAGTACAATGTCAAAGTATTCGGGCAATAATTGACGATTTTTTGCTAAATTATAATGCTAATTACTGTGTGTTTATGTTGGCGGTCAATTATAGAAAAAAAAAAAATCTTCACACGTGCAAAATGAGTTTTGCACAAAAATATATGTTTAATGATAACTAGAGCACAAAACTTGACGACCTAAAATATTTCAAAAGCGCTAAAAAAAAAAAAACTTCTATGAAATGACTTAAATAATAAAATAACATTACTAATACAGTTACAAATAACTAATAAAATAACATTAAAAATATACAAGTATCTTTTACAGTAAAAATTACACTGAAATAAATATCGAAACATAATCATACAAATAATAATAATAATAAAACGAACCCGCGAGTCACAAAAAATATCAAAAACTATAACTGTAATGTTCAAAAACGAAAACTATTTGAAAAAGTATAGGTATACATGTTGGAGTTAATGGGAAAATTTAAACATTCAACTGACACTGTTTAGAACAACTATTCGGCATTCTACTATTAAAATCCTCTTCAACTGACCACGAATTGATCGATTCACTTACAATAAATACAATTAAGCTATAACAAATTTAGATATTTCTTCTACGGAGCAGGTAAAACAGTAAATGTTTATATATCCACTTTTTATGATCAATCTATAGGGATAAGTAGGGATAAACAACGGTTATTCAAAGAAGAAATAGAAATTAAAAATTATCATTTTGATTTATTTTGTATATTTTACGTTATGAATGTTCTTTAAAATAACGTGAATACATTGAATACTCACATAATATTAAAAAATAACTGAAAGTCAGAAATTCCACAAAAATGTTAAGTATACGTTGTGTCATTGCAATATACATTTCAAGAATTTAATTTCTACAGAGGCAAGCAAACACAAGTTAATTGTGAGAAATTGTTGTAGCTATATATATACTATAAGCATGCCATCACCTTCATTTTTCCTTCTATAATAATGAATGTATTCAAAGTTTGATTTTTAGATTATATTCTCAAATATTTAGGATTGTTTATTTTTTTTCTGCGAGCTATGGCGAGACAAAATTTATTTTTCACAAATGAATATCAGTTAATTAATTGTTAATGAAATAATTTATTTTTGAAAATGTTAATATTATTAGGATAATATTCCAAGTTATTAGGTTTATTAAATTCATATACTTGGTGCTTAGGAGATGATTTTAAAATTAAAGTAATAATTTTATAGTAATTTAAAAAAATTGTCCGAGTATAATAAGTGTTATGAGGTTATATTATATTGCTTTATCTATTTATTTTTTAATGTAAAAACAATATTAAGGACTATTATCTCTAGTACATAAAGTTTAATGATAATAAAAACTACTCGTTGGGTGCCTGGCGAAACACCCCAATACACCAATATATGATTATCTCGGTCGTGTTATCGCATGTGAAATGGACGTTTATACGGTTTAGTATACATATTCACGCAGTTGCAAGTTTGCGCGAGTTTTTATATCATCTCTTGTGATAATAAGGAAGGGTACGCGTGGTATTGTGTGATAAAAACTGAAATAACTATAGATACTCAACTGTACTAAACATTAAACAAGACTAAATATTTAAAAACTGTAAGCTAACACTTCTAATTCCTATACAACGTATTTGGAGTACAGAGACTGATTGTTTGAATCATTATTGTCTTACTATCTATTATTAATTATTATTTTATATTTATATGTTAAAAAAATCCTATGTCAAACAACAAATAAATATACAGTGGAGTCGTAATTATTTCAATACTTTGACAGCTCGAAATAAACATTTCATCTATAAGTATTTTTTTATAACCACAATGTTAATTTTATTATCTCTAATATCAATAATATACAATTTCGCAACAACTCAAATTTTTAATATAGGTAAATTTAATTCTACGAAGAAATAATAAGAGTTTTATAGCAAATTCCAAATAGCTTTTCAAAATTAAACAATATTTTATACTAATCATATTGCAGTAAGTTTTTGTTAACACATTACGTGTTGTAGTGACCTTTTTTTATTTAAAAAATGACAAAGCATATTTTAAAAGTTTTTGCATTATAATAATCATAGAATAAAGTTCTGGTAAAAAAATTGAAATTGCCAGAGTTAGGTTAATAATTTTTATGCTTTAAAAACATTAAATTATACTTATTTTTTGAAATAAAAAATATACTCAAAAAATAAATGAAAAATATTTTTCTGAAAATCTTTAAATAACATTCTATTTTTGAAAATGTAATATACAAAATGTTAGTTTGTATTCAATGTTGTGAAAATATTACGTGATGTCAAACTATAGGTAATGATATTAGATATATCAGAAATCAGTATATATATATATATATATATATATATATATATAAATAATAATTTTGAATTTTTTTAGTTTTGATAAGTTGACAACTCAGATTGTCCCTAGTCCACTTCAAATTTAATGCGTCAAAGTTGTAATATATTACCGCATAACGTGATAACAGGTTTATTATAGTGTCTAATAAAGTAAGAAGCATCAATTAAGTGAAACCATTTAAGATAGCCGTTGTTGTTTTTTCTCCATAGCTAAGTGTGTGTAATATTTATATATATGTATAATAATCTATAAATAATGTATTAGAGTTGTTGATTTTTAGCTACCTCTACAGTATAACATGGTAAGTGATTCACGAAGCATGATCATCCCCCATTTTGCCCTTTAATTATATATTTATTCAAATTAAGATCTATATTTTTATATCATTTAAGTAGTGTGTTATTTTATTTAAATGAGAATCACCCAATTTTTTTATAAATTCTTAATCAGAATAATTAGAAAATTTTATTGAAAATGTTGATATAACTAATTTTTGATTTTTAAGTTATTTTAATTTGTGTACGAAGAATAGGATCATGATTATATTGATTTCAAGATATTATGTTGGTTATAATCGTTTAAAGAACTGTATTAATTAATTACTATTAAACAGTATTTATCTATCAACATATTATAGTTTGTCAAAATAGTTTTTATAAAAATATTAAATATTATTTAATAAATAATAATAAGTACTCGATCTAACATTATATAGTATATTTTAAACATTTTACATCATTTTTAAGGAATATTAAAAATGTTAGTAAGAAAAAAAAAATATTAAAAATGTTCTATTAATTATTTTATTACCCATCCTTAGCAGGTACATACGTTTGAACAACTCAGAAATACTTAAAAATTTATATACAGTAAAAAAGGTTTCATGTTAAAAAAATAGAAAAGATGATTGTATCACCACAGGACACTCTATAAATATTATGAAAACTCTAAATTATTGAAATTATGGTCGTTATAAATGTAGGCACTCATTTATGAGTTCCGAAAATCAGAATAAATTATCAATGTTAATGGGGAAAAAATGGAAGTAAGCAGGCTCGCGGTAGCACACTATACATAATATTACATACACAAATTCACTCCTATCGTGTAAAATATAAAATACACATCACCTATAATGTTATAATTGTAATTTATTATTCGAAATAAATGTCCATACCGTTTTCACTAAACACGCATGTATACAGTATTATAATATAATATTCACCCGTCATAGAGCGGTCGCCGTCAGGGTTTCAAATATAAATATTAATATTAAACATTTCGCGAAGAATTATCCGTTATTGAAACGTAACTTTTTCAATATTTCATAGAGAGTTATTATAATATTGTATATTACTTATATATTATGCATTTGCACATTTACCGTGTGCAATAATTTATGTTCGTATCCTGGACATCAGGATCAGATACACCGCTATGGCTATATTATTATGTACAGAGCGCGTGTAAAATACAAAAAAAAACGAGCAAACGCGTTATCGCTCCACTCTGTGCAAACTGTACACACCGGGTACATCATATTTATTTAGTTCCGGTTTATAGGTATACCGTTTTGTAATTTTGACACGTCCATTCTCGTACATCGCGTTAAGTACCTACCTACCGATATTATAATTTCAGCTTCAACCACATCGTAATAATAAAATATTTTAAAAATAACGGTTTTTATTGGTCGTTAGGGTGGCGAACAAGAGCATAATTAATTGGTACATAAACAGCGACCCGAGCGACCCGCGCTTATAACAATAATGCAAAAGTAAAAAAAAAAATAAAAATAATAAACACATTGTTTTGATTATAATATTTTATGTACGCGAATGCTGTTATCGAAATCCGTCGCGGGCACAAATACAAAAACAATAATTATTTAAACGATGCGCGTGTTGACGATTGTATAATAATAATGTACACATACACATATTATTCGTATTATTGTAACCTATTATCGCTTTTATGTCATGTTAACGCGGAAAAATATTATATTGATAAAACCCGAGCTTTTCGCCGTTACGTATAATAATTTTATTTTGCTGCGTCGACGACGTTCCGGAAATCGCAATAAACGTTCGATTAGTATAAAAAATAATAATAGGTACATACATATCTATATACATATCTATATACGCGTATTGCAAACAAAATGTAACGCGAAATCGTTTTATCGATGTTACATAATATTGTTATTGTACGTATTATGCGGTAAAACGCGCGCATTCAACTACGACATCACAGTGGCGATCACAGAAAACAGCAATTAACCACGAACATTTGATATTAATTATAGACGGGGTGAAACACGTCATGCATAGATACTTGTGCTAAACAATCGCGTCGTGATACAAGTACCTATACGTATTTGCGATAACTAGTCAACGCGTGTAAATGCACAAAAATTAAATTAAATTACATCGATCGAGCATAGGTTACAGAGTCTAACGGGTTTCGGGTAACTGTATCACTTTGCAATGTTATAACTACACTTATTTTAATACACGTACACTAGGTAACTATGTAAAGTTCATCTTAAAATATTATTAATTATTAATAGACATCACAGTATAAAAATCGTTTACAATCCATCGTGAAACACCGCTTGTTTCCTGTAAAATCGACACAGATGCATACACACTGCATAATATGTGTACTCGTACATATTTGTATATTTTAAATTATTATAATACCATGTACGTATAATATGTACGTCGGGTACGAATAGTGTCGAGTTTATTAATACGGAGACTGGTGCGGCCCATCTTTACTGGTGGTCGTCATGTTTCAATTACATTACACGATATTTTTATACTCATTTTTATGAATTTATCTTACGATAAATTAATTTTTAACGATATCGTGGATACACTGTGCGTAAATTTGTATTCCGATGGTGATTTTAGTTTCTATAATTGTGTTGTCATATTATGTAAAGTTAGGTTAGTAAATATGTGTGTATATACATAATATATCATATAAATATTGACATTAGTTAGTGCTTACGACTTTACGAGTATACTTGCATATACATTTACAAGCTCTAAAAAGTGTAAACCATACCTAGGTATCCTTAAGTCTGTGTAAAATGAATAGGAAAATGTTGTTGGTTGAATACATAATAATTTTTCAACTATATAGTTTAAAGAGTTAATTTAACTATATATGTATTATTGAAACGGAAGTTCGTCAGAACCAATTCGTGTGTTATCCGTAGCCTACCATGGAGGCAGAAGTTAGAAACCAATTAGTAGGTGTCCGTGTCGCATATTAGAATATTAAGAAATCCTGACAACTCGTGCGGAGGCCCGTGGCTTGGCCCTCCCTTGGTCTTTATTATTTCGGTCTTGGATACGAGTGTCTTGTACGATGGCGCGCGGTTATATTATTTAATTTGACTGTTTGAAAAGATTACCTACCTATATTAGAGTAATATTATACATCGGCAGTGTATCGGAGAAACAAATGCTTACCTACTACAATTTTCATTCCTTCAGCGAAGTGCATATAAATAACTTATGCGTGATGTATATGGAAAAAACTTTCTGAGCGCTCTTTGAACAATGAGTTCTGAATTCGGTATGATATTTAAAATTCTGCAGAGCGAACGTTAAAAACATTCGTTTAACAATGTGTGTAAGTGTGTATATAAGTACGGATGTTTGTGTTGGTGTGTTTTTTTTTTTATAAGACACTTTCCAAGACGGTAAAAGTGTTGTGAAAACTTTTTATCAAATTGAAAATGGACACAGAAGGTAAATTGAACTTTAAAGGGGTTATTTTAGCAAACGAGAATAAAGTTTTCTTTTGAAATTGAGAAAAACTACGTTATAAACACTGCAGTGTGATTTCTTGGAAAATTCCTGTATAATCGCGAAAAACTATACATTGGATTTGCATAGTAAATTGCAAGTCAAAATATTCATTTGACGTTGGTTTCGATCGTACGAAATTGGCAGATCGTACCGTCAAAAAGCATATCGCTCCCGTTTAAGACAATAATAATTAATGACACATACGTCGTGTGAGCATTGTCATATATTTTCGAGTTCCGCTCTTACAATAAATGTACGTATACTATAGGTATTATAATATACTGTCGTCGCTTGCAAATGTATATAGACAATAACATATGGAAAAGTATACAATATAACAGTACAATATGTATAGTATTTCTTGTGCCGAAACGAGCTCGGGGAGACAATAATAACGGATATGTATAATATATTTATACGTACCTATACCTATAACGTCCGTCCACCGTAACTCACCCTCCACCCGATCGTATGAATTTAAAATAGTAATATTGTGGCCTACACGCGTCGACGAAACGCAGTAATATATTACATAAACCTGTTTTTCTTTTTTTTGAAAATATTTTGTATTTACATCAACAATTCGTGCATATACGTTTTATTTACGCATTCGTACGCCGTTATTATAATATAGTGCTGTAGTATAGTACGTAGGTAATGCTATTTAATAATCGTCGGAGAAAAAATAAAATTAAGAAAATATTTTGACCGGCAACCCGTTCCAGGTCTTGGACCATACTAATAATATTATAATTTCGTATTGCCCATGATACCCGTTTAACAGTACTAGCTACTTATAAGTACTTACACGGTATTATAGAATATCGAAGTCACTGCAGTCGCGTCGACCATCGCAACAACGTGATGTGCGCATAATATAATATTTATATATTATAACATTTATAACCAACACTACAGGTTCGTGGACTCGTGCTCCACCGTGATAATGCACGGGAAGACGCAAAATTGCATGGTTTTCATTAGTTGATTAAATCGGGTCGCAGAAGATGTCGAATACCATCACCTTATTTACTCGCTAATTTATATTATAATATATTAATATTATATTAAACCTTTTTTCAGTGACATGGCCAGAATTTTTTTTCTTCAAACATACAAATATGAATTTAACAATATAAATAATGATTATAGCTGATAGATACAATATAGGTAATATTAAATATTATTTTATTGGATTAAGTTAGGCGAGACTGGTAAAATAAAAAAATGTTTTCTATTAACAGAGTATTACACAAGAGGGAATCCGAATTCGGACTCATTCTATGAGCTACTGCTGTACCTATTTATTATTACATTTCCGGTAATTTACTGTTAACGTTTCATATTGTACTATATAGAGCGTTTATGAGGTATCGAAACGATAACGTATTTGTCAAAAGTAATATAATATATAATAATAATGAAATAACAAGTTGAATGAGTATAGTATTACAGTGTTATTGCCGCTGAAAATTTCAATGGGTTTGCAGGGTTTTGGTTAGCATACGGTCATTGGAGTGATAAAACTTAATTTTCAATATAAATGAGAATATTTTAAATATAAACTGTGACCGTTTTAATATTTTTTAGCCGACTACCAGCTACATAACATGAATTACTAATAAGTAATAACAAACCAGATTGAAATCAATGTTAAAAATGTATATATAAAATCAAATTGGATAAAAATGTAAATTAAAAAATAATAGACATTAGACATGTATTTTTGTTCCACCTTGGCAAAATAAGACTAGAAATTTATATCGTAAGATATAGCGGAGACGCCACAAAATATATGCCCGAAACGGTACCTACGATGTTCATAAAACCGTGAACACTCAAAAATGTCGAAATATGCAAAAATATTCACAAAAATAAAAAAAATCCGTGTTTTTTATGGACTGCGTTATGAAACGTATTGTGTATATCTATAATAAGTATAATCAGAATATTGGCATACGATACAGACGACTAGTAAAAAAAAAATATATGCAAATGCACGCGGTATTGCACACGATTTGGTCACAAACTCAAGATCACTGCAAAACAACATATAAACCGTATAACGATCAGCTGTATGTACACGGCTATAACGGTTCTATGTCGCTTTGCTCAGACGAACATTAAAAATGCGAAAAAGGTATACATAATAGTACTGGCGTAAATGGATGGATTTAGATGTTCTGAAAATACTCTTGGAAATTGCAAGTTGTGTTTTTAATTTATAAATTGGCTATATAGTATCATTGAATAAATTTACTATTATATATATATATATATATATAATATTGTATATTTAATCAATGATAGTATATACTTATCTACGTCGTATCCTTAATTTTTTTTGGTTTTAAATATATTATACATGCTTATTATTATCTAATCGTCCTAACCTCCTTCCGTAAAAAATGTTTTCTATCTACGACCATATTGCTATAGTTTTAGAGTTGTATCGTGACATCGATCCAACTGTCTGAATTATTGAACGCGGAAAAAATATTATTTTCGCAGGATTTAAAAACGATAATATGGACGCGTAATATCTCGTAACTATCGCGATTACGATGTAAAGTTTAGTATATTATTCTGTTAGGTGGTAAATAATACCTACAAGAAACGTATAGGTACAGTATACATAAACGGTCTGTGTTGTCGAACGGTACCTATGATATTAATTATAACACAATACTGCATAACACGTAAACTGTATAATATAATATGTGATATGTACATAATATAAATTATTTTTACGTGTAATATGTTTTGCATTTATCGATTATCATACATAATATACTATATTATATTATGTTTACCTAGTGATGGACTGGAATTCTTGGGGCACGGTTTGAAGTAAATTTCGCGTACTCGCATGAAAAAGCAAATTTATTTAATCAGTTAGAAATAATATCATATTAATGGTAACGAGTACCTATGCTATACCTATAATACGGCTATGATAGTATGAATAGACTTTTTTTTAATCTATAAATCGCAATAATACATAACAGGTTATATTATATCATAGCCAGATAGGTAAAACTCATTGATTGAAATTATAAGATTTACATGCTTTGTGACTACGATTATGATAAAAATAATAAAATTAAACATTTTTTTTTACTGAATAAATTAAATAGTAAATTTAACTATTTAAGCCGATATTACGAAATACCGAGTAAATAATATTATAATTATACGTTATTAGATAATAATATATTTTAAAAATATATATGGATTTCCATTTGAGTTATTTAATTAAATATTCAGATACTTCATAATTCCGGAGAAACGCTCCAAAATCACGACCATGTAGTTATTACAATTATTACATACATAGAAATTTTTTTTTTATAAGTATTGATTGTACGTTTTCATCGTTCAAGTACAAAAGTATTATTGTTTAGGTACCTTCTATATAATATTTAACGAGTTCGACATAAATTCGTCTGAAAATGTTCATACGCATCATTGTATTATTTTATTTGTATATATTACCTACTATGCCTTTAGGCTTCGAGTGAACTCAAATTTGTAATAATGTATACAATATACATATTAAATTGTATCGGTATGTAATATAAGTGGCGTGCAACTTGGATTTTTTTCAATCGGGGTGTCTGGTCTCTGGCAGGTATAAAATACTTCAATGACCCGGACAAAGTGCACATATTATATTATAATATATTGTACAATATAAACCAATAATCCGTGTAAAATTATACATTTTGACTTTAAAGTTACATTATGTGACCTATGGAATATATAATAGAAACGCACGCATTGATACATTATATTACATTTTATTACAGTTCAAAGGGGTATATTACCTTCCCTAATTAGGCCAGTGATATCGTATAGAGTATAATATACCTAACCTATACCGATACGAGTTGATCCATATTCCTGTTAAAAAATTGCACTAATAAACCAACGACCGCGAGAAATAGTGAGTTGTCGGAGGGGGAGGCTTATGACACTCGACATTATGGGTTATAATATAATAATAAATTATATATTTTATATTATTGTCGGGGGACTCGAGTCCAGTAATTTTTTTTTTTTTTTAATAAATCGGGAAAATCAATTAATTATATTTCATACCTATGTAATATATTACAGTATATCATCAAGGTCAATATTTATTATATCACATAATGATCATAGTGCACTCGTATAGTCGTACATGTATTGAACTTAAATACATTGAAAACTTAACTAAATTTGCAAAATATATAACTGAAATAGTATACTGAATATACTGATATTCATATTTTAATTCTGCTGTATAAATATTCGTAAATTCGTACATTTAGTATACCAAAACATAATATCCCCTTAACACTAAATTTGGATTTACCTTAAGCTTCTCTTCCCACCGTTTGTAAAGCGAATGTAAAAGGCTTACCCGTAACATAAGTATACATAGATAGCGCGTGAGTGTATCGGTATGTATTGCAGGGGTATGGCCCACACATCCATACCTGTTTCACTGTGCGTAATAGTTAGGTACTTCGGTATACTTGTACCTATGTACCTTTATTAGCTATGTATAATAGTACACGCGTGTATTACATAATGTCGAGGCGCAAAACGGTTTGGGTTTTTAAATATCGAGTGCGGCGGTCGTAGGGGTGGGCTGGTGGCGAAATTCGCAAAACAAACATATTAAGCGAGTTGTGTGATTCGGTGCGTGAAGCTATAATATTGTATACGAGCACGGCGTACAGGGTTCGGTAGTGGTGGCGGTGCCGGTGTTGGAGGTACTTACGCGTGTACGGGGGTGGGAGGAGTTGTCTTGTGAAGAAGCGTTTTGTTCATACCTAAATGTCAGCGACTCGGAAAACAGCTCGTCCGTATCAAATCCTACACCCCCGCATATCCAAAGACACCCGCGTCTCACTCATAGGTATTATAATATACATATATAGGCATAATGTGTACTTGTGTGTTTTTACGCGTGTGTGTGTGTGTGTGTGTGTTAGTGTCTGTACACGGCCATACCGACAAAGGACTATTAATTTTATACTAATATCGTATTGTTCGCTTTTGTAATATAATATTGTTATTATTATTAAACTCGGAACGTACTGCTTGGGTTCAAAGTGTATAAAGCTATGCAATAATCATCAAAATATTGAATGTAAATAGTGCGAGCGGAAGTTGTATTTTACGTTTATTTATATTTATAATTTAGTACCTATTGCAGTAGTGTGCACAGTAAGTAGGCGATGACTGTTATAAATGCGATACGTACTTACTACCTACGACCCAAAAATTAGCTAGGTAATATTATTAATATTCATTATGACGTATATGATTGATATCATTTCATAATATTGTATTGTGGACCGAAGCTATAATATACCTATTTAATAATATTACATTATTATAATTCTTCTGTAAGGATTGAAATCGAACGGAAACCATTAGTTTAAAGTACCGAGAAAAGGTTTTCAGTTATTTCCTAGTAATTCTGCTAGTTTATAATAAATCCTATCATAAGGCGTGTCTAGACCTTTGACGCAGAGGATGCAACCTGGTGCGTACCCAGGGTACTAAGGGGCTTTAACCCCCTTTTTGAACAATTTTTCTTAATTCATGGTGCCACCTAAAATCGCAAGGGGTTCAGGTGCATACCTTGCATTCTCTTTGGACACGCCTATGAATCCCATGTTTTAATTACTGTAAATGTTTAACGTTTTTGTCGATTTTTATTAGGAATTTCACCCAAAATAACAGCTTATTTCGGTTTAAACAACAAAGTGTACATAACTCGTAAAATATTTATAATGTCACAATAACAACTGTATCGATACGACTGTGTCAGTAGGTACGACCCATTTGTATTGCAGTTGACGATTATGTCATAAAAGTATTACCTATAAAGTCTCACAAAATATTATTCAAATATAGGTGAAACGCATAATTTAGTTTATTCTTATTTTTACATTATTATGTGTTTGATATAA
Source organism: Rhopalosiphum nymphaeae (assembly GCA_036289425.1). Classification (NCBI taxonomy): domain Eukaryota; kingdom Metazoa; phylum Arthropoda; class Insecta; order Hemiptera; family Aphididae; genus Rhopalosiphum; species Rhopalosiphum nymphaeae. The sequence goes on along the minus strand of JAZAQC010000001.1, from coordinate 3,252,635 downwards.
AACGACTGTAAATACTGCCTATATGTTATTGGCTGTAGTATTATTTGTAAACCGTATAATTATATAATATATTAATGACATTTTGTCCAGAGTTCGAGTCATTATGGTAAATTTTAAATTATTACTCGTATATCTATCTGCATGACGGCATGCCTATGACCATCTAATGCTTAGTTGATCAATATAATATAATATAATATAGTAGTGTTATAGTACGTATCAGTAGGTACATCGCGACGTATTTTTAATACAATATCGATGATTGATAATTGTGTTCGAATGATGTATAGTGCTATGGAGAATTATGTATGCATAATGTATAATCGTCAATAAAGTATACTACCATTATTGGATGATTGGTCGCGTCGATAAAAAAAAACAATCGTATGGTTTAAAATGTTTAATGATTCTTGGTCGTCGTATCGCTATAAAGTATTCCTTAGATAAGTAAGGGTATACAATCGGATTGATATGTCTCGATATAATGTAAAATATATACATATAAAGTAGGTTGAGGTATATTATGTAATGTCTTTGAATTTATAATACGTACACTGTAATATTATTATAGCTATAGTATATTATAAAATCAATAGTAATCATTTAATATAATAATATAGTAGGCAGTAAGGCATGTGTAATTGTATTTTTGTATGTAATATTCATTACTATTAATACTAAAAATGTTGATTTCTGTTTGTTTATTATTTCGTTGATTTTTACTTTTGATAAAGGTAGCTTATTTATCAAAGGATTGAAAATTTAAATTTCAGATTTTCTAGAATCTATCAAAGAGGCTTTTAAAAAAAATTGAATTTTAATACGGTTATATTCATCTATATGTATACCGGCTGTTTACCATAATACGTGTGGTCGTATATATTGGATTTAAAGAAAAATTATAATAAACCTATACGTGTCTTTAAAAAACGATTGCGATTGAATATTTTCTGTTTCACCATTTATAGAACAGAAAAGAAAGTATAATCATTTTCAAAACTAATAGGCACTCGCACCATACCGACAATAAATAATAATATTGTTCACTGTAGAATGTTGAATATTCGTTGATCTATGAACGAGAAATAGACCAAATAATCATTTTAATGTGTAAATACATAATATGTAGATATACGCATATATGTATACACCTATTTAAAATTTTAAGTTGAAATATTTAACAAATAGTAATTGTATTATATATTATTATGCTATAACCTACTACAATATTAATACCACATGTTATAAATAATTTTGATTTTTAAATAAACATTTAGGTAAGTCTTTATCGAAAAGTAAATTGAGCTTTATAATCTACTGGCAGACTACGACACTATGTTGTTTATGATAAACAGAGAATTTATAAACGAATGACTATAATATAAATACCTATATTAATGCGCAAACGAAATAATAAATAATGTGTTAATACATATTAGAGAGACAAAATTGTATTATTCATCAATAATAATATTATTACCTAATAATAACAGGTTTGAAAATTTCAGTTGTATAATCTATCACGAACTTTTGAGTATTACAAAATCAATATTTTATAAGATTTTTATGAATTTAATTAAAACAAAAAAAAAAAGGTAGATAAGTAGGTTAATAGAGTAAGATAACTACTTTATTATACATAAGATGTCGAGTGTGTCATAATTATAGGTATGTTAAATTTTAATTCAATAATGCATTATTATTATATATGAAAAACAATTTTGAGTGGAAACTGTCCGGTGAAACCCAAAAGCGCAAATCGTCTATTTTTTTCGATTTACCAAAAGCTCAAATTCGTTTTGTGCTTTTAAATCTAAGTAGCGGGATAAAAGCGCAAAAATAAATTGTATTATCTGATACAATATTGTACTTGTTACACCACAAGTTTCATGTCCAGCAAATTTATAATTTTATCGAAGTTCTCAAAGAACACTACGCAGAAATTTACTAAAAAATTCAATCAAATGGACGAAAAACTACAAATCTCAGTTATAAAGTTGACTCTTATATAAAAGTATGGTACTTGTGCGTAGAAAAAAATTTCTCGGTTGGACTATTTAAAAACTGTAGGGATTCATAGTTCAAACTTAATTTTAAGATACTCATTATAATTATACTAATAACTACTAATATGTAATTCTATTTTAAAATTGTTTTACTCTACTGTAAAAGCTTAATAATTAACAACTATATTATTTTGATAAAATACACTTTATTTTTGTAAAATTTATTTGTGCTTATAGTTTGTTAAAAAGGTATTTTTTTTGTGCTTATGGAATATTTATTTTTGCGCTTTTGGGTTGTGTTTGGGTCATATTTTACGCTTATGGGATACAGCCAAACCTAAACAATCTATTAGCTTGTATCATTAAGTGATATTTTTATTTGATATAACTATCATGAAGATGTAACCCATAAGCACAAAATATGACCCAAACACAACCCAAAAGTGCAAAAAATAAACAAACAAACAAACTAAATAAATTTGCAAATAAATTTTACAAAAATAAAGTGTATTTTATCAAAATCTTTTAGTTATTAATAAGTTTTAAGAGTGATGTCAAATTATTGTAATACCAAATTTAGTAATATATATTTATATCATTATTATATCAATTTATATGGGTAACTCAAAATTGAATAATATCTTTCCTCAAATACTGTTAAACAGTAAAAATAGATTCATACTACTTATAAATATAGATAATATTTTAAAATAAATAAAAAATGTTATTGTGTTTATAAAAATGTATAATAATAAAACATACATAAAAATGTCGACGAATAATATTTTTAAATTATAATAAAACAATTTACATATTGTTATTTATTGTTTAAATAAGTAATTTAGTTCAAACTGGAATTTAAGATGTCTATAAAAAATAATTTTTTTTATACATTTTTTAAATTTAATAGTTTCAGTATGAACTACTTATGAAGAATCTTGTATTAAATTGTCAAAACTGAGATACAAAAAGAATTTTTTTTTGAATTTTATATAACATATGAAGAGCTTTGTTTCTGTGAGATCTTGTATTAAATTTTCAAGCATTCCTATTCAACAAATAATTTTTAATCATCAACATTTATTTAGTACATTTTTATGCCTATAAATAGCTCAATAATTTAATCGTAAATTAGGAAATAATAATATAAACATTTGATGAAAATTTCAAGTTTCTACAGTTATTCATTTCCGAGTCACAATTAAAGTTATGAAAAAAAATTTTGAATAATAATAATAATTTTTAAGTTTTTACTTTTTCTTAATTATAACATAATATTGTTTTATTTAATATTTCAAAGAAGAATATTTTTCTGAGAGTTTTAATATTTAAACAACGAAGTTTGTTGCTCTACTAAATATTAGATGTTGAGTGTACTTCACATTATGAATATCATAGTCAGAGATGTATTAAATTTGAATTTAATTGCATATATAAAAACTGATTCTACTAAAAGGAGACGATCTATCAGCTTAAATTCTCATGATATTTTATTAAATTATATTTATATTGATATTAATAATTTATTTTTCCATTAGAAATACGGTAAGTTGAATTAATTTTTTTCAAAAACCAACCACGTATAACATTATATTATTTTATTTAACATGTCCGGTAGTTATTACAAGTCAATGACATCAGATTAATACGTAGATCGGTGTGAATAATTTCGTTGCTAGTTTAAAATGAATGTAAATATTTCTGAGATTAATTGAAGTAATAGTAAAATGTTTCAAGTTTCTGTGATTAATATTTTTTTTTGAATAATAACAAAGTAATAAATACTGTGCGAAGATCAATCATTATTATACATTTGAATATCAAATATCATCAAACTTGAATTCAAATTATTCATAGTCATAAATAATACATTTTACTTATAGCTACATTTTTTTTAAATTCCATTAAAAAGACATGTAAATTAAAAAAATCTCGTATTACATTTTCAATTATTAGGGGTTAAAATTAATAATTTTACCTATGAATCTTTAACTACCAACTAATTTAAATATTTCTATGATAAATTGTGTGTAATTTTATAAAAATTTGAACTTTAAAAGTTTATAAAAAAAAATGTGTGACCTAATATTTTTGACATTTTTTTAACTTTGGCACAAATAACTTACTATACAAACCTTATATTAAATTTTCAAGATTTTTATTCACACACAAAAATATTATTCAAATTATCGACTAAAAAAGACAAAAATTTTAAATATTCTTAAATAACATAAAATAATTTGAAAATTCTAACAAGTCGAATATATTATTTTAATTAAAAATAAAATATCAGAGTAGTGCAATAGATGGACAACGAATAATGAGAATAACCCAGCATTTTACAGGATAGGTAAAAACTCGATAATATGATATTCCATAATACTCATTTAAACTTTAATACATATGTACAACTTTATGTTTAAAATTTATCATTGAATATTGTCATTCCATAAAATTAAAAACTCTAAATTAATTTAATTTTTTTTTTCGAAAATGTGATTTGTAATGATTTAAAATTTTCCAAAGTAAAATTTTTAAAAACATTAAACACTTTTCAATTAATTGATTGTTTATATTTTAGATGACATACATCAATAAAAATGTTCTATTTGTCTACATTATAGATCATAATTAAATGTCTACGCGTTTCATTCATTGGAATTACTTATTTATTGCAATTATAATACTTATATAATCTAATATAACAATTATACACAATAATATATAATTTGTGTTTTTCAGAAACTTATAATATATTAAACTTTAAATTTTGATTTTTAAGAAAGTCTTATTATTGTTCAATTATTTATCTGTTAATTATTTATAATTTTATGTAAATAAAAAAATTTAAATAAATGGTTTTGATAAAACAAAGATGGTATTATGCTTTATAATCATTATAATAGGTCATTGTACTTGATCTAAACATTATGATCACAGTGAGTAATATACGGAGACTAGAGAGAGGTTTTAATTATTATTATGTATAAGTGAATAAAACTCGTAAGAACGGAGAAAAATGCGTGACCTCTAGATCTAGAATACATAATATGCACAATAATAATATGTTGTAGTAAATATGATTAATTTTATAATGCTGTATTTTTTATGGTTGAGCACATTTTGTATTCAATATGATTAAAAATTTTTTACAACCGTAAAATAATTCCATAGCGTACAAACTATAAGAATCTAGGAATTTCGTCTTCGTGTATAAGGTTCAAAATTGGAGACGTTTAATGACAACACCTATAACACCGAAGATGCACAGGTCTTTCGTTTGATCGAATCATTATAGGATCGGATACACCCGTCATTATATTATGTTAAAATTCACTTCGAGCAAGTAACAATTATGTACAAATTGTTTTATAATATAAATTATATAATTAGGATAGTATAAGTATCATATAAAATATAAGAAAATGCGTCAAGTTGAACGAAAAGTGTCGCTTAATTGTCATAAAGTTGTCTAGAAAAGTTCTAACTAAGTTATTAGATCATATTTGGTATGGCTGACGTAAAGATAGCCCGGCATTAAGTTTAAAAAGCTGATTTTTTACCGTTGTTTTTATAAAAATTTCTGTTATTCCGCAATTATTACGAGTAATGTAATAAATTATATTTTGATTTGAAATATTATGTGACTTTTATGACAAATGACAATTTAATTAAAATTAAATATTTATCCAACTCATGTATAAGTAATTATAAGGTTAAATTGAAAAATAAATATAAAATATATATTTGAGTTTCATATTAACAGTTTTTAATTAATACATTATATTATAATGTATATCACCAGAGCAACCGCTTGAAGCTGTCCTCGACATAAATTCATCATAAACTTTTGAACGGAGTGATTGGCAGTGTACATTAAAACGTTTTTTCCTATACGCTAAGCCAACCAATAGCTTAACCAAATTTAAATTTAGACACACAACCGTGACTGGAGAATAATTAAAAGTATCTACGCGTAAGTTGATACATACTGTATATATGCATATATATATGCATATATATTATGTAATAATAATTTTTTCCTTTAACTAATGGTGTTTTTTTTTAAATATTATAATATGTTGTTAACTATAATAATTAGGGTAGAATAAGGTAAATGTGTTTTTAGAAACATAATACTCGTGTTCATAAAAATACCATGTACAAATCGATTACTTCGATTTTATTATTTTAGTTTGAATATTCAACGTGAATCGTTTCCGAATAAACAATAATAATCAATACGTGGGAACAAAATGTCGTCGGAAATTTTATTGAGCTTGAAAAATGCAACGAGAGACTAATCATTTAATAATTGATATTATATTATGTCTAACCTGTGTCTGGAATAGAAGCATACTCGATGGACTTGGGTACGATGGACCAGTAGAATGGTATACTTCGTTTGAAGTATCTTCTTTTCCTGAAACACATTTAATACAAACTGTTAAATTGTAGTCGAGTTACAATGCGCAGGTGTTTGCATGTATAAATATAATACATAAATACACATTAAATTAATCTAAATTAATAATACATTTTAATCATTCAATAATGTTATATACTATATTATGGAGTTAATCATTCGTATTTCTCAAGTCTTGAGATTGATTTAAGTCTTCCACACGCATTTTCATCGATTAACCTATAATTTTATTGACAAATTTTTAAATATATTTTTATTCACAAACTATCATATAATATTTTATTATTATATATAAGATTTGATTCTCATAAAGAGATATTAATGTTTAAGGTGCAACGTACCAAATACAAATTTTCGATTTTACTAATGTTTTAATTTTCGTAAAAAAAAAAGTAAAGTGCATAAATTTATAAACAGTGAGTTAAAAGTAAAGTTTTAAGAGGCTTTAGTTTTATTAACTAATTGATTAATTTTAATTGTAGATGTTACGAATTATTAGGAAGGAGGTTATTTATGGCATTATTTAGACTAAATTGCCTACAACTGTGTCTATGTTACTTATAAATGTTAATGTAAAATATACGCTACTTTATTAGAGTGCTATATTAATACGCCACTGTCTATGAAAAAATGATTAAGAATGAAAATAGAAGCTTTTCATATTTTGGAAAAAATGAAAGATCTTTCTGCAATCCCTTGGGAGAATTTGGTATTTCACGAATAGCAAACTTATTGTTATCACTTATCATAATAACTTATTAAAATTATATTCTTGTGATGTTTCGCGAGACTTCTCGTCTATTATAACTACAAATTACGAGTATTACACCGGTTAGAGCAAATTAGATACATATATGTAGGGTAAGAGTGGGGGATTACTCAACACTTAGATGCGCGTCTTATACATAGCTGGTATTATAGATATGTGTGTGTATGTGTTTGACGTTTGTACGCTGTATAATATCTGTCTGCTGTGTATAATATACTAAGTTTGTAAGACATCTCGCGAGGAATGTTCTCACGAGATATATCCGTGGAAAAAATTTCGCTGAAATCGCCACCGGATTTTTGCGTGTTCGTACCAAAAAAAAAAAAAAAAATAAAATAAAAATAGGAAAATAATAATTATAAAAATAAATAACACCACAGAGACACGAGAAGAAGAATTATTAGAAACGTTTATCTTGAGAGCGCCCGTCAAGTATATATATATATATATAAATTTATATTATGTTGTAGGTAATGCATGAAGACGGTAAATGTATATATTATCTGGAAAAGGTGAACACTATCCATACTTAATACTTATATTGGACGAAGTAAAAATATTATTAATAAAATGTTTATTTCGTAAATTATCCGGGTAACTTGTACATAATTATATGTATCTACGAATGAGAAGGTTAAGTACATAATTATTGTTGATAATTGTTTTTTGATGAAACGCACTGAATAATGGATATTTAAAAAATTTTATCTTTTAAAATATCTTTAATTTTAATTATTTAATTAATGATTGAATAGTTATCTTAAAAATAATTTTATTTTGGATGAGTATAATTTAGTTTTGGCTATTAAAATTATTATACTCAGTATAATATTGCACTATTTAAAGTATTTGGTGCATCGACCGTGTTGTACCAAAATTATCAGATTACGATTATAGTTATACGAATATTTTATCAACATAATATCGGATAATGTATATATTGATTAAATAATGAATAAATTATACATATCAAAGGTGGATAATATATATTATTTACTCTCGAGCTACAGGCTTTTGATTGAGCAACTGGATTAGTAATTTTTAAAGGGTTTAGACATCCCATAACAAAAAAGAAGTTTAATTGCCTTTTAATACTTTGCTGTACAATTATTTGTTGTTTTATAATTATTAAAAAAATATATAATTGACAATATTTTACGTGTTTACTTTAGATAAAAAAAAAAGAAAAATTCAACAAACCAAAATAACATTAATAATTTAAATAAATTATAAATTACTATAAAAATACAGTGGCTTTTGACAAAAAGACAATAATTTGTTTAATTGGTTTTTATACCAATCAAATATTACAACGTTTAAAATCTAAAACTCAAATAGTATTTATCTAACTTGCACTTGTACAACTTATCCATTATTGTTCTCTCTCTATAGTCTATATATATATGTATGTATTATGTATAGGCATATAAAAAAATCCAGATAAGTCAAAGGATCCAGATATTGTTCGCTAAATGTTTGATCGAAGGTCTTAGTTTGGTTTTAATAATTTTAAGTTTTGAAAATGTTTGTTTACGCTTAAATATGTGAATGTATAATAATATTTGGTGATATCATGCAAAATATGCTGAATAAACCAGACTGCGATCAAAAAACAAAAAATTCTTAAATGTCCGAATTCACAAGTCTTTAACTTACGAGTAATTTAAATATATATATATAGTGCCATTTGGGTCCCCAACATGGAAAAATATCCAAGGGCCTCCGACAATCAGTGTCGGTCTGATAAGAATAAAATGTATACGGGCGAGGTTTACACGACCCGGTTACATTTACGTACCTACAATACCGGTGACATCATGATATAATACGAGATATTATACATTATTATTTTACGCCGAAATCGCATTTAAACGCGTCGGATATCCGCGTGCCATAATGATGATGATAATAATACTTATTATAATATATAAGTACTCACTGACCTTTTCTGTAAGACGACAGCATGTCGGACGGTATATATTAATCTCGTCCTAGACGATATATGTTTTTCGGTGTTTTGTATAATAATAAAATGATAACGATAATAATATTGTGTTGTCTCTATATGGTCTCGGGGCAGCGGGCTAACTGCAATGGTAGTATCGGCGGTCGCCGGCGGTCATCGGCGTACGACGATAACGGAAAACGCAAACGGGACTTGTGCGTCGTCCAAAAGCAGAGTGTTCCAGAGATTTCGGGCGGGCGAGGTGCACCTCGACGGGAACTCGTTCGGATTGGCAAGAACCGCGAGACGTGTGCGAACGATGTCGACGACAATATAATATTATTGTCGTTGTCGGGTGTGCGCGTCGACGCGTCCGCTGCGACGGTTCGAGTGCGACAAAACCGTATTGCGATTATTACGCTATTTTAAATATCGCGTACCGACGGCGATGGCCGCGGCGGCGTTCGGCGACGTGCGACCGACCGTTTTTCGTGTGCACGCTTCGTGTCGGTCCCCGAGACCCTTTCGACAAGGGCGGGGCGGGCGGGCGACCCTTATTACGGCGCCCGAAAATCGCGACGGGGGCGGGACCCGGCGGGCGTCTCCCCGAGGATACATAAAAACACGCGCACACGCGCGCGCATATAATATTATACGTATATAAGGTGCACTTGTATTGTTGTTATTGTTATTGTTATAATATTATATAATATTATTATTATTAAGCTGTTGTGCGTAGTATTGTTTTGACATGCGTGCGCTTCTCGGGTTTCAGACCGTGCGCGTACTACAGTTATATATATATATATATATATTATGTTATTGTATGGTTATAATAGTAATAGTAAAATTATGGCAGAGTTGTACAATATATAATTACGACCGATGCCGATTCGGACGGTAACGGAAACGGAGCTGAAGCAGTCGACGACGGCCCACTCGGCCCAGAGACCGCGTACGATTCGGGTGAGATTTGTTTTTTCTGACGACAAATGCTGTGTTCCGTCCTCGTCCTGGATCGCGATTCCGGCGCGGCGGCGGCGTGAAGGTACTTTTTCGGACGCACGGGACTCATGACTTGGTGGTGCGGGTGGGTAGATACTAGGTATGTATATATAGGACGGTGAAAGTCAGTAGTGAAATGTTCATTGTTCATGATTTGTGTATTTATTAGAATTTTACTGTTTTTAGATTCTGAGCGAAAAATATATTGTTTATATATTACAATGATGTGTAACATATTTTTCTGCCTGGAGACTCTTTCTATGGTAGAAAAAATGTTTTAAGCAATTTAAATATCTATGTTCTGATACGAAAGCAAATCCTATTGTACTTTAGGCGGTCAAAATTAAACGACTCCCAGCTCTTTTTTTTAATAGTTGAGAAAAAAGGGATTATTTACTCAAAACCAGTTTTAGACAAAATCAATCTTCTTATTTGAATTGTTTTTCAAATACAATGAATAATCATTGAATTCATACTTATCACATACTTTACAGCGGCTTACTTAATGATGGGGTATTTTTGACACCTAATATACAGTGGTTACCTAATTTCCCCCCTTTTTAATATGGTCAGTGGTCATGAGCTGTGTATTCAAGAGAATATTATGCTTCAAAAGATTTAACAATTCTTTGCTGTCTTGGAAAATATTATGGTGTGATAATGGATCATAATTGTATCATCCGTGGCGAGCAAGTAATCGCTTTCAACAATATATTACACTTAATAATATATCCTTAATATATTATTATTACGATTGTTGTAGTCTGTAGTCACTATCCGTGATCATCATGTACGTTTTTTATCTCCGGAGAATTTAACGATGAGCGCGTAATATATTATTTTGTTAAAACATATTATCTTGTATGATTTTTTATGAGTATTGAGTGACATGTTATTTTATATTTAAGTTGTTTGGAATTATATGTATTTGCCTATATGAGTATTTTAATAAAGTTCTCGAAATGAAAAGAAACGGTTTATGTGCACTTCAATCGTCAACTGACCTTAAAAATGGCATTATAATACATATTTAAAAAAAAATTAATTATTTTTCTCAGTTAATAAACAAATTTTTTTAGGTTATAAGAAATGATAAGAATAAATGTAAATAACTGACCACATTATATTGAAGTATTGAAGCAAAAACTATTTATATTATATTGTTTTTTGATTTATAATGAGTATGTACAGCTATGAACTATATTTTACACGAAAATGTATAGAATATTGCTGTACATTTATTTGACAGGCAAATTATTAGCATATATTGATTTTTTTATAAAGAAAATATTTTAAATAATTATGATTATGGGCTAAAAACTTTTTCAAGGATTTAAAATACCGTAGAAGGAGATAACTTTTATTATTAGTTTATATTATAAGGTTATAGATTTATAAAAATTATTTTCGTCACATTTATTTGATCGATTTTAGTAAAAAAAATAGATTAAAATAGATTAATATCTATAAAATTTAACGAATTAATTTTTAACAATAACAAATTAGTGTTTCCATACTAATTTTGTTGCTGAAAGTGAATGTATATACATATATATATATATATAAATTACTTTATAAATTTATTAAAAACTATCAAATTTTCATAGTTCATGGTTATTGATGTGACTTTCTAAAATAATGTCAGAAACATATTTTTGCCTTTGCGTTTATAAAGAGGCTTTAAACAAACCACTATATAAATAGCATACCCAAAAACTTTGTCAAACGATAAAACTTCTAAGTGAAAATCCGTTTTTCTAACGTTATAACGATTTATAAATCCCATGACCCTATACTTGCATTTAAGATTTAACAAATCTGAATTTATATACGAGTATCTACTTACACACAGGAATTAATAGTTAGTTGTGTTTTAGAAATAAAATTCATACTAAAACATGTATGTATCAACTATTGTAGTGAGGTAGTTTATAAACATTATATTGTTCTCAAACGAATTAATTGAATTCATATAAACATGAAATGAACAGTTTCAATTTTTAAGAAGCTTTTTATTTCTTATAATATTTGAATTATTCATATTATATAAGAAGCTTTTATAAGAATTGCTTTATAATTAAATTACATTTATGTATATAGACCTAAATAGCTCTTTAAAATTTGTTCAAAGAGATAATGTTTTGATTTAAAAATATGTGTATTTCGTAAATAGTTTTAATAAAATTTCACGATAAATATTCGATAAAACATTAAACGCAAATAACACCATTAACACGTTTGCAAGTTAAAAATATTATTTTTAACAAATGCAACATATTAAATTCTTATTTCATTAATAAAACTAACCAGTAACACGTGGCAGTGGACCCCAGGCATTATGAACCATAATTCTATCTCTATATTATAAATTAGCTAGTTAAGTAGGTATCAGTGCCTGTATAATATAGGTAAAATGATAAAAAAAAAACCACTCAAATCAGTTGAAAATCAATGTCAACAGAATTCACTCTACCAAGTTTGAACTACATCAAAGATAATGGGTATCAAGCTAATAAAACAAATTAAACAAATACCACCCAGGCATAGTATAATAGGGTACATTAGAAACACTAAGCACATTATGAGACGGTTACATAAGTAGGAATACAAATTGTACAATAACACGGACTGTGGAAGTGAACAAACAGAAAAACATAATATCCTAATATGAAAATATTTTGAGCCCAGTGACATGCACATTCGAAAACATAATTATTGTAAAATATATTACAATGGTTTCACTTGAAAGCGTATTAATAAGCTATATGGAGTAAAAACAACTGTAAATAGAATAAAAAAACAAATCTTTATAACTTAATATTGACTCAGTATAAAAGAAAAATTCTTCTTCTTTAGTATTGATTGGGACCATTATACATTTTTTAATTCAATTCATTAATTTTACCAGTATTCTTAGCCACAATTAAATGTTAAACTGTATCAATATTTTTTTTTTTAGGATAACGTTTCAAGTAGAATAAGTGTCTACATTTATTATTAATTATAACAAATATATATATTTTTTAAAAGTTATTAATTTTTTTATATAATTTATTATATATTTTATTTTATTGATGATGAGTGTTTGTAGTTATGACTTATATTTAACATAAAAATGTATAGAATATTGTTGTGTATTTATTTGACAGACAAAATTAGCATATATTAATTTTTTACAAAGAAAGTATATTTAACTATTATGATCTTATGGATTAAAACTTTCAAGGATTTACAATATACTGTAGAAAGAGATGACTTTTTTTATTAGTTTATATAATGAGATGAGGTTAAAAATTTATATAAATTATTTTCGTCATATTTATTTGATCGATTTTAATAAAAAAAAAATACGACTAATAATTGGTATGTAATAGTTGGCCAAATTCCGTAAAAATATTTTTCTCAAATAAATAAAGTTCTACGCGGATTTATAAATTTACATTTTAAGCGAACAACTTTCATATTTATTTTAGAAGAAAAAGCCTAAAAATTGTTCAAACTCATTTACTGCATGTTTTGATCCCGAATTTTTGAACTAACATCAGACTTTCAGACTTCACCATCTTTTATGAAAAATTATAAAGTAATTTTCATATAGAAATGTAATCGTAACCGATTACAAATAAATATGAGAAAGCACCAATCAGTGAATAGTTAGCCAATAAAAATAGGTATGAAATTCGATAATAAATTTCCACCTTTCAACATTTCAACAATTTGAAGAACATAGTTATCAACGGCTTAATAAAAATACTATCTCATGCATCTACTATAATTGTTTTTACACAAATTTAAAAATTTTTCATTATATTATAATTCGTTTATAGATCCTGGATTTGGTTAGCTATGAGCAAATCCCCAATTAGAAAAATAGACGTAATAATATACAACTTGGGTCTTCTTATGCCGTTTTCAGCACAAACCATGCTAGTTAAACCTTCAAAGTCTTGTTGTAGGGGGGGGGGGAGATTCGCTCCGGGCGCATGGTTTAAAGGGTCGCCAAATTTTTTTTTTTAATATTTCAAACTATACATAAATAAAATAGGAGAGGGAGGGAGGGAGGGATATTTGCCCTGGGTGCTAAATCTTAACAGCACGGTTCTGCTAACTCTAACGTGCTTAAATTTATTTGATATATAAGAAGACTTGTTAACTTTAAACTAAAGAATGAAATTTACGAGTTCACTTTCCGTATTAGATTCAAATCAAAGTTTCAAGTATTCTTTATAATTTTTTTCATTATTGTAAAATATTACAAGATAATAATCTGAAAATATCGAATATATTTGTAATAACACTGGCGCTAATTTTCTCGAGGAAAGATGCCATTAAAACAAACACCGTACACTATAATATGTTCTATATAATTAAAGAATTATTCATCTACATCGATTTACAGATAACAATACTATCATCAAATCAAAATAATGAAAGTGAAAAAAAATATTCACTCGCACTTTAAAAGGATATACATGGGGTCGGAATTGTAATTAATTAGAATAATCTATAACTTATGTTCAAACTAATTCATGGTTAATATTTACAGCTGAATCCACTATCGTTCTCAAAATAATCGTATAATAATTAAATATTTTTTATAAACTTTTTCGGCGTAATCAATAATATAAAAAATGTTTATTGTCTATTATAGATATTAACCAAAATATTAAAATTAAAATTTTTATTTTTAAATCTACAACTACAAAATTAAACACTTTTCGATCTCAGAACACTGACATAAAAGAAAATGAACGAGCCGAACTCGAACAAGTAGTTAAGAATGCAATTACATCTCCTCTATCGTTACCAATGAAATGAAATCCAATTAGAGGCACACAAACATTTGTAAAAGAATAACTATCGTGGATATCACATTCTACTAAACTCAACAAAATTAAACAAAGTATTGAAACCAATCGAGCGTTTTCCTTTGTAATGGACAGACAATTTGAACTCATTCTTACCCATCTTAGAATCGAAAGATAAAGAAAAAAGTTCTCTCACAGTTTTTGAATGGCTATTACAGATCAATTTTTATCTATCAAAGTCACGCATCACGTCCGACTTCAAAACAAAATCAAAAATGTTTTACTGCCGTTTGTATTAAAAATGTAATATAATCTAAATAATATTCACCCATTGGTCTATGACACCGATAGTTTAAAAACAATATTATAACGCGTAAATGTATGTTACGCGACAAGCAGTGATGTAGTCATAAAGTGCTTTGTAATATTGTAATAAGTAATAATACATCTACGGGCGTTTGCGGTAGGACGCGAGCAAAGTAGATTCCTAACCTAACCTAACCTAACCTACTCAAAATTTCGAATACACGTAACAACCGCGATTCGTAATATAAATATAATGGAAATTACCGAACCAATACGCAATGCGCGTACGTAGACGCGTAAACGGTTGGAATGCAAACACGCGTGATGAAAGAATTGTGAATTAATAAATAAATAAATATACAATAAATCGTAACAATCGCGCGTATATTATACCGGCGGTGGCAGTTACACGCTGTTGCGCGAGTACAACAGTATAAATATAGCCGTTTAACGTCATTGGCATGGTAAAATGCGATCGTGTTTGCATATACGCACCGCTGTTATAGGTATAATAATATCCGCACGCGATTGTGCGCGTAAGCGGTGGTCATTGCATTTCACGACACTCCGCACCGAAACGATCGAAAGGCACCTATTTTTAACGATATGATAATAAAATAGCGGATGTTATAATGATTGTGATATTACGTGTACTTATATTATCATGCATACTATTATTATTATTATTATTGTGATACGCGTACAACGGCCGCTCCGGACAAGAATGCGCCCATATTATTAAAACACGCATACAGGTAGGTACCTATATAATACTTAAACCTGCCTACCGGTTTTGTGCATTACGTATTTTTATAATACAGACACACGTTTTAATAATAGTCATTAGTCCGACACGACGGTCATTTGCAGGCATAATATAGATATTGGCGAGCGACACGTTAGATTGTTTTATGTATTATTATAATATACGTATACAGAACGATTTGTTAGATATATTCATCCTTCTTTTATCTTTTAATAATGCATATTTTTATTAGTTTTTGGATTTTCGAATTTTTAAGCATACTTAATGAGATTTTATTTTAAAATCCTTAAAATTTTTTTTATGGCATTCAAGGAAAAATAAACATATTTTTATTTTTTAAATGGGTACCTAACGACCTTTTTAACGTAAGATATTATGCAAATAATTTTTTTTTTTTATTAAAATACTGATGTGTGTATTTAAATTCAAATTCAAATGAGTATTGTTATCGATTTATTAAAATATGTGTACAATGTATTATAGGATAATGATACTTTACAAGTGTTTTACAAAATATTTATGTAATATTTAGTTTTATATTATTTTAGTAGGTGCTTATTATTACACGCTGTATCTGTATGTGTAAATAATATATACACCGCAATTATACACATGCACCACACTGCACTACACGCGATACGGTGCCTATATATCATAATATTATACATTTTCAACACTCGTCTTGCCCATTTTTCATGGTACTTTTACAGCAAATAAGTATAATCACGTAAATATTATTTGTTGACACGATAATCGGTACATAATACAGTCATTGCGATTGCAATAATGGCGATCATTTGAATATGTTTATTGTTCAAATCTATAACTGAATTACATTTTTCTAATGCAAAAAATGTAAAATAGGGTTTTTTGCTTCTATAACAAATTTTCTGTTTTTTAATTTACCAGAAAATTTTTAACACAAATGTCCTTTATAATTGAACTTTGTTGGTTTTGATTATTACGAGTATGCTACATTTCTAAACTCAAAATTGAGAGAATGAGACTGCGTGCGAGAGTTATATTAAATCTAATCGTAAATTTATATTTTTTTACTGGTTTGCATACCTACTATATGTATCCTACAAAAAAAAAAAAAAATGAACACAAAGTTATTATAATAAACCCACCTGATAGAAATGATCGGAATCGATCAAAAGTCGATAATCGTAATACTATGCTATGGAATGCAGAAATATAAAATGTATAGGTATAGACTATGGCACTATGCTATTAAGTATTTTCAAAAATCAACATATTATATTATATTATGTTATTATCTATTTACTAATATTATTACACTACACGTACCAAGTTAGAGTTAATACTAATTTCTCCCTCCTAATATGAGAAGAGAGGTCATCCAGCGATAGAACCCGACATAACTAAACCCAAACTAAATTACTATATTATTTACTACAAAGTAGTTTTAAAACTCAATTGAAAAATTCCAACTGGAAGCTTCAAACTCTAGGAACACATCACTACAACTTATAGGGACTAAAACAAATAAATCTATGAACCGTCAAATTCTTACAGTATTAAATCTTACTACTTTATTTAAAAAGAAATAACAAACAGTTATAATATCTTTAGAATTCTGAAATTGCGTTGTTGTGGTAAAAGGGAAGTGTAAGTGCACGGTATAGTCTACTATTGCCTTTTATTCTAAAGTTCACGAGATGTTGTTTAACATAATATTACATATTATTATATAATACATTATATACTCAAATTTAAATAAAATATTTCAAATCCGTTTATGCGTGGAACTGCAAAGTTACACTAATACATTTAACAATTAATATTATATAGTAATATTAGTATATTACATACTGGTTTAAATTTATATAATCGGATTCGTCTAACTACAAATCGTTTTGAACATGTAGTGTAATTATCTCTAACAATAATTTTTGATTACGGATAAGAACTGCGACTGCATTTTGTAGTTGCACTGTTAAAAATGCATATAACCAACAGATCGTTTTTAAATCATCATGTTTATATTTTTTATTAAATACATACCATATAGTTATACAGATTTTATAAATAAAAACATATTATACATATGTATATAATAAAAATATATTCATTAGTATATTAAGCATGCATATTTTGTTTATAATTGAAACTCGAGAGGAATTTGAAAAAAAAAATATCATTTTTTAATAACGTTTATAATACATTACAATTTAAAATGTTCAATTAGATTAAACATTATTTGAACGTAAATAGCGAAATAATAAAGGCTGTAGTGGCGTCATGCTAAATGTACGACGAATGTTCGAATATTGACAGGGTGAAGTTGAGTGCGGAAGTTCCAATATTAATGGGTTTTATATTATATTTTGACTGTTCTGAGATAAAGGTGTGACAAATAAACAGAAAATAACATTGGGTTGCAGGTGTGTGCAGTGTCTAGACGACTCCGGGGATATATTGATCTGGAGAAATACTAAAAGTACAAGTCAAAGTAATCGAAGAAAAGTAAATAAATAAATTAAATGTAAATAATAATATGATTGATTTATAAGCAGTTATACATACGAAACGATATTATAAAAGTAGATACATTAAATAGGAAAAAGGAAAATCACGACCAAATATATCATAAA
Source organism: Rhopalosiphum nymphaeae (assembly GCA_036289425.1). NCBI lineage: Eukaryota > Metazoa > Arthropoda > Insecta > Hemiptera > Aphididae > Rhopalosiphum > Rhopalosiphum nymphaeae. Next base: position 3,233,986 of record JAZAQC010000001.1, on the reverse strand, counting down.
TTATAAGCAATGATACATAAAATATATGAAATAATAATTTGAGAACTACTATTTTTGAAAATTTGAGACTATAGAGAGCTATAGTAATTTCTGATTATTGTTTTTTATTTTATTGTATTTTATCGTGTACACTATACAGGGAACAGGTTATCTATAGTGCTTAAAAACGTTTTTGTAAATATTTGCATTAAAATATGACTATTATAATATGTGACTAAAAAAATTGAAAATAATATGACTGTACATAGTTATGTGAACTAAAAAATGTCCTAAAGTATCTTAAATAATTTAAATTACTTAGGAACATAAAAATTATTTGTTCTGATGAGTTATGGAAAAACTATTTAAGTAAACAAAATATAAATAGCAGATAAAAAGTCAATTGAAAACACCAATTTATGAGATATAATTAAAAAAGGATAAAATTAAGTTATTAAGCAATATTATTATACATGTTAAAATGAGTTTTACGTAATAAAAAAACAGAATAAAAAGTAATAAGTAAAAAATAAGTAATTGAAGAAACTTAAAAAAATTGTAATTATTGTCGATACATTATTATAAACAGTATAAACCATAATCATTGGTCACTAATGTGTGTTATCAAATATTATTTGAATAATTTATTATGAAAAACATTTATTTATATATTGTAGATAGCCTCCAATGTTAGTCCCCTCTTTAATACTTCATATAATATTTATTTGTTTGTTTGAACAAATTAATTTCTGGTGATATTTCGAGTAACATTTTTTTTCTTGTCAAACGTATTCAACTAACACAACGAACAATTAATGAAAATTCCTCCATTAATCGAAATCAGATAATTGAGAGAACCCGTAGGACGGTGAGGGGGTAGGAGTGGGTGATTGTTTCTCGTCGATTTTGATTTACTAATATTAGTAAATAGTAATTTTTTTTTAAAAACAATTATTAAATAACTTAATGTAAATAAAGAAAGAAACTGAAAAAATGTTCAATGCGCTCTCATAACTCTTGATGTGATTAAAATAAAGTAAATAGTATCTTCGACTTTTTAATAAATTATACACATACGGAAATTTAAAATGTTATATTATAATATGTTATGATTAAATATATTACATTGAATTCCCATCATTGTCTTCTCCAGATATCCGACCAGGGAAAAAATTTGCGGTCACTCTTGTGATCAATTAATTTTGTTTTTCAGTTAAGAATGTAAATCTCATAATATATGAGATTATAATTACTAATAATAATATATTATAATTTGTCTTATTCAAAAAAGTTCCAAAAGTTCTAGAATTTCTGTAACCCTGGAGTGTAATTAACTGTGTTGTTTGATTACTCCGAAATCGATCACTAGTAACTGATTTGATATGTAATGAAATACATATAATAATTGTTAATAATAATATGTGAAATATGGACAGTATGGGAGACTGCTAATCTACAAATGTTGTTGAATAGAGTGGGTCTATCAAAAACATTCTCGTAAATCATAGTCATTCGAGACGAAATGCTGTGGTTGCAAAAAAAAAAAAATAAAACATGTCCTTTATTTTTCTGTGTTACGTGAAAATATCTTATTCAAACAAACATATTTATTATATTATTTAGATTGATAATTTTACATATTTTAACCAACAACGCGTGGCTCTGTGTAATTTATCTCTATTATTATAAAGCATATAATAAAAATCAATTACACATGTGCCATTAAAATATTTTAAGCATTATTGTTATTCGGGTAAATACATATTAGTATAGATTTTAAATTAGACAATTCTACCGTTGAGTAAGTGTATTATATCTTCACGTTTTATTGACCGCATGTCAAAAGGGATTGATTGAAAAATCGTCAGGAAAAACCGCTCTTTTTTCAGTAAAAACAAATTAAGTCAATCGATTTTCTTTCATTAGATATAACTGCAATCATTCACATCTTGTGGCGTAATTAATAAGCTACTTATTTTAATACAATTTAAGTAAGATGAATTTTAATTGAATAAAAAATATTTGTCAACTTTATTAGTAGTTATTAATCGTTAAATAAAGAAAATAGTGTATTTAATTCATAATTCATAAATAAATACATTTATAAAAGAAAAAGTTGAATTTTAATCAAAATTTGTTAAATCATACAGTCGTATTTACACAAAAGTCACTGTAGTCAAAACAATTACATAAAATGATTTTAATTATTGTCTATTTTATGAGCAGAATTGTGTAATTTAAGTTAACTTAAAACTTTTAATAATTAAAAATAATCACGACACAACATTTTTAAATATTTTTAAAATCACACTAAAAGTTTTAAATGACTAAAAAAAAAATATTTTAATTTTGATTGTGTGCATAATAGTTTATATAATATATATCAAACACAATAATAAACATTTATAGTTAGTTAGTTAGTTTGTTATTATTATTATTATTTTTTCAAAGTATATTATTCCGAAAACAACTATTGTACGCGATTCCAATAGAACTATGGCGGTTGAAGCGAACGCTAATAAGTAATATTTTCATCAATCTCATACTTATCGTAATAAATCTAAATGTTTGCATAAAATAAATTGGTTTGCATTTTAATTTTACTTATACTTATTATATAATCTGTTTTTAAAAATATTGAAATTATTTAAAAAATAATATTTTATAAATATTTTAAAATATTAAAAATACATTCAATATTATTATTGTACAGTCGGTGCCTTCTTAAGCGGTTTGCATAATAGACGCGTGTTATTTACATTTTATAAAATTCATAACAAAAATCCCATTTATTATTAACTTATCAGCTATAATATAATATAGTATATATTAATATGCAAGGTTACTAGTGGTGTAAATATGAAAGTATAAAGTAGCAGGATTTTAAAAGAAAGAAAAAACAAATTTTTGCAATTTATTGTGTGTATACTACATAATATAATATGTAAACGTGTTTGGAGTCAATAGTTATAACTTATGCGTTATATATAATTTCATTGTATTATGTATTTTTACTATTTTTAGATGCACCTGAGAGGAGAAAACAAAATGAAAATATATTATTAATAAATCACTGTAAAAAAGTATAATAACGTCAAATTTTGCCCAAATAACATGTGTTATTACTTTATTTTAGCATCATATAATATACGTATTAACTATATAGATGCCGAGTTGAATAAAAAAAACTGATTAATCACTAGAGCATATAATGAACCAATCGTTGGCCACTAAATAAAATATAATGGATACTAGCTTACTGTATTTATTTATAAAACGTTTAGTGATTGTTAATGTTCATGCAACTTGGTATGAGTGATTTGTACTACAGTCAACAGTTTGGCAAATTTTTCGATTGACAAATAAATTATAATTTTAAAGTAATTAAAAAGTAATTATAAGAATAATTTTTTTAAAATTCGTCTAGTTATTTACAATTATTTATGTTTTCACATTTTTTTATAATGGTGATCTATATAATTTCAATTTTAAAATTGGAATCAAGTTAAAATAATCATTCAGAATCAGAAATCTCTGTTTAGTAGCGGTTTTAGATGGCAGATTAAAAGTATCTGTGAAGTTCGGATTTTCATAAATACGCTCCTCTATAAAATACGATCTATATTATATTAATTTCGTAGACTCCAAATTTAAAAGTCGTTTAGTCAAAGAAGTGATTTCTTTTTAGGTTACCTAGACGATTCTAAATCATCCACTGGATATAATAAGTGTATAACTGTGGTAAAAGAGACGTCGTGGGATGAACCTATCCATATGAAATAGATGAGAAGAAACCCTTTTGCCAACTGCAGTCTGAGATATTAATCATAATATATAGATTCGAGGGTAAGATTAATACTACTGACTGTAAATTGTACATATATATATATAAATTTATCTACGCACAGCGTATGTTATTAATAATATACATTACAGACAATGTAATAATATCAGTCTATACATGTGTATGAGTACGCGTATAATGAGTCAAATGAGTATCTGTGCAAGTTACTCGTGACTGATAAATTTTTGCCATATTCGCAGACTCTAGAATTCAATAATTTTTATGAAAATTTGGTACAGTTGTTTGATTGAACGAATTTTTATTTTTAATTATTATTTTATTTATTTATTTTTTTTATTCATCAGTTTTCAATTTTGTTCTTTTGTGTGTACTCGTGATATCCTCATGCGAAAATCGATTAAAAAGTTTGAACTATTTATACGATCGTAGAAAATAATGACAACGATAAAAAAAATCACTCTCGCCTCTCGTCAAATACTATACCTAGCTGTTAATTATAATTTACAATAATACAAAGATAGTGTCTGAAAGTTTCACAAAATATAAAATTATAAAATCTTTTATGAAATATTCAATGAATATAAAAAAAACTTTTTGAATTCATACTGTAACGATTTCATGAACTTAATTATTTTAGTTTAATGAAATGTAAAATATAAATTGGTAAGTTATACAATATAAACTAAACTATTACAATGCAATATTCACACAAACAAAATTTGATATTTGAATTTTTATTAAAAATACGAGTTTATGATATAGCTAGATCAAATAGAATCATTGGAAAATGGCAATACGCTAAATAATTATAATATTTAAAATTTAAATTTTTTTAATTTACCACCTAGGTTTCAATTTATCTAAAACAATAATTATTTATTTATTTTTTTAATATATATAATATATACTATTATTTATTATTCCATATTAGCTATAGTGGTTTTAAAAATATCTCAATATGTTGACGAAATAGTTAAATCAAGAAATATTAATTGTTTTAATTGTATTCAAAATCATTTAAACGTACAGTATCAATACTTATATAATAATAAAGTTGTATTAACATATTTTAATATTACTTTAGGTATCTACGAACAAGTTTCATCCACATACTCATATAGAAAATATTACAGTGGTTTGAAGATCTTGTAATCAACCCTTCCGTATGCATTATATAGATTTAAGTGCACAATACAATTTATACTAGGGATTAGAATTTTACTAGAAATATTATTTTGAGGTAAATTGTACATGATTTACATTAAAATCATTATAATCTTAAGTTTCTCGTATTATTGTCCGACACATGCTCGTCGGTTTGCGAATAGTAAATAACATAATATGTTTACAGAGTATTTTCTCTTGTCAATAAACGCCTAACACCTATATCAAACAAGCCGATTATAATAATAATAATACATTTATAATTATTATTTTAAGTCGTATAATAGAAAAAAATTAATCTGGACGAGAAAATATACAAATACATACGATAGAAAAATGTAGTTTTGACTACATGTATATGTACTTACTACTTATCTACCTATTTTAACCTATTTTATCTTAACGCTCGAATCAGAACTACAATGGTCTACATAGTATAATTATATTGTATATGCCTGTGTTTAATATGAACTCTCTTAATAGGCATGTAATGCTATAAACAGCCATGTTCATGTAATACAATTTTATTTTAAATAAATTAATAACTATTCTAGATATAATATATTATACCTAATGTGTATTTTTATTGATGCAAAACCTTTTTCATAGGTGCTCAAACCTCCAGCTACGAAAAACGTATCTACAACTATAAGGAGTATAAATCGTTCTCTAGCTGGATAATCAATATAGAGGTTTCCTCCAATCACGTTACAGTCATTTTTAACTAAAACTGTGCTAAGAACATAAGTCCATGTAGTAAAAATACATAGGTAACACTTGTCGCATAATATCTACGACGTATTATCGTGGGTTATTGGCTACTATCAACTAGAAATATAATAGAACAGCGATAGATTACATAATATATAGTATAATTATAATTTTATACAAAATTAATATTTGGAAATAAAGAATGTTGATATAGTTTAAGTCCACGAACACATGTATGGTAATAATTTATAAGTAACTGTAATACATGTGTATATAAGTAAAACAATTTGAAATAATGAATACATATGTACACTAGTACACTCATGTAATATTATAAAAATAATAAACATGTATTACCGCGACACCTAGTCATAGCTCGTAACTCGTAACTCTTAACAATATAACTAGGTACGCTGGTTTTGCGTTGACCGACTGGTTGTGGCCGCCGGCGCACAGCCTACGGTCACAGTGCAAATGCATTTATCTGCAGCGTGGTGCAGCAGGGCACGGTGCATCGGGGCGCGCGCGCGTCAAGTAAGACCGAAATAGATCGGTACCGATTTAACGTCAATTCTCGATCGCACGCAATCGTTCTTTTATTTTCGTCTCTATCCTCCAATCCTCCTCTCTTCCCGTCGCTTTTTTATCGGCGGATTTTTTCTCCTGTCTTTCCTTTTTCTTTTCTTTCTTTTGCCTTTTTTTTCCACTATAGAGCATATGACGACGATTTGAACATGAGGTGTTTGTCGGCGCATCTGCATCGTCGCCATCGACGTATGCCAAACGACGACGCAACGATTTATTTATTTATTTATTTTTTATTTATATTCTTTTTTTCTCTCCTCTTCTCCACTCTCGTCTGTTTTCTGTCAAAAGTCAATGAACGCAAAAACGTTGCCCGTGGTAATGCGTATGTAGCTTACGTGCAGTTAGTATAGGTACGCACAACGCGTTTATATGCACTCGTCGAATATTTATGCACCACGAGATTGTATTTAAGTGATCATTCCTTCTCTCGGATTTTCTTCAGATTTTTATTTAATAATATTAAACGAAACACGAAAACACGATATGAAATAAAAGAAATATTTTGGAGCTACAGAATGATTTAAGATATACTGATTATTGATAAGCCATAGACTTTTGGTAATGTGATATATGTTAAATATTGGAAAAAAGTTGTGTATAGAATTTTATACGGTAATATTACAGTGAACGTAGACCTAAAATTATAAAGAAAGGTTTAAAATTATTTCTAAATGTTGACGCATAGGAACTAGTAGTTATTTTTTACAGGTTTTTATACAATAACTTAGTAAATTAATTTGAAAGCTTTTTATGACGAGATGTGGTGTTTAACCTGTATTTGTATAGTATCATAAAGCGTGGTTGCAGGTCACTGTAATTTGAGTGTACACAAATTTTATACCATATCTTATATCCATAGGTGTACAAATGAAAACTTTTATTTTTAACGATATAGTGTTTTAAAATTATATAATGACATTACACTTAAATTTAAGTTTGGTATGGTGAAGTGGTTCAGGTGGTCCAGATATAAGGCCACATATTGAATGTATAGAATCTATTAATAGTAATCCAAAAACTATTTTGGAACTCAAACTAACGTTTTGTTCTTATATATAATTATTTTATAATTTTATATCAATACATATAAATATCAAACGCATAATTTTTATCAACTTAATTTACACTATTGTCTCCAATTTAGGTTAAAGTTTTGAACTTGAACATATCTTCACGATTATTTTTAATACAATTTAAGTCAGAAAAATAAATATAATTTACCTTTATATTATATTAAATGGGTATAACACTATAGATACATGGCTAAATTTTCTATGAACTTCTATATTGTCTATAAAACAAAATAGCAAAATCTTACATTTTAAATAACAAACTTTCTTTTTCTTGGAAGTGAGGTTATAAAATAGAATATCTGCATATCCTGAAATCAACTTTGCGTAGTCTTTTATATATAACGTAGGTACCTATAATAGCCGAAGGATACCTTGCTATATGTGCGCAAAAAGATTCGCGAATTTTTTATTCAAATGTCTCAAAATTAATCACGAGTAATTGCATGTTTTGCTTTAAGTTATTATTGATATTATGATATAATAATCGTACATCGTAGTCTATTTGCGCATTTATTTAACTCAATGTGGATCGTAATTTAATATAATGTTTATCAGCGATGGACAAAATACTTTTAAGATTGACCAAAGAGGCAAAGAATATTGTTAACATTTTAAATTCAAAACTAATAAAAAATTAAAATGGATATACGCTCACAGTTCTTTTTATTATTCTGAAAAGAAAAAAAATATTATTAAATTTTCAAGCTTTTAGTTGAGCGTAAACATTTTTATCAATTTGTTAAGTGAAACATTTTTTTTTTTAAATAGAACATTTCAAATATTTATAAATATATAAAGAGAGCAAAAATATTATCAAAGGTATACCTATATGTATAGAAAATACTATTATATTATATTTATATAAATATTAATCAGAGGCGGTCCTACCGGGTGGGGGAATGGGTGGATCGCCCTACTTTGACTATATTATATTACAACAATAACCTAATAATATATCTATGTTTTACATTATTTTATGATAAATAATTGTGGTAATAAAGCGAGAAAATATTAATGAAAAGGACTATTATTTTGTAATATTACATGAAATAAATTTTTAACTTTAAACAAACTATTTTTTTATGACTTCTATTTTTGAGGATTGTATTTAATATGAAAAATCCCCCCCCCCGAAATTTGTCAAGGGTCGCCAATTATATTAGTTAAAAATTCAAAGTATTCATTTTAATATTATATATTTTACCAATAAAAAATTACTTATATGATTTGCCTAAAATTGACGTTTTGTAAATATTCCGAGTTTTTCATAATGTTTTTAAAATTTTTCTGGATATTAAGATATTTATTAGAATTTTTACATTTAACTCCCTTTCTTCTTTGAAGTTATAGCTAAATATCAAGATTAGGTTAAAAAAGATAAGAATATATTTCATTGTAAGATTAATATATTTTCATTGTTTCGTTTAGAATCTAAAATTAAAAATATTTAGCATTTAGTTGTTAAAATTACTAAATGGCAAATACAAGATAGAATTTAACAACCGTAGTATTTCAAAATATTGTTCATTTCTGCAAGTTACTGCAGCAATTGATCGTAATGTTATTTAACCTATATGTAGGTAATATATTTGCCTAGAACGTTGATTTGGTTCATGGGTTGTGTTTATTTCGTGCTTAAAACATATGGAGCTCCAGATATGTCTGTGCGAGCCACAATTTTGATCATATAGATATCCCTAACTATTTATTTATTATACTACACTAGATAAGCAAATATTATCATTTATAAATTATGTTTCAACGTTGAACTCTTATGACATAATACGGAGGGCCTTCGTTGGCTTAGCCCTTGGTAAGAAATTTAAATATTCTTCCTCTTAATTGATTTATATATACATCCATAATCTATTGAGTCATGCAAATAATAATCAGTTGCGGGTCATTTTATTATGAATAATTTTAATTCTTCCCTTCTCCAACTGCGATAAAAAGTTAGTCACATTATTTGAGTAGAACACGTAATAATGAACATAAAGTTTGCATAACGCTAATATAATACTGAAATGTATTATTAATATTGTTTTGTAAAAAGTTTAATTTTAGAAATATTTGTTAACTCTAATTTAATATGAAAAAAATATGTATTGCTGAGAGTAGGATTGTGTAACAAAAACTGTTATTGTACACGAATTACTTGAGAATTATTGGAAAAGAAATATTAAAATTATTGGCCTTTCTAAATTTTTTCTTTTCCATTTATTAAGAACAATGATTATAAAGTTTAAGAAAAACGCAAATGAACGAATAAACTCAATTAATCAATAATAACAACAGGTAATGTAAACTTTAAAGTGTAGATAGAGGTACAATTAATAATAAATACGAAATATTAGAAATATTATACTTTAAAGAAAATTATTTATTGGTATTACTACAATGCTGTTAATATATTTGTATTTTATTGAAATAAACTCCAGTTGGCTAAAGTTCACATCAATATGTATATATATATATATATATACTATAACAGAATTCATATAATAATTAGATTAGTTAACTATAATTAAAACTTAAAAAAGATAGAAGAATAATTACGAAACCGTTTAACTCATAATAAACAGTAGGTAAATACTTACAAATTTATGAAGTCAAGTCCAGATTCACTTTCCAGCCTCAAATTGTATCAAAGGAATTATTATACCAATAATTAGTACGGTGGATTTGGGTGTAAAAAAAGGACATATTCGTGAGTAATATTAAGGAATATTGAAAGAAATGCGTTTTAAAAGAGAAGAACAAGTAATTTTACCACTTATTAATTTATAGAAAAAGGATATGTCAACTTTTTAATTCGAGTAAGGATATTTTGAATATCGTTTATATTGTAATAGATTTCATTATTTAATATTTTTTTAAAATCAATGAAGCACAAAAATCTTCTTTGTGCCCTTTAAATTGCTTCAATATAGTAAGACAAGAATGCACACCATACGATAGACCTGTATTCTAATATTAAACGGACCAGAGAACATAATATTGGGTAAAAGATATTTAGACAATAAAAATCGGTAAAAAATAAAGTAGATCAAATTAAAAATCCTAGTTTTTATAGCTTTTTAACACATTTTTGTTAATGTGTGTGGAAAATAAGAAGTAAGATTGGAATGTTTATTAAATTTTTAGTATTAGAATATTATTACTAATTGTATTATTGAAGTTGATTTTATTTTTCGTTCTACAAAATAAAATCAAAATAATTATTTGAATATGTATATTTTTGGATGCATCTATTAAACATAATGTCATTTACGTATTTCTTTTTTATTGAAATATTTTGATATTTTTTTCAGATTAACAGTATACAATAAAAGCAATAATAGCTACATATATTTAAAAAACATACGGAAATTATTTGAACGTTCAACATAATTTATATTGGTATAATATACACGTAATAAATAATGTTTTACTATAGCTCTACATATTATATTAATGTTGTAATGATTTTAATGAGTATTCATATTATAGTATTTTGTAACAGGACATATTTACACCTATAGAAACTAATGGTCAGTGGTCACATGTATAAATGTTTGATTAATAAGTACTAATAATCAAATAATCAGATTTATACATAAAATACAAAAAAAAATTATTTATAAAAATTTAAATTATAACTCACCATAGCTTATACTTAAATCAACAAAGAAATAACAAGCTATAATGAAAATGATTTTTTTTTCAGATTTGGTCTTTTCAAAATAGTATTTTTATTTTTATTGCATTAAACTATTACGGAACTAGATGTATGCCGTTGTTTAATACTAAATACTAAATACGATATTTATAAAAGCATGCAAGTTTAAAAAGTTTCTGCAGGTTACAAAATAAAAATAAATCTACATTTTACTGTGGGCTGAAAACTTGATAAATTAAATTAATATTTAATCATAACAATAAGACTTAAGTTGTTTGTGGTATTTGTACCTAATCCATGCTGGTATAGTTAGATACCTCATAAATATTCTACATATATTAATTGATGTTACAAAATATAGTATAAGATCTATGTATAAATATTGCATGTCTTCATTCTTTAAACGATTTTATTATAATATTGTGATTGATTTAGCCGTTATTTAATTCAGCTGTTAATAGTTCTTTTAGTAGTTGGCAATTTAAGCTTAAATATAATTTTTATGTGTATACTATTGTTAAATTTTCAGTGATAATATTTAGTTTGAAAAAGTCTCAAATATTTAAAGCGACAATATACTATCTGATCTTTAAGACATTTTAACCAAGATATAATATTAAATTCAGTTAAAAACCAATTTATTTATTTGACGAATTTATACCAAGTATAATTTTATAGTCAATATAATTTAGTCAAGAAAAATTAAAAATTATAAAACAATCGTTAAAAATAATATCATGCACGTATAAACACAAGAGTATAATAATTTTAATAGTGAAAAAAATTTTAGTTTCACCACACTGATGTCGAAATTTCAGTTATATTCTGTTTATTATTAGTAATTAATTAACTATGGAGAATTTATATTAATATATATTATATTGAATTTATTGTTTATATATGTGTAATATATTTAAAACTGCAATGCGTTTCAAAAAGTAAAATCGCGTGACTTAAAACCGTCGAAACATTCGTGAAATTATCTAATCAAGACTGGAGTGCAAATTGGAATGTAATAATAATGAAATCACTGACGTATATTACAGTTGTGATATGGACATCAAAAATCGTGTGTATAAATTATAAATATATATATATATTATACATCAAAAAAAGCTTTTATACGGTTGGTGTTAAAAATTTTAACTCGAAATCCAAAAAGGTGTAACGAAAAAATGCAATATTTTTTTTTTTATAGGTGAACACGAATACTTGAATATAATATTATGGCGTTATATAAATTATTATTAAGTTATAATACAACGACGATGATATTTCTCGTAAAATATAATATTATAACACAGTAGGAAGGTAATCAATAATAACGTACGGATCTTATACTATGATACAAAAATATAACACATCAATGGTTATAAATTATAATACATATGCAAGTGATCTACGATCAAGCTTCTGTCACCACTAACTATACTCTACAAGAATTTAAAAATAAGTATACGGCGTTGCACTCTATCTAATGTTGTCGTAATCCAAATCATCAACCGTTAAAAAACCTATACACGCACACATACACACTAACACACACATAAATATATATAGACGATGCTCGAGTCGACCCTCGCGACTCAGGCTGGCGACAACGGTTTAATATGTACAGTGGCGAGGTGGTGTAACTTCAGAATTTTGGCCCAGGAACGAAATTTTTAATAAGATCTCCGCTTTCCCACATAATAGGCTCGTGGTGAATTATCTTAAGGAAATCGGAGTGAACATTTTTATTATTGATGATTTCAATTGCTTATGCAATTTTATAGTTATATGTGTATTATATTGGTATACGTATAGTAACAGATATGTTTTATTATCTGTATTCACTACCGCAAACGTCAGATAACCTTACCCTTATTCGCTAAATATGCATATTTTCACCAAATGTAATAATGACAGCTGAATTTTCCTTTTCGGTTAACCAAACAATTTTTCTTGGATATAAAAATATGTGAATGCGGAATATTTTTAACTTTGAATACTTGAGGGGCTAGATGAATAAATTAATCAAAAATACGTTAAAATTTAACAAAAATATATTCTCCAAGTGTTTAGGGATCATTTCATCTTTTGATTCCACCTGATCGTGACACATGGTAGGCACAAAAACAATTGTCCGTATAGTATTGAGGTGCGTATGTGTGTGCAAGACAAGTTGTCAAAACCATTTTATCAGTTTATAAATTATTTTTCATCGGGGAGTTGACTGTGAAATATATCAAAAACACAATCGCCAACTTATATGTAAAAAGAGACGTATCACATTTGTCTCAGAAGGCGCTGTATATTATATAAAGCCCATCATATATACGTAATATATAAAATATATAAAGGCTTGACATCGAGCACGATAAGTTATGAATGTAGCAAAAATACCAAAAACACCAAAGTTTTTAAGGGAATACTGTGTATTTATTTTTGTCATTAGTTTTATGAAATTTTGTACAACGGTGCTCATATCTGAATATCTCTACTTGAGACGTTAATGTGCATATTTTTCCAAAATAGTACTTCCAGTTATAGTTCGTGTAAAAACATTGTAGCTATGTGTCCGTAAATTTGATAAAAACACGCGTTGAATGAATTTTTTTTTTTAATGTGTGTGTTAATGAAACATATACAGTACTTGACTTATAGTTCAGTTGTTTGTGTAATTTTTTACTTTACGTAAAATGATTCTGCACAAAATCAAAGAGACAGATTTAATTTGTGTCTTTCATTCATAATATTAAAAATGGTTTAATTTCATACGATTTTTTACTGCAATTAACTAATAGGTACTTTTATATAAAATATATAATAAAAAAATTAATTATAATTAATCCTTCGTTTAATAATTTAGTAAATAATCCAGTAAATGTACCTACCTACTGTAGACTTATTATCGACAAATGTACATATGTCTTTTTTATGATATTAAAATATTACATGATTAACACTGAATTAAATCACGGGAGCTTACAAAAATTATATTAAATAGATGAAAATATATGTGTTATACTTAACAGTGCAGGTATGTATATTATTTTTACCATATAGCAGTACATACATTAGCATCTGAATAATATCAATCGATATGGTCAATGTTTTGTTTTATTAATAAATGTCACTAAATTTTTGGAAGAATTCTACTTCTTATTCATTCAATTGAACAATTTACATGCATGAAAGCATAATTTTTTTATCCAAACCGTACTGAAAAATGTTTTGGTACCGTTGAGTATAAAATATACCGTTATTTTGGAAACTCTTCGGTGCTTAATAATTAATATTTTGAATGTGAAGTTAGTAAAAATTAAAGTATACTTGAGTACGTCCATTTTTTATGATACTTAATTGGTATAGAAAATATATTTGATGGGAAATAGTATAATATTTTTCTCGCACAGTAGTTTTGTACGTCGGTATTATATTTTATACCTATATATAAATTATTATTGTTATTGGCTTTATTTTTATTTTTTTGAATTTGTATGTAAACGTTTCAGTTAAGTCCACTGATGTGTAAGAATATCATCTTTTTATTGTATGTCTCATTTTTTCTTTCATTTTGTGTACGTACGCAAATATTATAGAATAAACGAAAATAAATAAATTACAAACTCGTTTTGGCCAGTACTCAGTAGGTATATAGATCAAACATTATATATGTTCTATATAACATATACGGATATTATTGGTACATACGTAGTTGCACACTTTTGCGGAAAAATAAAATGAAACTTGTATTATGATATGTATTTCTTTTGAAGAAACGAATGATATTACGTCTTTATTATATTTTAGTTTCGTCCATTGTTATGAAAAATATCTCGTGAATCAATACCTACTTTGTTGATATTTATTATTGTTATTGTATTCGTAAATATGTAGGCAATACCTACGTATCGTTAACCGTCGTCAAATGTTTATTGACTATTTATAGTCTATACATTATGCAAATTTTTATCGATATATCTACATTTGGCGTCAACATATTATTATATAATATACTATTACTAGAATTTCTCGCACCAAAATCCGCTAAAAATCTAAACATTGGCTGAATTGATATTTACATATTACAAGTGACTTTCGAAAAATAACTGAGAAATTAAACAAAAACAAAAATTTGTAATAATTATAACTAGGTATATTCATCATACTGGTTTATTTGTGTAATTTAATGTATTATGCAAATAGGTGATTCAAATATGGGTTCCATGGGCTAAAGAAGAGGTAACATATTAAACGTAGATACATTTTTTTTTAATCGTATTGTTAATATACAAAATAATGAATAAATGTTCCTACTGAATTAACTATGTATAGCTATATACACTGTACACGCACACCTATATATTTTTTAAATCAGTGCAATGTGTAGGATGCAACAATGGACGAATTAATATAATATAAATGTGTGTCTAAATCTGAAATATATCTGTGGTCACGGAATTATTATATTCGTAAGGCTACGAGAAATTGGGCATAAATAATTTTTTATGCAATTTCACGTGGGCAAACTGGAATCTCATTTTAATTCCCGGAGTTTTATATAGTCAAATTTATGGCAATTTGCAGTTAATTATTTTGAAAACAAAAAAAGAAACCTCTTTTATAACTTTATACGTATTTTTTAATAAAATATTTTTACAAACTATAATATTGTAAGCCGTCATGTTCTTGATTTTTATAAATACGTTACAAGTTACCTATTAATATAAATACATTGTTATGAATATTGAATTCTACTACATAATAAATTGTTTTATTTGTACTTATTATAATCTATATTATTTTATACGGATTAAAAAATAATTTGTATGCGATTATCCAAAACGAGATGACATAATCATATCTAATAGTTTAATAAAATAATATAAGTTTTAGATGTGAAACTAAAAATAATATTAAACAATTTTTTACTCCTAATTTTAGTCATATCTTATACCATAGTTAATAAGTGCGATGTTTAATCTTAGTAAAACTATTTAAATTTAAAATTTTGATCTTTTATTGCATATAATTAAAATATCATTCCTATAATATTGTATTTACTTTATTAACATATTACTATATCGTAATTATTTACCGTATCTACTATTACATTTAAAACAATATTCTCAGTACATTTTAGAATCGACCGTCATACTACAGTTAAAAACGATGAATTCAAACATATTGCATTATTACGTTTTGTGCATCGTTATGAATTGAAAAACATTTATCATACATATATAGAATAGTTAACGAACATAAATTACGTTGTGTCACACGAAGGCCTTCGTTGTTATAGTTTATTGCACACACAAAAAAGAACAATTTGTTTAAAAACTGACCTAACTCAATATGAATGGCAAATACGGCAATAACTATGAAAATAATTTTTGTATTTTAATTTTAAATAATTTACATTTTTACTTCATAATATAGTTGTATCTTGTATAGGTTTAAATATTGATACTTATAGTGTATTGAATACAATTGTACATTTTATAGGTTAAAAAATATGTAAGCTACAATTTAGTTTTACTGATAAGTTAAAACTAAAAATAAAAAATACATTTGTATGGTTAATAATGTACCTAATAAATTAATAATGTATATTTTTATAATTTGAAACAATATTTATTTTGTAATAATAATGACTAAAATTATTGCCTATAACTAATACAATAGTATTATTATTGTATAGATATGATATTATATATTATAATATAGTACATATATTTAAGAATGTGGATTAAAAATAAATATTTTAATATCATATATATAAATATGTTTAATATAAAATCATTTTTATCACCCATATAAATAGGTTATAGTTTTTATATACTATAAGTTTAGGTTAGAAATTATTGTTTATTATCTACAATTTTTATAAACAATTTGCGTAAGTATTTTTATTTGAAAAATAGCTAACGTATATAAATTAAAATGTATTTATTTAAATTTATTATTTATATAAATGAATTGATTGTATATTTTCTTATATTTTATATAAGTATTTTTTTTTTTTTTTTATATCAAATAGGTAATATTACTGATTGCTCCTGTGATGCTATACTTCAATTAGTTAGACTATAGCGTTAAACTGAAAAACCAAAAAATTACACTTTGTTTAAAATATGATATTAAGTTAATTAAAATTGATTTAAATATCGGAATTGTTCTACGTTTGTAAATATACGTATTTTAGATAAGCTAACTTCTAGATATGAGATGTGTAATTAAAAATTCAAATGTGTACATATAATGCCTAAATAATATTATCTTAAATCATATATTATAATGTGACACAGTATGTTAAGAAGTTCAGTTATCAGCTTTTGAATAAATTAAGTTTAAAATGATTGGAAAATATATTACTAATGAGTGTAGTTTACAGGGTCACGAAATGTATTTGGTACAGTTCAAGATAGATCTCTATATTTGAATTTTAGGGAGATAAAGATATTGAAATATATATATATATTATAGTCAAGCTCATCTTACCGGTTTACACAAAAAAACTACCAGAAAACAGGATTATCTGCTTTTTTAACAATTCAAAATAAACATCTGGTCAAAAGAATTTCATTTTACGTTTTATCAATTTTTGCCAAAAATTAAGAATATTTTCTCTCTGTAATTATATTTAACCTACCCACCTACATGGTTTACATAACATATATATCTATTAGACTCAATAATTTTCAATAAATTAAATTTTTACGAATATATAAAACTAATAATACTAAACCTAAAAATTAACTAAGAAAATACTAGTAATTCAATAAAATCGTGATATTTTCTTCTTGTTAAAACTACTTTTAAAGTATGTATCATAAATAATTAACGAATAATAAAAATATTTTCGTTGAGTACAATTTTTAATGAAATAGAAAAAATATATTTAAAAAAAAATCTTTTCAACTTGTCCATATTTACCGGTAGCTAAATGGTATATACAACATGCGTAGGTAATAATAATATAAAGGGAACTCACAAAACGTGAACGTCATCGATTAAAAAAAAAAAAAAAAAAAAAAAAAAAAAAAAAATGAATTAGATAAAAAAAAAAAATTCAGCCCACAGTGATTAATAAGGATAAAGAAAGAAAAAATAATATTAATTCATCATAAATACCTTCATTATAATGTTCGAGATAAATGGTTTCGTGCAAAAAAAAAATGTTGAATAAATGTAAAAAACAAAAAAATAATAACAAACACTAAGCACGCGCGCGCGTACACACTCTCTCACACACACACATACACTCACACACAAACAAAATCAAAAACAAAATACAAATGGGTACGTACTGCGGTGTGTCGCGTCTATTTATACGGCAATATTATGATATATGCGTATCTGTGTGTATATTATTTTTTACATGTGTATCGTTAATTACTGTTATTAATATTATCGTTGTTGATGATCCGCGCGTGTCGGAAACGTGTGTTCGTAAACCGCGGACGGCGAGAATAAAATTTAAAAATTCAAAAAACAACCGTCAGAGCCGAGGCGGTAAAGCGCGGGAAAACGAAAATACAATATTTCCGGCAGAAAAATCGTCGAACCTCTGAAGTCTCCGTGAAGCCGACGAATACGCGTGTACGCCGCGAACGATAAAAAAAAAAAAAAAAACGACGGTCTTCGCGACGACGACGAAATCCGGGACGGGGACACGTGATACGGACCAACACACGGCGGACTGAAGTGAAAATTGTTGCGCGCGGCGGCGGCCGGCGATGCGATGCGATACGGATTCGCGCGGTGCGAAAAAATCGCCCCTCCCCGCTCCCCACCATTCACGAGCGCGTCGGATGCGGCGCGCGGGGTAGGGGTCGACGGCGGCGACAGGTGTATATGTATATATATATATATAATATACACAATAATATTGTTATTATAGTGCAGTAAATAAAGCATAATAATATGTAACGTAATATGATGTATGTATGTGTGCGTGTACCTGTTCGCAAGTTCGACCAACACATTTTTTTTTGGGGGGGGGGAGGGGGTTCTGGAAGGAGTGTTGGCACCTCGCGCGAGAGAGTGATGTATGTTATTTTATTATTATTATTATTATTATTATTATTATTATTATTATTACAATAATGACACCGCGTCCGTCGTTACTCACCTCTTGTGCTGCGGCAAACGTCTCGATGTCGAGGCTGTGGCGGCGGCGTCGGCGCCGACCGGTAGACGCCGAACGACTGTCGTCCCCTGCAGGACGCGCGCGCCCGTCGTCTGTGCTCTCGGCGGACGGCGCGGAGACTCGTAGACGGCGGCGGCGGCGGCTGCGGAGTTGTTCTTCGGCCGTGCCGGTTTACACACTGTACCGCGACGACGGCGACTGAGACGACGATCGGAGCGCGAGACGTGTTGCCATGCGGAACGTTGACGGGACACTATTATTACTATTACTATTACTGTTACTATTAAAATAATAATAATAATAATAATAATACCGTACCACGTACTATAGAGGTGTACCATACGGGCGCATGGTGTCTGTCGGTACGTCTCGGCGGCGGCGGCGGCGGAGACATCACGTCATAGCGAGACCACGTCGCCGCCGCCCAAGAGGCGTGACGTCACTGTTTACAGGTCGGGGGGCGCCGTATATCGATCGGACTAGGCTGTACGTCACCGTTTCCCGACGACTGTGGCTCGGCGGTCGTTGTATGATGATGATGATGATGATGATGATGATGATGATGATGATGACGATGACGATGATGACGATGATGATGATAATAATAAATATATATTATAATGCACAGGCACATTACTACAACATTCTAACCGTAGTAACGGTCCGACGGCACGTCATCGACGACGCCACCGATGCCCCAGCCGCCGCCGCCTGACGGTCCGACGGGGTTGCCGAGGCGCGGAGAGGGTTTAATCACGTTGAGTGGGGTAGGTTTTTTCGCGTGCACAATATCGCCGAACGCGCCACCGCCGCCGTTATCGTGCGGGCGGGAGCCGCGCCGACGATCATTCGAGAAACCGCGACGCGCCGAATACCTACTTACCGCGGCACCTACCCTTATATACGTATATTATAATAACGTGTAGGGTACCTATACAATTATTTTGTCATCGATAATCATTCCGCCGCCGTCACCGCACTTACACTGTTTATAATAATAATATATAATGCGGCTGTACACCTATAATATACACGCGTCTGCGCGCGCATTTGTGCGCGACAACGGTGCCGATATAATATATATATATATATATATATAATATTATAATATTAATATCGTCCGAGTTCACTTTCGAGTCTAACCGCGTTATTCGCGTATTATGTTACCCGACAGCAGTCTGTGTACAATGCCGCGTACGAGTGTACCTGATTTATTACACATCAGATCGCAATTCAACGGCGAGAAATCATCGGGCAAAGAGCGGTAGATGGGAATATTATTTATGCGCGCGCGCGCTCACACGAAATCGCACACAAATAATGCACGCAATATGTATATGTTATCATTATTAAATAGTATATAATATCCGCCGCCAACTGCAATAAAACGGTCTCGCCTGTTTATATATATATATATATATATATATAGCCCCGTTTCGCAGTAGTATATATGTATATATATATATATATAAATATAAAATATTACGATAATACGCCGCTATTGCTCTTATATATTATACCGATCGCAGGCCACAGAGGTGAAACGCCGATAATGGCCTATCAAAACGCGACGGCGAGCGAACCAAAACGAATATAGAAACACCCTACGCACTTATTATTTTAATAAAATTATTTGTTTATTACGCGCGGCGGGGAGATATAGTAACGAAAAAATAGAAATAGACTACATTATTGTATATACAATGCGTAAAATATTATGTGCTTTTACTACTGATTTGAAAGTTTGGAAAAAAAAATATAAAAATACCTAATCCGCGAATAACCAATTATACGCGTTTTGTGACTCGTTTGTATTATATTACTGTCAGATTTATGCGATTTGTGTTTGACGTATACCATAACAGTATTGAGAATTCGCGGTGACGTACAGGTGCTCGGTGCTTATCTTCTGTAATATGTAATAATATAATGTTTCGTGACACGGTAAACACAATATATTACCATTCGTTTAGGATCGAAAAAAACTCGTTAGAAAGGTTATAATTAAACTTGAGTAAGTCTTGGAACGGTTATGATTATATCGGATAATATTCTTTCGTTAAAATCGCCCGATAATTACACATCGGTAATCAGTCAGGTATGGGTGTACATTGTGAACTCGATAACAGTTGTCGCATACTATTTATTATGTGTTTTGATTTTTAAATTGCAGCAAATGTGTTTCTATAAGCTCATACATAAACGTAGCCGACGAGGGAAGCGCGGTTGACAAAACATACAACAATATTATTTAGCCCGTACTGTAATATCTTATTCAAACCCATCGTAAGACAAATATCTACAGTCGGGCTCACGGTGGTCATGAATCATGATGTTGCTACATGCGTTACTGCATGTTGATTAATAATATGTTATAGTGCCGTTGTCACGAAGTCATAGATTGCTATTCATGACTACTTATACCTACCAGTACGTACAACTTGAATAATGACAGTGCGTTGAACGTTGAACCTATTTGTTGAGTGTTGAATGGCTGCAGTATTTACATTATTATTTAAATCGAAATAATAACAATACAGCTCGCAATAGCAGATATCGAATATCAGAATTTATTTAATTGTTCAAAGCGGTTAATTGATAAAACGTATATCATATTGGATTATTTCGGTTAAGTAATCGAATTATACTATTATTTTAGTTGCAGTAGCATATTATTAAATAATGGTATTAATTTATCCTTAAGAAATGTACTCAGTGGTCGATGAATGTCGTATATTAATAAAACGAACATCTATACAAACACGTATCTGCCGTGATTGATCAATAAGCAATAACTTGTGAGTCTATGGTGTTCGGCACATAAAAAAATGTACCAGTTGCGCGCTCGACTTATAATCACGCGTGGTTCAATGCGTTCAAAGTTCACCTCATGAATTATTGGTACTTAAAAACCAATAAAGTGTACTCGGCAGTATAAATATAGTATATGGACAAATAATGTCAATATTATCTATGGAATATTATAATTAAATCATATAAATAATATATTGTATATTATATTATGTAAAAAAAATTTTGTAGAACGAGTGATTAAAAAAATTATGGATATATAATGTGATATGTAAAAATGTGGAAAAAAAACAAGAAATGAATTAATATCAATAATATCGCGTTGTACACACGCGTAAACGGTAGATATGCTATATGCACGCATATTATTATTGTTGAGTTGTTGAATTTATTTGCATCGGTGCATAATTTTGTAATATCTTTCCCGAAAAACCAATTGCGACTTGTTCGTGTTATTGTTACCGCCGTGTAGGTACCAATATCTCACCTGTAATATTACGCGTGTTTTCACAGAAATTCAAATTTGTAATTCAATTTCGCCGATAAAAACACAATTTATACGATATTATAAATAAATTGTCATCTGTTGATGCAAGCATGTATGGGGTACACAGTTATGTGCATATTATTATATTATATTGCGTCGCTTGAATATAATTATATTTGCCGACTTTTACTTAGCGGCGATAGCAATCTCATGGCTTTTCATAAACAAAACCGTATAAGAACTGCATTAACGGGCCAGGCATTATGTCTGGGAAGTATTATATATAATAATATATAAACCCGTTAAGCTAACCATCCACGTTTTTATTTTACGATTGTGTGTATTTTTTAGAAGATTTTTTCCTTTTCCGGATATCACAATTTTTATGCCAATCTCATACATCGAGAATATTTTACTGCTGCTCAATTTGTAGGACAATATTATGGTTAACCGGTTCCCGATGCATCGCTATATGGCACTACAAACTATAAATCAGCAATAATTGTCAAATGTTTTTTTTTTTTTTTTATAGTTTTTAAGCAAATCCAAATACTACGATTATACGTATTTCGATTAGGTATGTAGGGCATAGGTCGGATAAAGTTATTTGCGCATATCTTTACAAGTACCATAGAGGTACTATATAAAATTATATATATATTACGTATATATTCACAAAATATTATTTTAACCATCAAGCACCAAATACTTTTTATAGTATTTGTAAATTATGTCTTATAATTGTAAACAATATGTTTCGCTTTAAAATGCATCATAATATTATTATTGTTAATATAGTAGTAAATAACTGGGTATATTGCGATTTACGTTTAATACAATTAAAAATCGATATTATAATATTGTTATTTTGATTATTTTTAAAAAAATAATTTGCCAAAAACATTAAAATAAATAATCGAAAACAAATACAAAAGTAAATATTTGTGTTGTATGTTGGTTGTAAAAATATGTACCTACGAAAAGATAATTGCATTACTATTCGTTATGGAAAAATCATAATTTAGTTTTATTTTTGATTATCTTTGTAGTATACTTTTAATCTATTGCTTGCATAATGTATCTTATTAGTTATTTATTTTAATTTATAAACATTGAATATTAAACTATTAGTTTTCTTATATGTATTATTATTACCTATATTGTATGTTTTAGTTAGTTTCGTCGTATGAGTCTAAAATTGTAAAATAGTTAAAATGTAAATTGTATTAACATGAATGTTTATATTAAGTTTAAAATTATAAATTATAAACTTATAGCCTTTCACGCGAATTTGTTCATTAGGGCTCATTAATTTTTTGAAGAAACGAACAATAATGATAATAAGAATTTTATTAAATAATTACTGCAGATATTCGAATAAGAAAATTTAATTTAAAATGAGGCATAATAAATACATCCAATAGCTAATACAACAAATTCGTGTTATTTAAATCAAATTTATTTTTAAAAAAAAAGTTGATTTAAGTTGGAGCAAATATCACATTTCGTATAAAGTGCTTATGGGTTATATTAAACATTATTAAACTTAATAACTTATATTATATATAAACGTATTTTTAATATCGTTCACATTAAATATTTAAAACCTTAACGCATATAATATTCAAGCATTAGTACATTAATACATTATTGGAAGTTATGAGAATATAGACTGTATTTTGAGATTCATTAAAACATTGCATATTTCTTATAAAAACTACAATGTCTACAATAAATAGTAAAGTGTAAAATGTAAAGTGTAAGCATGAGTTTTTTTTGTAATTTAACAGTAAAGCCATGCTGGATTTCTGCAGATTATTAATTAAATAGACAATTATTATAATTTATAGAGATCTTGTATATTTTGTACTATGTAAGTATTATATTATGACTTTTTTTTCAATTAAATTTCTCTAGTACGAATTTACGCAATGCTTTTAAAATAATACGTTTTTACGGAAAATCTTCGACTCTTTAATATCCAATCAGGTCCGGCACATTCACATTATCTACACTATTTAGTAGTTTTGTACTCATGTGTGCCTATAGTGAATATAACAAGTGTATCTAGACTCTAGAGAATTTGATAATTTTACGTTGAAAATTAATTAAATATGTCATATATTTCACTTTTCACTTTTCCGTGAATATAGTCATTTCAATATGGCATATTTGACTAATAATGCAAATTATTAGCACGGAGTTGACTCATAAATTTCCATAATCATTAGAATTTTCAAGGTAATTTACAAAAAAAAACAAAACATGAGGGGGTGTAATGTTACGAAATCCTCAGTCAAGAGAAATATTAATATTAAAAAAAAAAAATTTAATTATGAATTAGCATATATTTGCAAGACTATTTGCCGAAGTCAATATATAAAATGTCTTCAAGGAAAATGCGTTATTACCTTTTACGTTTTACCAAAGTCACTCAAAATTAAAAATGAATATTTTTACAACTTTTTTCTCTAAATATTAGCACATAATAATTAGCTTGAATTTATACTATACCAATTTTAAAATGATATAAAATAGTCGTTTAAAAAATTCACATTTTTAATATGGGGGTATATTTTGGTTAATATGCTAAGTCGATTTAGTTTATAGAGCAGGCGTGTCCAACCCAGTGGCTCATGGGCCAGATGTAATTCATGTAAGTACTCAAACCGACCCTTGAAAATATCATAAATTTGGAAATTTACATAGGTATAGTATAAAATAAAATGAAAGTATAATTAAAAAAAAAAAATTTAATAATCTTTTAAGAATTACACATATCTTAAAATTTTTAATTTGAATAAAAAAAATTATAATCATATTTTAATTTTTAAATTATTTAGTAGAAATAAATTAGTGATTGTTTAAACTAATTTTTCAATATTTGGAGTAAAATATGTAATGCCAATATTCTTAACAAGGAATATAAACGTTCGTCAATCAAACGAGATCTTTCTGAATATTTTGCGTAATTGTTGTCGGAAAACGTTTTTTCGTGATAATAATTAAATATAATATTTACGTATTATACTTATCAGAAAAAAAAACTGAGAAGCATACGATAATCCGCAGAATAAATATAAATTTCAAATGAGGCCTTCAAGTCTTGAAAAATGTATATCTGCCTTAAAGTTCATCTGAAATTGTTTCGAGTATAAATGTAAAGTTGATTGATATATATGTGGCCTTTAATTATTTAGAGTTAATAACTTAAAGTTTTAATTTCATATTTTTGTTCTCTGACTTAGGTAATTATAAAAATCAGCTTAGTATAATAGCCTTAAAATAATATTTAGAATTAAAAAACGTATTGACAAGCACATTACTTCTTTAGTCTTGGGTCATTGTAGTATAAATGATGGTAACGAACGTGCTGACAAGGCCAACAACCACCAAACTAACTTAATCATCCCACAACGCTCGCATAACCTCTCTATTCTCTTACCTGATGTAAAAAAAAGTCATTGTAATAATTGCAATGCCAGTAGGAGAAAGAATAGCTCAAGTTTTCAATCAAACTTAAAGAAGTAGATAAAACAACCCATCATCCCTGGCCTATTCCTGATAATACTTATAAAGAAAACAAGAGATATTAAACAACTAAAAATAAGATGTACATGACACACCATCATTTAACAGGAAGAGAAGAATAGAAAACCCTCCTCTCAAAATATTATATGAATCTGCTGTGGCAATTATTTATACTATTTATATTTTCTCTACTTTATTAAACAGTATTATTAATGTAACCTTATATCCTATGAAATATTTTATATTATAAGGTACGTCTAATAAATGACTCAGATAGTTTAAAATAATAAAAAAAAATATAATATTTTAATCTTTACATCTATATTGTTTTAACTTGTTTCATCTAATTATTATCACGTGTCATCAAATTTAATAGACAAGTGGAAGGGGTCACATTACTGTTACCATTTTAAATATACTGTCCATTCAAATTCAATGTGTTATTATTATTGATCAGTGATCACTTATTGATTTAAGTTTAAGTATTTTAAAATTTAAAAATATGTTACAAATATTGATTTCAAATTATTAAATATAGAAGTATAACCTATATCATACTTACTCTAGTACTCATCTACTATATTCCAAGTTCTATGTTAAACTTTTTTAAATATGTTAGCAGGAATTATATTATGTGATATAATATATATGAATATATGATGTATAATATATATTATGTAACATAATGCAGATGCAAAAATCTATAATTTACAAGTATCTATTGTAACATTGTATAATACAATTATACAATAAAAATGATTGGGTATATTTAATTAATTTTAACTTTATAGTGATGATAGTCAGTAAATAGTATTATAGTAACATTATAACGATGAATTTTAACATAGCTCAAAATATTTTATCAAATTCTTCAACTTTAATGTACAAACAGCGGTCAGATATAAATTATAAATTATCTCTGTATTTATTTTTTTATAGAAATAATAAGCTGGGTGTATTACATAACCTTTATTTACCCAAATAAATTTCAGGAATTAAAAAAATGTTTGTATTTGAATACGTACCTATGAGTTTGTTACTATAAATAGTTTTTAAATTTTCAATGTTAAGTAAATTGTATTATTATATTTTTTGCTTTCAATTTTTAGTTTCATACAATAGTAATAAATAATAATACATGTTTTGAACATAATTATAAATGGCTTAGATTATTATGGTGGTAAAAACAGTTACTTAATAATTAATACCTATTAGTCCTATAAGTATATAGGATATATTAAGTCCTTAACTAAACGTATCTATTATAATTATATTATCATAATAAACAAATAATTAATAATTAAGAACATTTTGTATTTAGTGTCCAAATATCTATTTAAGGTATGTTATTATCTTACATAAATTAAAAATCGTCAAATAACACGTTTACCTCTTTTTTTTCGAAAACCTTATAAAGAGCATCTCGTAATTATAAATTATATTTTTTCAAAGCTACACCTGTAATCATAAAAATTAATGTTTATTATTTCCAAACACTTGGTAAATAAAATAGTAAAAAATCACAATTTTTTTTAATGAGTGGAGCTGGAATAATTGATGAAATAAGAAAACGCGTTTTCCTTGCCAAATTTATAACACGTCGACTTTTGAAAGTCATTTAAATTCAAACATTAATTGCGTATCTACTAATTTTTAATTACTAATTAAAAAAATATGTATATAAATATTTCACTTGAGAGGGTTTAGCAAAATGCGTAATATATTTGTATATATTTTTGTAAGTAATTCATAAAAAATATTGCAGAAATTTTTAAAATTGTCATGCTAATTATGTTAATTTCTAGTAAAATATTTGTTAAGTATTTTTTATATGTTCAATAAATTAGAGGGACAGTATTTATGATCGTCCAAACGGCGGTAGGTTTATTGGTGGTGAATTCGTTTAATATAAACTATAGATGTAGTAATAATATTGGTTATTGCTGTCTATATTAGCAT
The DNA here is from genome assembly GCA_036289425.1 of Rhopalosiphum nymphaeae. Lineage (NCBI taxonomy): Eukaryota > Metazoa > Arthropoda > Insecta > Hemiptera > Aphididae > Rhopalosiphum > Rhopalosiphum nymphaeae. The sequence goes on along the minus strand of JAZAQC010000001.1, from coordinate 3,206,083 downwards.
ATTATTATATTGCTGTACTGTATTATATATGATAATATATTCTCACAAATATGTACGTATATGCCAAGAAAATGAGCCATTAGGAGGTCTATCTACATTTAACTAGCTGTATTTTATTGTGAACACACAGTGGCAACTATCGGATATAATAATCGAAAATCCATTTCTGACCACTAATATTAGCCATGCACATACTTATAGAAAGAAATCAGGAAGTCACTGTGCTGCCTATTAGATGTAGAATGCACCTCATAATTCAATCAAGGATGTGTTAAATTTGAATTCAACGATGAATCATTGCTGCGTATGAAAAACAATATTCTAAACAATAATTGTCTATTAGTTTATATTTGATTGTGTATTTATATCGATACTATAACTTAATATAAATTTTAATTTATTTAGTATTTTTTTTTTAATTTACTAGTTTACTACTTAAAATTTACTGGCTGTATGCTTTTATCTTTCACTCCACCGAATTAGTAGCCTGCCCAATATGCAGTTTCAGCTTTACGATAAATGATAATTCGCAATAATTCAAACAATAATAGTTTATAGTTATAACTAAAAATTGTCATACGGCGCATTATTTTTTTAAAGATATTACATCGATTTTAAAAACCTACATGTCATTTTAAATTATATGTAAATATAGTAAACGAAGCGACTATAATGTACAATAATAATATACTCCGTGTATACACGTTACATCTTGTGCGTTAAGATTTTACGAGACTGTTTTACAAAAGTGTTACTTTGATTTCACAACCTACATAGTAAGTATATCATACATATTAAATATTGCTTATTGTATACATTATATTATTATGTAAATACAATAGGCGAATATCGATGATATAATGTACAATATTCATATTTATTACACAGTACATTTCTTAGTTATTATTTATAATATCGTCATATTGCAGCGGCCAGCACGTTACGTGAATATTTCACTAAGTCCTTACTTGGATTTTATGAACCTATACCCTTCTACATACACTATACGATATGATATAAATACAACAAATTCTAAATAACGGTCGTAAAGGCGAAATTTAGATGTACTTAAAAACTTCACTTAAATTGTGTTGAAATGTTTGAGGTAGCTATAAACTTTTATTAATACACAATTAATATACCTCAAAAAGTAATTTTTATTTAGTATAACAGATTATTATTTAGTAAGAGTTTGAGATTTTTAAGTTGTAAGTTTACTAAAAACATCGACGTAGGTACACAATGCCCTGAATTTTGTTGTTTATTTGATTTAAGATTGGATTACTAAAATATTGCACTAATATATATTTATCGCAGTCATAATTAATAATTATTGTAGTTTAGGATTTGCTAATTGATCAAAAAATATTTGAATGCAAATAGTATAATACAAAATTATACAAAAATATAGAAGCTTTATTATGACAACTATGCTGTGAAACAAAAACCTATTATTTTAAAGATTTAAAAATATATAAACTATATCTTACTATTATTTTAATTGAAAATTACAATTGATAAATAATTATTGAGTAAATATTTTACATATTATATGCAATTAAGAGCTTACTTGGTATCATAAGTTTAATATTTTGAATAGACTATAATGGTCCATAAAGAATGTCCGGCTTCAAAAAAAATCATAGCGCCACAAGATTTGGTTGTACCGTTATATAATTGTTATAAAATAAATTATGTGAGTTTCTAATTTTTCCACCTCTATCAAAAACTCTTAAAGAGCTGAGAGAAAGAATCGAAAGGGCCGTTGGTTTAGTTACACTTGGACTTCGCATGTGTACTATGTTACAATGTTAGCTATAATTTGGGACGAGTTGGGTCATCGTTGCTATCTCATGAGTGGTAAACCATAACTCTCAGTGTGAGGAGTGGCATATTGAAAATCTATAAAAAAAAAATGTAAAAAAAGTTTATAACCTAAAATTTTGATTGGTACCTGCATCGAATTTGTAAGTGTAATACTTTTTTAAATATATTGTTTTAAAATTTGCAAATTATTTAAGAAAACCCTTGTATATTTCTTTTTTTTTCTATTAAAAAATAACTTACTTAACTATCGTTTCTCCAAAGTACTGGATATTATTAATAGGCTACTAAACACATTTAAATAAAAAAAAAAGTTTCCACAGACATAAAATTTGTATGCCTATAATAATATTTATAGTAGACCTATACTTACTGCAGTAATTTAAAATAATAATAATAAAAAAAACTACGGGCATTATCACTATCCATATGGGAAACGGTAATAAACGTATTTTTATTTATTTAAACGTGTCTTAATTTATTTCATGTTCAGTAAAAGGTTACTTCAATAAATAAATTCAATATACTGAAAGTTCATAAAAAAATGAATAAACACATTTTACATAATAACATATGGGTTGTACCTTGATTGATTTATCAAAATGATTTTGCGCATTTCCGGTCAGTCATAAAATCGGTCCCCAAGAAATTAAATAATTGAGTAGAGGGATAAATTCATACTAAATTATAATATATCATATAAGAATTTTTTTTATATGAAAAAAAAATTGTTCTGCTGTTATTTATTATTAAGTTGGTGGCTATTATAGAAATCTGGAGTAAATAAAATTTCTTGTAAATAAATAGAATCATTAGTAATACTTAAATACAGAGTAGTTTGGAGAAATCGAATTTAAATCTTGTAAGTTTATTTGATTGCTGAGCTCATTTATATTCCTTATACCTAGGTATTATTATTATTATTAATAATAAAAAATCTTATTTGACCATCTTAATAAATTATATCAAAATATATTTTTTCCTCAAGCAGAGATTGACTTAAAAGGATTTTTTTATTCTAGATAATTTGATTTTAAAGTAATTTGTTTTTACTGCTGATTTTTTTTTTTATAATTTACAAGGTAAATAGTAAAACTAAAATAATATAGTTGTTCGTAACGACTCAGCCTCCAAGATTAGAATCCAGCCAGACTTATGTCACTTTAGAGAAGATAATTCGTATTTTTAATCACGTTTCGTGTTGTCAGTACTTGTTAATAATCGCAGTACGCGTAAATAACATCATTATATTGATACTGTACAAAACGAAACGATTAAACATAATCGCAGCATCGACATCATTATCAGTAGAGAGCGTGAAAAAATTTGCTAATACAATTTTCATCGACGATAATATATTATAACGATGACACGCGTTAATGTGATATCTATATACCCACAATGAAATTATGTTAAGAACTACAAGAAGGTAATAGTGCACCGACTTGTTACAAATTGAGCACGGAAAACTATTTATTTATTTTTTATATCGCTACAGGTTCTAACCTAATGAAGATATATTTTATAAAGATCGTGAACTGTTATTACGTCGTATCACATTTTGTATATTTCAAAATCATAATAAATCATATTTTTCTAAATTGTATCATACATATAATGCACTAAAAAATTAAAGTATTCATTATCCACTCGTTTACTCTGTGCACATTAATTGTCTGAATAATTTAATGGTAATAATATGATTTTAATATGGATATTATTTAATTACAATTATGTATATATTTTTATTTTTTTTTATCAAAAATGTCAACGACTAGCACATTATACAATAATTTTTATAAGTGTAAGTTAAAATTCTTACATAATTCATCAAAATATGTTAAACGTAATGAGAATATATTAAGTTTTTTGACGTTATTAAACGTAGTGAGAATAATTATTCACAAAAATGTACATTGGTTGAAGAAATTTAAAAATATACCGATTTCCGACGTAGAGGTATTGATTACAAATTATAAAACGATAACAGTAAGAATAATATAACAATAATAAAGAAATAAAATATGTGGTAATAATAATACATTTTTTTTTTATTTAGTTAAAAAATTTTATTTGACATAGTTATATACATATATATTTAGGTATTATATACAGTGTGTCCTAAAATCCCCGTATTATCCTTAATATTTCCGTAAATAATCAATATATTTAAATGCAGTTTTTTTTACAGTAATAATTATAGAAATTCTGATTGAATGGCATAATATTCAATTTTTTTTCAAAATATAAAAATTATCAAAAAATTGTTTATGTTATTAATTTTTTTAAATTTTCAAGATAGCCTCATATTTTCAAGATTTGTTGATCCTATTTTTTAAAACAGTTCAAAAAAAAAAAAAAAAAAGAAAAAAGAAAATACCTATTAAAATTGAATTTTGACCAAGTTAAAGCCAACAATGTTTTTGAATTTCTAAGAACAATAATAGTTATCTAGCTAAACACGAATTACGTGATTTAATCAATTATTTTGATTTGAACGCTGCAAATTTTGTTTTATTACAATTTGTAAATATCTAATGATTAGTGAAACATTAAGCTAAAATAAAAAAATGTCAATCTTTGATAATCGGAATTTATATGTCAATTCATAATAATTCAAGAAAAATGAATTGTTTTACCTTTTTTTTTATTATTTTTGAAAAATAAATTGATTCTTATGTCATTCAATCAGAATTTCTATAGTTATTACTGTAAAAAAAATCGCATTTAAAATTTAATTTATTGAATTTCTACTGAGAACTGAATACTATATATATATATATATATATATACTTTTTATTTTATTTTGTATTGATATTGGTTATTATAATTGTGTAAGAACGTCGTGGATCATTTGAACCAACAACTTTTCTTAGTTTCTATATAATCAGGGCGCATTTGTAATTTTTCTTAATATTTTGGTTTGGAAAATTTAAATTTTGTTCATACCTATAATATATTGTGTCATAGTTGATCCAAACGAGGATTTATTTTAATCAAATATAATTTAACTATTGGTAAATGATAAGTATATTATTATACCGTTTGTTTAATATGTTGCCATAAAAATCAATTTAAGAATAATTTTCGTTTCAGAACAATTTTAAACCTGATCTAACCTAATTCGTTCAGTCTTAGGCTAGTAATCTTATATCTAAACATATTTTTTATATACATAGGTCATAGGGAAATTACGTACTAACATAATAATTAATGATTAATTGTTCAGACTTTAATTAATTTCTAGACTTTAGATTCAATATATATACTAATATACAATCACACTATACGACTCAATGGAGCAAAATAAAAACCAAATCCATCCAATAAAATAATACACTAAACAAATATGTTAAATAAGTACCTACCTGGAATATAATTTGTTTTTGTTGGAATGACCATGATTTCTGCAGGACCAAAGTAAGATTATATTGTAACAAATATTCACGAATACTTATTACTCAACTTCTACGTTTGACCGTGCAAAACGATTTAATCTGTAAAAATAAAATTTTGTATACTATACTAATAGGAATACCTAAATAAATGTTTATGCGTGTCCATATTTTTTTTTCGTAAGGTAAAACATTATTGCAAATATTGGCCTATATCTTGACGACCACGTTTTAAACAATTAGGTAATTACGTACCTCACAGTATTTCTTTGACCTCGAAGAAGCAACGATATCGGCAGAAAAACAAAAATACGAACTTCTGTCGGTTTGTCGACGACGTCCTTGAGAATGGATATGTATTAATAAGTGGTTGCCGTCGTTATAGATTTCGAATTACAGTTAAAACACGAAGATCGTGTTTTTTAACAAAACAGAGGGAATCACGATTGAATCGTCTTGATACTCAGATTATAATAGTGTATGATGTACTGTAGTGTTACACATATCGTATTAATATACTGTTTTATGGACAACTATTAATATTCGAAAGTGGCGTACTGCAATAAATTATTGAACGCAAAAGATGCAATATTTGATTTTGTTTCATTGGACAGACTTAAAATCGTAAGTCTTGTTATTGTAGTATTTTTAGTTCTAGTAAATGATTTGACTTTATAAATTTAAAATGTTTTCGAAGCCAGAGTTTTAATTCCGTTTCAAAGATAATATCATTAAACATACGAGTAGGTTAATGGATTTATGGGTTTAATAATTTTGTTGTTTTTACGTGATGCGTGTCAACAATTCCAAAAACATTAACGAAATAATGTCAACAAAGTTATAGTGCACCAATATTAAAACATACTATAAATCAGAATTAATATCGATCCAAATAAGGTCAAAACCATCAGAAACACACGTGAGGTGATAAACGCGTAGGAATATTTTTTGGCGATTTATTATGCAGCACAAGAGCACAACGCAGGGATAGTGCACCATGAGATTGATAAATAGAACAATTAACTAGCTTAACTCTTGGGTTGGTTGGAGTAATGAATGTTATTACAGTGAGTTCTGCTTAATGTAATCACTAGTTTATAGTATCAACCGTTTATTGGAACTAAAATTGAAAATCCAAAACCAAATCTTACGTTACTAATGTTAAATTAACCTTTTATTAGAATCACCAAGTACCGAATAATTGAATCATCTTCAAGAACATTCTTATTGTATCAATGGTATTTCAAATTTCACTAAAAAGAAACAAGAATTGTTTTGAAAAAGTTAAAAGGAGCTATTCAAAATATGTCGAAAACGATACTTTTCAATTGTTCTAAAAGTTATAGGTACAATGTACATTAGTATTTATTTAATTTTAAATAATTTAAAATCATGTATACATTATATTAATTGAATATGGATTTTAATTGCAGGCTAATATGGAAATGGAATGAGTAGATTTTCAAGTAAAATCAAAAATAGATAGTTTCTTTACTTTATTTTAAATGTATTTTATTTTAATTTAATTTTAAAAATACATATAAATGTAAAATCATCAATAAAAAAAATATTTTTTATGGAATCAACCGGTTATTAGAATCAAAACAATCTGAATCAATGTGATCACATTAAGCGGAACTCATTGTATTTGTTGACTAGAAATATAAATTATATAATTTTAAGTGTTCTGTGCGTGTGGCAAAATTTTGATATAAGCACCTATTTTTATTCGTGTAATATTGTAGTTAATTCGTTAGTATTATTTAGAAGGCATTTTCAGCTACAAACTTCTAAAGAGAGATAAAGGGATATAGTTATGAGTGCATGTATTGATTATTATCGTTTTTAATACGAATAGTTGTGTGATGACTTTTGTAAGAAGTAATAGTTGTAGATTTATTAATGATTTTTATTCTGCAGTGGAATTATTTAGTACTATGCTAATATGAGTATAAGAAAGGCATTACAACAGGTGCAGAATAAGTAATATTGGCATGGAATAAATTTTAAAATAATTAGTTGTGATATGTGAGAGTTGAGGGTAGGTGGATTTGAAACATGTCTACATTTCCATCTGCTTACTTAATTTTTAATTTTAAACTTAACCAAAAGAATGCAAATTACAAAAATTGCAACAATAAATTATTATTAACGGAGTTAGTAACGTAGTATAACGAATGAGTGTTATAGGTGTTATATATATGACACAACGACGATTAACTCTGCAGCACGAAACCGAGGACCACAGATCATCACGACAAACCCACAGCATGATACATCGCAATCTGGCGGACTCGAAGACGACCTATATTTTTATTATTTCTAGTAAGAAATTTTGTACTACACGCGTAGATATATTAGATTAAACGTTCAAGAATTATCTATAATATTAGATTTTAATACCTACATTATTATATATTTATGAAGATTGTACGTACTGCACATGCATTTTTAAACCACTCACACATAATATTATATAATTACGACATAAAATCATAGTATAATACCATACGTTATTTGTGTGGTACTTATGCAGCACGCACAAAAATAAAGGGGTTATAGTGTGAGTAGCGGGTTAAAAACCTAGGTCACGAATTGAATCATCTGCAGCCACAGGCCATCACCATATAACCTATATGGTAGGGGAATAAAACAAAATACTATCGATGCGGTAAACGTGTTCGAGATTCCTCCAGTTCATACCTATATACATATATTATACCTATCTATACGAATATCTTATTAATACGTATTGCGTTCAATCCGTTTAACGTGCCACATTATAATTTTCTCTGCAGACGAATGTAATTTTTAAACAAATGTTTTTATACATTTCGAAGGACATATAACGCTTCGTTTTCGCAACAAATAAAGCATTACCATTACCATTGTTTCTTTTACTATAGTGATTGTTTAGGTATTTTAATTTTATTCGAACTTTGACCAGCATTTGTTTTTTGTAATCACAAGAAAAAAATTTTCCCGATTATTTTGCTGTAATGATATTATATAGTCTTTTATTATCATAAATAATAAGCATTTAAAGTTAATATATTCGTTTAAATGAGCATCATTGATATGATGAGTGGTGTACTATATCATATTATCTGCACGAGGTATCACCTTCCTACTTGTTCAATTCATTGGTCCTATCAAAACTTAAAACATACTAAAAACATAATTAAAAAAATATTGTTTCGGTTAAATATTCCAAGTGTACGTATAACTACTAAAAGTTAAAAAAAAAAAATGTTTAACATAAACAAATTGTTGCAAATATTATACTTTGCTTTTGATTACATTGATGCTGTTAATCCAGTCATCGAAGTAAAAACTTTAATAATCGTTAAATATTGTAAAAAAATGGACGTTTTTGTGAAACGGACATATGCAGATTCATTACAATACGTTCATGTACCTATCTGTAAATTGATCGGGAAAACTAATCTTAGCGAACCGTGTGAAGTACTGTGTGTATTGTGTATTGTGTATAGTATATCTACCATGTACATATTTTTACCATAAACCGCGTTGGAATTGGGATTCCAACACCATCAAAATAATATTATCATAATATACGATGAATTCGTTTTTTTAAGTTTATTATATAATATGTATTATTTTAACGCCGTCTGCTCGGAATCTATTTTGTATTTACGTCTGAATGCAATATATATATATATATATATAATTAAAATAACAGGAATGTGTATATTATAAAGTTTTACGACGATAAATATACATGTATATTATTTACGTTTACGATATATACCTGCACGGATACTACGCCTAATATTTTTCCGACATTTTTTTGGAGAGAGGCCTACTCGTTTAAATAAAAACTGTCGTTTTTTATTCCACTTTGACGGTTCCCGCCGAAAGACCCCCAACGAGCTCGCAGAACGAAATGCCCATCACGCGTATTATACCTGTACACATATTATTATACATACACATACCTCTCTAGGATATATGTACACGCATCGTGATCATAATATACATACGCATATTATTATGTCTTATGTGTATATAGAATATATATTGTCGTTCTCTTTCTCGCTCTCTCTGTTTTTCGTCGTCGTCGTCTCCGACTGGGCAGATTCACCGATTTTTATTAAAAAAAAAAAAATGTTAAAAAAAACAACGTACGTTCTCCTCTTGTCCGTCCGTCCGACAGTTTTCTTGCCGACCGGTTGACCCACTGCCGGGGACGCCGTCGTTTTAATAATATATATACGCATTATCAGCAGCGGGCAGAAGACACGCCGGCCGTGAGACACGCACACGCGGACGGGCGCTCGACTGGTTTCCGCGGGACATATAATATAATACGTATTATATTATTATATAGGTATATACTTCGTTTTTCGGCGTTCGGATTACCATAAGTGCATCGCGTACAAATCCGTGTGACAGAACAAATAATTTTTACCGTTCGTACGGAAAAATAAATAAATAAATAAAACCGTCCGACGCGCGATGGCGTGTGTGCGGTGTATTAGAGAAACGGTTAAAAAAGAAGCACGATCGTTATGCTCATACGACGATATACGGTTTTATGTGTATGCAATAAGTAATAACACCACGATGCTGTGCGCACACAATAATATATTTGACTTGAGCACGAAAAAAACGAGACGCAACATTATTAGCTCAAGATTGTACCGGTCCCAGAAAACGACCTGGAATCGTCGAATTGGACGCTACGAATAACGATTTTCAATACTCAATACACATATGATATCTCATATTATAATTTCCTAATGAAAATGACCGGCCTTTTTCTCTTTATCTAAACTATTGATTATAGACGATAGTTTTGAAAGTCTAGATACATCTAAATTGAAATTTCAATGAAAAAAGTATACGGTTACTAGACCGAGCTACTAAACTTTACGTACTTACTGAGGTAACATAGTGCTTATAATAATGGTTTCACATATTTTCCAAATATAAACAAACATAGCAAATATTTAAAATGGTTAAAATGTCTTATTGCACAACAGTATCTAATATTCATTAAAAAAATGTTAACCATAATAATATATTTATTAATTTTTACGAATAGATAATTATTGCAAGGGTATATTATAATTTATAAATGTCAATATTTTATGATTGGTATAATTTTTTTTAAGAAATAAAATAAGTAGTACATATATTTTATGATTTAAAAAAAAACCACTAAAAATAATTGAAAAGCCCTTTCATTTACGATTTTAATCAATAAATACATCCTCTCAATATTGGCTTGTCGCGTAACGAAAGTAACCCATTATTGGAATGAAGTTACATTGCTTGCTTACAATATTCCGAATATTTTTGAATATTTTAAAATACTATAAATAATTTGAAATTAGTCTAAATATTTTAAAAATATAATTTAAAATAATAATTTAAGTAATAAAAGAAGGTTTTAAATCACTCCGATAATGTATTTTTGAACTATAGTAAGTTTATAACAAAAATAAAAAAAACTCTCTAAGTAGAAATTAATATTAATTTACATCTAATACTGTAAAAATTTAAATTTTTGTCGTTCATAAAAACCACCACGTGTCTTCAAAACTTTTTTTTTAATTTCCAGTAAAAAAATTTACAAGGAACCTCTTATTATTACATTTTTAAAGATTTTTTATTAATATTTAAAATGTTCCTATCATGTCTTTATAAAAAACTGCATAGACACCATAATAAATCATTCATCGTTTTGCTTATTATCTAAAATTATTGTGGTTGAGAATCCTTAATGCAATATATAAATCACAATATCAATATAACGAGAAACGATATAACTTTATAAAAACTATACTTAAACATGGTAAAATCATAGTATACGATAAAGCAAAGCATAATAATTGAGAAAACCATTGACAAAATACAACAATGAATATTATTTTTAATTTCTTACGCTGCGTAAAACGATAGTTATAATACCTACATAACACTTAATTGTTCTATTTAAACTTAGTATCTGAACGTATTGTTTATTTTAACTTATTTATCTCACAATGTCTGACTGTGAAAAATTAACAATCGTACAACTATGCATAAGTAGATTTGATTTGTTAGAATCAAAAAATATTGTTATATTGACTAACAAACTGTTTTTATTTAATCTCTTACTCAATTATTATTGTTTGTTTTATCCTGGATAATATTTTTATTTTTTTACATTTATTTTTGTGTTTATACTTATGAGTTAGATACTGACTTTGTTGACATTGAAATGTAGTGGTGATTTAATTCTATAACTATAGAATGATTAAATTAAAATTAAGGCCAATCTTTAATTGTATTTTAACTATTAAAGCAAAACGCTCTTATGGTTCTTAAGCTAAACAGACAATTTTTTTAAATTATCATCATAATCTGGGTATCAAGAATTTAGCTGACTAATGAAATTCTAAATACCGAGTATTGTTAATATCGCGATATTACAAGCATCTAATAGGTGTCTAGTATCATGCTACCAATTTTCAAGTATTTCATCCATTCCTAGTTATAAAATATATGGGGTATATTATAGTAATACAATTATGGAATAGAAAATATTTGGTAGTATAATTAAAATGTTAAATGAATATATTTAACATTTTCGAATCATTTATAATATTAATAATGTAGTTTTTCGACCATTATAACATTATATGCAATATTTATACATAGTTATGGATGCTTATGATGTTGGTTACCACTAATACATATTTTACAAGTATTACCTGTCCATTGGGAATCGACTGGCACCGGATCCCTTTCGTTTACAATACAATTTAGAGAACGTTAAAAGGCTATTAGTAAATGCTCGAAAGGAAATTCGTATAAAAATTATCAACCTTTTTGACTTAGTTAGGCTGTAATAGTGGGCATGCGTCCTAATATAAAAATACATGATTTACATTTTAAAATAAAATTTAAAATACTTATTTTAATTCATTCTAAATTCATTTTCTTAAAGATTTATATTATCAACCACATTTATTGCTCATTGCATTATTATATATGCATACATAATTACAGGCGATATTTTATGCGCAGACTAAAAAATAACAAGAAGACACTATCTCCGCCGAAAACCCGTCAGCGATATAGATGCTTATACATATGTTTCCGTAAGATGAGAAGTAGTATTGTCACTGCTCGTGCACTGCACTTAGGCCATCGGTATTAAAATACAATAATAGTGTATGGTAGGTATGCATAATAATATTATAATGCGCGTAGGATTAATCAACGATATATCTGTCGCGCGTGCTTTGGTCTCGACTCGGCGAAACTGGTTACGTCCACATATGTTTTTTTTCGAACATTTTCACGGGTGGACATATATAGTATTATTTTCTCTCCCTCGCCGCGTCTCTTTAATTCTTTTAGTTTCGTTTCGTTTCGTTTCGTTTTTTTTTTTTTTTTTTTTAATTTTACCGACTGATTTACCGTTATACGCTACCGTACCACTGCGGAGTACAGTCACTGCATTCGATGGTACAATTGCACTCGCACCAGGGACTTAAGTTATACATTTTATAGGTATAGACATGGTTAAACGATTACATAATATGGACATTGGACACGCATAGGTATTAACGCGATTATCGCGTTCCATCACGAACTTTTATTTAAGTTCTATTTAAATGTATTTATATACGTTGCGGACCTACCTACATACTTTGTTCGACCGTTCATTCGTTCGTTCGTTTTTGTACTCTCTATATTTTCTTGAATTCAACAAAATCGTAACAGACGACTAATACATCACTTTACAACAAACGTTTCGGTAACGTCATAATATGTATAAGTATAAAATAGTTACCTAATGTTGTAGTTGTGTTTTATTAGACGCGTTAACGTCCACCTTGTATCGACACTGCACTATGGTTGGCAAAGTATCTAATATTATAATAATTATATAATATAATATATTATTATTATATTTTATTATATTATTCACATATGCAGACGCAAAGGTGCAAATGTGAAGTAAACGGTGGTAAAGAATAAAATCATTAATTGTACCCGTCCGTCGGTGACAAATGACAAATATAAATAAACAATTTAATTATATTTTCACAATCAATTTGCAACATGCCAATATATGCGACACATATATAATTATATTAAATAGTGTTTTTTAATAATTGCTGTGGCTATTGTTAAACCGTGAAAGGTACTTAATACTACCAATTTTGTAACGCTTAGTGTCTAGTAAGTTTAGTAAAATAAATAAAATATAATATTAAACGTTTTCATCCTCGTTTTTATATATTATAATATATCCTTCACTTAAACATATTATTTTTATAAAAGATGCTTACGTAATCGTACACTATATAGTATAGTTTTTCTGCGCTCATTCGAAAAACAAATATTTTTTTTGGAAATACCAAGTACGTGCAAAATGCGAGTCAAATCATTGTCAACTTTCAGAGTGTCAGCAGACATATTTTCCAATGTAATCATACTTGTATAATACAATAATGTAATTTAAATATTGTATAAATATATTATACCTTTATTTGTCAGTGGTTATTGAATTTTATTTTTGTGTTTGAAGTTTTGAACAACATACATAACATTACATATACCTATAGGGATAATATATACAAAGTATTGAAGAATTTTTAACGTTTTTAATACGTTTAGCCGATTTTTAATTTCAATAGTAGCGTAAATCGAGTGATGATGCAAATGTAGCATTTGTCTTAAGGCCAATATAATTGAATCTAAATATACACGAACGATGATGTTGTTGAAATACAGAATTGCAAAAATAACGTAAAATAATTCGCCAACATATAAAAGCTCATACCAATTGATAACAATCGATATGGGGATATACAGATAGTGCTCGTTAAAAATACACAGATCAGTGGGTCGGGAGTCAATTCACACGAATTTTCCTTTAGGTAGGTACTAACGCTCTTCTAAAATACGCACCATGATTATGACGTTACTAGCTACGTTATAGCTCCTTTTTTAGGTTAAATTATACTAAATTTATAAGAGAAAAAAGATAAATACAATTTGAAATAGAACTTATGATTTTTACCAGCTTTACAATACTCCTTATTATTACTGAGATATGTGTGGAATAAAACAATTAAAAAAAGCAGACTATTTAATTTTTAAACTAGTATTCAATTAATGTTTAAAAACACGTAGATAAATCTCGATAAATCATTCCGTATATGGATTTAGCGTAATAATAGTGACAATTTTAAATTTTCATATAGTTCCAGGAGTTTTTTATAATTTATAATTAAGCCAATTATTATTTTAAATTCAACATTTAAACGAGTACTTACATTGCATTGTTCGTATCAATGTATTATTGAATAACAGTTTAAATAGCATAAATAAAGTAATAAAGAAAGTATTAAACATTCGTAGTGCAAATTAGTTTGAAAAAAACAAACTAACAGCGTACCCAACTGTAAAATCGGTAAAGTTTAACAGTATAACCGCCTTACCCGATAATACACGTATAACTAACTTTCTACTACTATTGCGACAGGGGTACAAAATATCCTTAAGCAAGTAATAACTATAATAGTATACGTTTTATATTAAGTCCATAATAATTTGACATATTGGTACAATGTATATGTAGGACAAGTAGGTATGTATAAAATATATTGTCGTACAATTATTTCAAGTTTTCAATATTACAGTGCACTAGTATATTTACCAAAATATAATTTCGTACATTGTATATTATATAATAGTGTGTCCATTTTGTTCGTTAAATTGTATAAAAGTAATTTTCCATTATACCTATATTATCATACATGTATAGCGAAAATAAAAATAATAAATATGTTAATAATTGTATAAATATGCATATGCAAACTTTCAGAATATGCAAAATTATGTTAAACAATTCTGGTTGAATAAAATGTAAAATAATACATTACTATATGTGCCTAATCGAATTTATTACATTTAAGTTGTTCAGATTTTGACGATTATTGATCAATATATTGAATAGTTTTATGGTATTGATAGATGGCCATTAAATTTAATAGTTGTGTCTTTAAAAGCGTTTTTAAGTTATTCAATAAAATAGATACTAAACGAGCAAGTAATGTAAAAATAAAATCTTTAAAAAGTGATTTGAATTAACCTATTAACTACTTTTCCTTCTTTCTCGTGCATATTATCTGAATACGAGTGACATAGAAAAGAAATCATTGTTAATACGCGCAGTATTATATTATATATTATATTCTACTTTTTAATAGGTATTCATTTGCTAATGTGTTTTTTCGTTTAGTGAAGTTCATTCAGGAACCAGATATATATTCAGATATTCCTCAACTAATTTAAATTAATTTAATACAAACATGACAAACTTATATAAATTATAGACGTAGTTATCGAATATTTAGAATATGCATTTTTTGAAAGATATTAGTTGATCAAAAAATAAATAATCATGCTCAAGCAATTGAAATTGAATTAAGGGCAGCATTAAAACGGTTGTTTTTCTTTAACCATATACAATATACCATTGTGGAATTAAAAACAAATAAATAATAGATATCGTCGAGATTTGCACCTGCGGGTATGCAATATATTATATTGTTATAATAATTTACACTCGTTTGAATACCACATATAATAATAACACAATAATATAATAATATACGATTATAATTAATCGTCTATTTTATTATTCGAGTTAAGTTCTTCACAGATAAATCCTACTTACACGTACACTTTGCAACTGGTTATAATATGCACTACATTCGATAATCCGGATTATCTTCTGCGTGAAAAATGACCAGTCATAAGGACACAACGTACATATACACATATACGCGCCACTGGTAAAGTATAAAATATTATAAGTTATAATAAATCATAATATTCCGCGGTAAATTAGTAGATATATCTACGTTTATAACTCACGAGCTAACTAATAAGTGTAAGCATAAGTTATACGAGCGACTATGCAATAGTTGTGTAAAATGTTATTTGTAGGTACCTTCACCAAAATGTATGAATTCGTATAAACTTTTACAGTAAAATTTTACATAATTTATCCATACAAATTGTGTAGAATAATAATGTAATCATTTGAAATCATCATAAATATCGGTGTTGGTATTATATTTATATGTGTTTAACTATACCTAGTTTCGACAAGTGGAGATAGAGAAATATGTTTTCATTCTCAAATCATTTCTATTTTTACGATTCTACCAGCACATCAGTACAATTACTCGATGTAATGATTTTAAACCAAAATTTTATATTTTATCAAGTATGGTTCTTAAACATTAACAAATTGAGAAAACACATCTTAAATAGTTTATCTTTAAAAATTAAAATAATAAATTATTTGTGATATTATATTATAATATAAAACATATAATATAAATTTAAATTATTAAATAAAATCTAATTTTAACTCGTTCATTAATTCAAATCCTTTGATAATACAAATAGTTCGTATAGACATTTTCTTGTAAATATGCAACAGCACAAGTTAATCCTACATATTAACGTTATTGGATCATTTTTAAGCACAACCAAGTTTACAATCTACATTTTAATAGGTCATAATATAGCTATAGACATACAATTTTATCAATTACAATGCGATATTTGATGTGCGTATTTTAAAAAAAATAGAGCAAATCATTTATTTTTAAAATGAGTAAATTACATATAAAAATTAAAACATTTAGATACTTTCAAAACTTAATAAGTATGGTTTTTAATAAATCAAATAATTTTAATGGAATGTAAATTTAATTTCGTTATTTACAATGCAATAAAATATGTAAAATATTAATACTAAGAAATAAATTTTCCTCAACATCACACGTCATATTCATTATAATTTACAATTAAAAAGTGTATTATATTCCGCGTATGCCATTGACGTGTTCAAAACCCGTTAAACTGTTATAAGAAAATTCAAACAGTAAACATCATTCACTCGTTTCTGCATTCAAACTCTAAATACCATCGGTGTCAATAAAATGTTGAAAAACACAAATCTCATTAACATTTAGATTTCTGCCAGCGCAAACTCTATATTGTTGATTAAATAACCAGGATGATTCGCATTCGTGGAACTGTGCTGTGACTCCGCGTTGTATAATACAATTCCGCATCGTGTACCTATCTTAATTAACACGAAACCAAATGGCTGTAACGGGGAGAATTAGTATAATTAATAAGGAAATCCACTATATTCTCCAAAACTATTTGTCACGCAACTTATGAATATTGATTGTTCAAACACCACCGGGCGATAAGTTTCAATTATGATGGGCTCGACCCGATTTAATACTCGACGAGGCGAATTAACAAGTGGCCTATAGTAACACTTTTATGAAGAAATTACCTGTTATATTTTTCAATCCAGAAGAATTAAACTTGTACATTATATAAAAAAATTTTTTTAATTTAACTCTAATAAGTAATGAATAAAGTCGTTAGTCGATCTTTATTTATAATTAAAATTATACTTATTAAGTAATAAAATCCACATATTGCAGACATACGATTAAGTTAAGCTATAATGGGAAGGAACACAAAATAATAAAGATTTCAATTTAGTTTTAAATTCATTATAGTACTCCTAATAGTATTAAATACATTTATTTTATAGTCTCAATAATAATAAAAAAGATAATATTCCAGAAATGTTTCTTATTCATATAAAAAACTGAAAGAACCCATTGCTTTGAACTTGTTTTTACCGGGAAATACGTTATAGGTATAATTATTGTATTATTGTTTGTTTTTTTTAATTTTATTTTTGCGTCGAGCATAATTTTCACTATCTATAGGTATTTTCAACGTCGTAATGTGTTTTTCTATTCGTGAATGTTTTAACGATTCTGCGTACGTAGTTTGGGCATCGAAACGAATCAAAGCGCATTGATAATATATTTATATATATATATATATATATATAAAGAAATTGTATTTGACAGTGGACAGATGAAAGTCTAACGATGAGTGTATTAAAAATTTGAAATCCGTGTTTCTTAATGATCTCCCCGCGTACTTGCTTTGAATCGCCAAGCATATTCGACGGTATAGGTACCTAATTTATTTTAGTTTAAACACGTTTGAATGGAATAAATGATTTTCATAACGTATGTAAAGACCATCAGTTAGTCGACATCCGACAACCGTCGTTTTATCACTTAACAATGTAATAATAATTAATTAGTCTTTACAGTTTATTTTCACTAAACTTAATTGAAATACACTGGTAACGTAGGTATATTATATTAAAATCCAACAGATGCCCGTAGAGGAATATAATCCTTGGCCGACTTCTCTTATTATTATTTTTAAAACCATTGGCTATATCAATACGTACTATATCCAGGTGTGTTAACTATTTTCATAACACTAATCGTTTTACTGCGACTAAATAGAATAATTTTGTGCCATTTTATTACTTTCTAGTTTCTATATGTTATTATTTACTTTGGTAAACGTGTAAGGTATAACGAGAAATTATATTCCATATGATTACAGGACACAAATACACACAATTTTTATAAATATGTAAATATCTATATCGTGTTATTGTTTACAACCGAATTATGACTTTAATTTATCTCAAACGTGATCCATATATTATTAATTATTATTTGAAATGCGTATTCCCCTATTTATATTTTATTAACTATACAATATAATATTCATTATTATACAACGAAAATATCAAGTTCGTGGAAAGGGTTATTAGAACAACGGGGATAACCTAGAATACGGATAATAGGGCAATAATCCCTACTCCATTGATAAAAAGGGATGTCTTAAGTCGAAATCATCTTACTACACATCCGATTATATATATTAATATGTATACCTATATACACATAGGGATATTCAATGTTATTATAATTATATACATAACAAGCTTTTATCGCTCATTTTTTTTTTATTATCATTTAAATAAAATTAATTTAATATTTTAATGTACCCATATTTGAAAAAGTGTATATATATGCGTGAGATCGTGTTTCATTCGTTCAAAAGAGGGTCAAGAGGGACCTTTTTGGTGGTTTAACGCCACCCGGGGTCTATGGTCTATATAGTCGCTGTTGCTAAGTTCTCAATGTCCCTCAGGCTGTGCAGCGTGAAAAACAAAAACAATTATAATACGTGAATATTGTTATTAGTTTATAACAAAACAATGTAATTTTCAAACGTAATCATGGAAATAAAGTTTATCGTAGTAAAGACGCGAGACTTAATATTAATAATATGTTTAGTCCGCTGTCTGGGGCACATTTTAGTCGGTAATAAAGGGTCGAAAATACGGTTATTTTGTTTTTGAAACGATGTCGTTGTATAATAAGTCTGTCGCATATTATCAAATTCCATTATATTATGCGCAAATATCTAAGCTTTATAAGTAAGTATGCATTTAAAAACAAATTAAGTATGATAAAATGAAGCAAAGCTTAATGCTATGCCATACCTATAGCAATATGAAACAACCCCGACGAAAACTTTTTTTTTATTGTTTAGCTATAATATTATAAATATCTTGTTTTATTATTTTTTATGTTTTATGGGATCTCTTCAAAGATATAAAAAACAATGATGTCTGCATGATGCTGCTGACACTGAATAATCATTAAGTATCCTCTAGCAATATACCGTTAGTAGATATTGGATATAATGTACATATTGTAAGCGAAACACGTAGGTATATGAATTGTACAACGTACATATAGTACAATAATTATTTTAAGATGGGACACAGATCGCATTGTATTAGTGAATTTGAACTTTTATTTCGAACCGCGATTATACCAGCTATTTTAAAACCTCAAATATAATTTTTTCTACTTTTTTTTTATCATGATGATATTTTAGATTTATTAATTTACTATTACTATTTTTTCTCGTATACTATTTTTAGATAGTATATTTTACTATGTACATATAAATATATAATCGTGATGGTGAGACAATACGGGTATAAGGGTAAATCGTATACAAATGTTCTGAGCAAAAAACAATAACCTATCTTACATATATTAATATTTATTATTTGTTTGTTGAAAGTTAAACTTTTCATAAAAATGTGAGTTTTCGTTTGAGAAAAAAGCTAACAATTTGCAAGGGTGAAAATATGTGAAGAAATAAGATAATTTGATGTATTTCGAAATCGATCGAGATAACTGCTGTGATAATTTATTAGTACCTATATAATTATGTATTCCGTAATTAAAAATATCATTCTGTTCGTTATTTTTTAATCGTATTATATAGGCGACAGCGCATCGTGTCTTCTCGCAGCGGAAGCCGATATCTACTCATATGTTTTTGTACTATGTAATAACGTAGTGTGTATTACTGTTCTTATCATTATTATTCGTGTGTCGCGCGTCGGACCGTACGTATTATAAGCGTAAGTATACATAAGCAATACAGCCCCAATACAGGCGCTGTGTACGCCGCCAAGTCCCACGAAGATATTTATGTCGGAAGAAAGCGGTGACGTACCTATAATATTATTATATGCTCGATGCACAGTGACGCGCAGACACAAAACTCTACACACATAATATTATTATATAGGTTTGCGTGTATGTATGATGTATATAATATATCGTATACGCTTCCAACATAGCTATACATGAAGCAATTTTTTTTTTACTGTACTTATAATAACGATCGGTGGCGTGATGTATGGTACCTAAATACCGCCATAACGCATGCGAATCCGCGTGAATTAAGAATCGGAAATACAATAATAATAATAACGGACGTCGCATTTTATGGCGCGGCGTTAATGGACCGAGAGACCACGGTACCTGGTGTATATATATATATATATGAATATAATATATTATTATATTCTTACAGGTACATATATTATATATATATATATTATATTGTGCGCATTATACTAGATAATATTACAGTATATATATATACATAGCGGTGATGCAGCAGTGGCGGCGGTCGACAATCCTGTAACGAATAATATCACGAAATGGATTGGGATTCGAATCAAACGCGAGTCCAGTTCCCATGAGCCACGCGGCGCAGTGTTATATTATAACGTGTGATAATATTATAGGAGGTATATATAGTGCATATACAATACATATATACGTATAATAATCATATGATATAAATATAAAATATTAATACGTGGCGCGCGAATGGGCGGCGGCGGCGGCGGCATCGGGTACCCGAAAAGCGGCTAGTCATCGTGTGCAATGTGCATCGGTAGGTATACATAATATCATACAGATATAGATATAATATAATACCGTAGGTCGCGCAATATCATCTCTTCGCACCATAACACACTCTCACACACACGCGCGTGCTTACATAAAATGTGCAGTGTGCACGTATACCGCCGCAGCCAGCCCACTGATTTATGATCCGGTCGGCGGCGTACGGGAAATATAATATACGCCGCCGCGCAGTACGATATTATGATATAGTACATAAGTACAAAGTGTATACATATATATATTTAATAGTCATACGTATAAGGTGCCTGCGGAGAAATGATAAAAGAAAAATAGCAGCCAGCCCGAAAAGACCTAAATTTTTTTTTTCATTTTTTAAATCGTTCACGACTTTGCCTCTTTCCTCTTACCCGGGATAATATACAATAAACATAATACAGCGTGTCGATCCGGTTCCCGCGCGATACAGGCTCAATGGTGCCTCCTAGCCTGCGATCGCACGACGACCTCCGCCTCGCCACCGTACAGTTTATATACCTTATACGCGCACCGTAACGCCGTACACGATATATTATTATTAATATTACACACGATATCGGTGCGGATAAAGATTTTCAGACTCTTTAGTCTTTACGCGTTGCACACGTCGTCCACCCGGCCGGAGTGCACGCGCAGACGTGTAACTTACCACCTATAATACACGACGACGGCAATGGCGAAGCAACAACAATAATATTAATATAACGCATCACACGACCATCGTCGTCGCGGTTGCGGTTCGTTCGCACGCGGGTTACGCCGAAGATCGACGCGCTGCTGCTCTTCTCTTTCCCGAACTCTTCGCAACCACGTATTAT
This sequence comes from Rhopalosiphum nymphaeae, assembly GCA_036289425.1. Classification (NCBI taxonomy): domain Eukaryota; kingdom Metazoa; phylum Arthropoda; class Insecta; order Hemiptera; family Aphididae; genus Rhopalosiphum; species Rhopalosiphum nymphaeae. The sequence goes on along the minus strand of JAZAQC010000001.1, from coordinate 3,183,811 downwards.
CATATACATTTATACATATGCTATATGTATGTATGTACGTATGCAGGCGTAAGTCGTGTTCGCACACTGCTGCGATATAATTATTGCAAACGGCACACGTGACGTGTTGTATTTTATATTATGTATTACGTTATTTAGTTATTATAATACGCGTATGTCGTGTGTATACGTACATTATACATGGATAATTTACTATTTGTGTGCGGGGCGTAGTCTCCCACAGAGATGTACGCCGCCGATTTGACACGGCGGAACTACCGAAACGCCAGTAAATTAATAATAATAATATTACGCGATTACGTGGACATACGTATTATGTACAGGAATAATAATTATAATATTTTATTACAGGCCAATTTCACCAAAACTCTAAATTTATAAGAAGAGCGAGAATTATAACTATGTCGCCCATTTAACAAATTGAGTATAATTTAGCGATATATTATAATATATGTATAGTTTATCTTAAAACGCGAAACATAATGTAGTACCTTTTTACGAATCTCAGATTTCTCAATAGATATATTTAAATTTCATTTTTGTTTTTTTAGTATAAATTTTTATTTTAAAATAAGTTAACAATGACTACATTACTTTCACTATAACTTGAATTTTAGAATAAGTATGCAATAGTAATACAATTTAATTATACACAATACATATTAAAAATGGTATCTACTAAGAAAAAATAATATTAAAAATGTCTGCTTATCCGTTTCAACTAATTCTCGTATTCATAAAATATTAAATAATTAAACATTATTATGCCGATACTTGAATTATTTTATTATACAAAATTATTGAAATTGTCGCTTGCTATATTTACAAATTTATAAAAACAATAATTCACTATATTAAGTAATAATTAAAAAGTAGAGTTTTTCAAAAAATTATAGTATAAACATAATAAGGCTTAAAAAATAATGAAACTATAACTTTTTTATCTAAAAACGACAGATATTGTATGATTAAATAAATTAAAATATATAATAAATAAAATGTAATAAATGCAAGTAAAATGGATCTTCTTAAACTTATAAATGTGTACGTCTATGGTACGAACATTTCGTCATTTGGTATAAAATTATTTATTTAATTAACCTCCCTCCTATAAACCATTCACAAGCCTGTTTTCGTAGTCTTAATCGCTGTAGAAATGTGTAACCTGCTTCTACCTTATCAGATTTTGTCACACTTTATACTTTTCTCTTATTAATTTAAACAACCCACAACGACCCGTGTCATCCCATTTTCCTCTTATTCAATTAGACATTTCAGCAGCAGTTCACGTCGTTATAACAAACATAACCCGACATATATTACATATTATATGTAGTGGTTATAATATTATCATTTTTATCCTAGACATATTATCTATCATCACATCACTGACATTGAAAGGAAAACACGTTTGCTATACAGATGGCACGGCAATAATCATAACAAGTGACACTTGGAAATAAGTTTTTCAAACGATTTAGACTGATATTAAATATATGCGTTTGTGGCTATTAAAAAATAGTTTATTTTCAAATATAGAAAAAACATTTACTTTCCCACATTACCTAAAACAAATATTTTCCAAATATTGATTATGGACAACATATTATTCGTATACACGTACATTCAACTGATTGTATAACCCCAAAATCATGTTCCTACAATAATAAATTCAAAATTAATTTTAATGTCAAATATTTAAGTATAGAAAAATATTATTTCACAAATTAGTACAAAAATCCACCGCTCAATCTTCTTTTTTATATATTGGTCCAAATATATACAATAAACTACTTTATAAATTACGTAATTATACAAACTATTATGCTATGTTCCAATTAAATTTAAATCTAAATTGGCTCATACAACAAGCTGCTGATTATTATTTACCTCTATTATATATTTTATAATTTAATTTTTTTATATTTGTAAGTGTTAAATATTTTAAGTATAGCTTTTAAATTAAATTAACAAAATATATAGGTAAATCCTGTATCACTATAGTTAAGATTCAGGGCCCCTACACGATTATGCTCAGTACAAACAGTACAATGTACAAAGTATTATGTTATATTATAATGTGATATTTTATAAATAAATAATAATAATAATAATAATAATAATATCTAATATTTGACCTATTTAATAATTCATTCAACGTGATAAGTAATAATTTTTCTGTACACGTCTTTACAACAATTTAACGAACTTTAACATTACTATAATTTCCTTTTCAACTACCAAACATTTTTGCAACGTGTCATTGTTGTCTCTTTTAAGTCTACCTTCAATATTAAAAATAGTTTTTCATACCTAATAAAACGGTCGATTCAATATGGAAGTATAGGTAAAATTCAGTATTTACAACAAATTTCGACCGTGGATCTATAACACTGCAATTGCGATGCATAGAATACACATAACACCTTGTCTCAAAGTGTTTGTTTTTGTATTAATAATATTCACAGCCATACTACATAAATCTACTCATCTTCATTGTACCCTCCTCCAATTTAAATATCATAATATTGTTTAAATATTTAATAGAAATTTGTATTTACTTTGTATTAATAATTTAAACAGTGATATTATGTACCTCCGAGTAAAATTAATTGGTTATCACATATTTTGATTAAATAATATATTCATATACATTTTAGTATTTTACAAGTTTACTTTATTTATTATTTTACGTATGCATACATACATACACACACACATATAATATATATATTATGTGTAATTACAATTAAAATAAATAAATATGTTGTTAGCATTTTCAAGACCATAGTATTAATTAAAGAACAATTTGTTGATAAAAATAAATACCACAAGACACTCAAACATTTCAGTTGCGTACTATGTTTTGTTAATTTTAAAAATATAATGTATTATAGAAGCCTTTGAAATAAAACAAAAGTGTAGAAATTTCTTAAAACTAACATCATTTTAGAATACCAAAACAATACTCGTATACCGTTATATTACTTACGTAGGTACACTAAGCAGTAGACAGTCTTATAACCAGCAGCTCAAACGTAACAACTACCTATCCAGCAAAATAATGTTATTATTATAGAAACATGATTACATGAAGCTTTCGGACTTTCGGTCGGTCGCACACCTATTGAAACTATACATATTGGATGAAACACTAGACCGTTCTAGATTTTCGTAATAGCTAATAATATGTATACATTCGGTTTGTTTGTGGTTTATCGAGGAGATCATGCGAAATAAAAGATATTCCATCTTAAAGATTATACATTTCAGCAGCAGTTTGCGACGCTATAATAAACATATATACGTAATACGTATTATAGATTAAAGAGTGGTTATTATAACATCGTTTTTATCCTCGGCGTATATAATCCTCGACCCATTTAGTTTTTCTCGGTCCACTGCAACGTGATAAGTAATAATTTAAAAGTGTGCAGGAAATAATTTAATTAAAACCATTTGAGTTATTGAACTGTTATTGAAAATAAAGAATATTGATAAAAATATAATAAATTGGATAAAATATTTTCATATAAAAAATAAATATCAGAAACAAACGTTGCAGTACTCGTGTATAGTTATAGGATATAATATTATATATATAATTTATTAATTTAAATATAAATTACTCTCAACTATAATATGATATGTAATATGTTTATTATTTTATACATCGTTGAGTAACATAATTTACAAAATTGTTATTATATTTAAAATATATATATATTTAATACTATTGGTTTTTCTTTATATTTATTCATCATTGCTCATTAGGAACACATCCGGTTTAGAAACTTTAATAAATTATAGTATGATTGTTGCTAGAATTGCGTTTAATGGTAAAGTATGCGTTTATAATATTATTTTAACTAAACACCATAACCCATGTTATGAAATTATAAATATATTTTTTAGTATTTTCACTACTAAAAAACCTGCAACTAGAAACCTTCTTTATATACATGAAACAGTAGGTATAATGTAAAAAAAAATTAATTATTTTGTTTTTAGTTATTTAATTGTTTGAAGATTTTGATACAAAAATAGACATGTGATATGTTTACTAAAATGTTACTAATGTTTAAAATAAAAACGAATCACTACTGTTTTAAATTATAAATTATAATAACATATTATAATATGTTTTAAATTCATTCAGGTATAAGAGTACAACCAATCATGATTGTGTTATTCATGAGTAACAAGCACTTTTAATTTTATAAAATTTTATTAATTTTATTTTTTATTTACTTAATTTATCAATAGAACATTATAATATTAAAAAATATGACATGACCACATGGGTACAATGCATAATGTCTAAACTCAAAATATAGGTAAATTATTCGTTCTGTTTGTTATAAATACATTTCGGAATTTCCTGCTCATATATACTGTGTCGAATATTATAGAAAGTACCAACATATCAAAAATACAAAAAATATTTAAAATTCTTCATGAAGGCATTGTCGAATTAAACATTAAACGATTTTAAAATTAATTTAATTTTGTCTATGAGACTATGGAAGTGAAATTCGGAATATACTTTGAAATTCTATCAGGGTTAAACAGCGAAAAGAAAACTAATTTGATAATATTATCGATCAATGTTTATGCAAATTCCTAGTTTGTCACATAACACTCGAGTACACTGTTACGATATTCAAAATTTTAGGTACCTACAACATGTACATAAGAAACAGCATTGCTTATATGCGCATATATACTCGTAGACGTACAAATTCGACGTTCACGGCCCGGATGTTTCAAACCGGAAATTTCTTGAAATCTTACCGTTAAAATATAATATATTATTATACTGAGAAAAACAAGTTTATATCGTATATTATAATAATTCCAATGCGACAATCGAGTCTTCTTCTTTTTTCGAGTTGTATGAGTTGGATATAGGTATATTAGAACCGACATACGAACGTATCAGATGACAGATTCATTTATTAATAAATAATGTTAAATATTGTGTAGAAGTGTATAACATATGAATATGTGATTATGTGAATCACTCAATCGTCTATACATCTCATTTACACGTGAATTTAAATGTTCAATGAAATTCAAATACTTAAATTAATTTGTATTTTCTATATCTAGCTAACTTCCCGACAAAGTAACTGGGAAAGTTGGAATAATGCCGTATGAAATGCACATGTCTAGTACAAAATCTGCTTAAAAATTTGAATTTCGGTTAAGCGCTATGCCTGGAAAATTTTAAATAGAAATACTGTGAATGATAAATCCAGACGACGAATTTCAGCCGATTGTGTATTGGCATATGGCAATTATTATATTATACTTATAGTAGATAGATCCAATTTATAGGTATACTTTATTACTCTACTACATATACTTGTATGGTAATTAAATATAATAATAAATGCAATGTTTTTAGTAAAAATTAAATCAATCTATCTTAACAGTAATAGTAAATCTTGAAATATTATAAGTGAATAAAATTTTCCGTTTAGAACCATTTTTCGTATATACAATGAAGAATGATATATCATTGAATTTAAATTAAACACATATATTTCAGTGACCGACTCGACAACTAATGTACAGAATAGTGGTACACACTTATCGATATTATTCTAAAAAAGAAACTGACGTACACCTAATTTTTGCAGATGAAAGTAACGTAAGATGTAACTTGTTAACAAAAAAAAAAAAAAAAAATTGATAATGAACAGTTATAGCGGGTTTATATTATAATAAGACAACACACGGTAATAATATAATAATAGCGATATGGTGAATGAATAAATTACAAATAATATTACAGCGTTCCCCAAGGTTGAGGAAACGGTTGGCTGGCACCCAATAAAATTAATGTGTCGAGTTGTCATTAGAGAGTGCACGAGGGACTCGACTATTAATACAATACCTATACCATTTTAACTGTACATGCATATAGCCCTTCCTTGACGTTTTTATTTTACTTTTCATTATAAAAAAGAGGGTTCTTCCCTTTCATTATTACTTGCTTTTATTGTGTTCCGTTGTTATGATTTATCAGTGTTTGACAGAAAATATCAAGTTACTTGATTCGTTTTAGGGTGTCACATGTAAAATCATATCACTGCTCTTGTTATATAAAACATACGATTTCTAGAAAATCCTAATAGCCATAGTCCATAATGAGTAGTATATTAATATTTATATAGTTTTTAAATGTTTACTATACAAAATAACATAGAACCAAACCACGGTTAGAACCACATACTCACTACATAGACATAGTAATTAGTTGCCAAGTATTGTTAAAATTACACAAGTTTATATATATATATATTTGGTAGATCGGATTTAGTTATTTACAATCTAATTAAATCGTATAAGCACTATAGTATATATTATCTTTGATTGTGTCATTGAACATCAACAAAGTTACCTTAGATTATTTTTATATATCTTATACGTTTTAGTTATTGCCTTAATACACATTTTTAATTGGTTCTAGTATTAAAATGATGTATCATTACACAATAATCAAGTCTAGATGTTTCTATATAATATATAGTTACTTATATGAATGTAATAAATACCGTAGTATAAGAAAAAAGGCATTCAATAATATATCATTAAAAAGTAAATGATAATATCAATAAACGATGATTAAAATATAAAATACTTTAATTATATAATACGTATATAAGTATATGGTACAAAACTATTAAGAATCTACAAAGTGTAATGAAACATCAAGTACCTACCTATACTATATGCATTAGAATTTATGTTCTATAATTTATATTCTTGTATGTCATGACTATCATTAAACGATCACGAATTTTCTTTTTTCAAATTACTTTTTAAGATAATAAAAAAAGCTTTAAAATATTATATGATAGGTACAAAATAATATTTCAAATTTGTAAATTTCTATTAAGTAAAACTATACCTATATATTTGCAGGTAACTGACAGATTTTGATAATTTATTTATTTATATAATTATATATAATAATAGTGGACCCAATTGCACGAAAGAGAGGCAACTTATACAACCTGGCGGCAGAAGTCAATAACAATAATAAAAACCAGTGTAGTCGCTCTGCTGTATAGTAGGTGCTGATTTTACCACATAATTGAGTAGGTCACTGTACAATTTGAACTCAATAATAAATCATTGTACATGATGAAAAACAATTATGTGCGGAAACGGTCAGTCACCTCTATTTCTAGAGATATTATATATATTTTTTTTTATTAAGAATACTGTAGAAGCAATAATATTTTGAAAACATCATAGTGAATAATAGCTTAAGTTGTAAGTCTCTCTCTAGTTACAAATAATATTTTTTGAATTATAATATGAACGGGTATTATATAATAATTAAAAACCGTATATTTTTCATTTAAAATCTAATTTTATAAAAACAAGAAAATGTCTATAAACATAAAATTTGCTTATTATATATTTATAGATTTCTATAAAATAGCAGAACTTTAAATTATATTTTCAAGCCTATGGTATATACACTGATTACTTTATACATTTTAAACTACAAGCTAATTAATAAATGTTTGTAATTTGAAGATTGAGCATATTTAGGCCAAATTTATTTTAGTATTTATAATATACATAGAAAATTTAAACAAATTTTTTGTTAATTATAACAAAAAAACAAAATCAATTTGTCAAAATCTTTAGATTTTGTATACGATTTTTGTTTTGTTTTTATTTTTACCGATTATTTTGAAAAGTATTTCAATTTATTTTTTATTTTTGAACTTATCATGAAACAAAAAGTATATCGGAAATAAGTTTATTTATTACTTATTATTACCTATACCAGACAAACTGTTCATCTCTAAAAAGTAATCGGTTATATTTTAGATCATACTTTTATATAAACTATACTTTATTGCTTTCAAAATGAATATTTACCACGAATCACATGATTACTCAAGCATAAGATAAGTTTTAAATATCCCTACACTGACCTCTCACTGCGATAAAGCAGATTTAGACTTTTTAGACTCAGTTATAAATGATTCTCTAAACGTACCTAATCTCATTGTTGTCATTTCTTTCGAGTTCCTTCTCATTATTCCAGAAACCAATCCCAATCTTACGTTCCAACTCACATGACCTATTATATGCACAATGATACTTTACATCTCATGCTCAGAGCTACAAACAACAATTAGTGTATTGCTACTATACTACTTAAATACAAAATAACTATATTATATGTGTACTCTGAATTATTATTACTTATCTAAATTATTTTTGTATTTAATTATTTATATGTTCTAGCTTATTGTATCTATATAATCACACCTACACCTTAATACTACATTTGTATACAATGTAAAATTACCAATTTGGCGTTTAATAAACAACAATAATAATAATAATAATAATAATATTGGATCAGAATACTTCATACTACAATATCTTTATTATAAATTCCCATACATGCACAAATACGCCTAAACTGCAACGCACATGATGTGACTATAGGTACCTATTTACTGTCAGTTGTGTTCAATTGTGTCAGCCTACGTTCTTTTTTTCGGATTTTTAATATTTAATATTTATTTTTTAAATGGGAAATTAAATTCGTCATATTATAACTTCATAAAGTGGAAGTGATTTGTTAGTGGTGCATGGGCACTAATCAATACTTCAGACAGCGGTCTGATGAATATATCAGATGGAGGTGCTATAAAAAATATTGTACATCTACAGAAAGCATAATATAACCACCCTGTAGATTTAATTCAAAAAATTGATAAGCAACTTTATGGAAATATTGCAAATGAAAATCTACAAGTTCTATGTCTAGCGCCAATGAAATTAACTAAACTTCCCTCCCTATCCTACATTTTTAGAAGATACCATTACATAATTTAAGGAATTACAAAATGAAGATTTTTTTTTTATTATTTAAATGTTCTTCATAATGTATTTGTATTTGTATTTATATATTAAAATTAATTTATGATTTGAAGTTTGTTATAAACATTTTGGCAACGTCGCATTCAATTTCACGCGCAATCGCGTGCTTTTGAATAGTCAAAATCGTGTTCTTTGTTATTCCGGCAGTACGCGCAATCGTACTTCGCCGCAAATAATTTATTTGAAACCAATATTTTCTATGAGTAGAACATTTTATTTTTATAAGCCTTCGCCTGAAATAGATTTTCAGATATGTGCATACAAAATTATACAACTAAGGTTATTTAAAAAATATTACGCTTAATTTAATATTTGTTTAATAGCCATTATAACATTACAAACAAAATTTATTTTGGTAATATTTCATAAGACCTAATTGTACACTGAAAATTAATATAATTTTCAAATATGAAATACTGAAACTTAATAAAAATTACAATAAAATTCTAAAAAAAAAATGCTAGAAAGAACAGCAAAAATACAAAATATTACACTTTATCCCATTGATATATCTGTGTATAGAATTATATGTTCTTGAAATGTATTGTTCTAAAACATTGAGAAAAATTTTTTTTTACATTATTATTTAGACTCTATAATCATTAAATTTTTAAACATAGATAAGTGAAGTAGTGGATCAATAGTTTATAGGGGAACCCTTATATCACACATTATACTGTTTATTTATACATAATTCAAATTCTTATAATTAATAATAATTCTCTTAATACTGGTTCAAAATTCAATTTTTGTTTATTTTAAATTTTCAGAAAAGTATTCTAGTTTGGAATAGGTAATCAAATGATTAGTTATCGCGCGATGAACGATGATTATAATATTATATTCAGTCCCGTAGCTACCCCTCCCATAAAAATATTAAAAATATAATATATATTATATATAATAAAAAAAAAAAAAAAATTTTGCTTTGCTTCACCTGAAAATTTGGTCTGGCTACGATCCTGATTATATTATATTAGGTATATTATGCTATCCTGATTATATAATATTGTACGTACCTGTATAATAAAATGCCCTCGTTAAACCTCGGAGATAAGCGTTAGCAACAGGAAGTAAATCAGCGAGTAAAAACAAAATCGACACACTCGAGTTCCGCTGATACGGTAAAGTTGACACGGTTTTCACTGCGGTCTGGGACAGAAAAAAAATGACAACGAATCATTTTCAAACGGCGGTGATAAACTGAATGCATCACGTCCGCCGTCGTGAGTATATGGAAGAAAAACATCCAAGTGACTTGGTAGAGTTCGATTGGGATTGGCGCAAACCGATTTGAAACGCGTTCGCAATCGTATGTAGCGTTCCAATTGGTGGTTCGCCTCCGTCACTCGTCGGTGACGTCATGCGCTAGTCTATATTAGGTTCTTAAAATCTAATCCATCGTGTGATCGGTGTGATAGAACTTCGTCACTTTTTATCATAATATATAATTTTCTTGTTTATTTATTTATTTTTTAAATTATTATCGACAGTACAAAAACAAATAAATAAATCGTCATTCAATTATTATTTGTTGTTATTGGTTGATCGAGCATGAAAATCGTCTTTTTTTCGACATTATAATGATTACTCAAAAGTCAAAAGTAAACGAAAAATATCTTTGGTATGATGATATATAATACTATTAATAATTAACACGTTTAGGTACCTTTATTTTTATATAGGGTCATATCGTGTTATCCTACCTATATAAGATAAAAATTACTTAGTTAGTTCTGATTATTCTATAATAATATGCTTCACATAAATGGACACAAATACAGGAACGAAAATATAATAGGCTTGTAAGTTATCATTTATATCTATGTATTAAGAATTAACCTTTTCATTTTTTATACGTTATTTTATTTTAAATGCTATTAAAGCGTTCATTTCAGAAAACGTGTATGTTCTCATTTCTCAGATTTACAATTGTTGAATATTAAATTGAAAAATACTGCTAAATATAGCTGTAGATAACAACATTAATTCAATAACTTGTCATTTCAAAGTTTAATTCAAATAAGTTTAAATAATTTTAATTTTTTAATAAGTTATTAAATAATTGAAATTCCGATAAATTCGTGATGACTCAGAAATAATTATTGTAGCTATTAAATTAACAAAAGTAATATATTTTATTAACTAATCATATATATAGTTATGCCAAAGATATAAACCGAATTTTAATATTTAGTTTATAATTTTATATTTGTAACAAAAAATCATGAAAAATACAATGAACACATTTAAGAAAATGAGTAAATTCTGAAATAGGTACCATTAACCAAACAAAATGTTAAAAACGTTTTTATATACATATAATACCTATTATCGCCCATTAATAATTATATATAAATACCTATCCTACCATAACCTAGTAGATGATATTAGATTCAAGAAATAAATAAATAACAGATTAATTTCAGTCTTTGAAATTAATAGATTTAATAATATAATATATTATATTATAAACATTGTGTAAATATAATATAAAATAATACAATTTAAACAAGTTTATCAACGAATGATATATTGACTATCTCATTTCATCAAAAGTCATTTCCGTTATATTTTGTATATTATTAATCAAGTATTTTTACAAATAGATATATTGTAGTACATATATAATATAGGTAAGTATTATTTTTAAATTATATTTATAAATTGTAAATGTATCATTTATGATACATAATACGCTATTTAAGTAGTATTTTTAATAACTAATTCTTTAAAATACTTTTAAGAACAATCGTGGACATTCAAAACGACTCTACTCCCACATTTGTTATCTCCGTTTTACTAGTGCGTGAGGCGTAATACTTGTATACCAAATTTACGTTCAGCATTTACGTTTAGCTATTTGTGAGCTTTAATATTAGAGTGAATCGACCCATTACGAAACTTAACGCTAAGAGCATTGTCTGTGTTTGTATAGTGGTTTTTTTTATGATAGTTCAATTTTTTAACGAGTTCTGCGAATATAAAATAGTGCAAATTTATTCAAAAACGCTCATAACTGGCTTAAAAACGGAATTATCGTAAAAAACTGACATAAGCACAACAAAAAATATTCTTAATATCTTTGAGTTTCATAACAAATTCATCGACTCTAATACATATTAAAGTTATTAAAACTAAATGAAAACTATTGTGCGTAAATTTGCTATATTACCCACTTATGAGTCACAACCTTCACAGATGAGTTGTCCTCTTGCAAATAATCAAAAAACTACGGATATATTTAAATACATTAAAAAATAGTTTATAATTATGAATTATAACTTATTTAAGGATACAATATTTTTGATTTAGCTAGTTTTATAGACTTGTAGTTGCGAATAAATAAAAATATAGTTTTACGCAAACTGCCACCATTACACGCACAACTTGTATCTTTATGAATAACATAATTAAACTTTTATAATATTAATAGTAATATATTCAATATTCATAGGCTATATTATGAATAGATAGTAATGTAATTTTGGGGGGAAAATTTGTAATTTTGCCCTTCTTTCATAAATATCCTAACAGAAGAAAATTTTAAATTTTATAAAATAAATAAAGGATATGTTTATCATATATTTACAATATTAACTATATTTTTTCCATCAAATTATTGACTATTGTATAAAATACATTTACGGTTCTCTTATAATTGTTTGATTTATTTGTTTTGAAGTATCGTCACCGTTATCTCATTATCATTTTACAAAAATTGAAAAATTTAACCTAATAATTATATTATTTCCAGTAGTGTTCCCATTAATTTTTTTGAGAGTATACTATATCATCAAATATAAACATTTAATACAATAAGAATATTTTTCTTATGGTCTATAGGAATAAAGCCGGTAAAGAGCGTATCAATAATATGGAAAAAAATTTAAACCAGATTTTTTATATATCCTCTTTATATTACGTATTATTCGTTGGCCAAATGTTGGATACTTCCAATACATCTTGAATTTGGCTATCAACAGAAAAATCAAAACTATCTTCATTGAGCGTTGCAAAAATGAACTAGAAAAATCAATACTAGTAGTGTTTTTAGTTTTTTTTCTCGTGGTATAAAAAACTCATCAAGTGCCACCTGCGCGTTTAGAATTCGAACTCATATTTTAATAAAAAGACATATTAAGTCAGTACTATTTCTAGTTATACGTTATACAGTATAAGACAATTTATTAAACTAAATGTTGAGTTTAATAAAACTTCTCAAATATAAATATTACGTTGTTAAATTATAATTTATATCAAAATTTAGAACTTATTTACGTTAAAGTTAAACATTAAACGGTAGATCACACAAATTACAATCGTATTATAAATGAATAAATGTTACGAGTTGGTGGTAACGGATATACTGATTAGTGATTAATTGTGCACTTCTTTCACCGTACGCGATACGACATTTCCTGCTATCTGAGTATCTAACGATTATGAGTGCCCCTCAATCATCACTCTGGTGTGTTATCGCCCCGCCATCCATATAACAATAAATACATCGTACAGATAATCTAACGATTCGACGGAAAAAAAAGTACCATTATTAGTTATTACTATAAAGCACCTATCATAGATATTTATCACATAAGATAGATCGATATAATGTCGATTATGATTGAGAGCATACGCAGTATACCCATAATATTGGAAAAAAATCTTAAGAGTATACGGCGTATATGTAGTATACCCTATGGAAATATCCCTGATTATTTCATGAATTATAAGCACAGGATTATTATAACGTTATTTTTTTTCAAACAAACTATAACCCCATTATTATATTTTTTCTTTATGAACTCTTATATTATACTTAATTATCTAACGATAATTTAACGATGGGTTAGGTACCTATGATTTGTTTGTAATTCGTAAAGTTAGTGTTAAGACTACTGTAAAAACAAATTACAATGTTATATGGTTTCTACTGAACTCTCGCCAGCTTAAACGATATAAGATAAGAATCTTGTCACAAGATATTGTATCTAATACGCGCGAAGCTAACAATCGTCATATAAGATAAAACCTAAGATATTCTAATTGGTAACTTCATCGATTTACTTCAATACCAATTACATTTTTAATGGGATAGTATATAAGTGTTGATTAATCCGTTAAAAAATCAAAAAAGGATAACGAAATTAAATAATATATAATTACATAAAACTAAACAAAAAGCTCTTAAAACATTATAAGAATTAAATCCCGGAATGATCATGTATATTAAGTTGAAATTATTGAAAATTCATAACATCAAAGTTAATTTTGAAAGGACCTGAAGCTAACCTTCACGTATATGATAAAAAATACCTTTTAAAATAACGTAAAACATAAAATATAACATATATTTTACTTATCAGCTATCACTTAAATCATCATCAAAAATTGATTCACGATAGTACAAAAACTTGGTAAATATTACAAAAGTATAAAGACAACTTCAGCAACAAATATTATAATCAATCAGATTTCTTAAAAATATTCATAGAAACTCATGATAATTCTTCTGAAAACATCCATCAAACTCATTTATTCACCAATTATAATTAGTAAACGTTTTCTTCCGTAAAAGACATGCACTAGCAATAGTACTAATTCAGAATATATTTCACATCTAATAAATCACAATATGTATACACACTTTGAACTCTTTTTAAAATATGTAACATCAACTTTATACATAATTAGTTACATCCATTATTCAGAAATGATGTCGTTATACTCATAAATAAGTTCTAGAAAAAATAATTAATTCATTAATAAAACAAATGAATTATTATTAACCAACTATCGTATATAATACTGTACAGCACGTTATGAAATTGTTCATAAACATTATCAATTGACTAGGTATTAATATTAACAATGAATATTTTTAAGCAAAACCAGCATTCGAAAACCTTAATTTTAGTTTTTTGGACCTTAGATATTTAAAGAAAATGTTTATATTAGTATGAATGCATACATTTTTTAAATAAATCGACTCATTTTGAATTATTTATATAAACATGATTAATTTTTTTTGTGGGTTTTCCACAAATATCGATAAAAAAGTTTAGTAGCATTTTTTTTTTTTTTTGAATCGCATATTGAATTATTAATGCAGACAATTATTGCAGTAAAACAAATTAAATAAAATTAAATAATTGAAGAAACAGTTTTAATATTTAAAAACTATACACCAAAAATATTTTTAAAATTTGTTTCAGGGTATTTTATTATTTTTATAAACATAAGATAAATCAAACAAAAATTTTTTTTAAATAAGATGTCTATGCAAAAATATTATGTAAAATGTTGTTGCCCATAAAACATAGATTTATAAGCACCATACATTTTTTCTGTGTATTCGCTGCTAAACAAATCGTTGATGTTTTTAACTCCCGTTGAATTGCATACCATCAAAAAAAAAAAAAAAAATACGAAAATGGATACATTAATCCGTACTCAACATTTATGTATTATTGTATTAGCACCTATACATAATTTATTTATTACTGTTATACGAAGGCTTTAGCATTCAAATTTCGTAAACATCATACGTGCAGCACGAATATACTGGATGGTCATAATATGCAGTAGGTAGAATGTCGTACACAAATGTTCAACAATATAATATTATTGCTATGTAGTATAAGTTGTTCGCGGACGAATTCCATGTACCTTACGCGTGCGCGTATGACCGGGTCAGACATATTTATAATTAGTGAAAATTTTAAAACCGGCTTTCGCACGAAAATTCGTTTAGAGCCTTAGAGGTGTAATAAAATAATATTATAATATTATATTATATTCGTTTCCGGCAAATATATTATTATTATTATTATTATTATTATTGCGGTTTTACACATTTTATATTACGGCCGCGACCGGATTAAGAGCGAACAGGATAATTGATGGTGCGTGAACAACTCTTTTGATAATAATAATATATCTCCGGAGTAAAAGGCGAATAAATTGATGGTGTACGCGTTTCTAATACAAGTTACCGGCAATAACTCATTTCTTTTCCAAATATGTATAAATCACTCGGACAGTAGCGATCCGAGTCCCACCGTGCATTAGTGTCATCTTTAATCGGCAAAGCGCCTAATATTTCCTCGGACGTTGCCCGTGCACGATCGCGCGTACATGTTATTATATTATAATATACGCATATTATTATTATAATGCTACGTAATACTGTGTTATATGTGAACCACGCGCTCGTTTTACATAAATACTTTGTGATTTTGTACATATATATATATATATGGTATGCGCATACCATATACACACGCGTAGGAATATAATGTACCTGTGTGTGTGGTGTGTGTGCATCTGAACACGGAACGTAGTTGAGATTTCGGCGAGAATAAATCTAAAAAATAAAAAAAAAACTGGTTTTCTGAAGATTTTTTTTCCTTTAGTTTCTTTCTGCCGAACACGCTCTGTGATGACGAAAATCGTTTAATGGGTCGTAAGTCGTATAGGCATACACGCATATTCTACACCCGAGAATTCCGACCAAAACCGTTTATAAACAGCAATCGCGGATTCCGTCGCACAATCGTATGTATTATATCTCGCTTATCGCTGTTGTACTGCATTTTATATTCTAATGCGAGCGTTGTCCACCGAGCGGATTTCAAACGGTATACGTTTTTTAAGCAGTTCAATATAAGCGATAATACGAAGAGTGCGGGTTGTGTGCGCAGTATGATGGGTAAAAGACGATCGTTATAATAAAGTGAAGTGCGTGAACACACACACATCACGCTTCTTAAAGTGTAATTCCCGCACAAGGTGTCACACTATAATGGACCATAAGAACAGTTATACCATCGGATTTTTTCCGTTTCCTTTTTTTATGAAAAACTGTATCAAATTATTGTGCTTTTCGTGTAACATACCGTTTACTCTATTTACCTACAGTTAATAATTCTGAAATTACGTTTAAATTTTCAGCAACTTTGATCGACACCGATATTTTTACTTTTAAAATTGCTTACTCGAAAAATTCTGAGAAGAAATAATTATTGTTTTGTAATTAAAAAAAAAACTTACGAAATGGAAATTCGATATTTTTGAATTTTTAACGTAAATAAATCAACACATTGAAAAAATAATGAACCGTTTTAAATTTATCTCGAAATAATATTAATAAAACAATTTCTTCTTTTAACGGTTAAAATATATTAAAAATGTTAAATTGTACAAGCAAGATACTTAACATCAATAGTATAGTTCTCTGTAAAGTTTAGTTCTGAGGGACCCTTTCAGTCATGCCCTATAAAACTACAACTAATGTTCTATTATATTATTCTTCTAAAAATGATTATGGGTATTAATTATAGAAATATATCTATTGCACATAAATAAATTGCATCTTATAGAAACCTTAATAAAAAATACAATATGTATGTTAATTAAAAACAAATTTAATTTGAAATATTGATATAATTTAAGTTTAACCAACGCCCATGTCATAATAATTAATATTAATCCAAAAATAACCACGGTGTTGGATACCCAAATAATATGGATCATAAATCTAATTTTTAACTAATAAGTCATTTATTAATGACTTATACGTAATTTGAATTCAATTAATTTTACAAGATAATTTATTAAATTTCATATTATTATTGAGGTCACAATTTTTTTTTTTTAAATTTTTAAATTTATAATACTTTTTTTTTTTAAACATTTTAAGATTTTTAATTATTATCCCATAATTATTGTTATTTTCCTATATCATTTGCTTATTTCAATAATATGATAATATATTATTTGTTATCAGTGGTGAAGCCAAAACTTTTGCAGTAGATAGGCTAGGCTGAGAACAATATTTTTTTAGGGAAAGATAACATTTTTACTTGATATAATATATTAACAGGTGGTTTATAAATCACAACCCCTAAAATTACACCCAACATTAAACATTTGTGATACAAATATAATAAAATATAACTTGAAATATTTTAAATTTACAATAAATAATATATTTTGTAATATTAAATCAAATATACAACTAAACTCACGTAGTAAGCATTTATTTTTTATTTAAATATTATGTTGATATAATTTTAATAAAAAATAAAAAAATAATTAGCGTTTAAAAAAAGTTGATTTACTTGACACAAAAAAGATAGGTAGTATTTTAATTGTAATATTACAGAGTATATATATAGCTTTGTTTCCTCTGTATGTTCGTCCATTTATGAGGCGTAAATATATACTTTTAACCCATCAAAACAATGTTTATATAACTTAAAAATAACAATATTTAAATACACATTGTGTTACAATATTTTTGTATTCTTTATTTTTTTAAGTCATGAAATAATTTTCAATAACATATTTATAATTTATTTTAAAATCATAAAAATATAATGAATCTTAACTAAATTAATTTACATTTTATTTGTGGTCCATAAGGGAACTCGAGACTTTATGATGTTCCCGGACCCACTCTGACTCAGCTTTGTTACTACCACAATATATTTGTCATAAAACCGTCCAGATAGTAAAAATATATAATTAAAATATTTTAGATTTTAATGCGTCTTCCGTTATTTATACTTAATAAGTTTTAGTATAATACTATATAGCATATTATAATATATTGTTCTTCATTGAATATTTAATTATTTTAAATACATTGAACGGCGTTTAATATACAATTTTTGAAATAACTTAGATATAGTATTGTAAATGTAATGCAAATTATAAAATATTATATTTCAGTGTCTAAGTAATTATTTTATAATATTACAAATAAATTATATTAAAACTTTAATGATATTTTAAAAAGTTACTACTTTAAGATTTTGTTTTAGAAATGCTTAATTCGAATACTAAACAGTCTAATGCATTCGAAACATATGTATTCCTAAGATCTGTTAATAGCTTGTTAATTGGCGTAATTTAAAAATGTTGGGACAGCAACGAAATTTTCAACATTTCACGTGCCTACTCCAGGCAAATAAACGAGAGGTCTTAGTAAAGTGCATCGCCTAAAATAATTTTATACATTCTTTCTAATATTATTACATGTTCCTACACTGTTTCGTGAAGACTGAATAATAAACAGCAGTACAGTACACAATCGTATTTTGAGTTAAACCGTCAATTAATTCACACATTTTAAGTTTTTTAACCTTTCAAAATACACATATACTTGAAGACTTTCAAGTTTTTCATAAGAATATTTAATTCCCACTTATGCGTAGATATTAAAAGCCTTAACGATCTATGATAATAGTGAATATAGTATGTATTATTAGAAAAGCGTTTGTTCTAAACTATCAAAAGCATTCAAAACTGTATTGTCTTGTTTAACCTTCTAAAATTATGTCACTAAACGAATATAGCTTGTAGCGAGACCACCAATTGCACCCCAAAGTTAGATATACGAAATCATTTTTTCCATTTTATTTTCTGATTGCATTCCACTGTAAAAACAGTAGGCGTTAAATTTTACTGTTAAAATATCATAAAGCCGTGTACAATAATATTATGCGATTGGGTAAATTAATTAAGCCAAAAATTGTACATAATAAAACACAAGAATGATATATTAGATACATCATCATTTATCATATTCAGTCAAACATTGAATAATAGAAGCATTCGTATTGGACTTTGGGAAGCAATCGAAACGCTGGAAAGAAAGCTATAAAAGCTCGAAATTTGACGCATGACTGGTTTATTCGGTTATTTTGATATTTCGCGCGTGCCCAGTGTAACTGAACTAATCTATGTTGTGCATGTTGCGCTGTCAAGTGTCGAGATTATACTGGATGCTGCCGAAGAAACCGGAACCGTTCTAATCCTTTGACGATTGATATATAGTGTGTAATTATTAATAAAAATATGTGCTCATTAGCCGTAATTAACAATGGATGTATTTGTAAATATTAATAAATATCGCGAATATGTCGGCTTATAGAATATCATTATAATGTCAAATGTCATAAGTTTTAACGCTTATATACTTAATGTAATTTATTTAATTTTTTCAGTTAAAATAACTTTACATAGGTGTTATAATAATGATTCTCGAGAAACGAGCTTTACCTTCATGTTTAATTTATAATCTGACGAGGAAATAACTTTCGACGAGTCGCCCACGGCAATATGCGCGTATACCTGAATAATAATGGTAATGGACCTATTTTTATTAATTTTTTTTTTAAATTTCCGTGATAAAAATCAGCTAGTGAAAATATATATAATCTTTAGTATTCAGAAGAAATATACTAATACAGTCGCACACAGCGCATTTGAGTTTTTATAGAAAAAACATCATGTTGTATTTTTATTTTCATCGCGAAGTCACCAATCACATTATTTAGTTACATATATTATATTAAAAAGTATAACTACAAATGAATACATTTTACTTAAACATAGGTACATTTTAGATTAGTCAATATCATAATAATATTATAACTGTGCTTAATGATTTTTGCATCTGTCTTTAATCGGCCTGTTTTAAACGTGTTTAGAATAGGTATCAATTTTTGTGTTGATAGTTGATTTGTAAATAGTAGTCTCCAGGTCAATTTATTCACCAATGTTGGTATTAAGAATTTGATATTGAATTCGGAATTCATGTCAATTCACTTTTATTTTATTTTTTATTTTTTAAAGAAAAGAATATTTACAATCTGTAATATACAATAGGTAAATTTGTTGAATATGATGAATAAGGGAGGGTATAATTATGTATATATGAAAATCCTATAAATACCAATGGTATAAACTAATTACCCGTAGAAAACTAATGGGCTAAGTAATAATATTTTTGTAAAATCAAATTTCTATGTTAAAAATGTATTATGTTGTATATACGTTATTGGATTTACAAAAAATAGCGTTTATTATTTCTAATAAATAAATGCAGTACGAACTGGGAAATCAATTCACGTTTGCACCATAGCGACATAGCTGCATAGCGTGGTTTTATATAATTTTACGGCTTACATAGTAATAATTAATCAGTCTGGCATCGGTTGGCAAAACGTGGGTATATCAAAATTCAAAATCACAGTTATTGAATAGTTGTTTTATTATACTCATAGGTATTAAAGTGGTGTGTTAAAGGTAAAGTAAAATGATTTGGGGTAAGTATCTACTGCGCACAATATAATGTATACGGTGTACCTGCAACGACATGCGGTTATGCAGTAAAAATGCGATTTCTGAAAACCCGTACAATTTAGAGATAATTTACATACAAGCTTATTCCTTTTAAGGCGCACAAAAACAAGTCGGTCAATAGCGAGTAAAAATTATGCCTATATTATTTTATAGTTATTTAAACGCATTTATATCCATCGAAAATCTTAATACTTCAAACCGCATAAGATTTCAACAAGTCTATAGCGATTACTTAGGTGTAAAACGTTTTATTTTATTAGGCCCAGCTATTTTTTTTTTTTTTTTTTTTTTTTTTTATCATACGACGTAATTAAACGGTTTTATGTTTAATTTTCATACATCTGCTTTTTTATGTTCATTTAGATTTTATGTTTCGAGAAAAAAATTGTGTCGTTATATATTCATTGGCGGTAGGGAAAGCGCGCGCTGCGTCCAAAGAGTAAAAAAAGAATTAAACGTATATAAAATAACTGAATCTACTCTTTTTGGTGCCAAACGACTTTCCGAGATTGTGTCCACATAGAAAACGAGTAATTTCTAAGAATTTTAATACAGTAAAAAAGATATACGATCCCTAGTGTTAATTATATTTGTAGTTTATTATTATTTATAACTTATCGCTATATTTATCAAAAATCGTATTTTAAAAACTATTTGTATTTATTTCATAAAAACCATTTTGGTTATAATTTTTAACTCAGAAATTATTAAAAACAAACTTTCACGTTTACACTTTATAACATGATATAAATTAAATTCTGGTGTCCCGTTGTCCATATCAGGTTTGTAATCGAATTTTGTGATCGTATTTCAGAACCATATTGTAGTCGTTCAATAATTTCATAATTCCAGATAGGTATCTGATAGTATATAAGATAGATATCTTATATATGTTTTATTTACGTTTGATTTTCGTAATTTTTTTTTTATTCTATTAATTTATATACCATATTTGAATATATTAAATTTATCTACTCCAAAATCCATAGTCTTAAAATTGCCTAAGCCAGCTTACCTATACGATTTTATTATAAGTGATGAATGAGTATCTTAAACATTTGATAAACAATACGTGATCGTTACTGCAATACAATTACGCAAGTATAATTATTATTATTTGCATACAATTAGATGAATATTTGGCCACTGCAATATGTTAAGATCAGTGGCGTCGCTACGGCTTTGTAGACCTAGGTCAGAAATAATTTGAGAGGCTCGAGTTGATTAGGGAGACAACGATAAACCTTAAAAAACTGTTTTAAAAATAAAATCAAGAAAGAAATTAAATACAGTTTATAAGGCATAAAACTATAAAAGGGTCAAGTATTTAGGTTAAACTTTAAAAAAATAAAATAATAAACTAAAAAAAGTTTTAAAAATACCAACTAATATTTAATTTTTATAATTAAATTATGTTTTAAATAGGTACTAATGTACTATAATTACAAATAACTATTATTATATCACAGAATTTATTAATTTACTATAGGCTGACCATAAAAATAAAATAAAATTACGGGAAACTCCTGTTTTGATGCAACTGATAACGGCAAAAGATTTTTTTTCACTTTTATAGTATGTTGTTTTATATATAAATGTCTATCATGTATTCATTTTCTAAAGAAAATACTGATTTACATATTATAGAAAAATATTGAGTCTATTTTTGAATTTTGAGAACAAATTATTATCGAATCGTACTGTTAATTTTAAATTACACTACTACACCACGTTGTACTTCAGATTTGACACCCGTGAATAAATATTTATAAAAAATAATATTTATAATTTTAAATAGATATACAACTATTGTGGATATTGTTTGGTATTTTGGAAATCAAAGCCTTTACGTAAGTACTAAAAAAACAATAGTTAGCATTGTACTTTATTTTCACGATTGTAAATCTTCTTTTATTTGAAATAAATGAAACAAATATAGAACTATTTAAAGAAGAAACTAGAGAGTAAAGAGTTTGAATATATTTGTATTATGTATTAGCATTATGTTTGAAAATTATTCAAATACATTTTTATTCAAAATAATCATAATTTCTTATTTTAACACAACAGTTATTCGAATTATTATCTAGATAATATTTTGCCCAGCTCTGCTACGGACTAATATTGATTTTATATTTAATTTATATAATTTATTTTGTGTTATCTCTATCATTAATAATTGACAAGACATTAATTCGTTCAACACAGCATTCACAGGCTATATATATATATATAGATAAATTATGATAATTATGATAATTTATTGTTAGAGCTTGACACGTCATATTAAAATAATATTTTTCTATTTTGTATGGAATATTAGCATTATTTTTACATTTTTTTAACATTAATAGGGGCTTGCAAACCAAAAAAAAAAAAATGTTCGTGACACTTTTGGAGGCCCCATGAGTGTGGGCTCCGCCGCTTAGTCCCCCTAGCTACGCTACTACGCAAAATATAATTAAGTATTTTTGTAAACCTGTTTATTAAAAAAAAAAAACCTTATATCACACATTTTGAAGAACAGAGTAAACTTATTAGACAATACTATAATAGATACCTATTAACTATTAAGTATTACCTTCTTTATACATTGAGTATGCAGTATGTTAGTAATTGTGATTTGAGTTTTGAATTTAAAGGTATAACATAAATATAATTTTTAATATTTAACATACATAGTAATTTGATATTACCATATAAATAATATGTATTACATATTTATATTATGGATGATTAATTAATACCAAAATCTATAAAAAAGTATTAATTATTAATGCTGTAAATATTGTTAACAGTTTTAATTTTAATATCAATAGTTACACAATTTAACCATGTGTTTACATTAAAAAAAAATTTAACATGCATTACATTTTATTAGATAATATAATATTATAAATTATAATTCACCGTGTTTAATTATTGTTTTTAACAATGTATCATATAAGTTGATATTATAATGTACTCTTTTGTATAGGTAATATATAGTAATATTTAGTCACTGTTTTCTTATTTAGTTCACTGGTGCTATTAAAAAAAAAAAAAACATATAAATAGGTGTATTATAAAGTAATAAAGTATAAACACTATAAACACGTAAATAATAATATATTTGATGGTATGTATTATTCATTATTCAGTCAACCTGGTCAGATAGGCACTCAAAGGAATATTTTACTGCACTTAGTGTTAAAATAATACATTATAATATAGATTACAATTTATAAACATGATCCCCATAATGTTTACAATATAATAAAAATCATTAGACATTTAGTCGATATTGTTAAAGCTTATTAGATATTACTATTTATACTAGATATAATTTTTATGTGTTCTTATTATTTTTTTATTTTTATTATTATGTATGTGTATATTTTAAATTTTAGTAAATTCCACGGTTTTTTACTTAAAAATTAATTGTTGTATTATTATGTTATTATACTAGGTATAGTATGTTTTATTTCTATTGTTTTGTTCTCAATTAAAAACACGAAAAACCAAGTTACATAGAAATAATAAATATTTATAATCATAAAGCAGTAGAAAAAATTGTATGTATTGTCAATAGACAATTGTTTGACTTTGATCTAAAAGACTTAAGTTAAAGCACGTTTCTTTGATACTTTTTAATTAAAAGCGCTAAAAATCTATAATAATTATATAAAATATACATAGGTATTGTATATTTATTATAGAAGACATTTTTTTATTTTATATCCTAACGTAATTTATATATTTATATCATACATTTGTATACGAATTGTCCATAATAATATTGAATTAAAATAAAATGTAATATGAAAATTGCAAGAACACCATCAGCTTAAAAGTATTGAGTAACTAAAGTTTATTAGTACTTGAATGTTATAAAATCTGAAAACGAGAACGATATGACAGCACAACATAGATATTATATTCTGTGATGACAGTGTCTAATAAAAAAAATATTTGTTGTGACTTGAATAGAAAAGAAGAAACAAAATAAGTGATGTGAAAAATTCAAAAACACTTTATGAGTTATAAAAATATTTTAAAAAAAGTGTTAATTTAAAGAAGTTTACCGCTGATAACCCTGTATAATTTAATATCCAAAAAATAGGTTTAACATTCCGCTGTCGATCGATTTCTGACATGATTTATATGATCAAATTGATTTATATGATAATTATACAACCATAGACCTTATACTAAGTATACTAATTCACATAATGATAAGATCATACCACGGGTCTTAGAGTAATAATACAATAATATTATATTATAATGTATTGTATTATTAAATATCTTATTTAATTTATACCTTTAGTATAGATTTAAAAATATACATGCTAAAATTAAAAATTAATGATTAAAGTAGTCTATTTTATTATTTTTTTATTTCGTTATACTCAGTTATCTTACTTTCGTTAAGTAAAAGATATATGGCTCAACTTAAAAAATATATATCGCATGGCAACTCGTTATAAACATAAATATTTTAAAATTAACTTAAATTTAAAATAACATTATTTCAGTACAAAATTTACTTGTATACGCTCTTAACGTTAAAATTGTTTTCGATTTAAATTTGGTTGTATAATTTTCCCAGTAACCACAAGAAGTACAAAATATTGAAATTGGGATTGCAAGGTTATTCATATGCTTTTCCGGGTATAACAAATGCCATCAAAAGAAACCAGTGACTTGTGACTCTACCGCAATTACATCCATTAGGCCTTGGCATATAATTTAGAATTTTCCGATTTCGTTAACTGGAACTAAACAAAGACACTTGGTTAAGCATCGCACCTTTGACGATGTCTAAATTTGGTAGCACAAGAATACAACACACATATATAAAATTAAGATAAATACGCGAAGAGTTTCCATAAAAATACAAAAAGAAAATTGAATAACGGCAGTCTTTTACACGACTTGAAGAAACAATTAATCGTATTTGAGTTACAATCTTTGGAACGACAAATGCTAATAGTAAACACGCCATATCCATATCACTATTACTGTTGGTTTTTCCGTTGGAAGGTTGACAACGTAAAATGTATCATGACCTATGAAAAAAGAAATGACGATTTGATTACAAACCGTAAGATGCCCTGATTTTAGATGTCATAAAGAAGATATTACTTTTGAAAATAACGCCACTGCATAATATGATAACGATGAAAGTGATCAAATATGCTAGGATTTTTAACACACGTATAATAAATTTAAAATTTGATAGATTAGCCTTAGATCCATTGTCGCTACGTGGAGGCAAATCACGAAAAACGTCCTATGAATTGCTATCATTTTCTAATGTTTTTAGAATAAAATAAATTCATTAAATCATCAAATTAATTCTTTTTTAAAGACCGAATTTGTACAACGCTTGATTTCACATAATATATTATTATTTATTATATGCTAATGTCTGTTTGGAAAATTGCATTTTCTTATGTATTTTACGTTAGTCGTAATGTTTTTTTATGGGTGAAAATGTTACTCAATTCTTTTCATTAGTCAATGTTAGTTTTTCACAATACATTATACAAGTTTCTGAGGTAATTTTTAGTAATAAAAATGTTAAAAGTTTATATTAAGGTTATTATTTTGTTTATACATTATTAAGGTAAATCTAGTAACACGAAATGGAACAATTGCAGTAAATCTTGCTGATATAATTACAAATAAATCAATTAACATTGATAAAGATTATATGTAACTGTGTTACACGTTCTTATTCTACAAATTATTTCGACATATTTTTGTTATTTATTTGATAAATATTAAATATTAATGAAATTGCTTTTTACCAAAAATTTTACCATTAATTTAAAGATATACATAATTATAATTTATAATATTGTGTAATATGTGGGACTACTTTAATTTCAAAATAATTTACTTCATTTTTTATAAATGTATAATATTAATAAAATAATAATTATATAATTATTTTAGAATTTATGACACATTAATAATAACTGACGTTTTTATATCTTTCACGGGTATATGCTTGCAAATTTATGATTCAAAGATTTAGTTTCGTTTTTCCATTATCGCTAATAGTAACTGTTACCATGTCTGTATTGATAATCGAGTGTACCTACGTCACGATGGTCCTTGCTTTTTCCATAAACTCAATGATTTCAGATTATTTATTTTTCGATTTACCTGATGTTAATTTCTTGAATAATTTTATCACGGAAGTGAGTTATTTAAGTCAATATCAGTACAGTCTAACACATATTGTAATGAATTAAGATTGATTAATTTAATTTTGCATAAAACTATTTGCTGTATCAATATTATTCAATACATGATTATTGAAAATTATTAAATTGATTAAATTATACAAGTATTAATAATATACTTTGATAGTTATGGTACACAATAATATTCAAATGAATAAATCATATTATATTTATTGTTTTTTTTAATGTATAACCATTTTAATAGACTCAATATTTTGATGGTGTTGGTGATTCTTACACAAAAATTTAGATAATTTATTACATTCAAATTGACTTGTTATAAAGCACTACTAAAATACGACTTATTCAGTTTTATGAGTACTTATGGCTTTCAATTAGTTTGTCATAAAGATTTTTAGTTTTTGGTAGCTGAACAGGTTTTTATGGAGCAGATACTTGTGATGATAGTAAATCATTATTTTTTTTCATTTTATAATAACCTATGCATATGACTACATCTTGTATTTTTATTTTTACACTGTTTGTCAATTCGTTATATTTTTTGTTTATTTTTATTGTTATTATAAATTCGTCATATTAATTCATTTATTTTTACTAAAATATTTTACAAATAAATTATTCAAATTATCACAAAAAAAAAATCAATTCAATTTAAAACTATATACTTTATTACTACCAATACTACCAAAGTACCAAACAATATTCAAAAATATTTAACTTTAAAACCTAAGTCATTTACCAAGGATAGTTTTTATTTTATGTTCAAAGTATGTAGTCATATACATACTAATGTATGTATTTGTCATTTTTAAACTATAAAAGTTATTATTATGATTACTTATAACAAAATTAATTAATTTAGAGTAAATAATTATTAGCTAAAAAATTTAAATAACAGATTAACTATCATCAAATAAAAAATGTCCAGAGGGCATAACTGATGTTTGTAACATTTTTTAATGCACCTATATGTGTTAAGTTGCTTACTAAACAATCTTCATTCTTCAAATTTTAAAGCCATAACGCTCAAAAAGTTCGTAGAAATTTTATCATCAATATAATATTAACAATATATGATTTTAAAAAAATAACCATGGTTGAAAAAATGTTTGAAAATCCAGGTTTCTACTGACTCTACCCTAAAATTTAAATAAAACAGAGTTTGATAAACTATTAGGCTTTTAAAAATAATACACTATTTATTAATACTTTAATATATAAACACATCATAGACAGTGATTTCAATAAAATCCTAAGCCTGCGTGAAATAATTGACTATCTATATTATACTACATAATAGCAGACTAGTGATTGAAAATGTACAGGTAAACATATAATACATTGATGATATAATACAATTATTAAATGATTAATCAATCTAAGTGGCTTAAGGCTTTTAAACCTTCAAGTAATGGTCTTTTTTTTGTATACTGTGTATTATATACTTTACGTATCGTACAAATAACGTGTAGTTCAATAGAATCGTTTTATTTTTTAGACTGCCTGTGTTTCATAAACTTTCATTTTATTGTTGTGTTTAAGTGGATTATACTCATATATTCTGTGATACTGAACGGTAATCTACCAACTACGGACTAGCTATAATATATATTATATTATATTATATTATATTATATTATATTATAGTTAAATTAAAATAAGATGTATGTAAGTTCAGTGAAAAAACATTACACTAAATTTAAATTAGGTACTCTATACTCTATACACTTATCAAAACAACCGAGTACCATAATAACCATTAAGAACGCGCCTGTATTTATTATGTTCGTATTAAACATAAATACATAATATTTATTTTCTATAAAACTAAAAATTGTTAATGTAATTATATAATATATTATGGACCGCACAGAGTTATTAATTTTTATATGTCCCTCGAGTAAAACATTGTGGTATGTATACTTATAGTATAGTTAGAACATTTTATATAAAAATAGCAAATAAGTAAAATGGTACAGTTATGTAGTTCTCCTCAGAATCACCTCTGTAGAAGAAAATAAATGATAAACTCGTGTTATAAAATTGAGTATAATTAAGTACTTTCTCGACACACCAAGTACAAAATGAAATTTCAAAATTATTTGACGCCGAACTTTTAAGATTTATAACACTTACTTAAATTTTAATCATACCATATTAAAAAAAAAAAAGAAGAAGATAGTTCAGTAAATATACAAATTTACATTTTTATATTATTATATTGTTGCTATGTTTGTTCAGTGAACCAAAAAAATCGTTGTTTTAAGTTTAACAATCATCTATAACATAATACATGTAGATACTCGTTATAATAAAAAGGCACTATGACTAAGCATTATCCTTTTTGAAATAAAATATATGAATATATAGCGACATATGAACAAAATAAATCGATACCACGAAAATATTTATTATGAATAAATATGTTGCAACTTTTATACGCTATATTAATTTTGTTATAGTACAGTTTTTTTTATTTATTTATTGTTGGACGTCTTTATTATTCAATTAACTTGTTAATAATGATTAGAACGTTTCAATAATCAATACATGATTAGTAGATAAAAGGGTTGTTGCGCTTTTTAAATATCGTGCAGAGAAAGTGCAGTGATATCGTTATACAGCGACATCGTGAAAACAGTTGATTTTTCATTCATCATTAAATTAAATTATAGTTCGCAAGCAATGCTTAATGCCTATAATGATTCTATGGTGTGAGTTATAAAAAGTAAAATAAATAATATCCATTATAATTTTAACTAAGATTAATGGATTAATTCGTAATATTATTTACTCAATAGTGTATTACTCAACAAATATGTGTGATCAGACATTTTCAGCGCATGTATATGCAATATTGACGTATATATAGATACGACAACTGACAAATATAATTCATTTAATAATATAATATATAGTATATACGATCAACTTTGGAATGCATAGCTACTATTCTTTTGCCAATTAACGACAATAGAATTATGCGATCTGTATGTGTTATACATCAATAAAAGGGATTTGTTGTTAGGTGTTAAATGTTTTACACATTTTATTTTAAATTATAATACTTTCAAAATTATTACTTATGATATTGAGTAACTTAACAGTTAGCACTCAGATATATTCATATAAAATCAATTTTAGTGTTTAGAATTTTAAACGAATAAAATATGTCAATAAATTAATTTAATATAAGTGTATTAAACACGTACATTATATAGCCATGTAATAGGTACACAAAAAAAATATTATACATTTATATACACAATGATTCATCAAACAGAATCTTTAATAATTAAATTTCCTGCTTATCAATCAAAATATAAAGATATTAACAGAATCTATTTCCATTATTTTACTTTAAAAGTGCCAAAGTAGAATCAATACGTATTAATATTATTATACACAGTTTTCTTTTATCGGAAATCCGGAAGTTAATTGAACATCGAATCATTTTTCTACTTTAAAAAATATTTTTAAACAAAAAAATCGTAAAAACAATACGATTATCACTTCACCCGGAATCTAAAATATTAATTTTAATAGATACATATCATTAAAAGATATAACATATAGATAAGCTTACCTGGTAAATTACCCTGTTCAGTATCATTTTTTAATCATTTACTGTATATTTTAAACAGTTTAATTAATGTTATAATCATTTAATTTTATTTTTAGAATTAATATCCTGTTGTGAAGTTTAGTTAATTAAAATAAAAAATAAAAATTTGCATTAAAAATGTAAAAATTAGTTATTAATATTATTTATTGGTAATAAGAAGAATTAATATAAACTTCTATGTAGGTAGGTATACTTATATTTTATATGACAAAAATACAAGAATTTCTGACATGACATAAAATTACGTACCTATATTATAATCCTTGTCTCTATTACATATGTTAAAACAGTATGTAATAAACCTAAAAAAAAAACAAGTTTATGTTTAATAACGATTATAAATTATTAGGAAATGATCAATTATTATAACTATAACTAAAATACTAATTTTAAATTTATTTTTAGGTAAAAATGTTTTCGATAGAACATAATTGTTTTTACGCTAAAATGTTAATGTAATAACAAAAAATTGAATTGAAAATAAAAATAAGTTTAAAATTCAATGCTTCATAATGAATTAGGTACTATTAGTCGTTTTGCTCGTAGAAATTTCACATTTTCACTAAATATTGCAGAAAATATTTTCAACAAATATAGATAGAATATAAATAATTTCACTTAGTAGTTTCAGTTCACACTTAACACTTATTACTACATTTTATTTAGATAGAATTATTTTATTACTTTAACACTGTTTGACTTATGTATACGTACATACCTATGTACGACTGACGTTTTTATTTCCAGTAGCTTTGTATAGTGCGTATAATATATATTGTACCTGATCTCGATTAATTGCTTATATTAGGTAGTGTAAAAAGTGTTAAAAAAATTAATGACCCATTAATAATAATAATGATGGGTCTAATGGTTATAAATATATTTCGTTAACGCCAAGTGGATCCGTTTACATGTTCTTCCCAAGAAGGTTTATTATGTTTAACATTTATTCGTGAATCATAGCAAAAAACAAGTTCGCTTAATCACTCCATCCGTCATAACTATGGACAAAAATTTGAATATAATTTCAGAACTTTCGCTCTGCCCAGGTACGAACAAAACAATATATTATATTATTATATAATATATATACAGGGTGTTCCTATATAGCTATAATTAGCTTGAAAAACACTTTATTTTTCGAACAAGTGCAAAAAAAGGACATTTACAGTTTTTGTATAACATCCGGTTTACGTATGAAAAATAATATCATTTGATTATTTTCTCTTAACTTGTTTCTAGGCCGTAGTGAGGTCGAGAAAATTAACAATAACTACTCTCAGTTCTCTCTAGTTAGTTTCAGGAAAACGCCTTAATCTAATCGGGGCTTTTGAGATCAACAGTTGAACCAGTTTTTTCGAATTTTTTATTAGCTGACGAATCGATAACACATCGAGAACAACGTTCCACCCGAGTAAAATACGAAGTCGTCGCACAGTTTTCACACCACCTCGTTAGATTAGTAAAAAGGTCTTAAGAACCAACGTACGTGTTCCAATTGATATTCGGTCCATGGTGACATTTGACAGAAATTGATAACACAACTACAAACTGAAACGATTGTAGATTAAAAAAATGATAAGAACAATGCTGTAAATATAAAAACAAAAAAATGGCAACCGATTTTTAAAAAAACGTTCTTATTGTGACACCCTGTATTTATAAAAAAATGAACAAACATAAAATACGACGTTATATCAAAGTATTTCAATTTTAGCGCACCTTAGTTCACGGGAAAATCGGCTTCGTGGTATCTTGTTTTGTGAACTAATTCGACCGAGATGGGCAATTCACCCGCGGCGAATTGGATACAGTACTTTTATTTTTAGACATGGCTCAAACTACTCGCTAAACTTTTTTAGTAATTCTTAGAAAAATCTTGGATACTAATTTCGTCAGAATTGGTCGAGTGGATTTTGAGCCTATATACTACAAACATACAGACATTACTTTTTGCTGTATATTTGAAGAACAAACATTTAATTAAATATTATTTTTTTTATTAAAAAAAAAATACATAGCAACGCATGGTGTGTCCGAAATTCCGGAGAGTATGATATAATTTTTTTTTTTGTAATCAGTGGGACAGTGGCATACATTTATGTACCCTATAATTATTATATATAAATAAAAAAGTTATTCGATTTTCGTCAGTCGAAATGGAATCCATGCGAGAGCCATTCCATATAGCTACTAAAAATGGTTTAAAAACAATGCGAAGAACACTTTTCAAGTCTTATAGAATATTAGGTTTGGAAAATTTGTTGCCAGTTGATTCAGTAGTTCAGTAGTTTCTATACACCCATAGTGTAATCATACATTAATTACTTTATACATAGATAATACATCGAATATCAGAAAACACAAAGAAAACAAATCAAACGTAAGTTTATATATGCTGTTTATTATATACCCATCTATACTTATAAAATAATATATTGAGAAATAATACGTAATCCAAACTTTCTAACTTTATCAATTAATTGTCCTCGACCAATATTTTTTTAATGATCGATCTACTGGGCCACAACTGTAATAATGTTACAGATATAGGGGTCATCTGAGTACAGTCACAAAACAGGTAAGTATGACCCATATAATGTACGTCCCAAAATAAAAATGTTATTTTTTTATTATATAGCCTATGCATATTGAAGTTAATTTAACATTATTAAGGGTAAATCACAAGGAAGAGCAATTTAATTAAACCCCGAAGATTTGTTTTTTGTGATTTTAATTTTTAAAGTTTAAATATTGTTTATTTTTATCAAAGATTAGATCAATAATATAATTAAAAACTCATAGTAATTTGAAACAAGACGCATTCTGGTTGATACCCTCATTTATTAAAGTTTTAAACAAAATATGATCAAATTGACCAAGAACTCAGCTGTTTAATTCGAATTTCTTTTATTTGCTATATGTTTAAATTATTACATTTATATTAATTATTAACCAATAATGGTTATCGCAGTTATACATCAGATCATAGTGATATAAATTCATGTTCATATTATTATTGAACTAGCTATTGGAAGTCAATAAAAAAACTAGCCAAATGTAAGTATTTAAATACATCTAAACACATATTTAAATTATAAAATATTAGTTTCAATATACTGATTAAATAAAATAAATTCATAACTAGTAAAATATAATAGAATAAATAACTAAGCATTCTGTAGGGATAATAACCTGAATGCATTTCAATAATTTTATGGTTATGTGTTCTGTAATTTTTTAATAAATTGGTAAAAATTTTGCCATCATGCCAAATAAAAATTTTATATATTACTTACGCAGAATTTGTGAAATTTGCACTCTGAAACAAATAGATGGATATTACTATTAGGTCGCGTGAAACTATTGGCAAGGTTAATCTTAATTAAATACAAAAGACTAATTAAATGTTATTTTTTTTATTTTATTTATGGTTTCATATAAAATACGTAAATATACAGTAATACAATTATGGAGCATATATATATGCCGTTGAAATTTTTCATTAGAATTATTAACTTTTAAAAACATTATTTCTAAATAATTTTAAGTCATTATAAAACATATTTAAAAAATAATCATATTTCTTATTACCCTTCTATTTTTATCATTAAATTTTTACTTTTTTAAAATACGGTACCTACACGTTATTAATTTAACTATATTTTAAAGTTGTTAATTAGTTAAGAATAAGTTATTAGTAGGTACCTATTTAAAGTTTCGGTGAGCCGAGTGGAGTGACACATATGGGTACGCCGCAAAATACCAGTCCACTACAACTTACCCCACTCAATTATAAACTTTAAATACTTATAAAAGCTATATAAGTACTACATTTTTAATTACATTTATTTAAAATTCGATTTATATACATTGAAATTCCTAAAGAAATATGTCGCTTTAATTTTGAGCTTAAAAATGTATTTTTATTATATTCTATAGTAATAATAAAAGACAACAAGTAAAAAATATTGGTATTATTTATTTATTTATTTTTAGTATTGTTTTGTAATGATTAGGTAAAAATTATAAAATAAAAATATTTTCCAAAAATAATACTTTTTTGAAAAAACTAGCCCGTTCACTTTTAAAATAATCACATTTAAAATACAAACGAAATACCTATAACTCAACAAAATTTATTCAAAACCGGCCATAGATAAACATTCTTATGATACAAATATATTTTATTCACACGGTGTTTCACTTGAAAAAGAAACTCAATCAAAAACCTAATTATTTTTCAAGTCATATTAATGTTCATTTTTATAAAAATAGCATAGATCGTTTAATCACACTTACATTGCATTTTTTTAGACACGTGGCAGGTCACTGTACCCCACTATAAGGGTAGGATTCGAGTTCGTCGTAAAAGCAAGTGATTCTCGAAACAGATGATACGATGTATTCTTCTGAGCAACCGTCGCGGCTGTGTTTGTCTATCGTTAGGCGAAACGTTCCGAGAACGAATAAGGTCTGCTGGTAACGTTGGTTATATTATTATATTGCAATAAAATATTATTTTATTTTTATTATTATACATTGGCGGCCACCCTCGGCAACGCATTCGCACTCGTCACCCGCTAACGGAGTCGTGAAAACCTCGCGGATAGTCGTCTGTGCGATATAGAACAGCTGTAACGCATACAATAATAAATATTATTATTCAAAAACGTCATTTACCATTTGGCTTTGTCTAACGATATTATTTTCCCATGGATATGCCAAAACAATTAAAATATTTAATTTTTTTTTTTAACTACCAAAACACAAAAATACTGCAAATATTTCACATGATATAGATGTATTGGAAAACTCCAAAAATATTTCTTTTGAAGTTATGCGGTGAATTATTAAAGTTCTATCATTTGTTTCCTACATAAAGCATAATTTATAAATTACATATACAAATATATACATATATAATTGTCTGGGACTGACGTTAAAATTATGTCTAAAGTTGACCATTTACGGTGGCTTAGTCTTAAGGTGGGCTTTTATAACAATAATAATAAATAATTGATAATGGTAGTAATATGGTCTCCTTTGCTTAAGTAGCCCGCGCTATATTAATAATTTACTTTACTATCTTATACATTATGAAATATCTTTGACCGTATAATATACGATAATATTATTTAGTATGTTTATTATGTTATTAGACTTATCAGAATTTGAATAAATTAATTACTAGAGAAAATTCAAAATATGGAAGTGTGAATGGTTACTTTTACCTGTAGTTACATATACAGAAATGTATGAGATATACTAGAAATATAGAATATAAGGCATATTCTAATATTATGTAATACAAGTGGACGTATTCAAATTTGCGTTTGAAATCATCGTCAAAATGCTGTTGATAATTAATGGACATAAGCCTATATGTTATGGGCAGAGTACGAAAATAGGTTAATGTGAACACTACCCGTGTCTATTGGATAAAGAGAAATATTATTTATAAAACATTTATTTTGCACATTAACTGGGTACAAATGTACATTACCTAACCTTTGAGTGAACCAGTTGTACTTTGCCGAAACAATATTTAGGTACATTATGATAAAACGTGTACACTGATATTGTATAATTTTAAACTTCATTAAGGTGTTATCGGTTTTCGTATTCACTTATTCGGTGTATTAAAGTTTTATTATTTATTTATTAACATGTATTATTCTCAAAAAGAGAAATTTTATGAGAGCTTCAATAAATTAATTAATTAAAGAATGAGAATTCTTAAAAACGTAACAATACTTAATAAATAATTTATTTTGGAATTAATATTATTTGATTTTTTTCTACTTCATTCTTTATAAATGGCGCATTGGTTAATGTGTATATGAACTGGATAATTTATGCATTATACTGTTCATATGGATAAGATGTATATTACCCGGGTAATGTGAACACTACCCATTTTCGTACTCCACCCGACCACTCGTATCATAATATACATAACAAAAGCATAATATTATGTACAATAAAATATAAATACAACTAATAGGTACTTAATAGTATTGTTTCGTAAGATTATAAATGGTTATGATTCAACGCCTCAACAAGTACACGTGGTAGGTACATGACATGCGCTTATAAGTTTTATGTACCTATTACAATTGAGCTGAGATCCAATTTATTATGAATCATGTATCCACTCACACTATAATGGTCTATGTGCGTTATTGCTAATATTCCATTATAAAATACTTATAATGTTTAGAACTTTGCAGTGTAGATTTAAAAATAAATAAGCCACAAACCACAATGTACCGTGTAATTATTGGTAAATCAAACACTTTGCAGGAAATTATATTTAAATAAGTACTTGTATATTTTGATAAATCTAGTGAATCTACTCGCATTATTGCGATATTAAGGTATTACTATTTTGTAGTTTTGTACTACATATAAATAAATAATAGTAATAATAATAATTTATAAATTGTTATTTTTAGGTTTTACGTCCAAACACATCAATATTGGTAATATTGGTAATAATTTATAATGTATATAATGTAATAGTTGTCTTATTGAGTTTTATATTATCTATTGTGTTTAAAACTTATCTCGTAAACTCCGCTAAAATTAAGGAAGTAGTAATGCAAATAGAATCTTTTTTGTGGAGAGAAGGGTTAAGTTTATAATAATTATGTATAAATATCTTATCTCAAAATTTTTTTGATATTATTTTCATAAAAAAATAAATTTTGGGAAGATATTCCCAAAGATAGACCTCTGCTCCCCCTAGGCGCGAATCCAAATGGGGAACTTCCTGTAGATTAACTAATTTTAGAATTTTTATTTTTG
Source organism: Rhopalosiphum nymphaeae (assembly GCA_036289425.1). Lineage (NCBI taxonomy): Eukaryota > Metazoa > Arthropoda > Insecta > Hemiptera > Aphididae > Rhopalosiphum > Rhopalosiphum nymphaeae. Next base: position 3,146,098 of record JAZAQC010000001.1, on the reverse strand, counting down.
GTAGCAATATCAATATAAATAGATGAATACAATAGAATAATACTTAATGATAAACTATAAAATGCATTGTTTTGGCGATTGTTTTTTGACCGTTCCCGTTCTTATCGGTCATCGTTAAAACACAATTTAAATTTAAGTTATACAGAGTGTATCTTTTATTATTAAACACTCATTATTTCGTCAAGTATTGACTTTCTTTCATTTTTTTTTCAAAATATTTTGTTTCATGCTTTTCTCAAACTGTATGCAATTTTTATTTTTTTCGCCCTTTTATTTAATACTGAAACCACTATCAACTTTTGATTTTCAAATACAATCTATATTTAAAATGTACTAAATTAATAGGGCTATTTTTTTATGAATTTTAAAGTTCAAATTATTATTTTTTATTAAACTTTTTAGCAAGATATAACTTTTCAAAGTTGGGTGGTTTTTAATTTTTATAATACTTCTTGTTTCATATATTCATATAATATATTAAACTCGTTAACGACTATAGACTCAGTTATAAACTTTGAACTTGTAGTTACCAACGCCTTATAGTTATAATAACCTATAGGACGAACACCTAAAAACCTCAAACCACCCATCTTAAACTAACAGTTAAATGAAAAATAATAATTTTGACGTTAAAATTCATAAAAAAAAAACCCCTAATATTTCATGATATTTTTAAATATAGGTTGCCATTTGAAAATCAAAAGTTTATAGTGATTTTGCTTTTAAACATAAAGGTTAAAAAAATAAAAATATATATAATTTTAGAAAATCATGAAACTAAAAATGTTGAAAAAAAAAATTAAATAAATTTTAATAACTGAAAAACTACTTGTTTGAATATCGATTTAGACATATTTTTAGAAAAATTATCTGTTAAATAATAATATCTACAGTAGAAAATAAGGGGTTTTCATTTGAAAAACAAAAGTTTGTAATGTTTGTATATCCATAGGACACTACTCAATATTAGCATAAAAAATCTCAATAATTTTGAACTATATGGTCGTAGATATCTTTATTTAAGAATCCCGAGACTAGGAATTCGAATAATTTCACTGTTAAAGGAAGGGGTGAGCCTGGTCTGCAAATCGCTCTGTATATATTATAATTATATCACTCGCGTAACAATAACTTTATAACACAACGACATTATATCGTAATACAATTATTCGTGGCGCGTTCAGCAGCTACGACAGTGGTGTCTATTATACGTGGTCGCGTCGTGCGCGCCTATGCCTATTAATATCATAATAACAATATCGCACGTGCATATTTTACGGGCCTAATATGTCGCAAGACTCGCGGCCGCCAGTGAGAGGTATTCAAAGAGTAACGTTCGCGTGGGGGGAGGGCGGGGGAGAGAACGGATACGTAGTGCGCTTGTTATTAGAGAGAGGGCGAGAGAGATCGAGAGAGCGGTGATCACGTGAAACGGAATTAAATAAACAAACGAAACGTAAAAATCCCGAGAAATAGTAATATATTGATAAGTATTTTATTATATTATACACAACTGGACGCACTTGGACATTATGCGCACATGCCGCGTTAAAGGTACGTACGATATGTCGTGGGGCGCGCGCGCGCGCGTGTGTGGGGCGCGAGATGTCTTATTTATACGCATATTATTATTATATAATAACGCAACGCGCGAAACAGTTGGCGAGCGCCGTGTAATAATTGTAATACTTATACACACATAGCCACACACACATATACGCGTATATATATATATATATATATATATATATATATATATATATATATAATCGTTTTACACGTAAATATATAACGCGTGTACTGCGTATACACATAGTATCGTATAATATGTATACACACCTAATAATAACATAACACTGCGCTCTTGTGTGCGGGCGGCGTCGCGGACGGTTTTACACCAGAGATAACACTCGGCTGATAACGACACGTGCGCCGTACACACGAGCAAAACGATTAATGGGCGTAGGTACTTGTCGCGTGGGCGTACGTATACGCAACCACCGCCGCCGCCGCCGCCGCCGAACACAGCACAATAATAATAATATCGTTATAACTAACGAGTTGTGTCGAGTCTCCCGCGCGAGAAGGGTTGGCGAGTACACGTATATAGACTGTCATATAGCTATTTATTATATTATTACACGTACGTATATTTACGTACCTTTATATAGTGTCGACGACGACGACGACGACGACGGCGGCGACGGACCCGACGACGACTATGACTATACGACAACTCCCACGGCCGCATATATATATATATATATATATATGTATACGCGAATGATAATAATGTACGGCCTGTTTTTCTCTCTAATTGATGACCTCTGGTCGCATTATGTGGAGCATACGCTCCGCTATTAAATATGTATATAAATTATAACGCATAGGTATATATATTATTCGATAATGTGCGCGCAAACACGCCCGCGAGACGAAACCAGTCGTCGTCGCCTGCTATAATATTTTTCGTTTCGCTCGTATATTATACATATTATCATTACCTATATAGGTTTACGCACTTGTGCGTGTTATTATTGTTACCTATTTCATAATGCACACGAGTGTACGCTGCCGTGTGCCTACAGTATATATATATATTTACGTTATTATGATGTATTACTATTGTGTAAACGAGCACAGTGAGATCAATTTGAATCTATATAGGCGCTGGACGGACAGAGAATTTGCCAAAATCGATTTCAATTTTCAAGTGACACGCCTGTAGATATTTGAGTAAGGAAAATCAATGAGTATACGAGAGGTATCGATAAAAACGTTGTTGTCTTGCCAGCGTACCCTATACTTATACTATCGATAGTTATAATTTTTTTACTATTCATTGAAAATGGCAAGTATAAATTATAATTGTTTCAACAATATTTGTTGATGGTCTATAACTTATAAGTTATAATAATATAATAATATTGTATTATGTACTGGCAATAAAAAAATAAAAATAAAAAAAAATAAAATGATTTTTTTTCTTTGATATGGCAATATAAATGATAAAAGCGATTTACCACAAAATTCCAATACATATATCAATATGATTAAACAATTTATTTAACATAAGTCGTAAATTAAAAAATACGATTTAAATTATTATAAAATGTAATAATCGTTTTGCATATCTATTAAAAATTAATAAAAATATAGCTAAAAGTTCGGAAGTTTTACCATATTTTGCATCCCATAAAAACAATGTTTTATACTTTAATTAATTTACATTCATTTTTAATATACCTCTTTAATTCAATGCTACCGTCACATATGCATCCCAACTAACGAAATATAATGCATTCAAAATTGACATAGATCGTCAGTTTTTTCATACTCAATTATTCATAGAAGTAAAAATCATGTTTGCAAAATAAACATTACAGTATCGGATCTAGAGAAGGGGGCGATCCGGGGCCCATGCAAACCCTGTACACCGCACTAAAAATTATAATTATATTTCATTTATATATTATATGCTTACACAAAATATTTGCGACGGTCAGAGTAAACATAAAAACGCCGTAATGCATATTCTACAGTAGTTTACCTATTAGGAAACAAAGACAATGCACACAAACTTCAACTTTGGCCTTTATTTGGTAGTTCAATAACACTTGTTTTAATTTAAAATAAATAAAATTATATCTTGTAGTTAGAGTCTAAAATTCGTTACTGCCAATATGCCTAGTTATAATTTATAGTAAATATCTACTTTTTAGAATATTTACTGGTTTCAGTAATATTTTTTCCCTTCGATTATTATTGACCACTTAGAGCTCAAATTATTTTTATTATAGGCGAGCAATACGTAGGTAATGCAGTCAACAGTGTATATTATATAATATTATAATGAGTGTGAATATTCACATATTATTTAATATTGTGTGAATATTATAATTGTACATTTTTTTAGCTTTTATCACCTGATATTATTAGATAGGAGTAAGTATCGTTTATATTTTAAATTAACTACATGTATTTTATACATCATATATGTACCTATTAATAATTATTGTCCGTGCAGTTATGCTAAAATTTTAGTCAGAAGTTTAAATGAAACTATAATGAATAAAAGTGCATTTCCGTAACTTAAACATTTTCAAATTATTTTTGTTGTATTCAATCGCTTTAAAATATTACTTTATATGGTTATTGTACTATTGCAGAATCGCTTGTATACATTTATTTTATATTTTTTTTTATAAACTTGTTTAAATACAAGTGTCGTTATGCAATGTTGTTTTACTTGTTATTTTTAAATGTATTGTATTGTAACAATACGCCTGATAGTCGGAAAAGATTAAATAGGCGCATAGCCTATATAATAAATATGAGCTTAAAAGTCGAAAGAATTTATTAAATTAAAGGTTGAAAAAAATATATAATATTTTAAATACATTTGAAAATTGTACATGTATTTATAAATTAAAGTGTGAACCTATACCTATGTATTTTGATTAATATATAGGTAAAATAACAATTTTATATGGACCATTGGAAAAGATGCATGTCGAAAAAGCAAAAATTGAAAATTATTTTTTTAGAGATAGAGGATACTTTAATAGTATATTCATGGCACTTACTAGGAGTAACTTGACATATTATTAAACTTAAAATTAGATGTGATGTAGATTTTTTAAATCATTACAAAATGTGTAATGTATATGCAAATTATATAAGTACTTATGTAAAATATAACAGTTTTAAAATATTGATGGTATCATAGAAAATGTATAATATATATATATATATATATATATATATCATAAAAAATCCTACGTATGAACACATAATTTTTTAAATTTTAAGTGTATCGATAAGTCATTTTACTCTTTTATTATTAAGATAGCAACATTAATTCAACTAAACGTAAATATACTATGTTGAACATGTGCCAGAGAAAAAAAAATATAGCGAACACCTCATTAATATATTTTATTGTCTTAGTTCATGGTATTATCAATTAGCACCTAGCGGTTATTTTCGTTTAGAATTAAGTTAGCTATGGGGTGACGACCTTAACACACGCCAACCACTCTAAGGACAGATTTTAAATGGAAATATATCAATAAAATACGACGTAAGAATACTATGAAATGTATAGAAGAAATGTTAAAACCGTTAAAGGTAGATGCAAAAAGAGGCGAGAAATGGGATACCTAAAGTTCTGTTTGGCATAAATTGTTCTGCGTCTGCCCCCCCTCTAAGATAAATCGAAATTCAACAGTTTTTTTAAACTATAGAACTTAATTTAGTCGTATATAATTTTCTTAATATTGTCATAAATGGATGATTAAAATATTCCAGCGAGTAAGCTTTAAGTTACAACTGCGGTGTTCTATACTCAATACTTTATCAATCGCTATACTGTTGACTGTTGGCGCAGTCGTACGCATTAACAGTGCTCGTTAGGAAATTGGTTTTTCGGTACCTCGTCGGTTATTCGTCCATCTCATATTAATGTATTATATATATACTTATTTTCACCTAGTTTAATAACTCATTTGTTTCCAGACGACGTCCGGCGCAATAATATTCACTTGATGAAATAATAATGTGATCAAATTGTACCGTATTTCACCTACATACAATATTATTCACACGGCTTGTTCCGCGTGTACCGATGATACTGTGATAATATGCATAGATAAGTACTATATGTTGTATGCATAGGTACTAGGTACCTACCTACACGTCCTGACATCGTTATTATTATCACGGCGACCCATACGAAGCTACGACGACGCGATTTTCTTCGGTCGGATTGAGTAACGGCGCGTGTACAATACGAAATGCGTAATAATAATATGGGCACACGAGCAGTGTAATACACACTATATACGCATAGGTGGTACCTATACCTACGGGCCGGGTCGAAATAAGATCTACTGCAGCGGAGAGTGAAAAGTTTCCCGGTCGGCCGGCCGCTCCCATTTTATTTCTCCCGCGTGCAATACGCCACGACGACGGGGACGTGTATAATTGAACAGACACACACACACACACACACACACACACACACACACACACACACACACACACACACACGTGATCACATCATTTATTTAATAAATTATAATATATACATTACATGCACACTTGCATGTATATGTGTGTAAGTATATGTCTATGTGTATGCATATAATATAAGCTCGCGCGTAGGTGACCTTTCGTCAAAATGCACGCCCAACGAGTGGAGACCGCACAACGACGACGACGACGACGACGACGACGGCGGCGATACAATAATAATGATATTATTTTTTTATTTTTCTCCGTTATTATCATTGTTATATTATATTAATATACATGCAGGTATATGATATTATATATCTGTGCAGGCTAATAAGGGGCGTCGCACGAATACGGGCGTAATTTCACTGAGACGACAGCAGCATCGCGAATATTATAAATGTTACTATAATATATTATTATAATATACGTACTACGAGAAAGCGATTCGCGCGAGCGCCCACGACGACGGGGCCGCGAGATAGTTTCGCACGGCGGGCGCCCGTGTCTCAGGAAACTCATAATCGGGACAAATATAATCATATTTTTTACTCGGGGCAAAGTATAAAACTAGCGTATAGTATTAAAATCAAACTATTAATATATCCACTTGTGATTTGATAATTTGGCGCCTCGCCCCACCAAACTTCCGGGGCATGTGCCCAGATGCACCCCATTCCACTAGATATGGCCCTGCGCACAAATGGATGCAATGAGTTAATTGTTGTGGGTACGCGATGAGTTGACCATCACGGGAAGAAGAAAAATAATCACGAAAAACGTGTGGTCGACCGTGCTATGACAAGTCAAAAGTCGCTATATCCGCGTTTGCCGACATAAATATTATTATTATGTCCACGTACGTATAACGTGTGGGCTCGTTTGAATATTATGATATTGCTTTAATGAGATTATCGTACACGTGTTGGCGATGGTCTGAGATAATTAGTAGGTACCTATAAAATATCGTATATTCGTATAATACACGCGATTTGTATGATAATCGTATTATTACGACTTGCCGCTCTCCTCGTCACCACAGCCGACGACGATGAGAAATAATTATTAATTATCTAGCTATACATAATAGACGGCAATGGATTCGCAGATAAAAACGTACAGAATTTGTAAGATATATTATTATGGTACACGTTTGGGCGCTAAAAGGTCGACTTTTAAAATTTAATTATTATCCCTAACTTTTTAATACCAGTATATATCATATTATTAAAACGTGAGGTGATTTTTTTGGACAGTTGTATTTGAAGCTCTACTAAACCAAATTGAATGATTTTTTTTTAAGCGCGAGTGGTGCTCGATGTGTAGATGAACCATCTAATGAGAAAAGTTCTGAAAATTAATCAATTAAATAGTTTTTGAAAATATTTAGTTGTCTGCGTGTAGCGATTACGTAGCGTTACCTGCCGTGTGCACGCGTACATCCTCATAACTCGTTCTACGTCTACTGCTGCGTCATTGTCGTTAGCATGGGTTTTCTATTAATATCCGCATTAATTAAAATTTGAATTCGTTTGCTAACTTTTTTGAATGAAATATTTTCAGTGCTTCCGATATCTCTAAGTATTATTAAAACTATAGAAGTAAAATTATAATTAATTTTATATTATTTCTGAACACTAAACATTAAGGTTGCATTACTATAACTATTCATATTTTATGTTTATTCGGCTATATATTTTTTTATAATTATTCAGCTAATATATATATTTTTTTTTTCACTATAACCCGGCAGCGACGGGTAATTTAGCTAGTTATATATTAAAATGAAGTAAGTATCTACTACTTAGTACCTACATAATATGATAATTATTAATAAGTAGTAAAAAAAAATAGTATTTCCTCAAGAAAACCGCTATCGCTTTTATCTTCCTCGTACTGGATAATGTTCTTTCAATTTGAAATTAACACAAAATTAACGGTAATACTATTGTTATTTATGTAAAACGATTATTTATTGCAAAAGAATCTTGTTTACTACTATATGTTCAATAAATCACATATTATTTTTGAGCTATAATCTAATATTTAGTTAACATTTTTATCTTTAACTTTTATCGAGAAACTCTATTTTTAAATCATTTGGTTCACTACCTCACTCTGTGTATAAATTATCATTATTTTTTTATATGTATGCCAGTATTGAGTACGCTGCAAGACTACACCTCGCTTCTGAAGTTAGTGGAGCAATGTTTTTAACATTCTGTTTTTGAGATGTTGAAAAGATATTTTCAAAAATATTAATACTTTTTAAAATAATGAATTTGGTTCACGATAAAAAAATCCTTCTGTATAATAAATTATGACAATATAAACTATTGTAATGTACATAACCTATTCAGCAATAAATAATATGAAAGATTTTGTCGTATTTGTATATTGAATTAAAAAGTAAATACTCAAAATATCAAAGAAAAAAAAATACAATCAGAATAATATAAAATAAATGTATTTAAAATATGTTTTAAGTATTTACCTATTTAAATTTATAATTTAAAAATCATGTACTTACATATATTATAAAAATTAATAAAATATTAGCTAAATATTATATAAATAATATTGTTTGTTATAAGTTCTTATGAAAAACGGGAGCAACTCTTATTACTTAAGTATTATTATTTGATAGTGAATATAATGTAAAATGTAACGTTAAAAATAATAATAATAATAATAAGGATTGCCCATAATTTGTTCAACAACTATTTAAAATTTATTTGAGTACATGTATATTCTTAATATCGTTAAACAATATTTTTGAAAAATCATTTATCACAACAATAATAGTTGACAACTGTCATCGATATGTTTTCCTCAGTTTAGAATGGTAATTTTGTTATCTGTTATTATCATAGTCACATAGTCATTGTCATTTGTTTGATCAAAAAGGTTATTTGTTTGTGTATGGGTGTGATTTACCAGCTGTTCAACAATCAACAATTTTTTTTTTCAATGAGTTCTATATGTCAGTGTTCAAGTGATCGTGACCTGATGTTTAAGTACCTATTTGTTGTGGTATTATTATAGTTATTATATTGTTGATTCCCGAAACGGTGAGATCGATGTAAACAAACAGCCATTTACTCCGTCTGAAATCTGTAATAAATTATTGTTTGAGTATATTTTAGTAACTATTTATTTTTTATAAGCTTATTCTTTTTCCAGTAAAGACATAGTTGATTATCCTTGCAAAAATCATTATTGTATACAATTATTATTGTTGTTATTCTAATCATTATTATTACTATATTTTTATGTTGTGCCAGCGAAGTAATTGATTTTTTAATGTTAGTTATTATCAGATGTGAATATGGAAAGAGGTCCAAGGAACATTAGCCCCTCTAGAAATGTTAAATATCATTTATTTATTTACATAACTCACCATTTATAGTTTCATAGGTCTTAAAATCCATGAATTGTGGATATTGATAAAAAATTGTATCTATAATGCTATCAACAATTTATTTTGAAGGAACACAATTATAATTGTATTTTTCTGAAAAAAATGTAACCTCCATTCGCCAGTCTTCAAATTTCTAGATAAGTGTCTGATTATTATTATTATCTCTCATTATCAATATAACATTTTGTTAGACAGGCTACTATTATATTGTTTTTATATTAATACCTATTTGATTTTATTATACGCAACTTATTAGAATTAATTATTATTATTCGTCAATTATTTTCGACCGTATAATATGTGTTATTTTTTGTAAACATTTATATTATACATATATTATATAGTACCTATTACGATACACACTTATACTTTTATATATTTTTGTACTTTTTATGTTTTGTATATAGATTACTTCTTATTATTAATATATTATTATATTTCCTTATTGCGAAAGAAATCGCCCCAATTATTAATTGCACTTTAACCTCAAGTTGCAAAAATGTTAAATGTTTTCCTTTAGATGAATAATCTTGTATATTCATTATACGCATATGCACGTATAGGTATAATGTGGAAGAAATTCACCGACAACCGCAGCGCACACGACCGACTGCAAGTTAATAACAACTGTACAGCACTGCTAATACGCTGCGCCGTCGTCGTAATAATTGAGATCGGTTTTTTTCCTTCCATTCCCACGGTTAATGATATGTTCGGATGTCGGCAACAATAATAATTATAAAGACGGCACGCTCAAATGGTAGGTATAGATGCGCAGTATAACATGTTGTACCCATACAACCCATATCGTAACGAAGCTGCAGTAAGGTATGTCGGAAAATACTAGACGTGTGTGTTAGCGTGTTTCGGAATAATTATTGTCCGTCGCGGATTATATTATACATGTTTAATATTGTTTGTATTGAATATATTTGGCAAAAATTCGTCGTGTACTCAACAAACTTAAAAGTTTGAACAAGCGACTGGTTTTTGCCGACCCGCACATAACGATACGTCGTACCTATAGTAAAAGTTAAATATAACTAGTAAATCCAATTTACTGTAACTTAGGTTTTTAATAATAATTAAAAAAATTATTCTTATAACATGGTGTATAAAATAATTATCTACAACAAGTGTAAGTTCTGATAAACGAACACTTTGTACTGTCTATCGTTTGAATTGCATACCGCGAACACTTTGTTACGGTGATGAAAATAAATTTGTAATAATTAATAGCCGACACTTTGTACAATGATAATAAGCTGGTAAAAGTTAATTGTGAACATTTTGTACGGTTTAAGACTTTAAGTAAACCAAGAAATATATTTTATACAAGATGAAATAAGATTTGATTGATTAAAACTTTAAATTAAACAAAATTCACGAAGACTGTAAACAGAACGAAAACAAAACAATACCAAATATAAAATTACTTTAAATAATTTACTATACATTTAACTTTTACGACTTACAAATGACAATGAATATTTCAAAAATACACAAAGCCTGTGCAGTGTACATAGCACGAAAATACAACTATAACAAAACTAATTTAATTTTTAACTTTATAATATATAACTTATAATTTATTGTTTACACAAAATCGTCATTTTTAAAAGACCAATAATTTTAAGCACTTAAAATATGTACGGAATGGACCACGGGAACACACCCGAGAATAGATAAACATAGCTAAGTATATTTAAATATATTTTAGACGGACAAAAATGTTGTTAAAATTGTATAACACTATGTAAATAAGTGTGATTTCATTTTTTTTTTTTTTTTTTTTTTTTAATAACATCAGGCATATTATGATGTCCATATTCTTTGTAGCACAAAGCAAGTCGACCCAAAATATCTGAGTGAACAGTGAACTCACTAAAGGAATTATTCGTCAATTAATGGAATTTCCGCTCCGATTCCATCCTTAAGATCACCCAAGGTACGAGGTTTTGATTCATAAATGCGTGACTTACAATATACCAAAGAAAAAAGTTTCATATCGTCAAATCAGGTGTGAGGTTACCTATTAGCTAAAGGCACATCCGTAAAACGTGATATGAGGTGACCGGTGAACATCTTACGTACGCCATTCACTATGGCGGTGACAGTGTGAGGAGGTGACCAATCTTTTTGAAACCAAATTGAAAAAAAAAACAGATTGACGGTTTGCCTTTTTCTGTGAAAATCTGGTTTCAAGAAAATATTAAGCATGTCCATGTAACTGTAACTATTTGGTCCTATTCCCGTAGTCCATTCTGTTATCTTATGATCTTGATGGCTATTTACTTATTTTTGATAAAAATTCACAATGAAATTATAGGGTTACTTAGCTATTTAAATGTGTAATAATAAATTATGTATTAGTGTCGCCAATTTCCACCAAAAATGAACCTTCCGTTTTTGGCCAATACCTTTTTCTATTACATTAGAAAAATAACGCCATTTCTCTTCCCACTAGTTATAAATTATAGAATTTTAAAGTTTAGAAACCATTACGTAACGATTTAATTATATTATATTTTTTAGTAACTAAAATGTGACCTCAATTTCAACCAATCAATCTAGGTATAGCATATTATTATCAAAACTAAATGTAATAAATGTAACACTGTATTCAATAAATAAGTAAATAATGACATGTACCTTATACATTTATTATTTTTTTACATACAATTAAATTTTGGTAATTTATTTATTTTCATTAATCAGATTTAAATTAGTGATTACTTTAATAAAAAAACTTTATTTCATAGAAATGTTGTTGGTATTTTTTCATATGTTTTGTCTTGGTCATTATTTTAATAATTTAAATAATATCTTTATAATACTATTGTACATATATATCAATTTGAAAAATACTGCGAGACCGTATTAGGTGTCTTAAAAAGTAATTGTGGCTTGGTGAAGAGGACTATCGTATAGTTCTGTTGAAGGAAATTCAGCATACTAGGTAGATTGGATTAATTAATTTAAAAATGTTTTCAACCAATGGATTATACACATATTAACTAAAATTACAGTACTTTATTGAGTTAACACTTAACATTTTTTATTTAATATTATCGTTGATACTTTCAATAGCGTATTTACTGTAAGGGCAGGGCAGGGCAGGGTTTTCTTATAGGGATCGAAAGTTCGAAAGGAATAAATGAATTCATCGTACAACTCCAATATTCAGCAAATTTAACCGATTTGCTTAAATTACATGTTGATATTTTTATAAACTAATTTAATTATTGTATAAGCCATAAGGCATATAGTATTTACTTAGGTTAAGTTAGTTTTGTGGTACCTACCTAATCGTGATAATAGGTTCCTTATACAATTATATAACAACATTTAATAGTATTAGATACATTAGTTATTGTGTTGTCTAATAAAATATACAATGCTGTAATGTATTATTTTACAAATCGCATATCCACACCAATCGTAGCTAAATTTTCCGAAATTCTCAGAAATGAAAAAAGACAGAAATATTTAAAAAAAAAAAAAAGCGTCGTGATATATTAGTCTATTATGTAGGTACGGTACCACTCGAACAATCCCGACTGACGCTGAGTTGTTTACGTCCGTGCAACATCTCTGGACTGTTCCAACAATATTTCTGTGGCTGTCGTCATAACATAAACATAACAATCACGGAGAGCTCGAAAGTAGCGCCGCTTAGCTCGCCGGATAATATTATCATTATTACTTATTACCATATATTATACGCGAGGCACGCATCTCGACCGAAGACCGCAGAGCAACAATACAATAACGTGTAATAATCATGATAATAATAGTAATATACTCAGCGGTAGGTGTGTATACTGTATAGTATATAAAATATATAAATGTATAATTAATTATAGAAGGAAGAGGAAGGCGTTATCGTAATTCGTAATAGTTGCCGTTATCGCGACGCGCACGTCGTAGGTACGATGTACAAAATCGGAGTGTGTGCGCTTACCTCGCTGCACACCAATAATAACTATAATATTTTGCATGACGTGTAGATACGCCCCGTTGTGTGTTTATGCAACGCTAATCGAATCGAATTACGATTACGGTGTATAATATTATAGTATTCATGTCACCTTACGGTTAACTGTAAAACTATAACTATATAACAAGAGCCAAAACTGGCCAAATTTATTAGACTAGTGATCTCTAAGTGCTTCTAAGTCGTTGCGATCAACAAAATAAAAAAAAGGTTGTCGATTAAACAAAAATATATTTAATGTACGTGTGTGTTACACTTATAAGTAATATTTCACAGTTTTACACAACTCACGCATTTTAATATATTTATACATTTGATTACAAATTTTTACTTTTAACTTATTTATTATTATTATTATGTTTATTTAATATATGTATAACCAATGTACCTTTATCTTTATGTAGAAACGTAGCTACTCGATATCAGTGTTTTTTGCTTATAATCTCATTTTACATAATTATTTATCGCCTATTTCTAAGTATAATCTAGTTTTTATATTCGTAAATAAAACAAAGATCCATAAATTTACAAAAACAAAAAATAATAATAATAATATTTTATTTGTTTTCTAAAAAAAATCCAAAACTTCAAAATAATGCGAAAGGGAGTCGCGATCGACTAGTTATCCACTTTTTCTGTATAATATCTAATGGAGTGTTAGGTGGGTGGTCTGCCGGAAAATTCCTCAAGGTTTTAAATTCTGAGACTCTAAAGGGGTGCCGGTGTCCGACGTTTAAAACATCTAATGCCAAAGATACATTTTTGCCAAAAGTGAAATTTTTAAGGGATTTAGTTTGATAAACATATTCAAGATAATTATCGATTTGAGCGTTGAGATTTAACTAATTATTGGAGTGAGTGGAAATATTTATTACGGCACTATGGAAGACTACCACCAAGTACCTTTTAATTAATTTTAATTTGTCTATATATTATATAACTAAATGTTAATGGATAAGAGACTTTCATTTGATCCTGAAAAACTGTGTTCTTATACACCCCATTGTCTATAGCTACGTAAAATGGGTTAAATGCAAACAAGGGTGATTCCAAAATTTTAAAAATAACTACATACAAAAATTCTAATAAATAAAACGCTATTGTGGTTTCAATTTCAGTTTCAAAGTTTAAAGAACTTTTTTTATGATTAAAAGTTTTAAAATGTAAAAATTTATAAAGTACTCTTGTTTTTTTTTGTAATTATTAATATAGACAGCTAAAATATGTGTAAAATATTTAGATATTAATATGTTTATACAGAAATATTATAAAAATGTAATTACATTGAGTATGATTACAATTTAAGAAAACAAATTCTAATATAAATTATTATTTATTCTCATTTAAGTTAAAATTCATATTCTAAAGTAAAAAAATAAAAAATGGTAATTTTTTCTTTATCACAATATATTTGTCAATATGTACTTAGTATATAACAATAATTTAAATTTTCAATATAGACTTAGACCCTATTAAAAAAAAAAAAAAAATGGATTACAACTGTAATCCGCGCGACTACCGGCGTACTATTAAGACACATGACCTATGCAGGGTTAATCAAGTTATAGTTAATTTTCTGATTAACATAATAACTTAACATCTAACAATTCAACTGTAACAAACTATTATTTATACTATTTTTTTAGTTGTAAAAATTTATAATTTATAATTTTTAAGTAAAAAATTTCAAAAAGTCATATTTTTATATTTAATTAAATACTCTCGCTTTATTCTACTGTATTGAAAAAATTTACTAAATCCCTACTTTATATTTAATATTGGTTTATAATATCACGTAAAACTGTATAATACAATGATTGCATGATAAGGTGATGAGATCTAAAAGCAAAAATATATAGAAATTTAATATTTATTAATACTATATACGTACCCAACATGTGACGGCCATCAAATTTAATATTTATGTTGGAATTTAGAATTTTTCCGAATCAAATCGTCTTGTAGGTATTCCAAGAAGAATCTTCCCGAACGAATTCAATAACGGAGCATCGTCATGACAATATCGCAACGTGCTTCTGATAATATACGGAATAATAGTAATAATAATAATAATAATAATAAAAGTTTATAACATTTCAAGTGGATTTTTTTTTTATCTCCATTGTCGCACACAATTTATATAATATCATATACTTATGTACTCACCTACGGACTATTTAGGCCACTGTAATTTATTACATTTGTACTAAATCACTTTGATGTATTCAAATGAGTATGTAACACAATGAATCTTTTTAGACTGGAGAAATGGTTTAAACATATTGTGTTATGTACCTACCTCGCGAACCGGTCATATATATGGGTGGCGGTGCTTTATTATGCATTTTTTTTTTTTAATCAAAATTGAATATTCAATGGAAAATGTTCATATTTCACAACTCACATTTACTAAATGATATGTTAAAAAAAGTTTAATGCGTCTATATTGTTTACCTTAACAAAATATATTCAAAAATGATAATTTACTAGGTACCTCTTACTACTTTGAATTAAAAACTGCAGAGTGCATTTATTGTGAATAAAACGATAAATAAAAGTTTATTTATTAAGTAATCTTGTATTTGCATATTTCTAAGTATATATATATATATAAATACGATTGAGATCGGTATCCAAGTAAAAGAATAATATATAGTAAAACTTGATGTAAACAATAGATACATTAAAATGTATAAATCCTTTTAGATAAAACAAAGTTTAAAATATATTTTAAAAGCAACAATATGTACTTGGTGTTTTATTAATAGTCTATACATAGTTCTCCACCTACTAATATTACTATAGAAATGCTGAAAATTGGTCACAATTTATTTTTGGTAAACTAGTTATGATATAATTTTTTCAAATTATTAGAGTTATGTCTCTTATTAACAGTTAAACAAGTTATGATGACCCTCTCGTATAGGTTTCTGTTTTGCTGTATTTATAATATAAATACATACATGCATATAATTATACATTATTTAATTTTTTTCTCCTTCTCGTTATCAATATCAATGATAGCAATTAAGAACTTGTAATTTACCAGCTCTTTTTTTTTCATATGTATATATATGTTAGTCTGCATTCGTTATTACTATATAGTAAAAACCGTTTGCCGCAAAATTAATTAATAAAAATAAAATAAATCTATGAATAGTTATAATAATTTAATAATGTTTTTTATTTTTACCAACGTCTGCGGAATAACTATTGTTGAATATCTCCATTGTTTTGAAAATGTAATTAAATATTAACCAACAGTATGTATATTTTGAAATGTTATCCAGAACTTGAACTCTGTTGGGTCAGAACGTTTCGCAAAATAAAAATAAAAGTTTTTACCGAACTTTTTGACATCATATAAATCAATACGGTATTTTTTAACCTTATTAGTTATTATTAGTATTTTCTACCACTTTTACAGCTGCCGGCTGCAGAAATGTATTATCAATGTTTATCATTCCTTGCCAAAAATTGACTACAAATTGTACGAAATAATATATTATATACAATAAATTACTCTAGAGAGATGAATTTCGCGTTGTTAAAAAGTTAATGGTTAAAAGAAATTTAAGCCGGATTTGTATAACCGAATAAATATATTACATAATTTATTATAGGTAAATTATTTTTTTATTCAAATTCAAATTTACAACTAAAATTTTTACATTCGCATAATATAGGACTCTCCATTAATGAACTCAGTACTTACAAATAATTCTGTTATATTATTGAATGATTGATAATTTATACTTTGTTAAAAAAACCAGTTTATGATTCCAAAATATGAATTATTATTATATTAAAATATATTATATGATGATATAGATAGTAATTACGTGAAAATGTACCCTTTTCCTAAGGTTTTCCGTGGAATTGTGTATTTGTACACAGAATATATTTTTCGAACTTAAAAATGATAATTAAAAACATGATTTAATGAACAATGAACTAATATACATATCATAAGAAACCAAATCGCTGAGTTGTCGTATGTCTCACATGCGGCTTTTCCTCGAATAATAACTAACTTTTGTATTGCATGAATGCAACGTACATTACTACATTGTGAGTTATGAGGTACCTATTACGTTATGTTATATAATATTTAATTGATCTAAACAATAAACAACGATAAATCATTTAATTTACAGTTCAATCATCGTATGAAAAGTTTGGAAACTAGGGAAGGCGTACAAATCACTCAACTTATCATGATTTATTATGAGCTATATGCAGCTTGCGTCGGTATCTTCATTTCCATTTGTCATTGATTTAAAGTCTGCCATCATTCACTATAAATTATATCGTTTCGTTTACTTGTATTGTTATTATTTTATTTTTAGTTTTGGGCATACTTTTTAGTGTTATTTAGTTTTGAGAATGGCGTTCGTTTTATTCTATGATAGTGCATACCTCTAATAAAGTAGTCATTAGTCGTTTCATAAAAAATGCGTCTTATATTAATCTTAATTATATGAGTTTCTTATACATTTCACAGTTTGCTTTTCAGGCCATTTTATATTATGATTGTGAGTTAAGCAAATAACTCGATGGCTTAAAACGATTTATTTGGCCTTATTTTCCCCTATTCCCGACGTATATACTGTATATATATTATATGTATCATGGTTATACCGAATCTAACCCCGACAAATCAAATATCTCCGGGTCAGAGACGAATTTTCAGTTTATTAGATTTATGTTTACCACTATTTCATTTCTCTTCACGCCTGGTCTTGTTCACGAAATAATCAACCAACTCACAGATTGTCGTACGATTTCTGTTCATTAAGTTTTGTTTTTATTTATTTTAACCCTTTAATTTGTTCTTCCATGATTACCACGTAAAAAAAGTATTCTATGACTCGAGTCCTTACGAATTGATGATATTTATTCTCATAATATCTTTTATTGAAATTAGTGTAGTCGTGCCTTACACACCTATATAAAAAAGTAAAAAACACTTCATGCATAAACGCATGTTTATTTGTTATGTCAAGAAAAAGATGATTATATACACATTATGTACATCATTATTACTTAAACATTACCTACACATTAATTTAATATTATTACTATACGTGTGTTGCTCTATACATGTGTGTTCAATAATTTATGTATTTTATGGTGATACAAATTTAACATTTAAATTTTTTTTTCCATAAGTAGAGGAGTTTAAATCAAGTCAAATTAAAACAGAACATCTAAACTTGTACACGCACGCACTATGTAGGTAATTATTATATTATGTGCACATTAATTCAGATGTGTATGTTTAGTACATGCATAGAGTCCACATAATATTATTATATTATATGTAATATGTATATTTAAACACAATAAATTAATACGCTATACGTATATAATATTCATCAAATATATATTATGTATACTATGCTATGCATGAATTAAAAAAAAAAAAATGGAAAAATCAAGTTTTACCTGTTGATTTCAATTTCTGGTAATTCATATAATATACAATTAAATAACGTTTATATGAAATATCAGCATATTATCAATGTGTAAAATATCAAAAATCCTATCCTTTATTTTGCTCTAAATAAATTTAAACACGTGTAAATAAAAAACTAAAAGCACAATAAATACGTTCATTATTATGAAACATCCGAAAATATATTACCTATATATTGTAAGTGACGTGTGATGCATATTAGACGTATAGGTTCCTACATTATACGCTAAAAAAAATGTGACAAATGTATATCCGCAAGGACGTAGACATTATATTATATAGATCTACGTCGGTGATGAAAATTCGTGTGAAAAATATATTAATTAATAATATTATCATCTTAACCCAACGGCCGAACGGAAATGGTGTATAATGGTATATAATGGTATTTATTCTAAATTACTTAGTAATAATATATATCATGACTGTAAGTCATAAACTGTTTAATTATCATGTTTTGTAACGAGACCTTAGTATAAAAATAAATGTTACCCTATTAAGTACTTACTACTAGCACTCAGCACTCTACTCTTATGGTAGAAATACTGTTTACTAGTTATTCTAACACTATATCTGACCGAGTATAGTTGAGTGCTGGGTGAGTGGGTTGGCGATAGTTAACCCGTGTACAATTTTAAACCATCGGAATATAGGTCTTCGCCGAGAATGAACAGAAATAGTTCATTTCACTTTTTACACATAGATATAATCCTCAAGACAAAAAAAATTACCGGTAAAATTATTAATAGCGCATTTTTTTTCATAGTAAAATTACTTTTGAAGAGGTATCTAATTTTATTAAGAATTATGTTACAGCAACAATTAATGTCCGTTACCTTGCTAACCAAAACACTGTACAGTTAGCCCTTCTATAATTACCAATACATTTTATATTTTCTTTCGCCTTTTAAGCACTATTTAGAAGAAACAAATTGAATAAAAACATAGTCATAATATATAATAACATCACTAATTAACCATAATATTAATATATTATACTACATGCAATATGTAAACGAACATTTTACACTGTGCCAAAAATGAAAACAAAGATTAAGTCAAAAATTTTATAAAAGTGATTTAGAACAGATTTAGAAATAGTACAATATTGAAATTGAAAATATATAAATATTAATAATAATAATAATATATATATATATATTATTATTATTAATATTTATAATTTATAGTTTTAAACGATAAAAATGAATGTTAAAATAAAATTGGATGTTCTAATATAAGAATCAATTTATTATGATAATTATTAAATAATAATAATATAAGGTATTGATTTGAATGCCATGTAAAGGGGTAAAGGGGTGGGGCAATTTCCCTTAGCTGTGCATTTTTAGTGGAGAAAATTTTTTTAAAGGTGAAATAAAAACTAAATATTTGTTGTTTTATAGTTCGGAATTATTTTTAGGAAGACTTATTAATTATCGAATATAATACAATATGCACATTTTTAGCATTAGAAACTTCGTGACGATACTGTTGCCGTAGCGATGGTGATAATATATTGTATAGTGCATGTACTCGTTTCCACAAAAAGTGTACCTTTCCCTTTTTCACCAATACCCGTTTTCGCCAAATGATATATTGACTAATTTCACGCTTCCACCATAAAAATTTCTATGCCATTAAAAGCTGTTGGGTATACAGTAAGTTTATTTAAATTATTATAACATTTTGAAAAACATTAAATTATATATTTTTAATGAATATAATGTAGGTACCTAATACGTATATTAAATTTAATTAAAATCAGTTATACATGCATTGTAAGGATGATCAAGCAATCATATAAGAAACCATAACCAATAATAATAATAAAAATAAATATTTATTACCAGTTTGTTAAGTTTACCTATAATATACTTAAATTAAAAAAAAAAAAGCTAATTGTATACCATACATCGATCTATTTTATTATTTAAAATTCATATTTTTATTTTTATCTAATCTTCAAAAAGATGATGAGCCACACTAAACATGTTCGTGTGGAGGCCCATGAGCTTACATTTGAAAATATATATTTAATTAATAGATAACAGGTACGGTTAATAAAATAATATTTATAATATATTTTTCTTATATAACTAAATAGGTACATATTATATTATTCATAATGTAACATTATATATAAAATCGTACAGTCAAAGAATACAATATAAAGCAACTATTAATAATTACTAAAACCAATATCTGTTATAGTAATTCAATAATGCTGTAAACCTGTTATATAACTACATTTTATTCTTGGATCAGCCAAAGTATAATTTTATTTTTAAAACTTTTAATGAATTGCTGTGTTTATGTTCTAATTCTAGTCTGTTGTAAACTTTTGCGAACCAATATAATTTGAGTAAGTGGATTGTATTAATTTTTCTTGCATAGTTTGTACTTTGATGTTATACATTTATCTAGTAATTATAACTGTGTTCAATTTTAAAATTAAATTTATTTTTAATTATGTAAAGAACCAAAACTTTGCAAAATATTTTTTTACTGGTATTATAATATTCATATCATTGTATAAGTCTTTTGTGTGGTATCTTATTGAGGGTTTTTTTAGAATAATATTTAGTATTTTATTTTTTTATTCTTTTCAATTGGTCAGAAGCTATATAGAAATACCGTAATTAACTTTGAAATCTATAAGTGTTTAGTAAATTATAACTTTTATGGCCATTTTGTTTGAGATTATGACACATTTCTATACCTAAATACTTACAATTTTAATTATTATTACGAAAGTTTTGCATGTACATTTGTTCGAATTTAAACATTTATTCTTGTATATACATATATTTATTTTTAGAATGAACTTTATGATGTGATAAAATGTGTATATAAATATATAATATTATACACATTATATAAATTTACTATTGCTATCCTTACACTGTTCTTTAAATATTATTTTAAAAATATTAAAACGATTTTAATTTAATATAGGTGGTATATTGTACCTACCTACTTATTAAGTACAATGATTTACTATTTTTCAATAGTTTATGGTTTTATAGAATTTTAAAATGTTAAATTAATTTGGAAAAGTGTATCTATATATAAATCAGCTTTTAATAGTACGTATACAGTATAGAAATTATATAATTTATTTTATAATACATAGGTTTCGATCAATAGGTATATTATTTGTTGAATTCATGTATTGGCGATGGTGAAAAAAGATAATATACACTTTTGGCGGTTGAGGAAAAAGTACTCGTGTTTGTGGAAACATGTTATACCGCTAAGCGCAGTAGTGATATCGTATCAGTGTTCAGATATTTTTTGACCATTGGTACGTATTATTTTTGAATAATATGATATATTATAAAATAATATTTCCTTGTATAATACATTAATAAAGCATCAGTATATAATACATCCTATTAAACAATGGTATTTGTATTTATTTTACAATATTTATAACTACATGATTATTGCAATAATTTTATCTTTATACAGCTTAAAATGTTTTATTTGTATACATTACCTGATAACAGACACATAGTCATGCGGAATTTTATTTTGGAAGGGTTAAATAAAATTTTCAATTCTCTCCTCTCAAAATTACAATATTTTCTGTAAAGGCTATTTTCATGAATTTATTTCATTAATAAGAAATATTCGTGATTTTGTCTTAGCAAATAATAATATTAAATAAATCGTGTAACAATGAAATATATTCACATAATTTATATTTTTTCCTTAAAGATAACATTTATATGAAATAGTTAAAAAAAAATTGGAGTTAAATCCCATAAACACTTGGATATTTACTCATAAATCGCTATTTCAGTTGTTGCATTATCACTTAATCAGTCTACAAGTAAATCGCCACCGTATAGAATGTACTCGTAGTGACTATATTAGAGTAGACTTATAATACTTAATATTTCGTATCATTGACTATTGTTTCATTGTTTATTCAGTGTTCAAGTTTATGGTTTATTTTTAGAACGTTTTATAAGATGCATTTTTTTTTACCTAATACGCATATTACTGAAATATGACAAACTAAACGCGAATTTATTTTATATTTATCCAGATAAAATTTATCATATTCGTTTTTATCTTTGTCTGAATAAATTATTAATAATTTATTATTCTCAACAGTACGTTTCGGTTTAATGCTTAGTGATTATTTTATAATACTCTCATCCCTAACCGAGATAATGCGAGAGTATCCGAGTCTGATTAAAAAAAAAATAGACAATATTACATTTTATAGCAAAGATTTATTTTAAATAAATAATGTTTTTTTTTTCAAATTTTAACCTGCGTATTTTTTTACGAGAGGGAAGTAAATAAAATCAAGTGTCTTAGATATAACCGAGAAAAAATTTTAACCCTTTTTATGATAGGTAAAAAGGTAGTAAAGAGTGGCAATTTAAAATCCACTCTAAGATGTATTCGTAAAAACGACTATAAATTCATTTTCTATAAAAATGATTGTAAAATTGTATTATTAGTATGATTAAGTTTTCCGTTAAAATAATATTATCTAAGCAACTATAGTAACAAAACTAACAAACGAATGCCGACGATCAGTTAACTCCGCATAATAGGTACAGACGAAAGATCATCTTTTATCGCGTATATTATCTAATACGATATATATATATATATATGTGTGTGTGTGTGTGTGTGTGTGTGTGTGTGTGCGCGCGTATTACGAAAATAAATGAATCGTGGCTTTCGCGGACAATATTCGTGGACCACGACAATCGTATTATTAATCGTTCCTTAATCGTTATTGTTTTATATTATATTGGTCAATCGACATAGTTTTATTTATCAGCGTTATTATTATAATAACAACAATACCTAATAACTTTTATGCTTTATATATTATTTATTTTTTTGTTCGCCAAATGTAATAAATCACCGATTGTGA
Organism: Rhopalosiphum nymphaeae; assembly: GCA_036289425.1. Taxonomy (NCBI): domain Eukaryota; kingdom Metazoa; phylum Arthropoda; class Insecta; order Hemiptera; family Aphididae; genus Rhopalosiphum; species Rhopalosiphum nymphaeae. The sequence goes on along the minus strand of JAZAQC010000001.1, from coordinate 3,122,280 downwards.
GAAGAAAAAGTAAATTAAAAATGAATAAAGGACGTTACGGTACTGTATTATATCACCGAGTGCGATCTATAGTTATTTAACGATATTCGTTGCACTCTTTCATTAGGTAGGTACGTGTTATCGCGAAATACGAGAAAATAAAAATGTTAATGGTATAAACATATAAGTTTTTTTTTTTTTTGCAAAATTAACTATGACAATAAAGGTATGATATCGATAGTATTACTATCCGTTGAAATTAAATATTTTAGTATCCAGTATTCCATATTAGCATCATGCATTGAGCTACGAACCTAAAATAATAATGCTATATTCACCATATTAAAAAATTGTTGATGTAGTATTTTGTATTCAATTATTGAATAATAACTCAATGCTTCGAACGCTGAAATTATAATTTTAAGTCATTGCTGGTCATATTGAATAATAAAGCCCCACTAAGCCCCGAGTGTTGTGAGCTCTGCTCCCCCTAGTCTTATCCTCTTAAGTACCATTTACGCGAACATTTTTTCATCGATGAGGCTTGTAAAAATTGACTGTATCTCTGTAAGAACTGTTGTGTTTATCGATTCAAGATCGTTTCTCGGAATTATTTATTTAATCTTACTCGTGGAAAAAGAAAGATATGTCATTAAATTTGATACATATTGTATGTTATAATATATGAACTGAATAGTTATTATATGCGTTATTAAAGTGTCTATTAGCACAGTAATTCATTATTTTAAAGTTAAAATAAATAATTGAAAGATCTATGCTCTACATATGTATAACTATAATCTATAGTCCTATTCCCATAAAAACAAAATTAAATTAACTCAAGTATCCGACAATATTTATAATCGTTTTAATCATAATATTAAATTCACTAGGTATGCCTATGTAACTGAATTTAATAAAACTAAAATCCACTTTATGTATAGGTGCGTTGTACCTACACTGAATAACTCCATTAGCTGTAATGGTTATGGTCTATTCTGCATACTATTCTATAATAAATGTAAATATCACCTATATTTTAAACAATTTGTTGGAAATTAGAATATAATATATACAGTATGTTATTCAAATTGAATAAAAATGTAAGATATCATTGAATGTTTGTGGCAAATTTGAGATTAAAAAAAAAACAACGAATAACGTTTATTCACTGTGTTATTTTGGAATTTTTATGAATAGCTGTCATTACTACATAAAATGTTTTATAAATTGTTCTTAAATTTTTTTATTTACAAAAATTACAATCTATTTTATTAAATCAATTAGTAAGTATTATGATGAATTATTATGACTATATAATAAAAAAAATCAGATTGATATGATGATATAATATAATAATATATTTAATCGACTATCCAGTATCCAATGTTATAGATATTGACCTTTCAGAATTAATTACTTGTTTTTATTGATTTGAGTTATTCGTTTGGTAAATCTCGATACCAGCTGAATTTAATACGACATAGAGGGATTTCAGGGACTGCAACTAGCGTGAAAGTTGTTTCTCATCTAAATATAGATGAGAAATAAAACGATCTCAGCGATACTGTAGTAGGATTAAATGTTCGAAAAAAAGTTGAGACATATAAACCATTAATCAATTACACTTCACCGTTCCGTCTAAATGTATAGTTAATAACGTCTATACTTTTCTCTAATCTGATAGTTTCACTACTAGGCAGAACGTATACTAGGCAGAACGTATACTAGGCGAGGGTTTAGGAGGGAGTAAATGTAGTATAGTAAAAATATGTTTACATATTTACCTCTAAATTGTATTAAATTTAATAGTGATAGTATTACGGTATTGAAAGATAATTATTACGATCATAAACAGTCGAAGTAGGTCTGTGTTCAAAGATTAAGGTTCATGTAATCTTCCCACAGAACGTACCTAAAGTATTACGCTAATAATATTATTATTAATGTATATCCGGAATCCAATCTACAATATCGAGTCGCGATAATTCGAATGAAATATAATGATAAATTAGCACAGTATTAATCATTACAAAATTATAAACAACATTTGGTGATGGGTATAAATAATAATAATTGCTAGTTTTGGATTGAGGCGATTATTGCGATTCGATTACCTACATATAATAATAAAAAACCAAGAGCAATTATTATAATCAAAAGCTTTGATCAAGATACTAGATATTGGAACAATATGAGTGATACAATACTGCTACCATTATACTCTTTAAAAAAAAAATTTTACTCACAAATTGGTCTCCGTGTAAGATCAGAATACGGCTTTGTGTCCAACCATAATGGTTGCGGCAAAGGAGACCAATGTGGGCATTGACATGGTGCAGGTTCATTAAAGATATACATACCTATGTAATATATAGGCTAAATGTATATTTTATGCGTTGCATCGTTCGCGTATTATTATTATCTTATAGCCACACACCGACACACTACAATACTACATGTCTAATGCATGCGTGTGTAGGTATGTATTTATATCGTATAACGACTCAAACACACATAATATACACGATATAGTGTTAAGTCAGGTGACATTAAATACGCGATTTAAATGTATATCTACGTGTATCGTGTATGGTATAATATATACACACGAATGAATGTGCGATACATTCGTCGAGAAAACAAATACACTATAATATAGGTGTACGGTGTACCGGACAAGTGTAAAATACGTCTGAATATAGCGACTAAGTATGTGTGTATGTATGTGTTGTACATCTGTTGGTCATAATGCGAATTCTTATAAAACTTTGTCGACACTTTCTGAATTGTAATAGTGAAATCGTGTTTCATGGCTATTCAAAATAAACATTTTATATATTGTTTACTATGATCCGATTTATCATGCTATGGTATATGATATATGATGAAAAAGCTTATAAACTTAACTAGCTCGATTTAAACGACAATTAAAATGACTTATTTTTTTATTAAATTTAAAAATAATCTATTAATTTAAAATTATTAAAATAGTATTATTCGCACAAAATAATATTTATAATGTAGTCCACAAAAACTAACTCAAAAAGTACATTGGGAGTACTTGCCAAAACAGGCAACTTGTTTTAAACTTAGATTGATTCGATACTTTTTTTTCTACTTATACTAATTTTAAACTTAGGGAGATATATGTATTATTTATTATCTATCAATTTGTAACTTAACGACATCGTATTCACTTAACTCAAATTAATTTGAGTTAATTATTTTCATTAACTTGCCCTTCTTTGATAATAATATGTCGATGTATAACCATACAGAATATTTTAACATGGTCATAAGTCCACACTCTACACATTGTTTTGTTCAAAAAAATCATTTTTATCCAATAATGTCTATATATATATATATATGTAATTACTAATTAAACCAATAAAAGTATTGGAAAATCAACATTATAGACTAAAATGGTTATACAAAAAAAAAAAAAAGAACAAAAAAAAGTTTTGCATTGTCATGTTAGCATCAAGAACTTTAGTAATTATTATTCTGATTTTTTTTTTTTATAATATACGTATTACTGCATTATTTGTATTAACATAAACATAGTAAAATTAACTATATACATAAATACATAAATAAATAAAAAAACAATTTCTCTTTAGGAATGAAGATGAATCGTAGAAAAAACTTGTAATTCCAGTTCGCAGGATTTTAGTACAAACATATTATATGGAAACGATAACGTTTTTAATTCGTTTATGGAAATCCGATTTAATAGGTATACCTACACAATGTAATATAAACGGTGCATAATGAATATAGCAACAATATTTACTATTATCGATATTATCGATATTTTATTACTATATCAATTGGAAACGATTGTCGTTAAATGCGTTTTTAAGTTTTATTGTTATTTGATTTGCATAATATATTTACTTCCTTTTTTATACATTAAACTGCTGTAATAGTTTGTTTTTTTTTTTTTTTGGTTATGAGAACATTTTATTGTATAACATCGAGTATAATATAACATAATATAATATACCTATAACGTGACACATGACGAGTATTTTTTACTTTAGCGCTTCAACTTTGACAGTTCACTCAGTTACATCTGCTTCACTATATATATATATATATATATATCATTTTGACCTGATTATTGTATTGTTGTGATAATATTATTGCATATGTACTTTCGCATCTTTATAACTGTACTTTAATAATCACATGAATGTATATGCGATTTCAGTAGTAGGTATATATATAACTACTTATATTATATATTCTATACCTACACTTACTAAACGAGTAACAAGAAGCCTGTAACAGGTAAGAAAAAACGGGCACGTGTCCGTAAACATTATGTATTTTATATTTACTATTTATATTTATTTATTTCTGACACGAGAAACGTATATAGATAATGGCAATATTATTTTTTACGACCAAAAGTGATCTTTACACACTTATTATTTAGCATTTATATAATATATATATTACATATACATATATACATAATTAATTATTATTACTCAAGTCCTATCTAAGTTCATTATCCTATGAACCAAGATAAAAAAAAAAATAATAAAACTCCTTACGTTCAAATACGACGAATGCACTATGAACAGTACGAACCTATCGTTAAACTTCTGCATTAAATGGTTAGAAGTACTTATCCGTTTTGTTTTTTATAAATAATATTTTGAAATAATTACGTTAAATTTATCACTTAATGTTATTATCAGTATAATATGTGTACACATACGAATATTTTTCAAATAAAAAGATTAATACTTTTATTTTTATTATTATTTAAACGTCCAATTTCATTTACTGTTTAGACATATATCTACTCATTACACTACGTTTATAAATGGCATAAATCCATAATGACGAGATTAATAATTTTTAGAAAAAATTAAATATAAAGATAAATCATTTTTTTCCGGGAAAAGTAATTTATTATTATTTAAGTAGGTGTGCTCACGCCTAGTTATTTATTATTTTTAAAACATCGTCGTCAAGTATCAACATACGCTACTATGTTGGGGAACATTTGACAATTTTTAATAAAATATCATTTGACGTTTTAGATAATAAATTGCGCGTTCCACAGAACGGTATATTTTAGAAATTTTTCGTAAAATGTATATTTTAAAATGATAGATAGATTCTAGAATATTCCTAGATACTTACTGATTAGGTAGTAAATAACCAAGTTCAATTTCTTTCCGATTTGGATACGAGAAGAATTGGAATTATAAGAAGCACTGAAAATAGAATAATTATAAAATCGAAGCAGAAACTTAACACTAAATTAAATCATATCATCATAATGGTCGTCATTATTTGCATCGTATTTTATAAAGTCAGAATGCGGGACTGCGAGAAAATATTGGGGTTACCAGCTTGCGGTAAGTACTTGTAACATCGTGTACAAATTTGATGGGTATCATCTCAGCTAAATTTACCAATTGCAATAGGCTTAGAGGAGGACTTAGCTGTTTGTATAGAATTCCGATTTCCGGCAACGCTATAAACTCTCGCTATTCAACTGTAGAAACTGTGCTGTTACTACCATCGACCGTACTGCTTATAGTACTCATCACGGCAAGTGGATATCCATAACACTTTCCATTAGATAGTTCATAGCCACGGTATTCTCTGTGACCGCATCCAACGTTCAATCTTTTATCACACTATTTTCACGTTTTTTCGTATAAACAAATATATTATATATATATATATATATATATAGGGTGATTTAATCAAGCATGCTCATCGCCCTTATTTTTCATTTCATAATAAATGAATGCATAAAAACGATATTTTTTAGTTCTTGAGATTTATTTATACTCAATCCAGTGGTATCACAAACTGATTTTTTTTCAACTGAGAATCTCATTTTTTGATTTTAACTTATATATGTTTTAGAAATTGTTTGATTTATCTAATTCAAATTAGTTATTGAAATGTTTATATTAAAGATAGTACGTTTGAGCATGTTTAGATAAAACCGTAGATTTAAATAAATAATTATTATAGGGCTAGGGACTTAATACCCTAAAAAACCTAAAAATATGTATGCATTTATGTCCTAAAGAACCAATAAATATGCATTTAAAAAAATAAAAATCATAGTATTGAACAAAATCTTTTTTTTTTAATATTTAAATAATATTTGAAAAATTGCCAAACTTATAAATTGTTTAATATTATATTTATTTTCCGATTTATTTTCTTTGAGTCACGCGTGCGATATATCGATAAGTAACAATTCAAGTGATCGGCGAAAAAAACACAAACACTAATTTAAAAATATTCATTTTATATAAACAAAACCATCAAACTAATAACTCAGGTCTAGAAAATCTATTTTAAAAAAATTAAGTTTTTCTTTATAAAATGATTAAACTTATATAAATAATTGTCAAATATACAAAATATGTAGGTACTCGTACACATAAAGTTAATATACACTCGTATTAATATGAAACAAATTTATATTTTACTTAGCTATGTTTTTAATGATTATTGAAAAACATCCAAACTCTTAGAATTCCCTAGCCTTATTTATTAAGTTTTAAATGGAAGTGAAAAAAAAAGAATTATTTAGTAAGACAAGAAAAAGTGCTCAGTTTATGATGGATACCAAATTAATATAATCAATATTGTAAAAGTTCAAAATAAAATATGTATCACATATAGAACTCAAAATACTGGGTAGGTTGCAAATCAAACTCAAAAAATACATATATTCAGCATACCTTATCTATATTATATTGATTATTTCTAATATTTTTAAAGGCCATTCTACTCGAATTAACCGAACCCGTGTAATTCTAAAAATATCCAACACCCAAAATCTTTATAGGTTGTCTTAAACGGTTGTTGATTTAAAAATAAAAAAACAAAACGATGAATAAATGAAAATGTTTACTAACTTTATATTTATTTAAATTTCCAATCGACTTTTTATTTTTCCACGTACTCGTTTTTACGAGAGTTCATAAATTCACAATATCGTAAATCCATCAATGGTCCATTGTAATAAGCCATGCGACAACCTTCCCGTATAATATTTTAATGGTATCAATTATACCTATTATAACGTGGTTTCTGAAACAACATACTAGTTAGTATGCACTGTACTACTGTCAATGGATTCAATCGCATGGCATTTTTCCAAATATATAGTAAAACGAGTCAATTTATTTGTATGTAGATAAATTATAGTAAAATATTACAATTACCGTTTCGGTGGCTACTCATTTATTTTTGTAGTGGAGGTGGGAGATATGCTAATATAATAATACACGCATATATCCTGTCTTTAGTGTGTTGTCTTTGCGTTTGGATTACAATTGTACGCTGAACGTATAATGACTATTAGCCTACTGTTATTAATATTATATTATTTATATTATAATATTATTTATCTCCGACATTGCAATATTTATTGTATTTTTCTAATAGCTGTATATTAATATTATAACGAGTACATTATTGTATGTGATTTCGAACACGCTAGTGCAAATTCAATTTTTTATTTTATTTCATTATTATTATTTTTTTTTTATTAAAGGTACATTGGTAAAATTGATTTAATCGGATCTTGAATTTTTGGTAAATAAACAAAAAACACATATTTACATTTTTTATTGTATTTTAAAAATTACAATTAATAAAAGACTCGTAAAATCATTAGGTAATTACAAAAAAAAAAAAACACACACACACAAATTCGCTATACACCTATATCTCTACCTATTTTGTGTGAAAAAACTCGTTTATATTACTAAATTATGATGCGTTATAAAATTTCGAGATTAAAACCAGTAATAATGGTTTATAAACAGTTTTTTTTTTTATTTCCAAACTAAATAAATACGAATACCTAGGTATGCGTATAACGTACTAAGAAAAATTGATTTATTATCCTAAATGGATATTTTTATTTGATTTAGGAAATATTTATTGACCAAGGTTAGTAAATTTAATGTTGAATTCGACATACTATATAGTTGCTATATGTCATGTTTACGACGACGTCGGCGTACATTTACAATTTATAATCATAATGATTTATTAACGTTCGTATTCAATATCCATACCCATCATTAGGATTGCGTTATTTATTTTAACTTAAAATTATACAGTTTCCGTTATAGTGGCCGTAAAACTATGAAACTCCAAGATTGTAGAACTTTTTAATTAAGCATAATTAAAAGCTTATTTAAAAATTACGTTTACATAAACGTTATGAGTTTATGATGCTAAAATTTGCTGTGTTTTCGTAATTTCGAAGGAATAATGAATATTAAAAATTCAGTTTAAATTAGATCTATAGCAAAAGACAGGGGGGGAGAGGGAGTTATAGCTATTGTGGATCACCTTTCTCCCTCATACTACTATCGTCAGTCTGATCTTTGATGATATTTACCTATTTTATATTTTTATTTATTTTATTCAAATTCATCAATTGTAGATTATATAAACCACAAATAAACAAACATAATATTTTGTATAAAGTTAACTTTTTTAATAATTTTCTTCTAAATTATTTAAGGTATTATAACTGGATCATATTAATATTATGTTTAAACAGTTACACTTATTCTCGCATATTATAATTGTAATTTATATTCAATATAATATTTCAAACGTATTATATTTTTCTATACTTTGTAGTTTGCACCTATGACCTATCATATAATTATTGTGTGTTTAGCTATGTCGAACCGTTGTAATAATTATACAACGCGTTAATAAAAGGACATTTAATTCTAAAATAATAAATAATTTGTGTTTTGTAACTATCAGAACTTTTTTGACTTCTTTTTAAATTTGAATATAATTGTCTATTAAAGTATTAACTTTGTAAATACGGTACCGATCGCGATCTTGTTCAAAATATATCTATTAGGATATTACCCGTTTTCACAAAAAAGACATTTTCTCCAAAAAAAAAGTTTGGTAAGAAATAATATACATTTTTTGTCAATACAATTAAGAACGTTATATAAGTAGATACATTATCTACTATGATTTAAAATGGAATAGATTTCTTCAATTTGTAAATAATCGTGATGACTGAAGAATACTAGATATTTACTTTTACTACTCATAAATGTTAACCACGTTAATCGTCGATAAAATAAATATAAACTGCATCGCAGCTAGCATGATATTTGTCAAAGACACATAAAAATAGTATTAAGTGAAATTAAATTATAACATCTATATAATATACCTATTGTCTAAATTGTGAAAATTCAACATATGAATAATCTATGATCAATTATATAGTATGTTTGCAACTATAATTCATTTATTGTATGTATTATTTGACTTACAGGTATCTGTTATTATTATTTGTGCTATATTCCTTATGATCTTTTTAAATATTTAAATGTAATGTATATATTGCGATTTATGCAATTAAAATAATATAATAGTTATAGAACATAACTAATAACTAAATCATTAACTATCATTCTTATTTTAACGTATACACACGTGATTGACATGGTTTCCTAAATAATATGTATTGGCGGATATGCCATGAATGACATCTTTTTCGTTTTTAGCGGGAAAAGACGATTAACTCCACGATATTTTCCAATTATGATTGTCACTATAATAATATTACTCAGGTATACAACTATAATAACGATTAGAACCGATGGATTTGTTGATTTTTTACTATAATATAAAAAACAAACATAAAATAATTAAATAAATCATAATAATTATACTAATTTATGTTCATTCTGCCGATCTATATGCTAAGTTCTTGGTATTCGTTACGAATCTCGGGACTGCGATTTTTAATTATACATGATAAATAATTAAATAGGTAATATAACCACGCGGCGGTTTGTAGTACGCGAGACTTAACGCAGAGAGTAAACACACATGCGTGTGCTAGCAACAGTTATTTATTATTATTATACATTTTTATTTTTAATCTCTCGAACATCTATTATGTTAATTTTTCGCTATAACACACTTTGGAATGTCACCCTTCAATAATAATTTTTATGCTTGAAAAAACATCACGCGGTTATAATAGCGCGTCTAAAAAAATACACGCACAAGCGCGCGTCGTGCAGATTTATACCAGGAACCGCTAACTACTAATATTATTATAATATTATATACCTATACCTACTTTTGCCGATAAATTGACATCCCAACACGGACAATCGCGTCGTGTATAATATATATGTATACAAAAAGAAATATATACGTTTGCACTATAATACGTGGCACCGGCACGCAACGCAGTCATCTTCTTTTAAACATATTTTCATAATGTATATTATAATATCCATTTATATTATGCGCGTTACTCGTTATTGCTTTTCTATTACGATATTAGGTTTTAGAGCTGCGGGTCGTATATCTACAACACGACTACGACGACGACGACGACGACGATGCTAGAAACCGTGATTGATAATTTATCGGTAAGTCTATTATATATACGTGGTACGTCCGGAAACGCGCGCGTCGTATAGTGCTGTGGATCTATGTTACTAATTATACCGAACATAGTTCGATTGGTTTATAAATTATACGTTCCACTTACAGCAAAACCAAATAGACGTCGATAATAAATAATTAAAAAGAAAATGACTCCGGATATTGCGATAATAATAATAATGCGTTTCTGCAATAACATCTTTTGATAACAAATCAAGTGGCAAAAACACACAACACAAAAATGTACCTACCTACACGGTATTCGGTATAATAAACGTCTCGACGACGGGCCGGCGACGTACCGTTAATTTTAATGAACTTAAATTTATTGGTCGTCACAAATTGTTTGGTTTCCGCAAAACGAAAACCAGTCGTGAAATACGTTCGAATCGGGTCTCCCATCGAGTTAGTTGCATACAGCGCATCGTTCGTGAATTGTGTGCCTGTGTATACCTATATACCGTCCGTTGCCGAGGAATTAGCTTGTTTCGTGAACAGAACATTATTATTAATATTACAAAATGCACATATTATTATTTCGGTTTGCTTTATGGTCGTTCGTAGTATACGTCTGGTCGTAAAAAAGTAGGTTAAGATGATAACGTTAATACAATATAATAAATATAAGCACTATAGCGCGAATGGCGCATATTTATGCTGACATTTTTGTCATCGATATAATATATTAACAATAATAATTTATCAATATTTTTATAAACGACATCGTTTTACATTAATCATAAAAATATTTGACTCTTTGACACGCTTCTCGAACCGGTCTATAATTCGAATCCATTATAAACACAGAATGCCAAACTTTCAAACTCGACTTAAATGTACAATAGAAACGGAAAAAATATTCATTTTTTTTTTTTTGTTTTTATTACTGTCAATTAATTTTCATAAGTCATAGTTCATAAAATTAGGACCACCGATTCTAGGTCCGGTTATTCGAAATGCATAGATAAAAAAAAGGGAAAATACATAAGAATACTATCAAACCATGTACCTACCAACCCACGCTAAATTATATTATGAAAACTAGAAAACTATTAAAATAAAAAATATTATTCATTCATCTATTAATCAAATCGTATTTAAAATTTAAATAAGTACAACAAAAAATAAACTTTTATTTAAAATGGAAAATATTTATAAACCGTATTATACAATACTACAATAGGCAAGTTTCTTTGAGATAAATATAAGACGTGCTTACATGAACGAAAGGAACGTCCTGCAGCGATACTAGTACATACAAATATAGCGTACCTACGTAAGTATCTACTATAACCTACTTAAAAATTAAATTGTACATATATTATTATTGAGATAAATAATTAAAACGAAATTTTTTTTCTTTGAAAATATATTATTTGATACATTATGAATCAATCTGTGTGTTATTTACTGTAAGTACAAATAGGGATAAAAAAGTGGGTATTACGCTTAGTTGATAGTACGTCTCAAGCGTATAAAACAGTGCATGTTAAAAATATGTTCATTTATTTCTAAAATATTTTTCTTCAAACTACTTTCATAAATATTTAAAATTTTCTTTTCAGAATAGTTTTTTTTTTCAAATCATTTCATGGAAATTTAAAACTATTCATGGGTATTAAATATTTATTACGTTTAACATCAAATTACCCATAGTTAAGTTTACCTTGTCTAATATCTATATATCAGAAAACTTATAAACACAGTATTTATCTAGATAGGATAAAATAAAATAATTTTTTATCTAGATAATTTCAACAACGACTGTCATTGAGTAGGTCACCATTTACATATTAGAATACGAAAAACAATTCTAAAAGGAAATGGAGTAGGTTTAATCTTTTTTTTACATTACTATTATTAGTTAAGTTGTTTATGAATAATACAGTAGGGTATGTTGAACTTTTTTTTAAACTTGCATAGGTAATATAAAATAATAATTATGTTATTTATTTATGAGCGGTATGTTTGTAGTATAAATAGCTTAAAATAATAAGTCCGTAACTTTTAATTCCAATCACCCATAAAAATATGTCTGAATTTATGTTTCTTTTATATTCAATACAATTCAAAAAAACTTAAGAAGAAGCTTATACATTTATAAAAAATATTCAAACATTCAAACATTTAAAATGTTTTTAATGAATTGATAACTCAAACATATTTTATAAAAATTTCAAGTAGCATGTATGTATGTATATATATATCGACTGATTATTTGAAGGCAAAATATGATTTCAAAAAATATTCTCAATTAGTTTTAAGAGTAGACCATCATCCGGCTTTACGCGTTAAACTGGATCTGTAGATTTCTTGCAGCATATTATTATATATAGTGTGTATCTTCATAACTATAAGTAGCGGAAAAGAAATCAGCTGACATTTATCGACAGGTAAAAATATTATATTTAACATACATTATATTACTATATTACAATACATCGCTAACGTTGATGAGCAAATATATTATCTATGATCTGCTTTATGAACATTATATATATATAAGACAGCATTAATGCATTATATGCAAATTTCTCTATTCCAAATTATATATCTTATATACGGCTATACACAATGACATCACGATTCGAGATTATGTCTATGGAGTTAGTAAACATTGGTGTAGTTATTATTTTACATAAATATTTGTCACTGTTTCAACTGAAATAAACTTCAGTGCTTCTGGAACCGGTGCAAGTGTTTATATTGTTGTTGATGTACTATAAATTCTATTAGTACAGTGTTTACCTCGACTTGCAGTCAACGCCATCAATAAAATCGCCCACGAAGAGCAGCCGTTATCATTCCCGAAGAACGATGAAAAGTTTCAAGAAAAATTACAGTAACGTCAGCAATTTACATAATATTATTAATAACAACGAAATAAAACATATTATTATCTTGTGTAGGTATACCTCCTGTTGGAAGAACATACTATTATATGACGTATAGTTGTTTTCCTTTAAACAGTACATTGCAATCTATACACACGGGATGATTGATCGTAATATTATAAGTGATATTTTTATTCTTGTAAGATTCGGTTAGCTGTTGCCTGTAGGGTCATGTACATAAATACAAGATATTATATCGGGACAGTTGAGAAATATTACGTTGAATATAATTGTTTATTTAAATGTTGAAATACGTTTGCGTACGCATATCATGATTATTATAGGTATAGATAAAAAGGAATAGGTAATAGGTATGCAAAACGTTAAGTGATTTATTTTTTTACTATCGGATTATAATCTTAGCTGAATACAAGTATAAGTATAGTAAACTGTAAACTTAAATCGGATGACTATTGTGTAATGATATTTACAACACAATGCTCATTTTATTTTTATTTACTTCAAAGTACTCACAAAAATAAAAAAAAAGTTAAAAATAACACACACAAAACTTGAACATGAAAAATAACAAACGATTGAAATGGAATCATCTAGTGTTTATATTTATTGTGAATAATATCCTTTACCAATGGTACATAAGTCGTGTATGAGTTTATAAATGAGGATGAGAAGTTTTTCTGCTCTCAGTCCGGTAAAAACACTATTTTGATCGAGGATGCAAGAAGACTGATAAACTTCAATGTGCTTATTGTATTTAGATATAATAATTATTGAAGATTGCTTAGAAAACGATAAAGCAACATCCGCATATGGTTTTTTAATGTTTACCTTAAGTCCTAGACATTATTAATATTGTATGTATAAATTGTATATAAAAAGATAAATTCAATACAATATCTAATTGGTAAATTGTATTGATGGAAAATAAAAATAAATATTATTATTATATTATACTTTAATAAAATATTCAAAAACACAAAAAGAAAAATATTTTAGTGTTTCAGTTTTGAATCCACCTCGGATCAACACTGTGGGACTGTGCCTGGCATATTGTGTATTTAATTACACCACTCTATACAGATCAGTTTTCCAACAATTCCATTTACGTTAACAATGTCTGGTGGGCCGTCAATATTGAACGTAGCTCACCGCATATTACTAACTATAGCTATATACATAGGTACAATAATAGTGAACTAAAAAGTGTACAATGTATATAAGCATATAATACATAATATACTGTAAAGGTATATAAAACATATTACATTATATAAGTATATACTAATACTATATTATACCAACTGTGGCAGTATTTACGCGATATACATGTACAATATATATATATATATATATATCCCTCACCGCTGTACTGCTGAATCACAATGCCGTCAACCAGGGATTAGGAAGATTCGCCACGACTTTGATGTATTAATAGATGTATGTATATCTATATTGGAATACTCTCATACCGATCACATACCTTCAATTCCTTCGGATGGACTTAAATACGTTTCACGATCATCGAGAGGAAAAATAAAAATAAAAATAGGTATCTATACACCTGAACATATCTTAAAATACAAACGTACCTTTTTCTATATTAATAAGCCACATTACAACATATTTATACTATATATTATATACGCACACATTTTAATTAATAATAAGGTCAGTGAACCAAATTCGTGATGTATTGCAAAATACTTTAATGTAGTTTATTGTAATATAATGTATCGTGATAAGTAACTATAATGATTTTCCTTTAACAATAGTATTATACAAAACAAAATGTGTTTTATTTATTTTTTAAATTTAAAATATGAATATAATCATTTGTTGTAGAGTTTTTTAATGTTGAAAAAATTATTTTCTGAATTTTGAATGAATGTGAACTTATAGTTTCAAAAATATTCAAAATTTTAAAATTTTATTGGTTTATTTTAATAGGTACCTTATGCCAAATCTAATATTATATAATTGTGTACGCTCAAAAATCAGGATCTTTGTTACAAAATTAACGTGATGTATGGAAAACTAAAGTATAAAACACGTTTTGAATTATAGTTCAATAAAATATTTCTTTAATTATCTAATTTACTTTGTACAAATCTAAAATAAATAATTCAAACCACCTCATCTAGTGCACAATATTAAAACATATGCTAAATTATTATTTCAAAAAATTAAAAGTCCACAATCGCTATATGACAAAAACGAATGAAAAATAAACAAACTTCTTTTAATTGGGTTAAGTTAATATTTTTTTCAATATTATTTTTAAACTTTTAGTGTTTAATATATTATTTATCGTCTATTTACTTATAACTTTACATTATTAACTTTCTCTTAACTCGACTAACTATTTCCTTTATTAACTCGTTTATTACAGTTATTCATAACCTCTAAAATTAAAGCCATTTTAATATCTAATTAAAAATTAATTTTAGATAATAAATAATTACATATATTATAATATACCTAAATTATTGTTTTTAATTAAAATAATATATTTATCAGTTTTAATAATTTTATATGTATATTTTTTTTTTATTATTATTTCAAATAAACCTCGAAAACAGTGACCATTGAGATAGATTCACATAATTTGTATCCTGTTGATTTAATAAAGCACTCATTTTTTATAATAATTTATGTTGTTTAACGTCCAACGATACGCAGTATTTTATTATTTTAGATATTAAATACTTCAATGGATATAAATTATAAACAAATAACGGTAATGAGTAAATGTTTTGAAAGTCATGAGTCAATAAAGTTAATTCTCGTAAAAATCATAAATTATAAACATTTTTTATTTAAAAAAAAAAATGGATTTATTAGAAAAAATATTTTTAATGAAAGCCATGTGTTATGATATTATGTACAATATAGATTATAGGTAATATCATTGATTAAAAATACTGTTTATTTATTTTATTTATAATCAATGGTAATGTATATTATTACTATTATCGCGTGTTTTATGTATGGACGAAAATGGTATCCAACACTAAAGGTTTTAATCCCATATCAATTTTTAATAAGTATATCAAGTAAAAATTAAAAATATAATTATATATATAAATATATATATATATGTATATATGTGTGTGTGTGATCAACCTTTCGTGTATCACTAAATAATGATCAAAAAGTATTATCAATAGTACTTATTACCTACTTCTATAAATTTTATTAAAATAAAGTAATATAACTTATAATTATAGCACACAAATTATATATAAAACAGTTTTACTGACAAATAATTTTATTAAAAAAACAAAGGATTTATAACAACTATTTTTTTTAAGCTATCAACTATATGACCTTCAATTTTTAAACACATGGCCTAGCTTCACAAAATACACTCAATATGATAATGTACTTATTAAATGTTGATCGAGTAAGTTATTATCGATTACGTATTTCATCTTAGATTATTTCCGATGAAGTTATAAAAAATATAATTTTTCTAATAAAAAAAGCTCATTGTTTAAAGTACAGCATTATAATACATAAGTTTAACTGTTCTATAAGAACGTCTGTCTAATACAATTGTTTTTACTCGTTGGATATCAATTAGGTTTATATTATGTATAGATATACGTATATTTAATTATATCTACGTATTTGGCACCATTAAACATAGCTCACTCGAAAAAGTCGACTTATTCAAATTATTTAAAAAATAATAATCCACTGGTACTAAATCTATAATGATATATTTACCGATAAAATGTAAAATACCCGTAAGTTCTGATTTTTTTTTTCTAGCGAGCTTGATAATAATTAATTATTATAGCGACTACTGATCAATATAAATATAAGTAATTCTATATTTTGCAGTTATTACTAATCGTTACCGCATGCATACTGCGATTGAATAACATTTTATTCGACGAATTTATTATGCACAACGACATTGCGTGGGAGATAATATGATGAGCCAAAGAACGACCCTCTCAGTCGTGACGTGGTAGACGTAGATATTAGTGGCTCATCTTCATTAAATCGTCAAATCTCGAAGGCCACCATAGACTTTTTTCCAGTTTAAACATGTTTTGTGATGTACATAACTAGAACGTGCACGTCGAATAACAACGTTTTAACATCAACAACGTTGTATTTATTACGGCCATGGATTAAAAATTGAATAATATTGAAAAAATTAGCCAACCGTATCTGTACAATATCGTGTGAGTTTGACTAAGAGAGAGGCTCATTTTGAGAAGTGCCTATATACCTTTATATTATTATGTATAGGTACGTTTTTGTGACGATTCCATTAGGCCAAAGACCACCTTGAACACATTCTAAAAGGTTTTTTTTTTGCTTCTAACTCGTTAATAATAATGACTCTGACAGGTCTCATAAAACATTATATCAAAGTGGTACACTTCAATAATAACATGATACTGAGAGATCTTACAATTAGTTGTAATTTCACCGAGATCTTATAAGACACGTCTCACGATTTTCTTTTCCAGACGATTAGCAATAGACTAAAGAATAATACAATTATTTAATACTGAACCACAAAAATGTACCTACTTATAAATTAAAGTCTTATAATATTTATACAGAAAATTATTAAATTTGAATATTTGTTAAGCATTTGTTAATATTTTACCCTTTGTAATCGAGCAATTATGTTTATGTAGGTTAGGGTTTTATTATTATAATATATATATATGTCCACATACATAAGTACGTTTTTCAAGAAATAATGTTATCAAATCACCGTACAAGGATATGACTATAGATACCCTCAGATCTTCTTCGAATTTTTTAAAATAGATATAAAATAAAATACGAAAAAAAACAATTTTAAGTAAATTAATAAATAAATTATGAATGAAGATTTGCATAAAAGAAAAATAAATTCTTTTTTTTTAATTAATTCAAAAAATATCTATTATAATATTTACAAGCATCGATAGTGGTTGATGATTTATTATCTCCTTCACGTCTGCAATAATTGATAGTTCACTAGGCATAAATTATTAGTCTCACTAGTCAACACATCCGAAACATAGTTATTATACTACTTACATTATTTATTTTTGGGGCAAATGTATATTTTCTAATAAAATATTAATACTGTGAACAATAAAAAAAATGATTGTTCTATTTATTTTAATTATAATAATTACTATTTAATATATTATTTATACAATTTGAGCTTAAGAAATAAATTCCTAGCAACTAACTAATTATTTTATAATTTAATCATTTTTTAAATATCCAATCCTTATTTAATTACTTGCAAACGCCTACCTTTATGGTTATATAACGTTGTAATGTCAGCGTTATGAATTGGTATACGTGTACATTAAATCGCATTTTTTTTTATTATTATGTTTCATATTCTATGTTTAAACATTTTTAATTTCGAATGTATTGCATTACCCGCAATTTTATTTTTATTTTTGTTCACAATATGCTTTAATACTTTTGTACTTATACAAATACAAACAAGCATTAAACAGCTATATAGACTATAGTTATCAATTATCTGTGTTCAATGCAACCTCGCGATTGTGTGCAAACTACTCATTGTTATTTTTATAAACACAATATATAGCTGTATAGTATATTATTATGTATAATGTATGTATAAAGTGTGAGCTAAAGCCATAAGTGCAGTGAAATATTCTCCAAGTGTATTATATATGTCAAAAAGATCAAATTAATTAATATATACAACAAAATATTCTCGAAAATGAAAGCATAAACAAATTCTATTGTATAAACGTAGGTATTTTAATATGCAGCTGAAAGAAAAATATAATAAATCTGTACAAAACAACTGTTGATCTTTTGAATACATCTTTTGAAGTATTATAGTACAGTATATAAGAGGAAAAACAATTTTTGTCAACAACCATTTGAATTCAATATTTTCAATAACACTTTGTTAATAAGTGTAGTAAAATCTAAATATACATAATAAAGTAAATAAAAATATATCGAACAATGCTTATTTTACAATATTATCGTCATAACACACCAAAAATATTTTATAACAGACACAAATATTATTATACAAAAAAAGTTACTAGATGTTCAATAAAATAAAACTACTTATTCAATACGTTTAGAACTCACGTTTCGCATAATACCTATTAATAATAAGCTACTAATAATAAAATACTTCAATAATACTTGAAAAAGCACGTGGGTTTAGTGTTCCAACATCAGACAAGTACATAAATCGGTTATTAGAAATTACAAATTTGTCTGATTTATTTATTGCATTGAATATTACTATACAATGCTTGCAGTATGTAGTGCTTAAATGGTTTTATGTATGTGACCATATTGTGTACATAACACGAAGAATCCAACACAATAAAGAGTACCTACATTCATAAACCCTATGTCTAAATTGAAAATTCACAAAATATATTTTAAATAATATAATATAATTTAATAATATTATGATTTACAAATTATGTTTGAAATGCAAAATTTTTTATTGAGTATTTGATGTCTATAAATACTGATTTCAGAATTTAAATATTTCAAAATTGACTATTTGAAAAATTTCCCTACTTTGGGACTGAGGGACTATATTATAACATTTTATATTTACTTTGTTTATCCCGCCAAAGTCCTTATAAGTTTAAAGGACTTAAAACTGATGACACGTAATTGTTTATGGTCTGAAAATCTTTTAAAATGTGTAGGTACTTACTATTTTGAAATTTTATGGTTTCACTTAAGCCCCCTGCGAACTTTCGGAGTCTTGAAGTTAGCCCTCTCGATAATTTACTTCAAACTTAAACACTGTGCTATACAGTTCAATAGCAACCATTTACAAATTAATTTTTGGATTTTGAAGATCCTATAGCCTATAGATAGACATTATATTTTCTATACTCCATTAACAACTTAATAGCTATAGTTTTTTTTTTAAAACTGATATGATATCTGGTCCATGCAAGTTAATAATGGTTACAATATTCTACCTAATTTATTTTTGAGAAAAATGCACAGATTTTTAAAGATCAAGCACATATGAAAAACTTTTTTCTTCTAAATAATACATAATAACAATACACTACTTTTTTTTAACTATATTATTTTCCTAAAAATTATTTTCGATACTGTGAAATTTCTAATAACACAAAAATATGCCTAATGTCTAAGTGTATAATATAACCGAGTGGAGTGAAAATTACAATTTAATCGTCAAGTTTATAAATCGCTCCTCTATTCTTATACAGCGTATCAACACGATTTATATGTATTAATCATATAAATAAGTGATTTTGTGATATTATTTAAAGTTTAACACGCTAAAGTATATAATTTATACGGTCAAATATTTTGCAGTTATCAATGTTATCATTATTTTAACACATTTCAACGGTATATTATTATGTTAAAATAATGCTGATGCACACAAATCATGAATTCCCATGAGTATTCCAGTATTGTAGGCAATTACGTTTTTCTAGCTATCTGTTGCGTAAAGTTATAATTATTTATAAAATTGTTTTAACGTTATTTAATATATAGATAACAATAATTATTTACAAAAAATATTAAATATTTGTGAGAATTTAAAAGGATACTGATATAAAGATATTGATTACAATTTATGTAAATATGTTATGATATATTAAAGTAACGAAAGTAGTAAAAAAAATGATATAAATAATAAAAATTAGATAAAATAAGTGTTATATAATATGATTTTATATTTATTTTTTTTTTATGTAATGATATAAAGGTGACGTCCTCATTCGAGCCAGTCAACAAAGAGTAGGCTTGTTGGCTGTTGCGTATATGATAATATTGCCCACGGCTTGCATATTTTAGTTGGTCAAAAAATTTGTTTGATAGATATTTTTATGTAAGTTTTAATTCGATAGTAGGGTGTTTCTTAATCTGTGTATTATTTCATGCTTTGTGACAAATAATAAAAATATAAATATTATAAATAATATTTAATTTGTATTGATAATATAAACTTTAAAATAGAACATAAAAATGATGATTAATTTCAATAATAGATAATTTTTTTTAATTATCATAAAAAAAAATCCAATCGGTACCTATTAGTTTTTATAAATCTTGTTAAAAATGTTTATACACTTTGTGTCATTTAATATACTCTGCAACAATTTGAAATTTTTGGTTTATCCGGCGACACACTACACACTGGTGGAGAAATACTGTGATAAATGATAACAGATAGTTTTAAGTCTATGTAACTTTGTTGTTTCGCTTCTAACAAATCTGCGCCCATTTTAATATTTTGGATGGGAAAACTTTAATTTTGTTTGTATGTGTTTTATGGCAATTACCCCCAAATAATGAGTACAGCTTAAAATGTCATAGAATCTATTTGTAAAAAAGTAGAGATGATGAATCATAATCAAATCAGTGACAGCTCAATAAATTCTGGTTTATCCTTAGTATTATAAAACATTACAATGAATTGAAAAATCAGACACCTGAGAATCAAAAACAAATACAGCATAATATGTAGCTAATGGCGCTAATCATAAGATATTAACATTATTTATTAATGAAATAAAATGCTTTATAAGAAAACATTAATAGTGAAAATAGTAAATATTATGAATGCACCGCTGATAATTTCTGCATGCATAAAAAGTATGTAATTTTATTAAACATAATACTACGTAACCAAAACGCTGACGGGATAAAATGTTCGTACACGGAAGAAGCAGTCGGTAAACAATTTCAGCTAATTATATAATTCTGATGGAATGCGCACGTACACAAAACCGAAAAAGCTTAACATTCAAATATGTAATACAAAGTTTATATAGAACACGGATACATGGTGTAAATAAATATTAACATTAGATTTACTTCATAATAATATGTTTAATTATCCATTACGAACTGTATTATTACATTAGTACATAATATTATATAGGTACCTATTTTGTATTACGTGTGTGGAATATATTAAGAGAATATATCATCACAGACTACGAATAATAATGTACGAAATAATATATACGCGGTGAGCTAGAGGTCGTCGTCTGCAGTGTGTTTGTTTTCGTCCATCATATTATATTCCATATCGCATATTATATACCTGTCCAGTGCCCACATTAAAATAATATAGGCAAACACAAAACGCGATATCATACACAAGTGTATAAGGATACGTTTTAGGCAAAAAGTTTGTTCGTATTTGACTTTGTTTTCCATTTTTTTCGATCGGTATGTACCCGTATTATTAATCATACATAATACATTATAAAATAATATTCTGGTACTGGTTACTTCTGTTGATTTTTTGACCAAAACAACCCAAACAATACTTATTTTTAAATCGACTTTAAAATACCAATATCCATATGAGTTATCTATTGTGGCGACACTAGAATTAAATTTTATCGACATTAAGTATAATATAAATAATGTAGGTAATACTTATTTTAAACAATTTCTAGTAAATGTGTCACACGAACATACTAAACGTTTTATATTATTAAGATTATAATATTACAATAAATCGTTAAGTAACTTCAAAATTTGATTTCAATGTGCATTGAAATTCTCGGTAAAATATTCTGTTTTGAAATATAAAATCGAAAACGTATCAGTTGTTATAAAAAATATATGAAATAATTAAAGTGATAAAAAATATTAATAAAACAATTTTTTTTCAAAAATCTTTTATTATAGTTATTTTAAATTATAATATAAAAAAAATATTTCCAAAACGTCAAGTTACTGTCAACATATAATTTTTACTAAATAAATTATCGGAAGTAGAATATTTGTATCAAAATATCGGCGCAAAAAATATGAAATGTCGCAGTAACATATTTTAACATATTATATTTTATGCACCAATATATTAGAAAAGTTTAGTACTTAAGTGAGTAAAATTAAATTTATATTTCATATAATTTAATTTAAAAAAAAAACCTGATAAATGTGTTGAGCTGATCAAAGGGATCACTCTGTATATAACATACGACCATCACAAAACCGCGTGTCATTTTTTTATATACTCGTATAATGTTTAAAATAAGAATGTTGGAGGATGCGTTAGAAGGCTATACAAGGCTATATAATAATACATGAGTATACGTACTTTGCAACAGGTAACTATATAATATAATAATAAATGCAATGTTACAGGCACCATAAAACGAGAAGACCCGCATATGGGAGGAGAAAACGTTTTTAATTATTATTTTTTTATTTATTATTATTATTATTATTATTATTATTAATTATAATAAGCTGATGAATACTCCTTTATATATTACGATGACGTATTATATGAGTATTATATGGGTTAAGCTATCAGAGAAAACGTAGGTATGGTGATAATATTATACGCCTATTGTAATTTAGTATGACTTGTGCTCGGAGTTTCTCCGGCCGTCAACGATGATAATAATATAGAGCCATAGAGACACCTATAAAACATTATGTTTATAAATTATTATTTTTATGCACATATCTTAATATATATATATATATAATAATAATGCGCAATGCACTTGCACATAACACTATAAACACAACGACTGTTGTAGATATATCTTACAGTATTAATAATAATGATGATGATGAAGACACGATTTATTCAGATAGATAGGTACCGTAAAATATTGTAAAATTTAAATATTGGCGTGTTGTTGAGAACTACTTTGTATATATTTGATCTAATAGTTTTTTTTGGAAGTTCCTTGCGATCTCTTACATGAAATCAGTTCTCTCAAAACATAAAAATGTTTGTAATAGGCATATATACTTACGCATACCTAACCAATAGGCTATAGTGTAAGTATTTTCTCGTTTATAATAATATATAAATATATAATACTTCGTGAAAAGAGCGCGTCCAAAGTTTTAAAACACTATAATATACCACGTATATTAATTACAATTGATAGCCAATTTAATAAATATTCATAATTTATTATTATTAAATGAGTCTAAGTTTAGACTTTTTAATCAAAAACATGATTATTATATTATTATTGAGTCATTTATGCAATGGAGCTGTACATGAAGAATATACGGTAATAATATATTAAAGAATATTGATATCCAATTCGAGCTTGGCAATATTTTTGTTTGAAAGGAAAATAATTTGAAAATTTAATAGCATAAGATTAGGTAGGTTACTCATAAGTATTTTTACCGTAAAAATATTAAAAGTCAGATTTTTTTTTAACTATAAATTTTTACATTAGAATTAAAAAATATATTTATCGTGAAACCACGTGTAATTTTATAAATGTTTATAGTTCAGATGTTGGCGACATTGGTTACTTAAACATAATTTTACAACAAATTTGTCCTCAAAAGGTTTTTGTTATTCATCAACGAACAAAATGTATTTATTGTATTTTGTTAATAAATAGAAACGTATTGTAGTTATCAAAATTTACGAATATTTTCAATTTTGAAACATTGTAAGTTTTTTTTCTGGTATTAAAATTTTTGATACCAAATTATCATATTTGATACAAAAAAACCTCTCATGTGATAAAACCCGATTTTTTGAGTTTAGAGATGTTCAAGACATATGTAACAAAATGTTTAATGATTAATTATTTATTATAGTATTATTGAGTAATGACATATTGTTAGGGTATAATATTGTTAAAATAATAATAATAAAATAATAACGTTAGTATACACTATACATATATTAATAATAGCATCTAATTTCTACATGAAAAAGTAGAACGTAGGTAGGTTAGGTATATATAAAATAAAATGTGTATCTAAAGAAAAATAATTTTGATTTATATTCATCTAATATAATGTAATCATCTAACATATTGTAATGAAATTCATATTACGCCACCAAAGTGATATTAATAGTACAATATTTATATAATTGTACCCTGTACCGTATACTTTATTAATCAAAATAACGATATACCTAATTTAAGAATATGATATATATATATATAAATACATATATAATAAATTAATACCTAAATATATAATAACAATAACATACTTTGTACCTACTACTTACAAAATAAATAATAACACTCTAAAATCGTACAACAAATACAAAGAGTCAGTGATATAAATAAGACCAAAGTCTCATCACCCCCCCAGCTTCAGTCATACGAGTAGCAATGTTAGAACTGCACACTAAGTACGAGTCTGCTAGTTACAACAACTAGGCGCTACTTCTCTTCATTGACCATTTCACTAACGTTTGCGTGTATAGTTGTCATTGCACAGTTTAAATAAACAAGCATTTTAATTATTTCACTCAAAAAGTATTTTTCTTGCTCTGTGAAGTATCCTTTGGATATTCAGCACAGAGAGGGATCACCTTCAAGTACACAGGTATGTGTTCATACAATAAAATATATTAAGTGTAAAGAACTTACTTTGAATTGGATAAAACAATAAGGTTAAGCTAACGGCAATAAAACGTTTTATCTACACAAATAATAAAGTGTGTATTGAAATAATATATATATATATATATAACTTTTAAAAAATCTGTACTCGCTACCCCTTAGATACGTTCTCAACAGTAATAATATATAGCCATATAGGCTTTAACATAATATGGTAAAAGTAAAGTCAGAACTGTACTCCTAACTCCATCAGTTATTATTCGTTAAAAGTATTTGACAACAGCATTCAGGATAATATACCTATTATCACAATGTAATGTTTCACCGATATTGATACTCGATCTTTATTATTATTATTATTATTATTATTTTTTTTTTTTTTTTTTGATTCATTACAATATTTTTATTATGCCCATATAATGTAGTAGGCACTTAATTATATATATATATATAAAAAAAATACATAGATTTTTAAAACACGAAAAATCGTTTCCTCTACGGGCTTTACACGTATACCTGTGGTTTGTACATAGGTACAAAATATCAAAAAACGTTTGTTAAACTTTCGCGAAAATTTAAATCGCGTTTCAATGTAAAATGTGTATAGAAAACTGCGTTGATAATGCGTACGACTCGTACAAGTATAATAATAACCTGTTGACGCACCTGCGCGTATACGTACAGTGGTACAAATATCAATATAGTATTGATATTCTGCAGCAGGTGCGCCTATACGACGCAATAATATCCTTTGGCGCGAGTAAAACAGTGATCGCAATAACAAATTAAATTCGGATCAAATGGAAAACTATGCATTGACGAACGCGTGTCAAATCGTTCGCCGGAACACGGAAGCGACGGCTCGCAATAATAATATTGTTTGTGTACCCGCCGCGGATGGGTACATAATAATACGTATATTGTGCATACTGCGCGTATACGTCGATCAACAGCAAACCTAAAAATATTATTATATTTATTACGAATAATAACAACAATAATAATATATGTGCTTTGAGAAAGGGCGTTACCGACAACGGCTGTGCAGCAATGATTTACGGTTGGTGCACAAATCCATATAACGACGTATAGATTTCATTTGTGATTTTGAACCGTTAAACATAGGTACGTGTACTTAACATTAGATTTGTGTGAGTGCGTTATACGTTATACTATGATAATATAGGCACAGGTGTACGCTAATACGCAATAATCGTACGATTTATTATGTGCTTTGCTCGGTCATTTTTTACTTTATGCTTTAATCGCATAAGTTATTGTGCGCCTCGACAATTACATAGGTTTGCATGTTATATCTACAATTGAGCTGTGCGAACGCAGATACGACATACATTGAACTAACCGTGTATATATGTATGTATGTGTGTGTGCGTGTGCGTGTATTTTGTAAAATGTATGAAAATCTATGCAAAATACAATATGGCCATGTGCAGAAAAATCGACGTTGACGTAATAATTTCGATAATGATATTTTATTAATTCCATAGACGGCCGTACGGTTGGTGTGTAAATAATACTGTAAATCACTGCTGTAATGCTATCACCTACGAAACTGACATCGGCGGAGATGCCGGCAAATTACATAGGTAGGTATTATACACAGTTTATATGTTGCACGCGTTTGAGTTATATATGATAATGATACCGTAGGAATATCATCTCATCGCGTGAAAATTATAATAGATGATACGTATAATGTATATTATAATATAACGTATAATGATATAATAATAATATAATATATCACTGGATAACGTGGCGTTTCTCCGTGTGGTACATATTATTATTATTCGTCGTGAGAAAATATTATTCTGACGGTCGGCGCCTATAATATTAATAATAATAATAATAATAATATAGCAGTCGAGCACTCCGCGAGACACGTGCGGATATGCGTGCGAATAATTTTCAAATCGACAAATCGACTCCTGTGTTGAACTCTCTCTCTCTCTCTCTCTCTCTCTCTCGCTGTATTTACGACTTTATCCGCAGACAAGTACCAATGCGTCATAATAATATGAGGGAAGGTATTTTTGTGTATATAGACCATTATTCGTTGTATTTACCATCGTATCGATAGAATCGGTGTTCGCGTGAGACAGATATAATGTAGGTAATGTGATTGATACAATCAGATTTATCTCACTCCTCCGGGCAATGACGATTTTGAAGGAGGAGGCGGGTTAACGCGACTTATCGCGCTCGACAGGCTTTAAATAGACATAAATATTATTATAGATGATATGAACCGAGTGACTGTGACCTATGTGGACGAAATCTAAGAGAAAGCAATATAATATACGTGTATGATATCTAGGTACACGTGCGATAATATTTTTACGTAATATACACGGTGATACTCGCCCCCTTTTTCTTCTCTGATAATATACTTATTAAAAATCTGAATTTTTAAATATATTTAAACACCGTGTATTCATATTCTTGAGATTTTACGCACGTATACAAACTTCTTCGAACAGAAGTTTTTTTAAATTATAATACCCTTTTTCTATTATAAATTATTTTTTGATTTATTTAACTTTGTATACTGAAGCCAATAAATCTGTGAATATGGGTTTGTTATACTTGAGAGCTACGGTTATTTGAAAATGTAAATAAGTCATTTTAATCTATCGTCATATACATATATAGACATTTTCAAGAAAATTATCCACTAAATAATTTACTGTTAAAAATTGGGGTGCTAATTTGAAAAAATGTGGTCTTTGAGTAAGTATATTTAAAAATAATAATGTAAATAAATTCATCTTTTAACAAAAATATTAGGACCAGAACATGTTTAGCGAATTAATCTGTATTATATTATCACAGAGGCTACATTAAACCCATACATGCCAATATTTACATGCCAAAATGCAATATTTTACGAAAAACTTACTACAATATGCAGTTACGTCACTAAGGTGTCTAATTTAAGTCATTTTCTTCGTTTGACAATTAAATATTTATGCGTGTGGTCGACAGTCGTCACCCAGAAATATTGGTCGTATGGAATATGGAGTATGCATTAGTAATTACCTACGGTTTCCGGTATACGAATTTAAATGCATGGCATTAAACTATTAAAGGCACTGTAGAAAATATATTGAATTAGTGTTATTAAACGATGAGCTACGAGTAGTAGGAAGCAGGAGAAAGAATTTAAAAAAAGAAAAAGGATTTATTATAGGCCTGACCGACACCAATATAACGCCCGTGGAAGCGTGGCTGTGATATATGCGCGGGATTGGAATGTTTTTTTAAGCAAATTGCTTTAAACGTACGTTTAAACGTTTTTGATAAACGTTAAAAAAAATCATAAAATTGAATTGTAATGTTTTCTATGAGATACATTTTGCTTATAGATCACTGTATACATGATACAACCACGGGACGTGTAGACAATATAAGAATGATGTAACTTAATAATGTACCTATTTATATACACCACGCTTGAAACAAAGGGTAATTATAAATTAAATAAACATTTTTTATCAATTATTTAAAAAAAAAAAAACTGTTTTATTGCATTTCTAGATAACATGCGTTATTCGTTGTTCGCTATTTATTTTTAGAATAATCTAAATATTGCATATTACATAAAATCCGTATGGTTTGTCAATATCGAACCTAATTAAATTATGAATCCACGGGAGTAGTATGTCAATATAGCGTGAATAGTTTGTGATCAATCGTTGGTCTCTTTCCTATTTTATGTATAGTAACAACTCATACATATCATTGTTAATTTATTGTATTTATTAAAATTTATTTCATTTAATTATTATGCTGAAGCATGCACCAACACGTACAGGTTTTATATTATAATTTCAGATTATATTAGTATATTAAATAGATATTTCTTCATATTCTATACACTGTGTTCACAGTCTTACTTCCGGAAATAGCTTAGGCACGGCGTTCACAAAACTACTAAAGTAAACATAAAAATAATAACTATATATTTTGTTTTCAAGAAGAATAAAAAACAAAAAAATAATAAGAATACGGATGTGCAACTATAGTAGGGGGAGACGACAAGGCCGTGTGCATTAGGTGGCAGTGTGTCATTTTTAAATTAAACATTTCGTAAAACGTTTATTTATTTTTCCATCTATTTTTTTGGAGCGTTCGTGCGGCATCGTAGTGTCGTCGTTCTGCATACCTTCGAAAAATAGGCTTTCTCGCGCACATCATGTATTCATATAATATATATTATGGTAATACAGTTATATATCAGTCGTAATATTTTATTACGAACGAATATCTCCTACAACAATAATAATAAATGTCCTATTATAATAAAATATATATATGCCGTAATGTCTCATGACTGCGTCGATTGTATGACGATATTAAATAATAAAAATAATATTGCAATCGCTTCTGTAAAAAAAAAAAAAATAATAACAGATACTTTATAGGCGCATGTAGGCAACTGTACCGACGTACTGCGTCATCTTTGGACACTTGTAATGTGACTGTAATAGGTACTTTATAATAAGTACGTTTGCCGGCCATAACAATCGAACGCCCGTAATGCGCACATGCCACACGCTATTATATAACATTGTGCCAGCGTGCGTGCGAATTGATGATTTTTATCGTTTAAAAACAATAGAATAAGCTTTATTATTTTATTAAGACGCATTAACGTGTAACGCTTAATAAAATTATAATATTATAGTATAATGCGCCCGCCGGGATGTGCCATGCCGAATCGTTATAATTATACATATTATGATTATTATACCTCTCTATTACAACCACGTCATGTTCGCGACATCGGAATGTCGTCTGAATGGCCTATTTTTCTAAAAGACTATGACCCTAAAAACGAACGAAATTCGGTCGAATGATAACATGATACGGCTCGACAGAATATTGTATGTTGTACAATGGTCAATGGTATATTTAGAGGAGTCTCGTTGGGAGCCGAGAAGTAAATGTTTATTCCCTCCAAAAAATACATAAAATACCACAATAATAGTGCCGTATTTATAGTTATGGTACAAATATTGTTGTAAAATATATTAACTTAATGCACTACACGATGTCTACATTCAATATACCTAACCCTATACATACCTATTATTATAGTCTCTGTACTGGCTGAAAATTCGAAATTGTATCTAATCGACACTTTAAACGGGTGTTTTTTAATTTCCTATTTTATTAGTTTCCCAAACTGTACCGTTAATCTACCAAAAACATTTAAACATTAGCCCTGCACATAATCCACTTCTAACGAAGTCAATTTCGATTGTATATTGGGTACAGCAATAGTTTAAATTCAATAACTATCGATTTTTTTTTCTACGATTTATAGTCAGGTACAACAACGAATCCATAATTTATTAATGTGGACTTAAGCCTTGTAAAGTATTTGAGAAAAGTGATTTAGATATTGTTATTGTATTTAGATTACTTTTTAAATCGTTTAATACGCAGTTAGTTTGTATTTTATATTTAAATACATTTATTATACTGTTTGGCTTGTTGACAAAAGCATATTATGAATACTCCGTATAGACTGATGGATTTTTATTTTAACACATTTTAAAGTACTAAATTGTATGTAGTATAATAATAATACCTACTTGCTGCGAAATTTAGGGTGAAATTCGTTTTTTTTTTTTTTTTACTAATGAAAAAACGGCAAATTTCCGGACTTAAGGCGCAAACTATATAATATTATATACTAGTGTGTGTATACGGTTACATAGTGCAGTGAGAGTAGGCTTTTTATTTCGTAAAAAAAATTTAAAAAAACTGAAATTAAAAGTATTGTTACGAAGTATCGTTATGTGATTATCAATGCGTACAATGTATAATGGCATCATCCCGATGGTGATAAACACTAACTGCTATCTTATCTTTTATACACGCGAGAAGTCTAGATTTGTACGGACAGTGGATATTTAAACGATTTTTGATACATCGGAGTAATCCAAAATCACGGATGACCGTGGCTATTTATACCATAAATTGAAGATAAGGGCCGCAACACGTTGCGGTCGCTTCCAGACGGTTTTTTGATTCGGATCCGCAAATCGGTCTAATCTGGCCCTGATGACGCGTTTTATATTCAAACCTAATTTATCTTGAGTGTTGCGGTTCAATTACCGGTCGGCTCCCGTTAGTCGGCAACCGACAAAACGCATAGTGCGATCCAGCCCTAAGTTTGAAAATGTTACATATTTTATTATACCATATACGCTGATGCGCGCACAGCGACATTTTCAAAATGTTTACATTAATTTCAAGGTGATGATATTGCTTGTTTACATTACGGTCTACGAATCCATTCCCGTATACGACGTCCCGCTGCGGCAACAGTATTTTTATCGATATGTAAAACGAATGACGCGCGTGGTCAAGTCCCGTGGCGCTGCAGGGCACCGTCGTAATACCGCCAAACTGTGCGGCGTCTGGGCCGAGGATTTTCCAACGGTCGCCTATTCTGTCACCGCGAGCGAAAAGAAAGATTGTCGTGGACCTGAGAATACTAAAGGGGAATCCCGCAGTCGGATTTCTTAGTCGATGACGTAGATTATCAATGGTCGACAGGCGCCGGACGACGGTGAACCGTGGCAATTGTGATTCCGTCCGACTGCAGTGTCGACGACCCTTTGACCGCCGTTAAACGGCCCATTCACATATTTTGCGATCGTTTCGTCCGCGGCAGTGTGCTCGTATATTTTGTCTGTCCGTTCAACTGCGAGAGTTTCTGTGCAAATATTTTAAAGCCCCGAGTTCGGTTTGAGGCCGCGACGAGGGAATTCCGCCTCTGCTCTGCAGACAGGGTTTCCAAAATGTCTGTGATGTTCATGGACGCAACTGGGGAAGGGACTTGGGGATCTTAGCCCGCTAAATATTTCCATAGTTCTCCCTGATGAAAATTATTGAATCACCGAATTCTGTAATAAACTCTAATCATCTGTATCTATAATCTCAATATCTAAACGAAATAGTTATCAAATTTTAAAATGATTTGTTATTCAGTGTAGACAGTGTATAACAGTATAACAATGCTTTTTATATAATATTCTTATAAATTTATAACTAAAATATTTAAAATAAGACAATGGATTCGATAACTATTTAAGTCTTTTTTTTTATCACAAACGAGTTATCAATTTATCATGTTTCGTTTTATAATTTTTACAATATGGCAATTATTTACATAAGTATAAACTATACGGTGTTGAAAATGTTTAAATTCAGTTCGTCAGTTATTCTGCTCAATACTGTACCTCTTTTGCATACACATAACGCCTTACCATATACCATAGCGTAAAAAGAAATCGAACAAGTCATTCTCGACTATATACT
The DNA here is from genome assembly GCA_036289425.1 of Rhopalosiphum nymphaeae. Lineage (NCBI taxonomy): Eukaryota > Metazoa > Arthropoda > Insecta > Hemiptera > Aphididae > Rhopalosiphum > Rhopalosiphum nymphaeae. The sequence continues at coordinate 3,089,288 of JAZAQC010000001.1, read as the reverse complement.
ATACATCGCGTGATTGTGATTCACACGAACCAACAGTCATATAGGTGTACGACGATATTCGTCACGTGCAATGACGTGAAAGTAACACTCGATTAATTGTAATTAATTGTTAAAATTATACTAAAATATCGTATTTATTTATTTATCCCAGTAATAATAATTATTTTATATACCATTTTTAAGGTTTTTGACAAAGCCAAAAAATAAAATTTGGTGCTCAATAAAGAAACACTCCAAACCCGCCAATTAGAAAAGTGTATTTATTACGTACCGAAGTTCTGGACATAAGAAATTATTCAAATATTACCAAATGATTCGATCAATCAGTGTTTCTTTTTGGGCGGACGGTATTTGTAACGACGACGTCTTATAGAGTCTTGCTGTTCTTTTGTGCAGCCGCTCGTCATATGATCACAGCATGGACTACAATAAAAGTACTCTATTAAAAAATGATCCAAAATCCAATATTTACTCATACCTGGGCTGTTAAGAGAGAGCATTTCTGTACATTTTAAAGGTTTTAATTTACACTTCTCCATCTGCTCCTTTTTCTATTAAAAAATTTACCTCAATCAAATAATGTCAGAATTCGGAATACTCGATTCTGACTGTAAGGTCAAAGGTTCCTTTATTTCCTTTAGTATAGGTACGTGAGAAATTACTCACTCAGTACTCAGAGGTCGCTGATCAAGTATTTTATTTTATTCACTACGCATTATATTATATTTACAACTGTATCTTCTTACGTAAATCTAATTTATTATGATTTTTTTTTTAAATATAAATGTATGTGTTACGGTCCAAGTGGATAAATCAGTCATTGTATACAACGCCCGTACGTTGTGTACAATGTCTAAGATGTTTGGGCAAAGTAAATAATACATATGCGTAATTCCCATATAGACTAGTCACTGTATACAATTATGTTGTAGTAAACAATGCTAATACTCGCGTGGGAAATGTGAACATTAGAGTTATCTTAGAGTGTTATATTTTATAACTATGATCGCTGTACTTGATCCAGAAATGTGAAACAAGAAGCTGTAAATATAAAGCTACGCGAGTTTTATTCAACTCTAAATTGTTCCACTATGGTAATAGGTACTTGTAAAAACGTTATTTTATTTTCCATAGCAACCAATTGTAACCTTATTTTATTTTTGTGTATTTCGTCTTTATTCTTGAAATAAAAAATGTACCTACTGTCTGTCTGGTAATTTTTGAAATTTAAGCATTTTTCATTATGCACGCATTGTTTGTGCAAAGTTCTAAAATATTCGTAAGTTCAACACATTCACGGATCTTCTCCTTTCATCGGCACAATCTCCATATCCATCGCTTGTACGTTACCATCAGCCAGCTCGTCATCGGAAATGGAGTCAGTCGTTCCTCGATCGAGTTTCGATTCGACCAACTTCACTGTCATTTCCAACGATGGCTTATTTCCGCCGGATAACGGATCACACATTATCTGTAACGACTGCAACAGATCATTCATCAAGCCTTGTACGACGACATCAACGAAAGCTTTCAGTTCTTTTATAGATTCGTCAAAGAATTCATCGATGTCCATATTTTGTGATGCCATTTTATCGTAGTGTACTGATATGTCGTACTGCTATGTGATTGAAAGTATGGAATGTGAACGGATACTATCCATCTGGACTCAGAATCGTAAATAATAATCGTTGATTAACGTTTTCAAAAACGTTATTTTTCTATATTGTTTCAAAATAAAGTTTTGGATAATTTCGTTTTCGTTTTTTTTTTTATAATATTGTAAGTTATTTTTGTATTACGCGATGTAAGTAGATACAACAAATAGAGTAGTTAAAATTAATTGTTCTTAATAGGTATTTCAATTTCAATTATAATTAATGTAAAAATTAAAAAATCCAAAATTTCAAATTTAAATGCCTTTAAATTTTAAAAGTGCATAGGTGAAGTGAAATAGTATTTCTAGAATAAATAATAAAAATAATCCTGAACTCAAAAGTTTAACATACGGTTATAAGTATAAAATACATCTAAACATCAAAATTAAAAATTTGCTCATACACATTGAAACAAAAATATTAAATAGTACCTAATTAGTAAGTACAAAATAAAGAATAACACTAAAAAAAAATAAAATAAGCTGTTTTTTATTTTATAGATAATTATAATTTAATAATATTAAGTTTTAACCAAGAATGACTTTTTCTTATAAATTATAACTTAATGTTTATGATACATTTTGTAAACATAACAGTTTTTTTTTTTATTATTAGAACAGTAATAAAAATTCTTATAATTTTTTTTTCGCGGTATAATTTATTTTTGTTTTCGTTTTTGATTTTGTTATATATAACATTATTTCCGATTTTTGTGATTTTTCGTTTTATAGTTGTTTTTATTTTTATTTGTTTTTGTTTAATAACGTTTTTTTCCTAATATTTCCACAATATACAGAATGCATTCCAAGATTTCTTACTGTACATGAAATATATACAATGCTATTGAACATAGTCGATCAAACATTTTACAGATATAGGTCACCTGTCTATTATTAAAAACGCATAACTCACTCATTAGTTAGTAACAATTTAAAGTATTTAATAATATTAGTTTTGTATTAAATAGCTGATAGTAAATCATCGATATTTTAATAACAAAAATAAGACCCGTTTAATATTGAAAAAATAATAACCCGAAATGTCGGTAAATGGTTATCATCAGGAAGTTTTGACAATGTAATGTTAATGTTTAAAATAAGTTTCCCGTTCACATTTATCACTTTTGGTTTATGTTAACTAATTGGTTTAGCATACTATGGAAATTCTACCGGATACCACTAAATATGTCTAATTCATACAGAGATAATGTTCAGTCTTCTTTAGCAAAACGCTCTGCCATTAAGGGACATTATTTTTATATATCATATTAACTAGTAGCTTGTCGTTAAACAATTTTGAAAATACTTAATTGACACACTGAATACACTTTTTTATTAAAAAATATCCGTTCACTTAATAATGTCTCAATTCGAGACATTCCCGACTGTAATAGCCAAGACTCATTTAGTACGTTTTCAGTCCTTTACCGGTGAACACGCACATTTATCGATCGAACTGAGATAACTAGCTATAACAATAGCGGCGAGATTTATTTTTCAGTGTTATATTTTTCTTGTTTTTCGTTTTAATTAAAAAAATTGTCAATATGTTTAAATGCGAGCAGTGTCCAATCGTATTTTCACGTAAGGTCAATTTGATCAGACATCTGAAAACACATAACGGCATGAATTTCTCATGTAGTGTATGTTTTTTGAAGTTTAATGATCAGTGTGACATGAAACGCCACGAGAAAAACATTCATGGTATGTACTTACTTATTATTTAATATCACTGTTTATTATTTAAATAACGTGAATATTTTAGATTTTTTATTTATTTTCTATATAAATTTAAATTAAGTGTTTATTTTACAAGGGGTTATTCGCAAAAAACCTAAGCGCGGAAATATAAAGATCATTCCACAAGTCCTTGTACCCGACAAACTAGTAGGTCCATCAAACACCAATATTATTCAACCTGCAAAAACAAATGAAGAACGGGAAAACAACAAAGAAAGTAAGATTTTTTCAATGTAAAATTAGGTTTTTAATTTTTAAGATTCTTATACGTCAATACATATATTTTAAACAGCTTTTTTTCAAAAAAAAATGTATGATTCTTATATAACGATGGCGGCTAACGGTAAACACATTTCCTCCGGTAAGGCAAAATAGCTGGTATGGATGTGGTTAGATCCTCGGGACTTATACCGTCAGAAAATCGTAAAATCGTGTGGTATTACGTCAAAAATATTAAAAATGTTCAACATTATAATATATTTGTCCAATTTTTAAACCAGAATTAGCAAATTTATTGAAAACTCACGTTTGGAACAACCAAATTTAATTTAAAATTGGAAGTGACTTATAATAATATACCACGGATAGAAGGTTCAGAAAAGAACAGAGCGTTCATAACCTCGGTAGTAGAAATGTTTTCGGAATCGGATATTACGACAATCAATGTGAGGGGGCATACCTATATGAAATAATTATCGAGTGAAAAAGAAACTTATACTGAGGAAATTGATTTACGCTTGACAACGTAGATAAATGTACACCGATGTCTGCGTCTTCGTATATTATTATACCGTTAATATTGATGGAAAAAGAGCTACTATATCAATCCACAAATCTTGTCTTGAGTGGACTGTTTTAGCAAAGTAGGTATGTGACGAAATAGTTATGAAGAAAATAATAATAATAAACTTGAAGACTTAGTTGGTGACTTTTAGTATAGCTGAAAAATAAAATTAGCTAAATATTTTTTAAAGACGAAGGGAACGAAAAATTTACGTGTTCAACGATTTAATATTAAAAACGTACCAAAAAGGAATCTTGTTTCTTACAATTAGGGGTAGCTAGAATTGATGAGACATTATTAGGTGGAAGTAAATTCTTTAATAGAAAAAGTTGTAAATAGAGATGTGAATTAAAACCTTAAAACTGACAAAAATTGTCCGCCCAGATACCTACGAGTGAATATCGGGATTTTAATAAAAGACGGACGACCTACCCACATGTATAAGTGATGTTAGACCGAAAATGCTCAATGGTTTTTCTATACATTCTTGTGTTGGCGCCTTAACGGATGCGATGTCTGCCATATAGTCATTAAGTATAACATTAGTATCAACAGAAATGATTGTTACGGTTAATGGATTTTCTAAACATTTTTGAGTTAGTGGATGTGATGTCTGCCATATGGGTTTTCTATAAGTTTTTTTTGCGATTGCAACTGTTAGCATGCTCATTCTATATATTTGTAAAATAAATTGTATCCCTAAGTGGCTAAGTATAACTGTTTATGCCTTTAATGGATTAGGATCGGAATGTGAACAATGTCCATCACACCAGGTTCGACGCAAAATATTTTTACACATAATATTATGTTGTTAGCTGTTTTTATTCGAGTATATAATATCAAGGTGTTTGAAAAATACGATTATTATTATAGGCAGCAAATGGTGATGATAATAATAATAGTAATAATAATAATAAATAATAATATAGGTTGGGAGCACGGAGTCTTCAGTGGTGGCAGCGGGTGCGAACGAGGTTTCTTAACTCCTTTTTATCCTATTGAATTAAACTAGATGGCTATTTTTATTTATTTCGTAAAATCAGAGTTTCAGTGTACCAAAAGTTAAAGATAGTTATAGAAATGAATATCGAATTTTACACATCATCTAAATAAAATAAATTATATACTTAATGAAGAATGATAATCGATAGATAATTTACTCGAAGACTGGACAATAAAAAATCTTATTTATTTTAAATGCGCTCGACTTACATCGACGACGTAAAACAAAGTTATTTGAAATAAAAGAACTTATTATTTTCAAATCGTGGAACGTTTAAGTTTCAATATTAAAAAAAAAAACACTAGTTCAAAACAATAATTTTTAAGATAATGTTTAAATTATTAAAATACAATAATATGTTAAACATATTATTTATGGTTAACTTAAATAGTGCAACTTTAAATTTGTTAAGTGCAATATTGCAATCAATTTAACTAACTTTTTACTATTACAACATACATGCTCTAGTTGAATACTATATTTTCTCAATTTGTATAAATTCAGGTATTCAAAATATATTTATACCTGATCATAAAACACAATTTTTTTATAAAAAAATAATTAATATTTTAACTCTCATTTTTAATCTTTTTTACTCAAAAATTATGATTCATAAAAATGGTATGTATAATTTTCATTTTGATGGAAAAAAGGGAATAATAACAACTATATCATTCTGAGATACTTATATTAAATTAACGAAATATAATTCTTTATGACTAGAAATATAGTCCATGTTCTATAAATAATACAACTCCTTAAAACTTGCACCAGCTCAGTATATTAATCTATATTTATTTTATTATAATAGACTATTGTATGCATTACACAAAAATGCATATTGTAGATGCCAAGTGTTATCAATAATGTAGATGTTGATAAACAATTAATTCTGAACTGACGCAAGCAACATTACTTGAATAATGCATCAACAATATAGTAGTAGTAAATTATTGTTAATTAATATTCTTAATAATACATACATTTATTATATAAAAAAAAAAGTCACATTAAAAATGTATAAATTGGACATAATATTATTTTATTATAATAAGTGTTGGGTAGGGGGATAAGTTTGACAAGTCATTCATGGTACTTAAAAATATATAATAATAAAAAAAAAAATGAATAGCTGGAGGGAGAAAAAATATTTTAAAAACAGAACAAATTAATATTTGTAATATTTGTGTTGACCAATATATTAATTTTTAGAACAGTAGTTGCACATTGATTATTGTATGAATTTATCATCTTACCTTGTAGCCATTAATAAAAATGTGCGTAATTTTGTTTTTAATAACTATGTATGCATACAAATTAAACTCACAAAAAATATATAAAATATAATTACAATATTGCAAAAGATAGAATATTATTTTTAGATTATTTATTAATTTTTTCTAGGTATAAAAACTGCAAATATAATAACGTCTTACACACTTTAAATATGTGATTTAAATGAAACTTAAAAATGTATTTAAAAAAACTTCAAAGGAATTAATCTTATGTTTTTTTTCAAAAAGATTAACACTGATATTAGAAAAAAAATGATTAATGAAAATATTGTTTAATAAGATACAATAATTATATTAATTAAATATGGGGGAAAATATGCAGAAGTGAAATATTTGTTCAATAATTCATAACATTTATACTTAATCTAAAAGACAGATGTATAAGAGATTTAAAAATTAAAACAATATATAAAATGCAGTATCAATTCCTATAAATAGTTTCCAATGAAGACTAGCAGGTAAATTAAAATAAAACTTAACTTAATAATGATGTATCATAAAACAAATACTATAGAAAGGCCTATAACATAAAAAATTAATATTTTATTTCCTATTAATTACAGATTTCAATAATAATAAAAAATTTAAAGGAAGAATTAAATCTAGTTGAAGAAAACATATAAAAATTATACACAAGTATTTTTATACAACATGAGAAATGTAAATAAAGTAATCAGCAATAAACAAGAATGAATAGGTTACACTATCAAATAGTGGAAAATAACGGTAAAATCTAATATGAAGTGGGGGTATAGTACAAAAATATTTAAATTTTAATTAAAGATATTTAGGAAAATTACAAACTATACACCATTAAAATCTATCAAAAATATTGACTGATATATTAAAGAAGTGACTAGAAAGTTTAAGCTAAAAAAAAAAAGGAAGGAAGGAAATTAAAGCCATAAAGATAATTTTATAATAAGTAAATAATATAAATACAACTTAATATTAACTTCTGCATTTAACAAGTATTGGGGTTGTAACTGTAAAACTAATTGTTAGAAATAGCGTATTTTATCAAAATTAAAATTAATAAACAAAAATAAACATTGGCTAAATCATTGGTAAAAGTAAGATAAAAAAAAAAATGGATAAATTAATTACATTTATAATTATTGATTAACAATTAAATATATTTAAGGAGAATGAACTATTTGTCTTTGCAACTAAATATAGCTAATTTTATAAGCACCATAGACAAATTGGTTGTATAAAAACATTCAAATTCACACTAACTTAGCTCACTATAAACTTATCTAGTAAATTGTATATTATTGAGAAAAAAATTAGTTAACCAAAGTTAATTTTTTTTTTGTATAATATTATTTAATGTATTTAATTGGCTTAAATAATAGTTGTCAAACTTGGCCAGTTTAGAGACATCAAACTACAATACATTAAAATGCAGTTTTTTTTATTTTTTAAATTATTATTCATTTATAGCAAACACGTATTTTACTTAATAATACATTATTCTAGATATAAAAACAACACAAATAACTTTTATCTTTGGCTAGGATTATTTTAGTTGTGATTTACACATTATTCATGGGCAAAATTATTTTATTTATTATTATAAATATTAAAATATTTGATGTTTTCTTGTCCATTACTTATAATGGTCATACACATTTCATACCATGACAAATGCGTCTTTGCCACAAAATAAAAATGGATACTGGTCAATCATTGTCTGCACAGTGTCTTCTAAATGGGGCCGTAATTGTTCAAAACGTCCCATATCATTGAACTCGATAGGTAATAGAGTAGGCCACCAACATATAGCTATATTTTTTGAGTCCATACTGTTAGCTTTACAATTTTCAGCAACCCTAATAAAAATAAATATTAATTATAATACCTAGCCAAAAAACGTAAAACAATCATGATCATTACCTTACAAAATGACGAAATATAAATTTCAGAATTTCAAAGTTTACGTTTGGTAATTTTTTCAAAAGGTTCCGAAGTGCCATTAAACGGCAACTCCTATCAGCTTTAACTGAAACAAAAAAATCTAGGTAATGTTTTAAGCATAGTAACTAATACTTCATTTTATTTTATACCTATGCTATACTTAGGAGTGAACTGGTTCAATTGACTTAGCCTAACTGTTCAATAGAAAAAACAATCCTTTTGTTTCAAAGATCAAGCATTTTTAATTAATGAAATTTTCAATTTTACATGATTTAAAATAAAAAAAAAACTTATCATATGACTAAGCTTTATTTATAAAAATTCAACATAGATAATAAGTTAAAGGTTAATACCTATAGAACAGTAAGGCAGATATCACTTATCATTTCATTCCTAGTTACAGTAAAATAATGAATATCAGAAAAAATTGAGTGACAGTATTACTTCCAATTTTAAGAAATAAAAAAATTTTTTAGCTGCACATAATATATTAATCAATTAAGGCTCAGATGTTTCAATTTAAGTTATCTATTATTATAATATTCTATACTTAAGTATAAGTTATATAATATATCATTCATATTTTTACTGTAACATATATAATGATATGAAAATGCTTACCTGATAAATCTTCTAACTCATCCATTAAGTCTTCAGTAAATAATGGTGGTAATTTTTTTGAGAAAAAATCTTTTAGTGCAGTGGCAACAGCATTAACTGGTATGTCAAGATTTGTAACATTTATGTCATTGTCTAAAAAAAAATAATAGCTCAAATTTAATACCAAATGGAAAAATAAAATCTTAAACAACATAGTTTTATAAATTGTTCAGTGTTGTTAAACATTTATAAAGATTATTCTAAGAGAAATAATAATAAGTAAATTTATAAAGAAAAAGTATTAATATTTAAACCCGTTATTGGTATTGTGGTGAGCGCAGCGCTCACCTAATTAGTATTTTGAGAATCACTCGTTTATTATTTATTTGATTCATCTGATACTTGTTTATACCTTCAATTGAAATGATATGTCTAAATATACTTGAAAATATAATAATTTAATAAATATTTTTTGATTAGATATCGGCATGCAATGTTAACATTATCCATAATATGCGTGTTGCACTTATTCAGTAGTATTGACATAATTTTTAAATAATGAAAAATGAATAATAATGATTATATTATTATATTATTATGTATAAAAAATAATCATATATAATAAAAACTAAATAAAAAAAATATTTTTTGAAGTACTTATGTTTATGAAGTTTTAAAATATTATAGTTTTTAATTTGTTTTAAGGTAAAATATTTATAATTAAGAATAATCATAAGAACATTTTTTGTAAAAAATTAACTATAAAATATAAAAAATTTAGTGTTAGTTTTAATATTCTATGTTTATTATATAATAAATAATGACAACGAGGTGAGTGCTCACTCAATACCGATGGCGGGACGTTGTATCACGATACCAATTACGGGTTAAATTCAAACCCTTACTTAGAAATCTTAACATAAGGTTGTGTATAGCTAAAATAAGACCAACCCTTACATACAATTGCGAAGCATAGCCAACAACCAAATAGACTAAAAGAAGATTGAAGATGTTCAAGAATAAAATATAAGAAAGAATATATGAACTTTGTCTATGACAAAATAACAAAAAATTGGCAAAAAAGATACAAATTGTTTTAAATAGTGGACATAGAATTAGTGAAAATTTTTGTCAGAAAATAATAACTAAATGGATTTGGACATAAAAAGCTAAAAAGACACAGCTAATTAAGTACTAGAACAAAAATTAAGAAAGGACAAAACTTGCAAAAAACCTAGAGAAAGGTGGATAAATTTAATTGAGGAAGATCTAAATTATAAGAGAGTAGATCATTGGAAAGAGATAGTGCACAACATAAACAGATGGCTAATGTTGTATAGACGCAAAATGTAGAGGAAGAAGCTTATATAACTATATAGTATATAGTTTGCATTTAAAATTGAAATTAAAATACAAAATACAAATATCTAATTTACAATTTGAGCCACTATAAAAACACTTTCATAAAATGACTATCAATCTATCAATTTTTATAGTTTATTTTTTGTTTAAATTATTTTAAAATTAATTATACCAACCATCTTCAAATCTTTGAAATAGAAGTTCAACATGAGATCGATTTCCTGGTACCCTATAAAGACCTTCGGAATCCAATCCTTCAACTTCAATAAATTTGACACATTTTTCTAACAATAATGGAATGACATTATTTTCAGACTGGACAAAATTTTCTAGCGTTGGTTGATGCGTCATAGGTGAACCACTAGTTTTAACTTTGCTTTTTTTTTTCTTTTCTCTCTCTTCTGCAATTTTTCTGAGTTTCTCTTCTTTTAATCTTCTTTTTTCCAACTTGATCTCTTCTTTAGCTCTTTGTTTTTCTTTTCTTCTAATGGACTTATCATCTTCTTTTCCTTTTAAATTACCAATTGCCTGGAAATAATGTAATGTTTATTTTAAAAATATGGAATATATGGTAAAAAATATATTTCTTTGATGTTTAAACCAAGTTAGATATTATATTTTTAATTTTATCATGATATAATAAATGTATGAAAACTCATAAATTCCTCATAATATCATCCAATATAAATTTTGGTAAAATATTTCAACTTTTTATATTATATTTTCACTAATTATATGATAGATTTCAAACACTTTGCTTTTAAAAATTTTGAAGTTCTAAAATTTTAGAATCTATGGTCAATTATATTAAATTTAAATAAACATTTTTAAAACGTGATAAATATACTACTAACATATTGTTCTGGAATAAATTTTAAATGTATTGTATCAAATTGTCAGCTTGGTTTAATATTAAATAATAAATTGTAGAAAAAGACTGTTTAACAATTTTTTGAAGTTATGTTTTTATTCTTAACTTTCTCATAATTTCTCACCTTTCTCTTAGTAACTAAAATATATTAGTGAATTCACAATATTTTAAAATAAGTTCTTAAAAATAGAAAATTAAGATTGTCACCTCTCTTTTTAAATTGAAGAAAATGTAATGCTACACAAAAGTGTGCAATAATCAGACAAATGAAAAATTTGCTGTTAGTGAGTTTTAGCACCTTGCTGACAAAATATAAAATAAAGTTCATGACTTGTAGTTACCTAAAAAAATATATAGAAATTAAATACTTACTGATGGAGAATTCAAACATCTTGGTGAAGATACATCCAAGCTAGATTCTTCATCAAAATTATAACTCATGTCATGCATGTGAGAAGCTATAAAAAAAAAAAATACTAAATAAGTATAACAAGATATATAAATATTTAAAAAAAAGTATATTACTCACATCTAGTAGAATACATTGTTTCACTTTCAGTTATGTTATGACAATCTTTATTACTAAGAGCACCAGATGGTATAACTGGAGGTTGTGGAGCAACCATTTGTTTACGTTTATATCGTAAAGATCTTTTTTCCATTAATCTAACAGAGGGATGAACCCAAACATTAGGTTTATCATCAGAATTATCAGTCGATGAGTCTGAATTGGGTTGGTGGTGGGGTGTTGGTATGTTATTGGCTAAAAGTAAAAAATGTAATGAAATTAAAATGATCAAAATTATATATATACATTAAAAAACCTATAACTTGTACCATTTTTAATTTCATTGTTAGCATCTTCTGAGTAAAAAGTACCTAGTTGTCCTGACAGAGAGTTAAAATTCATACTACATCCATTAGAAGATATATTAAATGATGGAACTTTGGGTGTGGCAACAGGAATGGCAGTTCTCTTTTTCTTGGAACGTTTTTGAGTAGCAGATCTACGAGATAATTTTGAAAATGTGTCATTGGATGAATTATATAATGGTTCACGCCTTTCTATTGAACTCCAATCACTATCAGAGTCTGAGTAATCTATATAAATATCAAAGTTCATGTAAATAATTTAATTATAATTTAATGAAAATAAATAACATACTTGGCCTTCCTTTTTCTCTACGGTGCCTTAACTTATGTTTACTTGATGCTGCAAGGTTATCTTGAACCAACGTATATGAATAATCTCCATCAAATGGATAATGTCCTGGCATTGCATCTTTTACCTAAAAATAGTTAAATGTCATAAAAACACATATATTTTAAAATAATCTTGTTTTAATACAAACCTGAGCATATTCAGAACCCAAATCTACATTTTCTGGTGTTGCTAAAGGTGCACAGTTATAAGATGAACTACCACTATTATATGGTCGATTGTATTGCTCTTTTCCACTTATAAGATTCATTCGTGAGATAGCATCTGTGACTAGTGTATAATCTTTCATATTTAATTTACCAGGTTGCTGTGGAATAATATTGGATATAGAATATAATATGATTATAAACTAATGTAGATTTAACAAGGCAGTGGTTTTTAACTTTTTGAAGTAGGACTGACCCCCACCACTGTATATGTGTCATATAATTATTAATAAAAGCGAAGTTCAATAAAATTGCTCAAAAAATATAGTAAATAATAATCATTGATAGAAATTATTATTTTATATACTACAAATTTAATGTATGTTATCAGAAAAAATATACCACTATTACTAACAATACATTAAATTAAAAATGTAATACTCAATAATTTTTTTTACCTTCATAGTATGATTGCTATTTTTGATCCGAGACTTGGACATATGACGTCCAGTAGTGAAAGCATGTTTAGAATAATTATTTATCCATAGACTTTCGTTATTTGGAGCACATTGCATGAATACAGAATCATCAACCCATCCTGAAAATGTAGAAATACAATAAAAATTTGCTAAACTAAATAATATAAATAAAAGAACTGTGTCTTTTTCTAAAAATATGTATTAGTATCTTCTATACAACACTACCTGAGTCATGCGTTGCTAATGACTCTCTCGATCCACTAACATCTGCTGCATTTTAAAAACAAACAAGAATTTGGTTATTTGTTTAAAATTTTAATTCAGAAGAATTATTAAGTTATAGTTTTAATGTAAAATTATGTTTCATAATTTACCAAGCATACTTATCAGACTAATATAAGGTACAAATCATAAGATGTGTTAGTTATAATAATAATATTTTCTGATCAAGGATGAAAATAATGAATCTAAAAGGGTGAACAAGGGTCAAACTAATTCTACAGTTATTAATGCTAAATAAAACATAAAATCATGTACATAATATTTGTTTTATATAATTTAGAAACCAATTAACCATTTTTAGTATAATTTTAGCAGAAACAAATAAATATTATTAAATAATATTATAGGGTTGGTTGTATGTTATGATTGAATATAACAATTATACTATAGTAATTCACAAATTTAAAAATAAGTTAAATAAAGTGTAATATGAAATTAAAGCTTGTATACTAAATATACGGAATATTTATATCATTTTTTTTCATTATTTGCTCTAAATTGTTTAAAGTGTTGGTTTCTAGTTTTTAGTAAACACAGTTTGTATATACAAATGAATTTTAACATATACGGGGTCAAAAGCATGCTATCAAAAGATAATAAAAACAAATATAAATTTAAAGAAAACTAAATGTATGACTACATCATAACATGCAACATGTACATTTTATGAGAGAAATGATAAAAAAGCTGATTAATAAATTTTTAAGAAGTTAAAATGTGTATGAGCATTGAGCAATCATTTTATTTCTAAATAATGATTTGTTAATTATAAATGGGAAACCACATTGAAAATTTTGAAGAATTTTATTTGTGTTACATGTGATTTCATCAAGACTGGAGTTTGAAGCAATCATCTGTGAATTGTTGTTGATACCAAGTCCGGCGTGGTCTGGTGGTGCGGGTTCAGGTGGTGTTGTAGGTCGAGGAAACACCTGAAAGCCTGTAATACCACCACCTAAGCGTAAATGTATAGACTATCAGTATTAAAACAGCCCTGTGTTTATTACATAGTAAACTTATTAATCATGGTAATTAGCTGAGCGGTAAAAATATATTTTTAATGTTTATAGATTTTACATGCCTTGAACAATTTTAAGTGTAATATATTTTAATTAATTTTTTTATATATTTTAGTTTATTAAAATGTTTGAATATTTATAAATAATTTTAAACATTAGACAAACCTTAAACCATCATTTTAATAGCTTAGAGCTTTTACTACAAGCAATTATTTATTAAGTGTTATAATATTATATAATCAGTTAAAAATCAAACATATCCATATGAATGCAAATTTAAACAATTTTTTTTAAAGGCATAACTATATTAATTATTATTGTTGATAGATTTTTGTAATCTATTGTTTGGCAAAACACACATTTTTTATATTAATCTAAAATATTTAAGCATAAAAATTAAACACAGATGCATTTTACTTTTATACCTCATTTACATTGTCACCACAGTATAATTAAGTTAAAATTAATTTGTACTCAATTCAAAGTATTTCTGTTTTGAACATATTATCTAAACAAAGAGTATACATACTTAATTCAAGATTCCCAAATATTAGGGTATTACCATGACATAATAATTGTAACTAATATTTTAAAAACTAAATGGCATTGGCGGTTATGAAATTTTTAATTATAAATAAAAAAAATAAATTTAACATTTAATATTAATTTAATGTGTTTAAATTTTAAATAAATGTATTTCTTATAACCAGTATTACTGGTAGTGTTGACCAACAATATCATCAATAATTTGAAATAATTTCAATATTGTGGATAATTTTCTAATAATATCAATATTTAAATATAATCATCTAAAATATCGTTAATAAATAGCATTATAAAAAAAAAAGTAGATAATAATAAATTATGATACATGATAATATATTTTAAAGAAATAGTCAAACAATTGAATCTAAATTAAATTTCAATTGTTTAGCCAAAAAATATTAAAGAATAGTGGCTACTAGTGTAACTTGCGATGCAATAACAATCATCTCCAAACACAGTAATAGATAATCTCCTAGACGACTAAATCAATTTATGTTTTAAAATTCATATTTCAAATTGAACTCAAATAATTTTGAAACATAAACGAAAAAACTGCTCGAAGAAGAAATATTTTGGTTAAACATTACATACTTTTAAATTAATATATAATAATTAATATACACTCATAATATAATATATATTCTATACTTTTAATATACTTTTAATACACTTAAATTATATAAAATATGTAGTGGCAAACCTACAACATAAGAAAAACGGTTTTTATAATTAAAAATACATAGTTGGCCAACACTAATTACTGGTATATGAGTAGTCATGTATACAAAGTGAAGTAATATAATAAGAAACATAACAACTAGGTATATTATTTTATTACTAGATATTATTATACTAATCAATATTGATGAAAATGTGAAATTTATATTGGTGACAAAAAACCATGTCTATTTCTGTCTTATTCTAAAAATCAAATTATTGAAAAATAGATACTGTTCAACCATATAATAATGAACACAGCAATATTTAGCAAAAATTGATGAAGGTATGTAAATACATTTCATTTAAAATCTTATAGTAAATAGATAATGTTTGTCATGTTTTTAATTTAAAATATGACATGGCACTGACATTTTATTATTAAAAACTACAAAACTAAATATAATAAAAAATTATAAATCATAATTATATTACCTTGTTGTTTATCTAAATTATTATTGGTGACATGAAGCATATTGTCTACTGGTGAAAATGTATCACTATCATCACTTGGACTCATAAGATTTTCACGTGAATGTGTTAAAGAATAACTGTCGTCATCCTGAGTTATTCCACAGGGCAATCGTCCATACACATTATTACTACTTCTAAAATATTATGAATTAAATTTATAAAATGCAATTATATTTTTTACCTAATTAGATAGAATAAATTCCTACCCATCGTGTGAAGAGAGATTCATTTTGGAATATTCTATTTTAGACAAAGGATTTTTTCTGTAATTTGTTGGTTCTTCCATGTGGAAGGCTTGTTCGATTTCTGATTTCTTTTCCCAAACGTCTTTGAAAAATGGAGTATAAAATGAACCTTCAAAAAATATAAAAATTAGGTATTTGCAATATGTCAGATTATCATAAAAAGATTAATTTACTTTTATGCATTGAAGAATTTATTAATGTAACAAATTGTGCTTTTAATCGGTCAGCAATTGAACTACCATCATTAAGTAACTGCTGGCTTATGTCATTATGAAATGAATTAGTTCCTACTGGTTCAGTAACAGCCATTATTTGAATTGGCAAGTTTGGAGTATTGGTAGAAAATGAACTACAAGAAAACCCACTAGAGAAAAATAAATAATAATAAAAATTGAATAAGTGGTCATTGTCATTTTAAAATCTAGTATCATTTAATATTACTTCAGTGTAGCTAGTGACGCTTTTCGTTTAGCATAATATGATAAAATAAATCCATGTACTAATTCCTCACGGAAAGCATTTGCCCCATGGTAGGAGGACATGATCACTTCTACTTTACGTTTTGAAGATCCAAGAAATGTTTCCAAGATTATACTTCTATCTCCACTCAAATAACAACATTGATGACTCAACAATGGTGCTAATATACTTTCGACTGAATATGGATCATCACAGAACATACACATAATAATGCTAAGTTAAAGAAAACAAATCAGAACCATTAATATTTATAATAATATAAAAATAAATGATTGTGGAATATACCGTATGTCTGGATCTGATGGGTCCATAATTGATTGATATTCATTTAAAAATCCAATTCGATGAGTTATACTTTCAACAAGTAGCTTCATTGCATTAGAAATTAAATCTGCATCAAACATAGATGAATCTCCATCTTCCACAGGCATATCAATAAATGGACATTGTAAGCTAAAATTAAAAAAAATCAAGATTATTTAATTTGTCATTTTTCTAGCTTAAAATTCCAAATTACTTTATTTGAACCTATTAAATAAAATATTTAAACTAATAAATTTGAAAAAAAAAATAATAATTTTTGAAATCTCATGTTGAGATAATTTTTAAAATTATATTTTAATTTCAATGTTATTATTTATAATCTTTAAAAACCTCTGATCTGGTGAATATAAGATATTACAATGCATAAAACTTTTTAGAAACAATTAAGTAAAATTTTTTATTTTTAGCATAATACTTCCCATTTGAAAAGATTATGAACCATTTTTTGTGTGTGTGTGAAATTAATTAATTTTAATTAACATGAGCATATGTTTCAATGATAGTGAAGGGATGAGATAAAAAATAATTATTACAATTATTTAAGTTAAATAATAAAATAATGTTACAAATAATAAATATTTTTTTTTCCAAAAAAAAATTCAAAAAGCTAACAATATCATTTGTAAGATAAAATTTACCTGTCGGCTAAACTTTGGCCTTCTTTTTGCAATGTTAAATCTTTCTGTCCAATACCAGATTCACTTATGTATAGTAAAATTATAGGTAAACCTTGAAATGGCAATTTATCATCCTTTTCTAAATTGGATAGTAATGTCTTTTCAAGACTATCTCGAATATACTCAAATGATTCAGAATTTGAATAAACACAAACACAGCCTACAATTTATTGATAATATATAAATAACAAATTTTAAAATTATATATTATTCATAATATTTACCATTGGGTTTAAAATCTGGTGTTTGGAATGAGTTTTGTGACAAATTTACATCCCCATTAATGACTCGATATTTCAATTTATATATTTGGTTGTCTAATTCATATTCTTTATTATCACATTGTGCCTAAAAAGTTTATATTTATCATTAATACTGTTTTTATTTATTATATTCATGATATAATTACTTTCAACTTGGTAGAGAATTCATCTGCCAAACCATTAGATCCTAATATTACTAAATGTAAATTATTATCAGACTTTATCATCCATTGCTTATTATTACCCGATGTAGGTCTAAAAAATATGTAAAAATTGTATAAAAATTAAACAAGTGAGATATTTAAATTAATTTTACTTTTGAACACGATCGCTTAAAAGCTTTTCAATTAATGCATCCATACAATTAGGAAAAGCTGGACAGTGTTCTCTAATTGGACAATGCACAAAACCCAAATGTTGAAAAAGCATTAACTTTCTATCTTGATCTAATCTGTCTAAAGCTTTATACCTTTAAACAATTATTTTTAACAAATTAATTCAACTATAGAATACACAAATATTTAATTGATTTACCTAGAATCTTCTTTTAAATCATCAGTAATTTCTTTTATATCATCTTGTGTAATAGTTCCCGTAGGCGCTATACTTTTAAAATGGTAAAAGAGATCTGCATGCTCTAATAATAATTCCTGTAGTAAAAAACAAATGAAAATAATTTTTATTTGTTTGTTTGTTTTCTCAAATAATTTTAATATTAATCATATACCTGAAAATTATGTTTAGCTTTTTCAATAATACTTTTTTGGTGTTTGTCATAAATATATTGGCAATCATCGTGTGACAATGCTTCAAAACATTCACGACCCATAAAAAGAACTCTAACTTCAGACATTGGTTTCCCAGGAGTTACATAACCAGCTTCTTGTAATAGTTGCTTAAATTGCTTTTTCCATCTTAATTAAAAAAATAAAATAATAATAAATAATGAATATTATTTAAGAGAATAAAATTAAAAACCATAAATATAACAATAGTAATTTCATATGGCTAGTAAAAAACAACACCAATAGCAATGGCTTATACAACTAATGAAAACAAACTATTAAAGGATAATTATAATTTTTTTTTTAACTTAATATAAAATACATATATACAATATATATTTGTTTTTCACTAAATGTATAATAGAATTATTGTTTTATAACTGTGCATTTATCATATAATTTTTGATACATACTCCTGTCGATTTTGTTCCAGTTGTAAATTATTAGCATGATTTTTAAATACTGATTCAGCTTCTCCGGTTTCTAATACATCACAAGGAATTCTTTTTTCGTCCCTTTCATTTCCTTCTTCTTGCAACTCCAACTCACATTCTGTCCACGGAATATCATCAGGACATGTATAAAAATAATGATTAAAATCAGGATGCTCTTTTATGTGTTTTTGTACAGTAGGCCAATCACTAAGACAAATAAAAATATATTACTAAATAAATACGTAAAAATTTAAAAAAAGTTCACTAAACATTAATTTTGTGTTTGATTAAAAATAAAATGAAAATATTTGTTCTTGTAATAGTTCATACATGTTTTATATAGAATTAATAAAATCAAGAATAACCAACATTAATATGTTTGCAAGCTGTACAAATAATTACAATGGATCAAAAAAAAATTATAATTATTATCATAAATAATATAAAAGTTGATAAATAACTAACAGACAATAAACATGAACAGTTATAAGTTCAATATTATTTTAATTTAATCATGATTTACTGACTAAAATCCTGTACATTATCATTATTGTGTATTTAACTGTGCTTTACTTAATACCATCAGATCTTAAGAAAATTATAAAAATAATCAACATAAAAAAAAATACTTCAATGAAAAAATGTTAAGCTTTACATTTAATTATAAAATATAACCTTTTTTTTTTTAAATATATACGAAATAATAAATTTAAAAGCCATAATATTTTATTTATTGAATGTGTGTAGAGTAAAAACACTTTTAAAATCGACCATAACAATATTAATTTTTTTTTTCATAAATAATATGCAAGATTAACATTGGTTACATATGTTATGATAAAATATATATATTTACCCATCTTTCAATGTAGAAATCTCAGGTACCAATTCTTGTAAAATATCAGGCAACATTTCCATGTAGTTTTGTACTCTCTTAGATACTTGTTCATCTTTCAACATTTTAACATGTCTTCGAAAGAGTCTTTGTGCTTTATCTGATCCAAATATGTCTCTGTACTTAATATACTCATCACATTTAGAAATTTTTTTTGAAGTTTGACTCCATAATGCACGGTAATCAGTGACCTAAAAAAGAAATTAATATTAATACCATATATTTATGAATATAATAAACAATTTAAATCGTCTATTTAAAATTATTATGTATAGGATTCAAAAATGTAGCAAATTAGATAAAATAACATAATACATAAAAAAACATTAAAATATAGTTCATAAACAAAAAAAACAATATTTTGTATATTTCCATATTATAAAACAATAAAAGTATTTGTATTTATAGAATTATATATATTTACTTGTGATTGTATCAATGTCTGGTATGCATCAGTGGTATTTTCTAAGACTTCTTTTCTCATACGAACAGATTCCAAATAAGGAACTATTTTTGTACGGCCTTTAAATCTGTCAATAAGATGAGCTAAAGCAATAAAAGCTGTATCTACATTGATATTCTGATGAGCTGATGTTTCAACAATTGGTATAGCTCCCTTAAATTCTTTACGAGATACAAGTTTCTCAACTTCTCGAACATACGCTTCATTGAATTCATCATTTTTTGTAGTTACTAATACTACAGGTTTTTTTGTTTTAATTACATTGATTAAAATATTAGTGACAGCTTCTAATTGTTTTTCTATACTACGACTAGGTACTACACTGACATCAAACACACACAGAAAACCATCAACGTTGAATTTACCATCCGGTAACACTTTTTGTTCATACTCTTTTTCAATACCTGAAATGAATTTAAAATGAATAATTAATGATGGGTATAACAAGTGATTCTTTTATTGAACAACACTTATTATTTAAAAAAATGTTAATAGATTTTTAAATAATGAGTGTTCCTGTTTGTTAAAAGAATAGCCCTGAATAGGTTACGTTGAAAATATTAGGTTAATTATTAATAATAATCAATAACAATTTATATTTGAAGTAAGATACATATTTTATTTTAAAATATTAACAGTTGATAACTTACCTAATTGATTTTTACATATATACATTAATTTTTCAGCTGATGTGATTTTAGTGGCTGCACAGCGTTTGGTGTATGGTTCCATTTTACCTCCTTAAAAATGTACAAACAATCATATATAAATAATTTTAATAGTTGTTTATTTTATTATAGTTACTACATTATTTTTGTTAACAAATAATAATTTTCAACATTGAAAAAAAAAACAAGTTTTGACTATTGTGATTACATAAATAACTTTTTAGTAAACTCAATTTTATAACTTTAACTACTACTAGTTAGCAATGTATTTTAATATTTTAAAACAATTTAAATCTGTTAACAAAACTTATTGTGCAGAGCAGGCATGTCAAACATGCGCCCCCAGTTAATTGTTTTGTGGACCGCAGCTACCAATATTAATGGATAAAAAAAAACAAATAATAATAAAACATTATTATTGTATCAAAACTATCTTAGATTCTTAGAAAATTGCATATATGGTAAGCATTTTTTTCCATCAAATTTTTATGCATAGTAAACTATTCAATATATTTGGCCCATTCATCCACTTGATACTTTGAGTTTGATATGTTTGGTAAAGAGCATATACTTTGTTTGTTTTCTTGCTACACATATAGATTGATATTTTTTTTAATAATAAAATGCTATGGTCAATACTATAGAAGAGTCACAAAACCTTTTATTCTTAAAGTAAATCCCAGATTTTTAAATGAAAATGAATATTGACAAGAATTGGTTAACTATTCACCGGTTGCTTTTTTTTATATACATATATATATATTTGGCTTTTGTTGGGAGAAACCTACTTAAAAAAAAACAGAATCAAGGTTACCTGTAAATTGTAAGTAGTCAGGTTATCCAATAAGTACTCAATTTTTTTATTTTTGATACTTTTTGAACTATATATTTTTTTAAATTATTATAAGTTTTTTTTCAACTATATAAAAAATAATAATAGGGATACTAAAATATATCTTACTTTGAAAAAATTTAATTATTTCATAAAAAAAGTGGTATATATTATTGTATATTTCAAATTATTTAAAAAAATAAAGAGCACCATAAGTAATTGGATAAACTGTATGTATTAAATATATAATAAATATAAATAAGTTGTATGATTAAAACTAGCTGAATTGACTATCTTAGTCTTACAACTGATAATGCATATATGTATTTAAAACAAAATATTATTTTACCTTTAAATGGTTGAAATGATGAATCATCTATAAATTCAGTCTGTTCTATGACTTGAAAAGTGAAATCAACACCTTCTTCAGATGTTTTTGTAACATCTCCCCAGTATAAGAAATGATCATTATTAACTACACGTCCACTAAAATCAGACTAAATAGAAACAGAAGTATAATTTTAGTGTTTAATCCAGTAATATTACTAATTAGTAACAAAATATTAAATATTACCTGACTTAAAACAGAAATATGATCAACATTAAAGTCATCAGCAAAAAATCTCATAAATCTGTTACACAGACATGATTTACCAATCCCCACAGCTCCTTTTTCTTTCTCTGTGCCTGAAAGTCCAACAACTGAAACATTGATCCAACGTGATGTATCATTTTTCTTTGCCATTTCCGAGACTTCAGATTTATTTTGGCGCTTTGTCAATGTGGCATAGATTGGCGATTGGAAAGAACATTTTGATTTAAGATTTTCTAAGCGACTATAACAAAAATAACATTTTTATTAGGTTAATCTTATTTAAATTAATAAAAGAATTTAGTAATAGCCAACAATTTCCTAACACACAAAATATAATTATGAAAATTATCTAATACTACTAATTAAAACCTATCTAATTATTGACAATTAATTTTTAATACTAATAAGTAATAAATAATAATAAATGAGTAACTAGCTAATATAGTTTTTTTTTATTAGCAGATAGATATTCACAAATATCTGAAGATTTAATTATTAAGTTGAATTGATTAACAATGCATATTTATAATTTATACTATATTATATATTATCCAAATTATTATTAATATTGTTTATTAACTAAATAAATTTCTATTGATCATAAAATAAGAAAATATAATATCCTTTTTTAAATTTTAAATAATAATTAGGTCGTAAAATATATTTACAATTAATCCAAGATATATTTATTATATACTTTCATTATTAGGACTAGAAAAAAGTGCTTATTTATTTAAATTCAATACCTATTAATATCAAAAATTAAATATATATTTATAAAATATAGAAACTATAACAAGATTTGTATCATCAATATTAAAATTTATAAAAGTATCAAAAAGAATAAAAAATTGTTTAACATTAATTTAGTATTTTTAATAGGACAGTATTATAATGAAAATACTACATCAAAATGTGGAAATATTTTATATTTATATAATATTATTTAATAATTATACATATTAGGTAATATTTTAGTTATTAATACTTGGAAAATAATGTGGAACTAAAAATAATACTCCTTAAGCATCTTTAAAATGTATTTCAAAACAAAAATCATGCATAAAAGTATTAAAGTATTAAAAATAATATTATGTAAGTATGTAAATTATATGAAAAAAAACCTTGGTAAAAACACTTGTCATTAAGGTCAAGTTAAACAAATCGATTTTAAAATTTATCAACTAATTAAATAATCTCTAAAACTCTCCACAAAAATTATTTCTAATATTAAAATAACAATTTTTGAAACTTTATAATTACATTTACTAAGTTTATAAGTGGGTGGTTACCATGTTAAGAAGCGGTAGCTATTAACTAACTAAAAATTGTTAAATGTTTTTAAAAATAAATATTATATTGTTGCACTTACCTATATTATATTCTACATATAATATACTTACACTATATTATAGTATATATTAGGGTATTGCAGTGTTAGACAAAACAGTTCTATGATTAACCAATAATATAAGTTTATTAGGATTTGATCTATAGCTAAAAATTCATGAATTTTATTAGATTTACCATTATTTAAGAAATAATGCTAAAATAAATCAAATTTCACTACCTAACAATTAAATGGTGAAATAAATCATTGGTATACTATGATTAAAAATTCAATTACTATCCAAAAATTATATACCCGACCACCTTACAGAAATATTAAACCCAAATCTAGCCAATATCATCAAACTTAGCCAATTTTTATCAATAACACAACTCATTAACCTAGTACAACGAGCACCAGCAAACCATCACATTATAACAATATATCTGCTTTGCATTGATTTATCTATAATTGTATAATGTATACACACTTTCTTTTCTATATATTTAATTTATTTAAAAAAATGTTTTTCACCATTATTAATTAATCTAAAAATGTATTTCTTACTTTCACACTAACACTGTGTAATATACCGTTATGTCCACTGAACACAGCAGCATCAGATTATTATAATAATAATAAAATTCAAGATTAATTTCACTAACTCAATCCTTTTCATAGTGAAATTATTGATAATTTTACATAAATAATAAAAAATACACTATCTTAATGTTAAAGTATTGAAATGTTTAATGAATTTACGTTTGATAAAATTCATACATTGTTAATGATAGATAAAATCTGTATAAACTTTAAACATTGGTTAATAATATAAATTTTTGCTCTACACTGACAGATAGGTATAGGAGCAGTTTAAACGCATGATATTACATCAAACAAGTAGTGGTGTTGAATACATACTAAGATGGTATTAGTATCACCTATAATTAGAAATTGGTTAGTTGATTGGATAGGACGGTAATTCATTATAAAATATTTTGATTTTGTATAATAATATAATATATATATGTACCAAACCCAAAATGATATACCTATTATAATTAATGTTAATATTATGTATTAATAGTCTTTTCTTTTCTTTTTAATATAATATAATTTAATTTAAGAATTTATGGTAACATTTTGTCAATTAAATAAATAACACAAAAGTTAATTATGGTTAGTTGATATCTAAATCTAAACTTTTTGAACTTATTAAAGCATAATATATAAAGGTATAATATATTTAATTTAAATATTTATAATTCTTTAAATAAGGTTAATTATCTACACATGATTAACATACAATTATTTTAATATCATGATTTAACTAAAAAAAAGTATTTATATTTTGAACTGGTAATTTTAAAAAGTATTTATATTAACATTAAAATACTTCAAAAGATAATATGCTTAACAACACTGTAGTACCTAATATAATTTAGACTATTAAAAAGTAAACTACAAACTCCTTAACAATATCATAAGCAAATTTTCTAATCATTGCATATAAATCTATGCTATCAATAACCATGTTGACAATAAAAATGGCAATCGATTGTTTGGGGACATTTAAATGTGAAGTCTGTCTATTTATGATTAAAATAATTATGAGGATAATTATAATTGGAAAAGTGTAATAACTAATATCTACAAATTATAATGTGGAAGGGGAGGGTGTTGTCTTAAACAGACAGTGGTTTTTAGTTAATATTAATGTCGGAATTAATACTTATATCACATATTAATAATTAATCTTATAGTTAATTTTTTATCCAATGTAAAAATATATTCTATTATAAATATTAAAATAAAATTTCACTATTTAAAATTCAATGAAATTCAAACAAATTAAAAACAGACAATAAATTGTAAGCTACTTAACTTATTCAAAATATATATACTATTTTATATATTTAAAATAGTGGAACAAACAATTAAAAGTCAAAAATTATGTTTAATAGTTAAGTACTTCTAATATAAAATATGTATAAGAGTGAAAGAAAAAAGATTTTTCTTGAAACCATATTCTATGCTATTTAAACGAAACATAATAAATTTAATGTTCATAAATCTTGACAAAAATTACAATATAATCTATTGTTAATACTAAGTTGCAGTTTCATAAAAAATGTTTATCCCCTTATCTACAATTTCTTTAAATAATTGTTATTATCAATTCAAGTACCATCAAAGTTAAATTTAATAAGTCAATTAATACGGTGAATTATTTTTTTTACATTTATGTCACACCTATAAATATACGTAGTTATTACTTTGATTAAAACAAAACCAAAATATGTTAATTTCTATAATTTAGAAGAATTAAACTTGTTATTTTTTAAAAGATGTTTATTTAAAAATACACAGAATTTGTAAATTGAATGTAAAAAAAACTTCCAATAAGGTTAAATAACGTGATAATAATAAAAAAATTATAGAGTTAACTCTATTGTATAAGCACTTAATTAACAATTTTTACACCTATACAAAATAAATTATAACGATCTGTTGAAAATAAAAATAGTTGTCATGCCGCAAAAATAATATTTAAGATATTAAAAACTAAAAATATCTCATAAGATTATATTATCTTTGAAAATAGATTATAGTGAACAAATTATAATATTTTACATTTTATGAAAAACATAATCTTACATTTTTTAACATTTTAATTTAAACTTACAATTAGGTATTAAGTATGACTTATATTTTGTGATACACAAGTAGTTTTTTTAACAATAGTAACTAAGTAAACCCATATTACAGAAAATTATGTTATATATTAAACATAAACACATAAATGATAAATAATGAAGATTAATATAAATTATATACCTACACTTTTTCGTTCATACAAGTTTCTCTAGAGTCAATAATCAATATCAAGAAGTGATAATGGCTGTTCATCGCGCGCGTGTGTATATAAGTGTGCATGTATGTGTGTATGTGTGTGTGTGCGTGTGGGTGTGTGTGAGTGACAACTATGATACTAGGTACCTACCTGACAATGGAAAAGCGTTTTACCGCGAACAAGTAATTAAGAAACGATAGAAAAAAGAGAATACGAACGGTGACAACCGGTAATAGCAACATCAACAACGATCGACGTAGTCGTCACCGCCGCGTCACTAATCCATGGCAAGGCGAAAGGGGTTGTTTTCAGATAAAACTCACCTGAAATCAATGATTGATGATGATGATGGCACGGCAACGAGACCGTGTCGACGTGAATCGCGCGGTTGGCGAGCACATTGGAATCGGATCCAATTGGAAAGTGTGTTATCGATTTGGTGCCGGGCAAAATACGTGAACACAGATCGGCAGCGACGGCGGCGGTGTCAGCGGCGGCGGCTGTTATTGCGAATCTTGCGATTAGGTCGTGTGTCCGCGCGGGTGGTTCGCTTGATGGCTGCGACCTCAGGGCGGTGCGTATCGGTCGCGTGCAGGACTCGTTGTCCGGTCGGTTTGTCACGGAGCCCCGTAAAATATTTTAGCAGACGAGATCGAATCGCGCTCCTCACGGGCATTGGCTATCAAAGCCTTTTTGCACTATTATCATTCCCGTACAGGTAGTGGTGAGTGAGAAAAAAAAATTAAATTTGCAAAGACGAATGATATCAATATTGGCCCGGCACATGGTTGCCAACCAAAACGCAGCGGCAACTGTACCACTAAACTTGACTACAGCGGTAGCGAATAAAACACGGCCACATTCTCTCCGTCGGCGTACTACTGCTCCGAAAATTATTGACGGTCCAACACCCCGTACCCACTAGACTGGTAGTCCGGTCTATTCCGAAAATAGCCATTCACATTATTTAGTGCTTATAAGTTATAACTATTATATAATCATAAAAAACATACAGTAGTAAGTTTCGAGTGTCCACGTCATTAATCAGGTTAATCATATTGGCCTAGTATAATATAGGAAAGTATATTAATAATATTATCAATGTACATCAAGTCAACGGTCAGTCCAAAGGCGCAACTAGTATGAATTTTCTTTTTAGGGTGGATTATAACATATAGCTCTATTATTTTTCTTTATTTATCTGTGTAAAAATGATCTAAAGTAAAAACATTGACAGTACTTTATAAAATAGATACTAAATAGTAAAAAATAAATTTTTAAAAATGGGCTTTTAATACAAAACCTACAGTTCTATTATTTTTTTCTTTTTGTAACTCGCGTAAAATAAAAAAAACAGATTTGAAATTTTCAACATTTTGTGCTATTAATAAAATATTATAAATTTAATTTCTTAAATTTATGTTTTTGCTTTTGAGAAAAAAAATTTAAAATAAAATTATTATTAAGTTGTTCATACCTCAATTTAAAAAAATTTAAAAATACAGGCACTTTTTATAAGCGTTTAAAATCATCTAAAATGTTGAAAAAATTCATCAAAACCACGTATATTTACAAATTATTTTGTATGTATAAATTTTCTCGTTTTGCCTATTTATAGGTACCACAAACATATTTAAATATACTACGTTAATTCAGTGTATTAATTAAAAATAACAACTATATAGTTATATAAATATAAATAAATATCTATTGTAATAATAATTCAATATACCATATTACTATATAAATATAATAGTAAAATAATAATTACTGATAAAGTTATAACTTATAACAATATAAAGATATAATCATTTATATCCTTTGTAGCCAATATAGGTAGGCGGTAGACACTATAAACCATAATAATATACAAAATTATCATTATATTGTATTTGTAATATGTACATATTTTTATAAAAAAAGAAAATAATTTAAAATGTCTCTTGTTCTTTTGCTTTTAATTAAAGGATTGGAATCGGTGATTTTTCGTTATTATCTAATACACATGCAACATAAGATTATAAAAATTTTAAACATGCCGATTTATATAATATAAGAATTCTGCAGGAAAATAGATTAAAATTTGTTGTCAAGTCTTCTTAAGATATTCGATATTTTTTATTTTTTTTATTTTAACTTCTCCAAAAATTGAAACACGTTAATTTTTTAATATAATTTTTTTTATGTTTTGCGGGATAATATCAAAATGTGGGAAAGTCAATCTCAAAAAGATGACGACAAATTCAAATCTGATTTTAGAATTCTTATTGTTTCTCTGTATCAATCAGTACGTTGGAAATAGAACACATCTATTATCCTATGTTACATGTGTGTTGGACAAAAACAGACAAAAACAGAAAATTACCACTTCCAATCCCCTTAAGTTATTCAATTTTAATATTTTAAAGTTTAATTTATGAATTTAACGTTGATAAAAATATATCTATATTAGCTTATAAATACAGCTAGTAACATGAAATAATGTATATGCAGTTTATTTAAGCATTTGTATTGATAAGCATTTAGATTTTAATGATTTTTAATCATTACATAGGTATTTATATTTAATTAGTATAGAATAACATAGATTTTTGAACCTGTAGTGTTTACTGTTTTTATTTATAAATTGCCTTTATTAATTACAATGCATTGTTGTATATAAGAATTAATTATGATTTTATATTTTACTGCTTATAAAAATTGTTAAATAAGAAATGTAGGTATATAAATATATAATAAGGAAAATAATATTAATGGTATACTTGTATAACGGGAAGAGAATGGCAATTTAGGGAAAATGTAATATCTTGAGAGGGATAATCTAGGTAAAAAAATAAGACTAGAATTCGTTTTTTGTTTTTATTTTTATAACATATATACTAATGTAGTATATTATATTATGACAATTTTAATGCAGCATTGTATTTTTCTTAATATAGTTTTAAAAATTATTATATTTTGCCTTTTGACTATAATTTATTATTAGTAATTATTACTTCAATACAATTGCGGGTAAAGTACTAAAGTATTATAAAATGTAGCTAAGGTCAACATTATTAGCTTGTTTTAAATTATTACTCAACTCTTATAATCAGATAATTTTAATATACTTCAATCATAATATGTTATATATCTGTTTATAATAGACTATTATGTGGATACCAACATGGCTATTTGCTATATTTATAAAATAAATTAAAGTTGCTAATATTTATAACTAAATAGTTTTAATATATTCGACTTTAATCCAGCTAAACTATAAGTAATTGAAACTTCAACTGTCAATGATAAATAATAAAATATCCAAAAATAAATATATAATATCATGTTTTTATTCAGTCGTATTTTATGATTATGTACAAGGGCGTCATTTTAGGAGGGAGGAAGGTGATCCCTTGTCTGATTTTAAAAGCAGCTCGATGAATCGGTGCTCGGTTGTTGCCATTTAACCTTTAAACCATTATTTATGAAAATAACTTGCCCATTTTTATAATATTTCCTCAAGATAAATGTATGGAGAATAAAAAGTTAATATCAAGTGTGTTATGTGAAAGAAAAAAAATATATTATCTGATGTATAACAACAATAATAATAATAGTAATATTAATCAATATTAGTAATCATAAGTAATCATACAGTTTAATCATAGAGTTTATTAAATTTAATCTATTCTGTAATTTTGATTTTGATTCTGTGTAGTTATTAAGTTATTTATGGTCAAAAACGAAAACAAAAAGGAATCCACTAATAGCTTAAAAATATTTTTTTTATTTAATCTTAAGTTAATAGGTTTTTATTTAAAATAAAATATCTACTACTTTATATTTGTAAATTATATTGTTACTTGTTAGTAAATAAAAAATGGTTCATTGTAAAGATAAGAGAATAATTATCTAAATTATAAAATATGCAAAATAGCAAGAGTAAATTAATAAAAATTAAATAGAAACGTGATTGTGATCGATGTGAGCTATTTTTTTTAGTTACCTGTCTGGAGTGATTATAACGTTGGCACCCGCTTTATTGAAAACTGAAATGATGCTACTGATTATGTTAACACTTGTACAATTATATGTAGAACACTAAACTAAGTAAGTATGTACTTATAAATATTAATTTTAAATTTATAAGTGTTAAAATAAGACAAAAAAGTAAATAGTAATATAAAAATTTCAATAAAATATTTAACAAAATAAAGAAGGTAATTTGTAGATAGGTAATTACAACAATATTAACAACTTCAATTGTACATAAATTGCATCTACTATTAGTTAAAAATATCATACGATAATTATTAATGTAGTTAAATAAGATAAATAAAACAAATCAGCTTTTATTAGTTTCTATCTTGAAATTCTATCGAGTAAAATTAACTAAAATCGTAAGAATATTGAAAAAGTTTGGATCAGCTGAGGTGTGAAAAATATTATATTTATAGGAATTTTTTTTTTATTATTATTATTTAAATTAAGCCGCGGCGTCTAAGGCCATTGGCAACAAAGAGTTTTACATATACCGAAGATTAGATATTACATACGTTATAGATTATAAAATATTAATAAGGTTGGTCTTAAATATAAAGGTGATAATGTGTCTTATATTGTCTGGGTGGAGGGCTTCTGGTAGACTGTTTGATACAATTTATAGGAATTGTGATACTCCCCACATATCTAAATTTGCTGCAGCGTATTACAACTAGTCTTCAGAGTCCAGGCTGTAAGTCTTTGTTGCAGTTTATGTATAGTCTACAGACTACCACAGGTGGAGTTTATAATACACAAAGGGGGAAGAGGGTGAAGTAAAACGCAACAATTTGGCTAGTATAGTTATAAATTTAGATAACTGCGTATAATTTTCAATTTTTTTTTCTAATTTATATTACTTTTGATATTGACTACGAATATGTAAAATAAAATACATGTGCAGAAACAAATAGTTAATAACCATTTTAAGTTTGCTATTTAAGTATTATATGCGGCCAATGTGCACGGTTGGAACTATATATAGGAATATACATACGAGTTTATGAGCGCCACTGCTAGTCGTTACACGTATGTTACCCCATTTGACTTTACTGGTAAACGAATAGAGTAACAATTCCAAAAACCTATTTACGAATTCATAAGAGCTGAGAACTCAATATTTGCACAAAATAAATTGTAAAATTCTGATTAATGGGAGAGGGAGTTAACGTAGATCTGTGGTGTAGCCTACTATAGTATTGAGTCTTTTATGTATATACCATGATTTTTATAGATAATAAAATAATAATATGTATCTATAATCATAACCTAGGTATATACCTACAACCTACAACCTACTCCGGCAGTAAAACCTAGGAAACTTGTATAGTATACCTATGTCCTATGTACCTTCTATAGTATATCTGTATAACTAGGTAAGCTAGCAGTTCATAAGTTAAGCAGTTTTGATGGTGAGTGCGAATGTCTACCGTTCATTGGATACAATTATAAAATATAAAAATATATATATTTTTAAATTTTCTAAAGAATTAAAAAGGTGACCGGTATATTCAACACATATAACTGGGTATAATTATTTTATGATAGCAAAATGTTAAAATTACATATTAAAATGCAACCCGATCCAAGGCGATTATAGATGTATAATTTGTATGGTTAAAGCCATTGATAGTTAGAAGTTACCCACTTAATTTTGACGAATGAATCCCCAATAACGATGACCCGAGTACTGAAAGTTATTTTTCATATATCAGACCGAGGGACACGAATAAACAATATTTTTTGTAGGAAAAATTAGGCTTATTTATATAAATTAATCTAATCATCTTCCATCACAGCATCGTGTGACTGTCAGACTGTACTTATTTTTTGGTAGGTACACTTTAAGACACATCAAAAAAATTTTTCTGAAAAAAAAATATAATAAACAATTACCTATATTATATTAAAATATTATTGTGATATATATCAGCTCTAACATTGAGATTTGTATCACGAAATTATTATAGTGATCATACTTCATTTCGCCGCTTAATACCTATAACTATTTCCAGAACCATCCCACACCAACCTTAGTTTCACAATCTCAATCTCTTTAGGAGATGCATAATTTCTTTATACCACAACAATACCGTAATCTATAACATTTCTTATCTCATCTTTCACTATCCTAAATAATCACCACCTATATTATATTTTTTTAAATCTTTTAACACCCCCTTCAACATTTAAAATATTGAAAATATTCTCTATTTAATAAAAAAACATGTCTCCTACACCATTAATATTTCTATTCTTTTTAATTTTTGTTTATGCATAATTTATATTTTCGAAATTAATATTTTAGTACTATAGTTAAATTCAATATTTGAAGTCTACATTAAAAAAAAAAAGTTTAAAAAAATATATAATTTAAAAACTAAGTAACTAGGTATATATTATAATATATTATAATATATTATAATATATTTGATCATAATAAATGGCACTAACAAATTCATACAGCGGTTAAGTATTCTTTTCCATGTAGATACCTATATAAACAAAATATAAAAATAATTTCAAATTTACTGTATTATGATATTTTTTACTAAAATTAAAATATTAGAATAACGAGTTCGTATAATTTAGTATGTATTATATTTGATCTGTATTTGAGTACATTTATTAATTTTAAGATCATTACCTCTATATTATATAGAGTTTATAGCAATAGGTCAATAGATTATAAAAATATAATAAAAATGTTGAGTAGGTACACAAAAATAGTATCTATACCTACGTATTGACAAGTATATTTGTTTGCTTGTATATAACCAATAAGATTTAAAGCCTTATTAATTTTTAAATAACGTTTTAACAAAGAATAGTTTATAACTTTTGCATATGGACGTAGTCGTGGGTTTAATCAGTAACTGCTTTTAATATTGCAAGTGTTATTAACCAGCTTCTATATTAAAATGTTAATCGTAATAAACTTTACATTTGATGTATTTGGCTGTATCATTTTATAGCGATGGCGTTTAATTGTATGCATACTTACATTCAATCCTTTAACTAGTGGCAATTATATCATAAAACGTTTTACCACCCAAGAATTATACATCACAGATGTTTAAAGATTTAATGTTTATCATACCTACCTTGCATGTAAGATATAACCATAAAAATTAGACTGCTAGTGCTTTGTAAAATTTAATTTTCGTTATTATTACCTACCTCGCTACTACTTAAATTTAAAAACAAATTTTAATGAAAATTTTATGATAGTAATATTTAATTTAATTTTAAAAAATACCTAAAAAATTCCTTGTTGTATAAAATAAGCATAATAATAATAATAATAATATGATGTTAGTGAGTGATGTCTCACAGTCATAACACAGTCAGAATATTTATATACGGTTAGGTTAGGGCCAAGAAGTAAGACTACATGGAAAGTTAAGTTAAAACTCGTTATTTAAAACATATTAAACTACGTCTTACAATAATCATGTTTTAGAAAGTAAATTTATTTATGAAAGTAGATTTTTATCTGAAAATTATTTATTTTAATTATCAATAAATAATTTATTTATAACATTTAAATAATCAAATGTTTTTGTTTTTAACCGATAAATAACGGCAATAAAACATATTTTCTGTATTAACAATATTGTTTTAATTCATTGCATTATATTTTTTAATTTTTAGAAATTTAGATTTGAATATAAACTAAAAAGTAACACAATTAATTGAAATCGGGTTTACTAAATAAAATAGTCAAATAAAATGGAGCAATAAATACAATTGGACAATTAATTATTCGTATACCTAAGATAATAAAAATTCTTACTATCTTAAAATTGACATAAAAAAGCTCAAATATAAATAAATAGTAAAATAATTGACATGAAAAAACTATTCAATTTGATAGATTTATTAATAATATATATATATACAGCAACGTTTAACTAAAACCTTTATCTTAGTGTACGTAAAAGGTTAAACCTACATAATTTATGTATTATTCTTGTGTATAAAAGAGTTACTTACTTAAAGGTCATAAACTTTAAACATTTATTATTATACGCTTGAGCCTTGAAATGCAATTTTATTTTGGAAAATATAATATTTAAAACATTCATATAGATAATATAGACGTGTATATTGACCATACAAATATTATTTTTAATGTTTTGTTTATTCCTTTGTATCTATTATTTACATTAATTTATTTTTCTCTTATAATTTTATTGTAATACTCATTCCATAGAAATGCTCAAACATTTTTCATAGCTAATAGTCTTTATTTTAGATAGATTATTAATCGATAATTATATACTAAAAGTAGTCAGTTGGTTCTTTAGAATAGTAATTTTTTAGAATTTTCTTTTTATAAGAGTTACATTAATTTAAATTATATATTTAGTAATAAAAATAAAGCTATAGATATTTTCTAGAGTTATATACTTGTTTTAAATTCTGAGCAAAGCGATGAACCTGTTGATTTTACAATGTGTGCTTTTTTAATTTTTTATTTATTGTATTTACTTAATTACTTTTTGGAGGTAAAAAAAAAATGTCTAATTTTCAAAATAATCAGTTTTTGATAAGATTAATTTCAGTTTTTTTGTATAACTCAAAAATGAAAAACCATAAATACTTAACATTTTTATCAAATATTTAAATATATACTAAGATACATGATATGATTTTCAAAGTGTTTTTTGCAGGTCAAAAAGCTTAAAAATTAATAGAAGGTTCCTTATAAAGTTATAACAGTAAATAAGTTACAGTTATAAGTTATTATTATAACTATTTAAAAATATTAAAGATATGTCATTTATTATATGTCACATAGGCACAATTTTTTTCTAAGAATTGAATATAAAAATTTGGACGAGATTACTTATTATTTAAATGAAGAATAACTATGTTAGTTAGTTTAAGTATGTTGTTATAATTTAAAATTATTATTCATAGCAAACATAATATTCACATATCTATTACAGTGTGGATCACTCGACATCTACTTTGCAGTAAAATGATATTAACGGCAAGTTAAAAAGTATTGAAATGTAAAAAAGTTCATAATTCGTTTTCAACATTTTGAGGTGAGTTACTCTATCACCTGTGAATTAAAATAAATTTTGATATTTTTTGAGGGTAGTACAACAATTATAAGTTTATAATACTGCATAGACCATACAGAATGATTGAAATGTGTAATTTAAAAATTATGGGTACATAACAACGCTCCTATAATTGTTTTTTAATTTCTTTATATCTATGTACTATACATTAATATATTAAGTCAAAATTTGGCTTATACTTAAAAATGTAATTTTATTAGTTAAAAATTTGTGTAGTATTAATTTCAATTAATAATCAGAATATATTATAAAAACTAATTAAAATAAGATAAATATATATGATATTTATAGAATTTGGTTTACTATTGTTTATTTGTATAATTATAACTTTTAATCTACTTCACTAAAAATTGTCTTGGAACCTAAAATTAAAATTTCTTAATACCATAATATTTTCATTTTACAATCGAAAAATTTAAATCAACTAAATTTAATAAAAGTGTATATCATAATAAGTATATAAAACAAAGACCAAAATCTATTTAATAGTGTTTATAAATAATAAATAAAATATTTATAAAGTAGTAGATAAAACTTGCGTAGTTCTCTAGTTTAAATTAAAATCTAAAATTTGACTAACAATTTAAATTCTTTAGCAAATAAGTGAAAGAAAGTTGTATGACTATTATTATGTTGTCCCTGTTGTTTTATATTTTATATTATGTATACCAGGGGTGGCCAAACCTTTTTTGATCATGATCTACTAAAAATTTACTTCACCTTTGAGGATCGTCTTCCATAAAAAATGTATATAATATATAAAAATTTAATAGATAAAAGTTATTGACAATTGATTCACTACAACCTCGATTAATTTTTGTGCGCATGGCCCTAAAATTAAATTCTAACATAATCAACTTTGAAATTGTCAGCGATCAATTGTTTAGCCACCCCTGATATATACAATTTACAAGTAGGTACCTATAATATGATAAATGTAATATATATATATATATATATATATATATAAGACTGTAATAGGTATAATACAAAATTAGTGTTTTCTTATTTTAGTACGATTTAATAAAACAGTAAAAAGGTACTAATATTAATTATAGATTTTAAAAATAAAATACAAATTTCAATATAAAGAAATATTTTTAGTACATCTATAGTTGAAAGTTAACAACACTTACAACTATTTTTAATTCTAACAAATTTCGTGTATTTACAGACTACACTAAAATATATTATAGGTACCTAATTAAAATATTATAAGTATTAAATAAGTCATTAAATAAAAACAAGCTAAATAATATGCTATTTTATTTAAAGTTTGTTTAAATTTGAGACTTTAATTAAATTTGTTAAATCAAGACAAATTAGATAAGCATTAAAAGTTCTCAGAAATATTGTACACTATTTAAAATTTTAATCATACAATTTTATTTGTATAATTAAATATTGTGTGTGCAAGTTAGAGTTACATCTTCATTTGTTATTCTTATTATCTTACTATTAATTATAAATTATAAAAATGGCAATAATATTAAAAATAAGATAATTTCTGGTTCCATAGTAAAGTACTAAAGTATCTACTCAAGTGTCGTGTTTCATCATTTATTTAACTAAACCCTTTTCATATTAATAACATTAATTTTATAATAATAAAAAAAACATGAAATTTTGTATACCTCGGAATTCGGATGAGTTTAACATTTTGAATAGTAGATATAGAATATATCTACATTTTGTATGCTTGTGCCAAATTCGCCAACACGTTTTACACTTCCGTACTCACGTATTTAAATGTCAAAAAATCACATTAAAACAGAAGTTATTAAACTATATAGGTGTTTTAGGTATCTACAGTAAATACTAAATAGTAGTTCTTAATTTCAATGAGCAAAACTAAAAAATATATACTTTTATTATATTGTGGTATTTATTATATTTAATATATAAAATTATTATTATCTTAAATAATAAAAATATTTTAGTATTATTAAAAATAATTTGTAAATTTAACGTATTTAAGTAAACGATATATTGATTGAAAAGTAGATTATTAAAAATCCCTTAAATGTATTTTAGTTCACAGTTACATTAATTACTGAAATATCTTAATCCATAAATCAATAAGAAAAGTAATTATAAATATTTATTGTATACGTTATAATATGCAGTCTTTTAATTATTTACAATTAATAGAGAAATTAAATAATTTCAACCAACTTATCTCCCCCACAACTGCCACAATTTTCTTCATTACTATAAAAATAGTAAATTAAAAATTAAATTACTAGCTTAGATAATTTTATTATAATTCCAGCGAAATTGCTACATTTATTCTATAATTCAAGAATATTTAAAAATTATATATGTTTAAGATAAGTTTATATTACTGAATCAATCACGAATGACTTCATTATTAATTAAATATTTTATTATTTTATTTAGCAAGTATCAGTAGTTATTTAAGAAGATTTATATTCACAATAAGCCTATAGCTTACAGATACAATCATTTATGTATTTAATGTTATATTTTAATATGTATAAATATTTGTATAAATTACACGTATGTGTATAATAAAATGTTAAATGAAAATAAATAATAATAATTATTATTAAAATTCATACGTATGTATATACAGTAGGTAATTAAGGTCCATCTCGTAACAAATACCTAATTTTTGTATTTCCAGCATTATTTTTTTAGACATGACACCATCATCTATTATGTACTAACTGTGGCTTTGTCTGCTATAGATTAACAGATCAAATATCATAAATATTGTATTAAATAGCATTCTATATTTTGTATATATAAATGCTTTCTTATTATATCAATAATATTATTCATATTAACCATTCAATTATATTAATATTATTTATTAGTTTATTAATTTATTATCATCATGATTAACCATAAGTAATGAGGTTTAAAGAAAATTTTTAAATTTTTTTTGATATTTCAATTTGTATATAACTTATGAGTAGGCAATATCATAAATCCTCGTATATCGCAGAAAAGATGAAATAACATAACAAATCCAATGTACAAACACAGTTTATGTTCTTAACATTAATAGTTTTATAATAGGCCAATTCAACCTAATATTTAAGCTAACAACATACGATTGGTTCTACTTAACAGAAATTTCCTATGTAGTACAAGAGTCAGAGCATTGATATCATTTTAAAACTTAATTCATCTCCTAGTTAATCCATTTATAAATTGAAAACATAATTATTGTTGCCTTAAAATTTTTTTTATTAAATTTCAACTTAACTTAAATAATAACTTAATCGTTTAGTATACCGTGTATATAATGATAGATTATAACTAATGATTTATCATTGAAATCAAAATGTATACATCCAATACAATTGACCTACTAAATGACAAGCTACGTATAACAAAAGAAGTTTCAGTTTTTCAAATAATTTTTTTACCAGTTCAATAGCTATACAGTGAATATGTGTACACAATTTTTCATACATATAATCTTGAATAATTTATAGTTTTCAAATATTTTTGAGATTTATAATTTATTTATATTTATTAAGGCCATTCCATTTATATTGATAATAAATAATATAGGTAGTTAAAATTAAAACTCAGTTAATTGAACAATTTTAACGGCCCCCTATCATAATTTAAAAATGTATGTAACTAATAGTTGAAAAATAATAGTATTATGTGATCATTATTGCATCAGTTTAAAATTTAAAAATACAATAAAATGTTGTCAATTTATTGTGGTAAAAATTATAAATATCTCATTATTATTATAAAAACTATTATAAATTTCAAAATGTATATTGTTTTAATAGGTATATTAATTGTAGGAAGAGTATGGAGTTACAAATTTAAAAACTTATGTTTTATAATATTTGTTTGAAATCAATGCACCAAATAAGTATTTTTCATATAAAACATATATTTTAAAAATATATAGTTGAGTTGTGTATAAAAGCTATTACTTTTAAATTATAGGTAATAATAGGTAGGTATGCGTGTTAATTTTCAAACTTGTTTAAATAAAATGCTCTTATCTGTATATGTACGCCTACATTTGTGTGTTAGTCAAATAAGTGTGGGTAGATATATTATATAATAATGTTAAATTATATAATATATATTTTTATTTCAAAATAACTAAATGCTTAATTTGATAACATAATAAAATAATATATTGTTGATTTGAGATTTTGGATATTTCAATTTTATCGTAATTAAAACTATCTATAGGTATTGAAGAAAATATTAATTCTTTAAAATTCTCAATTATGAATGATGAATCAATAACTGTCATTACATTTTTAAAGGCCATGTAATAGTAGTGTACCTATATTAGTTATAATATTAATTGAAAACAATTAATTTAATACGTTCTTCTTGTATAATGTTAAACATTTTAATAAAATGTACCTATACTGTTACTATAATTCTATAAACGTATTTAAATAAATAAACATGATGTACCTGCTAATGCTCTTCTTTATACAAATATTTAATAAAATATTGTTTTTTAAAGTAAAATATGAGGTTTATATATATATATTATATAAGTATTATATAGATTATATTAAATATGTATGGAATTATGAATATAAATTGCTTAAAGTATCAATCGAAGTATATCTCAATCGCTAAGTATAATATGATGCATTAAAACATATATATATTACAAATCACCCCATCTATCTATATTAATTTTTATCTAATATACATACAGTAAAATATTATACCAACCCAAATTTAAGTTTTAGGTAACTGCTAAATATTTTAAGCTTTAAGCAGTAGAGCCTAAGACTTAAATATTATTAACATAGCATGTATAACTTGTTGTATACAAGCATATACTAAATTAAGTATTAATTATATTTATAGGTATCAGTATGATAGTACTATCTACTTTTTTATGTATAACATTTTACTATGCAGATTTTAGTATAAGTTTATAGTTAAATTTCGCATATAATATGTATAGTTGCTACTAAATATTTGAAATATAATATACGTTCACATACAATACGAGTGAAAGTTTAATGTTCGTGGCGTTAAGATTCATGTTTAAGAAAATTAATTAGTATTATTTAAAAAAAATTTAAATCAATCAAATATATATTAAAAACTAATATAAGCCATATGGAATTGATTAGTTAATGATCTATGTTGATTTTTATAAGTACCTAATTAATCATTGTGATGGAAGTTAACAGTAATGTACAGTATTATAATAATTATAATAA
Source organism: Rhopalosiphum nymphaeae (assembly GCA_036289425.1). Taxonomy (NCBI): domain Eukaryota; kingdom Metazoa; phylum Arthropoda; class Insecta; order Hemiptera; family Aphididae; genus Rhopalosiphum; species Rhopalosiphum nymphaeae. Next base: position 3,048,009 of record JAZAQC010000001.1, on the reverse strand, counting down.
TACATAAATCAGAGATTTAGATAATTAAATGTCACGTTAATATATTTAAATTTTTGATAAAATATGTGTGTATTTAAATAGATGCAAAAAAATTAGCTAAAGATTAGATTTTTTAGCGTAAAAAAATATTTTATATTTTACTTGATTATGTATTAGGCATATTATTATTTAATTGTCTTTTCCTTCAAACCAATAAGAAAACGTTGAAAATAATAATTGTATTTTTAATAATTTACTATTGAAAAACAAATATAATTAATTTTAATTGTATTATCAATGTACCTATTATTATTTTTTGTATTTAGAATGCTCTTTTTAATAAATTATTCACTGTTCTATACTTTTATCATTATATACTATATTTAAAAAATTATGATTTTATTATAATAATAAAAATACTAAATAGTAATAAATACCTATAATTTATGATTTTAGTAATAACATATTAAACGTTTCCAAAAATAAATATTCCTTTTGTTGTGAGACACACATTTTTTTTATGTAGGTAGTTTAATGAGATTTTAGACAAACATTTATAATGAATATTTTTGTAAGCTAATAAATAATAACTTAAGAATATAGTACCTACCCAACATTAAAAAATAAATACAGTAGAAACACGATTGTCCGGGCTAATAGTGGGGATAAATGAAAAACACGCTTAATCGAGAATTTTTGTTTATTTATTTAACAAAATATATACTAATACAGTGTTCATTGTCTTGTTATAAAGTTATATCAGAGCCTTAAGTATGAAATAATTAATTTTTTTTTATTTTTAACCGTAATTATGATATAATCCACATAATATGGTTTAATTAATTATTATAATTTATCGTTTTTAACCTGCATACAACGTAATATTACATGCTGCTTACACTCCTATATTTTTACTTTTAGTAAATACAAATATTCGGAAGAGGATAAACGGATAATCGAGATACTGTTAATTGAGGTTATATTGTAAAAATATAAAATAATAATAATAATACTAGTATATTATAAGCCATTTTAGATTTGTATAATGTTTTATTTTTTTGATTTGTATGAACTAGGTATCAAAAAAATTATAACGGGAGGGATAAATGTATGTGTTTCATCTTTAATAGGTTTATAGGTAACTAATACTTATATTTTCGATAGCTAATAATATGCATAAGCTTTGTAATTGTAACTCCAGACAAAATTCGTTGGTAATCTATAATGGCTACTCGAAACTGGTTTACAAATTACTAGACATAGCCAATTTATATTTTATATTCTTTAATATAAAACTTTATATTATAAACTTAAATTTAAAATTTGGATGTATGAATTTTTTTCTTAAATTAAAAATGTGGTGTAATTTAAAATATAGATGATAATAAATAAAATTTCCAAAAAAATAAAAATACAAGATGCCTGTCAAAAATTATAACTTTTTTAAAATAAATCTAATGTATAATTTAAATAATACTTCTTCAGAAAAATGAACTACTTTGCAGTTTGAAATATTTTCGAAAGAAAAAAAGTATTTACAACTTATTGTCAGTATATATAGAGCCATTTGCTAATATTTGGTTTGAACTACCCATGCGAATATGTTTTTCGTATATCATATATTTTTTAATTTTAATTTGCTTATTTCCAACTTATTTTAATTTAATAATGGACAGCGGCTATCAATATAATGTATTATTAATTATTATTTATTTATTGTAGTATATTATCATTTATAATGCTCGGCGTAGAGCATAGGCAAATTATGATATACTTAATCGGTTTTACGTTAATTATAGTCGTTATTGTTATAAGTATTTGAAAAGTTAAAAATAAATAAATTTAATGTTGAAAGTCATTTGAGGCTAAAAATATTCAGTTGTAATCCTCTTATTAACATTCTCGTGAGAGACAATGTAAAACATCACAGTTTATTTTAACTTTGACTACTAATTGTTTTTGAGTTGAATAAAATAAACTTACAATAAGGCAGTACCTATATTTTTCTCAATGACTGACATCTATGCACATTATATAATATATGTTCATCACACGTAGATATGTGTTTGTGTGCTTATCTGCTTATAATATTTTTTGCCTGTATATATTAAGTCAGTGGGCCTCAAAGTTTTTTTACAAAATCTATGGTCAACACAACTAAAAAGATTAGAAACCGCTTTAATAGTCTATCCGTATTATACAGATATTATAATATTTAGGTACCTATTATAAGAGAATAAATGAATAATATAGTTCTAATAACAGCTGCAGTGCGTAGGTATACTGCGTTAAAGTGTACTACTTTAATTTAATTAAAAATTCGTTATAAAATTACTTAGAAAATGTGAGTATGAGTACCTACGTATTAAGTCGTTATGTTGTCAACGTAATGTGTGACAAGTTTTTCCGAGGATATAGTTTTAAATAACAAAAATGATGAAAATCACAAGATTTTTTTTAGACGTTTTGATTGAAATATTGGTAATACATATTAATAAATAAAAAAGAAAATAATTAATTACAAAAAATATTTCCCTGTTGCTTCATTCACAATCAATACAAACTGTTCGCATAATTTATTGAATATTTTTGCATGCAAACCGGACACTCTTACGAGTATAAGATGTATCCACACAATAATAGAAGTCGTCTAATACATACACATACGTAATATAATATTATCTAAACGCGCATGTATATAACCATATCTAAGATATTATTATAATATACCATATAATTCGTTTAAGACAGCATTGGTCGACGCTGATAGTACATATTATAATAATATATACACACAAACACACATACATACACACGCGCGCACGGTCGCCGCCGTTATGCGCTTAGAATCCGCCCGTGACGTGTTACGGCGCTAGTGTACACCAATGCCAGCCTGTTGCACCGTCCGTGTGCATGGCACTGCAGTTGCATTAAGTTACCCGTTCTAGTCTCACCGGACACCGCCGCTACTCGCGAGACGACGCGGACACGCGCTCTCTTCCAATCATGATAATATAATAATATCGTAGACAAAAAAACATTTTTTCATCACTTCATTTAATTTAATTTTAATTTTAATTTTTTTTTTTTTTTTTAATTTCGTACGATCGATTTAAATCGCACACACCGCATAGCAGTACTCTTCATGTATATTATATTATGATGGATATTATCACGTAATACGTCCGGAATACATACGAGTATTTCGTTGTATATTATTGTACGCGTATAATATCGTCATGCATCACGCCACACGCACGTAGTAAATGCAATTTTTAAATTTGAACCATTGCTGACCTCGTGGAGATCGTCACTATATTATATCGCACCGCCGTCGTTTATCGAGAGCGCGCGCGTACCGTTTAACCGGCAGTTGAAGCGAAAGTTCTACAGATAATAGAATTTTATTATTATCGGTAATAATATATTTTATTTTGTCGCGATACTACTACGCCCGCCGAGTGATCGTATTATTATTGTCGCCGTCTACGTGGCGCGGTTCCGGAAAGGAACACCGAGCGAGGACTGAGCCGCATTGCTCGCGTACAGCCGGCGCCGGACGTACTGATCGTCGGCCGAGACGCGCGCGGTACGCCGGGCCGCTAGTGGGGACTCGCCGCACGCGAAATCACGTGGCTCGCTGCCGGCGGAACACGTTTGTGCACAAATATCGCGGTGCGTGCGCGAGTACGTTCCGCGTTTTCGCCATCATCGGTCCGGGCGACATCCGAACGACGGCGGCGGCGGCTGTATGCGACTATGGTGATTGTAGCGCTGCAGCTGTGTCGCACATGAACGCGACGACTACATCCGGCCGGAAGCGCACTCGTGCCGCGACTGACCGCGCTGACGCTGACAGAAATACCCGCGAAACGGACAGAAACTACATACGTCCACGTGTTTCAGATCCTTACCCCGAAATGCCGGCCAGCAGACATCATCATCACCATCATCATCAACAGCAGCAACAGCAGCAGCAGCAGCACGTTCAGGTGGTCACTTCCACGGCGGCGGTGGTGCAGACGGTGCAGCAGTCCGTCAAGGAGAAGCAACGGTTGTGCACCAACTGCAAGAACCACGGGCTACGCAAGGTGTGGAAGAAGCACAAGCGGTACTGCAAGTACCGGGACTGCCCTTGCCCCAAGTGCATGAAGACGGCGGCGACGCGCAAGAACTGCGCTGAGCAGACCGCTAAGCGACGGGCTCGGCAGGAGGACGAGCAGCGTGAACAGGAACTCCAGCTGAACCCGTCCAACTTCATGGACGAGCGGCCCGTGCCATATCAGCTGGACGCCACCACGCCCCAGTCCTGCAACAGACGGAACATGAGCGAGTCCTCGCAGGTGGCTCGGTCGTCTACGCCCAAGGGGACGATGTCTTCCAGGACATCCGATTTTGACGACAACAGTTCATCCATAGACATCGTCAATGGCCGCGACGGCGTTCTCGGCGAATGCATAATCGTGGACGAGAACGTTGACGATCGCGGTAGTCATCTGGCCGACGACGTAGACAAAAAAGACATCGACGCAGGTAAGCAACAGTTATGTGTACGCGCGACGTATTATTATTGTTGATTATACCGGCCGGTGGTGGGCTTTATTATTGCGAAAATAATGTTACTTACGTTTTTCATAATTAGTATTGGTCGAAATTGCCGTGTAAAATGTGTCTATGTATACACCATACGGATTTAGAATTATGTAATTATTATGGTTTTCCCGCCCTTATTCAAATATTTTGCCATTTGTGAATTTTTTTCTAATTTTTTTTCTTATGGTAGATTAACTTAATCTTCACTTGTAATAACAGTTAAATTTTAGGAGAAATAGACTGAGGAGTTTAACTGATGGTTCTAAATAAAAATAAAATATACCTATAAGTACAAAGACGCGTGCAGTTCATATAAGCTATAAGAGTTTCTTATAGGACGTTAATTGTATACGAGAAAATTTAATAGTTTTAAAATATTTACTTAAAATTAAATACAATTTATAACATTTAATTAAGTTTATAACTTAATGAATTTAGATATTCACGTGTAAATCATTTTTTGATTTTAGTTTTTTTTATACAACTTAAAAATTGTAAATCGTAGAATTTTGAAACATTTGAATTTGTTAAATGTTATTATTTTCTATATTCTATACAATTTTTAAAATATTTTAACTATTTGTTTAATTTTATAGACATTTCGATTATTTTAGGTTAAAAAGTTTGAGCATTCATAAAGATCCCACATAAGTTGTTTTTAAAACTACTTAAAAACATTAAAATTATCTAGGAATTATTACTTTTTAAAGTAAAGATAACATTTTGATATGATGAAAAATTGAAAATTTTGTAGTTAAAAATGCTAGTGCTTAACCCATTTTTAAACTACGTTAAATGTAAACTGCATAGATTTTTTACTCAGTAAAACTTATATTTTTGACCAAGTATAAAATACTGGTCTATGATAAGCAGTCGTTTTTGTATAGGCTTTTTAAGTTCAAATTTAAGTGAAAATAGATATTTAAACAAAACATAACGATTTTAGTTATTTTATTGTTATTCGAAAATATTATTCGTAGGAATTTAAAACTTTTACGTATATCAATTATATATTTTCATATAATATACCCAATAATATTTTGAAAATATTTAAATTAATTTTAAACTTTCTGATTTATACTATGAACCTACAGTATATCGGTATTGACTTAAAAGTTTATAACAATACAATATGATATGATATAATAAATGGGTACCTATAATAAATAAATATTAATTATATAAATGCGAAATTTTTGGCAAAAATAATTAATTCAACTTACTTTATAACTTATAATAGAATAAATTACTACATAACAATATAAATACATTATATAATATAATTAGTTATAATTAATTATACTTAGTAATATAATACGCTCATAGGCTATCACTGCTTAGAATCATTTTACATACATAATAATTTATCATTGAATTTAAATTTGGCACATCCATTAAAATGACTTACTCAACGATAAGTCGTATTCTACAATCATTTTTGAATTGTGCATTTTGAACTATGCATTTTTTCTATGGTATACAACGGTTTAAATTTAAATGAATATTATCCAATTTGATAAAGCATCTGTGAAACTATTAGCAATACACAATTTAAATATCTACAGAATGAAGTTTTTGTATTCACAATAGAATATAATTGTTATGCAAATATAAAAACAAACGACAACAATAAAATTAATTATTCTTATTCCAATTTGTTTTTTAAACGCTTTGCACAATAATACAATTGTTTAGTGAAATTTGATATTTATTATAAAATTATATTAGTTGAAATGAGTATTAAATATTCATAAATATTATTTTATGGGATTGTGTAAAAAAAAATTCAATTTACAGTTGTTTTTTTAGTTTTAACTCTGATTGTCAGTAAATGTAATTCTGCGTGACAATGAATGTTGTTTGGAAATAAGTGGAAGAGTAACTTTTTACTCGTATGTAGACTGTTGTCAAATTGTATGTGATTTTTATCGGGGAAATAGTTAAGTTGAAAACAGAAGAGGAAATAAAAGACTATGAAATTATGAAAGTAACAGAGAGAGAAGCATGTATATGTTTTGTCTATTTATACTTACACATGGTCGTATACAGAATGTTGCGGTGATTCCGTTCCATGGTCAGAATTTATTATAAAAGTATCTTGCAAAAAAATGGTGCAACATTTATTTTACAATCACATAATATAGTCCAATAATACTACGTCACGGTTTGCACTAGTCCGAAAGTCCATTATAATGGCTTAATCTATTTTTGTTTAAAATTACATTATGCGTGGCTTATTAATTGAGTTTATTATATGGCATGTGCTAATATGTAAAATAATTATTATAATCTTGAAGTGCAATGAAATAGTTAAGATGAATAACTAATTGGCTAAACATCAAATTTAAGGCACGAAAGTAAATAGAAAACGACATTTAAATAACTGACGTATAAACTCGCGTAATTACAGCCTAAAAAATTCTCTTGGTCTTTTGTCAGAAAAAATTATTTTCATTATTTGAATATTATTACTAATAATAATATTTTACAGAATAAAAATGTAAATATTTTAATTTCTTAACTTAAGATTGATTTATTTTTCTTTTCAGTATATATGTAGGTACCTGTATAATATATTTTATTATTTTGTTTGAAACAATAATTCAAAAGTTATATCTTACACGAAGATTTAGATTATTAGTAATAATACTAATTGTTAAGTCATTTAAAGTATAATTTTAGATTTTCACTTACATTAGTTTTTTGCTTTTCCAGCAAAATCCATTTTGAAAAATAATATAATTCAGAAAATAATAACGTTCCTATAGGCACATGCATAGACAATAAAATAACAACTTTTTTTAAATATTTGAACTTCGAGATTTTTAAAATAATACTTCTACTTTCATCAATCCTGCAGTCCATGCAATACAACTATACATGTATTTATGACATATGACCGTTACATATTATTCAATAGCAAAATGTAAGAGTTTGAACTATAGTTACATGAACAAACTTTATACATTTTAACTATAATTTTCATATTTTATTTTATTCTTCTTTTGATTGATGAAAGTTTCATAATTATGGCTTTATAAATACTTCCAAATTTTAAATAAGGTTAAGGTTAACTTTTCTATTGCGCTCTAACTATATAACCGAAATATCGTTAAAATCTTGACTAACAATGTTTTTACGAACATTTAAAATTTTAACTATGGTGAATTTTTTTAAGTTTCTGACAATAATATTATTTTTAGAAATTATTTATAGAATTAGCTGTTTGGTTTATTAAGACTTGACAGTTTAATACAAGGTTAATTCAATTATATTGTGACTATTTCTAAAACATCTTAAGAAGATGCCACACCCGCATATCACCCACATGTGCTTAGACTCGTTTTTCTATTGTGATGATTTTTATATATTAGTTTTCAAATTTGTAATAATACTTTATGAGGTGAATGACGTGATAGCTCATTATCTTACAACAAGTATCTTTCCATGATTTTCTTTATTTTATTTCGGTAAATAAACAAGATATTCTATGTTGTCTCTGTTTCTTTCAAATTATAATTATTAGAGTTTTGATATTTTATGAAAACTACGCTCTAAAATACACTTTATGTTTTCGACCAAAATCGTAAATAATATTTACTTAATATTATATATTAATTATATATTAAAAATATATAGTGTATAAAATCTATAAAAATTATAATTTTTATCAATATACCTACCTACCACAGTTTCTAAGCATGCAAATATTTTGTCCAAATGTAAAGATACTTAATATTATACACGAAAAAAAGCTAGGTATTATATCATTTTTATACAACTTATATTTCTAATACTTTTCTATAAATATAGCATAAAGTTAATATACAATTTTTTGGTTTTTCCGATAAATCAATTTGTCCAAAAGGGAAGGGGATGGTTTTGGTCAAAAAGGGTCTCGCTCGTTTTTTTTCGTACTATACATGCCTGCCTGTCACCATATTATGTTTAATATAAATAAATAATTTAATGTTTATAATAATGTCATAACAATTGGCTATTTTTAATTACTTTTAATTCGAGAACTAAAAATCCACATTTATATTTTTGTAAAAGCCTAGTACAAATGAACAAAAATATATTGTGGATTTGAATAGTTGGGCTTAGATATATTGTTCAGGTACACAGATTTTAATTTAAAAATAATTTTCCAAAAAACAAATTAAAAATGGAACAGCCATTAATGTGAAAAAAAATACTGACATTATTTATACTTCATCTGTAGTAAATACGTACAATAATCGTGGGGTTATATTATATTTATATTATGTGTAAATGTAAATAATATTATTACAATAAGATCAAAAGTAATTTAATTGAATCTACAATTCGTATTAAAAAAAAATTAAGACCTTTAGATGTAGTTTTACTTTTAATGACGATTTTATATTTTTTTTTTTAAATATGCTAATTTAATTATATTTTAGGTATTTATAATGTCTATTCACATGACGAGTTATTTTTTATTTAATTGGAGATACGAAAAAAAATTGTTGTTTTTATGTTTTAGTCAGAATAATTGTGAACCGGGTCAGTATATTTAAAAACAACGGTACGCACTTTTATTGGTTATATAGGTACTATAGTATATCAAATATGTAATAACATTTAACTTTATTAAAGTTACTAAATTAAATCTTAATAATATTCCGTGACTGAAATTAGAATATATTTTAATTCCATTTGAAATGATAAACAAATACTACTATGGTCTATGGCATTATATCGTACTGTACAATTTGTACAATATAATATGGTTATTAATCACATCAAAATCACTTGTTATCTGCAGTTTATGATATAATACAGCTGTATATACCCATATAGGATTGTAATCATTAATTTATTTGATTGCTTAAGACTTGCGATTTTGTGTATACGTATAATTAGTTAGAAAAGATTCATTTTGATTGAGTTTACTAATAATTTTGAACTGATCTAAAATAGTCCACGTTATTTAAACAAAACTACGATATGACCGTAATAAAATAATAGAAAAAATAAAAAAGAAAACCTTGGAGAAAAATATATTATATAATATAATTATATAGGCTGCGTGCCAAAATTACATGGCCAGCTACAAATATTAAATTCTAGAGCTAAAAATTAGTTAAATTAAATGGATATTGTGGATATGTACTTTTATATTCTATTATAACTTCTAAATTTTAAAATATTTATGTATATAATTTTAAACATCAACTATTACATTATATTTGACAAGAAATTGTGAAGGTCCTTAATATTATTATAATGTGATAATATTGTCTATCTAATAAATATAAAATAATAATAGATATTAACTAATTATTATTATCAACGTGTCGGTTCTTAGTTTTTAAATTAGCCTAAAGGAGAATTATGTTAATACCAATTAGTAATGATATGTAGAATCAGTAGGAACAAAAAATATTTCGTTGGTTAATAATATGTATAATAATATATTATAATACTAAATGTTACATAATTATTTGTTTTAATATTCAATAAAAATTGATTAGTAGTATCTATATTTTACTACAGTGAATTAATTTTTTAAGGTACCTACTAGCTACTGTAGATCCTCAATTTTAGAACTTAGAGATCCTATGTTGTAGAGTTTACTGGAGTACAGACGTTAAAAATAAATAGTCTCAAGATGGATTCTTTAACCTTAATTGTAATGATGTGGATACTGTGACTTAATTTTCAAAATTAAAAATTTTAAAATGCAACATCATCAAAAAAAAATTTTTAATTATAAATTCATAAAATTAATTTTGAATGTAAAATATAAAATAATTATTATAATTTAAAAGGCAATGAAATAGTTAAAATGAATAACTAATTGGCTAAACATCAAATTTATGTTTTTTTAAATATTAGACAATTTTTTGTCCAGCATAAAATAATATTTGAATGTGTTTTATTTTTATTCGTTACTATTTCAGTAGATTTCAAAAAGATGTGAATAAAAATAAAAAATTCAAATGGATTCTCTTACAAATAAACCTTATCTAGGTTTAATATAGATTTATTAATTTAAAAACTCGAAGGATTAATTAAATATGATTTTAGATAATATACACCTAGCAGTTTTGTTTATTTGTAAGTGTTGGAAATCTATAATATAAATATTTCTTATATTTTTTAAGTAGTATTTATCACTATAAAATTTTCAAGTAAATCTGTTTCTTGTATTAAAAATACATTTTAATTAATTGAGATTAGAAAATAAGACAGTTGAATTTCGTGTGAAAAAAAAACTGTTTTCTGAAAAATATATGAAATGTTTAGTTCAAGAGTAAGAATCATGTCAATAAGGTGCTTGCTTAAAACAATGATAGTTAACTAAACCATATCAATGATTTTTGTTAACGTTGAGTGTACTTGTATACCCACATACTTATGGATTACTCGTTTTAAATCTTACATCACTCACTTGTAAATAAACAATTTTGTGTCATTGTTGATAATCATTAGAAAATGTATAAATTTACTATGAAGAGGATAGACTATATACTGATCATTGATATTTTAAAATAACTATTTTAGATTTTGAACGTGGGCTGTACATAAAGGTATTATATATATACATTTATAATAATGTATTATTTTGTATAATTGGGTACATTTTATAATCGTATATAAAAATAGTGATGAAATATTTCATCTCAATCGTCTTCCATCGACTAAATGATGTATGTAAATTATATTTGTGAAGAAAATTATTTGAAATGCCATTTTTTGACTATTTTTTTCAGTTCAAAAACTAAATATTTTAAATACTTGAAAAAAAATTGAACTGCGTAATGCGTATAATATGTTTTACGAGCTATATATTTTCAGAATTGGTAAATGTACATATAGGTGTCTACTTTATCGTTATATTAAACTTATTGATGTTTTAATTTAGTATTATTGTTAATAAATTTCTGTTGAATATAACTATATAAATTAAGTAAACTTTAATTGGACGTATTTAAGTAGAAAATATAGATAGTAAGCAAGACAAGTATATAATTATAATTTTAATACATGTATTGCGATAATTGAAAATATTATGACAACATTTCATAGCTATTATCAAAGTAATTTTATAACTTTAATTTTGAAAATAAACACACAACTTGTAATAATTATCTACTAATATTCATTAATATTTCCATTAATTTTTTAATGATGTTTTATTATTATTAATAAATATCAATTATCTTATTCTTTGAACAATTTTTTTATCGAGTAGAAGCAAATGTTTCAAATGTCCATGTGAATCGAATCCTTAAAATATTGTAAATCTAGTCTATACTTTAAATAACTATTTATTTATTTTTATTTTTGCAATAGTTTCTATAAGTTTAAGGTTAAACTATCGACATCTATTGAAAGACTTAAATAATCAACAAACTCAGTTGTAAGTATAAATAATATATATTTTTACCTTTGTTCAAATATATTGCTTTGAAGTTTGAGTAAAAAGAATAATCATGCAAATTAAAAAATTCTCATATGTGTTTGAATATATAATATATACATTATATATTATATATAAATAGATAATTGTTTTTATGAGATCTTTTAAAGCTTTATTTAGACTTAATTATATCTTAAAGTTAGATGCTATTGTATGTTATGGTACTTAAATTGTCATATAATACATTATTATACTTACTTTTCCGGTGTCAATATTTTAGCTCCAAATTTTAATAACTTTTTTAATTGATGTATTTAAATTGATTGTTGGAAAGTTTATAATATCATAATTGTTTGTTATTTATTATGAAATTTTCATAATTTCTTATATTTCCTGAAAATCAAGATTCACTTTATAATTGCTTATAGTTTATTTTTAGGAAATATGAAACATTTAAACCACCTTTACAGTATGAAAAATGATATTCTAAACACCTAATACTATAACCAATAATTTCGCATCTGTTTAGAAATTAAAATGCGTATAGTTACTAAATTACATTTTATTTAGTTTATTTGTTGGGGAACTATATAGGAATTTAAATTAATATCAATAACAACCTTCAACTATATGTGTATAGTGATATATGGGGCGATATAATAGTACTTATGTTTTATTAATGAATAAATAATGAACAAATATAAGCATGATATATCCTTCAAAAACGTAAATAGTTTATGATTAGTTTATAAACCCTTAAAATTCATATACTAATGGTTATAATAGTTGATTTATCTTAGACTATTTTATGTGAATAAAAAATAGTTATCTACTAATAATATTAAAACATTTTAATAAAACAAAAATTGTTTAAGGTTATTTATAAATGTTACCTTTTAACTAAAAATTAAATTAATTATGAATAATATTAACATTTTGAAGTTGAAGATATAAAAATATATTTATTTATTAAATATATATCTACTCCGTAATGCTATAGGTTAACCTTCATACTTTCTACATTTATTTAAAACTTTACCAGTATGTCAGAATCAGAATGACTTATATATAAACAAAATAAACTTTTTCGAGGTATTTGAACTGTTTTTAGATTATTCAATAATATTGTTTTATAGTTTTTGATTCTTTTTACCACTCGAAAATATAATATATAGTATAAATTATAATAATGTATATTTATTTGTGTATTATGTATTACATTTCATAATTTATACAACAGTTGAACAAATAAAATATTATGTTTTTATTAAGCTAATAATATTTTATTTTTAATAATTTTGATGAAATGCTGTTAATAATAACTATGAGAGTCTCTTTATCTTATGGTAAAATAAAAATAGTTTATCCGTTAATACTTGTTCTATTATATAATTTAACATTAGCTAACTTACATAGTAAAAAGTAATGAATAATACAAGTATTATTAATGCATCCAGTCTAAATTTAAATTATTGAATATTATCTCTTAACGAAGACAATGTATTTAAATGTAGGTAGGTTATGATGTTTATTAATATAGATATTAATGTTTATCTATACGTCTGTTTTATTATCACATGATTATGAAATTATTACTGAACTTGTGGACTTATAATAACGTTAACTCTTGATGGTTTGTGTAATTAAAATGTTCTATTTCAATATAAATTGCACACCACACATATCATTTAATTTACAAGTTACAATTATTCTACAGTACTATGTAGGCATGATACAATTATATTGCTAATTAATTAAAAATAATAATGATAACAATAAGCAGTAGATAACTATCAATAATTTATTATTGAATTTTAAAAAGTAGTTATACCTATAGGTACTTAATATACAAAATGTTAAAACTATGTAAGTACATTGACATTAAATAGTTTTAGTTAAATATTATAAATATAGGCATACTTATGTATCGGTTAACATAACTCATTTTAGTAATTGTTCAATATTTTAATCGTTCTGTTATTTAATAATTATTACTTTCAATAAATTAACATTCGTTTATTTTTGGTGTGTTATGTTACGAAGTTATTTATTTAAGTGAATCCATATCAACAGTGGCCATTGAGTGATATGAAAAGATTACATTACATATTGATAACATAGGAGTATAACAAAACAAGAATGATAAAAATAAAGGTTACTTAAATACTAAACGATAATATGGTAGGGAGTGTTATGTATTGAAGAGTATTTTGATGTGAATATGATAAATTTCATTTAGGCGGAGATAGAGTTCGGGTATTGGTTGAGTGATGCAACGAGAGATTCCGGAAGCATAGAAAATTCTATCTGTTCTGGTCGTGTTTACATAATTTGGTGAAAATAATATGCTTAATATCAATACAGACCCCTTAGGCATTAGCATATTGGGAAATCCTTTAACTGATTAATTATACATATAGAAATAAAACACTATTTAAAACCTAGCTAAACAATTTGCGAATGTGGTTGTAATCAATAAATAAGAGTAGTAAAATAAAAATAATATATTTTTTGTTTTATTAGCTTTTACTACATAACTATTAATATATATATATATATATATATATATATATATATATATATATATATTATATATTATATAACGTGAATATTTTTATAATATTTGTATAACTTATCGTTTCAACAATCGTATACAAATAAACAATAATGCATTTTTGAATAATTCTTTACGTATTGTATAAAATGAACATAAAATGAAATAGTATTTTTATTTTTATAATTTAATAGGAATCGAGTACTTACTCTCATAACAGTACCATGTACAATGTCAATAATACGAACCATTTAAAGAGTAATAAATTATTATATGCGATGAACGATTATCATTTGACCTAGTTGTTCACTACAGTTATCTATTTTATTTGTGCCCAGACCATCGAAACCTTATAAACGAAGTACTCACCTATATTGCTTATTAAGATAATTATTTATAATTTGTTTGTATGGTAAAATAATAAATTAATGCTACGAATATGTTTGTTTCATAGTTTTTGTACTCGTGTCTTATACGAATCAGTGTAACTTATTGTCATTGCTATTTAAGGATTTTTACAAAATCAGTTTTGATCTTTTGATAAATTAGTACCATCATATATTTTCAATACGTATGATGGAGGGAAGGGTCAAAAGTATATACTTTCCAGTACTTTTAAAAATAATCGGAAAAGACAAAACAAAACCATTACATTGATTTAGGTACTTGATAATGATTTACACTCAACATATCTACACAGCTTAGTTGTTCTCCATCCCCCCTTATTTAAATATGCGACTACATAAAGTACCTACAATAAGCTAAGAATTTATTAGGTATTTTTTTTTTTTTTGTTTGTTTGGAATTAATCAAATGTTGACTAAATACTTAACTCAGAGAATAGCATGATGATATAAACATTATACTGATTAATATAACACAGTTAATATAATGTTTTACGTACAGGTAGGTATAAAAGCCTAAAATATAGTATCATTAAAATATATTGGGTATATAGATAATTGGTATATCATTCTGTTACAACAAGGCTGAAAAAAATTAGTTATCAAAGGGTATTTAATAGTAAATGATAATAATAGAGATGATCTCTTAATCAATGCAAAGGGCGTGAGTCCACAATTCTATTTGATGGAAGGCATAAATTGAAGTCCGACAAAGATCATAAAATCATGCTCCAGGAACTAGTCAATAGTCTTATCAATATTTTGGCTGTTGGTCGATTTTATTTTATTTTGAAATCAATTTAGTGGTGGGTAGTTTATTGGGATTTTTTTTTTAACGTATTATTTATCTAACCACTTACGTTATACATTCGGTATTAATGAATTTTCGAGGTTATTAAATTTAGCATGTAGGTAGGCCCGTCTACATTTATCATTAAATTTGGAATGTAACGGCAATTATATTTTAAGGTGTATATCACAAGAGGATGGAACAGATGAACATTTGTTTAAGTATTTTAAATTTTTACAAGGTGTTAAATTTATTTTATACGAACCGTTAAAAATTAGATAACAATTAGATAATCAATTTTCCAAGTACTTATTTGATTATTTAATATTTTTAGTACTAGTTTATATATGTTAGTTTGATTATAGAATTATTTCATATACCTAATATACAATAAATACTGTTTGTAAAGTAATATCAGCTGTCCATTAAAGTGCGGACAAATAACTGAATGATAAATTTCAATATAAATAATATAAATATTTAAGGTTGTTTATCAATAATGTTGGAAATAAATCAAACGAAAGATAAATGCTTTAAAAATAAATTTTTTTTTTTCGAAAATTCCACTAAAGTTTTATTTTTAATAATTTATAGAGTTTAATATTTGGTTCTTTGAATTTTTTATTCAAGTATAAATTATTTGTGTACTTCTGTACCAAATACTATATATATAGTTAATTGCTATTCAAAATTATATAGTTAAAAAAAACGTACGAATTTGATTAATGTTTATCGAAAAAAGGCCTTTCATATTAAGAATTATATTAAAAGTTTGAATTACTCCAGTCCTTTTGGTTCAGTTTATATGTGTCACTGGTTTAAGTTATCATTTAAACGTACGTATTCTGTTAGTAAAACCTGTTTTTACCTTAAGTTGTATTATAGGTGAATGCTTTGCATATTGAATATAAAAATTCATTTGTTATATTAAAGAGCATATTGTACTATCAATTTATTCATAACGATGTGTATGGACTTTTATAAAATATATATTATATTCTGTTTCAATACATATTAATATTTTATGCATTACGTGTTTTATATACATTTGTTATAAGTAAGGGTAAAATGTGTGTACATAAAAGCTAAATGTCAGCAGAGACTTGACCAGCCTAAGAATGAAATGCACGCGCTTGTGACGCGATACAATAATATTTGAATATTTACGACTCACACACGTTCTTAGAGCAAATTAAAGCAACTGTCATGTGCTCTTTGAGCCAACCATAAACTAAATCATGTAGCCATGTCCGATAGGTCGTAAACTCGGGTTGAACGTAATAATTTTTATTATTTAAAACAATTTTATTCCAGATCGGGGATATATAATAATATAATATGTACGTATAATATAAGAGTACCTAAGTGTACACCGTAATATACATAAATCGATTCTAAGTTTCGAGGACAAGGAAGCGTAAATCTTTTTGGTCGTATACACTTTGCAATTAGTTTTTCCATTCCCACGTTATATCATTTTATAGCATTCTAAAACGACACGTAAATATAATATTGAATTATCGTAAGATGACAGTATATTCTTTATGAAAATCAAGTCTGTGTATAATAGTCGTTCGGTTATATGTCGATCGTAAGCACTTCGACTGAAGTGAGTTTATAACCATAGTATATAATTATTTATTTACTTAAATTAACGCTTAGTATGCTCGATTATAGATGGGTAACATAACAAATATCTTGTTATACAAATAAGCTTATAATAGCTAAAAAAACATAATACAATCTTAATATATATAAGATAATGGACAATATAATATGTAGGTACTAAAGTAGCAGTTTGAATAGTGACAATTTAGCTCTGGTAGATAACTAATGTAGGAATCTATATCAGATAGATTTTTCAGTAATAGAAGTCTATCAATTTGAACCACTTTGTTCATAGTCTGCGCGGTGGGTTTATAACATATGAATTTTTAGACATGACCGAGTGTTAAATTGTAGTATATGAAAAGAAATACGCTCAAGAGTTGATACAATTAATTAATTTATACAACTAATAGTGCATTACTTATTAATTCATTTTTAATACCTTATTTTCGCCTCGATGTTGAATCTACAAAGTTCTAACAATCAGTGTATAATGTTTATAATACTATATACCATAAGAAACCCTTTTGAGTACACTTAATTCATATCAAAAAATAATATTTGCTCAACTGATATGATGATGCAGATTTATATTATAATTACACATTGAGAATTTATGATTAATTTGCAATAGATTTATTAAAAACACTCTATATATGTAATACAATTTTTACATAGACATAGAGTAAATTATTTTTAAGTCATCAACTTTGTAGTTATATTTTGAGTAGCTATATTAAATTATTTATGTATATATAATGTATATTGTGGTATGTATTATAGATATACATTATAAAAATGTATAATCAGGTAATTATTTTACTTTTTAACTAATTATAAAACAGTATACTATATACATAATATATCAAGAGTACATAGTAGGTACCTATATAATATTAATTACATTTACTAGTTTAAAGGTCTTATAATTTTGTTTTACATTTTTAAACAGTTTTTTAATTAGTTAATAAGTCTTAATATAATTTCTTATTTTTATTTTCATGGAAATAATAATTTAAAATTGTTTAAATACATTATTTGATTGTTTTGTAGTAAACTATTAAATTTAGTGCTGAATTAACATAAATTTCCAATCGTTTATACAATTCGATTATAACTATTTTTAAATGAAAAACTTAATTTTTTTGTTGTAGGATATGAAAATAATTTGTTTAGCAACTATTTAATAGATTATGCTATGTTTTGTTAAAAATAAATCATAAACAATTATGCAGATATTTTTATATATTTTTAAAATATGATATCAACATCATTGATTGTACTGTTCACTTTTATCTTCTCATCAATAATTATGATTGATTTTTCTTTGAAAGTAACCATGGCATATGAACAATCAGCATTTTTCTCAAATAATTATTAATCAAACTTATTAAATTAAAATTATATTATTTAATTATTAAATTAATGTAAAAAAAAAAATTTAATTTTACTGCAATCTTTCAAAATATATTCTTATTTTATTTTATTTTATGCATGTAACGTCATAAGAAATTAATTTTATAGTTTTGATCAAATTATTTCAGCTTTAAAAATTTTAAAAAAAGTAATAAAATTATTTACAAGGCACTTAACATCGCATTTTTAATTCTAAGATATTAAAATTAAAAATCTTATAAACTATTAACAAGAAAATAATTTTCTTAATTTTGATAAAATTCTAACAGAATTTTAACTTCTGTAAAATAACTAAGAAACCTTAAATTATATTTTCAAAATGTTTGACCTTAAGACAAAAATGTTTTAAACATAATAGTGAATCGAAAAAAAAAAAACAAAACATTGAAAATAATAGAAAGCCAAAGTAGACACTTCGAAAATATTAGTGTTAAAAAATGTTAATGTAATATTTGATGAAAATATCAAGTAACTATATGGTTTTCTTTTTTAAATTATAACACAATAATAATCTGACTTTATTAAAACTTGTTGTCTGCTCAGAATCCAATACATATCTTGTATATTATATTATGGTAGGTACCATACTATATTATTGATTTCAGTATGAAAATAAATGTAAAACATATAAATTTCATTCAAAAACTATAAAATGTACGGACTGAAATTATGAGCTTATTACTATTTACTACTATTATAGTTTGCCTAGTAACTTGTTATAAACTATTAACCTCTGTTAGTAATAAGAAGTGAACCTCGTTTAGGTTTGACTGGTGGTAATAAAATTGTAAAAGAAAAAAACGAAATTGATTTTTTTTTTTAATCATTTTAACGATACACTGCACATGTTTTACGAGCAAGTCAATATTAACAACGAACAAAATGATTGTACATTCTTGAAATGTACCATTAAATAGGTTGGAAAATACATAAAAATATGAAAAATATGTTGCAATTATGCTAGATCCTCAGCATACAATCGCAACTTAACACTAACATTTTTAAACATTAATTATTATTATGATGCATAGTAAATAATTTCAATTTCACGGTCACGATAAATACCCATGGACTGTAAAGAATATTTTATTAGAAATTAAGCCATTGTTAGGTAGGTATACTATCATAATTCAAAGTATTAATAAATTTAATTAAATATATTAATTTTGTATTACATTTTATGACTCATTTCATACTTATAATGAAGATTTTATATTCTAATAGACATTAATAAATTCTATCGAGTAAATAAATTATGTATTTTTTCCATGAAATAAAATTATAAACAATCTTAAATAATAATAGGTATGAAGTGTATTTATTATTTTGATCAAAATGAGGAATAATATTTTTTTTTTGTGTTGAATTGTCATCTTTTATTTTTTCGAACAAAATAAATTTTGTGAAGTTTCAAGTATCGTAGTTTTATCTATTGAAAAATCATAGTCCAACAAGATATTTAAGTATAATATTAATATATACTATGAAGTTGAAATTTTGATTTGTTTTGTTGTTTCTATATGCATAAGGACAATTATTATTAATAAAGTTTGAAAATCTAACAGAATATTATGTTACTCAAAACTTTTAAAAGAAGTTCTTAAACAATTTTATTAAAATGTTTAAATATTTAGAGTATGCCAATTAAAAAAAAAAGTTGAATTGAATTTGTTGGTTTGTATTATTTTTAAATGAGTAGTTAAATTAGTCTTAAATAAATTCTTCTGTATAATAAACTGATGATTAGAAATATTTTCCGTGGTTTTATTTATTAATAATAAATTATACACAGTGGTATATTTTTAAATAAATTTATACATTTTTTATGCACTTAAGAATTATTTAATAACTATTATAGATATAAATTGTTTTACTGTAATGTTTGAGCAACATAGTATTAAACTTACAATACCATATAATTATTAATTTGTATATATTAAAATAAAAAGTTATAAATATTTAATACAGACTCTATTATGATGATATTTGCCTATACAAATTAAAAAAAGTAAAACATGTGATTAAAACCTACTAAAACCAACAGTTTATCAATATCATTTTAAAAGGTTTACTTAATTAGGTAGTTTATACTTATAATATATATTTACTTTGACCATACGAAAAAAAAAATTGAAATTGAAAATTATGTGTAAGTTATTCGTACACCATATGCTAACGAATAATGTATGACTTTCAATACAAAACTGATAATAAAATAATACATCATTATCTAGCGCCGAGGTTAGATCAATAGTGCCCTTATTAGTCTTTGTATGCTTTCTGTGTTTTTTTTTAAAAAAAAATTATGCTTATAAATAGTATCAGTAATTAGATTCGATGTAATAAATATTATAGAAATATTCTTCATGAATAAATAAACATAACATAATCTAGTGTTATTTTTATATTAAACTGTTTTTTCTTTAATATTGTAAAATAATAAATGATTTATTTTAATAAGGCAATGAATATATTACAAGTTCTATAAAGATGTAAAAATGTTTTTGTATGCCTGACGTCACCTCTACAGAGTTGTTAAAAATTTTCAACTTTGAGAATGTTTCAAATAAAAAAAAATGTATGATGTAACTAAACATTACATTCTTTAAAAAGGTCATCAGTTTAACAATTTACAGCAAACAAAGTGAATTTTTGTTTGTAATAATATATTTGTTTCATTATAAGATATTTGTTAAATATAATACAAGATATAAGTGTTTGTACCGTCCTTTTCTGTACTTAAAATTTTCAAAAATCAAATTTTGAATAAATTTATTGTTCCAAAATAAAAAGGGGGTGGATCATGCTTAGTGAAACACCCTGTATTTAACCATGACTATTATAAATAAAATATTGCATTTTATTTTCAAATTTGTATGTACTTACAAATTACAATGCGTTATAACCCATGACTACGTTAGTAAAGAATATTAAACAATAGGAAATCAATATATTATAGTATATATGTGCACAGCACAATACTATTATAATGTCACTAGAAGTGAGAGATTATTTTATGTTTTGCTGTCTTTCTTTCTAGCTATAAATAGAAAATTGGTTATAATGGTCGTGTGTCCTATATGAATACCTACAATGTAATAATATATTATGTACAAACACTATAAATTATAAACATATAGTTTTACTTCTAATCCGATTATTTTTCAAAATTAAAATACCTACCTTCAATATACCATACACAACGCGTATTACACATGTATTTATTAATCGTGTTAATAACACATAATATTTATCTACTTATTGTAACGTAGTTATAGGTATGAAATTACTTTGTCGATGATATACGTTGATCTTTATATTTTATTGATTTTCCTAAAATGTCGATTAGTACATTTTTTTTATAAAATCGTTTATATGATATGTGTGTGTGTGTGTGTGGATCACCGACGTTGATTTCGATTTGTATCAAGCTAAACTATTCTATCGTATTAGATGGATTATGTGATCAATATTTATTCTTCGTGCTAGTTGTGATATATTTTAGTTGATGAGTGCTATAAGTTAGGAAATAGTATCAGTAGATAATTTAAGTTTAGAGCTGTACACTAAACAATACGTATGGCTTAATAATAGTTGAATACTTATTTTCTTAAATAATTTTCATTTTAGAAGATATATTATACAAATCGTTTGTTATTTGATGGATATTTACTATCCACAATTATTAATTTAGATATAGAATTCAAGTTTTATTATTTATGTTATTTTTGGTGATAATATATAATTTAAAATCAGTGATTAAATCTATATGCTATATGTAATAATATATTTTCAAAAATATAATATTGAATTAAAACAAAGATTTGGAGAATAATAGATAATAGTGTTTAAATACTTTTGCAAAAAGCAAAAAAAAAAAAATATATATATAACCAGTATAAATAGTAAAATAATAATGATAAAAATGAATTGGCTTACGATAAAAATATACTACATAAAACATACATTTGATTAAATCAAAAATCAAAAAAAAATCCATATATTTGAGTCAATTTATAATTGTATAAAATAATAGGCATATTTTGGACTATGATTAAATGTGTTCTTATACAAAAAATTTAGATACCTATTAAAACCAGAGGCAGATGGTGTAGTTGTATACTTGTAGAAAACAAAATTAAATTCAAATCATTTGTATATGTATCGAATGCAAAATATATTATTTATTGTATACACTTTTACTATTTTCCATTTAAATTTGAATAATAATATTAATAATACTAACAATAAAATAGGCGTAAACTAATTATGTGTTAATATAAATAAATTATTGTAATTATAAACTTGTGTAGTTGTGTGATTAAGATGATATGATCAGAACATGAATCATTAATGAAATACTAAAAGAAATCTATGACATATATATATTTTTTAAGATGGGTATTTCTTATTAAGGTTGATATAGTTATCAAACTTACTATGGTCCATACCATTTATTATTTATCTTTATTTTTATAGTTCTTTTATTTTTTTTTTTTGGGTGGAGAATAATAATTGGTGGGAATAGTAATAATTTCATAGCCTTAACACTTAAAAATGATAAATATTTGTGAGACGCTCTTATGCGTATATAATACCTATATAATATATATTATTAATGGTATACTTATTATGATTACGTACCTAAGTAGATTTTGTTTAAGACCCGATATTTAAATGATTAAATAATATTTACCGATATCGTTTTTAAAATCCTATAGGTATAGATGGATTGTAATACTTACTTTTATCACTTAAAACTTATAATTGTTCATACATTAATATTGTTATAAAAGATTTAAGAAATAAAAATTTGGAATTTAGAGACGCTAGTATAGATTAATCCAATTCTATGGAAGCTCCTTAAAATATTTTGACAGTAGTAAGTAGATTCGAAAATGAATGAAATGACAAATGTATGTAAATTAGCCATGTAAATTATAATTTTAACTTAATCTATTTACAAACTGTACAGTGGTTTGATTGACCTATTATACTATATTATGGTGCGTTATTTATATGCTCTGATCATCAGCACTTTCAACACTAAAGTACAAATAATATCTCTCAAGTACAATAGTACTCTCAAGTTATAATATAATTAAAAAAACACAAATTCCTTGATCAAATGGCGTTATTAAAAAAGATAAAATTATCGCTATTAAAAAATTAAAAACTAGATATGTCTAAAACATTAAAAATAATTAATTTATTTAGCGAAAAACTTAGAAAAAATAATCAGAATTAAATTATTCTACCGTTAGGTATATAATGTAGTTTCAATTTTCGTTTACTACAATACGATGCGTTTTTCAACAAGCAGTTTAACTCATCACAAACAAAAAAGTTAAACAAGTATTTGTCTTAAACATTTTGATCATGGCGACGACGAGTAATTAATTTAAACGGATTTATAATTTAAGTATTCTTTTTTTTTAATTTTAGTAAATGAATATAATTAAATAAACTTTGCACTTTTTTAAACACAATATTGTCTAATCCCAATAATGCTTAATGCATTTTTTAAACTTATTAATTAATTATGTAATTTTAAAATAAATATTAAATTAATTGTATAAATATTAGTTCATTTTTCTTGATATTATACTCATTGAATTTTCTTTCAGATTATTCGTTAAATTATATTATGTTCAACTGATGTTTGCAATATACCTATATAATATATATAAATATATATAGGTACCATTTTATATTATAAGTTGTATTGAAATATTAAAAAGTATATATTCAAGACCATATGAGGTACCGTGTTGTTTAAATGGATACAATTGTAATAGTTTATTTTATTCAGTCAAAATAAAATGTTTTCAATTATAATTGCAGTGATTTATTAAACTGTGACATACAATTATAAACTATTCTTGTATAAGCTTTCTCTTTATAAATCCATATCAATACTTTCCAATATATTCTTTTATTATTGATTCCAATAATACATAAAATAATACTCCAATTTGAATATGAAAAAACGAATATATGTACAATACAATATAGTACTCTACTCTATGTTCCGAATTTTAGTTAAATTTCGTATTTTTTACTTACGAGATTATCATTTGAAATATTTTTGAAAATAGTGAATTCTGATTGATTATAATTCGATTAAGATAACATGATAACCAGATAACAACATTTGATATCGATAATTGTATATAAATAAATAATAAGATACCTTTTTAAGTTGTGATATTATATTTTCACCATTTGTCCTTAGTTATTGAACAATAGGAAGTATAATTTCAATTTCATACTTTTCTAATGCATATCTAAATACTGAAAGTAGAAATCATTTATAACTTAAAAATCTATTTTGGCCTGATGACAGCTCTAATGTTGGTGAAGGTGCTCATATGTAATACGCAAATTATTTATTACAAAGATATAAGAAAAAAATGTAATATTATACATTAAATATTAAGCTTAACACGGGATTTTATATGAGCTTGGCATTCGCTGTTTCTTTCTTGTTTAAAGAAATGTCAAGCTTTTGAAAAGAACTGTGGTTTTTAGTAAAATAAAAAAGAAATAAAATTACAAATTAAATACTTGATTTATTTATACACATAAATACTTACGTATTTATTTAAACACGAGCATTCTATTCTTTATTAATTTGGAACGCTAGAACAAAAATTCCTATGGGTATTTTTTTCATATAACTTTGCCACCCACAAATTAATATCATTAATAGACTTTGCAAACTATAGTGGTACCTAAATATTATAAATGGATAATGATTTTCGTTAAAATGATGACTTATGATGTCTATTAAAAAAATCGTGAAAATATAATTTATACATTTTTGGGTTTCAGCAAAATGGTCAATTCTTAGATTATATGTAACATATTATACATTTATATTACAATCTTGTTTTTAAATCTTCGTGATTTTGTCAAAATTTAAACTTTAAAAGTTCAAACACTTATAAAAACAATCTTGCAAGATCTTATATTACATATTTATCAACGCTTAAAAAAAAACTATCAACGTTATATGATGTGCATAGATAATGAAAAACAAATTTAGTAGTACTGAAGTTGAAAAAAGAAAGTATTTTTTTCTACTATGAAAAGTGTATTCAGACAAAGAAAAAAACACAATTTAATGTAAAATCGATAATGCTCGAATTGCTCTGCTCAAAATTTTATATGTATAGTCGTGTAGGTGAAACGTGTGAATAATATAATAAATCATATTTATTTTGTTATAATTACTTTTAATCCCAATAACAATAATTATAGCAGAATGAATCAGTTTTTACACGAACATAAATTGCAATAAAAATGTTTTAGTCATCTTATGTTCGATGTTTGGAAATAACACATTAGAATGTGGATAGTTTTAGAAGTTTTTATAATCGGGTTGAAACATATTTCACTAATGTAAAAAACAAAACAAACACAAAATTTAGGGTCACTACAAAAGCTCGTGTAATAATTTAAAAAATGAAAACAATTTTATGCTATTGAAAAAATAAGTTTTAAATAAATTCTAGACGATATTATAATTAAATAGAAGATATTTATTTAAAACTAAAGGAGCTGATATCCTATATAATTCAATAGATATGCAGGGTGATTATATACTTGCACTTGTTGCATTTTTTTCTGACAAATATCGATACATATTTTCATTCACGTTCAATTATATGCTATTTTTATTCACAAGGACGTAATATATAGCAGATACCAATACTTATTATTTTATAATGAACGGACGAAAACTGAGATATAAAATATAAATACCCATTTCTATTCTCCTTGCTGAACGATTCTAATAAAGTATGTATGTATAGAATATAATATACAGGAAGTTCAGTAAGTTTGGAAACTGTTATTATAGATTAATTGGGACTGATAATCGATAATATATGATATAGGTAATTAATGAGGTTGTCAAATATTTTGTAAAGCATTTACATTTGTAATTTCTCCATGTATAGGTAATAAAATATGCATACAGCAACTAAGTGTTTCCGTGCTTATTGAAAACCTAGTAAAATATAAACTATGTGTGTTGAAAATATTGAAGATGCGTCATCGTCGTGCTCGCCGAAAACTTTTGTATGACCATAGGATGTATTATTATATTCTAAGATCTGGAAGTACTTATTCGGGAATTTTAATAAAAAAATGTGGGCAAGTGGGTACTGCTCTGATGTACAGTAGTTGTCAAGTGAATTACTGTAATGCCGTAATGGGTATGTTAAATTTGAATTGAATGGGTGGAGACGATTTGACAGTCTATGTGCATCACTAAGTAAATTGTATGATATGTTTTTGATATTTCTAGTATAGTAATTTATTTTATTTTAAGTACTTATTATGATGGTTTAATTACATTTTTCTCAAAAACATTGCATTTATTATAATTATAAATAAGACTAGGGAATTCATGCCCTATTAAACTTTAGAATATGCATGCATTTATGCACTAGAGAACCGATAAATATGCTATTAAAATATGCATAAAAAAAAAAATCATAGTATTGAATAAAATCTTTTTATATTATTTTCTAGATAATATCGCAAAATTGCAAAAATTATAAATTATTTATAATTATTTTTCAAATTCCGATTTATTTTCTTTGAATCACGCTTGAAATGCACCAATAAGGCAATAAGTAACTATGCAAGTGATTGGCAAGAAAAAATTAAAAATTAATTTTAAAATATTTATTTTATATAAATAAAACGATCATACTAATACCTCAGGTCCAGAAAATCTATTCAAAATTAATTTTTTCTTTATACAATTTTATACCTTTCTATAAATAATTGTCAAACATGCACTTATAAATGAAAAATATGCACCTGTAAACTTTAAATGTACCCTCGTATTGCTGTGAAACAAATGTATATCAAAGCATTTTGACTGCCTCAAAAAGTGATTAATCGGGAGAAACACACACTCATCTCATCGTAAAATCATCAATACATTTATTGTTCCGTTCGGAATCTAAACGGATATTGTTATTATAGGTAGGCACATATCGCATTATTAATAACAATAACGATGTATAGCAAGTCGTAGAGCCGTGTCTGTCTTTCGTCCGTCGTCCGGGGTTCACGACTGGCGATCAGGAAATACTGACGACGACGACGACGACGACGACGACGAATACACCACAACGATCCCGACCACCACAACTACGACAACGGATATATTGGTCAGCACTCGAGTGACCTTGATTATTCGTGCCGGTGCGTTGCGAAAGCAAAAGAGAAACATAGTACAACAGCATAGAGCCGTGTTATATACGTCTATATTACCTACGTAATACGGCGTGGGCCAAAAGTTCGGTTGCGATCGCGGCCGATGCGCGTAAAAATAAAAACGACCGACGACTACCAGATTATTATTATTTATTATAATACGTCGTCAACACGGCGGGGCCGACCTCTTGACGACGTGGCGGCGGCGGCGGTTTCGCGCCGGGCGGTGTTGCGCGCGCCCGACGAACGTTGCGCGTTTCACGTTCGGTTGGGTTAGGTTAGTGTTTTTATTTATTCGCCTGTGACGGTTACGCCGCGGCCGTCTCGTCACGAGTTGTTATAGTCGTCGTAGTCGACGACGATATTAATAACAATGTAATAGTATTATAATATCACATATTATGTGTATACAAAGTGATTCACCGAGTAAGTTTACCGCCCCTCACCCCCCCCCCCCTTGCCACAAAGACCATTTTTTCATTTAATATAATGTGGCCATTAAGATTTTGATTTTTGAAATCTACAGCTATACTACGGGTATTATATTATATCCTTATCATGTGGATTGTAATGACCGTGAAACTATTCGTTAAATTTTTGAATAACGTGTACCAAAATTTTCAGAAAAAAATTCCGCTCGATAATAAACAGTAGAAAACGGAATTCTCATTTTCTTATTTGTAAAAAATGGAAGTTTGTATTATCATAATATGACGCTTCACAAGCAGGCAGTATAAAAG
The DNA here is from genome assembly GCA_036289425.1 of Rhopalosiphum nymphaeae. Lineage (NCBI taxonomy): Eukaryota > Metazoa > Arthropoda > Insecta > Hemiptera > Aphididae > Rhopalosiphum > Rhopalosiphum nymphaeae. The sequence continues at coordinate 3,019,295 of JAZAQC010000001.1, read as the reverse complement.
TCTCAATAATTATAGAAAATATGGTATTCAAGTACGTCTATTTCAAAAATACAAAAATTAAAATTTGAATAAATTCACTATTAAAGGAGTAATGGGGGTGAGCATTATTGGTGATACACACTGTATATTATAGTACACACACATACATGTACACGTATACGTATCATTATAATATCCACCGCGTCATTATAGGTCAACACTATATCATTGCAGCGTTCGAACCGGGCCCCGGCGTCGACGCGCCCACATGTTAATTTTATTATTTATATTATTATTATACTATCGTCGTTGTATGGCGTGTTTATATTATTAAATTAGTGCAGTACAAGCCATAAGGAGTTACTAATGTTAGCGTATTTGTATGCGCTTACAAATGATAAGCCCATGCGCTCATATTACTACATATTTTTTAAAAGTAGTCAAAATCATTTTTTTAATATATTTCATTAATTATTAACATCAGTATTTGATCATTTTATTTTTGTTTCCCATAAATTACAAAAATTAATAAAAAAATAAGTCATATGTTTAATTATAAAAAGTATTCGTTCTCAAAGAGGATAAGAATCAATTTTATCAGATCCATCCTTTACTCCTCGAGAAGCATTAGATATAAATTTAAACTATCAAAGTAATCGAAAAATACTCTATTTATTTCTTAAATATATTATTTAATATCAAAATATTACATAAAAAATTTGTATTTCACTAAGATTGTTTTATGGCCGAATAATAATATTCGAAATTGCAAAATAAATGCTACTGGAACTTTACAGATATGATTGTACCTATAATATAATAGGTATAGGCTTTTTGTCGTGTGTTGTTAAGCTCTACGCGAAAATGTATGTGTGTTTTTTTATGTGTGATAATTCGATTATTTCATAGTATGCACCCTGTTTTCAATAGGAAATTAGACCTGTTGGCTGTAGTTTTTTTGGTATAATATATATTATTACACTTGCAATTTTCAACAATTATTTATAAATGAAGAATATATTAAAAACTATGATTGACTTTTTATATTCATAATTTCATTAATATAAATTACTAATTTATTAAATATTGATATTCCGGTAGCGCGTCGCGGTCGTCGCCGTTTTGCGCCCACGGCCTTACATATTATTGCAGGTATGTGCACAAAATATATTTATAAGAGAATTATACGTTCATTGGTTATAACGTAGGTATTAAATTTACGTAACACATTTCCAATACAGATTCTTCATATAATGATTAGCATATTGACTTTTTACCAACGTATTGCTTATAATAAACGGGCGAAGGGAGTTGTAACAAAAGATCACATCGTATTATATTACGATTTAAAAATAATATCCTAAACTAGCTCTAAAGTGTTAACATTAAAATCAAAACCGAGGACAGTGCACAGCGATGCGCGTTATCGCGTCGCCGTCAATATAAGAAGTACATTATTTTCTCTGATTTCATAATAATTAACAGATCCGCATTGATCATTTTAAACGTGTGTACCGTCAGCCACCTATTTTAATATTAAGTACTTCACATAATTAGTATCGCGCACATATATTATAATGTAAATACTGTGCTAAGTACACGCGCGCGACTACCGCAGTCCAATGACGCAATCACGTGACGCAGGCCCGATGCTCTCGAAACGTCTTTTCGCGCGCTTGTCGACGACAAACGCGCTCGCCATTAAAACGTTAATGTCATTAAAATGCATTATGCCCACCGACCTTGTAACGTGTGTACTTCACAGTCCACACAATATTATTATATCATATGTTATAGTGCATTATGTACGCGTAATGCCGGTCAAAGTCGAGGACTAGAAAAGAAAAACAACCCAGATGGTGAAGGGAATATTTGGTAGCTCATAGGAAATATTAAAAATCGTGTTTGAAAAAAAAAAATTAATTCCTTTATGACGCCGTGTGTACATTCTAGTCGGGAAAGACACCGATGTATTTGTATCATTTTTTTAGAATTTTCAGTCGGATCGATTTTTAGTTTCGATTATTTTAAACACGGCGGTCGCTTCATTTAAAGATAATTGAAGTTTTTGTATTGATGATACCAGAAAGTGTTCTTTGTGTTAGACTGGTCGTCTGCAAATAATGCCAGTACAGATGGTTTTAGGGTGTACGAGTATCTATAAAAGAGAAGTCCTAAAGTATTCGGAAACGATTCAGATTGCGATAATCACTGCAGGTTTTTATGAATCTGCATTATTACTTCAGTTACTATAACTAACTAGTAATTAGTATTTACCATGTATGGTATCAAAAAATATATATTTTAATTTGAAATATCTTCAAAAAGTATACATTTAAAATTATATTCAAATATTTTAATTTTTATATTTTATAAAAATGTAGGTATTATAGGCCATGTAATATGTAAATAGTAACTAGTAATAACTAATAAGTATCGATGGATTAACAGGCTAAAAGTGTTCTTATAACAAGACTAAAGCAAAACTTAAATACGTAGGCCACGCTAGATCCTAGTGTTATTTATCATGGTTTTTACTATTGACATGTGCTTGATATATGTGATTATAATATATATATCAGGGGTGGATAATTATTTGAACGCTACGTGCTAAAAATTACATTTTTATCGAATGTGCCACGAAAAATATTATATACATATATTATATTCAATATTGTGAGAACAAAATTATCATAACATTATTGTATAATTAATATAAAAAAAATGTTAATTTAGGTACATAAAATGATAACATCACTATGTTAATTATTTATTTTTTAATACTTGATGCCAACTCATTGATATTTGGTTTATAATTAGTAACTTTTAATAAAGTACACGTGGCACTTCATTCATCAGTGGTTTCTTAAATTAGATTTTATAAAATTAATTTCTGAAAGTAGTGACTCGCACACCTATTATTTTTAAAATGGAATAATCTTGTGAAATTGCATTCTACGTACACTTTTAAAATCGTTTTCCCTATGTTTACGATCAATTTGCTAACACGTTGAATTTTTTCCAATAATTAATTTCTCAATACAGTGAATTTTTCTTTCCATAATATGTTACTCGACTGAAAATCTACAAGCTGTATTTCAAAATCATCTAAATTCAACCATTCAAATACTTTTAAGTTGAGTTAATACTTTAATTTTTCGCGTGCTACCTCGGGCACATGTGATATGGATATATATTTTATTATTGTTTCAACATTGGTGATTTTAATACACTAATAATATAAACGGTAATAATGTTGTCTAAAAGTATTTACATACCCATACCTATTATAATAGAGATAGTAATATATACAGTATAAATTAGTTGTATATCGTACGTACACTTCCTAGATTATTGATGTACACGAAAAGTCTACAGTTGTGCCTATAGAATACAAATAACGCATGCATACAAATGACATATATTTTTTTAATTTCAGGCGTAGTGCCAACGATAAGACCGTTTAACTTTCATCACGAATCTCAAAGACACTATTTGCGTACAAGTGTTGAAATATATATATATAATAAATGCACATGTGCATGTGTATGTGTAAAATGTAAGTTATCTTCTTGGAATAGTTCAGGAAGAAGCGTATGATTTCAATTATTGATTGATATAGGTAGGTAAACGAAGAAAAAATAAAAGTGATCTGCAGATGCTATTCTAAAGAAAAGTACACCATTGACTACCGGTGCAGACGTCAGTACGCGGTATATCAATATACACTGGTGATCGATTTTAATATAACAAATGTAGAATAAAAATAAAATAATTCCGGATAATTGGTTCTTATTTAATGCATAGAATATTATATTTTGCAAATATAACTTACAGTTAAGCGTATGATATAATTTTTGCGTAGGTAAGTCGGAATGTTGAGCAAACACAAAGCTTACTTAGAGGTCAAAACTCAAATATAAATAAAAATGGTAATTTTTTCGATGTTCAATAATTGTTTTCTCGCTCTATTTACAACAATTATAACAGGCATTATATATTTTACATTTAATTGTACTCCAAAGCAGCATTTCATTATAAAATATAAATTGTTTGAATAAGTTTTTTTGTCATTTTAAAATACTGATGAATTAATGTAATGAGTATTTCTAGTTTTTAAAAGCCTAAACTCTAATATATTTTAACCTTTTAAAGTAAATATTCTATATACTTAATACTTATATCCTGTATTAATAAGTGATGGTCAATAATATATTATAAGTATTTTTTTTCAGTGAAAATTGAATGTAAAGAACATAATAATTTTTATATTATCTCTTTAATAATAATAAAAAAAATTATTAAAATATAAAAGATTTACAAATATAAAGAGGAAACGTCTATAGCATTTCGAACACGAATCACCCGGTACATGGATAATATGAAATGGATAAATAAATAATTGTGAATGTCGCGTGATATCATAGACATATTATAAACATAATACTATATAAGTAATAAGTATAATATTTTTGAGTATTTATTGTTAGGGTTTCGGTGTTGGTGTTCCGCGCACGTGTGAAGGACGAAAAGAAATCAAAATTAATATCACCCTAAATGCTAATAAGCATTGAAATCATTTCATAGAAACACATAGATACTCGTATTTATCAAATAAATAAATATAGTGAAATACCTATATCTGTTATACGTGGAATTCTGACGGTAGGGTATTTAAATTTTTATCACCTATGACATGATTTAAATTTTCATAGCTATTGTGTTTTTGTTCGTTTCACACGTACCTATAATATGATAGTATTATGTATAGATATAAAAAAAAAATGATTTTAAATTTGTAGAAACTATAATATGATTATTCATAGTTGTAGTATTTGATATTTCATCGTGTGTGATGACGTCTACAATCCTTAAGTTACAAATACACTGCGGATTAGAGAATTAAATATTCATTATAATAATATAATAATGGTTTAGATGTTCAAAAACATTTATACTGCAAGCTGTAATACAACATGCCTCTCTCCTAAGTCTCAATATATACAAGTACTGTATGTATATAGAGTGATTTATCAAGCATGTTCATCGCTATTTTTTTATTGAATAATAAGAATTGTATTTAAATTATAGTTTTTGTATATTTTAAATAAATTTAAAGAACATGCTTTCAAATACTTTAAAAAGGATACAATAGGTATAATACTTAATCTAGTACTTTTTCATGTCGAGATAAACTTAAAAAAATACAAAATATTGATAGATTTATATTAATAGTTATTTACTATAATTTTCATATAATCTTAGTCTTAAATATCTATTAAAAACTTAATATCTGTATAACAAAAATTTAAATTAATAATTATTCAAAAACTACTCGTTCAAAAAAAATTGGTATCGCTATAGCATAATCCTTAAATGGTACACGAAAATCAAAGTATTTACAATTATAGTACTTAAGTATTCTCACTAATTTAAATAATTAGAACAGCAAAAATTACGAGTTCTATATGAAATTGTATCCATTTATCTTATACAGTTTTTATTTTTACTTGAATGTTTCAAATATATCGCATACAAGCATACAGCACATATTAAATAGTATAATAATTATAGGTAGTTGCTAATAATCTAGAAAAAAAAAAATACTAAAAAAAAAAAATTTTTGAGCAAATAAAATTTCGATATTTCCGGATAAGGTGTAAACGATAAATGTTTCAGACTTAAAGCACGATGCTGTAAAATGTGCTAAATGTTTGTTATAATTCTTGGAGTAGTAACCGTTTTTAGAGAGAGTAAATAATTCAACGATTTTATTTCACACACACGAAAAACTTGTGTATAACTGAAGGTAATCATTTTTTAAGTTTTCACACTTTGTTATATAAATATTATTCAAATTATTATAATTTAATTAGGTTTATCTGTTTTTACCTATTTCACATAAAAACCAGTACTTTCTTAGCTATGGATCAACGCAGTATTGACCTAGGCACGGATCCGTCACGTGTCACTGAGTTTGTGGCTTATAAGTTATAATATAATTATAAAATATATTGTATCTACTATTGTAGGAAATACGGAAATATAAATATAACATATTTTGTACAATTATAAATGTGAAGCATTAATAATAAGACTTTAATATTATCGTAGGAATGATATATAATATGAGGGTTTATTACAATACTAAAAGTTTGTAATTGTTAATTTAGTAAATGAACAATTGATAAAGTGCCTTTAAGGTTAGAACAATTGTTTTTGTGATTAGTGACAAAAATGTACTAGAGAAAGCTTATAACTGCATACATTATGTTATACTATGATATTTAAAAGAATATTTAAATAATAATAAAAACTTTACTTTATAGTTTGTTAGTAGTCATTAAATTTGTAAATAAATACGTTTTATTTTAATTAGTGTACACATGTCTATATAATATATGATGATTAAATTAAATCGTAATCTAATTTAAATCACTATAATTCGCTATACCTACATACAATTGTTGCTTAAAAGTATATTTTATAATAATATAATAACGACTACCATTATATATAGCCATAACCTGTAGATATTATTTTGATAACATATTTTAAATTAAGTCAATAAAAAATGATAATTTATGTGTTTGAAAAAATACGAACAAATCGAGCTATTATTAGAATGGTTTCAATTTTGAAAAAAAATTTTCTCTGGTATATTTCGTTTTAGTCCTAAACATAATAATATTCTAATGCGGTAAGCTATATCGCACAAAGACTTTCACGCATACGTATACGTATTGTGTACCTATACAAAATAAATGTGCATTACATTATAAATGAAGATTTTTTTCTTGTATTATATTATTTTCGTTTTATTTAAAATTGTAATTGTTTTCACTGAACGGAGTATTATTCATAATTGTATTTCTACCTATATAATATTATATTATGCATATTGTACGGGTCATTCACTCAATTTTAGTTATTGCACTGCCGCCATTATCGTATAATACAGCAGACATGTGACTTAAAAAGATCAGTAGGTAGTTTGTTATTGCCTCACTCTTGTCTGGGTATACAACTCACGGATTGTGTAAAAACAGATATTGATTTCATATAGGAACTTTTAAATGTATTGTTGAGATAATAATCTCAAATGCAATCGTATGTCGCTGTCTGTAGATATACACACGAAATAATATTGAAATATATCTACCGTATAATATCATTTAGTTTATTCATTATTAATAAACGGGTGTGATGCCCAACAGCAAAATTTAACACGAAAAACATATTAATTTATAGAAAGATTAAAAACTTGATATACTTGACAATTCAAAGATAAAATAATAGACACATATATTTATAACAAATACAAACGTTTTGAATGTTAAATACTGCAATTCTTAATAATTGTTTGTTACAAATTGAATAAAGTAGGATGTTCATTAGCCAGATGCTTCATCCGATCAATTGGATTATTATTTCTGTGATATTTAGTATTATTAAAAGGAATGACAAAGGGAAAATGATGGTTTTAACGAACGAGTTGAACTCTAAAGTTAATTCAATAAAGGAGCATAATATTGTATTATACGACAAGTCGGAAATACATATTATGAAAAATAAAAATTGTTTTGTACTTGTATACCGATTGATACTAATTACATATAAACTATTTCGTCAGTTTAATATTTAAAATGTATAACTATCTAATATAGTGGTTCCCAACCTTTTTCTCAAAGCCCTACTTACAAATTTTCAAAAATCTCAAGCCTCTTAAAAAAGACCCATTTTGTTTTTGTTTTAGTGATACAAACTAACTATATATTATAAAAATAATCATAATGACATATCAATATTAAATTACCAGTAAAGAGGTCAGCCGTTATAAAATACTCATAAAATTGTTACCGATGAGTGATTGTCGAAAAATGAATTTATTGTATTTAATTTTACTGACTGTAAAATGCTATAATGATTTTAACGAAAAAATTCTCGTTGTTTTATCATTACTATATTCCCTTGGTGCAGTACCTAAACCCCCCCTCCATTTCGGAACCACTGATCTAATAAGTACCTCTTAGCCTCTTATATATATATCGCTAAAAACAAAGTCAGAAATCATAACATATATTTAACTGGGTTGTATATTTTTAAATAGAATTTGATAATTCAAAATTATAGAAAATAATTACTATAATGTTTATATAATTGTAATTTTTTTTTTACAGGTTTGTCAAAAAATATTGAAATATTAACTGTAATTTATTAATTCACAATGATTGAAATATTTACTATGGTAAGTTAAAGTACTAATATTATTCCATATAAAACGTATTTTGAATAGTATTATTTAAATACTCAAGTTCAAAAATAAACCATAACTAATATGTTAGGTGAAGTTAAACATATTAGTTATTTAAAAAAAAAAAAAAATCGATGAATACTAAACTGTTCAATAGGTACTCATTGAAGAACAGTTAAATTCTGCATGTTATATTATGTTACCATTTTATTATTATAATAAAGAATGAAAAATGTACACTTGAGTACCTATTGTCCTTTTATAAAATCATCGTTAATTATTTCCATACGTAAAATAAGTTATTTTATAAAACATAAGTACAATACGTACTTCTAGTAATATTTAGTTATTAAATAGCTAAAATTGTTGGTATAGCCCAGCGATGGGCTAATACTCAATACTAATAGAAGGTTAATTTTTTGAAAATGAAAATTTAGCGGGCCAGAAAACATAGAAAGCAAAAACAAAAAAAAAAAAGATTAATAAAATTTACAATTTACATTTAGTTCAATACTAGATAAAAATTGATATCTACGTTTTACAATAAAAATTATGTCGGTTTTGTAAATTTAATAAAATACAAAAAAATACTAACATTTTATATTTTTATGAAGTAATTTAAAATGTGCACGGGCTTACTGGCCAGTTAATGATTTCGGCCCATGGGTCGCCAGTTGTCTAGAACTTGTATAGCTAATCGATTTTTTTTTTTGGTTTAATGACCGATAACCTAGAAATGAAAAATTAAGGTCAGTACTTACTGTTCCAATAGTTAGTATACCTTTACGTATTATACAAGCATAAGGCGAAATATTTGTTTTTCAAAATGTCTCTTTTGGTTATCACACCAGCACAATTTGATTGATTCTTTTAATTAGGAATATTGTCGGATAACATTATATGATAAATTAAATACAATTAAAAGAGATGTGTCGAAGTAACTTGTCTGGTAATTGGATGCCGGGTCGATTTTTTTTTTACTCAAATATCCACGAGTTGGCATATCGATTATTATTATAAACTTGATACTTGATATTATAGCTGATAACTATCGCGTTAACAAACCAACTATCCCTTTTTTTAATAAGATCCTATTGGCATAAATTAAAATAAATGGCATTGATAATTTTTTTTAAATATTTTTTTATTTGTTCGAATTCGTTCATATCTTGTATTCAAATAATATTGTGAATTTTAAAATGTTTATTTCTCATGATTAAATAACAACAGTCAAATGATATTATTCCAAAAAAATAAACCAATAATAGTAACAATAAAATGATTTGATGAAAAATAACAGAGCTATTGGATACCTACATAATATTAATAAAATTATACATTTATATGTGTACACAGAGTCGGGAAGTTCTCCCAAATTGTGAAAAAGTCTCAGAAAAATTTCTTTTATCTTTGCTATTTCGAAGAAAATGGGGTCAATTATTGGTTTTAAATAAAGTACCTGCCATGTTCGATCTTGTGATGTCTTACGTATTAGCTGATGTTTGATATAGTTGCAAGCCGATATTCATCTCTAATTATTAAAGTTCTGCACGTGTACACTGTGGATACCTATAATACTCAAATAAGTACTATTATAGTGCATAATAGACACGTATAATTGAACACAAGTTATCACGTATATTTATTCCGGTTTTATTCATTGAGAATTTACAATCGGCAATTAAGTGAACGCAACTATTGGGAGTGGATTCCGTTGGAAATCGTTTGAGGTGATTAGTAGAACTGAAAGAATTTTACAAACGCCTAGCGACTGCCATTTTCCCCTTAAGTCTCAAATATTATAAATAATAATTCTCTAATAATTGGACCGAGGTGCGTGTATTACAATTTAAAAAAAAAATTGAAATATCGCGGCTATTTATCATTTTTAAGGTCATCAACATTTTGCCTTTAGAACTCCGTGTTAATATTATTATCTATACAATCATAATTATTACCTATATTTTGTTATTTTTTAAATTCTGCACAATTGTAACAATATGTAGGTATTTCAGAATAAAATGATGATTAAACGGGCATTTTATAATAATATTATGGTCGATATTAAGGCCTGCGGCAGTTCAGAAATGTATAATAGTGAATAGGTAGTATATTAAAATAATGTTAATAGAATAATAAATTAGATTTATTGCTGTGCTAACACATTATAAACACGTTAGAAGCAATGCCTAAGAATGTGATGGTTGTATTATGAAAATTAAAAAAATAATATATTATAGCATGTAATACATGTATTTTATTTAAAAAAATAATGAGTTCTGAAATTGCAAATACCTAACTACATTATAATATAATATCTATTGTGTTAGTGAAAAATTGTAAGTACAGCTTAAATATATAAAAAAAATATTAAATTGATAAGTGAATTAGCGCCCTTGTGATTCAAAAACTCTATGTGTTATGAAATACTTACAATGTAGGGTCTCTATTAAAATCTATATTAGCAGCATATTATAGCTATAGAGAAGTAAATATTTATTTTTTAACCATCCAATTTCTCTGTTAAATAATACCAACTGATATTTTTTAAATTTATTATATTTTAAAATATTTCAAAATTATCATATAACTACAGGTTATTACAAGTTTCATAAATGCTTACATTTTATAACTTTTAGGTATATTATAGTATAATTATATTTCATTATTTTGTAATATGTTTAGTAAATAGTGTTGGTTTTATAGTGATTAATGACAATGGATGCGAAGTTTATGAATATGAAAAATATTAATTAAGTTAATAGGTTTTATGTGCATAATAATTATTTTCATAGAGAAAGTTTTTGGAGTCTTTCGATAATAGTACGTCCTGTTGAAGTCAGTCTTACTGTAGATGTATTTTTTTAAACTTAAGGTTCGGAAAGTATGACCATTAGTTCTGGGTTGTTTTTTTTATTTTTGTTGCAATAGGTTTGTGGATATGTATTGTTGTATATTATGTAGGACGGACTGCTTTGTCACCCTTTTGATAACTAACAACGCCAGACGATGCTTAACCTTAACACTAATAAGTGGATTCGGCCAATTATTACGCACCACACCATGCCCCCGTATTTTTTTGTTTTGGACCCAAGACCGCAGAATCGGCTTCTTTCTAGTGTTCAGAGTTTTACGTGAAAGTTTATTATTTGGGATTTTAATCAAGTCTTGAAGAATGAATACAGGGAACCTATATGATTTTTTCTATTCCTCGTGAACATCGTGGTGCCTTAAAGATTATCCGTAGAAATTTGTTTTGAATTTTTGTGAGAGGCTAATGCCTGTACAGGGTAAGCATAGTTTATTATAACAGTCGGATTGTTATAGTATAAATAGTAAGAATAAAGATGTTATTTGGAGTGTTGATTTTAAGTCAACTAATGGATTCAGTATTTTCGTTCTGATATAGTCTTGCGTATGTTTTTTGTTGATATTATAAAATTTCTCGGTATGTTTATTATCGGGAAAGATGCCAACGTCAATCCGATAGTCGTCTTTCTTATCATATCGTATTGTTTGGTTTTCAAATCAATTTGCTAGGGATAAGATCACTATTTTTATAACGTGATAATATGTATATAATTAGTTGTTTGGTTGAGTTAATATTTAGTTTCCAAATTTTGAACCTATATCTGTTATTTAAAATCATACTTTAGTTTTACTTTTAAATATTCTTTTTTCTCTTTTTATTGAATCATTTATGTTTGTAAATTAATATATAAGTAATATTAATTATGTCTCATTATGTATACTTTATCTCTACTTTAACATTTATAAATTATAAACCATAATATTTTAAAAATATACGTTTTTAAAAATTAAGGATAATTGAATAATTAGCTATATAAATATGTGTAAATCTTACACACGTTAAAATCTATCGTTTTATTATTTTATTCGTTAAAAAAAAAATTAAACATTGTACGTTATGAAAAAAAAAAACTATATCAACTGTACGTATATATTAATATGTAAGCAAGCTTTTGTAGATTTTATCGTTAATTATACGATAATGTTAACTAGGTAGGTTATAGGTATATATATGTATTATAATTTTTACAACAACTTATGTTCATTTTGTTTAAACTCGTAATAATCATTATACGGTGACACTATTAATTATTGCTAATTTGTTAAACACATTTTCCCCCGACTTTACACACTTTACAAAGTAGGTACTATGTTGGCAGGGAATACGCGGAAAACATTGTACTACAAAATATAGGGTATAATATTGTCTGTATGCATAATTAACATATTATCATCATTTTATTTTTTAGATTCAAAACTGAGCTAGGGAGCAATATTGTTTTTATATTTATATGTTTTTTCTCTAAAAGCACTTGATAGGTCAATAAATAAATAGAATTACTACAAACTCGTATTGTGGCGTTATGATATTTGGTTATGTTTATTGTATAATATAAATATATAATGCATTACAGCAAAGTTAAACGCGAAATTATGAAAAACTCATCATTTAATTTATTTTTCATTTTTTACTCAAATTATAATTAGAATAAAAAAAAAAACGATTTGCTTGTAATATTTATTAGGTTTAGTTTATTATTGATACTTTCACTAAATGTCCGTATGATATATTTTATAAACTTTATAAATATCCTAAGAATTAAATTCCAACCATAACCAACAAAATAGATATACAATTATGAATTAATGTCTCTTAAATATAAAAAATATGACTTAATTAACGTAACTTCAGATTTTATGAGCTATATGAAAAATAATTTTGATTAGAATCTTTTCTAAAACGTAATATCAATGATGGCTTACCTAATCTATTATCATATAGACACTCTCATTATAACACTCCCGCTAACATTAGCCTATGTGGTTCTTTGAATTACAGTTATCTTTTTAAAAGAAAATTGTGGGTAATGAAATTCTTAACGCTTAAAGTATGAATGAAAAATCGTCGTTTATCCTTTTTAAAATGGTTTTAGATATCCTTTTCATTTTATAGCTTTTAACAATTCCCTTAAGTATTCATAATATATATTTTTGTTATTTTGAGAAACGTATAGCAGTGAATAAAGAGCGAGAAAAATAAATTAATCTGTGGAATTTATAGCAGCACATATCATTACAACGGAAAGACTAAATCGTAAATTTGAACAATGATTGTATTATTTCTAAGAGGTATCCGACACTAAAAGGATATGTTTGATACACATATACTTAAATATGTCTCATTCTATGTAATATTAGTTATTCATAAAATGCAGTATTATTACAAATGTATCGTATATAAATTACTCGGCTCGACTACAAATGGTTTTTAACTTGTTATTTGCTTGTGAAAAGACTTATTTTTCTAACGTATAAATATTATATTGCTTCATTTTTGTGTATAAATTTGTGTAGTGTTTTCAAAATATAACACTTAAACTAGACAATTAAAAATATATATTATTTAAGTACAACTTTTTTATAATAAACTATATTTTTAGACGCCAACTATGTTATTGTACAAAATATAACACATAACTATATCAACACGAAGGGGAAACAAAACCATATAGGGAATTTAATTATTCCAGAATGCTGGTACCACGTGCAAATAAAAATATATATATATAGCAATTTGCCGGGCCCGCGCTCCATCAAATGTGAACGTAGTCTAAACAAAGCGCTTATATTTAAAAATATTAGTTTTTATCATATCGTACATGGTATAATAATATTATGGTTGTTACCATTGCTTTACGTTTTAAGAAATTGTTTACGTATTTGTATTTTAAGTATAATAGTAAATAGACGGAGTACTTACATATATTCTAATAGAATAATATTATGTATAAAGAAACAACAATAACAATAATCCATATTTCAAAGATTTTTATAGAATAAAAAACACAAATATTGCGAACTGTAGGTATGCTAAAATGCCAAAATGGGTTAAAACTATAACAACACGGGTTATCGCAAAAATAATAAATTCTAGTAATACAAAATTATTAATATTAATTTATACATTTAGTACATAAATCCATTAACTATAAGTACCTAAATTATAACTTTACTGGTTGGATGTAAACAATATTAATATCAGAATACGCGAAAAAAAAATGGCATGTTCAAAACATAGATTGTTGTAATCATGTAAAATAAGTTGTTTAAAATACACCATATTATTATTATAATATTTTGTAATAAAAAAATAATTTAGTATAATATACTAAAAAATTACTTGAAACAATTTCATTGTGTATATTATCATATCGACGAATTTATTATTGTGTTGAACTGTTTCAAATTTCATTCCAAAGATCATTATATCAGTGATTGCGGAATATTGGCTATTGCGTAGTGCTATACGTGCAAATCAGTATTAATCAGAAATATTCTAATAATAATGTAAAAACTAAATAAATAGTTGAATTAGGCATTATTTAGTTGAATAATATAGCGTACGATATCTATCTTTAAACTATATATTCCTAATAGTGTCTTTACAATGGCATTTAGAAAAATATTATTACCTATGTTAGAAGTTTTTAGCTTAAATCTGATAGGTTACCTTTTTCTAAACTTGATTTGCAATCAGCACGTTTTACGTCTAATATATTATGCACAAAAAGTTAAATACAGATTCGTTTTATTACGTATGTAACTGTTATAGGCAAGTAATTCAAATTAATTCAACGACTTCACTTAATATCAATTTTTATAATTCTTTGATGTTAACCGTTCAGCCTCGTGCATATTATCTATACCTAATATTGTGACGTATTTTGGGTGTAGCGTGATGTGTTCCATCCTGCACTGTACCAATAAATCGTTTAAAAAAAAAAACAAAAAAAAAAAAAAATCACAAAATTAAAACATTTGCTACAGGACAAGTATATACTGTATTCGACACGCATATGTATATATAATATATACGCGTCAAAGTTGGTATATAGTTATATACGTATATTGCAGGCGGTACAAGGTTAACTAGACTCCATACGAATATTATTATACACTTAATTCTCTTGGAAATTATTTTTTTCACATCTATGTAGTGCCACCTATGTTTATATTATACTATATGTGTGTGTGTGTGTATGTAGTGTAAATATTAGCCGCAATAATTGCAGTCGGTTATACTTGCTTATGTGCTGATCATATTACTGCGGTGCAGTGATGACATACGATACCGATACACGATACTGCTGAAGTTACCGGGTTACAATGTAGGTAGGTTACACTGTATTATGTAGATATATGCACTAGGCATATGTGTGCGTTGTGTGTATAATGTGGTCTTATTGCGAATTAAATGTCTTATCCAAAGGGGTGCACCGTTCAATCGTCATTCGTTTTAGTGGTAGGTAAAATGGTTGTTGGTAAAAGTGTAGGTATACCTATTACCTATTATAAATGTCAAATGCCTATATTATACAATACACACGATACCATTATTATTTATTCCGATATCGCTGTGTAGATTTATATCTCACGTGCACGCATATTATGTTATAATATGTATACATTATATTATGTATAGGTTTGGATTATATAGACACAATGTGATTCATTTAACAGAGCAAACCGTTCGTTAATTCGAAATAAAATAAACGCAAACTTTTTCTGATTTTTTTGTTTTGTTTGGATCAAGGCACAAGCGCTGCAAATTAAAAAAAAATAGATTGCCGCTATGTTTGGTATCCTTATACATTTGTAACTAAAGTATAATATTTGATGTTGTAAAGAATACATCTCGGACAATTTATTTGAACACTATACTTATATTATTTAAAATATTTTTTAATTATTATTAATGACAAGTTATATGCTTCACATATTTTTAAATGATTATTAAAAAAAAACTGGATTCATTCAATATTTAATATTTTTACAGAATGTAATAAAATTAAACCTATTGTTCTATATTCTAATTAATATTTTCTTTATTTATAATATAATAATTGTAATTATTAATGATAAACAAACTTTAAAATTTGTAATATGTTAAAATTATTTCTATTATATTTTATATAATATCACAATTTTAATAAAAATATAAGCAACTTTTAAATTTTTAAATTTTAATAAGTATATATATATATATATATATATATATACATACATATTATATATACATTCGTACTTTTATATTTTTCGTTACAATATACCCAATTACCTTGCTAAAAATATATTTATTTCTATTAACCCGTAAAAAATACCATTATAAATAAATATTATTTATTTATAATACATAAAATTAAAGAAAATTTGATAATATACATTTATTTTCATCTGGCTATGTTTCTATAATGTATACTTATATAAAATAAACTTAGTATACCTACATAATAACTTATCTAATTTAAATATAATTTTTTTTAAATTAACTTATACAACTATATATTATATTGTTTTAAAATTGATTATTTTAAACATGGATATAAAATATAATGTAACTTTAAATGTTTAACTTATTTAGAAATACAAACAATTTATCATATACCTATTGCTTTGCATTATTTCAGAACAAAAGTTTATGCAGTGGAATATATTATATGTATAATGTGATTTGATAAAAGAAAAACTTTTTTTTAAACATATTTAAATAATTATACATCCATTGGAAAAGTAATAAAGTATAGTGTATATTATTTATAATGTATATACCTTTTGAAATTGTGTAGGACCTTTATTAAGAAGTAAAAATAATCGAAAAATGAATCGGATTAGTAAAATATGCACTGGTATATGTTTAGTATGTCAAAATTGAAAATTATCAATAGGTACTTCTTAAAATGACCGTAATCACGTTAAAAGCATAAAAATATTTGTTAACATTTTAATCTTGTTATTAAAATAATTGATTAGTTTATCAATGAATTCAAGCTTAACACATTCATTACGGTGATCTACTCAATGACAATGTACACTCGACACCTACTGTATAGCAGAGCAATCACCTACTTGACGGTTTTTTTTCTTTTTTATGCTGATAACAATTGTATTTTTCTATTAAAATAAGATTGAAATTCTTCGTAAGTTTTTCTTATAACAATTAAAAATATTGTGCATACATAATATAGACTAAGTTTTTTTTTTTTTATTATAAACGTTTCAAGTTCAAATTTTGTTGAAAGGTTTAAAGCACAAACACCATTGTAACTGACGGATTTATGCACTTATATATTTTTTTAATATTTGATTTCTACACTCTTTGTAAATGTGTAATGGATCGTTCGCTACATCTAACTACTCCGCTCTCCATACTCGAGCATCGTATCGTATTCTATATTATAAAACGTTAACAGTCAACACAGTCAAACAAAATGCAAAAAATGCAAACTATAAAAAATTATTTTTAAACGACTTTTATATTTATCTAATATTATACTATTATAACGTGTATAATATAATTTGAATTCTTATCAACGATGATAGTTAATTTAAAATCGACATATTATTGTCATTTTAATTATTCAAACTCGGTGCTGGGAGATATTGTAAAATCACAAATATCATTTAATTTATTTTAAAACACTACTTTAAGTAAATTATATCAATCACCTATTTCAATTGGTATATTATAGCTATATTCAATATTAAAGGTATACCATTTCAATGTTCAAATAAATGCAATATAATTCTCCAACTTCAAACTCAATAAGTAGAACTTGTTATATAATAAATTATAAGCCTACAGCTTAAACCATGGTTTTCAACATGTAAAAATACATATGTTGATAAAAATAAATTGCAACCAAACGGATTTTTTAAAAAAATTGTCTGATAACATGGTATATAAATATAGGTAAACCGAGTGTTTTTGCGTACTTAACATTGTAATTAATAATAATTTAATGCAGATAATTTGTCATTTAATTGACTAAAAATATTTATTACGTTAATTTTATCACAATAGTAAAATGTAATGATGATGAAAAAAAACTGGTAAATTACGGTTTCGTGGTCGATAACGTGAACTGCAATGTGAAAAAAAGTCAAGCGACTAATAAAATAGGATATTAAAACGCCAAATCGGGATTTGAACACCCTACCTCAACCTAAAAATTACGACCTACGTCTAATCACATACTTGCCTACATAACCAGTTAATGATTCATAATGATACTTGGTCACTTAAACAGTGTTAGCAATTACAATTTACAGCGTTTGACGTCACAACCATACGCACGTGACAGCTGATGATGCGGATAGGGAACGTTTGTCGCTCGGTGTAAATATAAAACGTACAATAATACGAGTATACGCCGACAGTACAAATTAAACGTCATAATATAACAAAACAATGAGATGGCCATGTACAAAATCCCAGTCATTAGAAATAGTTTAGCATCATTTCTCACCGTTTTTATAAGTTGTTTTTTTCTAAATATACGATATTATTATTCTGCTTCAAGTAGTCATGAGACTAAACATTAAAATATGCATATAGATCGTCCGTGCTTAAAGATTCAAAGTTGAAAGACTTGTCACCAAAATATGCCGCATAGAGGTGAAAAATAATACATAAAGGCAATACAAAAAAAAGCAAAATTTAAGACATATCATGCGTTTACCTAGGTATTTACCTACGTTTTCCGAGACGAACGTTTGTATAAATTGATTTTTTTTTATTTTACACAATAATGAGCGTTTACTGTTATAAAACGAATCACTCTGTACATAGTCAATCGTATATTAGTTGTTATATAGGTAAAATTTGTACAACTGTGCGGTTCATTCGTTATAATTGAGAGTAGGTAATACACGGCATATATGTAACATCATATATACACTGCAGGCGAAGTGAATTCCATTATATTATTATATAAAATGTAATAGCAATTTATAATTTGTTTTCTTCCGAACAGCCATGGCAAATTTGAAGACCGAATACGTCTATACGAACTATATAATATTATAATGATATATATTATGACGTGTAGTGTATATAATACGTAGGTAGGTAAATTACTGACACACTGTATATTTTAATATATACGCCACGGAAATAGTTTATGTTAGCGTGTACTGTAGTCGCGGAATTATATGTGTAATTTGGCTTATATTATTCATCGGTAAAATTATTATGTTGATGTAGGTCATACTCGTTTGTTTTGTGTACGATTAATTATTGTGTTTTCGGAATTTCAAGTATTTTTTATTGGCACGTGAATAAAATTCTAATACTACACTTTTGAACAATTTTTTTTTTTTTATATTATATTCTAATTTATTTGTAAATGTAATCCTAAGCAATTACTTGTTTAATTCCGGTCTCGCTTTAGAAACACGAAAATAACTTGGCACACAAATTGTATAAGCATATAGGTGTTTGAAGAATTTTACGACTTTTTGGCCAAGTTATTTTCGGTAACCAATGCACTCTCAAAGATAATAGAGCACTAGAAGTTATACGCTTAATATGATATGTCTTGCAGAGACAGTATAAGTACTGATTTATCTAAATAATACACTGTTGTTTTTTCTTACATTTTTATGAGCAACTGCATAACCAAATTATCAAAAATAAAAATTCAGACATTTTATCGTTCCTTTCATTCGTATATACATATTTGAGAGTTTAAATTTTCGTAATACGTATTATATACATTGTACATGATTTTTTTGTTGGTTGAAAAGTGATGATATTTTATTTTAACTCTTTTGTGTTCTATAGTATGATTGCTTGTGCAATAAAAACATTTTCTGATTTGGCAAAAACACATTTTGTTGGCTCAAAATCGATGGATAGTATTATCTATAAATAGTGTGGTTTTAAAATGTTCAATTAAACCAAAATAAAATGTTCTTTAAATATGATCATTTTTGTTTAACAATGTATAATCTATATTGTGTAACAAAATACTAAATAGTAATCGGAAAATCTTACTTTTACTAGTTTTAGTGTAGGTATAATACAAAGCCGTAGCGATGGCGCGGAGGACGGCAGCCGAGAGGGCTTTAGCCTCCACCATTGTGTCTGGAGATTTTTAAGTGATATATTGTATATTGTACATTACAAAACACCGGCAAACCGCATAATGAATATGATCAAAACACTAGTGATTTTTTTTATATTTAAAATTTCTGGATGTCTATAACGGTGAATAATTCGTGTCATGTGTATACCATCAGTTAAATGTAGGTTAATAGATTATTTAAATTTTAGAAAAATCCAATTGACTCAGTCAAATGTCTCGTTACGTTACCGTCTTGATAACAAGATTATAATTATTATGCCATTTTAAAAATATATAGTTTATTATAATATGTCTATACACCCATCGGTTTCGATTATAAATACACAGACTATTTATTATATGTTAAATTACAATCATGATATACGTAATATGATGTGTATACATTTACAGTTCCTATATATATATATATTATACTATATTATAATAATTTTAAGTGAAGTGACTATAGAGTCTTATTCGATAATTATAATTATTTTGTTTTTGATTCTGAAATAGTTAACACCTACCTACGCATAATATTACTCATCGATTATGATTATATAATATGCAGAAATATATCATTGATATTTATTATTTATATGACATTTGTATTTTTCATTTCGCAAAATAAATGAACGTTTGAATATTTTGCATATTTTATTAGGCGATTGTTGTAATGGTAAACACTGATTTTCATGAAAATTATTAACATATTTGATAATATTTTTCTTATATTATGTGCACTTTGCAGTCATTAAAACAACATTTTTGAAAAAAAAATTTAATTCAACCATTTTTTTTTTCGTTTTTATATTCAAGTCTGTACGTTTTTAATTGCATAACCCTAAGCAGGGTTTCTAGCGACCTTAACGTATAGAAAATGAATTAATTTTTGTAGGGATTTGAAATAATGTAGAAAAATACTTCTAAAAACGTTAAAAAACCTTTTGAGAAAATGAATTTGAAAATAATATTATACCTAAATTGTATATTCTGTCATCATAGTCTTCGCCAGCTCATTCATGATTAGTAGGGCACCATAGATTAACACAATAAACGAATAGTTTAATTAATCTATTGCCTCCTATTAATCACTTTATCCGTCTTTTGGGAAATTACGATTATAGTTCTTAATTAATTGATAAAAATTAAAAAAAAATGTCGAAAATGATATACGAGTATCGCCGTTTTTAAGTAATAATTCGTAAAACGAGTTGATAAAAATATTCAAATATATTATACAATTATACTTAATACTTATCCAAAATAAAGCTGCTACGCCTATTTTAAAACTTATCAGTGAATGCACCAATGTCGGAATAAAGCAATAACATATACCACTTATAATATCGTCTATCTCTATACAGTATACAGTATACATCAAGATCCAACAAATACAGATATATATATCATAGGCACATACCTGAAATTATTTATTAAATTCATAATATTGACGAGGTTTAATGATACAAAACCAACAGGATCAAACCATTTCGGATATTATACATATGTGTCCATATCGAGGATATTTTTACGTTAAAATACATATTTATAGTATTGTATATAGTGGTGTGGTGAAATATTTAAGACTACTGTGAAAATAACGCTATAGTGAAGAATACCCGCCTATTTACACTAGTGGTTCCTAGTATATGCATAAAGCACTTTTTAAACAATATTATTATCGTGTTCAAAGCTTAAAACTTGCAAAAGTATTTATAATTTAAATAAATTTATGGACAATGCCTGTTGGTCTCTCTCTCTCTCTCTCTCTCTCTCTCTATATATATATATATATATATATAAACATATTAAATAATTCACATAAAAACAGCGATACAACGTGTACGACGTGCATGTGGATTAGAAAACATATAAACGTAATCAGTGTCGTGCTTCAGAAAATAATAAAAAATAACATAACATAACGTCAGGTATTTGTACATAGATTAAACCACGTGAAGTCGCTTGGTTTTTATTGTTTTAAGAATTATAAAGCTCTCTTAATTCTTATAATGTGCAACAACTACTTAGGTATTGCATTATAATTTTTCTTCTTTTGAAGATATTTCCGAGAAATCATTTATTGTAAACAATAAAAATAATGATGAGCGGAAGTTTGTCACTTTATATCTCTAAAGATATTTCAATATATATTTGTTTTATTCTATAATAATTTTCTAGTAAAAAGCAGTAATTTCAACATAACTTTGACCAAAAAATGTTTTCTAATTATTTGGTGAAAATTGTATGTATTTATGGTTGTTTGTACTTGTTAATGTTATAAAAAACCTTCTGTTTATTTTTATTTATATATTTATCGCCTATATTAGTTTTACTATAAAAATTACTGTTTTTTCAAAGTTTCAATTAGATCTAATTTTTTTACTAAGAATCGCCTTCTAAATTGAAGACCAACATATTTTTATCTACTATGACATCGCGAACATCGTTGTTTTTATAAAAAATATACATTCAACGTTTTCCTCGGCGTCTAAAACGATGGTGTCAAACTTATTTTTTAAATATTTGGGCTTACAATTTATTAATTTTTACAAATAAAATGCTTGTATGGTTTCTATTTGATAAAAATTAAATGTTCTCTGTTAGAAATTTGTTACCTAATTTTAATTGGTACGTATCATTTGTCTGCGACTCCCCCCCCCAAAAAAAAATTGTATTTATATCTATAACTGCATTTTTTAATTTTATTTCAGTAGGTAATCGTTTTTTAAATCAAATCATGATTTAACACAGCGTACCGGTGTATATATAGTGTTGTATAAACGAAAATATCATGTTACGACTTTATAGGCCAATTTTGCTTACTAAAATTGCTTTTTTCGATTTCCAGGCATAAACCTATAATAATAATATAATGGTTCCGCGGTCATAAAGTCGACTATTAAAATCACAACATACACGAGTTAAGGGGAGCCCCTCCCCTATAAATTGTATCTACTCTAACCCCTCAAACCCCATTGTTGTATTGCTATTTTGCTATATAATATGCTAAATGTATTTTCCATTCCGTCCCAAGTCATAAAACGGTCGTACTCGGTTCCGCCCTCTCAATAAAGATCTCTAATTACTTTACATAATATGATATGTGGACGTTCACGAAACCATTTTTTAATATATACCAACCAGGCTAGTGAAAAAATAATTATTATTTCAAAAATACCGAGCCAATTTTAATGGGTTGGTAAAAATTATTCAATTACAAAAAATACAGAAAATCTGTTTCGATGGTGTACTTTGTTGGTGCACCGTGAACCTACCCACAATAAAACGTTTTTAATTTTATGTTTAAAAGACCTTTTTATTAAAATATTTTGCAAGTCCGTTAGTTGTCTTTAAAAACATACATCTCGACGGCTATACTTCGATGATTGTGTTTATTTGTACTTCGCTATTACCTAACAGAATACTATAAGGTACCTACACCCCAAAAAAAACCAAAGATTATAACATTGTTTTACATTTTTCTTTTCAAATGTCTGGTATAACAATACTATAATTGTACTTGGGGTAAAAAGGTTATTGAATCATTTCGTCCATTAGTCTCACTAAAAACAATATGGTGTCTACAGTATAGTCTAAAAATGGTAAAATATTATTTATAAATATATTGTTTGAAAACTAAATGTACTTACTTATATAATTAAATGAATAATTCGTAATTAAGCATCAAATAATTTTGACAGTAAAGTGAGTACCGCTTTGAAGTACAATTTCAAGTGGGTCACTATAATATGAAGGTAGTGTTCAATTTAAATGTAGTAAATTACTAATTTAATAATATATTAATAAATAATATATAATTTTATAAGAAAAACTGTTTTGACCATAAATTTTATTTATTTTAACGTTATAGTATTATAATGGTAGGTTGATTTAATTTTTGTTGAAAACATTGCATCTATACATATTAAAAATATTTAATTATAATAAATATATATATGTATACTATATTATATTATTATTATTATTAACATTTTATTTAATACCACCTTACAGTAAAACAGTATGATAAGTTTATTGTATAATTAGGCAATATCTTAAAATTAATTTACATATTTTAAAAATTGTATTGTATACGTACAGTATTTACAATATACGTAAAAGTTGAAAGTTCCCGAGAATAATGTTTTTAAATTATAAAAAAAGAATTAATATACTTAATAATACTAGCTATTCATCAATTTCGTTCAAATTTGTTTTTCAAATGTCTATAAAAAAAATGCTGCACTTAAGTTTTTTGGTTACAGTATGAACTATTTACGAGCAGTGTTGTATTCATTTTTAAGTTTTAACTAGGAAGTATACTGATTTTCTGTAAAAATTCACCCATTTCTTTTATTATTTTACAAGAAATTTTTCACTTTTGATCCACCAAAGTACTAGCTATATATCCAATTTTAAAAATTACGCTCCAAAATTTAAAATTTAAATATTTAATCTACCTAAAAAGGTTAAAAATCACACACACGCATACCCATGATTGTAAAATTACTATATTCACCACTCCGCTTAAAAAATAAAAATGTTTTAATATTAATTATTATTTTTCGCGAGTTATTAATTATTTAGCATTCTAATAAATATTTACCTACGCATTTTTTTATCACTGAAATTCTATAATATTATTGATTGGGTAACATGATTTACATAACAAGTTTGAAAACTTTTACAACCATTTATAACATATTCTGTATTAGTTATTTTAAAGTATGTATGCATCTGAAATTATTATTATAGTAAATATGTTATACGCATACGGTAATCCCAAATAATTACAGTTAAATACTATCAAAGGATTATATTATAGATAAACAAAAATAAAATGTTTTTACATTAATGTGAATTGTTTGTAACATTTCAAATAAATGATTTATTTAATTTTTCAAAATTTAAATCCAACTCATAATCAATATGAATTCGTTCAATAAAAAGTGCGCATTGTATGACAATATTGACAATAATATATTATAAAAAACATTGCCGTTAACTTATGACATACATGTTACAGTATGTCTTATTGTTTACATACAAATTTAAAATATATCATAAAATTAGATTTAAAGGCAACAGTTTAAGTTTTAAAGTCAAGCGGATACATAATGATTGGTGGTTTTAAACTCGAATACAATGATAAACTATTGAATTAAAAAAAATAATTAAGATGGCTGCTTAAGTGTACATTACATTGTTTTTAATGAGTATTTGTTCAATTGTTGGTTTTTGAACAAATTCATTGAAAACGGTGAAAAATGATAACTTATAACTTAAAAATATTACGATTTATACCAATATGAATAGTTAATCAATACAATTGCGATTTCAAAATTAGTGTTTCACAGTTTCAAAAAGTTGAAACAGGAAAAAACAATCATTAAGAAATCGACTAATAACGATTTGTAATTTGCTATAAAAATCTGAAATAACTGAGTTTTGAATATTAAATAATGTATTATAGTTTTGAATAAAAATGATTATTATTAATACCATTAAAATTTACAACAGGCTATCAATATTTTAATATGATGTCGGCGAACGTTATAGGTATCCACATTATAAGAGTATTTTGTGTTTTTAATTTATGTCCAATCCTTGTACAGAAAATACAACGATATTATCGTAGTTTTCAAGTGCATACCTCAATGAGTATCCAACAAAAAAATATTATTCATACAACGCTTCTAATT
The DNA here is from genome assembly GCA_036289425.1 of Rhopalosiphum nymphaeae. NCBI lineage: Eukaryota > Metazoa > Arthropoda > Insecta > Hemiptera > Aphididae > Rhopalosiphum > Rhopalosiphum nymphaeae. The sequence goes on along the minus strand of JAZAQC010000001.1, from coordinate 2,993,418 downwards.
AATATCTTATAAATGATAATTTGCATTAGGCAATTTCATTTTTCCGTTAACATATAATTGCGCGAAAAAAAAACCTCAACCAATCGTCACAGTTTCGCAATACAGAAAACATCATTTGTTTTTTTGTATTGTGATACGATTTATTTGTCCCAGTTGTTCTATAGATAATATGTCGCTGCAATTGCAATAGAAACCACTTGACACAATTCAGTGCATTAACTTATCGTAAAATTATTATATCTGCATTTATGAGAAACTTATGCAAATTGTCATGTCAAAGGTGATATATTGTGCACATCATCGGTTTTAAGTGTTACACTGAAGGCTTAACACTCGTACTCATAAAATTCTGACCATAAGACAACAGATCAAGGTCTGTCATTGATAAAAACGTGTTCAAGTCGTCAGAGTCATTACTCAATACTGCGATTGTTTGTTTTTTAAAACATTTATACAATATATTATTGCACTTTTTATATTCCATTTAAATAATATATATTAATAGGTGCGTTATTATAGTCAACGTTTGAGTTGTTAGCGATGGTCACTAGAATATTTTAATTGATAGTACCAATCAGACAAATGTATACTTATAGAGAAATTAATATTTTAATACTTTTAATTTGCTACTACTAAATTTCTTATATTATTGCGATATTATTATATTATAATTTACCAAAATGTGAGTAATAATTTAGAACTACAATAAAAAAAAATGGATCCTTCTACTAGAAATAAATAATTTTAAATAGAATATATTGTATAAAATAAATGCTTTAAGGACTTAAAATTTATAGGATTATGTTTGTTTCCTACCAACTACATACTTATCATTTCTGTAATTTAGTAACTTATAATTAACTTTAGTTTACTTATTTTTAATTGTGAAAAAACACAAAATATATGATATCACAATGAAACACGGTAATTGATCATATCGCAATCAAAAAAATATCATATTTTATTTTATTTGTTATAAAATAAACATGTTACATATTACATACATACGCGTAATAGTATACGATTAATTATTTTATACCAATCATACTTTTAAACTCTATTATTACATGAATGCATATAATATCCATTTAGTTTCAAACTATCATAGTGACATGGACAAAGATGCATTTAAAAAATACGTCATAATATCGTTGAATAAACAATATTTGTATTTAATCTACATTATCTTTTATAATGATATTTGTTTTGTATAATCTACATTATTATTAGCAATGATTTCATTAATTCTTTTATGGCATTAACACATTTTCATTGCAGTCTTAAATATTTTATTTTAGCCATTTAATATAGTAACGTGAGTCATATTCACAGTAATAAAAAAAATAGTAGTTAATAATTATAATTGTTAAACGTAATTCATAAGAAATCTATTGAAACAGGTTCAAACAATTCAGTAAAAATAAAATAGAAATTATTTTTTTCAAATAAAGGTATATGGTATTTTGTTTTTAATAATTAGTTCACATTAGTACGCCTTAATAAAATACATTGATCAATTAAATTAGGGTCCAATTCTTGAATAGCACCGTGAAAATTATACAAAAATAAATTATCAAACAATCTTTCAATTTTGGCTATAAAATATTACAAAACAAACATTTTGATACACAAATTATTTTTATTGTTTTCTTAAACTTTCCGAAATTAACATTTAAACAATAATATTGTAACATACTTTCAACTTTTTAAAATCTACATTTATATCTCATCTAATTTCCAATTAGAAAAACAACTTTTTTACATTCGTTGTAAATTATTAAACTTTTATAGCAGTACTTTTCTATCGGAAAAATGTTCATTGTTTATCAAACAAACAAACTTGTACTCCGTATATGCTCTACTCAAAATTCAAAATTATTTTTAAACAGACGATTGAAAGAATAAGGTTAGAATTTTCGATTAATTTCATATTAATTATTCTTATTTATAATAAAACAAATTTGATATTAATAAGTTTTTAGAATCTCATGAACGTTGTATTTTTTCTAGTTCCAATGTATTTATAAAGTATAATTTCAAAGTTTGCTGCCAACATAGTATCATCACCGTCTATGATGCCGTTTACGGTGTTCTGTATCTAAACGCTAGAATGGAAACTGTGGAAAATGTAACAAAAAATAATACTATAGTTACACTGTAAACGTCAGAGTAATTTAAGTACTTATTTGGAATTTTTCGTTTCTAATTAAATTTTGTAAGTCTAGTAAATCATTTCATTTTTTAAATAAATGACCTCTTTTTATTTTTTTAATCAATATAAAATATAATGCACACCTACTCAATATTTTGCTCGTATGTATAAAAAAAACAAATTATTGTCTCATCCTATTTATCATTATTTTTACCATGAACACCTCTTCAGAAATGAAATAAGAAAAATACCACTCATCATACCTATACAGTATACAATGTCGAGTATTGTGACGTTTTAATTATGTGTTGAAACAGTATTATGTAAGCAACTTGATTTTTATATGTAACGTAATATAATGAATATACCATAACCACTGTTCTTAATCTGCGACATAGTCACAAATATTGTAGTTTATGTTGAGGAAAATATTAAAATTCTTCTGAATTTATATGAATGAAACTCTGTATAGATTTCCAAACAAACGACGGCCAGTCGATTAAATAATAAAATGCTATTGTTCGAATATTGCAGTTGAAGCATATAATATATTATAACTTATAATATTCCTACAGAGTCAATATTTTCACCCACGACAATGATATTTATTTTACTTACATTTTTATTCTGTTTTTTTTTTAACAATGCGTATGTATTATTTGATTGGTTTTTTTTTAAACTCTTTATCAAACATTAAGAATTTATTTTAGTTTGCATAGACGGCCTGAGAATGTTCAGTAGTTTACAAAATATCTTTCGGTGAACAATGTACGCATGCGCAACGAATAAACTTGAAAAAGAATCTCATAAAATATTATTTGTAACGATTTAAGTATTTGACTATTTGTTTAAAATGGTCAAACAATAATATTTTATCGAAATATCTATTTTTAAGCGTATTTTTAAGTAGGGTTTAATAGTATATTGTTTATTAATATAAAAGATTATACATTGCCGTCGAACACGCACAAATATAATAATATTTTTGATGCGCTTAATATACTGTAACTATGTATCTACTTGAGTATATGTTTTATACATGATTGGAATTTTTGAGTGTATATTTTTTATTATACGTTTATTATATGCCTATGACCAATATACAGAGTGATTCACCAAGAATACTAAACTTATTTTTCATTCAATAATTAATTTATTCAAACTGAGTTTTGGAATATTTAAATATACTTAAAGACCATATCCTCAATTTTTTTTTTTGTATTTAAGTAGTATTATGTGATAATTTAAAAAAAAAATGATGATGAACCTAATTCAAAATTCAAACAAGTTGTTTTTCAGTTATTAAAATGTTTAGACCTTAAAAATGGTCTTATAAAACTATAAAATATATGTAATATTAAGTCTATTGTTTCTTATAATCGGACTATTTTTACAAATTATTAATGTTAATAGAGCAATATTAATTATTAAAATGCATAAGTCATCATAGCCACATCGTACCTACATTAAGTTAAAAAATTCTAAAACTATTTGTTCGAATTTTGATTTCGATACGTAAACATTTTCTGAAAAAGTATCCACTTGATATAATTCAGAGTATAAAAAGGGAGTTCTTGTTTGTAGGACAGACGTTTGTATCCCTGCGCACGACACTCGCTCGTCCTAAGTACTCAATACAAACAATCTCAAGAGTTTGAAAATATGTGTTCTTAAAATAACTATGTTTAAATATTCCAATAATCAGATTTTGAACGACCGCGACATTTTAGAGAAAAAAATAAGGGGGTGAGCATGCTTCGTGAATCACTTTAACCCTATATAATGTCGTATACACATTACATACTGTGCAGTGTAACAATAGTGTAATAGTATCGGGCACTTTCGATCGCACAACATAATATTCTTATCGTAAATTAGTACCAACCGATTGAAATCCCGGAACGGCCGGCAAGAAAGAGAGATAGAAAGAGAGTGATGAGACGACCTTTTGCGTTGGACGTCAAAAGAAAAGGAAAAAAAAAGGGGGTGAATAACAGTACCTAGGCAATAAAATGTGTGTTTTGTAACGCCGACTCGACGGCACTTTTATTGCAGGCGAAGACGACTCTCGATGCAGTTCCACCGCGGTCACGGCGCGTTTAATGTCATTACTTTTATCATCTCTTCTATGCACGCCCGGAGTGTACAGGAATCCCGCCTAACCCGCGAGCATTCAAATCACATTTTCAGACGGGCTCAGTTCACGGTTTATCGCGTCCAGGTGTACGCGGAAAATAATAATAATATCATATTATATTATTGTCCGTGTACCGGGGCCCAGCCGGTCCGTCGGCCGAAGACATTGTCCACCGACCGTACATAATGTTATTATTATATTATTGTATATTATTTAATATGCGCACTGCCAATGGGCGCGAGCCGTGTTTGAAAACTGTCGGAAACCGACGGGCGGCGCGAACGCGTAACATATTATATTTCGCCCGCGGTCTGTGCGACTAGCACGGCGATTCGGTTGAATAATTGCAAACAATAAATAGGTACTCGTAAGTGTTCGATGTCCATCGCATAATATTATATAATATACTCCGCGGATATAATATTGTTATGTATAGGCATCTTTATATACTTTACGGACAATCGACAATGTTACGTTAATATAATATCGTGCAGGGGATAGGCAGAAATCATTTCCTGCAGGCTCGGATTTGTTCCATCTGCAAAATATAAAATGGAAAAAAAAAATCAACCACATTATCAACAAATTATTTTCCATCTGAAAACACGCATAAGACCGCCGAAAGAGCTTCTTTATACTCAAAAAAAAAAAAATGAAATTAATTTTCAAATTTAAATACAATATTATATGAAACTATATTATTGTCTAACGACATACTGCAGAATGCTTAATAATGCCAGTAGCTGCAATAGAACCGATAAAATTTCGAAATGGCAACGAATATATTTTTAACGTTTATTATTTCCGAAAAAAAAGTAGACAATAAGAATGGTTGTAAAATCGTATTGAATTTATACTCCGGCAGTCAAACAGTGGAAAAAAAATGATTTTTCGCGCATTGCGTGTATGTTTACAATATGTTTGAGAGGTATACGTCAAGTCGTACTTAAATGCAACATATTATTAGTAAACATAAATCCACTTTACAATATGTGTTTAAAAAATATATACATTATTTTCCATAAATAATCGAATGTTGTGCGATGGAAGTGAATGTTGTTACAAAATACAATATACATTTATCGATAAAATATGATTGTTCAGTGATAAAAACTGATTAAAGAATCACTTTTAATGTTTTATATATATATATATATATATATATTATTTGGTACTGAGTTCAGCCCGATCGTACGTATAATGATATTATAACAAGCACGCCGTTGACGTTGCCGTCCGCTTTCAGTGACAATGTCGACGGATGGCTAACAATATAAGCAATATACAAGCTTTGCGAGCGCACTAGCCATCTAGTGCCAGCGATGTGTGCCTATATCGGCCGCATTATAAATAATTACTCGTTGGTATATTATTATATTGTTTTCGTCGTCGTCGTCGTTGTCGTCGTCATTATACGCACATGTGCTAGCTCAACAACGACACAATCTTGTATACAATACTTTTAACTGGTCATTTAAATAGGTGCCCGTTTATTGTTTATTCGACCTGTCCGATCACTACTATACGACATTGGCGTATTAACGAGAGCGGCGGGGCGGACAGCTGCCTCTGCGGTGAGACTGTGACCTGTACTAGATTCGAATAGATTCCGGAAATTATGAATGGTATTTCCTGCAAAGACGGTGGTTACAGAGAGTGGTAGAGATGAAAAACTGAATTGCTAGCGTTTTAAATGGTTATTGAAAAAAAAAAACCAATGAAATAACTTTGCTGTATGGTGTGGGCTTGAATTTACTGCATCATTGAGTTAATTACTGCAATAATGGACCACATTGATGTGTTGAATTCACGATTGAATTTAATCATAAATCACTGTATATTAAACGAATATAAGCGCACGATTCATTAGCATCGTATAGATCGTGTGTCGTCGCCCGTCGTGACGGGGTGTTTTTACTTTTTAAGTATATTTTATAATGTATTTATATTTATATTGTTATATAAATATTTATTTTATAAAAAAAAAAAACGATATTATTATTAATTATATACCATTCTATTAAAATATCAAATATATTCTATAGGTATTGCTATTCAATTAAAAGTGACATACGTAGGGTGGTGTGAATAATTTCTGAGTGAAAATCGCTTAAAATGTAATCTACATTTTTTGAAAATGTAATTTTAACAATAAAAACATGTAATGGAAAAAAATGTTAAGTCTACGATTAATGGTTATTATTTTTTAATATTTGCACTTCAAACATTCACGTATACAAATATTGAGAATAAGAATTTTTATATGTATATATTTATATTTTTTTTGGTGCTAAAGATTAAATCATGATAAAATGTATATTATATTTTCAAGATTTTCACTTAAAAATCAAAATTGTATTAACATAAAATGAAAAAAAGCTAAGAAAAATGTAAACAATTTTAAATCTCTATAATCTCTATATTATAGATTTAGATTTTTTGAGAAAGTATTTGAAATTTTGACTACCAAAGGTATATTATCCTATACCTAATTTTTTATCATAAAGTTTAAGATTGGAGCATTTCTTCTGCTTTTATTTAAAATTCACAATAATAGGTATAACTTCTATATAATTTATTTTTGTTATTATTTTACAGTAACAATAGTTACAATCATTTTTACAATTTGAATGGTTCAAATAAGCTCTTATTAAGAATTATATTGAGTTCAGAAACAGAATTTTTATCTACACAGAAAAGTTATAGTTAAGTTTTTTCTGTTTTCCAACGTATTCATATACCTACAATTTTTCAGATGTGATGATTAGTTTTTACTTCCAGTTATAAGTATTACAACATAATAGTTCTGATAAATTCACCTTTTCGTGTTAATTTTTGAAGCACACATAGGTACTTTATTTTACATAAATTGGCACATTTATATTTAAACAGACCTAATACGCTGGTGTATATAATTGTTTATTATTGTTTCAAAGTTAGAACTAATTTATTTATCTAAAATTATGAGAACTTTTGTTATTAAGATTTTACGATTTAGATCAAACTAATTTTATTACAGAATATAATTATTTTATTTTAAGCATTCGGAAAAATTCTCTGTTAGAAAATAATTAATTTACATAATAATTGGTAAATAGCTATATTAAATAAGTATGTTATTATGACTATAGACTATACTCAAATTTAGTACAATGTAACATTAACTAAATTTTTTATATTCATAAATAATTAGTTGGTCATTTAGAATACCTGGAGTATATAATATGGTATAAGAAATATAAATTGTTTATTTTTCATGGGCATTGGAATTAGTCTAATTACGAATTATATGTTACATTCAAATTATGACACTCTATTATTCGTGACTGAAAATAATTAAAAATTGTAAGGAGATGATATGTAACATAAAAAGTGACTCATGTTTTGGCTATATTCATTTATTTATTTAATAAGTTACTATCCACGATCGAAAGCTAAAATAATCCAATTAAGTTTAATAAAAAAAAAGCAAATCTTTACACTTTTTAAGTACTCAAAATATGATTTTATTTCAAATATTAAAATAACCTTTATTTAATTTCAGAATTTACATTTAAAAAGAAAATTTAATACAAAAATGTTTTAGATTTTAAGTTTTAATTCTTAAAAAATAAACTGTTAATAGTTCAATAAAATACAAATTTGTATCAATATTTCAGTAAACGAAAATTAATTGTAATTTAATATTTTGAAACGCATAATTTGCCCGTTAAGTTATGTTAATTTAGAATTATATGAACCATTGGAAAATAAAATAATATGTTAGGTACCTATTTATTTAACTAAAATAGGCGAAAACTACAATTATCGCAATGTAACATAATATTATATAGAATACAAAATAATGCGATTTACCTTGAAAAGTAATAAAGTAATAAAATCATAATTAAGTACGGCATTTTGCATTTGACTTAGATTACACATTCAATAACAAGTCATGTTTGATTTCTATTACAATTTCTGTATATTAATATTGTATTTGTATAATTTTGTATCGATTTATTTTTATGTCCTTGACCTAATCATGCGGTCATCATGTTATACATTTAATTTAATACTCTAAATACAATTTTTCAGTTAATTTTTTTTACTGTGAATAACCTATGCGCGCGTAGTGTAGATTCAATACACCTGCATAATATTTGTATTATAATTGCTTTATTATTTATTCCACGACCAAGGCTGACTTAATATAAGGCTTAGGTGACCAAAGATAACTGTATTCATAATAATATTATAATACCTATAATATGAAATAGTGACGATAATCACCAATAATTGTTTTGCATATAAACATGTTTTGAAATTTGACTAAACGAATAAAAAAAAAAATACAACTAAATTGTATTTTACCAAAATTTAAGTAATAGATAATAATATTATAATTTAATTTCAGTACAATTGTGTAATACAAACAATCCAGATTTCATTAATTCACATTTTTATCAAGAACGATACTATTTAAATTCTTAATTAAGTATAATGAATTTGGTTGGAAGTACCTACCTATACATATTAATAATATTTTTCTTTATGGGTACATTGTAAAACGTACGAACACTGTCTATGATGATATCTAAATACGTTTTCTTCGACACTTTTTTTTTTTTGTTTTACATTTAAAACATAAATAACGTGATTAAATATACTAACTATACTGGAAATTACTTTAAATTCTGGCGTATTATTTAAAAAAATCATTATTTAAAATAAGTTTTTCAAAGTGATTCACGTGACTTATGAATTCCGGGTGGGATATATAAGTATAATATAATATACAAATTTATAATATTATATTATTCTAATACAGGTATACATGTGTATGTTCAAACAGCTTTATCGGCAAAACTCGTTTGATAAACATTAGGTCAGTGCACCCTAATATATTTATATAAGGCCGAGAACCGCCACCGACCTTCGTCAAAAACACTTACGATCATAATAACACACCCGTCGATGATGATGTTCCTTGGCGTACCAGATTTTTTTTCGGTTTTTAGATTTATCGAACACTTTCGCAAAATCTCGTGTGAATATTTCGACATCGGAAGATCGCAGAACCCATGTGCCTACTCGCGTATACTATATATATACGCATTTTCAAATGATTATTTAAATTTTTATCGGAAATCATGTCGACTATGTAATAGTATTAAAGGTACACTAATATAATATTATAATATATAGTATATATTTTATACGTCTGGCGTCGGTTAAGTTTTAGTTAGTCTAGTAGACACTTAGAAGCCGGTTATGTGAAGAAGAAGAAAAAGTAGAGAACAAAATAGTTGTCGTTTCGATATTGTCCATAGTAATGTTTTTTTTTTTTTTTTTTTATTGCCTTACTATAATATATTATAATATTATTACATTTACGCGTATAGTTTATACACGATAGTGTCTCGTAAGGCTGCGTTTTCGAGCATTCGATGTTATACGTACTGGCATCAATAATATATAACCTATATATATATTTATATTTTAGCTTGTCTGACGGTGGTGGCACAGTGGGTGTGAGAAATAACCCAATATACATATATAATATAATATAGGTTAGATATACACACACACGAAATCATATTATTATACATTTATAATGTTATATTGTATACTATTTTACGGCCAAATTTGTCGTGCGTCCATTTACATCTTTCAAAAACAAGCCTTAATTGGCGCTTCATGAATATTCCGCACATTCCGTAAATAAACACACACTATTTGCCATCCTCCGCTGTCCTGTCGTTTTGACAGTTAACACAGTATTGGCAGGAGTAGACGATTCGTAATATTAATAATAATATTATCATCGTTTACGGAGTATAAATTATAAGACCTTATTAATACGCATTAATACCTACATAGCTGTACAGAGTGATTTTTGTCCATCTCGAGCCAACAATGATGTTCATCTGTGAATATTGTAAGGAAATTATTATTGAATTTGAACTTCGTTTGCTGCAGTTATTTCGGAATTATTTTAGGGATTGTTTTAAAAATAATACTACGATTTTTTAAAAAACACTTGTTTTATCAACTGTAAGAATTTAAGTTTTTAATAATTTTTTTTTTTAAATAAGACCTCTTACTTTCTTCTCACTAAACATATTTTGGAAGTAATATTTTATACACATCGAATATTGAACAATATTATAGTCTATTGTATGTACATATTGCAGGTAGATACTTGAAATCATTTGAAAACTTTAAAATAAACAAAAGAATTTAAGTGTTACGCTTCTTGTGCATAAATCAATTCAAAAAATTAATAAATCTAATACTAAAATATTTGAAAAGTCGGTGTAAATAAAATCTGGTTGATTAAAACGATTCAATAATTTATTATTGAACAATTTACACTAAATTACGACGAAGCCTGTTATATATGTAACAGATGATCGTTGGGATAGCGTTGAAAAGAAAATTCGGCCGATATTTATTTACAGCGAATAGACCTGGTTCGGAGTGTGTATATACAGTATAGTTTTTATTATCACGCGTAGTGCGGTGCAACACGATTGCGCAATTTTTACCTTTTTGTATTTGAGCAAATACAACACGATTGTACACCTTTCGCCTTTTTTCTTTAAGCAAACACAAATATTTAAATAAATATGAATTAAAAAAATGTACTAACATTAATAATAACGTAATACCTATAATAATAATAATAATAATAATAATAAATATAACAAAAATCAAGTTCTTATAACTTTTTAGCACAAAAATGTGGTCTTATGTCAGCAAATAATTATTTAAAGATATCTCATTATTTTTAAATTTTTTTCCAAATATTTATTATAAGTGCAATATATTTTCTTCTTGATCTTTACGAGACTTGTTAATATTTTGTTGTTTTATACTATGTATATATATTTTTAAACAAGAGATTCACTTTGAATATCCAGTTTTAAAATATGTAGAACTTGGTAAATAGATGGATGAGATGTATGAAACTAAGCGTCATAGTGGCTATGAAAAGATTATGGCTCATTGGGCGTTCTTGCTTCTGTTGAAGGTTCAGTTGCCATAAAATCGGTAGAAAAGCGGCATCAGATGATACTTATATACATAATTCTAATCTAACCTAGGACTATGTTTTTGTGTTAAAAAGTTAGAAAAACTAAATTTTTGTTATATTTTATTTTTTTATTTTTTTGACGCTTTGTAATAATAAATTACTGTGATGTATTATAAGATATTTTTTTTTACTATACGTATTACGTTATTATTAATGTTGGTAAATTTTTTGAATTGATATTTATTTAAATATTTGTGTTTGTTCAAAGAAAAAAGGTATAAAGTGTGCAATCGTGTTACGCGTAATGCGTTCATCCGTTGCAATTTAACGTAACCGGTACCTATACGAGAACGAAGAGCAAACAGCTATTATAATCAAAAATACACGTGGTGAAGTATTTTATTATTATTATATTAATATCGAGGTACAATTATAACAAATTTAAAAATGTGTATTGTGTGACTTTTTTAGTTTACCGAAATTTGTAGATTATTATTATATATGATATTACAACGATTCATCTGAAACAACTGAGCACATCAATCATCCTTCTTCTTTGAAAACAGTTAAGAAATACGTAGATATAATATCTACCTATTAATACACCAATAGGTGCATAATATCGTATAATAATAATAATAATAAATAACTTACTTATAGCCATATAGTCAATGTTGTAATTCACATCAATAAATGATAATAATAACTGTGTACATCTTTTAATTTTTTAAATAATTACCTTATTTAATAACTTTTATTCATTTTATCAAAATACGAGTATGTTTAAGACGATTTAATAATGATTATTAACTTAGAACGTCAAACTTATATTTTATGGAATCATTATTTAGTTAAAACGTATTAATTTTATTTTGTATAAAATATACAAAATTATTTTATTAATAATTAATATTCATATTATTAAACTTTATTTAGATATTTTTCACTAATAAAATAATAAAAATGTATTTCTAACAAATTTAAACAATATAAATTGTACTTTTTAAATAAAATCTATGCCTTTAATCTTAAGTCAAATAACTAGGCAATAATGCAATTGCCTGTAATAATTTATACTGTTTCCTAGTAATTTTAAATAATACCTAAGACTATAGGGAATGAAAAATGATATAAAAAGGTTCTAAAGAAATCAATATTGACTGGGCATTATACAACTAAAATTAAATATAATGAAAATACATTTTCACATAAATATGCTGAGTACTTCGAATAATTTTTTTTATTTCTATAATAATGATGTATACATAATAATATTAAATTTATTTTTTAAATAATACTTTTTAAATCTCAGTAATCCAGTGATACCATCTAATCTTACTGTTTCGCAGAGAGTTAATTTTTTTTGTACCTAAAGATAAGTATAAAATTATTCCTACGAATTACAATTGTTAAAAAAACTAACATAATTCTTAGGCAAAATGTATATAATTATAGAAATTCCTAATAAAATCAATAAAATCATAACAAACCCGAATAAACTCGTACAGGTAGTCAACTTTTAATAATATATAATAATTATATTATAAAACATCTTTTGATCTTTGAGTTCCAATAATTGAATTCGATAAGATTTTCAATTATGCCAACATTTTATTAAAGGTACAAATTAAAAAATATGAAGTATATATTTTTTTTTAAATTCTCGTGTAAGTTTTATTTTCAATTGAAGTGTGCAATATTATACAAAATTATTCACGACTCTGCAGAAAAATTCTATCAGTACATAGAATCAGCATTCGTGTATTCATTTGTGCCTAACATACGTACGTACGAATAGTTCTAATCGTCATTATCGGACATAACAGTGTAACATTCAATTTGATTGTAGTTATTTTATTATTATTATTTCTATTTTATCTAATAATCACAAAAATGTATATTATTAATAAATAGATACGATACAAAATATTTCGTATAATACAGACAGGATATCATGTAAAGATAATTGGTGTTGTACACTCGTCTCGCTTCGATCAACCTGCTCCGTTCACCTAGCGTATTTTTGCACATTATTATTAATCTTTAATACGTTTAAATTCAGTATAGAGACAATTATCAATGGTTTAAAGGACGTATTGGAGATTAACGGGCGTGTGATGTTTTCATTCACCTGAATACCTATATACTGAGAAACAACAATTTTTTTCAAAATAAATAAAAACCACGACCAATCCTATAAGTGTACGAGATTTGCGTTTGCTTCTCCGATGTACGACTCTGTACAGTATGCGACTTTATAATTCAAAAGCATAGTAAACATCAGTCTTAGCAAATTGCGGTAATAATTTTAATAGTACCTGCACATAGACGTGGATACGACGCACAACTCGGAATTTAAAAAGTACCATAATATGGCACGACTAGCTGTTAGTTGTGACCGATTGATATTATGATAATATATAAACAAACATAAACAATAATATATATATATATATATATATATATATATATATATCAATACATTATAATTATGAATTGTTAAAGCAAATGAGAGACATAAACAAATGCTAGCACACTATTATACAGGGCATTGCACATTTTATTGAATTACCGACTTTTATAATTATTGCATTCAAAGTTAAAATTTAATTTTAAAAATATAATTATTATTTTCTAGGGTTTAATACATAATGTACCTTTACAGTTTTAAATGGCGTAAAAAGGTGTAAAAAGATGTATAATGCAATATGATTATTAATACCAACATAAAAGAAAAATCAATCAATGAAAAAGATTTTAGTATGAATTCAAAGGATAATTTTTAATTTACTGTACAAATCGAGTCGGGACAAAAAATATATATATAAATGATTAATATTTAGTTCATAATATTTTGTGTTGAGTTGGAAACGAGTCTACGTAATTTTTGCACACGAAGAAAATACGTATAGTTTATACTATATGGCGAAAAAAAGTGATTGCGCGCATAAAGTCGTTCTATAGAGATATAAAACAATAAAAAAATTTTTAAAAATTTATTGTCTAGATACACCGCGTATTTCTATATTATTGTAGAAGTGCTTAACATTGTGACTATACTAAGTAATGTACAATAATTTTATTTTTAACAAGTCCAATATGTAAAATAGAAAAAAAATGTTGTGCAGGAATACTTTATTATAATATAATACCAAACACATTATTCTATATACTTGTATCATGCATATTGTATATATTTGAATAAATAAATAACATTAATCATTAAACATACATCGTATAATGTATTTATCAAATCTTAAACATAAACATGTACATATTATTGTGAGTAAACAACTATAATTGGCGGAACGCTTTTTAACAAGTCTACTTTTATAATAAAAAGAGAACAGTTAGTATCGAAACAAATGATCTTTTAAAATTTTAGTATAATACATACTGCATACCTGATGGTTCACATAGTAAGTATATCAAACGGTATATAGTAATGTACGCATGTACTACGTATACATTATAAAGTATAATAATATTTACTTATATTTTAATAAATGTATATAGGTACCTTTAGCGTGAATTATTATACTATAATTATGAACTAATTATGATAGTTACTTAAAAAAAAAAAATACTTACAGGCGTATACGCACATAATCGATATGATACGATATCAAGGAAATATCGTTTCGAACAAAGTGTTATAAATTATAACTTATAAAACATATTACAATATGGTTTGACATAGAGTTCCATCATAGCTCTTATTTAAATGCGAAAACCATTGTCTTTATACCAGCTCATCGTCATCATCGTGGCACGTGTTTCCGGAAATAAATGCACAAATAGAATTGAATCGTACAATAATTTAATTCAATATATTATTACTCACTTGTGTGTAAATATTTATGTAAATACATATTATATATAGATTTCAGTGTATCCGAATTGGTTCCCGGGTTGTTACGAAGGATATATCCGAGGTTCCCGAGTTACCGGGTCAAAGTATTTTCAATTTTCCTTTCCATTTTATACAGACTTACGACTGTTCACATAATATTATGCAGATATAGTTAAAAATTATGATTTTTTGCCACTTCAATTTTTATTTTTTTTTTTCATTACAGATAGTAAGTAATAATAATAACAATAATAATGTTTTTTTTTTGTTTTAATTAAAAATATTTAAAAAAAAATAATAATAATAAACATAATATATTTTTAATTCATGTAAAAATGAATAACAAACATTTTTTTATAAACTCTAATCTATTTATTTCATTATTTTTATATTTTCCCATTTTTATTTTTATATATTATATTTCCTTATTTTTAAATTTAAGATCTTGTAGTTTCTCTATATTTCACAATTTTACACATGTTTCAATTTGGACTTCTTTTAATACATTCGTGAATTGAAAGATGTTTGGATGTGCGGAATAGAAGCAACTGTTGAACTTACTGTTGTTATTATAAATATTATTAGATTGTATTTTGTCTTTTTTGAAAATGTTTATCGGGAACCAATTCGGATGTCATTTTCCGGTATGAGAACTAATTCGGACTCAGTCATAGATTTGAATATTATTCATTGAGTTTATCGGCTCACAGATTCACAGCAGTGTACCCGTATAGGTATACTATGAGTCCGATTGGACGGAATGAGATCCATAACTACAATACGCATGAGCAGAACGCATAATATAATATAGCTGTTGGTGTCTCACACACCCGTCATACTTACGTTAAAATATTACCATTTTTGAGTTTTTAAAGAATTTTCATGATTGAAATATTATTATTATGTTTGACTTGTAAAATCTATCGTATATTAATTTTAGAATACTGTTTTCAAAAGTATATAAATGCTGTATATTATTCTGAATAATTTTGAAAGTATACAAAACATGGTTTTATTCTAAATAATCTTATAGTGTTAAAATTAAATATTTTATTTTAATATTAAAGAGGACGGTGCCTCGCCATGTTGTTCCGTTTCGCTATAAAACGTATAACGTAGCACGATATTTGAGTTTAGCAGAATCTATTTTGTGTTGTTAGCTTTAATATCGAAATTAATTTAACTATTATCAAACTTGAAGGTAAGACTATTATCTAGGACAAGCATGGACTTTTATTGATATTTTTATTTTAAAGTGAATTATAGCTATGCAAAATATTACAACTTTAAAATAAACGTAAATCACTTTAAAATTGTAATATTAATTAAACCTTATGCGATGTCCCGGATAATATTCTTAGCTTTAAGTTTTACATGACGCAAATTTACTCTAATTTTAAAGTTACCGATGTGAAATGGATTCTGCTAAACGCAAATTCGCTTTACTAATATTACGGTAGTAAGACGTTGATGTGCGTGCGTGAGGTATCCTTTAAATATAATTTGTTATAATACACGGGTGATTATGTTGTATATCATAAATCATCACAGTTGTATATTATACAAAATACAAAATATTTCAATATTGGCTATATAATTTCAAATATTCTCAAAGACAACTATTATCATTTTTTAAATATCCAAAACAAAAAGTATTTTAATATTTTAAATAATTTAATCGGAATACTTTTCATATGTATTCGAGTATCCGAATCGGTAACAAAACGCAATATACATAAGGGGGTTTTCGCATTTAGTGTAGTGCGTTTTGTACACGCGTTTTTGGGACATAGATCTGCCAGCGACTCGACCCCAATAAAAGTCGTACACACACCAACATAATATAATATTACATATAATATTGTTATAGGTATGTGCCTTGATCGGGAATTCGCTTGGGAAAAATAAATAACCGACAAAACACCCGACACTGTAAACAGTCTTGTTTTTACGATATACATATATATATATATATATATATATATATATATATATATATATATATATATATACATACGTTCAATTTTTCTCTCAACGCGCAGGGTTTATAATAAGAGCCAGAGGTTATGCATTCGGTGACATTATAAGCGGAGGTACCTACATAATACTATTATGCTCAGCTCCTCGGCCTGCAGCTAGCAGTGGGCACCCGTGTCGTACACTTTGTTGGCCGACGTTCGGCTCGGTCCATTCAATGTCAACTCCGTCGTAAACGGTATAATTAATGTTTATATATTATATTATACGAGTGTGTATGTGGATAATAACATTATATTATTATGCATATTGTACGTGCGCGTATTTTTTTCTTACTTCCCCCGTCCACCCTAACTATTAACAACCACGTTTTCCCCGCCGCACGAATAACTCGTTGTTACACTTTACGACCACACCGTCGTCGGCTGTCATAAAAACGGTAAAGAAGACCGCTGCAAGACGACGCTGCTGCGAGTACGTATATAAGCATACCGAATACAGTATTATTGTATAGGTACAGGTGCCTACCTACGTCTTGTTGGTGCGACCGAAATATATTTTGTACGTCGCTACATTTTACCCCGTACGGATTACAATACGGATTATTATTATTACTATTGTCGAGGTCGGGCATTAACGAGTTAAAAAGTTAAAGTTAAGTCGCATAATGAGTTTTATTTTCTCTCTAAGAAACTACCAACTACACGAATTGGAATTTGTCCCATGATGTGCAGCTGCTATTCACAATTTATAGATTTTATAGTCACGTTAAGTTAATTTTTTTCCCAATGGATTTAGAATATATTTTATTTTTGTATACAAATTATATACATATATAATATACAAGACAATACTAATCGGAAATAAATATTATTTATAATTTATAGTGCATCGTAAATACTAAATTTAACACTGTCAAAGTATTGCATGTGCTTTAATTCTGGATTTCATTAGGGATAAGAATAACGTATTACGTATATAAATACAACTTCATTTGCATTTGCATAAAAATAATTATGATCTCTTCCAAGTATATTAATTTCAAATTTCTTAACAATTTTAACTCATCCACTCAGAATTATCTAGTAGACTACCGAGTACCAATGTATGTAGTACTGTAGGTACAATAGAACTCAGTTCGGAGTTTAAACAACAGTCGTGATCGTGATCTCCATAACGATAAACTAATCAAAAGTCAACCAAAATAACATCAATACTTTACCTGTTAGTTAACAACTATTTTCTACGTATAAACGGCTGGTGCCGGTACGCTGTCGAGATAGTTTTTACGTTCCGTCTCGCCTTACAAACTGCGATTACACTTCCGTGTACACTCGTCTTACACGTCATATCCATTATAAATACAAACGAATCGGCGACGACATGATACCAAACGTGTACGAACGAGATCCACTATACACTAAAACGTGTGACGCGTATTATACGAATACCGTTTTGTTAAATAAAGGCATGTCGTTTTAATATATAATATAGTAATATATCCACTCGAATAAAGTCCTCCGACATTTCCACCTTAATGACGAGTAACGAGCCTTGAAGAGAACTCTCCGAGTACGTTATGCCACCGACAAGTGCGACGCACTTATGGCCATTATATGTTTGCACTTGAAATTGCATATTATTTTCACGTTTCATAAATAATAACACGTTTATATAGAGTACCTACCTATCTGAGTACTTAACAATACATTATATTTTCACGATCGAATTATTATTCATTTTGGCGATCATTAGGGTTGTAAATCGAATATAATGATATTTTGTGTAATATTTATAGCATTATAGAGACCACTCTGAACTCTGTACAACATTGTTGACATTATTGTACACAATATAACTGAAAAATAAAACTTAATATTTTTTTATTTATATTAAAATTAATTAATAGAAACATATTTATTTTAATGTTTTTTTTTTTACTATTCTTTTACAACGTATAATAACTTAATCACGACTATAATGAGACTCTACTAATAAGTGATTACTATTACTACCTGGTTATAAAATCTGTATAATCTTGTTGGTAAAAATGTTTAAATAGTGAATTTCAGTTCTATAATAATAATTATCTTGTATATTACGTTGCATACCAATTCAATATAGCATTTTATCCCTGATACTACAAGTTGCCGTATTTCATTTAATTTTATTAAAATATCTCATTGATTGAAAATCTACGTTTTGAAAACTAACATTCTGCAATAAGTTACGTTCGTTACCTACTTAACTATGCTAAATACGTGTTGAAATAGTAACACAATAATCTTACCTGTCGAACTGTCGAACAAGAAAATGTATTATAGATAAGTTTCGTTATAACCTATACGTATTCATGTAAACTATAATCGTGTTGTCTAGTCTTATTATTTTATCGTACTAGCAATGGGTCCATTATAATATTATTATAATAGAGTGGTTCTTAAAAATGAAGATTAAAATGTTAACTAAGCCACCCCTAACTATCGATAAGATAGAACTCTATAATCCAATCTTAAAGCGTGCCCAAGACGTTTGACATTTCTTTTAAGTGAGCATAGAATTTATAATAGATAGGATTAAATGTACGAAGCAAATATTAATATTATATTTTAGCCAAAACCACTAAAGGCAACAATAAACAATTATTGTAAATTCGATGGACGGAAAGCCAGAAGCAACAGTGTCATGTTTGGCGCAAACAACGAAGTGTTATTTATACCATATAACATTGTCGCTTGTACTATACCAATAGACTACTTACGTCCCAAACAAACCTTTTATATTACCGAGGTAATGGTTATTTCACCGTCCTATCAAATCAAAACAAAATATTAGATTAATTTATAATATGAAAAAAATGTTGTTTTAATTATACGTATATTAATTTGCTTTTCATTTTATAGCCGTTATAAGCCAAAAATGTTTTCCAAGTATAAGCGCTGATGTTTTTAAATGAGTTCTTATTTCAATTTTAAAGCAAAATTTGTACTTGGTTTTATTATATTAATTGTATAAAAAAAAACATGTTTAAAATGTAAATAGGAGTATTAATATTTTAAATAAGTCACTGAAGTCGAACTATACAGAAATATAATACTAAACTACAAATAACAAATAATATCGAATGCAATTTCCTTGCTGTATGTAAACAATTGATTGTAAAATTACATATGAACTGATCGGATGCAATTATTGTTACTTGCCTTTATGAATTTTGCATAACATTATATAGTGTTTTCAGTACATAGTATACGGCGCTATTCAATATAATACTTATTTTATTGGCCCGAACATGTACGACTTGGCAAGAGACAAATAGAAACAATTAATATCATAGGTGGGCTGTAAAAGAAATCGACAAACTACAATAAGACGATAACGGACCGAGCAATATGTTGTGGGCAACTTGCCTAAAGATCGACTGGTCATCGAACCGATGTGGATTTCGCGAGACCACTACGATCGTATAATAAAACATAATACTCACTTCGACTATAGGCGGTGAAGACTCCCTTGTTCAGGAGAAAACCCACGATAGAAGATTTCCGAGAGAAAGAAAGGAGCTGTCCATTTAAATAATTGTTTTTCTATAAAGGCCCGTCGAGCAAGCGACACGGTAATATCACGCCTATAATATTACAGTTCATAGAGATACGCGCGAATGGACTTGACACACTTTATTTTTATTGAACCGAACTTAATGTTATTATTGGTTATGACGAGGTGAGTGATGCGCGTCGTTCACACAAGTACACATACGAATATATCAATACGAGATATATTATGACGACGAAATACGAACTGCGGTGGAAACCGATGTTATAGTTTAGATTTGTCGGAGAAAACATTGTCGACGATTTGTTTGGTTCCAAACGACTACGCGTATCTGCGGGTTGCCAAGTACGTGCATATCGCGACAAATCACGAAGATTATAAAATTATAAGCATCGCACAATATACTCGATAGACATATACGTACATGGTATATGTTATATACATATAAGTAAATGTATTTATTATATATATAGTGCGTACAGTGGAGTGGACCACGCCGTAATTGAAGGGGTGGAAAGTAATGAAAAACTGCCGACTGCAAGTTTAACAATTAAATCGTTTTATTCTCAACGCGTGTATAGCGGCTTTGTTTTGTCTAAAATACAGTTAAAACGAAATCGAGAGAGTTCTGCGATATAGTTGTAACTATTGTGAGTATATAGTAAAAATTATATATTATTATACGGCTTTCTTTTTGTATTGCGTTTTAATCTATATGGTTAAATCGCTCAATAAAAACACCCGTGACAGTAATAATAAGTATCTGTTTATAAATGATATGTAGATTTTAGCTTTCCGTGTTATCACAAGCCCATACTATGTGTCTATAAAATATGAATACGAGTTCTTTTGAATATTACGAAAATAATATTATAATATTTTGTAAAACAATAATTCAAATCAACCAGTGTGGGGAATGTGTATATATTACAAAGTTCGTTTAAATTAAACATTATAATATGTCCATGATGAAAATCCGACTAGATTTCTAAAAAAAAAATGTAAATTCGAAGTTAAAATGTATATATTGCTGAGAACTTCGGTCGTCTGTTAGCTTTCGATACGAAGACTTTACCGTGTGCATAGTGATTGACCCCAGTCATATATTATATGTGAGTACGTGTTTTATATTATAATAATTTATGTGGTTCTGTACGATTTAAGCGACCTTCTTGAATTTGTTTTTCTTTGACAGACCACTTCCGTGCCCGTGTAGTCATTGTCCTCGTATAAATAAATAGAGCTATGAGTACGCAATTAGTATAATTACTAATTACCAATTATTTATTGCCACCTATCTTGAGAGATTGCAATGTAGCGTGTGTATATATATATATATATATATACATAATTTACTATCACTTTAATCATCGTTGAAATAGTATTTATTTTTTAATTGTTCAACACATATGTATATTTAACACAAAATAGCGAGTGTAGTGTATGGTTTTATCAATCACGTTATTGTATGTAGGTTTAATATCTACGAATTAATTATGGCGAAACGTCCACAACGTATATCATATAATTTATGTAGTCTATAGGTAAATATTATTCATATATCCATAATACACACACCACCTACTCCGTGAATATTATTTGTTTTGGATAAATTTCGCGTTTGCAGCTCAATAAGGTAATACCTTGATTGTGTACATGTGTATGTGGAGGGAGGGTTATTCCCGAATGGTTATAAATTATAATTTTAATAATATATTATTATTGAACACTAATAAGTCACATTAAATTATTTACCTCAAAACTACGTTGTTGTAATGCATAAGGTTTAACTATATTATTGCAGTATAGGCACTTAATACGTACCTACGTATGTTATATAGACATATAATATATAGTATGGTAAGTTAGACATACCTACTAATAGTAGTTACCTATGTAAGTACCAAGGTTTTACTTTAGCGAAGTAGGAATACGATCCAGTTAATATATTATTATATATAATATATAGGCACAACATACGCATACTTATATTATAACATTTATAACACATCATAATATGTGTTAATCGCACTGGCGAGTTGCGACTTAAATTATTATTATGCATTACACGATATTATACTAAACAATTTCTACTTGAAAAATCCTTCTTACTAAAATACCACCAACTCGGCCAGATCTCGCAATAGTTTTAAAACCATTCGAATAATATAATATATGCCTCTACATAATATATTTAGTTATATTTACTCACGCTGTTATTGTTGCGTATGCCTAAGTCCCCGTCAATTTTATTATTTTCAATATTACGCAATAAATCCACCACAGCGTGGCAATACTCTGTAAGGACAAAAGAGATCGGTAGTTTTACGACTTCTCGGATGATGTCTATAAAGTTTACTTGACACTTTGATGCGTATACATATAAATGCATATATATGACTTGTGTATAATAATTTACATTTAGAGCTATTAAACTACCAAATGGAAAACTAATCAGGATGTACCTTTTCAAGATCCTATAAAAGTGTGCAAATTTTTGTCGGGATCGAACAAATAATAACAGCTGTATAGTAATAGTATAGTAGTTGTAGTAGTAGAGGTAGTAGTAGTTGTAGTAGTAGTAGTCGGTGAACAGAAAAATAACGACTGTCCGGACGATAAATCACATTGTCGGTGGTAGAATTCGGTTTTTACTACTTTTTTTTATGTAGACGTGTTCAATATGGTTACACCGTGTAATTATATACATGTTCATACATGCGCACATATTATATTATATCCCCTGCTCCTGAACACCGAAGAAAAACGATTTCTTTTCTTTCTCAACAAAATGTGTTCTGAATGAACGACAGTATGTGTATTATAATATATTATTATAATACTGTGTTTACCAGAAACTAACCAAATATATATCACCGCCACATATAATATAATATATAATAATATATAATACATGTATATTGTATATATAACTAGGTAACGTTGGGCCATCAACGACCCTCCTAGTGGAAGCAATAAAATTTGCAAAAACGTGTTCTTCGGCTATTAAACCGAAACCTACACCCTTAAAATGTGATGCCCTTTTTAAGTCGACGTAATAATAAAATTCATGGACGATTTTGAGTTTGTCGGCGAGCATTATTACTACTATTATTATTATTATTATTTTTTTTTTTTAATACCGACTGTAGCGGACGTATGTTTTGTAGACGGTTTTAAATGGCACAAATAATGACAGGTTTCGACAGAATTTCTGTATAATGTTCGTTATAATTATTTGTGTTTATTTTTTATTATTTCTTACTTAATACCAAACTTACATATATTATATTATAGTTTATTATACAATCCGTAAAACCAACTAATAACTTATTCCATTACCTGATGCATAATACAAACGTGGTCAACGCATAATAGCTTAAAATTAATAATAATTATTACTTATAGAACAGAACTTCAAGACATAAAACATATTATACTGTTTATGTCTCATCAGATGTTCATTTTTCTTTTCAATTTCTCAAATTGAATACAATGAGATCGTAGCTTGTTTAATATATTTTACTGATATCTGTACCTTATAATAATTTGTAAAAATTTGAAATTCAGATGATTTTTAAAAAAAAATTGTGACTACCTATACATTTCGGATAATTTTGAGCTGCTGTAAAATCAACTCATGATAAGAACCTTATATTAAATTTTCCAGATTTTTGAACGAAAATCAAACATTTCTAATTTAGATAAATAGCTTATACAAGTGTATATACATATTTCAATATTTCAATAAGTCTGTATAATTATTACCTTCTAAATTACAACAGAATAAATCGATATTGTTAAAACTTGTATATAAATATCGTGATAGAAAACGCATAATTTTAAAACCAATAATTCCTCTCTCTACACACAATCTAAAATACATTGTATACATTAAATATCAATAAAAGTATATAATGTATGTATATTTTATTTGGCCGAACATTTTCAGTAAAGACTAACGAGGGCCATCAAAACAACAAATAATTTGTTTTTCCATCCGCTCCGTGATTTACACATACTTCACTTGTAATAATAAACTCATATAGGTTACCGTGAATAGGTATCTATATAACTACAACAGTGTGAACATAACATTTTAATAAACAACTTGCACAATTTCTGAGTGCATAATTTTAGAACGGACTTTTATAGTTTTGGAAAACATCACATAATGTTTTGTTAACTATGACTACCCGCATGTGCGTTAGGCCAAAAAAAAAAATAATTATAGAGAATCTTTTAAGATTTATAGATATGCACTATTAAAAGATACAAACTCATAAAATATAATATGAATCATCATATAAAATATCATATACTCACTTCACTATAATATATTACTTATATATCACTATAGCTGATACACATAATCGCTATAAAATTAAATGGCACCTATCTACACACGAAGAGAAAATATATATAATGTGGCTTTATAATTTAAGAACTGTGCCAATAAGGTGAACTATATAAAAATATCGGCTCTGCAGTATTTATATTTTATCATACTAAAACTATTAATAATTATTAATTATTTTTTATAATATGTAACAGCAACTAATAATACATATAATGAACCCCCGTGGGATTCGAGATTTTTTAACTGCGGTCTCTTTAGACTTTCTGTGATTCGTAAATGAATAAATACCATATTATATGCGTCATTCTGTAGCATATTGAACTCGGTTTTGTGACCGAAGATTAAAACGTCGAAGGGAGGGAACAAGTCCCTTTTAAGAATCTATATAGAATTATTTTTTAAATGGTTTATGTTTTATGAGAAAAATTATTGTTATTTTTTATTTTTTAGTCGTAAAATACTATTATGGGAGCCATTTTCTTACATTTATATACATAAATATATGGGGTTTTGTTCAATATTATTATTTTCGTAAATATTACTGTACTTCTATCCCTAAGCATGTAACCTTTACAGTAATAAAATGATACTTAAATATGTAAATTTATAGTTTAAGATTTTATCAAAAAATTAAATTTAATAATAAAACGACTAAGACAATTTTTTTCTTCTTTTAAATTCATCATTCTATTTCTTGTAAACAACCACATTAAATATGTAATGATATAATACACATTTATGTATAAAAAAAATAATTATTTCAATGTATAAGAAATATTTGTTAAAAAATTAAACTTTAAAAACCCAAATTACCTAATAAAAATAACCTATTATGAAGATAGGGGGGTAGGTATATAGAAAATATTAATTGAACTTTCCAATATTTTATATAAAACAATTTCCAATATTGTTTATTATTGAAATGACCAAATTGATTTTAGATTCTTAGCGAAATGATACATGTATTGATATTAAAATTATGTATAATAAATTTATTTATTTTTGTGAAAAACACATACACACACATTTGTTATAATTTTAATATAAAACCAAAAAACTTAGACCGTTTTGCACAATCTTGTATTATATCGTATGATTAATCATTGAAATAAAATTAAACACATCCATTAAAGTGACCTACTCAATGACGAGGTACTTGACACCTACTATACAGCAGAGCGGTTACCTACTTTATAGCAAATTACAAATATTATAATATAATATGATAAGCGATGACTAATAAACTGGAATTATAATATAAAAATAAAACGTAATGTAGTTTTAATTTGTTAAGCACTGCGGTTGAGTTTTATAACAGTTTTAAATTATAGTATAAAATATTTATAAAAATAATACCTTATATAATTATAAAATATACTAGATACCTACAATTACATAATGTTATATACATATGTTAAGTTTACTAAAAACTTTTTTCATTAATTATCTCTGATAATTTACCAATTCAAAATTAATTTTAATTTAACTGAGATTTTTCATTAAAGTCGTATGTCGTAACCGCTTATGATAATTAAGCCAAGATATGCTCAACATTTTTTTTCGAATACGAAATATTATATGTAAATAATATTATAGTATAATATTTGAATCATACACTAGCAAGTGTCATGATGGTGATAGGTGCCTTTAATCCGTGTACATTTTGCACACAAACCATAATACACACTATAAACGCAATTATAATCAATATAATACTAATTGTAAGAAAATATCTCAAACATAACTTAAAATTTCAATTATGAGCGTCTAGGCATTGAATATCTTTTTTATTCAATCATAATATAGTTTGTGTATCATGACTTTAAACGATAAAAGAAAACAAAAATTTAACTATAATATATTATCAATAGGCGGTGTAAATGTTTAATTACAATATTTTATGAAACGCATCTACGCAACCACTTAACTCGCAAAATGGTATAAACAAAAGTATATTTTGAGTTTTTACTTATTTTTGGATTCTAGACGAAGTAATAAATTAATTTTAAAAAAAACCTTCAATATTGAGTGTAGTTTCTGGTAGTAAATTTGATCTAGTTTGTAATTAGAGATGTAGAAATTTACAAGTATTCTTCAAAGTAATCGTGAAAAAACTAAAAATTTTTAAAAAAATATCAAGTTTTGATAAAGTTTGTTTATTTTTTTTTATTATTTCAAAATAAATTACAGTGGACTTAAAATTTTACCAAACATTTTTATTATTTTTTTATAAATAAGATATAATTTTAAAAATATTATAGCCTGTTTTTGAGTTATTTTTAAACATAGTCAATTTTTAATTTTTTTATCAATTTCCAATGAAAAAATCTATAAATTGTGAAAATTTTATATCAACTATAAATATCTCTACTAAGTGTATACATACATATATATATATATATATATATATACTTATATATGGATCTTATCTAATTTTATTATCAAGCTATTTATAGTATGTATTGCACATTAACTTTGTATTTTTATTTTGTTTTGACTAATAATTATTTTATAGTCTATATTAATAATGTAGACTGTTTATAATTTTTGAGCTGTAATAGTAATAATAAAAGCTAAATAAAAAAAACCATTAGGTAAATATCATAAAAAATTTTATTTTATTATGATTTCAAACTATGTGAATTATATGTTTTCAAAACATTCATATTTTTCAAGATAATGATTATTTACTAATAACCACTTAACATATTATAAAATGTATAAATTACACTATTTCATCTTTTGCTTGGATGTGTTAAAATGGAAACAATTGTATCAAATTGTATCTAATATCTTTCAACTTTTAAAATAAATCATTTAAATTTATTCTACATATCGGATATTATAAATAATACGATTAATATCATTTTAGTTTGAATACTCATGAAATGAAAATAATTAGAATACAAGTTTATAAAAAGGATAAATATAATAATACAGTTTTATATGTTTCATAATACAATTTAAGTTATTTATTATTTATTATTATATCATATTTATATATTTAATATTCAAATATTCTTTAAAATATACTTTATAAATTTTACAACATTGATAAATAAAGAGCTACAATTTGGCTTAATATATCTTTTGAATTTAAATTTTTATTTACATAAAAACAAATTAGTTACTCGATAATAATAAATTTATAACAATTAATTTTAATAGGAAACATTTCACTCACAGACTATTTACGAATTACGAAATAGTATATAAATATTTAATTTATAATTGATAAATTTAGTTGAATGTTCACCATTATTAACGGAGTTTATTAAAATTTAGCTACTATAAAATAATTTCACTCTGAATCTAAACAAGCTTTTACTATTTTTTTTTAGATCTGTCGTTATTGGATATAACACTAATACATTACTAAATTAATACAGAAAAGCGCGTTTTACGACTATGCCAATGCCCCTGAATTATTTATTATACATTATGATTTACTCTATGAATAATAAGTTTAAGATATTATTAGAAACAACTGAAGTTATGATACTTTGAAAGATTATAGTTATTCTCAATTCAATTTGTCATTGTTAATTTACAATTTAATTCAGTAACTATATAACATTTGAATGTTTGAATTGTTCTTTTAATACGAGCGCTTTGCTGCAACATTGTTGTTATCATAGAATCAGCATCTTTCAGTACTGAATTTATATGCTCACGCGTTATTAGTACCTGTTACATTTTCAAAACTGTTTTTATTTATCGGAATATAAATGAAAACGATATAATACATTACTCGTAACAACGATAAAAAAAAAATACATAATTAAAGTGGTCAATGTTGCAACTTGTACCGTGCCGTTTGCAACGTGTTTCAATTACTTCTTGGTTACCTATTTAGAGGTCGAATTTAACATATAATATTCCTACAAGTAATGAAAAAAATTGATAACCGTCATAATTACAAGACATATAAGTAAGTAGATACATGCTATTGCGGTCAGAAAACATTCAGATACATAATTAACTGCATAATAAATTATTATGAATGAGAATCTAATCACAAATATTAATAATAAATTTGTTGTCATTACCAATATAATATTATAATTATAAATTTTTTCAATAGCATGAGAAAACTAATTTCCACTATAGTTGCTATGTTAAAACAGTTTATAGGATTTATATTACAAATAAACAATTATTTTTATGATTACTGATATATTATTATGTATCTCATTCCTAATGATTTTTTGAGGAGTAATAAAACTGTAAACACTAATCAGATACAAAATATTATTTAACAAATCACTTAACACATGAGATTTTTTATTTTTTTTTATTTTTCGTATAGGGTCAGTAATAAAACGTATTTAAATAATAAATATTCGTTTATCTGTTTATAGCATCTTAATATAACCATAAACATAACAAGAAGAAAACAAACAAATTTACGAGTATGTATAATATTGGTTATCGAGATCAAAGAGTAGTATATATCATATAAATTTCCAATATCAATAAAAAAAAAAAAAATTGATGAACTCGTTTTGCTGTATAATAATTTTTGACGAGTGTACTTCGTCAGTTGTCACTGAGTAGGTTATTAAAATTAACGTCGTGTTTAATGTGAATAAAATTATTGTTAATCATTGTATGTGATGGATAACAATTTTGAGCGAAGACAGTCTTTCAGCATAATATATTTCTAATGATATTTTACCATACAGTCTAACCTCTTTTTTTTCCATAGCGGAGTTATTCAAAATCAGATTTTTGAAATTTTTAAATACACTTTAAGATTGTATTTTGAACTTTTCAAATACTTGAGACTTTTTGTACTATTTAATTGCATTTGCACGATTTTATTTTTATTTTTAACTTTATAAAGTATTGACTAGGTATATCTGGTTTTCTACTAAAAATTACTCTCAACATCATTATAATAATTAATATGAATAATGCGATCTATCGTTCCGTTCTAATCTAAAATAATAATAAATATATATATGTTATTCGATATTTTGTCAACATTTTACCTCCATACATTTTAGTTTTATGCTTCATTTTATTATATTTTTTTTTCTTATTTTGCCTAAAGAAGTATCTTAATCAAACATGTCATTTTCATCGTATTTCTATGATATAAACATATTTTATATAATATGCAAAATAATAACCATAAAATAAAATAAAATCCGTTAAAATGAATAATTTAATTTTTGATTTTAGAATCACTATATTTTAAATAAACAGTACTGTATTATAATTTATACTTTACAGTGAGGAATAATATCAACGATGAAAAACTTAAGTCATCACTTCATTAGATTAATATGTAATTAAGGCAATGGTTCTTAACCTTTTTCGAATAACAGAAGACTTAACATTTTATAAGGTTTTCGCGGAACATAGCCGTAAAATACAACAGTAGTTATATACATTTTTTAATTTTTTAATGTTTTTTTTACTGATTTTAAAATGTTGGCGGAACACTCATACCAAGTTCATGGAACACCGGTTAAAAACCATTAAGTTAAGGTGTTGTCAGTATAAGAGAGATTCTTGTTGAAAAATGCCGAAAAAAAGTTTATTATAACCAGGTGGGTTAAATTTTATTATTATATCTACAGAATTCGGTATAATATTATTATTCTAATTATTTTATATTATTTTGTTTGTTGCTAAAGATTTAAATAGTTAATGTTGAACTACACTCATCATTTTGTAAATATCAACCATAGTGTTATATTAACCAATTTTAATAAACAGTTAACTCTTATAAATCAAAATAAAAGTCAAAAGCTTTTGTTTAAACAGAATAATAACTAAGTAGTAGATTTTTCACTATCTTTGTATTCTTAATTTAAATGTCCACATTAATTTTATTGTTCTCTAGATATATTATGTAAATTCTGAATGAAGAGACAATTTATTGGTTGGTTCTACTGATATATATTTTGTTGTTTGTTATTACGTTTGTGATTAGAAAATGTGCTTTAATCTTCATTTTTCAAATGGTTTCTGGTAAAAAATCTTTATTAATTATTTTAAAAATACAAAATAATAAAACATTGGAAACAACTTAAATTATTAATAAATATTTTGATTTATCTATTTTATTTATAAACTTTTGAAATTCGAGTTTTCATGAAATACACTCGAAACCTTCTTTATATCTGAAATTGGTATTTTTATAATAAAAAATGTATTTATTTATTCAATCTAGCTGTTCACGAAATTAACTTAATAACCAAATTCGATCGCGAATAAAGTCATAATCGATTGAGATAGCAGAAAGGAAGATAAGATACTCTATTGGCAGTTACGAATATAATTGGTTTTTTTATTATTTACGAAATGATTTTTGAACAATAATAACTAATAAGCATATTATTGTTCAAACACAAATTTAGATCTTCATACTATAACGACATCACGATCGTATTATATTTAATAGCACATTTTCAAGAGGACCGCAATGTATGTGCTAGTAGGTACATAATATATTATATTGCTATTGAAATAATTGTGAAACGAAAATTGTGTAAACAAAACGTGACTGCGGTGTGCTGGTCGCGTTTGCGGGGAAACCATGTTCGAGTGGGGAGCCGACCACTTTATAATAACGTGCATTATAATATTATATTATGATATAATGTATATAGGTACATAGCAATTTGCAGTTGAATAGTTGATCGACAACTACGGTGTAGCCCATGAAAATCTCTGTAAATTATTCGGGATGGAAGAAATTGTATTGTGGTCGTGACCATGGTGTTATCATGCATGGGAGGGTGGTTCACCATCAGAGTTTACATGAATATAAATTCTTATTTTCATACTCAAATATAATATTTCAAACATTTAAGCGAGATTTGTTTTCTAAAACAATTCAGTGGATTCTCGATAACTCCACGAATGTATAACGTTTTATACTGCATACATTACGTTATAGCGACATAAACTTTTTTCTTACACCAATCGGGTCATTGTTAAATATTGATATTAAAAATAAGCTATAATTTTTCACTGGTAAAATTAATCATATAGACTTAACATACATATAATAAAAGTTAGTTCAGAGTAAGTGATGAACATAAATATAGACGGAAGAAAGTATACTTAAAGTCTAAAATAAATGGTTGATAAAATTCTCAATATTTTGGACTTGAGTTAATAATATCGTTGATATGGTTATAAAGTATAATAAACAACATATGCCAGACAAAAATTTTGTATAGTGTACAGTACATACACAATACATAATATGTTATTTTAAGATTTTTCATAATATAATTAGACAACTACAGAGTTTAATAAATATGTGATAAATGAAGATAGTAACTGTAGGGTTTGTTAGTTCAAAATTTTTAATTTTACGATGAAAGTTAGAATGATCCTCGAAGCTATATTTTTCATGGATTAATATATATTATTGTCATGTGTGTAGGTACACTATACATCATACAATAAATTATACCTATACTATACTGTACTATAATAGAATATATTATTATCTATTACTTACTAGCGATATTTTATTGAGGACAATAATATTTTATTATCAATACTTAAACTGCAAGCTTATTATTATTTTTTATTTAAAATTGAGAAGAGAGAGTAATTTACTTCATAAAAATTGTATTTTAATTCATTTTAGATTTCTTTTTGGAACATTTTTATGAATCAAAATTTCAAACTGTAATTTTCATATTTTAACTATAACATTGTCTCTAAAAAGTATTTGATTAAATTTTGAAAATAGGGTATGTGTAAACGCCTTTTAATATACAAATGTTATATGTTAAATACTATAAAATATTTTGTATAAATGATGACCTAATTGAAGCATAATATTTTTAATGGACTTAAAATTATAATTTAATAAATTAAATTAAAATTATTATCAATTATAATATTGGTCCTTATGATTGATATTTTTGTTAAAATATTTTGTCTGCCTTAATAATAATGGTTGTAATTTTTTAATTTTAATTATCATGAATTTTAATCTTGTTACCTATCTTGTTTAGACATTAAACTGTAACAACTTTTGCATTTAAATAAATTAAATATTATAAAATTATTGATTATTATTACTTATTAGTTATTATACAGAAATAATGCAATATCTTATTTTTTTTTTTCAAATACTCTTCAGTGTCGCGAGTTCTTAACCCATCAATTTTGGAATAATATTAAATTTTGTACACAATATTTCTTACCTGCTTTAACCGGTTTCGGCGTATGTTCAAAATAAATACAATGTACAATGGTTAATTTTTTGTGGCACGAGTATGGTAATTTTCTGCATAATAAATAATTTAATTGTTCATATCTATCAATGCCAAAAAAAACCTGTATCTGTATTTAATGAATGGATGTTGGTGGATATGTTGAACCCTAAATATTCTTATTTTTTATTATTCGTATTAAGTAGGCACATGCATGCAAATGAATAATATTATATTCTTAAAATAGTAAACTTATTAACGAATATATTTTTTTAATCAAAACATATAGTCACCTATAATACCATGCAGTAACTATTACATGTCTAAAAGTATTTTATTTTATTGAAATTTATTTATGGTTGTGTAAAATGTTAATATTTTACGCCATATTATAATATTATAATACGTATATTGAAAATAGTCCATTAGTTGTTTGAAAAACAAATAATTACATGACGTGATTTTAAACATTAATCCTATAAACTTTTACATTATTTCTACTACAAATACAATTTCATTAATTACCAATTATTAATAATGTCTGTGTACTATATGGATTTAGAATTGTATTAATAAGTTATGAATTAAAAATAAAATTCCTATAGGTTTTACATTATTATTGATGATAATGATTCATTTTATGTTGTGTTGATGTCCTTATTTTAAATTGAATCTTATACACTCGTGTATGCAAATAACGTAAATTATTTCAATAGCATAACTATAATTCATAACTCTTCTAGTATAATATTGAGTTGGTATGAAATTATGATAGTATAATAATTAATAATATCTAAAATATTTTTTTTAATTTTAAAGTCTTTAGGTATATTTTAAATAGAATAATGCCACTCAGATGAATCATAATACATTTAAAATACAAATTCTAAATATTTATTATTTTAAAAGTTCTATTATTGACCCTTAGATAGAACAAAAAATAAATAAATTTCAACATTTAAACGGTAATAAATATAAAAATGTTGATAAAAATTAAATTTTATTTCTCAGCTAATTTGAAATTATACTAACATTACGTACATCATTTGTATTAAATTAATTTTTAGATAAGTATTAAGAAATATGTACAAACAACATTTTTATCACTAACATTATGTTTGATATAACTCTAAGTATATTATTTATAAATTAATAATTAGAAAATATTCTATGGTTTATTTATTCTAAGTACTTAAAATTCATAATCATATCTATAAACGTATTACAATTGTACTAATGAGAATTAAATACGTAAATTGAGATACATAAATATTTTTTATTTATTTTTCTGTTCCAAAAAAAATCATGAGTTGTTATTATAACATTATAATCACGTTTTTAATGTTCCATTTTTATAAAATAAATATTTAATTGTTTTTAATTATTTTATATTTAGAAATTAAATTAATTTTATTGATCATTCATTTTTTATTTTTTTTAAAGCTTCATCATTAAAAAAAAAATAAATACTATTTTTTGATTCATTTTAAATGTATTCTTAATTATGTATATTGATTAATAATTATATCTCTACATTTATAACTGTATAATTAAATTAACAAAAGTACATCAATTAACATAGTATCAAATACCAATTGTAAATATTACTCGTTTAATAATTATATAAAAATATTCATTGTTCAGATATCCAGCACGTGTTTACGTTTGCATTGTAACATATTACCAACATGTCTACCGTTTTTTATTCTTGGGAATTATTTAAATTTTGTTTGATAATTTTTATGCCTGCTTGGGATGTTTCTAATTAACCATCAACTGAATGTAACGATGGAAATGGTTGTGGAATAATTAAGTTATTGGAAACAAAGCGGTATTTTTTCCGTCATATAAAAGTTATTTTTAAAGTTAAACTGACGGAAACAGAAAAACTGACGTTTCTAATTCGATTATTGTTGTATTTAAATACAATTACCGAAAGCTTCACAACCCTCCTGGGACTTTTTGGTTATTAATAAATTAATGTTATTATCGTATTATTCGTTGTTTACATACAACCGATTATAATATGTAATATTTTGTGTTTTATTATGTTATTCTGTATTTGAAGTTGAACTTGCATACAAATTTCTACTTGGGAAAAGTAATTAATAGATATTAATGAAAGTAAAGCGTTAGCACTGTCTACTGGGTGCATGGAAGCATCCTTCATTTTAATTACAATATTAAAATATGATATAGTATAATATATCATATTATTCATGTTATAAAAATAGATAAGTATTGGAAAATGTGCATAAACATAACAAGTTGTGTTTGATGACTATAAACGAATGCAGTAGAAGTAGAGTTAAAATACGCAAGTATTTGAGGCGACAGGATATAGATTGCCGTCCAAAAGTTATGTTATTATCTTTCATATAGGTGACCTATATCTAGTATATATATAATACCTACGTATAAATTAGTAATTTTAAAATCATCAATCATTAAATTGAAGATGCTAATTTGGATGGAAGTGCTCAATGTGAAATTTTTTTATCTTTATACATTATACGAAATAAATATTTCTCATTTAAAAAAAATTGTACTATACAATTATTAGTATATATATATATATTTATATTGGTACCTACATCTAGAATAAAAAATAAAAGTTTACTAATATAAATACTTTCTAATAATACTGAGATTAAGAATGAATGAATTATGTGTTAAAATTTTTGTTTTTAAAAAATAAATTGTGCGCCAGTCTATTAATGGATTTATTTTATGATTATATTTCACGATAAAAATATTATTGTTATCTTTTTTCAAATAATTATAATATTGAATTTACATAATTTGTTGTTGTTATTCAAATATTATCAAGTATAATTTTGGATATTATATTATAATTAATTATTAAGTTATTATTATTATTATTATATTAATATTATAAATACATATTACTTGGGCTTCTTATTTTTGCTTTTAATTTGTTAAAAAAAAAACCTTTCTAATATAAAAAAAAAAAAAAAAATGTTAAATTTTGTCATCGCCATAACATAATATAATAAAATAAAATATCTTATTTGATTTGATTAATTAATTGTCATAAATCATAATTCTCTATACAATGCTTAATTGATTTTAAATAAAAGAACTTTCGAATAAATAACTCGATGCACACTAGCTACACACAACGACCTCGCTTCAATATCGATACAATAAACGTTGACATACGCCAAGTATTTTATCATAAGCTGATAGGTATTCAAAATAAGCATCTATGATTTCGAAAAAAAGAGTCGATTATGAATTTTAATATAATATACAAGCTGCCATATATATTTCCAACTAATAATTATATTTAATATAATAAGACAAGTTATATTATTATGTAATACATAAATCATTATATATATATATATATATATGTTACATTGTAACTGTTGACTATACATTATTGTTCCTACGCGTTTATATTATAGTGGCAAATGATAATTAATGATCAATTCAATTATTCTACAAGACTTGTTTAAAATAATTGTTAAGATCTTTCACCAAAAACATGTCGACTACCTATGTGTTACACGTTATGTTTAACATATAAAAATTATGTTTAAGTGTTATTTCGTAAAATAATACACTTAAATTATTGATATAATTAATCGTCACAATGAAAATAATATTATTATGTCACTATTATACGGAAATTTATCACGGAAATTTTAAATCTCTTAATTGCACGAAAATACTTAAGCTCTATAAAATAGAATTTCTGTACTTTAATACTTACTAATTAGTTACTAGGTATACTATTTACAAAGTGTTCAAAAATAGGATTTAACAAATTTATAAGTGTATATGATGTGGTTTTATAATTAATTATGTAATAAATTTAAGAGTGGTCGTGGTACGAAAAATCATGTCTGATACTTGTTTTACTTCGCTTGCAGAGGCGTAAGATGTCAATGTATAATAGTGCCTAAAAACAATGATTAAATTATTTCATGTACATAATTATGTATACGGTTAATCATTGCTATCAAAATAAAATTTTGAATGGAACTAACAGTTTATAATTTAGGACGAGTTTATGATGTTTTTCTAATTTTAAACAGTCTCACAAATTTGATAGAACTGTAGTGTATAAATAGTATGTAATTAAATTTTAAATTAAACATGATTTGTTCATAGTTTTACTGTTTCAAAAACGTTAAAAAAAATGTTTAAAAATTAAAACCAATATACTCGTATAATATAAATTTATAAAACTGTTCGCTTTTTGAGGTCAGGATCCTAAACTATTATGTAATAATTAAAAGATAATTTAATTTTAAATCAATTTTACTAAATGTATAATCAGTTAACGTTTTATATTTTTCAACACAATAAGGTAGACAACAATAATAATTACTATATTATACAATGTTATAGTGTGATATAGCCATATTATAAAGGTACTTCCTCTGTGTTACATAAAATCAAGTTTTAATTTTAAGTGGACTAAAATATAATATTTAATGCAATTTAAACCGCAAAATATTACTTAAATTAGTACAATATACATAATTAATCGAATAAGGTTTATTGTATAGATATTATTATAAGCATATCTGTATATTGCATAATAGTAATTACAAACATCAAACTGTAATAATTGAGTACCTATAAAATACCCGTTGAAGATTTTAGAAAAACAAAACATCGTATTGTTTAATCATATAATCTATATAGGGCATAGGCACACTATTTTTACACAACACAATAGTATGACCTGTGGCACAAAAAAAAAAAAAAATCACAAGAAATTAATTATTTCTCTACTCCGTTTACTTTAATGATAATTCTCCGTCTATACTCTCTCTAGTTAATTTTCTCATTATCTCGGAATTGCCTCGACCAATTCCTCTCCTCCCTGAATCATTTTTCACTAATATTAGAATAATGAAAGTATGTATTTACTAATTTATATTTATATATAACTCAATTTGATCACGTGATATACTTCTCTTATAATCTACTGTATTACCCGTTTACCTTAATTTTAAATTGTATTACAATTTGTATCACTTGTAAAAATTATAATATCCAGTCTTCATCAGTAAATTCGTGGACGTTCGGTATTAGTATAATGATTATGCACTTTGCTTCCCATCTACTTATTCGTGACGTACGATCTTTGTTTCTGTAGTTGTTACCACTATTGTAGTTGTATACGCGCCTTTAATAAATAATAATAACTTATTAGGTACTTACTAAATATTTTTTTCTTTTTAATACACTTCTATTAGGTTTGGTTATAGTCATATTATATTCATCATACAACGATACCGTCAGTTATGATAAAAAAAAAATTCTGAACAACTTAATCATTTCCAAAATAATATGTATTAATCTTTCCACGTGGTTTATTATTTATCTTAATAAAATTCAAAATAATAATAAATAATAAATACAATAGTAAGATACACTTTTACATAAAATCAAATTAAATAATAAATTCTATACGTAATATGTACCATAAAAATTATAAATATCAATAATACAATTAAAAATAGTTTAATTATAATAAATCAATTCCCCGAAATATATAGACAATTTAAGTATCCAACTAATAATAAAGGTAATATTTTTTAAATTACGAAAATCTAAGCAAGGTTTTTTTTCCTTTTAATTGAAATAGATATATCAAATTCCATTATTTTTTAGTAGAACTCTATCTACTCACGTGCTAATACAACTAACATAACAAATACAAATGATAAAATTTGCCACGTAAATGGATAATAAAAATGCATTTGTAATGGAGATGTCTCTAATAATTAATAATTATTTAGTTATTTATTATATAAATGTATTTAAACGTCGCTTACAAATAGATGTTTTGTTGGGGATCCCCAATTTCACTAGCAGGCAGGCATATCAATAAACAATAACCTTCTGGATTAAATAAAACACCCGTTATTAATGTTTTTTCATTAGAATAATACGATAAATCAGTAGCAATTGTATAGATTATAAATAAGCACAAAATACTAGAATCCTAACCTGCCCATGTGTTTTTACATGAATGTATTCATTTTTTATAAATATATATGATTAATTTTCACCTCCTAAATCCTAAGTCTGATAATTATATCAGATGCTATTTGTTTGTGCATAGTATTAAATCCCTAGGTAAACTAACTTATCAGACTTTTTTAATTTCAAATTTTTAACATTTATCTAGCCTCGAAAACCATATAAAAATGCTTAATAATAGATGAATAAAAATATTATATTTTACATTTCTTACACTATTTGTTCATGGTTATTATACATACAGACTAGTTTTATCTGTATGAAATTAAATATAATATACACAGTTATTATAATTATAGTACATTAAACTATCATTGCATTTCTATAGTAGGTATTAAATGTCGTCATTCAAATTATAATTGAATTATGTCGAGAACATGAATAAAACCAAAAATTACACGAATTTGAAAATGTAGTACTTATGTAATACATATATACAATTGTCGAATAAAATAATAATCATATAATAATATTTTATTATTATTTTTTACACAAACACATGTTTATTAAATGTATTTACTAATAATAATTATCGGGTAAACGTGTATTTATAATGTAGCAGTAATATTAATTAATATTATTATAATATAATCAATCATGTAAAAATTAATTTATGGATAAACTAAATTTTTCATGCTTTAAGCTTATGTATTAATTTACGTATCGTTTACAATTATTGTGTGCGGATAATCAGAAAAATCAAAAAAATCTCTTTTGTATTAATATTTTTGAGTGAATTTAGGTATAAAACCTATAGAACATATAATATTATTAAATTTAGTAATTTAAAATTAAAATATTGATATTATAAATTTAATCTTATAATATTATTTTTTTTTTATATTATTAAATAAATGTATAATACAATACGATATAATAATAAAAAATGTATTGTTTAAATTTTAATATAATTGTACATACATCATTAAATTCGAAGATGAGTTTAGATAAATATACTGTAATTTATAAGAGAGAGAAACCATCATTTACTTTGCTTTAGTGCTTCAAATGTATATCTAAAGCATTTAATAAATCAAATGATAATCATCCCCTCAGGTGGCAACCAAATCTACGACGTGCGCCACAATAGTGATGATCCGTTTTTTCACTACAACCAACGGAACCAACTACTGAAGAATTTTTCTTTGCATATTTTAGTCACCTTGCTACACGCGAACTATAAATAGTACGCACACACATACATACATCCGTAGTGGAGGAGAGTAATTAGTTATAAAACACGATACAATAACAAAAATAGTGAATAAATTAATATAATATAATTTTTTTTTTTTAAATAGATAAGTATACTGCAGGTTTACAGTTTAAATTTTTTTTCAACCGTATTATTATTATTGTTATTATTATTAGGTACCTATAATACTCGATTGCGTGTAGGATTTCTCAGGAATAATATAATAAAACGTTTTCTAAGTATTTTAGGAGCGACATAGCAGGAGCGACATAGCAGCAGCGAGTTTGTATAGATATTATATAATGATAGTAGGTATATAATTATACGCACAGCGTATCGTTTATATTATACAATATAAAAGTGGAGCTGCAGTGGCGGCGAGCAGGACCATCGTCCTGAGCAATAAAAGCTTGGGTGACGACGACTACGACGACGACAACATGAGAGTATATGAGACGAGAGACGATGATAGACGTGAGACGTCTACGATCTGGCGCGGGGTTGGGAAGTGAGTACGTTTTTAATGCCCCGGTCGTAAAAAAGAAGGGGGGGCTAGCCTCCTATATATAATGCGTCTGTACACGCACGCACCGGCATTTGCGTCTCCTGCAACCCGCTGACGCCGCCGCCGCTTCCTGCGCCTGCTGCACTATATACGCCGCATGCACGCACGCAGCTACTACGCGCCATACACCGTCATTGGGCCGCCGCCCTACCTCCCGATGCACATTTTGCACCGTTGCACTCGCCGTCGTATATGTTTATATACGTATATATACGATGCAACTATGACTACGGCGGTGGTCGTCGGCAACGGCGGGGAACTTGCGTAATAAAATTTATATTGTCGAAGACGTCCGCGATTTTATCGCGCAGAATTTAAACCGGTCGGCTTGGTAACCTATACGCATACTCAACCTATATAAATGGGTGTGTGTGTTTGTTTGTTTGAGTGCGCGTAAATAATAAAGAGTGAGAGAGAACCACGGGCGGCCGGTGAACGTCTTCCGAGGCGGCCTATTCACCACTATATATATAATATTATTACACTCGGTTTATATGTACGGGAATAAGGGTATATATCCGCGCACTCCGGTCCGAGAGGCTATAAAAACAGGACTTTTCCTGTGAAAGTGGCCCCCACTCGCATCCACCGGCACGTATATATATATATGTGTATGTGTGTGTGTGCGTGTGTGTGTGTAAAGCTCTGTGACAGCCGTCCTATATATACTTTTTGGGAGGGGTTGTAGGTTGGTAGCGTACGCGCTTTTTAGACTCGCCGGAACTGTAAATGCACCGATGACGGTGATGCAATAGTTATAAATTATCTTTGTTTACATGCATACAAACTGCTGGACATTAAAATGCGTTTCCTTTTTCGAAATGTAGTGCACTGTGGCGCTTTTTCTGTCGAGTTTTTCCCCTACGGTTTTAGCAACACAAATTCGTTAAAACTTTACACACTCTATACGCATGCACGCCTCCCTTTCGCTACGGATTTATCAATCTATCTCACTCTCTCACTACCGCTTTGACAAAAGTATGAGTGTGAAAAAGGGGTAATAAAGCATATATAACCATCTGTGTATTGGCTGATGGATTTCCCTTATGGGAGAAGGGTTACTGATTTTTATGTCTACATAATAATAATATAATAATATATATTGCTGCAATGTAGACGTTGTCGTTCCGTGTCGGGATATGGCCGAGATTGGAATTAACGAGTTGCCCCCGAGTGATATAGACGTCGTTGAAATGTTTTCACTCATTTTAACGAATTCGATATGGTTGTTATACACGTAGGAATACTCAACGTGAGTTCATCCCAATGTTATAATAATAATATACTAATATATATTATATATGCAGCTACTTTATACGCGATATTGGTGTAATGGTGTCATATTATAATATATGTAGAATGTATCTGTATAGTACTTAAATGTATACATATAGTCGAATGACGTCCCGAAATGGTAGTATTAAAATTATCCACTGATGCATTACGCCCATATAAAAAATAAATATTCATTACTTCAAATGGATTACTATAGTAATATATACATAAACAAATTGCACACAATTTAATTTTAGACTTATTATGTTTAAGTCTAAAATGTATGGAGTCATATATGTATATAGGAGTTCTATATGATCTTCATCTATTGCTTAAAAAATATATTAAATATATTTTAAGAGTATAAATGTTTTATATCATAAAGGTATCATTTAAGGTATAAATAAATATAGTGAAGTAATCTCGATAACAACAAAAATTATTATAATGTATTATATATTTATATTATTTTCTAACTTAACCTATTATATTTGTATCAAATTATTAAATTACTTAAAATATTTTCAATTTAGCTAATCGCCATTTAAAAAGAATTTTTAAGTGAACTGATGCATAAAATATTCTAGGATAAGTACTTTTTAGTACTAACTAGACTTTGTAGATGTTATACAAAAACGTTTTAGTAAAACAAATATTCAAACTTATCGATTCGTTGTAAATATCACATATATTCATCAAAACGCAACATTTACTTTAAAAAAGATTGTTATAGTATATTTATTTTTTGTGTGATGTAGCATTACAATTTAGTATTTATCTATCAGTTTACACGACAATCATTACGCATTCAACGCACGATGAAACAATTTTTTTTAAATTCATATCCTAAACTTCAATTACACTTAACAAATTTAGTCTATTTAGCTTAACAGCATTGAAAGATACATTGTATCTATAGATATATACATATATATATATATATATATATATATATATATGATCAACTATATATCTACATCCATAAATAATTAACCTTAGTTTTATCTAAGATTTATAATACCTATATTTTGGTCATTATTAATATCGTCTCAGCGAATCCAAGCTCTTTATTCACTAAACATATTATAAAATGTCCTAAATAATTTCAAAACATTCATAAATATTTCCTATAAAATATTAATACACATAATATGTATAATAATATGAAAAATATTTTTTAATTTTTTATTGGAATCGAAAAAATCTAATATATAAAAATTTTTGAAAAAATAAATAATGAACTATAAAATATTTTAATGATTTTTACAGTTATTGTCTTTATATTACATTTAAACGTCATTACATAAATAAACAAAAGCTAAATGTAAATAGATTTTAAAAATATACACTAAATAATACAATTATATTATATAAAAAAATATATCTACTCTTGTAAAAAATTTTAATAAAATAATATGTAAATACAGTACGTCCTTATATAGCTTACGAGACATGACAGTGAAACATATATAAACCGAGTACCTGACATTTTTTGCTCCCGATAACGCATAGTTATTAATTAAATAACATGTATATTTGTATATTTTGGAAAGACGAAGCTATTACAAATCGCTTTTGATTATGGTATACATTTACAACACACTTAACACGCTACCAGCTTAACACTAACAAATCTAACTTACAGCCCTGTCCACACGGCCGAAAAATAAAATGGGGTAATGCCATAATGGAAATTATTGTACAATTATAAGCATATCTAAACAGAATGCCGCACTATATGAAGGCATAAGAAACAATAATTACATACAATGTTAGATAGGTTAATTAGCATAACAACCGGACTTGCTTCAATCAAACACAAATATTATAAATTTCTCAACAAAAACTAAAATATTTTACAAACTAATTTAAACTAAACATAAATTATAAATATTACTAACTATGAAAAAACACAGAACTGCAAAAACATCATTATATCTATGGAAAATATAGCCTATATGAATTAAGTTATTCGACTACCCACGAAATGCTAGATATAGTTAGTTAAAATTTAATATCATTGTATATTATAATAATTACGATATACATATATAGATTAAATAAAAATATGTAGCTGAAAATAACGGTAAAATTAAAATTCATGATTATAATATAATATAATATAATTAACAAATAATAAATAATTATCATATGATGAGATAAGCGACCGTACGGACAACATGATATTATAT
This sequence comes from Rhopalosiphum nymphaeae, assembly GCA_036289425.1. NCBI lineage: Eukaryota > Metazoa > Arthropoda > Insecta > Hemiptera > Aphididae > Rhopalosiphum > Rhopalosiphum nymphaeae. Next base: position 2,948,920 of record JAZAQC010000001.1, on the reverse strand, counting down.
TAAATACAGTAAAAGTCTCGGTAATCCGTAATGGGACCAGGATATATTGTCGGATTATCGGAGTTTATAAATAAAACATAAAACATTTATTAAATTACGTGCATAAGTATTATTGTCGTTACTTATAAAAAATAATTATTATTACTTATAAATATTAAATTATAATAAATCAACAATTTTTTTTATTTTTTTTCTCTGGTAAAAACTTTTATATCTACCTATACCTTGTCTTGCAATATTTCCTTGAATAAAATATATTTAATCGGTTTATCGAGATCGTCAGTCGAATTTAACGATTTTATTAGCTATTTGGTCATTATCATTAAAAATAACAGGGAGCCGGATTACTGGACGTGTTGGATTAACACATAGCTGGATTACCGAGACTTTAATGTGTTTAATAAATATGATAAATATTGTTATTTTGTATAAATGTTAAAAAAAAACAGTCGATCCTAAAATGCATAACGTAATTATAGACTGGCAATTAAATTATAAAAGAAAATTTTCCTCAGCTAAGCAAATATATATTCTTTATTATTTAATTTTTGTTATAACCGTGACGAGCATAAAAACGATATATCTATATGACGTATATTATACGTACACCCTATCTACTAATTGCACAAGAACTTCTATAACAATATGTATATATTTAATAATATATGTAGTGCGAATTCACTTCACATAATACCTATGTAATATAAGACTATATACTGCAACTGCACCGTACACAGGGAATTATTGCAAGTGTATAATGTTATGTGTTATTATACGGTCATATAGGTTTAAACAGAAGGTAGTTATATGGAAGTGTGTATGTGTGTGTATCCTCCAGCCCCCTTACCCATCAATGTTAATTCACAATAATAAAGTACTATATACTTTGCTACCAGACGACGGCCAGGAGTATAATATAACTAGTTGTGTCATATCGTAAAGAGTGAGCTTACCAGCATTCAAATCCAGTTATTTTTAGTACTGCCCGCCCTCGGTAAAACATTAATAATTCTATTTGAACATACGTAAAGTAAAATATATGTCGCAATTTTGTCCATAATTATCTTGTATGATTAAAAATTGAAAATGTCGCACTCCATTCGCTATTTTAATAGTGTGTAGAATATTTTTTTTTTTTAATAAAATGCGAAACAACGACTTTATTATAGGTTTAGATATCTATAATAGATATAATAGTAGGTACATAAACATACCACTATTCGAAAATTCCATTATGTCTGCAATTTCATACGTTTTTTCAGAGTTTCCCTAATTAATATATTATTATGGCAGGTAGATGATTCAACATGAAAATTAGTTTTCCTATACCCTCATACAAATTGAGTTTCTATAGTATAAACTTAACAAGTGCAATGTGTTGGTATAAGTACTCAAATTTACGAATACTGTAGTCTTTAATACGAGCATATGGCTATATAAAATAATACAATTCATTTTTACAATTATATTAATACAGAAGAATACATTTTCCATGGTAATAGTAAAATATTTTACAGTATCCGTTTGATCTAAAAACGTTAAAAATTATTATTGCATATATTATAAATACAGACATACAACATTGGGGTAAGTTACTTTTAATAAGTAATAAAGTTTCTATATTTTACTCGTTATTCAAATAAAGTTATTATAAATTACTTTATTTTTTAATATAAGAAAAATAACTTCATTACTTCCGTGGTTAACAAAAAAAAAACAGTATAAGAGTAAACCTAAATTTCTTATCAACCCGAAACTAACGTAATTATATACGTTCTAGTATACCTAGCTAGGTAGGAAAGCTGGAATTTGAACAAAAAAAGAAAAAAGAAAAATGGTTATTAGAGAAGAGTTAGATAAATAAAATACAAAGCAAGTAAATATTAATTTATCATGTTTTCTAAATAATTAAAAATTGATTAATAATAAATTAAAATATTTTTAAAAAAATGTGAAACACTCATTGTAAATATTTATTTATTTTTTAATTCAGGTGCTATAATTTTTTTTCAATTATAATTAAAATTATTTTTTAATTCTCAATATTTTAAACGGTAACACATTTTTCTAGGAATAACTTATCAAAAATAATTTTCATTACATTTTCGTTTCTTGGAAAATTATATTTTACGAAATCACGTAACGTGTTACAAAATAACGTTGTTACAGTAACGACTAACAAGTTACTTCCATTACTTCGCTTTACAATGTATGTATAATAATGATATAAACAGCTATTAGAATATTATTATGCTATTTAAGTTTAATATTTATAATTTATATTAATCTTGAATTATTTTATTGGAAAAATATCTCCATGACACATATATTAAATAATATAAAAAATACAGAAAAGCGTTATTAAAAAAAAAAATATATCAACGTCAAAATCGTTTCTTGCAATAATGAACAATAATTGTTTGGAAACTTCTTTTTAAAAATTATAAAACGTTCACTTTTTAAAGTTTGATGATTTTATATTAAAAGGTATTTACAAGTTACAACCTCCATTTCCTTTTTTTTTTGTCACCTATTTTTATTTTTAGAATTGTTTTATACACCACTATGAGAGCAGTTCAAAAACAGCAGTCTATTTTTTCAAATATATGCGATTGCCGATTAATGTAGTTATATAATACTCATGATATTGTATTATTATTTTGAAGGATAACACATTTTTTACCAGCCTATATTTGATTAAATAAATATTTTAACTTGACAACGATTTATTATTTAATATTCGTTAAAAAATACATTTACACATTTGGCAAGAATCGAGTGTTTATTATAATATTATAAAATAATACAGTATCTACCAATATTGTTTCAAACATAATTATATATGTCTATTAAACATTTAAAAATTAATTAATTAAATTGGACAATGTTATTATTTGTGTCTCTTTTTGATCACAATATTATATATATATATATATTATATCACAAAAAAATGTTTTTTTAAGTATCTACTATTAAATCCATTATAATTTTCAGATTCCAGACCCAGAATTATGAGTAACGAAATCGAACACGTCAAGTCTATACTAAAAGATTTGGTTGGTCGCACCAAAGATTTTCAAAACTTAAATGCATTCCGTCTGTTCGTATTGAAACACAACACGTACGACGTGGACAAAGCGACCATGTTAATTAAACGAGGTAAGTGGCCGTTCGGAAAAGGGGAGGAGTATAGGGTAGTGCGTAATCGGTGAGTAGTGGGGAAGGGTAAATGTTGAGAAGAAAGAGTGGCATTATTTTTATTACATAAGAAATTAAAAATTAAACAAAAAAAAACACGGTCGGTCGGTCGACAAGCCGGTCGTATATATCCATAACGTGTACGCACACCCATTTCTTCAGTACACCCGTGGTGGTTATATATATATTTATGGGATGGAATAGGCGTGACCTGCAATGCGTTGTGTGCAGTAATGTCACCTGGTGGGGAGGCGAAATCGACTCAAACACATTAATACTCGTAAAATAACCGACCACCATTGTTTAGACGCACCGAACATGCTCAATAGCACAACATAATACAACATATTATAGCGATGTAGTATTGTAAACCTACGTACGTACAACAGGTAGGTACATATATATATATATATAGGTATATACTATATACATAATGTGTGTGCGGGTATTAGGTATATAATATAATATGTGTATATAAAGGAGTAGACATATTTGTCCGCCTAACCATCTAACTACAAATATAATAAAGTAAACACGGTTGTATATATACGCGTGCGCGCGATTACCACAATGTACAGATCGCGCATTATAATAATAATAATAATACATATTATTATTATGTCACGTTGCGTAACACCGTGTTATCCGTGTATACGCGACGACGAGATAATAATATTATAATAGTTCGATATGTACCTATAATAATATTGATGTAGCAATGTATTATAATACCTGCGTATATACGTCGTATTATATGTGAGTATAGGCGTGTACAGTATAGACTTTTATAATAATATATTATATATTTCTATCTACCTACCTACCTACCTATAGCAACAGGTTATACATGTATCATCATGACAGTACTACAACCAGCTACTACGTATTTCCTTATTTTTTTTCAATAAAAACCACCTCAAGTCACAACATTACTATATTAAGTACCTACATTAGCTCTCCCAACAGTATTCAGCATAATTTATCCACCATATGTCATCAGATCTAAGCGTTTTATAAGTTTCATTTAAATATTATAAAAATAAAAATACATTTTATAGTTGCCTAATAGGGTTTAGTTAATTATTTCATTTTGTAATTCGGCGTTATAAATTCGATATTTTGGCCCAGGAGAGAAAATGTTATTCTTCCCTCCCTTTTAACTTTGAGCCCATAAATCGAGGAAACCTTATAGGAATCCTCGTTTGTGGATATGGACTCATGATGACTGTTGTTTTGCCGCATACTAGATAAATATGGGTGACTACAACCTATAAAAAACACGAAGCGACTTAGGTATAGAGTTATGGTCCACAAGTATATATATACCCTTCAGATAGTCAAATAGTACTGAAGTAGACCCAAGAGAGTTTACCATCGGGATTGGATTCGGGAAAATATTAACAGGACATTATAATTAAAAACATTTAAAATCACTTACTTGGCAGATGAACCTAGGCTATCGTAAAAGTTGAAATCCAATCTTAGTAATCGGCAAAGTAGACTACCTCAACCTCACAATCTGAGAGTTGTAATCATTAGTTTACCAGCTTGTGTTAGACTAAAAGAGAAGACAAGAATATTTTGAAATTATAATTGTTTCAATATATTAAAAAAATAATCATTGTCCTTTACTGCCAAATGTGTAATACTGTCCACCAAATGAGATCATTTGACAGATTCTGCTTAAATTCGGTTTTATTTAACAAAATATTTATGTATAAAATAGGCTATGTTGGTATAATGTTAGATCGAATAAGTGATACGAATTTCAAATTATCGAATATGATTAAATGGGAGATTTTGCGAAAAATAAAATAATTTAATAATGTGGCTATAATTATAGGTAGGAAGGTATAAGTTGTAACTAGGTAGGTGATGGGTATGATTTGTGTATATGTTTATGGTCAGTAATGTGTAACAATATAATGTGACATAAATGTGTAATAAATAACATACAATATAAATACCACATTGCTATAATGAATGTAATCAACGCAAGTGGAATTATTTTCAAATCATATACATATACACCGCCGTGTGCTTATAATAATAGTCGTGTTGTATAATATGTAATATGTACATTCTCGTAATACAAAATCGTTGTACATTGTGGTTCTATCAGACGTGTCTACGTTTTATATAAACATTATATACCGTTTACTGACCACAGGTATTTACCACAAGGATATTCGGTATACGTCGGGTAAATAGATTTTATACGCACCCATATACATGCAATGTATATAATATAAACAATATACATTATATATATTTACTTATAGGCAAGTATATAATATCTACCACGTCACGGGTGTACATAAAAATATATTGGATAGGTCAGGTCAGTGTACCCTGCGCCAAATTGAAATTATTCCATAATTAGTATTGTTATAACTTGATAATATTATTTTGCCGTTTCAATTGCATCCCTGCGAAATATGAAGTATAAATATCAAATGCGCCTATGTTTATCAGTATAATACCTTGCTGGATCGACTATATCGCATCGTCAGTCCGACATGTGTTAATTTGCCAAATTTATTTTATACAACTCTAAACAATACTATTATTATACAGACTAGTAAAAAATATTAAAATATATTAAGCTAGATAAATTGTACCTAACTGATAAACAATTTTTTACTTTCATAGAATATAATATTGTTGTATTAATTCTCAATTGATAGTCAAATGATCAATTTTTCGTTCGTTACAATTTTGTACCTAACACCTATTGTGATAATAAGAGATGATTTTCCGGCAATTTTCGTTTTTAAAACCATACATGTGGAGAGCATGTGATTTTGCTATTATAATAATATTATACAGATCAAATTTGATTAAAAATAACTATGTTTTTGATACTTTTCAGTTTCCATAAAATTACGTAACAACTAGTTATACGCAATCAAATAAGTGCTATACGCTATAGTAAAAAGAAAAAAAAATTATTAAACCATTTAGTGTGACTAAAGCGATTAATCGTTCCATTAATTTTAAGCGTAGGACAGTTATAATTGTATTTGAATCAGTTTGATTCGTATATATATCTTATAGTCGGTCTATCTATTTGTTACATTGTAGGCAACCTATGTTCGTATAGCCGTATATCGTGTAGATGCATTTCATCTTGTTCAATGTAGCAATGAAGCGCACGTTAATAACGTTACAATGTAATTGACTGATTTATTTTTTCTAGGTGTACGTAGTAAACTATTGAATCAAATTAAATTTGTACACAGAATATTCATTTTGAGCGTGACTTTTTCTTTTAAAAATACAATAATTATTTACAAAAATATGTCAACGATAAATTACCTCTGAGTTGCGCCGATATCAAAAATTAATATTAAAATATTTTATTGATTACTATTTATCAAATATCAACAATTAGTTTTATTATGAAATACATATTTTTTATTTAATTTAAATAAGACGTCGTGTGTGACACGACGTTTTAAGATTAATTTTGATAACGAACACGGGCTTTTACAAGTATCTATATTTAACGTTTAACTTAAATTCCGGCCGCCATACGGTCAAACGTAAAAATGCTCTAATTAAATTAACGTGTATTACGATCGAGTCGGTTCGTGTCGATCACGGACCTCGATTCTCGTACCATACACAGTCTCATTTATATGCCTCTATTTTTAAGTACCGTACGGAACTGTACACTCGTATTTGTTTTTGGTTTTGATTCAATGGAAGATTATTAGAAAAGGATCGGTGTGTTGTGAAAGGTTTGGGTGTTAATTGCAGAACTTGATAGTGTGTTTCCTTGGATTTGACCCACGGTAAACACACCGGACAATGACGCAAACGGGATGGTTATGTATATATATATATATACATATTTATATATATATACGATATACATGTACATATACAAATATATATATATATACATATCATCATTATTATATTATTACTATTACTTGCTATTACTCGCGTTTTTTTGTCATTGTCATTGACGCATAAAGAGTGTTTTCACCGGTCAACCCACCAGATATCCAGCCAGAGGCTGTACAGAAAGTCCGATTGTCAAATACACGCCGACACAAATGTACACCGTGTGCCAGCTGCGCTGGAAAAGTGCGCCCGCCGCGTGTGACCGTTTATTGTGTGCGTGTGCGTGCGAATGTGTGTGTGCGTTTGTGTGTTAATAAAATATATGCGCGTTCCGATTAAGTATGTGCCACTGGCAGTAGCCCATATCAGACTAAGACATATTACTGTTATATTCTATATAGATGATGATATTTAATTTTCTCGGTCCCTTGTAATAATAATAATAATATATTAAACAATACTTAATATATTACGTTCATTTGAATATTTAGATAATTTTTTTTTTTATTATTTTTTTTTTTTTTTAACTTAAAATGTCTATTATAGGGCTTTCCTATTAAATAATTACACAATACATCTTACACACACACCTATAGAGTATTATATATTATATTTTACAATATGTATTCACAATTGTTATGGTTAAATTAATTTTAAAAATATCAAACCAATAGTATTATATTATAAAATATGCATTCTTCAATAATATAGTTTTGCGGACATATACTTTACATATATATATTTAATTCATTCATGACATTTTTTATTTATTTTAATTTAAAGTATCCGTACTTTAATCGTTTTTAATCATCCAACGTCAACCTATTCAGACCAAAAGAAAGTGCTCGGATAAGGTAAGTGTTTGGTTTATTATTTTATATACATATTAATAGTATACGTTATAAATGCTTACCTACTATATAAGCACGTTTTAAAACATTTTAATTAAATAATTAGTATATATATAGAAAAATCCAATAACCAAAACTGTAATATAATTATATAGTAGAACGGTTTGATTATTGGCAGCTTTATAATTTTTATGATAAAATATTTGATAAATATATTTTAATATAGATAATTATTATAATAATATTATATAGACTATAGGTTAATACAAAAAATCAAAAATAAATAAACACAATTGTTATGCGTCAAACATGCTATTTATTAAATATCAGATAAATTATAAAATACCTAACCTTTTGGTTATACAACATTTTTCCAATTTTTATTTCAAAGAAAATATTACTTTTAAATTTTCCACATATAACTTCGTATACAAATATACGAATATACAATATAAATATACATTACCAGATTACTCGATAGAATTTGATTAGAATTTCAACTTTATTTCTGTTCTTGGCAGGTAGATAGATTAATTGTTCTCAAGAATGAAAAACTGGTACTGAAAAAAGCAGGCTACTAAGGCAAATATGTTATCACTTTATACTTTAAAGTATATCATCGCTAGTAGTCTACAAATGATGCTGTACAGAATTATTAATAAAGTTTTTACAAGTTAGGGATTCAATTTATTTTAAATTATAAAATGTTTGAATACAAATATTTAATATGTACATCTCAAGTTCTAAATTTTTCATAATCACAAAATTATTACACTAAAATTTTTATATACGACAGATATAAAACTATTAAACATTTATCTACACCTTTATATGATATGGTTGTAATTACTTATTTCAAATTTGTATTTTGAAGCGCAATATATTATTTTTAAAACTAATTGAAAATATATTTCCATGGTGTTTATACCAATGTATTAACATTTCAGTATTCAATAATTTAATCTTATATTTGATGTATTAAAATATGGAATATGACAAAATTCTTAAGAAAATATGCATTTTAACCGGGGTTGGCAAAAACTCGGGCTTTATAGAAAAAACCCAACCGGGTTGGGTTTTTTAAGGTTTTTTCCAATGAAGATAAGGCCTCAAAAAACCATAAAACCCGGTGAGTTTTATTGTAAAAGTAATAATGGGCAGCTTTTCGGGCTTTTTCTAAAGAAACCGATCCAAAAAGAATCATAGTTTTTTTTATTAACATAGTTAATTGTTAACTTTTGTTTGGATTATTCACAAAGTATTTACAGGAAAAGTAAATATAAATTTAATTAATTCTAATACTTAATTAAAAATAAAAGATTGTTAACATTTATATTGACTATTAGTGGGTAATTTTTTCCATTTTATACTTTTAATTGTAACTACTTAATTTTAAAAATAATTATTATATTTTTTTTTAAATAAATTTAATACTTTAATAGGAAAAACAAATTATACCTATAAGGTAAATTTTTCTAAAAATAAATACAAGTTAAAAAAAAAATAAAAGTAAATTTCTATTTTATTCAGAAAAGCAGCCCGAGTTTTTATGGGTTTTTTTCAAAAGAATAAGTGGGTTTAACTCAAAAATGCAGCCCAGTTTTTTTTCGGTCGGGGCTTTTTCGTATCAACCCTGGTTTTAATACGTGGCTTATTTTGTTTGTAATCAATAATTATTTAAACCGTTTTGAACACTTGTCAAAGTTGTTAAATTTTGTTCGATAAAAATAAATATATATTATATACTCGAATACTAATTATTATTGGCATTGAATTCTCAATAAAAAGTACACCATAACGTAAGCATTAAAAATATTTTTAAAGAATAACACAAAAAAAAGCTTTTTCTATCTCTCATATCCAAAACCGAAGAGTTAAAAATCATATTTTATGGCAACTCGTAAGATTTTCCCCTCATTCTGATGCAGCATAGATATAAAGACAATTTATAAACAATGTTTATTTGAATATTTGAAGTATTTATCTCTAATGAGCGACTTTGTGAGTGACGGCTTGTTTGAACATTGTTGACACTCAGCCACTGTTTCTAACGCGTAGATGAAAACCACGCAAAACTGTATGTCTGTAATATACTAATATAGAAACCACAACAGTATAGTCTTACAAATAATAAAAACGTATGAACGTCTGTACACCACGGGTTAAGACCATTATTCCATTATAATTTATTAATATTTTCTTTCAAGTGATTTCGCATCATTATATTATTCTATTATATACTGTTGTCATATATTTTGTACGACCTAACCTTTTCATTCTGAAGTATTAATATTGTTCTATTGTCACATTTTCCTATCGGCTAAAACATCCATAAAAACGGCTTGTAGATCATTTTAGATTTCTTTTTAATGTTTTTAATATGAATAGCGAATATACTATACACTATTTCGGGATTAAATGTAACTCTGAAACAATTTATTACTTTTATTAATATATTCACATTTTATATTATATTGTAACACACTATTTTAGGCATTAGTATTAAATATTAAGTACCTTTAAATATTTATTTATTTTTATTTAAGTACTAATATTATCATTTATCAATATTTTTTCTGAATTTATATTATAAGTAGTACTGTTTAAAAATAAATATTAGATGTGGGTATTTAGTTACAATATATAAGTAGGCACAATAAATACTGTAAACACGTTTTTAAAATTATTTTGTCATTAATGATATGTTCATTTACGCAAAATAGTTTGTAGTTAAATTATTTTAATTTCTTTTAAAATATAATTTTGATTTATCTCAGTTATTTGTGTAAATTGCATGTATATTTCTATCAATAATAAGATTCAGAACACAAGTAGACAGGTTAATAAAACCACATACAAAAAATCTTGAATATCTTACAAACTAATTTATTTGGAAGTTTAAATCTTAATGGTGATTAAAAGTACCAATACTTCAATGATATAGAGATTTACTTTTTATAAATATTCAATATACTTGTGATGAACTAATGATGTACATGACGTATGTCTATTCTTATTTTTATATCGTTTTAAATTTGTATACTTGATTGTGATGTTGTTTCGGTACAAGGCTACTCATTTCGTATATTTTGTTGTATGATATTCAATAAAATATGTTGAACATCATCTTCAGTCATAAATTATTTTTACGAGCACTTAAAAATTTAAAAACCTCCACATGAACACAATAGTGAACCGAACACCGCTCATAATCATTTTGCGATGTGTAGTATTATCATTTCTTTCAAATGTAACTCGCTGTTTGTATAATATTGTATACATATTATATAAAATATAATATTTTTTTTTTTTATATAAATTATTATATATTACTTATGCTATATAATAATAATAACAATAACAAGTATCGCCTCAATGGTTTGTGCGACTGTGAGCGATTCGAAACGACACAATAATAATATTAGGTAGGTACTTCGCCTAGTGTGGCTTTTTTGTTTTTATTTTAACGCGAACATTAGCTGTAAAAACATTGTGCCGTTACAATTCAGGTACACACGAGTTTCTTAAATAATTTTAATTAAATAACAAAATTAAAGAAAGGGTTTATTTTTAAATATACTTAAAAAACAAGTTGAATTTACCGGAATTTTGATAATATAAAATGAATTCAGCTAGTGTTTCATACATAGGTACTTGATGGATATGGTCACCATATGTGCAACATTTTGGTGAAATATCATAATGTCGGCAATCCAACATTGATAATATAATAAATATATAATACACACAATAGGTACCTATCTAAAGGTACATATACAATAATATTACTATTTATCTACTTAAATACATAATTTATGTATTTATAATAAGATTTAACACATTTACTTTGATTTTCGAGTAAAATATTTTCTCAGTATAACATATTTAATAGGCAATAATTAATACTATTGAGTATTAATTACTACTACTCTATTTTTAAGATAAATCCTTAACGACTCGTAAGATGTTTATGGTTTATCTAGTACGATATTATATAATAAGTCGATGTGCTTACTGGTTTTCATTCATATTAAAAATATTTGATCCAATTAATGTATTTGAAAGTTAGTAAATATCACCATCCATATCACAATAATAATTATCTACAGCTCTATCTACATATTTTGTCAAAATGTTAAAGCTTAACCAGCTACTTTAATGCATAATGGATATTAGTAAGTTATTTGACTTTTAAAATAATTACATTAATTGATTACCTCGATATTTCAAAAAAAAATTTATTTTGAGTAAATGAAACTACTATAAATTATTATAACATTTGTTTTTATATGTGCGATAAACATTTTGATTTAATGAGACTAACACCATGAGATACCAAATGGTACACGAACAATATAATATAATGAGCTCATATGTATAAACAATGTCTTTGGTCTAACCGTATTTTTTTTAAATATATTACATAGAATATACCTACCTAGTACCTCCATATATCTAGGTATATTAATACATTTATTTTAAACATGCTTCATTTATGTAAGATATTTAACTGTGAACAGTTATCACTGAAAAATATATAATATTATGTACTTACCAATTTAAAGACGTCTAGCCTCGTCACTTTTTTGCGGAAGTGATGGACTTTTATTATCCAGCGTCGTGTCTATCTAGTTCACACTGTTATAATATTATGTATTAACTCGCGTTTTAGATATCCGCTTAAAACGCGATATTATTGATAAGGCGTGAATGGAAAATAAAACAAGGTGTTCCATAGAAACAAGAAAATTTGAAATTACTCTCATAAAAATAAAAAAAAATTAATTATTTATATATTGGTTTTATTATAGAAAACATAAAATAATTAATTCGTTATTAAGCATGTTCCTAAGTTGGAAATCTTATGTTTTTAAATTAATTTCTTTAAAGTAGTATCGTTCATGCGTACCAATAATATTATTCCTTCCTGAAATCGTATACGCTGACATCGTACTATTTTACCTTTGTGACATCACTCTGTAAATCGTCTTTAAAGAAAATGCACATTGTAAACAGTCTTCCTTAAATCGTATTCTCTAGTAAGAGTCATATCCTGTACTTCGGTTAGTTGCGGTGCGTGAAGCATATTATAGCATTTGGGACCCAAGTCTATATTACGGATGCGTCAGAAATAAAATAAATGGGTCAGTGATCATTAAATGATAATTAATTACACCAAAAATAATTCCATTCGCAACTATTTTAATTGCTCTACGGTGCTGCCAACACTATTTAAACATTTTTTCCGTTTGCGTGGAACACCTGTGTAATACCAGGTATAGTATGTAAAAGTAGTAGTATACGCGCGTCGCGTGTCTAATATTATATAATATAATGTGCAAAATGTACATCTTGTCCAACGAAAGCCTTCGCTCTTTTTTCTGGGCCGAAGCGAGTTGTGCATAATATATTCACTTACTCGTTCGCTGCCATTGTGTTATGGCCATCGTAAAATGTGTAGCTACCTACATTTTTTAACGATAGGTCCAGTCGACGTACGATATTTAAACTCGCTAGGCTAATAGACTATATACACACTAATACATGCATATACGCAAGTATATGTGTATGTGTGTGTGTGTGTGTGTGTGTCGCTTCTATCTATTTTACCGTTGAATCTGAATTTAGTTTCTTTCGTGTGTGCATAAGTCAGTTCTTAAACAAAACATAATTACGCACTGTTTGGTCTCGACGCTGAAACCAGAAGCTACGATATGTGTGCGTGCAGCCAACTAATTTTTTGTCCAGTACGAAAAGGTATAAATCAAAACTGTTAGAAAACTAACGTTAATAATACATTTTTCGCGTATACCTTTAACGGTAACGAATTAAGACCTACAGACTACATTAATTGGAGGGTATAAATGTTGTAATATGTGTAAAGTATGAAATACATTAGCTTTTCGAAAAATGGATTTAAACGTCTATTGCTACTAATACATTCCATATTGTGTTTGTGAAGGACGTTTTAAAATAGGTACGTATTTGAGGGTAGGGGCAATCGCCTCCCCCAATCCCGTATTATAGTCTATCTTAGTATGTATATTATAACTTATAAGAAGGAATGAGAAGTTATAGGAGGAAAAATTATCAAAGTATGCACAAAAAAACGAAAATATGCTTACAATTTTTAATCATAAATAAAAATAAAAAAAAATTGAATTAAATAAAAAAAAAAAAATTAAATAATACACAATTTATAAACAACGTTGAAATGTCAGCATCTAATCGACGACTTCTTGTCTTAACGTCTGTAAATCTAAATATTGTGACACTCACATTTATTTTTTATTTATTTTTTATACCTGTAATTGAACAACTAGAGACTTTTAAAATTGTTAACGTGTAATCGACGACGATTGTCCAAGAGGATATTTTTACATTTTTATTTTAGTAAGATATTTGATTAAAATATTTAATTTAGATATAATCTTCGATAATATTAACTAAATATGTATTTTTATGCACGAAAACACGTTTAATATTCTATTCTTAAAAAATGAACCCAAATATGTAAAAAACAACAAAAATGAACTCACTAGGTTATGAAACGGAAGCTTACCTATAGTTATAAATAAAAGGTTTAGACAAAAATGTGCAAGTTCTATATCTTCTCATCCAGTGGCGTAGCCATGGGGAGGTCTGAGGGGGCTGCAGCCCCCCCTGAAATATCAAGAAAATTTAAAAATTTTTTTAATTTATAATGGTCTATAAAAATCGCCATAAAAATCTTAAATTGTATTTTACAAAATTTGATCAGCACTTAAGAAAAACAATCCCGGCTACGCCACTGTTCTCATCCCTAATTATTATTATTTATTATTAATTATATATAATGAGCAAAACTTTTTATATAAGAGTACACCGACACAAATGTATTATGAAGGATTTGGACTATTCCTAAAAAAATGAATCGCACCTCCCATGATGAGGTTCCAGATACGTGCCTGTTTTAAAATATATTAAGTTGCTTAAAAAAAAAATTATAATAATAGAGTAAACATAGGTATAGAATAATATAACTACTACTTATATTTAGTAAGAGATATGACAGGTATAAGGTACATAGTATATATATATATATAATAAGTACATTTATATTTAAGTGAGTATTTATAAATATCAAAACGATTGAAATCTGAAATACCACATTTTACTTATAACTTATAAAAATGTAGAAAAGTACATACCACTTTGTTGTACACTATTATTTCAAGTCAGTCTTATATTCTTATAATGAGTGTGTACAATGAACGATTTTTTTATCAACATTAAGAAATATAAAAAAAAATCGAAAATTTCAATTATCTATTAATAGCTCTAAAAAATATTTTGAAAATTATACCATATATAGGAAATTATAATAAAAATACATAGTAAAAATTTTAAGTTTCTGTGATTTTTAATTTCTGAATTATAACAAAATAAAAAAATCAATTTAATCAAAATTTGATTTAATGTGAACTTTTCCATTTTCTTTCAATTTTCGTTTGTTTTTCCTAATCATCATTGTAAAATCAATACATTCATCGTTCTATTTAAAATCTAAAAAAAATGGTATTAAAAATTTATAGAAATTTATATTAAAACTGATATAAACTTAAAAGTTAAAACCATTGTTAAAAAAACTTAAATATTGATTTTTGAAACTATTAAATTTATTGGATTATAAATAGGTACTAGAATTGAATATTCTTTGCACATTTTACAATTAAAAGATTAGACAACATTTTTATAATTAATTTTGGAATTAATCAATTTTATAATTTTAAATGATTATTTACAGCAAGGTTTTTGCTTTTTTGGTAATTCAAACTTGTAAGAAAACTTGAAGTGGTTTATTATTATGTATTTAAATAGTCCATATACATACGGATTTAAAAAAATAGATATTTCCATTAATTTAAATATATATTTTATGATAGGATATAAAATTGATTCAATTTAAATTTTTAAATAAAACGCATAATAATTAGCCTAAAACCAATAGCAGAATAATATATTATATTGCTATCCTAAAAAAGTCCTATAAAACATCACAACATCGCACGTTATTTTCGAATTAAATATCACATAGACTTTCCAATTTTGAAACATGCCTATAATAAAATTTCCATGTGGTAAAAAATAAATAAAAAATATTTATAAAGTAGTAAAAAGCGAAATATAATAAAAACTTAAGTTTGTTAGGTCTTTTGTACGTGACATAAAATAGGATTGTGAAATAGTGTAAAAAGTAAAGTTATTGGATAAAAAATTGAAATCCCTAAAATAACTATAAGCAATAATACTGTATATTTAATGAGATTTAAACATTTTCAATAAATTATGTTAGTTATTTAACCACGGTGTATAAATCTTCTTCAGATTTAATAATTATGTATGATATGTTAAATATAAATAAAATATATAACGCATACAATTGGTATACCAAAATTAAATTTATATATAGGTCCTATTAAATAAGTTACTAAATACACGGGTATTAAAATAGTTCAAATAAATAATAATATTTAATATTCAATAAGTTATAATTATTATTAATAAAATATTCCAAAATATGATTAACTTTTGTGAATAGTTACTTTAAATATTACTAAATATAAATTTTATTTATTTAAATAAAATAGGCTGATTTTGAAATCAGTAACTTAATATTATTATTTAGCACTGATTTTAAAATAAGAGATATAATATAATTTAAAACGTATAATATCTACAAATATATTCTATTACGTAATAAATGATACTACTTGAAATTTTTTATTGCAGCAATATTAAAGTAAATATTAATTTAAGCTTATGTTATTTATTATTATTTTCGATTTTAAATAACAAGTTAAGAATATAGCTAGGTCCTATCAAGTAGGTACATCTCTAACAATTCAAAAAATGTTCGAAAGAATTGTTAAATATTTATATATTTTTTAAATTAAGTTAATTATATTTAAATTATAAACTCTTAATAGTCAATAAATTTTGAACACTTCGAATTGTTGTAACCCGAAATAATATTGCATTTCATAGATATTATTTTGATTTCAATATTAATACTAAAATACGCAACCATTTTACGGTTAATTTATAATTCAAATTTAATATTTATCAAGCTAATAGTGATTCTTGAGAAGCTTCAGTTGTAGAAATAAATTCTGATTAAGTATTTTAGTAATTAAGTCAAGAAAGATAAACACAATAATGTTATCAAAAATGTAATTTATAGATCAATATTGAATGATCCCCTAAATCAAATTGCATGCAGCTAAGAGTGAAACGGACTCTTTTACAACTACTATTTTCAAGTGCCTTCAAATATGTAAGTACTGACAACATTAAATTTGCTTTTAATATCACGCTTTTAAGCAGAATATTCTTATAATGCATTTTATGTACATTGGTATTTTTAGTATTGAATTTTGAACCAATATGCAATTTTGTATTAAAAAAATTTTTATAATATATAATTTATAATTTGAATACCTAGTTAAATATATTTAAAAAAAGATAATTATATATAATTATAATATAGATAATTGTTAAACTATTTTCTTACTCTATTTAAAATTAATAATATAGCAGTGTGCATAGAAACCATTATTTATCTTACGTAACGACTTAAAGATTACTGAAACATCGTTTTATGTTACGTTCAATGAATCTGCTTAAGGTAGACAAATCACAAGAGTAGTAAAATACAAGCTCAACAATTTGGTTATTATGATTTTAGTATTAAGTATATTATCATATTCATAGTTAAACAGTTAATATATTATGTTAAAATATGTAGAAATAACTGCTAATCTTCACTTTGTGATTCAAAATGTATCTTATGACTATGACAATAATATTTATACTCGTACTCAATGCTCCTGTGTTTTGTTTACCTAAGCAGATTCACTGAATACGATATAAACGATGGCGATTTCTATAAATTGTAACAGTTACATACATTTCCTTAGTATTTAATAAAATCATATTTTTTATTGAAATTGTTTTTTGTTAAATAAATTAGAAATAATTTATACGAATAAATTAATATTTTATATAGTTCTGTCGATTTTTGTTTAAAATTGTCGGCAGAACGAATTGCTAATGAACATTATATGAAAATGGTTTAAAAATATGTTTTTACTTTTTCACATATAATAATAACCCCACCAGTTTTATGCAAATAATATTATACAACTAAAATCGTGTATGATGCGTTTGAAAATTATAATTATGTAGGTATATATTTATTTATTAGTAAATCAATGGATTTGAGAGGTCTTTTGTGGATCAATCGCTTTTTTAAATAATTTATAAGCAAAATGATGTGAGCGAATCAATAGTAGATGATATAATTAAGTTATATTAATAGTAAAATAATTAAGGTATTAAAACAACAAAGTTAAATTTTAACAAAAACGTTTTAAATAATTAATTATAAACATATTTTTATGATTTGGTGTATTTTTTTAATGCAAATAGAAATAAGGAAAAGTATATAATATTCTAGTATTATTTTCAATATTTTCACATCAAAAAAAACTATAACTTTAGTTTACATACTATTATTTTTTACCATTATGCATTTTTCATATTAGTAGAAAAATTGTTAATAGCACTGGGCAATACGATTTTGAATGTATAGTATACACGTCAAAATATTGCATACATTTAAACTGATATATGAATTTCTGTCACAACGTAAAAAAAAACGATTTCCTTGCTAGAATATTTTTATATAAATTTATTATATATTTCAAATTTATTTTTATTTTATCTATTAAAATATTACCAATCCAGCAATTACATTTCCAGCATACAATACAATAAATATAATTCGATATATAATATAATACATAATATAATATATCGGATGATTCTTTTAAAGTTAAACTTTCACTTTATTAAAAAATTTTAATGTCTTCGCAATTTTTTTTTATTATTAGAAATATTAACATAGATCAAATAATTCTTAAACAAAATTACATCTATTACTATTTATATTTAATTATTATCTGTGTTAGTTTTTACTCATTTGGATTACAGAATGATTTTATATTATGGACGTCTTCATTATATTCTTAAACATAATATATTTCTGATAATTTTTATGTAATAATTATACAATTAAAATCTTGAATGAGTTATTAATTAGTTAATAGTTACTTATATAGTATTTAAAGTTTGAATAAACTGAGTATTGCACAAACATTTTCGGGGTACTGTTGAACAGAGATTCTGCTCCCCTAAACTTTCAATCTTATAACTATTTAAATATTTCTTTTGTTATAATTCTAAAAAAAAAATATTTTGCTTTGGAATATAAAATTTAAAATGTATGGTATTATTAAAGTAAGTAAAACTTTAAAAAAAGAGTAGAAATAAAAAAGTTGTTGTAATAACTAAATTAACTAAGAAAAGTATAAGATTCACTTTAAATATTCACGCCCTTCATTTGTAGAAACAGAGCTCCGTCTAAATGTACTTTAAAAGCGCAACGCTTAACTTATAATTTAACAAAAATTTACACCAACACAGCAACACATTCAATTAATTTTTCGATCGATTAATGACGATTTAAATTTTATATGAAAATATTGTCTAATCACAGTTGATAAAAGCAATAATCTCAAAAATAATAATAATAATAATAATACCTACATAGTACAAACCTATTATACTATATCAAATGTTAAGGCGACAACAATTATGTTTATCTAATGAAATATTATTTCAAATACCAATTATGTTCGCATAAAAGTATTTTTAAGTATTAGGTTACTATTAGAATTATATTCTTATATAAAATTCCTATGTACTTTGCATACTCGTAAATTGCATTTTTAAATCATTGTTAGTCTAGATTTTAGCGAAGACTAAATTAATACTTACTTAAAATTATAACAATTATAAATTATTTCCATATTTAATATACTGAATTGTTTTATAACTAAAAAGTCGCATAATTATGTTAGTAATACGCAGCTCAGTAACACTTGAATATTTAACAAATAATTAATATAAACTTGCATTTAGCTTATAAAGTTAGTTTTTGGAATTTTTAATAGAGACTTATTGAAAACCATTACTGGTGATATTGTGTTACGTTCTTGGGAACCATTTCCATTATATAGTTTTTCGAAGCCAATTCGTTCAATTTATAGATTCTTCATTTTCTTCCAGATGAATGAAAATCTTTGATAATGGAAATTCGACCGTTGTCATTTCATTTGTTTATATTTATCAAGAATTTTCTTTTCATACTCATAGGTACTATAATATATGACTGTGACGATAATCGGAAACTATAGTTTTGGGGTGAGAGAAGAGAGGAAAACCCATGGGGTTTACATTTTAGAAATTAAATATCTACTTGAAATGCGAGTGAACGGTAAAATGTATTATTAGAGCCTTGATTGTGGTGCCCTAAAAACCATAAAAAATCATATGGATACCCTATACAAATACATTATAAAAATCTTTTTTTTCGTAGAAATATAGATAACAATGTGACCGTTTTTTTTTTTTTTAATCAAAATAACTAATAACCTATATAATAGTGCAGCAATCCACGCCCATCAAATTATTATTTTGCAAAAAATTAATGTTAAATATTCAATAAGAATTTGTGAGATTTGCATAGACTATTATCAGATTTAATTAAGTCCCTAAACTTTGCAAATAAACATGCCGGTACCACCATCCACCACTATAGAAAATCGTAAAAAAAAATAACTTTAAAAATGTTCATATACGTGCATTATTTTGCTTGGCCATTTTCGTAGTCTGTTAGAAACCCAATCGTTCTTGTGGAATGTTTCAAATGTGACGAATCCATCACTCACAGTTCCTCTTGCCAATCAGGACAATACATAAATAAATTAAGTGTTTATAGTTCTCCGTTCCATATGAAATGCATTTGTAAAAATGTCAGTTCCTTACATATGCATGATATTAGTGAACTAAAATAAAAAAATTGACCTCGAAATTCAAATGTATGTATAGTATTTCCATAACTACATTTGAAAAATATTTGGAATAATGATCAATAAACATAAAAGAAACATTTCAGACATTTTATCCAACAAAATGTTTTTTTTTCTGCACAGCAAAAGCTGGATACTAGACTTCTAGTTTTCATATGTTATTTTAATGCCAATATTGATACATCTTAGTTGAATTTGTAAAAGAAACATGATAATCGTTCACATAATTTAAATTCAGACGCTATGAAGAAGAATGTAGTCATTTTTGGATTTCTTGTGGTGCATTATTATATTAATTGTGAGAAATTCCCTGTTTACTTCAATATGAGATGTAATAGACTTAACGAAATCATTACAGATTTAATCTTCTCTATGATAACGTAATCTTATTACCTCTTGTGTTCCTTAAATAATACTAAATTCTTTTTAGTAATTTTTAATATAAAATTAAACGTAACAAAAGCACTGACTAAAAAGAACAACTCAACCTCCTCTATTCTCATAAAACCGTATAATACTAGTATTTATTATACTATTATTTAAATGATTGTATGGAAACTGGTTCAGTAAAAAAAAATAATCCGTTACAATTAAGAAAAATTTCACATTTATTTATATGTATTACGAATTTACAATATGTACCTATGTATTATGTTAAATATAAAATAAGGTTCTATTTTCGTTTTAATATCCAAATACACGGAGCTTTATTGTTATAAACCAGATAGTCACTTAAAAAAATTTTTTCTAACAATTGTTATCTTACAATGAAAAGCTCTAACGATGTACAATGAATTAGAACATTATCAATCCAATTTTAATTTATTGCGCTATACTAACTATACTTTAACAACACAATTTTTTGGTCGTTTATTCTTAATCTATTTTAAGTAGACTTACCTGAAACTAACTCATTCTTTATAAACAAACAGTATAATTATAATTCATATATATACCATATATGATAATTATCTATATATATACGTACATTGATATTTTCCATGTCACATAGTTATAATCACAATGCACTAAAAATTACTATAATTTAAATTGTAGGCAAATAAAGTGACTGTTGACTAACGTTATATATTCTGATATGACGTCATTGTGCCGCCGTAATATACACAATATCATATTTATCTATCCGTTTATTCTTTACTCTATGTACGATATAGGTACATAGATTAATAATTTATATTTATTTTATTAATACCATAGAATTAACTAATTTTTTCTAAAACCCTAAAATATATAATATATTATATTGGTATAACTTATAACTCATATCCAACTTAGGTACCATCTAATTTATTGTGTCGATAGATTTGTAATTTAATATTAAAGTCTAAATTTAGTGACTTAAAATTAATGCAAGGATTGTATAAAATGTATACATTTAAATTGTATTGTTTGTAGAAAATGATGATTTAAGAAAAGAGTAGCGAAATATGTCAATTCACAATGATTTGCAAATATTTTTATAAACTTTTAATAATAAATTAAGTAAAAAACATTATTTTTCAAACCTTTAACTTCAAACGAGTTTTTTTAAGCTAGGAATGAACATATTGTACTAGCAAAAATCGAAAATATACTAAAATATTCAAGCATTTAAATTATAGTATGGAAAATAAAATAAAATAATTTTTTATTATTAAAAATCTAAATGCTTGCCAATCATTTCAAATTATTACCAAATAACCAAACAATAAAAACGATATTGTACTATTTTTCAAGGATTCAAAAATGATGTATGATGTTGTTAAATATTCCCCATTTCTGATGTATTTTGTTTCTTCATTCCAATGATTTTAATTTTCAATTAATAAGCTTCCAAAATATTAACTAGATCTAATTTTCTACCAAACATTAATCTTAATTATAAAAAATTGATACATTTGTTTTCTGTTCCGAAATATGATAATACTAATTTGAACTAATTTTTAAATAAATATGTATGTATATATTTTCTTAATACAAATTTAAAACCAATGAATTTTTTGCTCCGTACAGAGTCTAATTGTATCTCCCGTTAAATGTCCATACATTTCCTAGAACGACCAACTAATGTGCCTATGATAGTGAATAATTTGGAACCTTCCTATAGTATGCTTCTAGCATAATCTAAAAATAAAAAAATCAGGTATATAAATATATTTATTATACATTATTTCCATAGTGCTCGAATTTATAGCATCAGTATGTTTGTTAATTCTTAAAGTTTAAAAGCCCTAGTAACATAAAAAAATGTTCAAAAAAAATTTACCAAAATCCTATAAAGAAATAATTTTCTTTTTGTATTTTTAAATTTACTACTTAATACGAGAAATCTTGTCTTCCATTTTCAAAATTAAGACTTTTATAAAAATTATAATTATAAAATAGTTTGCAATTTTTTAGAACTTTTATTACACTATATACACTCACAAATAAAATAATTACCTATGTATACTAATTACTAATTAAACAAATTACTGAAAATATTAAAACCTAATGTTCAAAACTTAGAAGAATATACTTTTATGTATTTAGAATAACAATTATTTAGTAATAACTTAACAGCTATTTGAATAATTTAATACTTAAAATATATCATTCTTCAATAAATTGCAATATCTTTGATCTTATTATACTTAGATATGTAGCTATATTTAACAATTAAGTAAATGCCCTACGAATTTTGAAAAATACTATTTTATAATACACATATTATACAGATAAAAAATAAAATACGATATTTTTACAACATTGGTTATCATTCAAAAACAAATGCATATATTTGAAATATTCAAAATATTTGACATTTGACATACCTATTTGTATTTTGTTCTATACATTTTGATCAAAAATGATTCACTGGATTATAAAGTTTGAATATATAATAAGAGGTTCTTCGTAAGTTGTTATTATAGGTATTAAGGTAGTTTTTTAAAAATATTAAATACACATAATATTTTTTAAATTATATAAAGTTCAGATTTTAACAAAATTTATCATAGTCGTGAGATTTTTAAAATTATTTTATATTTAAAAGTTTATACATTTTCATTTTTAATAGCCAACATTTTAATATTTAATAGAATTTTTCTCATTAGTATTTCATACTGAAACCAAAAATCTAAATAATAAAAAAGCTCAATTTTTTTTATAGAAATTAACATAGTATTAACAGTTTCAATTAATTTAACCTGTCGTATTATTAATAGTAAAATAAATAACTTTAATAGTAATATAAACGTACTTTGTAGTATAGGTTGACAAATGGTCTTCGCTTAGAATGATTTTTTGAATGACATTATTTATCATACCTACATTACAGTAATTTACTTAAGGATAATGTTTATTTGATACCTACTGGCTACTGTATAGTAGATTGGTTAGGTACCTTCTTTTCCACTTTTTCTATACTAAAAATATTAAAATCATAAAAATTTAATATTTTATTATTAATTATGAAAATTTAAACAATCCAGTTTCGTTCTATTTACCACTCAATATATCTTAATATTTCTATATTTATTTTAGTGTTATGTCCTCAACAAAATTTGATTTGTAAATCATACAATTTTTGAGTATATATGACTATAAGTATTTTAATATGAAACGTTAGTACAGATGAAACGCCGCAAAAATGTATATTAGCATTAATTACAAATACATTACTATTTTCTATGGCAAATAATACTAAAGGTACATAATACTATCAGTGCTGTCTGCTGTAATATATATAGATAAATTTATTTACATACTTTCTAAAAAAATGAATCTGTATCAGCAGTAGGTTAATAAAAATGATAGTACCTATATTTATTATTATGTATAAATTGTTTTGTTTTAATTTGTTAACTCATATATTTTTAATATATTAAAGTTTTATGTAGAAAATAAAGTCTGTTTTGTCAAATTTATACTTTATTATATTTTAAGATATTTTATAATAAACATTTAAAAAACCAAATACTCATTAAAGTAAATTATCTGTATTTTTGTCTGTATCTAGATACTTAATAAAACTATCTTATATTACAGTATTTCATATTACCATTTTCCGTTGAAAATAATTATATTGGTACCCTATACCATTAAACATTTGCTTAACACATAGAACACTTTAATCGTTCATATAAATGTATTCGTCATACATAAATAAATAAATAAATATATATATATATATATGGATATCATATTGGATCACAATTTTGGTTCCGACCTTGAGAAATATATAATTAGCGTGACTTTATATGGTTATATAAATATTTCAAATAGCTTCGGTATGGATAGGAAATTGAGGAAACGTCGTGAAAGAAAAATCGAGTAACCAACTATATTATTTTAGCTCCCGTAGCCCCGTTATAAATATTGACTGCATATAGAATGTATTGGAAATATAATATGATAATTTTACATTAAAACTATACACTTTCATACGTCTACAGATTTACCTTCCTGATATACCCAGTATATATATAATTAATAGTGTTTAATTTTTTCGTCCAAAACATGGAATTCTTGTAATACCTAAATATCTGTAACTTTTAACGCTTAGTATATCAAACTTTGCTCTCGTTAAACATTTCATTTAAGATTTATAATTTTTATTATTATTTATCATTCTTTATTGTTCAGTTATAAATAACCTTCACTGGTTAGATAAAACTATGTTTGGGATTTTAATTTAAACGTAGTTTGATGATTTTTGGTTTTTCTTTGCATTACTCAGGGAATACAACGAATAACTCAACATATTATATCAGGGAACCCCTTGGTCGTTTTTTCAAGATAGTCCAACGCTCCAAGGACGTCTGGCTGTGGGTTTGATGCTATTTCATTTCATGAATTCATTATAAGGTTTACAGTTTTATTACTATTTACCTATTTTTTAAAATTGTATTTATTACAAAAGTAAAAAAAATTGATTATTTCAAAAAGTATTAATGTTTTTGAAAAATGCAAATATATATTTTAATATTCTAGGATTTGATATGGATAAAAATCGAATTTTAAAATGTTAATTTAATTATAGCTATAACCGATAACATTAATTATTTAATTATTAAATAATGAATTAATTATTAACAACACATTAAAAAATCTAAGAAAAATATTAATAGGTTTATGGTATCAATCAAAAACCTAAAAAATATGAAAAATTATATAAATAAAGAAAAATAACAAATGAAATTTTACCGAATTGAATTATTTTATTCCATTGCAAAAATTACCATTTACCTATGTATTACAAAATATTTATATAAATATATATTTTTATATATTTATCACTTTTTTATAAGATTATGGATTTTATGAGTGAATATAGATTAGGTACAATAAATATACTTATTATTATTATATTATTTTTAGTCAATTTAATTTTTATTTGCGCATAATGATATTAGAGATATTTTATGTTATTATTTACGTTCATCAATTCCATAATTATTTCAATTGGAATATTGCACGTACTAGTGATGTTGCAATATCGATACTTTTTAATAAATTCTGAATAGATCAATGAATGTATTGATTAATATTGTATTTATTTGTGTTTGTTATCAATTCGTCACATTTAAGAACAATAAAGTTACTTTAATTTTAAATGTTAACTTTTATTTCTAGTAGAAAATTTGATTTAATCATTACTATGATCTATGAAAAAGGAAGAGTTAAAATATAATTTTTGATATTCTACATTTAATTATCTTATTGATTTCTGTACACAATGACATTTTTAAAATATTTATTAAATGCATATTAAATTTAAGAATTTTATTTAAGTTTTCTGTAAATATTTATACGAATTTTTGTACTCAGAAACAATAAAATTGAAGACAAAAATCTTCATGATTGGTATTTATAAAAATTATATGAGTGTTTGAAATTTTAATTGTATTAAAATTGAGGAAAATATCAGCTTAATAAGTAATTAAAAATGTATCAAATTTATTAGCTTAAAGTTAAAAATTTACTATAAGATTTCTCATGATTTATTTTTACAATAAAATATTTAAATAAATAATTATTTTATGTTATTTTATTTTCATTCAAAAATATTTTTCATAATTAGTCAGTAAGATAAAGTAATGGGAAAGTGTGACTGTATCTAAGGATATGAGGGTTATTTTTAACAAGTCTGGAATAGCTCTATAGGATTAAGTGGATCGAATAATATATAGTTAAACGTTTTATAATAAAAAAAGTTATTATATCCAAGTTAATTTTAATTGTGATCTAAATCAAATATAGACTTATCTGAAAAAAGTTTAAATATCCTTTATTTAAATTATAATTGGCCTAAAACTGTTTATAATTACCTAAATAATAATATTGATAATAATATTAATTATACTCTGGTGAGGTCATTGATATAGTTACATGTATCGTTAATTTTACCTATTATGTTAAAATTCTATCAGTGCACAATGCTGGTGTGTAAATAACTTAATTTAATATTGAATAGGTAGTCTTAATTTTTATTTTATTTTACCTTATTAATTTAATAAAATGTAATTTAATCCCGGGTATGTAGAAATGGTTAATAGTATTTATTTATTATAAAAATAAATGAAAAAAATATTACATTAAATACCAACGAGTTGTGTGTTCTTAATAATCTATTTAATTAGCAAATTATTTATTAAAATGTGAAAACCGTACAAATTTACCTTAATATTTTGTTGTATTTTTTTAAATAGAAGTTTCCATTGTCAATTCAAAATTCAACTGATTTAAAATTGTGTTTTTCTCTTTGTACAAATAAATAACTTTATAAAAGTGAGTCTATTGGCTATTTTCAAATTTTCAAAAAAATTTTTTGGAAAAAAAAAATTAAGTAGTTTTTTATTTTAAATCATTGTAAAAGATAGGCTATTAGCCATATATTGAATTAAAAAAACTGTAATGAAATATCTGCAATATTTTTAGAGTTACAGCTACTGACTTTCCAATTAATTTACATACTGCATACTTTTAAAAGCGTGATGACAAATCATAACTCCATCATACTAAGGATTCTAATATGAAAATAAATTTAAAGAAAATTATTAAATCTTTTATTCATTATTATTTCTACACATTCAACGTTTAATTAATTATACACATTATTCAGACCGTTAACGGACTAATAAACTACAGAGTATTAAGACATGTTACATTATTACGTATACAATTTATTAAATACTTGATCTTAAATAATATGACATTACTTTTTTTCTATCAATGTTTTTACTTATATTCTCAATAATTGTGTAATCAAAATAAACAGAAAAAATTCATAAGTATGTTGGATAAAAATACCTATTTAAGAATATTGAAATGGCCAATAATGTTGTTGAAAATCTGTATCTCGTGAATCTGTACGATCTATGCAACTTCTCTAACTCTGTTTGCTTTTACATCGTATAGAATAATATAATCTCCCCGTTAAATGTTTTCCAAGAACTATAAGAACTATGAGAACAAACAATTCAATATAGCTAAATACAAAAATGAAACATGTGCTAATTCATAAAAGACAATGCCCGTTTTAATGTTTTCTACAAACGGAAAATATTTATTGATATTAAATTATTATATTATACCATTTCATTTAGATGCAAATGGTTTCGTTAAATGTATGATATTTATATAAGTTATTTTCTTTCAGTCGATTTGAAGTTGTTTTATTATATAGAATTACATGTCTATAAAACAAAACGTTAATCTTATGGGCATACAATATAAAGATTATAAAGATTAATTATAATTTATTTTCAAGACTTCATTTTAGTTTTACTAAATAAACACGCGTCAATATTACCTAATACCTAACCTAACCCAATATAAAAACAAATACCTTACAAAGTCATACGAAAATATCATTATAAAAAATCAAAATTACATATTATAATTTATTTATATTTTGTATTTTTACCTATACAAAACCTATTTTTTATTTTTATATTTCCTCAACAGTACCATTCATAATTATGTATGAACATAATAATTGTTGAATTGTACTTACTTATTTAAAATGTTCGTCATATTTATATAGCTCATCTGCAAATTTTGGCAAGTAAATCGAATACATTTTTATTCACAACAATGTTTACACAGATTGCATACAATAATATAATATTATTATGTGAAACTAAGCAATGACGCAACTACAAGAGTATAAATTTAAAGTACCTTTGCCTAGTTCTAACGATTATTTTTTTTAAATTTATTTATCAGTTCAAATATTTTTCTTAGCTTGCATTTTAATCCTAAAAATATGCTATTAAGCAAGAATTACCAATCCCTTGAAGTTCAAAAACGTATTAATGTAGTTTTTCATCAATATGCACATTGAAAGATGAGAATTGCTAAGAAGTATATGGCACAGCATAATTTCACCAATTTAATAATCATGAAGAAAAAACATTTTAAGATTCGGCAGTTGGCTAAAATAATTGACGCATTTGATACAGAAAAAATCTCATTTGCTGACATAGATGCAGAAAGTTCAATATTGAATAATCTGTATATATTATATAATTGTAGCAATCCAATATTTACACTTTATATAGTTGTATAACTGAATATCTGCATGAATTGACAAATCAAAATTTTAAATAAACGAAAAACATGATAAATATTGTATTAAGACGTAGCCATATCATACGAGTCGTTATTTTAGTCATGCATAATATACTAATATTTATAATCTAGCGTCTATAGTATTTTTTGTTCAGTATAAAATAGCAGTCTCGTACATTAATTTCTCTAGTCTTCGTCCTAACCGGTTGACTGATTTTGAAAAACACATAGAAACATAAGCTTTATCTAAGATGCAATAATGTCTTTTGTATAACAAGCATTGCCCTTCGTTGTATGTTTTCTACTGTTTTATTTTTAAAATGTTTACTCAGTACATTATAATATATTATAAATATTACATTATGCATTTAATACAAGTAGGCTTCGATAGAATATTTTTATACCTAGTATTTTTTTTTTTTTATAATAGTTACTCGATTTTTACCAATGATTATATTATTCATTATTATACAAAGTTATAATTAATTACTATTAAGGCTATTCATAGTTTATTCCAGTCATAGATTTCTTCAGATTTTATTTTAAAACACTTATTTTGGCTTTTGAAATTTTCTTTTTTACCCGAATTGCCAATTTTTTTTATGTGTTATTGCATTTTAAGTGTTTTGTAATGCATTCAATTCACAGCCATCTATCTTAATAGGTACTAGTACTTATGTATTATGTATTTCATAATTTTGGTGTACCTACTTATACTTAAATTAATAAATTATTAATTAATAGCCATTGAATGAACAATTACAGCAATTTATTGTTGAATTTAAAACAAAATTATTGTATAATGTATCTATGTACGTAATTAATAGATTATTTATTATTTATTTATTTATGATTTAAAAGGTAAACAATAATTTAAATTAAGAAAAATGAGACTTTCAGGTTTAAGTATGAAATGCATACCTAATTATTTTCAGTAGGTATGAGTTCATAAAAAATAAATACCAACACATGTGGCCATTTATATACCTAATATGATACTTAAAAAAAAAAAAAAAATACAAAAATCAATAATGAATTGAAAAACAAAATTATACTGACGAGAACAAACATACACGGCGGCGTGGCACGTTTCAGCGTATCTGTTTATTGGCACTATATACGAAACAATTCTATAAATTCATTTCGAGTGCATATTATAAAAAATAATATATAATTATATGATCATGTATTAGTACTTGTCCTATTGTATATTACGCGTGTACCAACGATATGACTGCATCATTATATTTTTGAATGGAAAAATGAACAAAAAAATAAAACGTGTAATAATAATTCACTTAAACACAAAACATATAATGGTAAAAAATAATAATATTAGTATATTATTATTATAGGTATGTTGTGATATGGAGAAATAATTCGGTTTCAAAAACACGTGTTAATATAATAATGCTTGCGCTTGCCAGACGCCCGTCGCCATGTACGTAATAATAATTAATAATAATAATATATAACGATTGATGATAATGTATATTATACATGTATAATATGTAACACACTCAATTCGTATTTCGAATAATAAACACTATAATATATCTACACGGTTATGTGTATAAGTGTTAGGTATAATATATCTCTTTGATACCGCACGCGGTGGTTCTCGAAGTTTGCTATAGTGGCAATTAAACGAATAAACGACGCTAGTTAATGATATAGATATATTATATTATTGTAATCGTCTATAACCCTGCGGCTGTCGACCTGCTGCAATGTGTTATTATTTGTATACAATTACAATTATATATACATACAATATATAAATATATATATATCATATAAACCTGATGGCTATTTTGTAACCAAAGAGTATAGTAAATTAACGTACTATAATATATTATATCATTATATTCACTGTGTAAATCCGTCCTCGCCGGATAATAATTGCACATTTTAGACAAATCGTTGGGCGCGTTCGATATATTATTATTACCGTTTTGTTCGTCTCGCGTAAGACCGGTTGATATATTTTCATATTATGTACTCGTGCGTGTGTGTACGGTTTAGTTTTAATAATAATATTATTATTGTTAACGGCATACAATATGCTCAGGTATAATAATAATAATAATATCACACGCTTTACAAACGAAATGAGAATCATCGGTTGATAATCGGTCATTATTATTATTATAGGTGCGCTAAACGAGCAGACATAAAAAAGAGAATCTGTATTATTATGTACAAATTCGAGTTTGGTCGGTTTCATTGTGAATAACTGCACGATACGTGACTACTAATTATTATGGTTTTTAAATCTACCCGTGCATTATAAATAAATGATTTTTACGGTAGTCGTGTACGACTAAAGAGTATGCGAGCGTGTGCCTAAATAAATGGTTATTGAGTACGACCGATTATCGAGATGATAAAAACGTCATGACGTATAAAATCAAAAGACGGTGATTCATGTGTAAAATAATAAGAATGCTAATGCAGGGTCGAATTACCTGTACTTTGAAGTAACGATAAATCATTACAAATTATAAGTGTAATTTGAGCGATGTAGAAAATTATTCAACGTAACTACTTATATTATACAAACAGATGCACGTAGATAGTTATATATTTGTATTACTATATTTTATTTTGTCGTCTTATACCATCTGTACCATTTTTCTCCGTAACCATTGAACACGTTTTCTAAATTTTTATAGTTAATTGATGAAATTTATAGGTACAATAATTATTTTTCTACAGAAAACTCAAAATAATTTTTTGAATGAAATGATATTTTATGGTTGAGTAAATTAAAAAAAACAACCATGTATAATATTGTCTAACTATTCTAGCTTATAGCAAATTGGGCAAAGTTAAACTAAATGCATGATACAATTTAATTACTTAAGTGATATATTTATACATATTTCTTGTTTTTTGTCCGCACTTTTGTTTCGTTGTAGATTTATTTTAGTATTTTACACAGAAGTTAATTCTATGAAAGATGAATCTCCAAACCGTCATGAAATATATAATCTCATCAAAAGATTAATAGATATACAATCTACACTATATACTTATGGGTCTGATATGTTTGCCCGACGCTACTTTTACCTGACAATACATTTTAAGTATTTTTATTACGCATAATACTAATATACGTAATAATACTATACAATAATTAAAAAAAAAACCAAAATCAGACGGATATTTTATCGCTGATAATACCGTATTAAGTATAAGTGAAATTATATATAAAGTAATAAAGTAGATAAATAAAATATCATTGTGTTGTCAGTCACGAACTAATCTGTTATATTTGTGATAAGATTTCAAAATCGCGTAGAGGGTTGACACAGGTGTTTTGAAACTCTTATTGGAATATATCATGTTGGTATTTACACAATTATCGAAGAAATTAAAAAAGGGCAAATTCAAACGGAATATAGAATTGAAGATATAATTAGTGGGAGAGCACATACTCGCAGAGAATACGCTGAATGAGAAAAACGTATTGATGTAATTATAAATGACAGGGAAAATCGTTAAAATTTATCATTTCTAAGGGAAATCGCTCATAACATTAAATTTTAAATAGCGTAATGTTTTATTCATCATTTTTTTATTATTATTAAATTTTGAAACAAATTTTATAATTATCTAAAACATTTATTTTGAATGTAACATTAAATAGTAAATAATATAATATTTTATTGAATTTTGGAATAATTTTTGGTGTAGATTTATTTACAATAAAACTTGATATTGTCGGGCAATTAAATGTCAGAAAGTGTACTGACCCCATACAACGATATTGCTTGCAAGCCAAAATATTTTACCATATAAATTATAATTACAAAAAAGTCTACATTGATATTGAAATTCTACCAATTTTAAATGTTAAAACTTGTATTGCTTTATTATATAAATTGCGCTCATCACATTTAAATAAATATAAAGTTATTTTGATAAGAAGAAAATAATTAATTCAATGCTTAAAATAAATGATGTGTATACCACAAGGTTGTGTTAAACACACATTACCTCTCGCGCTAACGAACTATATAACTAGCTTAGATAAATATATATGAGATAGATTCCATAGACTAGATAGCCATACGAATTAACTCTAGGAGTATTAAGAATGCTTAGCACCCCTAAATTATTCTTGTTAGGTATTTATTAAAATATAACTTAATTTTTAAGTTGGTCATATATTGAAATATTAAAACCACTTTTCCGTTATAAAATTAAATAGTATAGTCTATAAATTATATTTATAATTATAATACATTTCAAATTAGATGGTTTTTTGTTATAGAGTTATTGAATTCGTCACTTGTATTCATCTGAATGCTAAAACCCGCATATGCTGTATAATAGTATAACGGTATAATACTTATTTATTATTATATACAAATACGTATTATTAAAGTACAATCATATTATATCCTGAACAATTTTAGTACGATAAAAGTATAATATTATATAATACCTGATCATGGTATACGGTAACTCAAGAATAATTTACAAATTTAGATATAGGTACTTGTTTGATATTATTCCTCCAATTCAATGTAATACATGTATCGCTACACCATTCTTGTTTGTTATTGCTGTACCACTTCATTCAATATCGATCAGAAAAAAATATTATTACTATCATATAAAAATACACGTAAGACCAGAATCTATAATTATATCAAATTGTTATAGAAAACCTAAATAATTTGAAATAGGCTAAAATAAATTATAATACGTTAAATAACATGCATAATTGCATTAAACCGGATACATGGATATACACTCAGAGCATCAATATTCTGTAGTTTTGAGGACATAAAATAACATAATGGAACCAATAAAAAATATTTTGGAATCATATTTGACGGAATTCAAGTGGGGCAAGTGACTTAAAGCATAAGATGCATATGCAACTTTTTTAAAAGATATATCTAAGTTCTAACCCCCATTTTAATTAAATACTTAAATATTTATTGACAATAATTATATATTTTTTCATTTTTATTTAATAAAATTTAAAAGGTACT
Organism: Rhopalosiphum nymphaeae; assembly: GCA_036289425.1. Classification (NCBI taxonomy): domain Eukaryota; kingdom Metazoa; phylum Arthropoda; class Insecta; order Hemiptera; family Aphididae; genus Rhopalosiphum; species Rhopalosiphum nymphaeae. The sequence goes on along the minus strand of JAZAQC010000001.1, from coordinate 2,914,480 downwards.
CTTCATAATTATTAAAATATATTATAACATTTTAAAAACACACTTATTTAGCTATAGTTTGCTAATGGCAGAGTGATAACAAACAAATATCCAAATTAAACTATGATCCATAAATACAAATTTAGGTACCAAAATATGATAATTAAATTTTCCTCTTTGAGGGCAGTTAGAGTTTATTATATTCAATTGCAATATTTAAAAATAATTTTACTATTACTGTATTATAAAATTACGCCATAATCATAGTTTTTAAATATTTGTTTTTATATTTTAAATTTTAAAATATTAAATACAAACAAATATGTAGGTATAATAAGTATATAATAAGAACCCACATAAAAGAAGAATAATTGTATTAAATATTTTCTTTTACACAGTTTATAAATGATGCTTTTGAGAAAGATTACCAAGTAGAAGTCATATACACGGACTTTTTCAAAGCTTTCGATACTGTTTCAATACCATTTTAAAAAATAAGCTTAAATCTTTTGGAATTTGTGACCCATTACTGTCATGATTTTTTTCATAGTTTTTCGAACGTTCACAATTATTTGTAAAATACAAAAACTATTTTTCTCATTTTATTCAGCAAATTACAGGCGTAGCACAAGGTTCCCATTTAGCGCCTATCCCCTCCTTATTTACATCAATGATATCGACTTTTCTCATTCAAATATGCTTTTATTTGCAAATAATCTCAAAATTTTCCGTATTATTAAATTCTTCGATGACTCTGAACCTTTGCAGTCTTATTTAAATGTGCTCGTAAATTGGTATAACCTAAACAACCTTACCCTTAATGTAAACAAGTGAAAATATATGTCATTTAATCATTCTCGTTCTACTATACTTTACATCTATTACATTAATAATGAACCTTTAAAGCGAATTCTCATCTTTAAAGATCTTAGTGTTTTCTTCAACAGTAAATTACCTTTGATATGCATATAAACTATATAAAAAACTAAGAAAACAAATCTTTAAAACAGCTCGGTTTTATCAAATTTTCCTTTGCAAAAATTCAATAACGTAAAAACTTTTCGTCTTATTTATATTTCTTTTGTCAGATCCACTCTTAACTATTGTTATATCATATTGGTCTCCACTCTCTCTCAATCATTAATTATCATAGAAAGCTGTGCAAAACAAATTTTTAAGTTTTCTTTGTTATCATCATAATATCCCTCGTGTTTCCACTCTTCATATGCTCCTATTTTGGATATTTTCTCTCTTGATTCTCTTGAATTACGCAGAATAAAATTTGATTTGTACTTTTTGTTTAATGTTGTTCATAATAATATTGATTGTCTTAAGTATTTTGTCTTCTGTCCTTTATGGTCCAGCAACGTTTCACCAGATCTCATGTTACATTCTATGTTTCCATTGTCTCCAATCAACGAACTAATTATGCAATAAATAGTCCGATTTACTGTATTATGCAATCAACTAATAAATATAAGATAGACTTATTTTATTTTCACTCATTATATAGCTTTAAACAAAATTTAAATTACCATATTTTAGGGAGCAATTAATATTAATATTGGACCTTAAATTTTTACATTAGGCTTAATTCTTGTATTTTATTACAATTTAATACTCTTATATAGTTTAATTCTTATCTTATTGTTTAATATTCTGTTTATTTCCATATATTTATGAATTATGTAATCAATAATTATCATCATCTGTATCACTGTACACTCTTTTTCTGTGTAAAATATGTAATTAGGTTATTTAACCCGTTTGATTATTTAAATAAATAAATTATATGACGTTAAAAAACTGGCAATTGTAAGTTACTGGTAATGTACACGGTTTAATAATAACTAATAAAAAGAGAATACACCAGGCGGCGACCAGTTTCCGTCCGGCGGCGCGCATATCCCTCATAAAAGTGCGCAGAACTGGAGAATTCTCTTTTGGAACGGATTATACGTATTATAATAAATTTAACGGATTTGTTATGGGTTGATTTTTGCATGCCAATATGGTTCAACATGTTATCTATAGTATAATGATATTTTTTGAAAATTAAAATACGAATTTTCAATTACGAAACTACTTAACTTATATTTATTGATCATTAATGTTTAAGATAGCATTTATCTAGAATAAAATATATTATTATATACTTTACTATTAGACTGTTTAATTAATCGTAAATAAAACTCGTGCGTCTTAGAATTACTAAGTTGTATTATACAATTATTATTATTTCAGGTTGTTACAGATGTAGCCAAAACCTTCAACTAACAACATCATATCTATTATCTTGGACTTCTACTCAGCTGTATCACACACTCACACCATTTATAAATAATGACAACAGCAACATCTAGATTGTATAGCATAGTGAGCTAATTTTTAGTTTTCGTTTACCGATACGAAATCTCAAGTTTAACTGTCACTTGAAACTTCAAATATAAATTAAAACAAAGTTCGAAAACTACTAATAAACTACTAATGATAATATATTATTGTTTGTATAATAAATGTAAAATCTATAATTGTCTTAGACAGTTTTATAGTAAGTACTTTTGTGTATTCAATATCCATTGTTTGACTGAGTTCGTAAAGTTTTATTTGAATACCAGTGATACCATTATATTTTGTTAAAAATAATTCACAGCAATATTTTAATGTAATAATTAAAAAAAGTACAATTTAAGTATTTGTCCACATCAATTTGTTGAGATAAAAATCTAATTAAAAAAATAATCATTAAAATATGCATATCTAATCTGAAACTTTCATTATCATTCTTAGTAGCAATATTATAGCAATAACCATATGTTTTTGTTATAATATTAAGTATAATATCAGTGTATGATTCTATTTATAGACATTTTTAGTTATGCGAGGTAAGGTATAAGACAATTAGGCTTGGGCAGATTATATTTTTAGTTGTCATATGTATACTGTATAAATTGAATAGAGAAAATTATTGTTTTTTATATGAATATTTCTTTTTAAAATAATTAAATTGATTTTAAAACATTCTTACTCTATATTTATCAAGAAATAAGTGAACTTTTGATCACTTAAACGGTAATTTAAGTTACATAAAGTGAAGAAAACTTCAATAGATGTATAAGAACACTTAAAAAAAGGTAGGAAAGTGGGTGATACCGCTCTGCTGTATGCCTGTATAGTAGAGATGTAGAGGAGATCACTATAATGGATGTGTTAAATTTAAATGTAATGATTATGCATTATCACTGTATACGAAAAACGATTCTGAACAGAGATGATTTGTCAGTCTAGGATAGTTTGTAGGATATACTACATTATTACCTATATTTATATTGTAATATATCGTTATTTTATGTGATTTCGTAAAAAATTAAATTTCATACGCTCATAATTTTTTTTTTATATTGACTTCTGAATTTTTTTTTTACAATTACTTGAAGAAAAAGTTATAAAGAACCTAGTATTGGGTTTTTCAACCTTAGCTATAAATCATAAAAATGTTATGAATTTTCAACTTCAAAATTCGCTGCAAATTTTAGCGATTTTGGTATATTTCGTAAACATTTGAATTTTAAATGCTTATAAACAAAAATTGTGAAAATTGATTTTTTTTTACTACAATAAGTACAACTTATAATAAACCTTGTATTAAATTTTAAAGATTTTTGGAAAGCCAATTTTTTTTATAGGCATTTCAAAAAAAACTTAGAAAAATCGAAAATTTCAATTATTTACAATGATTCATTTTTGAATTACAGCAAAATACAAAAATTCGATTTTGTCAAAAATTGGTTATGCGTAAAAAATTCTCGTTATTTCGTTACTTTTTTATGGGTTTTCCTGGGTTTGAAAACTACTGAAAATTTTTTACTTTTGACACCCCCCTCCTCCCTAAAGTACCAACTAGATTCATTTTCCTTTTCAAAGAGGGGCTGAAGTCAAAAATCATAGGACTATTACTATTCCAAAACGTAATGATAGACACAAAAATAAAAATAAAATATAAAAAAATCATATCATTGTAAAATCAATACATTTATCACTCCGTTCAGAATATAAAATATATTTCAGTAAAAACAATATTTATTGATTTAAACTTCAAGTACAAAATAATTATTATAAAACGTTAAATGCCTGTTTAAAAAAATATATTATTTAGTAATATAGGTATATAATATTATTATTATTTATTATTAGGTAATTGTTTATTCAAAATCCAATTGAAAAATATAATTAAATCCTTGATCAGAAGATATTTTTAGAGTTTGATAATAATTGCTTTAAAACTAAATCATATGACAATTAGATTGAAAATGTATCCAATCAAATATTGTATATTTACTCGTATAATCTATTTTATAAACAATAGTTATGTAAACAATAGTATGTATGTTTAAAAGTGTTATGTCCATGTTTCATTAAAATAATTATTTGTACATCAATAAAAAAAATGATTATAATTAATTCTCAATTTTATTTTTTTTTTTTTGTTTTACAACATAAATTATGTGAAAAACTTAAAATTCACAGTTATAAAATATTTGTAAAATATATGTGGTAATCAATAATATTATATGTAGTTTCGCAACTAAGATACTAAAGTGAAGTCTCAGTTCAGAGATTTTAACAAACAATGCATTTATGTACAAGTAGATATTGATCATTCAATAGACAACTATCGGTTAATATAAATTTGTATATTATACAATGTATAAATCATATATAGATCAAGGTACGCATTTCTAGTATGATAAAAAAATATAACCGTCGGTTTTGCATTGAATTTAACTATTTGTGTTATATGTAAAAGATCATTTTCCGATTTTATTAATTATTAATGATTTAAAGAAATGTATAAACCAATATTAGAAGTGACAATATCTTGCAGTTTTATAAAAAAATTCAATAAATTGTATCGTTTATAATAATTGTTAGGTACTTCATTTTTTTATTTTAATATGCATATACCAAACCCAAATAACTTTTTTCTTTTTATTATACTGTTTTGTTATTCAAATTTGATCAAGACTGTTTCCAAAATTATATTTACATGACTATGAATTTATATTCATATAAACACGCATAGATAGTGTACAGATTTCCGATTTGTCGTTTTATAAGTGGATAGTTTTACACATGATATTTAAAATCAATAATCTCATAAGGCATTGTAAGTCATAAATCTTGATCTATTGTATTTGTATAAATTTGTAAGGCACTGATTTTTATATTTCATGATTTTTTTTTCTTTTCTGTTTTACCTGCCTTCACGGTAATATGCGCACCGTTTTTTTTCACATGTGCAATTCTACTAACAGTCGGCATTTTTCCTTACTGTATTATAGACTACAGTGTTGCGAAAAAAAAGTGCTTGTTTATTAATATATAATAAATTAATACACATACACACACATACATATATATTTATATAAATGAAATAGATAATGTAAGTAGTAAACTAAACACCTCAGTCATTAACCAGTCATTAACCGTAGTCGCTTGTAGATAATACATAATATAAAAAATTACTATCGAACGGCGTTTGTACAAAACTGTTAATAAAACGCAATCTCGTGCGCGTCTGCGTAAAAATATTATACGATAATATTATATTATGACGGTCACCGTCGCACTATCTCGTTGGGTGTTCACCGTATTCGTGCCGTTTGTTTCAGCGCACGAGGAGTTGAAGTTCTTGGACATGATAACGGAGAAGACCGAAGCGAATTCCACTGCCGCGTTGCCATCCGCCGAATCGAAGACGGTCGTTCTCTTGACCACCCATCAGCAACAGGTACACCACGGCCGGCAGTCCGTCAACCGGCCACCGACTTCAGCGCTCATCGGGCACCAGCACCACCACCATCACCAGGTGCCACCGCCGCCGCCACCGCCACCGTCACACCACCAACCTGTGCAGCAGCTTAGCCAACAGTCGCCGCTGCACCACACCCGGTCCAGTAGCAGCCTGTCCGTGACCACCGACTACCGCGGCGCCGTCGAACCGCCGACCACGCCGTCGATAAACCCGTTGGAGCCTGGCAGCAGCGGCGGTGGACGGCGCGTGGCCGTCAACGGAAATGTAATATGCGGAGGTGTACTGGCTCATCAGCCACATGCAGCTGTCTGTTACCCGCGGCCCATGTACCCATTTCCATTGCCACTGCCTAGCCCCGGCGCCCTGTGGCACCACGCCCAGCCCCATTTCTCCACACCCGGCTTTACGCCGTTCATCGAGGTAAGTCGGCCACTACGATAATAATACGTATCTTACCGAGAATCGTTAGAACAAAAAAAAAAAACGATTTACTCAAAAACCTGATTTTGCATAAAAATTCTCGTTTTTCTTTATTTCTTGATTATTTTAAAAATACTGGGAATTTTCTGAATGAGTTAAAACCAGCTTAAATTAATTTGTAGAAATAGTTAAGTATAATTAATACTAGATTCAAATATCCAGTGTGTGCAATTCATTCTTATTAAAAGCATTTTAATAACTAATAAATACTTTTTTAAGATACATTACATTTAAAAAAATATTATATAGGTACTAAATAATTCACGGTAAAAAAAGAGGAGGGAATTGTCATTTGAAAAATATAAGTTTATTTCACAACCTTAAGTAATAAAAAATAGTTCAAAAAAATTGAAAATAAGAATCATTAAGTATATTTATTTAATGTTTAGTAAATCACCCTGTATATATACGATAAAGTTAGTAGAGTCAGAGCACTGGACCGATGGAGCGGGGGATGTTACGGAAAATGCCATTAGTACTTTCATTAGAGTGAATAGAGTACATCAGTGAGTAACACTAGTCATTATTATACGGCAGTCGATGTGACAATAAGATAATAATACAATATTATAACGAATGGCCGTACACATATATGTGTCTGGCGTCCAGTATAAACAATAGATTCCTTATAAGTTTTGATTTATTTTTTGGTCAACGTAGAATATTATGCAACAGCATATACGATAAAATTATTATATTGTTTTATACATTATATCAATTCTGTGTGCAAAATGCTCATGTGCAATTGGTAAAAAATGAAAATGTTAAAACTAATGTTTTTAATTAATTATACATTTAATAGAATTATTTTTGAAATTTCGGTTGATAAGTAGAAAATGTGGTTTTTATAGCTACTTATACATTTAGATATAATAATAACGATATAGTTAATATTTAACAACCTGCAGACGACAGATAATAATACAAGCGTTTTACTATTTCGTATTATAATTCAGATACGACATTGGAAAATGTGTTTCGCTGTATAGGTACCAACACTTCACTCTTATAGTATTTTAATTAATGTGACCTCAACCACAGACTTGGGTTAATTGAACACGTTTTGTTTAAACTATAAAAACGTGATAATTGCATCCTTTGCGGTAATATATTTTCAAACGTATATAATACACGGTAGATATAATCAAAGTTGAAGCCCGCCCTACCAAAATACATATTATTATGATACCAGATGTATCCGACAATTCGAATAATAGTCAACACTTAAGGGTAGATATTCCGTTTAAATTTAACATTAGCTATGTAAATAATGAATTTGTTTTCCTAGAACTAAAATGAGCAGACATATTCAGTGTTAAAACTCGATATGCATATTATTCACTGCAGTACCGCGGTGACACCGTAGTGCGCACTATGTTTTCGTTAAACCTATCTGAGCAAGTTAAATATGTTTTGTTGGAAAATTTATGTATTTTCATACATGCCACACTTGAAATAATTATAGAGTACGAAGATTTGTAAGTCTTGGTCAGCCTTCGGTATACGATAAATTATAATACTTTTACGCGAATTTGAAGGAAATAATACAATAAATTAAACTATAAATATCGTGGTGCGCAATATTAAATATTTTTAATTTTAGTAAAATTCAAAATAAATCATACTAATTTAATACAGTTCATTACATTAAATTTGTAAGCTATCATTATAATATAAATCGTGTTCAAAAGACGGTTCTCGGTCATCTATTTGGCGTGTATTTAAAACTTTAAGTACGGTACTAATGTACTACATGGTTTAATAAAATAAATAACGACTATAGAGGTACTTGAAATACATGATATATTGTTATGAATTATGATACTCCCTAATTGATTAAAATATAAAGTTTTAATACTTAAGCGTTACAAATGTCATAAAACAAATAACTGATAGTAAATCAAAAAATACGCTAGTCATTTTGTAATTAAAAGTAGTAACACTTTTTTAAATTGTCTTTTATACCTATAAAAGCATTGATAAATATCAGTATAATATACAGCTAATTATCTTTCATTCTACTATACTACACAACAAATAAACCACAGATTCAACAAAACACGTTTTTAAATTTAAAATAAATTGTACTGTAGCTTCCTCTTGACTGTACAAGTTGTGCTTAAAGTAATCAATATAAAATATAATTATACAATGACACAATTATTATATTTAAATATTAAACGGTAAAGTTATGTGAGGTCTAAGCTTATAATGAAAATATATATAAGTAGACATCTTAACTAAAATAATAATTTTTAATAATTTTTAAAAACTAAAATATGGGAAATTTATAATTTGTTTAAGTTTGACTAAGACATAAATAGTTTTATCAATGTTATAGAAACGAATAATCCAGGGCTCAACTTAAAATTAACTATGAAATAAATTTGTTTATCACTTTTTTGTTTGTGGTGTAATTCTAGAAAAATATCTAATTTATAGAGTTTGCAATTTATTATCTTGTAACTCGTTGACATCGTTTACTCGGAATCCTAACAAGCGTTTGCTATTGGTTTTTTTTATATATATATTTATCATGATTCTGTTAACCCAATTTCAATATTATTAAAAAAAATGTTTCTTGTGTCCATTTTCCATTGTATGGTTATTGGCTCATGGTTGTATAATTTATACTAGGGATACGAACCACATATAACCTATATGTGCAAAGAAAAATGAATTAAACAATTGTAAGTAGGTACGAATAATAATAATTACGCAAACTTATATTTTTGTTAATAAAATAAGTAGTTTAAAAATGGGGATAAGTAAATTAAGTCCAAAACACCTTTTTGTGGCAAACGTCTCAAGTTTTAATAGGTTTAACTTTTACAAACTTAGAACTGTTCGTGTTAACAGGCCTGGTTAAAAAAATGCATTATTTTTCTTTTTCTTTTCATATTTCACTATTTCTTGTATATATTCAGTGTTTCTTCATATAATTAAGAGTTGGTAATTGTGGTTATCAGAATTAAATATAATAAATAATTATCGTTCATTTCAAATAACACTTATAAGCATTTAAGTAGAAAGTCCATCGTTGAATATCGTTTTTAAGTATCTTATGAAATCGGAATTTATATTCGTTTACTTTAAAAATTATCTTGTTTTGTTCTCTTATTGTCATTATCCGCTGGCCGACCGCAACACTATTGTTATAATAAAGAATTTTAGAACTGTAGTTTTAGTTGGATAATTTAACTACCAATTGATGACTAGTGTAATGGTTATTGGTCATGTTTGATGATACGTTTTTTTATAATCGATAACAGTACCATAATTTTAGTAGTCATCTGCAAGTGTTTCTATTTCTCTAAATACTATTAGTAAATCAGTAATCGATAACCACTATTTGATGACTACAAAGTACATATTGGATGTAGATACTTTTTCTTTCTTATATATATCGTTATTATTTAAAATCATTTTTTCTAAAAATTAGATTTTATTATTACTCGGGGCTCAATTTATCTAGCCCCAATATTCATCCAATTATTTGGGATTCATTTACAACTCATGTTTAAAAATATATTTAGAGATGAAAAAAAATGTATATTACCTAGGTAATTGTTTTAAAATAATTAGGATTGAGAACAATTTATAAATTTTAATAAAAAAAAACAGTATAATATTATATTTATATTGTATATATGTATCCTATTCCGCTGCTTTATCGCGGTAAATGTCATATTTACGCAACTAATACCTAATAAAATATAATATAATTAGATACACGTAAAATCGAGTTAATTTGTCTAAACAACCAATTATACGTTACTCTGCTATAATATTAAAACGTTATAGTGTTTTTTTCTTTTTCCAGTCCCCGACGGACGACTATATCAGTATAAATATATTATATTTTATAAAATAAAACGAGGGATGTGATGTTATTGGAATTAACGCCAACCTGTCTGTGTTGTGTCCTGAAATTATTGTCCCAATAACAACGAGAAAATATCCATTACGAAAGAGGTGGACCGGAAAAAAACAATAAAATAAAAACGAACACATATATAATTAAACTCGAATCGTGTACAATCTAGAAAATAGCTTTTCTGGAATCGTATAATATATTATATAATAAGTCCGCAGCAACAGTATAATATTCTTTACATTTTTTCCGTCCTAACTATTTATGTACTTACTACCTAGGTATAATGTATACTGTTTGTTTGTATATACCATGTATATGTATATAGACACATTGAAAACAAAATTTTTGTAGTTATATTTTCCGTCATAAATGTTGTTGCATAAAATAGTTGACAGTTAACATGCATGACTAAGGTATATATATATACCATAATATTGTGTATTATATGTATATAATATTATTACTTGTATCATACCTATATAATGTGCGTTTGTTGGCTGACGGGCTGGTAGGACGACCAGTTGCGGTGGTGGTGGAGAGTTTGGTGAGGAAGGGGTAACGGTGAGGTAGTATGGTGGCCCCTGCAATGAGCTACAGCCCGGCTGACTCTGATAAAGTTATTAAATTTCCTAGCTATGCAGACGGCAATAAAACGCAGCTTTACGATCCGGCCCATTGCCTGGAACTTTTGTCATTTTAATGAAAGGTATTAAACACACGGGTACGTATCGGCTGATTATTAAAAAAAAAAAAAAAAATACGGTGTTGATGCGATATTTCCCTCTCCATCTTATTTTAACGACATAACGTTGTGCTCGTAATACTAAGTGTATTCAGGGTAAAATTTTCCAAACCTCGTGTTTTTATAGCGTCCTGCAAGCGCCGAGATTTAAAAAAAAATATTTATTTAATATAATTTATATATACATATTTATATATCATATTTAATTGAATTGTTATATTTTTAGTAGTAGATATTAGAGGCTTATACATTTTTTTAATTACTTTTCATAATTTATATAAACACGTTAGAATTATTGCCAGCGTGGTAAAAAAGGATGAATACTCATATGATGTATATTGTATATTTTGTTCACGGTACCTATATTAAGTAGTAAAATGATGGTATTTTTTATTAGTACTATTATTATTATTATTTTTATTTTATTCTTTATATTGGCGTATTTTTATTATAACTGAACAAGTTTAGTTGATAAACAAAACTGACTTTATCACCACAAAGTTGGTTCAAATAATTCTAATATCAGTTGATAAATGACACAATTTTAGATTATATTATTCTCTTCAAAACATAAGCTGTTTAAGAGATTTAGAAGCGGTGATTTGTTGAAGTTGTGTTTAAGTACTATAAGCATTTTGATATTGACTATGCATTACACAGTTTCTATTAGTATGGAAAGAATATATCATCATTGGTGCAATGTCTTTATTAATATTCAAAATATTGTTTTCCATTAGGTTTAAAACAAAAATCAAACATCTAATGTTTTCAATGTTGTTTAAATGTTCCTCTACAAGAGAAAATCTATGACCATGTCTATCAAAAATATTCATTCTGTAATAATAATAAAATAATAGTATTTTGTGATTTTTTTTCATAAACAATAGATTAATTTTAACTTTTGACCATCTATAATAGAAAATTTTCACGGTTTATAATATGATTTTAAATTGGTCAATTGCATTTGAAATATACTCATATAATGTGACTATTTTTAATATTCGTGTTGATCAAATTTTTAATTTTAGAAAACAATTTTTATGCAATTGCTTAAATTAATAATATATAGATCATCATTAACTCGTATCTTATGTAGAATCTTAGATATTACTCAAAGATATGAATCTAAAATTCTGTTTCACACCAAAGCCGTAAATTTTTTTTTAATATAGAATATAGACACTAAAAATGTGTAATCAATAAATAATATTCACCATTAAAATGTTTCTACTTTTAAAATTTTCGAGGCAGGTCCAGCCCCTAGACCATCTCCCTAGTTATGACCTTGTGTCACAGTATATTTTACAAATTTAGCTCTACTGAGAATTACTATTCATTAAAATTATGTTAAAATTATGTCACATAACAATTCATATTAGAATTGTATACTCTTTTTAGTGGTAGTTATTTTTTATATTAACTAGACCTATAATCAAAAGACGTATATTTTTAGTACAAAAATTATTTTGTTTTAAATACCATCATTAAACTAGGTAATTTAAAGTAGATAAAGAAGTATGAATATTGAATATAATATAAGAGATCATCTTTTTTTCTCCACTCAATATAAAGAAAAATATTTGCAGTTAAAATGTTATAGTTCATTATTTAATAATATGATACAAATTTTAGAATATTTCAGTATAATATTTCAGTAATTCAATATCATATTAAAATATAATTTTTTTTAATACATGTATAGGTAATTATACAAATTACACATCATATTTTATCGTACAAATTGCATAGAAATATAAAGACAAATTATATTACACTCTCAATAGAATGTTCAATGGAAATAATAATTATTATTGCTCTGAACTTTACACCCCGTGAACACGTAAAATAAAACCATATAAATGTTGTAAAAGTAAAAATTAAATTAACATTTTTATACTAAAATAAAAAGTTGAAATTGAATAAAATATTAATAAAATCATTGTTAGCATTATACATTTTAAGTAATACATGTATTTATTACGAAAACATTTTAATATATAGTATCTATATTATACACTATTTCACAATCAAATGTTATGATTTTAAAAACATCATATTAAATAGTCAGCAAAATATTTGTTTGCAATCATAGAAGAAATATTAGAGATTAATAATTCTTAAAATGTACCTAAAATGTATTAATATTTTTATTTAAAATAGCTAAGATCGACGAATATAATTAGTTAAATAAGTCGAACAAATCGGATGCATAATGAAATATAACCTATATATTAAAAAGGAACCTTGCAATTATATTTTCAACATAATTTCTTTCGTCCCACATTATTGTTTTAATCTACATTAAAACAATAATCTATAGATTCAAAATTATTATTATAAAAGATTGACGTGAGCCTAATTAAAATCAATAGTATGATATTATTTACTCATCGGTATTTGCATCTCACAGTAGGTATGTGGAAATACCTAGCAATTACTATATTTCTGAATTACGTCGATTCACGTAATAAATACCTAAGTATACGAAAATATGATATCATTCGTATAGTTACAAATGTATTTGAATATCTAAAATTCTACTACACTGTTTGCATATAAATACTTAAATGCCCAAATTAGACAATCGATGGACAATGAAAATATTATAATTATTCCAATACGCGTGTCTATACAAATGTACACGCTTAAAGTTATGGGACGATAAAACTTATTAGGTATTATCATAGAATTGTTATAGGAATATTATACAATTGTATTCAACATTGGTTGCCTATAAAAAAGTAAACACGTACTTAAATATCGGATTTAATATTTGTGAACAATGAACACATAGGAAGTGAAGATCTGGAAGCCTCCTCGCAAATTATTTCTATAAATACGTCTTCAATTTTACTAACCAGTAACCAATAATTTAAATTGAATAGTTGTAATTATAATAAGTTATTATACATATACCTAACCAACTAATCATTCTAATAAATAAAGAAATAGTTGTTTAATTATTTTAAAAAAAATGTATTTATTTACTGAAATTCCTACATATAAATGTAATTTGGACGCCCATAGGGAAAACAAAATAAAAAAATTCTAAAGAGTTAACTAAATAAAGGTTTTGAGTTATGTCAACATTGTTAACATATAAATGTATAAATAATACATTTTTCATAAAATTAATTTCAATAATTCATAAAAAAAAATAGAAAATCAAACATAATCAAATTTATTATTATTCAATTTATTTAAATAAAATCTGTATTCGTTTCATTCCAAACATATTAATGACTAAGTACTGAATTAAACTATCTAGTTTATTAGATTAGATAGTATGGGAGGTATGATAGTATTTATTAAAATATAAGTTCATATTATTTTCCAGGGAGGCAAGTGCCACGTCTTCCACCCCACCCCAATGTGCGTCCATGGTTATAAACATTATATTAACTTACATTTTAATATTAAATTTAAAATAATGACTCTTTTTAATATTTTGTGGTGAACCATTCGATATTTTTGAAATCTGTTTAATGAGAACAAAATAAATACGAGTAAACCATATGTTCATCTTCCGTCCGTGGTTTCGCGAAAGAAACTGAAGAACTAAGATAACGGCGGTAGTAATCAACACCGTATAGAAAATTGATGACTAATAGTTAAGTAATAATTATTATAAAGTTTATAATAAAAAAAAAAAACATAAACTAACTTCAAAAAGTAAAATTTATTACAAATAAATTTCGTGATATCTAAACATGTATTTCTTAATATGTTGGTAACCTTCAAAAAGACCACGATCAAATGTTTAGTTTTACACTGTGTAGTAAAGCAATATTGTAAATTAACTATACAAATACTATTATACTATTCCAAACTGTGATGAAAAACACATAAAAAATGTACATCGTGGTAAAACTTATATTTAATAATCGTTACGTTCTTACGTCATCCATTCAATCACGGCGTATACAGTTATCAAATTATTGTATATATGCATTTTATAATCTATACTATGGAATGTGAATCATTTAGTATAGTTTTTTAATAATATATATATTTTAGAAAATTAATATTACCTATTTGTTCTTAAAATCAAAATTCACAATTGATAGTTTAGAAAAGATTACATTCACATATATTTAATTTTAATTTTCTCGGGTTATTCAACGCGATGAATAACATTAATTTCCACGAGACGTTTATGATAATAAATAAGTATATAATATACAAAATAACGACTATAAAAAACTAATGTTACTAAAAATATTTTGGTGAAGTATCTAAAATGGAAAAAAAACATTAGTTCTAGAGATCTAATGATGACAATTTAACACATTTCATAAATCATAAGTCATAAGTCATAACGATATAGTTTTATTGTTCTTCAATTTTCTTTTACATACAAGATTGTTGCACTATCACAAAGTACGTTTATATATATATACCTAATATTTAGTATCATCGAATTAATATTTTAAATGATTTTATAACGTTAACTACAGTAGCTATTAAATTGTTAACCATTGACTTTTTCAATTACCCCAATTTTCAGCTATCCTACTTCGTCCCATTTTTGTACTAACTAATTTAGTGCTTCTACCTATAATAAAATAATTTACCATCGACTACAAAATTCTTCGGTTAGGGCTGACGTAACATGATACTATAATGTGATAAATCACGATAATAAAATCCTATACTATACTATTTTATAGGTAAAAATCAAATTTTAATCAAATAGCTTATTAGTTATAAATATTTAAATTTTAGAAAAAACGGAAAAGTAAATCAACATTTAGCAGATTTTACGAACATTTACGCCTATTATACAACTTTTATCTGCTCAATCAAATTTTAAATACTTAATGCTTATAAACCACTCCTCCAAAATTCAATTTGTGTGTATCGGAGTATTCAAAAAATTTTCAATTTTTGAATAAAGAGATAAAAGGGTTTCTTGTCGTTAAAAAAAAATTTTAAAAATTCTATGGATAAAAAATAATATTTTAAAAAACTTTGGTTTTTAACAATTAAAACTATGCAAAATAAATATTTTTTAAAACATTAATAGATTTTGAAATAATGAGGGTGTCCTGCGTCACTCGGTAGATATGTATACGACGTCAAGGATGTTGTAAAGTCAAACTTTACCACTGGCGTTATTATGATAATGATATATATATATATATATAGGTACATGAAGCTATACGCGAGTCGGTCGGTCGCCGACGTTCGCTCGCGCGCACTGCATTGATCGCTATCGTCTCGTTCGACAGCCGCCCGCTTCGGAAAAACCCCATCTAAATGCCGACTACTTAGCGTAATAAGTGGCAAGTGTGTGACACGGTGTATCGAGAAAACCGGTTTTCCGCTTTTGCGCGCGGACATTGTTGACCGAGTCATTGACATCACCACCGTCGCCGGTGCGTGCAGGTATATAATATACTATATATTGTATACTACGTGTATACATCGTGTATAATTTATAATTTAATTTATCTGTATTTACCTGTCCCTATCATCGACATCTTATCATAATAGAATATAATAATGTTCATACGTGTACTGCAGACGAGTATCACTTAGGTACCATTACTATATTGTGCGGCCGGTTTAAGCCCTATAATATAATATATAGGCACGTTCGTTTGATTTCGGCCCTTAAAACAAAAAATAAAAAATTATAGAGCTTATATTACACGCATGGCATATCGGTAGGTAAGTTGGTTTAGGTAATAATAGCAACTCATATCGCATTTTATAAGCAGTAAGAATTATCATCTATACATGGTCAGCCACCATGACGATGGGCGGTAAATAAAACTCCCACACAATGTTAAAATGAAAAAAAAAATTCATCGTTCGTACAATATTGAGTGTAAATTTTGTCCATCTTATTCTTTGAGTACAACTAATACATTATAAATACCTATTTTATAACTTTTTTTGACATATTTAAATTATTTTTAAAACTGCATTAAACGAAAAAATAAAAATAAGTATATACAAGTAAATTAAAACAAATAAATAATCATAACTAAATGAAAAAAAATACAAGTACACGGAGAATTATAACTTTGATTTAGATATGTTGATTTTGCTAAATTGTTTATCACAATATATGAATTGCTATCAGTTATATGAAATATCTCGATTGGCAAAATAAAGTGATACCGATATCCTCATGAGGAATTAATGCATTAATATTCCCTGTAAGAAGAAATTCACATTTCGGAACTAAAAACCGAAATAGTCAACCGTCCATCGTGGATTGGATGTTACACTTGGACACTTGATATATTTTTAACATAATTAGAACTAATACTCTTTACATTTTTCTGATATTTTTGTCAAAATCGTTCAAGTGCGTTTTTGGTACTAACATACATTAATTTTTATATTTATAAATTATATAAAATTTATTTTTATTTTTATCAGCAGTGGTAACTTATACTCAACAAAATATTCGATATTCGTGATCCATAACGAAATTATTTCGTGAGCCACCCTATAACAACTTTTGTTGGTTGAAAAACGAAGCTAAGCTTAAACATTTTCAGTGTTCAAGTATGTGTCCAAAATATTGAATAAATGGACAACGGTTTCGGAAATTGGCGTGTATAGTATAGGTATCAAAAAATTCACGAAAATCTTAATTTCATATATTTTTATGTAAATAATTTTTGTTTTTTAAATATTTATCCAGATAAATTTATCTTCTGTCTTTATCCAAATCGCAGGCCGTTAATGGTCTTTTGGTGGGTCACGTAAAATATTGAATAGATATTCTTTTGATATTCATATTATATAATATTAGACAATTTGATTATTATAAAATATCCATACAATAATTTACCAAGTATGCTCAGTCCATTTTTACATTTAATAATAATTTATTCGAATTCTGATTTTTGGAATGTTTAAATGAGCCTAAAGACCGTATTATAAAATATTTTGAGATTTTTTGTTCTTCTTAAAAAAATGTCTTGGATATAAATTTCTATTTTTCAAAAACGAATCTAACATTTTACTGGAAATATTTATTTATTTATTTTAATGTAGATATAATACCTCTTATTCAAATTTCGAACGAGTAGTTTGTTAGTTATTAAAACGTTTATAATAAGGGAAAATTCCTCGTGAATGAGCATACTTGGTGAATTATTACCCTAAATAAATTCAAAACGGGAAGGGAAGCAATTCACACATACAGTACAAATAGTACAGACGGTCGGGCGCGTGTGTGTGATAACGCCGAATCGAAAAACATACCAACAATATTAATGCGATGTAGCGTAATAAATCGACAGACGACGTACAACACAATATTATAACATTGCCGTTATAAGATGACTTATTGTACACACACACACGCGTGCCCGGTCACGTGTACACGCGTTACTGTGTATATTTAGAGATATCGGCGAGCGCCGCGCGTGTATGTGTTATACGTATTGTGTGCAACAAGATATTATACGTACATGGCGCATATTATAACCGCGTCCGCCGCCCGCGCGGTGTCTATCGCGTCGCGTAATATAACATAATAATATCGCATTAACATTCGCACGCCGCCGAGATCGGGTGGTGCGCGCGTGATTACAAACTGTTATTGTGTTATACGAACAACACATACATATTACATATTGCCTACAGTACGGCGTGTATACATAATATGCATATATATATATATATATTACACGAATAATGTACCGTCGCAATAACACACACGACGTGCATTTAATATACGCTACCGTTCGATTACACGCGTCCAAGTGTGTAAGACGGCGACGGCGGCGACGACGACGAATAACGCTGCAGAACCATCCAATCAACCGTCGAAATCATACACACGCGCGCGCGAATAATACGTCGACCGATTGGCGTGTGTGTTGTGTTATATTATAATAATATCATTACATTTAAATGACGACGTGGCGCCGATCCGGGTCGGAGTGGTGACGACGACGACGACGACGAGGTGGTCCGCACAGATTTCCCATGGTGCCGTCTCTCGCGGCGCCCGCGGTCGCCAGATCATCTTCGTCGTCGGAATAAATTATGTACAGTAATTATACGTGTATATACGGTGCAATACGAGTGTACAATATTATTATTATTATATTGCGCCGTGAATGTGTGTGTGTGTATATCGAAACCGACAACTCCATTAAAATAAACACGCGCGAGTGTAATAATATATGTATGATATGTATAATATACGTATTAGTGCACCGCTGAAACTAGTATATATATATATATATATATATATTGTAATAATATAATTATTTATAATCATAATATTGGGCATGTCCTGTTTTCATTTATTTTTTTCTCCTCTTCGTAGTCGTCGCCATGGTGGGAAGGGGTTTTTCTGCGCGGGACAGCGCGCGAACAATAAGCTCGCGACCCCCAAAACAGTGTTAAGTTTTCGAAAATTAACTAAATTACAGTTATTAATTGTTAGGTGCCTGTAATTCATCAACGACTATCTTAAAAAGATAAACTATAAGCGTACCTACCCAATTTTAGGGAATATTAAGCGTACAGATGAAGAAGATTTGAAGTTTATTGTAAGCCGTAATTGTTTAAAAAAAAAAAAACACAATAAAAACATAAAAACAAGTACATATAATAATGCTATATAATACATGATACAATACAGTTGTCATAATACTTTTCCAATAACTTCGGAACGTTTATCTTTCCGACTATATGAGAACGATATATTTCCCTGCACTATATAAATAAAGATCAATTCTATGAATTATCTATAGGTACTCAGTATTAATAGTATATTAACAGTGTAATCAATGACTATGAATAAAAAACATTAATTGAATAATATGACCAGATTACAAATAAATAAAAAGTATTGTTGTATAGTTATTAAAAATGTATAATTCATATGATACTCACATAATATGGTACAGATAAAACGTATGTGTCAGTGAATGAAGAGGAAGGCATAGCGTTCATGTTTTTTTTTAAATCTTACACAATCGTTGTAGATCTGAATATATTCCTCCCTCGAGGTACTAGTGCTGGTTACGCCACTGCAGTGATCCGTGTGCCTAAATAATAATGTGCACACCATTATAACATGACAAACGTGTTTTCAGACCGTTAGCCGATCAAAACAGTTTGCAAGACATACGCAATGCCGCAATGGCCGTGAAAAAAACCGTGCCGGTTGACGGTATTGTCGTATCGATGTAAAAAAAAAAAACATACATATATTACCATTCTAACGTATGGTCAATGGGAGTACAATTCTGATTTGTTTTAAAAGTATGTCGAATCCGAGACAGGTCGTAATTTTCCGTCATGTCAATTATCTACTGTGTTTTAACATTTTTCTGTCGTAAACATATTATGTGTTATAATAATATTATAATACTATGTATATTGCACTATAAAATCGATGCATACCGCGATATCAGGACAAAAAAATGTCATAATTTCTTCGAGTTCATATTTACATAATATTCTGTAAATGTGACCCTATATGATTATATGTAATTATACTTAATTATTGACGAAAAAACTAAAAACGTGTAAACAACGGAGGGTATTCAACAATAAACGCCACAAAAGTATTGCACTACCCCTTGTTGCGCATGGCTGCACCAACCCACCTAATGATGAATATCATTTTGTGAAGTTTATAATACATCTAAGTTGTATCAAATATATTAGTGTAATTATTACGGCGTCAATAAAACAACTCTTTAATTTTGTAAGATTACAAGTAAATATTATTATACCCTTTTCCGGAATTGCTCGGGAATATCCTTGAAATTTTGCCACCCGGAACGATGTTCCCGCCTCTTGTTCAATGTGGAGTATATAAATCTAGGCAACGATGGTTAACGTAAATATTGTTGTCATGTACTGACCGTGCGGGTCGAAAGAAGAGGAGTGCGGGACACCTGTTGTCCCGTGATTGAACAACTATACATTACTATCATTATTAGCCAGTAATAATTAATGAACAATAGTCATTCGTTTAATTACTATTATATTAATTTAAGAAAAGTCGCCGTAGCGTTATATAGGTACGTACTTCTTGCCTAATAATGTTAAATCCTCAATAACGATTAAACATAATATGATATAAAAGGCAAATACCAACAAAAGTTTTCAAAAAAAAAAAATGAATAAAATATGTTTACTCTCTATATTTTTAGCAATCCACGTCTCGATTATTATTGTTTTAGTTTAACGCGCAGGAATGTTCTATATTATGTAATAGTTATATAGTATTGCAATGAATAATAATACAATGTTTTTTAATGTAAATTCAACTAAATTACGACGTTGACATTTCAATTTCTTCTTTTGCGCAACACTATAGATAGGTAAGATACGTAATGTGTGTAGGTAGACATACATAAATAAATTAACAATTATTACAACTTTGAAAATAGAATTTAATAAAAACGAAACAACAACAACAACAAGAACAATAACATGATATGCGCGTTTCTTTAAACGTAGGTGGGTATAAAAATAATAATATTATTATGTTAATGCCTAATGACCAATGTTAGACGTTAATGGTATTTTATTTTACAGATTAATTCAACTTTTAGTAAATTTTAAACAGTAATTTGTAATTCTAAATCAGCTTTTATTTTGCTGCATGTCCGCATAAAAAGTTTATTTTTATTTCATTCACCACAAATAATGCCAATAAGATTAATTACAACCGAATTTATTATTCAATATGCAATTTTGAAATTGAAAAGAATAAAACAAAAATGTTTAACAAAATAATTATATTAATTGTCACGTGCTAGACTAATTATTATTATTTATTTATTCGACTTCATATACTTTCCGACTATCTCGCACACATTTGTTTTTTCTAATAATACATAATATATTATCAGAATGCATTATGCATTTCTACGAGTGAGTAACTAAATATATATCATACATAATGTAATTATTAATTACCATAAAGTCCAATCGTTAAAATATGAATATAATTTATATTACAATTAGTCATTACACAAATCATTCTACACAGATACTTTCATCGTTATAGTCTTTTTTGATTGATTACTTTTTCGACTCTTTTTTTTATCTTGTTCACGGTGTGCTCCATCATACCCTATTGTATTTTACAGCAATATAATTATAAGAATTGAACAGAAAATATATTATACATTCTCATAATTTGAATATTATAATAATTTGTAAGGATATATTTATAAATTATTTTCATGTACAGATATGCATATAAATATATTGGTATTGAGTATGTATGTATTGCAAAATATGAAGGTACATACCATTTAATCGAGGTCGATTAACATCATCCGTAATGATTGCTAAGTTGGTTTTTGTAATATTATGAGAAGCTTGTTATATATTATTTTTTATTTTTGAACCAAACATGTCACTCTGTTGTAGAGTATATATAGATGTTGAGTACTCTTCGTAATTGAGTAGATCATGTGTTAAATTTACAATTCGATGAAAAATCATTGAATGCGAAAAACGATTCCACAGTTTTCACTCAGAATCAATAAATCCATCAGTCTTAACTTCTATGAATAATTTATTATATTTTTATTGCGATTAGTAATTTATTTTTCTATTTGTAATATGCCACTTATTACACTAATTTATCAATTATAAATCGTGTATGGGTATTTTATAATAATTATTGTTACCTACAATATTATTTCATATTATATTACTAGCTGTTATTAACTATATAAGTAAATATATATATAGTTATTCAATATAGCTGTTGTTCTTATAGAAATTTAAAAGACTGAAAAATGCATAACAAACACAATTTTTTTATACAATTTTCAATTTAAAATTTAAATTTAAAAAAAATGTTATTTAAAATAACGATTAGCTATATAATTTGAAAAAAATATTATTTGTAGGAAGTTGAAACTTAACCTATGCATAATACTTATACG
The DNA here is from genome assembly GCA_036289425.1 of Rhopalosiphum nymphaeae. Lineage (NCBI taxonomy): Eukaryota > Metazoa > Arthropoda > Insecta > Hemiptera > Aphididae > Rhopalosiphum > Rhopalosiphum nymphaeae. The sequence continues at coordinate 2,891,687 of JAZAQC010000001.1, read as the reverse complement.
ATAGGCGTTCACAATGTACTACGGCCCTTGGACCTATGGACCTATGGTATAAGGATTGCCAGCTTAAAAAAATCAAAATATTATTTTAAATGTCATTGTATATGATAAATAATAGTATACATAAGGTGGTGAAAAAATTAAAGTCACTACAAATAGTAATTTTGAATTTCAACAAAATTATTAATTTTTTTTTTATCTGATTTTATCAAGATTTGAACTTTTAATGTGTATAAAAAAAATCGTGCTTGTGTATTTTTGAGATTTTTAGGCATGTAAAAACGATTAATATGAACATTACATTCATGCCTTAACTATTCAAATTGAAAATTCTATACATTTTTATCTACAAAAAATGAATAAATAATTTGTTAAGACGAATTTTGTTTAAAATTTTTAACTATTTTTATAAATTTTTAAATTTCTATAAGTAAAGCTTAAAACCTTTAATTTAATTTACAAGATATTGATACAGCATTAAAATTAAAAAAAAAAAATATTTTGAAAATTATATCATGTAGATATAGTATAAATATGTGATGACAATTTTAAGAGCTTAATAATTATTCGTTTTTGAATTACAATAGAAAAAATAAATTCATTTTAATCGAAAATTAGTGTTGATAAAAATTTCCATTGTACATACCTACCTATTTATTATTTTAGTTCTACAATTATTGAGAAAAGCAAAAGAAATCCCTCCCTCCTCCCAATAAACATCAAATAGATTTTACTTCCACCAAAAATCTACCTCGAAGCTTAAGATCGAAGAATTTTTCTACAATAAATTGTGTTCTTGGATACAAAAATACACATTATTATAAAACCAGTATATTCATCTCTCCAATCAGGTTTAAACTAGTATGACACAAAAACAAATATTATTAGGTAAATAAGATCCCAAGCATATAGATTTTTATATATATTTTATATATATGGCATCGTCCAAGTGAGTGAATGTTAAAGAAGATATTTTATTCAAGTCATACATTTTTATTGATAAACATGATAAATTAGCGCATTCCTTTAATACATTTTACAAAGCTGAGCAAGTTCAAGTAATCTTTAACTAATGTTAAGTCAAAAATTAATTTAAAAGTTAATACAGAATTTCCTAATCAAGTTTTAGAAAAGCTATTTTTATGTTTATAATACTAGTCTACTTTATTTTTTTACCAACTAAACACTATATAGTTGTTATACAGTATAAGTTCTATTAAGTACATTATTGAAATTTTTATTCATCAGAAAAAAAAATTAATTCGTATCAAACTTACCCGAAATATTGACATGGAAACGAAAACAATTGAAATGTGATAAAATAAAATTGAATAAAAAATATAACTTGATTTCTTTTATAATGAACATTTTATTTTTTAATTTCACTATAGTTAAAAAACAAATAAGTTAACTTGATACCTAGTTAAATTAACAAAAAGTCAAAAGTAACTAGTCAACTTTTTAAAAAGTTAAAATTAAATCAACTTCTTAACTCGTTAATGCCCTAAGTTACCATATCAAACACAGTGTAAAAAATAAACGAGAACTACAGGGATAAATAAACCATTAGGTAATTAGATTTTATTCGGTATAATATAATACTATATATTATATTATATACGCTATATTATTAATGATATCGCTGGTACCTGCGTACATTATATAATCGCAAATCGCAATAGAAAGCAGATTTTTTTTCTCACGTTATTTTTGGTTAGGTTTGGTTACGACTACTATATTTAGTTGCACGCCTCATCATATTATTCGGTCCGTACGAGTATGTGTTTGAATAATGTGCCCCTCGTCTTCAGTGGCAAAGGGTAAAAAACGGGAAAATGTGAGAATGTGTTTTATTCTACAACGAAATTTAAATGTCAATCATGTGGATGTTCTTATTTAATAATATGTGACTAAACGCATACTATCATCAAAATCTGTGAAAAATGTAAAAATTCATAAAAAAAGAATAATGTACCCATTCTAATATTAAATAAAATATTTAATGTATTGATTTTAATAATGATTTAATTAAAAATGTAAAAACTCATAAAAAAAGAATAATGTACCCATTCTAATATTAAATAAAAGATTTAATGTATTGATTTTAAGTAATGATTAAATAATTATATTAACTAATTAACTGCAGCAGACCACCATACTGTAATGCAATATTATTATCGTTTTTGTTTTCAGAACGAGAGGTCCAGACACTGTTGGTTACCAATGTTCAACCAGGAAATGCAACCGGAACCAGTGAACTTGCAGAACAACAACCACCACCACCGTCGACCGGAACCGAGCCGGGCACTGGAGATCGCGGGCAGGCTGCAGCAGGAGCGCGCGGCGCAAAACCGACCGGCGCCCGCAAACCCCCCCGCACAAGACGACCGGGAACAGACCAGACACCACGCTTAGTCGAGATGAGCGCAGTCGTAGTACACAATATTATTATACTATATTAATATAATACTATATTATAAGTTCCATTCTACGACATCGTCATGAACCCGTTTATACGAATCGTTTACAATAATACCTAAATAATTATAACAATAATCATCATTGGATGACGATCACGACGGCTGTATATAGTAATAAAAAGCGATAGGTATTTAATACTTTCATGGTTTTGTGTATATGCAGATGAAGGAGACACATAACTATAAGCGAAATGCAATCGTCCAATTTATTCAAAATTCGTATAAAAAAGGAAATTAATGAAAAAATTGTTACGACTTTAATATTATTAACTTATTATATTATTATTATCGTTGTCATTGATCAACAAGTTTATTCGGTCAGAGACTTAAATTTATTGTTGTACCTATTATCGACGACCCCCCCCCACCATCGGACTTTGATATCGTTGTATTATACACATTGCTGCAGCCGGCACGTACATTACATAGAGTTAGATTTAATAATAATATAAATAATAATAGTAGTATAAGAGTACGAAAAAATTTATCCCAACCCCGTAGGATTAAACGCGTCGAGTCGAACGAACGCGTGTTGAATTGTATAAAATAATAAAAATAAAAAACATTTATAAAATGCTGTTTATAGAAATAAAAAAATCGAACAAATAACGATAATTCAAACAACGGTTTGAGCGAATCAACGTTTTGGCCGTTACCGACGCGTACCCAAAATACATGAAGGTATCGTCTATTATTACCAACTAAGTATTGTGTATTTTTTTTATTGTATCGCATGTTTTCGACGTGACTTTGTTATTACTCACGATGACCGAAAATGCGCGTCTTATCCGGTAGTACTAAGTTAGATGACCACCCGTGTGTCAGCGCCGACTTTTAAATAATTTTAAGTTCTAATAATGTACATTCATCGAAACGTACCCATTTTCGGCAGGTATCCGTGTGCGATGACGACGCTCGCGACTTATAATAATATCATGCTATACGCTACTAGGTACGTGCATTGTAAAAATTATTATATTGTCGTCGCCTTAAAATTGATATTAAAATATATTATCGTCCTTACATAATAATACTGCAACGGTCAACGCGACCGGTAAAACTCGAGGGGGAGTGTGAAATCAATGTGAATTTAGCTTGTCATGTGTCATGTTTATTATTATATATCATTATTTCGTTATACCTAGTTATTATTTTAAGTTTAAAAACGAATATTATGCGATGTTATTATATTTTTATTATTATTATTATTATTATTTTTTTTTTTTTATCAAATAATTGTATGGAAAATAACTACTTACGCTTTTTTACGTTATTTCTTTTTTTTTTTTTTTGTTATTAGTTTTTAATTATATATTAGGTAATATTTATTCATAGCATTTTTAACATCAACTAAAAATTGACCAAGTTTTTAACTATTATAATCGTATATCTTTGTCTCGGTATAATTATTACTGTTACCACTACTGTTAATCTATTTCTAAGGATACCCTGGGTAAAACTGCTGTTGTACAACTAGTGTTGAATAGAAAAACAATACATAAATAGAAAATATAAAACAAGAAAATCTTTCTCCTATTTTAGAATTTTTCTAAACCTAAAAATGTTAATGGCACAGACACATACTTAAGCAAAAACCGATTTCGAAGATTTTATAAATCATAATCATAGTATAAATTACAAGTTAAAAATTAAAAGTCAAAATAATATATGAACAAAAAATATGTTTTCGTATAATAACTTAGTCCCCGCGTGTGTCTGGGTTAGTCACATTACATTTTAAATTATGGTTTTTATACTACTTTTTTGAAAACATACTCTGATGTGTATTTATACATATTTATTTAAAACAAAGATTCTTCATTCCATTCAACTTCTTGACTTACGATTATTATTACTACAATTATTATTGTAACTATTATTAATATTAGATTAGTTTAGACATTTTGAGTGACATATTATTCGTCTTAGCATTATTACAATACTAAATAATAATATTTTAGGTATTATTATTATTATTATTACTTAAATACTTATTGATTAAAATATAATATAACTAAGCTTTTTTTTGTCAATATTTTTTATGTACCAACGAGTCATTTGGTTAAAATAAATTATAAAAGTTTATCTACCTATTAATAATAATCACATACATTTTTAATACAAAACATTGTTACACAAATAATGTATAGATATAAGTGTATTATTTAAAATTGTATTATTATGATAGATCAAATCAATAATACAGTATAATATTATACTATATAATATAATCTAAATCGTGTGTGTTAAAAATAGCTGTTGTTATATTTGTTTTTAAATATAACAAAATATATAAAATACAATATTGTTAATTATTTCAGTTAATTATTATTCCACTCGACGTCTGTTATCGAGATAGGTAAAAAAAAAATGTTTAATTCACTCGTGGGATGAACTGTGTATTTTTGAATACTACCACTTGAATTATAAACTTGAACAACTGCAGTTATTTTATATCGCAAATCCAGCAAGTCAGTTAACCAAATAATATTTAAATGACACTATGTGTATGTATTCTAAGAAGGACCAAAATTATACTGTCTATACACTCTTTGCAAACCAGAGTCCCGGTCAATATAACTTTAAGTTCCTAGTGTTATTGATAAACTGGACCACTGCAATACAATGCCTACTTTGAGGGAAATCATATTAACTTTGATATCATTATCATATATGATCTGTACGAGTACGCACATCATACCACACTTACACACATACATTAAAGTATGTACATAATATTAAAATTTTACTTAAAGGATTGAATTTAACCTACAATTTAATTCGTCCTTGCACTAGCTAATATTGAATCATCCTGCATTATGTACAAATCGATTGTCGTTTATTAAATCGTATACTACAATCGCTCTTGCTAATCCTTCAAATGTTATCGTAAAAAATGTCTATGATAAAAATACAATTAAGTACATTATTATACATTTAATAGGAACATAAATTACAACTTTCACCCGCGTTGATCCGTAGACCATAAGTGAAATAGAGAGTTGAGACGACGGTGGCAATGGCAGCCACGATTTATCTAATCACCTATCTATAGTATAATTGTATTTAATTTTAAATTGGTTGCACTATAAATGCAAGTGATCTACAAATAATAGTCAATTAATTCTGTTATAGGCTTAATCAAACATAATTCATTCGTTATAGTTATTTTGTTTTATTTAAAAATCGATCGCCTGTGATAAAAACAGTTTTTTTATTGCGTCTTTATGACTAAATAAAACATTGAATATGTTTATTTATTTATTAAAAAAACTTATAAAAAAATGTTTGTAATTTTAACAGTTTAAAGAATTTTTGTAGTATGTAGGGAAAAATATTATACATATTAAATATTACTATCATCCTACGATTAAGCATTAAACGCCTTACGATACGATTGATGTATTGATTGTTGATGTATTAAAAGATAAAGATATAAAACATAAAAAGAAAAGCCTAATATTTTATTATAGTAAATACGCAAAAATACTAATTTACAAAGTTTCGGTTTAAATATGATAACATCGCTTAAAATATTCTATACTCAATCGTGTTTCACGTTATATAATACGTGCATACGCCATATAATATTTTAAGTAACAAAAATAAACATAACATCAAACGAATAATATTTAATTTTTGAGATTATTAAATATTACTTGAATTTTGCTGATCACATAAGTAAATAAACTTTACACCAATAGCTAGCGCAGATTCCAAAAGTAGGTGGTGCCCATATGTCATTATCGGCCCTCTATATTAGAACTATTAGACTTTTTTTTAACTTAATGTGTTTTTAATACACATATAGGTATAATAGAAAGATACAAGTTACACATGACCACATATAATTTCCGAGAGCGTTGTCGTAGAAAGTTATTAACATTATAATTAAAAATCAAAAGAGGAAAAATTAAAATAATAAATTAACCATTATAAATTATAATACTATTATCCATAATACGTAGATAATTACAAGTGAAACATTGATAAACTATTTTTTTCAATGCACAATTACAATACTTAGCTCATGACAATTTTTAATATATAATACTACACGTCTATATGTTAAACTGTATACAGACTTTCAACAATAGAGTGCAGTGCACACAGCGAATCATTCTAATTTTTCAAAGTCGCTTTAAAAATATAATCGAAAATTGATTCTGATAATATCCTGCACGTCCTGTGCAGCACGCCTATGCTTTAAGTATTTCCGGACATCAGAGGCCACAGCAATAATAGGTACCGAACATTCAGCGCAGTTTTCAATGTTTTGATTTACTGCCAAGGACGCTAAAAGATAATATAGGCTTATCGCCAGATATGTTTTTATTTCACTAGCCAACAAATAATAATATTATTGATCGTAAAATTTATAAAACAAACTAAACAATAATTAAATGTGTTTTGCATTTTAATAACGCATAAATAATTTTCGCAACGTATCTTACAACATTGAACATATATTTAAATATTATTATTAAATACTATAGATATAGAGGTACGCGTACAGTATGATGAAAATACGAAACAGTTTAATATACACTATGTCACTTATATACAATAAATAAATAAGACAGACAACGTTCAAGACAGAATTAACATAATACTGATATCGTACAAGACGTATAATGTGATTGTTCTTATAGAAACGTGTGCACATCCATTGTATCCATTACGTCATTTTAAAAGGAACGAGAATTATAGTACTTACTAACGAAAGCGTATAAAGTATCATATAGTAAATTGACACATAAAGGCACGGAGTTTAAGTTCCGTGTACGTTTATTTAGATTTGTATTTGTAGTTATAAAGGTACCAGAGTACATAAGATCCAACTGGTAACCACAAATATAATACATTATACATACGTGTACATATATGAAATTACAATTTATACGCATACGAATAAGTCAACAAATATAAAATTCTTAACGATATATCTCATAATACTTTTGAGAGAAGACGTCAAATTTATTATTTAAGTGTACCTAGGTGTATTCAATATTTATATATACATAATATAGTCGTTTAAAGTTTTAGGAGCATCGTAACTGTGCACGAATCACTACCATTTTATAAAATAGCACCGTAATTCAGTAACAAAAGGTTTTTTTTTTTTTGGGGACCGTAACTAAAAAAAGTTTTTATCTTAAGCTTATTTGTTTTGTTTATTATTTAAAACTAAAAATATTAAATAAATAAATTATATAACCATTTAAAAAAATGTATCTTCAGTGAATAATAACATGTCACACATTAGTCAAGAGTTAAATAAATAATTAATTTGATTCATTGAATGAAAAATTATACATTTACCTATTATAAATATACAAAAATTATATACTATTAAAGAATATATCTAAGTAAATAAAATGATCCTGAATAATTCACTACACAACAATTTGATTACATGACTAAAACAGAGGTCGGCAACCTGTGGCTTTCTAGGTCTATAGGCAACAAATATTAATATACAAAAAAATAAATTTTATTTTACATTAATATGTTGCTTTTAAGAATATGAAATAACCGTACAGGCCATGATAATCAACTAAAATTAAAAGTGTGTACCAAACTTTCCAAATGCATGCAAAGCTAAATGCTCCCATTGACGTAACGATATAACTATCAATAACTGTACATTATTTATTATTATAGCTAAAATACTTGAACTTGTTTTGTGCTAAAAATATTTGTATATTTTTACAGGAATAAATATTATTTCATGTACAGTATAAATTCGTTTATTTTAAATCGAAAATCAATTACCTACGTATATGTAAGCAAATACTAAAATATTGAAACAAAAATGTTTTATGGCTCTTTAAAAACTTGGAAATTATGTAAATTGTAACTTTTGGCTCCGCTATCTCAAAAGGTTGTCGACCCCTGTCCTAACATGCAATTGGTTTTGTCCGCATATTATTCCGAATTAATCACTAACCGTTTTTATCTGTAAATGGATTAATATCTTACTAAATTGTGAATTATAATACACTATATCAGCTGCAGTGTCGTAAAATGCTATTTAGAATACATCGATATGCTTAATATGTATTATACGTGTAATATTATGTATTATATTACACCATACATTTAACTCGATAAATAGGTATGTAATTTAAATATATATTATTTATATTTGATTTTTGTATAATATAATAATTATAGTTAAAGGGGTATGGATCGACAGTATTTTATTATTCAAATAAGACGATTCTTAAAACTCTTTCTTTAACTTATTTATATTTTATTGGCTTTAAATTTATTATTTTACGATCTCTATAAAATAACTGGTTTGAACAATTTACAATGCAATGTTTATCAAACGAGGCTCCAGGACTTTTAGTGCTAGGGCATAAATATAGATTAACAGGGTGAATATAACATATTTTATTCTAAGAAAAAATGTGACCAGGTTTATTTTTTATTTTGTGAAAGTAGTACGTCGCCTAACCAATAGGTAGGTATTATTTTTATCAGTAAAATAACTTAATCCGCCAATCATTGTATTCTTGTCTTTACTACATTTTCACTAGAGACTATTTAAATTTTTACCTATTCGAAATCCAATTTTGAAACTTTTCATTTTTATATTTTCAAATAAAAACGTTTTCTACGAAAAACTGAATAAGTGAGTTCAGGTTCTATTAAACTAATAATTTTGCCGATGACTAGACACTCTAATAAAGCTACGAATTTCCAAACTTTATATTATGTATAGGTATATTGATATTTATAAAAATATCTGTTCATTATTGTACGTATTATTTATTATTCTCGTATCTATCGCGGCCGTGCGCGCCATCGACGCGTGCGGTGGTGGGTCCAATGCGACCACCAGCAAATTTGGGTTTGCGGGTGGTCCGCCGGACGTCTTAGTTTGGTCGGATTCACGGCGCGCGTCTCCTAAATCTAGTGGTGAGCGTCACGTTCCGCGTCTGGCGTGCTTGTCGATTTCTTAAGAGCCTTCAACTCGGCAGCTGTGGATTGTGGTGTGCGACTTACGTCCTACCGATGACACTATTACAAATAAGTGCAGTACGGGATCAGATGTCAAGCCCAGGGCCTCCGTATCAGACTCGCGCTTGTGGGCTGACTTCTTATAGTTTCTCTCCGGATAATAGCTGGTGATTCTGTTGCTATGAATTATGATAGCCATTGGTTTCGCGGCTTATACCGGTAGAGGTGTCGGTACACGCGGCTTTCGTGGAGTCCGTGGTCCTTAAGCGAAGTGCCGAACCGCCGTTGTTTAGAAAGTCGTGTCTCGGTAAACTCGTACACATCTATCGAATATCTCTCAGAGTTAATGTGAAGTACGTGTTGGTAAACCCGGTAGACTTGTGTTAATTAAACCTACATTCGAACGTTATTATTTAGAATTCATTAGGTTTTAACTATTTTCACACAGAATTTTCACTTATAAAATGTGTAAAATGTGTAAAACAATAATATTATAGTATATACTATCCAACCAAATAGGTGGATACCTACCTATTATCGTATACATTTTACTATTTTTGAGATTTTTCGTTCCAGATTTGAAGGAAATTTATCTATATAATATTACTTTGCTTATGTGTTCTGCAGTTATTCTTATTAGAATTATTTTATGTTATAATAGTAATATACTATTTAATATGATGGTTTTTTTTTTAATTTAAGATCAGGATATTTTTCCATAATCTACTAGTATCTATGGCTGGTATATTATAGTGATATATATATTTATTTTGAAAAAAATTCATCAAGAACGATTAACTATATATGTAAGTATATTAAAAAGGTTATCTAACTTGGATATTTTATAAGGCTGTTGAATGATTTAGAACGAATATGTCTCAATTTACGTTAAAACATAATAGGTATTATAATTGAGTAAATTGTATGTTTTTACAGTTTAGGTGCTTTTACTTAATTGCAACAAAATGTAGGTACTTATTTACTTGCACGTACTTATTTGCTTAATTACTTACATGTATTTGTGTGCTTCTGTGGCCGTTTAAAAAACATTGGTGTTAAACTTGTTAAAAATGATCAATCGTGAGTTTAAAACCAAAAAAATAATTTGTATGTGGTTTTATTGATCAACCAATATTTCACAGGTTTTATAATAATATATGCAGTATATAATAGGTAATAAAATATGCATTTAATTTTGATATATGCTAATATATGCAGTATAAAAAACAATTTGAACATCCTTAAATATTCAATAATATACTACTTGAATTATAATACTATGCTTATATTTTGTCAGTATTAAGTAAGAATATTTAAGAAATTGTTATTTATTTATTTATAAAAGTATTACAATTAGCACTACACGGTGTATAGTTTACACCTGACACTAATTTATTTGTCTTCGATTTAAAAATGAAAACGATTTTCTGCATTGTATATTATCTTTATCTGACTGCTTGGGTGGCTACTATAGTAGTAGTATATAATATATACTATATATTATATAGTTGCGTCTCGGGTGATAAAAATGTCTCCGATATTTTTTTGAGTACATATTACATATTAATTATAACATAAAATAATATATTATTACATATTATTATGGAATACATAATTTTATATTATGATAAACATTTTCTTCACCATTTTACACTGACTTATAAATGTATGTATATCATCATTGGGTATATTTAAATAAAACGGACTTTATGATATTTAAATATTTAAATTTTGTTAAAATTACTTTTAAAAAGTATTCAGAATACCTAAAAATACTTAAAAAAGATTTAGATTTGAGTACTAGAATACTTTTCAAAACAGGGTACATTCAACAGCGTAATAATTACAACGTGTGATACGAAAAATAAAGCATTTTTACGCAAAGACTTTATTTTCAAATAACTTATACCGTAATAATTAGTAGCGCGGTGAGAATATGTTGTCCCTTAATGCAACATTTTCAAGTATAGACTACTACCACTATTCAATTAGGCATGGTTGAATTAATACTTATTTTTGGCGAGTAAGTTTTACGCTTTTGCTTAATACGTATATTTAACTACATATTATAGGCACTATGCAAGTATATAGTATAAAATTATTTATAAATAATTCATTACGCATTGCCTATGTTAAAGATTGAAGCATTTTTTCTGCTTTAAAATGTATCGAACCAAAAAAAAAAATCACATCATTGTAAAATAAATATATTTATGGCTTCGCTTAGAATCTAAAACAATAGCATAAAATAATCAGACCACTGTTTATTACTCTGTAATTTAAAGTGCTTTCTGAAACCTATTAATGCTTTTTTTTATTCTTTACTACGTATACATATTATTATGTTTCGCAAAACAAAATCATTAACGTCACTAATTGGTTTTGGCTAATAGTAGCCTTTAATCATATTTTTATGACTTCAGTTTTAATATTTTAAACATTAATACGTCACAAACGTTCAGACACTGCAGAAAATATGTTTGGCGATACACATTATACAAATTATATGTAGGCATATTTTTCTGTTGAGAAAACTGGTGGAATATACTCGTACCTTTTAGGTATCTACAAGTATATTGCAGTGCACTATTAACAGATTATCACCAATACAAATATTAAATGATCTTCTATTTACTACCGTATTTTGTATTAAAGAAATTTAAATTTTTACAAGGATAACTTTATTTTCCATTAGTATTTGATTCAATTTAAAATTATAATTTAGATAGATAGTTAAATACTTAATAAGTTGAGTTATACCTGTACCAAACTATCGAATATTCGAGTGAAAATGACATTATTAACATGTGCCACATTTTTAGTCTTCAACTCTCCTCTGTCATGTAAATATAATTAATCTGTATGCCCGAATATTAGCTAGTAATATTTACTTTGCGTTACTGTCTAATATAGGTTTTTGGCAGTGATAACGTCTTACTATATTATGTTTAGACTAGAACAACCTTCATTAGTTGGCTGCTCACCACAGTTCCGAGAAGGCAGCTCTCCGCCTAGGACAGTCGTCTAAGAGATTAGCCGTCATCCGTGCGATAGTGGTTATGTTCCCAGTTTCCTAAGTTTATATTCTACGTAGATAAGAGATAGGACTATAACTTTATAATGTAACTAAAAAATATTACACATTTTTTTCATAAAAAATCATGAAAGTGTATGTCTAATATTAAATTTATCATCTGGTTATTTAAACACATAATAATATTATACATACATTGTAACACACGTGGACGTTTATTAAAATGATTGGATTTAAAATAATAAAGTTTCAATTTTAATTTTTTCATCAATCGCCACGTGCGGTCTGACTATCAGTAAGTCAGTATTATGTCGTTATTTGTAACAGATTTTTAAATGTCTCATCATCCGCGTGATCACAAGTTCATGTTTACCATTCTTAAAATTTGAAACGTACACACGAACAGTCTTATGTTACTATATTTTATGTCTGAAAAAGTTAATCTGTGGAGTGACTACTGACTATACAAGCCCCATCCCCAGAAAAGCTGAATATAATTCATAATCCCTCATTTTATTTTTAAGGTTTTATAATAAAAGACGGATTTTCGATTTCTTATATTGTTTATTCAATATAGTACCAAATTAATATATACTTATAAATATTTATGTATTTTATTTAAACTTTACTTTAATGCGCAGTGTTGGTAAAAAAATAAAATTAAAAATTAATTTCTTACGAATAAAAATCAAACGAATTTAATTATTTTTTTTTTCAAAATCAATAATGAATTTCTCGATGTATGTTTATTTCACATCCGCTTATTTATCGAAATGTACGAAAATAAAGAATTTAACACAATACGGTATCGGAAACGTCTGGACGCCTATAATATAGAATTGTTCGTTATTCCGCTTGATGAAATTTAATTTGTTTCTAAATCCGACGGAGAAAACGAAACGCCACGCGTTCCGCACTGCCAGTAATTAATAGGTACCTACCTGCTATAACGTCGTAAACTCGTAACAACGTTATTATTACGTGTACCTCACGTATACCTATCTGCCTATAAAACCTCTACTCCATCGTACGTATTATTTGCGTATTTTGCGTATTCGTCTGTAAAGTATTTGCAACGCATAATCAGAAATAATAACCGTATCTATACCTTGCGAATACGCAATACATATAAATACAATACATACCATCGTATATACAAGTATAATATCCTCATATGTATTATATATCTGCAGTTCAGATAGCGTTGGTGGCCCGTGGACGGTGGTAATGATGATATCGTTCGAAAGACAATAATTCATGTTATTGTATTATTATGTGGTAGGGGTTAAAAAAATACGTCATATTATATGGTTCGATAGTTTCAATTCGTAGGATGTGCATCGTGCGTTCTGTGTCCAACCAAAAATCACGTGGTGGTTACGACTTACGAGGGTTTGCTGTCGGTTTTATGTAAATAGGTAACATACTGAAAACTGAGCGATTAATAATTTCACAGCTGTATAATATAATATAGGTGTAGGTTTGTAAATATATTGAATATTTGAAATGCGTACCTATAATGTAATATTATATAGACTAGACTTTTGTGTTGAATTAAAATGTTGACTGCGCCTACACTATTCGAATCAAAAGAATAAATAACGACTACGAACTGTTTATATTTAATTGATATCATTTAGCTTATTTTTATTCATGTGACTTACTTCACGAATTCTTACTCGTTACTCTGAGTGACAATCTTGTAGTTGTATTGTATATGGTAAATTGAGAGTTATTTAACTTCAAGCTAAAAAATAAAGCAATAAAGTAAAAGCTGCCATTTCTATCACAACGATACACACATATTTCTGTCATAAGTATTATACATAAATTATAAAATTAATATACATATTATGTATAATAATGGCTATATGACAGTGACATTCTACATAGGTGTCTATTTTAAAAGATATCATCTTCTCGTAGAATATAAGTACCTGCTATAGATACTAACTACCAATAGTTTCGACTGCAGAGTTTTCAAACTAAGTTTGCCTTTTAAATTAATTATTTTAACACTGGAGCATTAAATAACTAGGCAAGGTATAGCTATTTAAGGTCGATTATTTTTTAATTTTATTTCTATTGTTAATATTTTGCGTTATATAATACCTATGTTTTGATTTTTATGCTTATTACTACGTTATATAACAATATTAAAAATAATATTTACACATTTTAATTAAATCAATTAAGCTATTTTGAATTGAAAACCTTCCTTTTGCTAATGTATTTTTAATAGTTTTTAAGCTTAGCGCTCCGATGATCAATTTGTGTTTTTAAAATGTGAGAATTTTTATTTGTATAGGTATATGTACAAGTTTAATAGAAGAGAAAATGATTTCATTTTCATCTTCAAGGTTAATTTCTGGTAGTGAATATAATTTAATTAGTAATTTTAAGAGGTTCAAAATTCCAAGTAATTTTCAAAATAATCGAGGATGAAAAAAAGGAATATCTACATTAAATTATATTTAAAATTCAATTTTATCAGCAAAATAAGTTAATTCATTTTATCGTATTACTAATATTGTAGATCTATTATTGAATTTAAATTTGACACATCTATTACAATGACCTATTCAATGACAGGTAAACTCGACACCTACTATACAGCAGAACGGTTACCTAATTTCCCTTCCCCCTTTTGTTTATGGTTTTATTTTAAATCGGCCATTTAAAGGGTGAGATTTGCGATTACGTCACATAATCAGATAATGTCTCTATAGCCGCGTCCCTTCACGCCGTATAACAGTAGTACCCAACACTTGACAAGAGATCCCCAATCACTAAAATACATATCATTATATAGCCCATAATATCGTTGATCCCCAGGCGCTTTCTGAATAATTTCATTTCATTTGACATAACAGCAAAAGTGAATATTCTAGTACGCATAATGACTATAGTACACTATTACAATGTACCAGGTACATCGTACAAATAATATAATGTTACAATTTATATACATACGCCTAAATAGTATCAACTATCAGAGACATAAGTGCAGCGTATTACCGACCAGCTCTTCCTGAAATTTTTGAGGGGATATAATATAATGGTGTTTCATTTTATATCATCCCCTAAAATATCAGTGTACATAGACCGAATTTTCGCAACCCCTACAATATAGTATACACTATTTGTGTTTTATATAGTGTATATATGAGACTTGACACTGCAATATCGTAAACTGAAACGGGTTTAACTACATAATTATAACTAGTTATAACTGATATATACCATTGTGAATGTAACTCATAAAAATAAGAATCTATTATAAAACATTGTTAAAAGAATTTTAAAATTACTGAATTCGTAATTATTTGTAATTTTATTCATTGCGGAAAAACTAAGTTTTCAAAATGTTGAGATTCAGCTTTATAAAAGTGTTTTTTTGATAAGTTCGTTTTAAATAAATATAATATTTAGTACACCTAATATTCAGAAATTAAATGAAAACTAATACAATAATGTATACAGTTTCCAGTAAACCGATATGACGGGTGGCATGAAATTGGTGTGGTGGGGGTCTGATGAACCAATATAACGAGAATCGGATGGTTGCCCAGTTAGTGAGAAAAGTCTGGAAGTAAACATCTTTAAAGATTATCTATAATAATATCCAACTACCATGTTTCAAAATTATATTTTTCAGATATGATAGAAGTAGAACAAATTATGGGTTATGCATTATTACATTCAATATAATATGTTTAATATCGCATTGTCATCAGTTATCACGGACGATAAATACTTGTACTCGTATACATTATATTAATATATAATAAATTTAGAACCTGGATTTCAATACGAAGTAAGCGAGTTGATTCCCGAGACCTTCTTTATGTACGAGTTAATTCCCTATTGTTGTAGGATATCAATAAAAAAATTATATAAAATTCAGGAGCAATGGGACTAGAAAATCTAAGAAAAACCAAGAAAAAACAATTGTTTTAAGAGAAGTGATGTCGAGGTATACTGGTAATCTCATTACCAGATACTAATTTTTAAAAACAACGTGTTATAAATTTTTACCAAATTACTACATTTTTTTAATAAATAATAAATATAATATAATACAATAAATATTATTTTATTAACAGCAAAATCCACAAAATCCATAGAAACACTGATAAAATCTCAACCTCCTTAGAGACTAAGCAATACTACACCGGGGTATTTCTAGATATATCTCAGGCTTTCGACCGTGTTTAACATGGCAGGCTTCTATTTAAACTAAAAAACCTTCTTCACCATATTATTTAATAATCAAATCATATCTTGAAAACCGGTCTTTTTCAGTTCTTCAGAAAAATAATTACTCAACTGTACAGAATATTAAAGCCGGAGTTCCCCCGGGTACCTTTCACCTATTCTTTATAATATCTTCACAGCTAATATACCTACAATAAACCAAACTATTCTCACCTCATTTGCTGACGACACAGCAATACTTACATCAAATAATTATGATATCGCGTCTCAAATTGTACAACTACACCTAAATAAAATAGAATAATTTAATTGGATCAAAAGCTGGATAATTAAAATCAACGACGAAAAATCTGCTCAGGTGAATATTTCCTTAAACAAAATTGAATGCTCACCACTTAAATTTAATAACAAGCCAATTCCACTTCACATGTCAACCAAATACCTACCTAGATATCACTCTTGATAAAAGATTAACCTGGTAAAATCACACCAAACAAAAACGTAACAACTCAACTCTCGCCTCCAACTATTTAGACCTCAACTTAAATCAAATAAACCACTGCTGTACAAAGTAATCATCAGACCAGTTTAGTCATACGGCATACAAATTTGAGGCCCAGCAAAACCCTCCAACATTTGCCTTATTCAAGCCTTCCAGTCAATTACCCCGAGACTTATGGTGCTCCATGGTACATAACAAATGCTGCCCTTCATAATGAACTAAAAATTCAAACAGCAAATGAGCTTGAAAAAAGTCACTACAAAAATTTTCATTCCAAATTAACCAACCATATAAACCCTTTTATTAAAAACGTGTCCTTTCTCACATTACCACATATTATTCGTCAATTAAAAAGTAACTGATCAAGAGACATCCTAAAATAGAAAAAAAAATTAATAAAAAAAAAAATTCTGAAGTTCTGTAATGAATGATCTCCTCTTCGCGTGATTCATGTTTGTATATACTTTTTGTTTCTTTATTATCATTATTACTTATTGCTTTATTTTGTAAGCAGATGGAATATTTTAAAAATAAAAAAAAAAAAAGATCATCGAATCTATTAAATAATATGGTCATCTATACCTTCAACAAAGCAACATTCTCGGTGGTTTTTTTTATTTATATAATAATATATTATATATTATATAGGTAATAATACATACCACAATTAGTTTTTATAAACATTTTAAGTTTAAATTTGAACGCAATTCATTTTTTTAAACAATAAATAACGATATCAATTTATTTGTTATAATATAAAAGCATTATTCGTTTATTTTTAATTTATTTTATATTGTATTGACTATTGACTTTATTTGCATTGTCAGGCTATAGGTTATTTAAAATTGCATCATTACCAACTACCAAATAACTATATAATATAATAAATATGAATACAAATATTTATACATAATATGGTGTTAAATATTTAATAGCACCTAAAATGTATCTTATAATGATTCAACAAAATTAATTCCAAAAAAAAAAACATTTTATCAATAATTTATGGTATATTCTACCTCTTCCTAAGCTACACTAGTAATTTTCCTTTATGTATCTCTATGCGGAGTATTTGATGGTAATACTAATAATGAGTCGATTTCTCTATGACCGTAGATTTTTGCAATAGTGTTTTGATTAATATTATGTATTATCAATGTGCATATTAATAATTTGTGAATTAAATTTTTTAAATTTCCTCTCTATTAAATGTCAGATACGCTAATGTTCAATGGTTTTGAAGATATACATCGTGAAAAGCAACTTTAATTTATAAATTATTAGTACTATAACACGGGTGGGTTGTATTGATGGACAATCCCATAAATAATTTATTATTTTAAAATAATCATAGGCAGAGATAATCATTTATCATATTTCATTACATTGAAATCATTATAATACGTAAAATTTCAGAGTTAGATGTCTTAATGGATTATGGATTACCATCTATTTTTGACAAACTTTTTTTTTTTTTTAGATTAAAATCCGAAGAAATAATAAATATATTTAATCGAATACATATCTATCGTGAAAATAAAGTTAAAAGAATTCACAATAAATACATTAAGCTCGATTAAAGAATTTGCTTTCTTAAAGAGAAGGTAACAAGCGATCCTCCGAAGATGAAATAGGGATTGATTTCTTAGATAATATTAGTTACTTAATTATTAAACACAATGAATAGTTTTAATATTTATTATCAAACAAACTTATTCTTACTGTCAGATCTTACAGTTGAGTTATCAGACATTCAGATAGTGATCTATTATTTTTATTTTATTATTATCACGCAATTATTAAACACTCTAGTTGAAATATAATTCTTTTTTGAATTTTATTGAATGAACACTGCTATATGTAATTACATACTTAATACATAAGTACATAAATATAATTAATTAGTATTTAACTATTGTGACTTTTAAGTTATATTCAGTGACTGCAAATAAAATATCTAATCCATTAGAATTTTACAAATAGCTACACACGTATGTTACATTAGCTATTAGTATATATTTAGTATACTCGAAAAATAAATTCAGCGAAACGGGATACGATGACCCACGAGTTGTAATTAGCCTATTTTTGGTTAGCAAACAACGATCAGACAATCATACAAAAGGTAAAAACAAGGGTACGCATTGGCCTTTAATCCGTCTCCGTGTGTAATTAACCATTTGAAAGTGTTAAATTCAGGATTAAAAAGAAGCCCGTGACACACTCAAAGTTCCGACGAATCTGTTGAATAATATTGGAGCTCGTTTAGCCGTCTACACGTTTATAAATAACATACATTCGTCGTTCGGTAAATGTTGGTTTGAAATTTTTTTATTTTTTATCGCAAATACCTACCTATAATCTACAAACAATTTAACGGAATGCTGCGTATGGCCACTGCGTTATCACGTACGCGGAGTAAATATCATATATAATATCGAAATATAGGTACACGGTGTATAATGCTGATATATGCGAATACTATATAAAAATATATATATATAATATGCGCTTTTTGTATACACATAATATTATATGCGTACAGTGTAGATCATAAAATATTTGCGGTAGGTCACACGTTTTACTGATGTCAAAATTATTATTATTCTTTCTTTTATTACCTATACTGGCTATAATCGTTGAACATTTATTTTGTTCGTATTTAATATATATATATATATATATATATATATTAAATAAACATGTATATACGAATAGTAGGTACACGGGAAAAAATATAAATGGTTAACGATTTCTTCGAAAAATAATAAAGAAAGTCTTTACTGTTTGGCACACTCGCTCAGAGGCGCAAAGTAGGTACCCGTGAATACAATAATATAATAATATCATGTGTATAATAAAGTAGTATAATATTTTATATTACATGGACATAGAACCGCATACAGGTATCAGCAAAATGTAAGAGGTATAAACAGGAACCTATCTTATAAGCTATATTATATTGTTATTAACACGTATTTTCCAATCGATTGATTATATTATATGTAATCAATTTCGTTACATTGTGCAGCACAATATAATAAAAACTCACTGCAAATATCTAATCACCATATATAGGTAAGTAAATGTAGTTGCTACAATAATATATAGGTATTATTATGTATATTATATCTAACGCGTCGCATTAAGTTGTTTACAGCATAAATACCCTACCCACAGTAATAAACCTTATAATTTCGTGGCAATAAGCTTCCGCGTGTTAAGGAAAATAAATTTAATATTTTGAATTATTATTTATTATATACTGGTACGTATGATGTGTGTAATAACTAATAACTTACTTCGATATATTATGATAGGTACGTGTAAGCGTAGTGAAAAAAAAAATGATAATAACTATATTTTATTTTTATTTTTTACAAGACTTATTTAATAGCTAATTATTATTTTATTCTTGTGACTTATATATAGGTACTTCTATTTATAATAATTATTAACGCGTATGATAAATACCCTGAAAGATACTCCAATTTTTCTCTATACTCTTCAATAATTGTGAATTTTACCTAATACAAAATATTTTTAAATAAATATTATACATAATAATTCGATAACAATGTGACCATATGGAGTGCAGAATATACAAATACATTATTGATTAATCCATACACACATTTGTGAAAAAAACATAGATGCTGTACTAAGTATACTATAATATATTATAATAATAACATTGCATTGGACATAAAATATAACTTTATACGGGTATTGCACTCTTATAACGTTTCATACAACCTATGTTCGATACTCACCCTAAGTAAAAGGGATGACATAACTAAAACCTTATATAAGAGCTGATGGCTTGAACAAAAACAACTCTGAGACAGTGTATTTTAGTTAAATATTAAGTCACATCATCCACAACAGTCTACATCACGTTTTCTTTTTATTATTCAAACGAATACTTACTATGTATTCGCCCACTGGAACACTAATTCACAGGATTAATTATTCTATATTACACTCTAAACTTTATACTTTAAAATCTATTCCATCTATTAACATATATATATATATATATATATATATATATATATATATAATTAATTCTTGAAAATTAAGCATATACTAGAAGAATATAGTTTAAATTTAGTAGTTGATACTTATCTCATAGTTATTATACATATAGTATTGCTAGTATTAGTATATACAGTCTAATCACAATAATTCGAAAAACTTAATAACTCGATTTTTTTTTTATCCCCTTACAAATATGAATTATATATAAATTTGAGTTAAATATCTAGAATAATACATATCTCGAAGCGAATATTTAGCATTTTGTTAAATTCAAAACTTCTATATTCAGGGAACATTCGGACGTTTTGATAATTCACCAAAAGGATTAACTTCAAATGATTGGTGAATAATCAAAGAGCTTATCCGTGTTTTACATACTTTTGAAGAAGCAACTAAAGTTGTAACTATATGACAGCAGCTTTTATAGTTATTGCTATAGCATACGGACTTATAAATGTTTATGAAAAACTGGAGAAACAAAATAAACATCAAGGGTCAATGGAGTAATAAAAAAAGTTTTAAGTGGTATGATAAAAAGAAATCGTTGGGGAAATATTGAAAAAAGTAAAACCTTGGCCCATTGTACGTTTCTAGATCCTAGGTTAAAGATGTTCCATTTAAACAAGTGTTGTAATAGACAACCAACACCGAAATCATCCAATATTAACTGCAGCCATAATATCATCAAGTGATACTGGGTTATCCGAAGACCAACTAATTACAAATAATTTAAAATACTATAAGCATCAACCAGTTTGAACAAATTCGACAATTTAAACATTTCAATAATAACATCAATATGTTACCTAAAAACTACATTGATCATTACAGATTCAGGCGCGGATCTAGTCGGGGGCGGTATGGGCGACTGTCCCCCCCCCCAGTTGGCCATATTATTTAAATTTAATATTTTGTGTTATCCTATGTAAATGTATTGTAATATTATTCAGTTACAAATCGTCGTATTTTATTTTAAGAACACACATTTATAAATTGTTGATAACAATATGATGACCGATTGAGGGACGACAACGGATCTTTATTTTATGACGACGACCGTCGACTGCCAGCTGACGCGTGGCGGCTGAGCACATAGGGTTTTGTCCAAAAAATATCTAAAAATATTTTCCATATTCGACTGTCAGAAATAAATCATCTATATAAATTATTGGTTATCTGTTCATTGCTACCCGCATAATAGCAAAATTGTTGTGGTGACTGACGACTGATAGAATTCGAATATAAAGACTAAAGATAATTCTATTAACAGTTCGACACTCGACAACCGTCGATACACACGCTTAATATACGCGTATACCATTCGCAGTTACTTTTGACGTGATATATTATTTTAATTTAGTTGGTGACTTTTGAGTTTTAGTGTTATTATTAATTAGTTTTATATATTTATTGTACAAAAATATAATGTCGAAGAGAAAAATTTATCGATATTACACAATTTTTTAAAAAGAAATGTATAAATATCGTGGGAAATAAAAATAAAATAACAACTGAGGAAAATAATGATCGAATAACATCTGTGAAAATTAATGATCCAACTGCTGTTGATCCAAGTTCTTTATCTTTAAACTGTGAGTTATCTTTACCAATATCTAAAGAAAAAAATGAATTAAATATTTTTCAACCACAATCGTCTGAAGTTAATTTAAATAAATCACTAGATATAGGAGATTTTTTAAACTCAAAATCTCATATTAGTGATTTGATTAAAAAAACACATATTGAAAATAACTGAAGACCCACAAATAGTAATGACTACCCTTTTTCTACTCACAAAAAATGTGGTCATATTGAACAAAGATTCGTAAAAAAAGGGCATTTAGAAAAATATTTTTGGTTAGTCGTATCGAAATCTATGAATGGTTTATTCTGTATTTATTGTTCAGTTTTTAATCATACTTATACTGGCACTGGATAAAAAAATAAAATGCCCCTTAAGTGTCTTGTAACCGAACCATTAACCAAATTTGCTAAACTACTTGGAAAGGATGGTTACCTAGAATCTCATAGCAGAAATATTTACCATAAAAACGCTGTTCAGGATGGTAAATCATTTTTACATATTATTAATAATCCTCAAAATAAAAATATTAATACTTTAAATACAGCTCACTACGAACAAGTTAAAGAAAATAGATCTCGGTTGAAACCAATAATTGACACATTAATATTTCTTGGTAAACAAAATATACCTATTCGAGGACATCGCGATGGTGGTAGACTATTTGACGATTCTCAAAAACCTACAGAAAATAACGGAAATTTCAGGGAATTATTAAATTTTAGAATTTCATCTGGTGATGAGATTTTA
The DNA here is from genome assembly GCA_036289425.1 of Rhopalosiphum nymphaeae. NCBI lineage: Eukaryota > Metazoa > Arthropoda > Insecta > Hemiptera > Aphididae > Rhopalosiphum > Rhopalosiphum nymphaeae. Next base: position 2,868,114 of record JAZAQC010000001.1, on the reverse strand, counting down.
AAAAACATCTTTTAACTTCTGAGTCTAGAGCCGCTTACATTAGTAAAACGATACAGAATGAACTTATTTCTATTATGGGAAATTTAATATTAAAAAATGTGTTGGAAAGAGTAAAACAATCAAAGTTTTACAGTGTTATCTTCGACGAAACTACTGATATATCAAAAATATCTCATTTAGTCACTGTTATTGGATATGTATATCAAAATGATGTATACGAAGATTTTGTCGGGTTTTTAGACTGTCATCAAGAAAACTATAAAAATACTGAAGGAGAAGTAGAACCTAAAATGACTGGTGAAATTATAGGAAATTCAGTTTTAAGTATTTTCGATAAACTTGATTTACCATTTGAAAAGTGCGTTGGAATTACAATAGATGGATGCTCTGTTATGCTATCCGAAAAATGTAGAGCAGTTAAAACACTTAAAGCAAATATGAAAAATGCAATCAAATGCACTTGTTTTAGTCATGCCTTAAATTTGTCAATTATGAAAGGATGCAAAATAAAATTCGTAAGAAATGCTTTCGGAATAATGACGGAAATTATAAATTTTTCACACATCAGCAAAAAAATATTATATTTTAAAAAATACTTTAAAATCATCACTGCATTCATTATGTGAAGCAAGATGGGTGGAAAAACGTGATTGTGTTTAACAATTTTTCACGGGGTTAAGTTCTATAATCAAGGCATTAGACAAAATATCAGATTGGGATGATATAAAGATTGCAACTAAAGCAACTTACTTATCTAAATCATCATCGTCTGGTGAATTTATTTTGACATTAATAACTGTTTCAGAAATGTTTACTATAACATCTCCAATCAGTAAATTATTGCAGTCCAAAAGTCAAGATAAATTTTCCGCTATAATATTAATTAAAAATGTAATTTGTATTTTGAAAAATAAACGAGAAGATAGTTATAACTGTTTTAACAAAATATTTAAAACTGCAGAAAGTCAGGTAATTAACTTGGGAATTTCAGGAGGAATAAACAAGCCAAGATTATCGAAAGCAATGAAAAACAGGGAAAATCCTCAAACTAAATCTGCTGAAGAATATTTTAGAGTAACGCTCTTTATTCCTTTCCTCGATAATTTACTAAATGATTTAGAATCTAGATTCGACGAAGATTTGATGTCAGTCTATGATCTAGACGTAGTGCTATCCAACATAATTAAAATAAAATCTATTTTTGATGACAAATGTAAATTAAAAAATAAAATAAAAAACGTAATTAATCAATTCGGTGACTTAGTAGCTTGTGAAATAAATATACCTAGAGATATTTTAGAATCTACGTTAATGGGTGAATTTGAAGTTTGGCATAATAATTGGTTGCAAAACAAACAATTACCTTCATCATCTTTAGAAGCTCTCAAACGTTGTGACCCGTACTGTTTTCCTGGAATTTATGTATTATTAAAAGTACTTATCATGTTACCAGCTACAGGTGCGACAGCAGCACAGAATTTTTCATCATTACGGCGAATCAAAACATGGATGAGGGCAAAAATATCAGAGGAACGACTAAATGGACTGGCATAATTACACGCTCATCGAGATGTCGAGAAAACCATGATGATGTCATTGACATATTTGCTCAATCAGCAAACAGAAGATTGGAGTTTGTTATATGATTAACTACCTACTACAATAATATATTTTGACATTTAAATTTGTAAATATAAAATTAAAGGCATTCAATTCAGCTTAAGAAAAAAATATTCATTATAATTAATAAGCAATTATTGCATATTTATAATATAATATATACTCGTATTTACCAGTAGGTAAATAGTAAATATATTTAGATATTTATAATCCACCCCTCCCGTTAATATAGGCTGGATCCGCGCCTGTACAGATTATATAACCTTTAGAAAAAGCTTTATCTATAGATGAGCAACTATGCTCAACTAAAGCTCGTAATTTTCTTATACAATACCTACCAATGGAACTCCATAAATGGAAATACAATTTTTTGTACTGTGCGAAGTATCTGGCTTTTCCTATAATTTTAAAGTGTATAGTGACCAGTAAAACAATTACGATAATAGATGTTTGACTATGTAGAATAATTCCGAAAAATATGAATTATAAAGTTTATTTTGATAACTACTACATATCTGTACTATTGGTTGTGTACATGAAAACCCGTCAAATATGTTCTTTGGGAACCATTTGAAACAAAAATTACGTTATCTTCATTTAAAAAAGATTTTGCCATGTCTCTGCGCAAAGTTTGTCAGTCAACTTCACTTAGTTGTAACTAATGACGATGATACATATAACAAATTAATTTAATTACAAATGATAACGCTTGAAATAGTTGAGCGAATTGTACAAAATTGAAAAGAAAATATTGGAAATTAAAGTGAATAGTGTTGTTCCTTAAACAATATAAATGACGAGTCATTTATTTCTACATTCCTATTCAAAACTATTGAAACTATTAATAATGCAAAAGAATGATTAAAAGTAGAAGAACAATTTGAACGTTTATAGGTAACATTTTTATTATTTTAATACATATTCTGTTTTCCATGTTTATTATTTTATAGGTATACATTATCAATATTAATTTTTATTTCATAGTTATTATAGAAGTCAAATAGTAGAAAAAAGTGTTAAAAACTTTGTTAAAAGGGTATTTACCAAGATATTTTCAAACGAATTTGCTACAACATTTTCTTAGACAGGTTTTTGACAAAAATCTAAAAATTTTAAATACTATTATAAAAAGTAATTTAACAAAAATAATATATTTTTTTAAAGATGTATAATTTTAATTATTTTACTATGTTTTATGTAACTTTTAGATACAGTTATCAACACGTTTCAAACGAAAGAATCAGATTTTAAAAACCATATCAAAGACTGGTTTCTTCATGCTTTGCAATGTTTAAAAATAAAAATGTAATTTTAAACTCTATATTTTACTTTATTTGTATGTATATTATTATGATACTTAAACTACTTTAACTATTTTTTTGTTTACATCAGTATAAAGGTTTTTAATTTGTTTTTTTATACTTGTCTATTTTTTTTTTTTTTATTAATAAGTTTTAATTTTTAAACATAAGTTGATGTTTTTGTTTTTTGGTTTAATATTTAATTGCATTTTTATCAAACTATTGATAAAAATAATATGCATTTTAAAGGTGAAAGAAATAAAATAAAACATTTTCCAAAAATGTGACAGTAAAACGATAGCAAAACGCCGCCGGGAAGAGAACAACCCCGAGATCAGAAACATGACTGACTAAAGCAACAGCTAATTAATCATGTCACTATGAATGGCCCTATACAAATGACGATCAATCGTATCACTTTACAACCCTAATTCAACGACCATAGGTAATATAAGACTACCGACAGCAGCTGTCTGTATTACTAGATATAAAACGGACAATCTCATAAAGTTACCATAACATAGAATTATGCAAAGCAAGGATGGATGAATTTATATTCCATCTGTGGAAGAAGTAGTGCAAAGCGAAGTAGAAATATTTTGGACCACCGAACAGATGATGAATGGTAGAATATTCTAAAGGGTAACAGAAGAAGTACTAGCCAAGACAATATACCAACCAAAGAAAATTCAACAACCAGCCAACCAACCAAATATTGGTAACGACATAAAAATATAAGTAATCAAGAAAAAGAAAAACGGAAAGAGAAAAGAAGCCAAGGAAATGGTTCGCAAAGAAAAAAATTGAAAGTGAACCTTTAAGACAAAAAAAAGTACTAAAAATATATATCCACATTTCAAAATATACATGTTCCGTTTTGAATAGATCAATTATACCAAGTCACAATGTTTCTAACCATGTAGTTATATACATATATCTAAATATGTATACGTTTATTTAAGCATAAAATGTTATACATATATATATATATATATATGTCGATTAATACGTAGGTACTATGTAAACCAGTTGTGGTACTATTTTCGACATCTTTCAATGGACCACAATCGTCACTCGTATCCGCACTGTCCTTTAATTTATGAAAATTCATCGAACTCCTAAAATAATTATCAAAATTTCATCAGTGTTGAAAAATATTAATTTAAATTCCATCCCCATTTATCTTCAGAATCCTTACACTACACTTACTATCTCTATTTCTTATAATCAGTCACCCCACTATCTAGTAACTGGATTTCCAACTTTTAATTTTAATTCTTGTTTTTATTTAACTACTCAAGGTTATAGAAAATTAAAAAAAAGAATTTAAAATGTAAAAAAAAAAAGGATAAAAGTTTAGTTTTTTTAAAAAGTTGCAATGCTAAGTATTTGGTACAGTAAATAATTGTGTATGAAATTGTAAGGTGAAATTAGCATATGTCACACGATGGACTTGGTTTTTTAATAATAGGAGAGTTACTTATTCTGACTTTGTTTATAATTATTTGTTTTATCGTAAATGAGTTGTTCAGAAATACTCATTAGATTATTGTTTTTTTGTGTTGTTGGATGGAATAGAACCCCAGGGATTTTTCTATTTTTCGATGATCCCCGTTTTCGAGCTTCATTAATCAAGTCTTTTGTTGAGATTTTATTTATGGTATTTGAAGTTGTGGAAGTGACCGCTCTGCACGCCATAACATCAGCTTTCCATTCTCTGAGATTTCTATTTGAAATGGGGCCCATTTAAAATCTATTTTATATTTCAATAATAAGATGAGTTCTTTGGTAAATTGGACTAATTCGTTTTGCTGATGTTGGCCATTTAGAGAGATTTGGACGTGAAGCGAGTCGCTAATTATAAGAGTACACGTATGTAGCATATGTTTTTGCTGTGTATAGTGAATGATGAAAGTTGATAGTTTCTCACTAAGGAACCGTCTTTACAACATATGTTAATAAACTAAAATAGTAACCTAGTAAATTGCTGTAGATGTATTAAAACAATAATAGGTAGTTACACCTAATTAATAAAATAATGTATTATTTATCAATATCACAAGAAGTAAGAAGTAATTTAATATTACTAATAATATTCTAATTTATAACGATAATAATAATTATTATTACTCATTTCCACGGATAGTATAACTTTTATATTTAACGAACAAAACTATACCTATTACTGTTTTATAATGTACGAAACGAATGATCAGTTAAATTTGTGTTGCGCCTGTCAGACAGAAAAATAAAATTTATTATGATTATAAATTAAAAACTAAAAAATTAACGAAATGTTCCTAACAAGTGAAAAAGCCTAAGTTTAGTGAAATTAAAAAGCTGAGTACAATTTCAAATTGTTTTACGACAAAAATTAATTCAACCTACCTATCCTATTACTAATAGTAAAATACATACTTAAAATACATAAACATGATATATTATATACATTAAAGTAATTTACTCAATGACGAGGTTCCTTGTCATCTGCTACTCAGCAAAGCGGTAATTTCCTTCTTTTTTTTTATTTCTATTAGAATACGAAGAAAAAATAGTTGTTGACATTTAAAAACCAAAAGTTAATATTCCTCAAACGTAAAACAAAAGATAGTGAATTTCGAAACATATTCTCAAACAATATGCATTTATAGCCCTTATTACCATACTTGAATATTATGCATCAGACGTTACAATCCAGAAACTTTCCATGTGAGCAGAAAGAAAAATGCCATTTCCAAACATTTTGAACACACTGTATGTGCCTGTGCATAATATGCACGCAGGTGTATCATTTATAATTATATAATATCGTATGCATTGTGCAGAATATCTGTAAATGATAGGTACCTTATATGTGACAGCTTGAAAATGTAACGTCCGAAAGTTCTGTCCAGTGTCACGGACATTTCACGCGCACGGCCGCCGCAATCTGTGATAACGGTTGCCAAAGTCGGTGAGAACTCGACAAGTGGCGGATATTAAAATTATCATACATTTGAAATCTTCACGGCGCATATAATAGGCGTATTCACGTGCGCGTGTGTGTATGTATGTATGGTGTCTTGCACAATATATAATAATATTATTTTTATCATATTTTTTGTGGGTGTGGAGGGATTCGGAGAGACATCTCACCGATAGTTGCAATAGTGTCGACGATATATGTAGGTACAGTATGCGATACGATATGCGAACAAGACGATTTTTCAACCGTGTTCATACATTAACCTACCAATGAATGAGTAAATGATAATATTCTATGACTCTATGATAACATTATACTACCATTATTACCTACTAACCAATCAACTTACTTATATTTTGAATTGGTCCTATTGTAAAAAATGAACGTCAATTATTGTCATAAAAATCAAATCTTGTTGTTACCAAAGTTTACTTTTCATATCAAAATGATTAGCAACATATTTTTGTATGGTATGTTTTAATATTATGGTAGCATTATAGGTTATTTTAAATATGTATTTACAAAAATGTTTAATTCTTTAAGTTATTTGTATTTGTGTTGAAGATAGACAGTTTGTAGGTGTATACTGCATATATCGCGTGATACATAACAGAAATTAATAACATTTTTAGTTTTTTTTTATATTTTTATTAAAAATCTGTTTATAGATTACTGGGCCTCACTAATATAACTCGTATGGAGGCACAAGGTTATCTATATCATTGTTGAATAAAATAATAATAAAATATGTATGTATGTTATGTTAAACTAATATCAACTTTAGCAATTTTGATAAATGTCATCACAACGAATAGGTAACAACGTATTTAAAGTATAGGAAGGTCTTAACACTGGCAGAGTTTCCAACTACCCGTTACAGGTAAGAAAATAAAACTGGTGGAGTTTACATTACCTTTTTTATAGCCCGAGTGCGTCCGCAGTCTTATCGACAAATTATATTGAATCGCCCGAGTGCGTCCTCAGTTAACATATAAGTAGTAGGTAGGTACTTATTTAAGATAAAATAAACAAATAAACCTTACAACTATGATTGTGAAGCACTAAAACTATGGGAAAATTGCATTTAATTTTAACTTTAATAATAATTTAGCACGACTACAACTTACTCAGTTACGGTCAATAAGTGCTAGTGAACATATATGCGAAGTAGTTCCGTAATATTTAATAATATAATATATTCTGAATTTGAAAAATGTCATTGCCGGATAACACGATAAGCTGACACGGTAAGCAAATAAAAATTATTGACGGGTATAAATTAAGATTTCATAAAATATTAAAAAATAACGTAAGAAAATGGAATTGTACCAACAAAAATTGTAAATCGTACTTGAAAACCAATGAAAATGGAGATACTGTTATAGAGTGTAAATTGGAACATAACCACGAAAAAGACGAATAAGACATTATGGTTAGACAAGTTATTCGTAATTCGTTAAAAAGAAAAGCACAGGATGAGATTTGTGAACCACTTAAATTAATACACCATGAACTCAAAGATATCAATACAGATACATTAAATAAAATCGATATGAATTGCTTTCGGAAAAGTATATACTTGCCAAGACGATCAAAACTACCAGCAAGACCACGTAATATTCAAAATGTGCACGAAGTATTAGATTCGTTAGAAACCAAAACTTATGACGACAAACAATTTCTAGTGGTAAATGATAGTAATCTAAATACAGTTATGTTTTCATGTGAAAAAAATTTAAATACTTTAAGTACACTGAAGACTATATATGTAGATGGTACTTTTAAGTATTGTACTAATTATATTTTACAATTATTTACAATATACGGTTTAAGTAATGGTCATTACATGACTTAAGTTTATTTTTACTTAATAATAAAGAAAGCGAATCATATGCAAAATATTTTTATATATTAAAAACTGAATGTTTTAAATTAAATTTATGTAGTTCTCCCGAATCTATATTTGCCGATTTTGAATTATCTATTCATCTTGGTGCATCAAAAGTTTGACCAACTATAACTATTAAAGGATGTCGCTTCCATTTGGGGCAATCATGGTAGCGTCAAATTCAAAATTTGGGGTTGAGTAAGGATTATAGAAACCAAATAGAGATAGGTTTATTTTTAAAAAATGTATTTGGATTACCTTTATTGAACAAAGAAGACGCGGCGAAATGTTTTGTTGAAGATTTTATGTCTATAACTCCGGAACACCAAAAACTTAACGAATTTATGGATTATATAGATTCTGGAGCAAAATTTCCTATATCTATGTGGGCTGAAATGAGTAGTAGTTCAGAAAGGACAATAATTGCTTGTAAAAGTTTTCATCGTAAATACAATTCGTTATTTTATACACATCATCCAGATATATATACATTTTTGGAAATATTAAGAAAAATACAAATCGACACCAAAATAGCAATCCAAACAGCCACACAAACAAAAAGAAAACTGAAAGGAACTACGACTAACAAAATGTTGTACATCGAAGACAACATAAAACAATTTAAAAATAATAAGATATCAAGATTAGATTTTGTCAAAAGAATGGCATTTAATCACCAGCCTATAATATAGATAAACCAAATAAAAAATACAATTTTTCTTAAATAAATAAAAAAAACATTTAAAATAATTAGTACGCTCACCCAAATTCAAGGGTGTAAGCTAAAATGAAATATATTATTATGAATAAAAATCACAAAATATTTTTGGGGTGTAAGCCAGTTCACCTCCTCGTGATGCACTCTGTGTAACTCTAAATGAACTGGGTCGCTATGTAAAAAATATTACGTTTTTCTTGGGAGGCACTAAGGCTATGCCAATAATATAACCATTTTTGGGGGGGACGCGCTCGGAACATTAAAAAAAGGTAATTTCGGGACGCACTCGGGAAACTCCGCTTTTTATCTAACTGGTATTCTAGCGGAGTTTACAATCGCTCATTTTCTTGATTATTAAAAAATAAAGTTATTTTGACTATAATTATTTTAGACAAGGGAGTCCACAATTTTTTGAACAAAAGATTTTTTGTGATAACTAATTATAGTTACTCTAGCTAAGTGTTCTTTTTTTATGTTCTCATTAATGTTAATTAACTCAATAATTAATGTTTTTGACCAAATACATTATTTCAATTTTTTAATAAATAAGTATTTATATTATATTATTACTATCGTGTGTATACTATAAACCTGAAGGGTTAGGTATTAATATCTTTTATAATAATTATTATCACTTATAAAATAATATAATTGTGTAGAACTAACAAAGAATTCACTAAAAAATTAGAGAAAAACTAAATATATACGAACAAGAAATATGCTAAGAAATACAATCGATTTTTGTATCAGTTGGCAGTTATTATAGTTTCAAAATAATACGATGCGGTCCACAGCAATTCAACTCATATGGAATAGCATATAATATTATAGGCTATGAGGAGATTAATTTATAGCAGTTTAAAAATAAAAACTATGTATTATAGTTATTAAATTTTTACAAAATTTAAGTAAGTAATTTGAGGCTATAAAAGATTAAAATATTTAATAATATGCACGTCTTTTGATATAGGCAGTATACTTTAAAAAAGAGAGAAATTATAGATAAAATGGCATAATTTATTAAAACAAGAAAACAAGGTGACCATCGTCCTGTATATACTAATATATTATCATACCTACATAATATGCACATTGCATATAATATTTTGATAGAAAAATATTTTAATGATTAGCAATCACATCGCGGGCTTGAGTCGTGTACATATTTTTGTCTACCGGTTCATATATTGTATATTAAAATAGATTAAAGTATACATACACATTATTTTTATAACATATATATATATATATATATATATATATATAATAATTTATAAACTGTGTAAACACTATGTGCATATTATTATAATATATAAACATCAGTCACAGTGTTTCAAACGGGTTGACACTGTATGAATATAATATGTAATTAGTATATGTCTGTACGGTGCAGTGGCTAAATTGGAAACAAAAAATAACTGTGGGGGCGACGATGTCGAGTGAAAAAAATGGTTTCTCGTCATTATACTGTGAACGCGGTCACCCCATCCGACGCGTACTATATGCACATTCGAAATTATGAATATTAACATGTTAAACAAACATAACACTTATACATATTAAATTGCTAAAATTAAATCAATAGCACTGCAGCATTAAAGAGTAGCAGAAAATGAGTGCTGTTTTTTTCGAACTTTTTATTGTAGATATTCCTATTAACCTATAAAGCATATATATATTATATATTATATGGATAATTGTAGTTTTTTCATTAGATTTTTGTTAATTTCTTAATTAAATTTTTTCAAAGTTAAAAATTCCACAAAACATTCTACAAAAATATATTTCATAACAATTTTAAAAAATAACAAACACATACTAATGTTAATTAAGAAATCCTTTTAGTGTAATGGTAGACCTACATAATACATGCACGTCTGTTAGTAACTAGTTTATATTGTTAGACCGTAAAAGAACCATAAATATATATAAAAAAAAAATGTAAAGAATTATAGTGCCTTTATTTTATCATTACATGTTACATAACTTAACATATTTATTTTTAATTTGTGTTCGATCCTTTTGTCCAAATTAAATTACCACCGGTCTTGAACGTAAGATGATTAGCGACCGCGCTCGGTCATTCGCGAAACTGACCAACGGTCGTCGTTGTTTTACGTCGTTCTGTTCCGTTCGTTACGTAAAAAACATGTGCTCCGCGTTAACGTCCATCTTGTTGAAAAAAAATGTATTCTATTCACAATATTGTTCATTATTGCTATTTTTAAAAAATCTGCTTAGATTGATTGTATCTCAATACAACAGCATCGTGCTCCCGAAAGTGCTACTACGTAATAATTACGTTGTATGTTGTTGCGACATAAACGTCGTGTATGTGAAGACCGGTGTTCTCCGTCATCCACGTGTTCTGAATACAGTATCTCCGCAGATCAGCCCAGCAACCAGGAGATCCTCTTATTGAGTCCATATAACGGATGCAGTCCCTCCGAGGATGTGTGGCAACTGTATAAAAATATACTTTACATAAAAAAAGGTCCCTTATTATTAACCATGATCACTCTCATTCTTATGAAATCAATTTAAAAAATGTAATTTACTATGGAGTTAAATTAAGTTCATCAAGATCTAATAATATTGTCAAATTAGATTCTAGTGAAATTTTATCTATTTCAAATATCAGAAAAGAGGAACAGAAAATTTATTTTTATGGTTTCACATTCAAAACTGTCAGCGATGTTTTCAAGTACCATTGTTAATCATCAAAAATCGAAATTGAGAAGCTAAGTCGATTGTTTAGAAAAGAGAGAGTTTTCTCTTTGGAAAATATTGACAAGAAATGTGTTATATTTGAAAATGAAAGTGAAACATTTACAGCCACATTTTTTTATGATTTATAATTATTTTATTTTTTAAAAAAAATATTGTTTACTAATTGTTATGAGAAGATAAAAAGTAAAAACATAATATATGTCATTCACTTTTAATGAATTTGTAATAAGGAAATAAATCTTTTCATATCAATAAGTGTGAATATGTGTAATATAAGTGTAGTATAAGTGAAAAAATTCTATTCTAATCTCTGTTATAGTGTGACATACAACCAGAGAATCTTCCCATCCCTGGGCCACTCATGCCCATGCTTAAAAACCTTTGCGCTTCCAAACCATATGACGACACTTTCGCACTCGTTGCCCTCTAATATTAGAGAACCCCGGACCTCAAATCGACCACATTGAACCCGCAAACGATTACATGCTCGCCATGCCTAATCTCCCTATACTAGCCAGTTTCATGAATACAATCATCCATTCCGAGGAGGAAACTCCAGATTCTACTGAGAATAACACCTTTGACGAAGATGAAGAACGCGTTAGTGTGCTATGGCTAATTTGACTTCACCCATCTTATCATTAAAGTTAACGAGAAAAATAAACAGAAAAAATATGTTATTGATCTTATACCAATTTCATGGACTCATAATAAAGATGGATAAATGTATTGTATATATCCAGATAAAGTTGAATATCATAAAATATATGAGTTTTGTAAAAAATCTATGGCATGTGACCCATCGTGGAATAATTTCAAAATTACTATAGTTAAGGAAGCTTGTAAGTAATTAATTTAAGATTGAAATATGTATATTTTCTAATTTAATGGTTGTTAGACTTAGAAACATAAAGTTAATTCAAAATATATGTTTTTGACAATTATTAACAAGAATGAGAAAAGCATTTTCTGACACTGTAGTTCAAAATAGTGTTGAAGAACATGGTAACAACTCGGCTAAAGAGAAGATCCTCAAAAATTAAATGCAAATGATCTAAAAGCATGCTTGAATAATATTTTTTATTTTAGTGGAAGAAAAATTAATTTTACGCCTGGGAGTTTCAAAAATGGTAATTAATTTGAACTAATATAAGTGTAAAAAAATTTTAAATATATATATCCATGTATATAATAAAACTAATAAAATACATAATAATCTTTAAAATAGATTACAACAATAGTTTACAGTCAGAAGTGTGTAATTCAGAAGAATACTCTAACTCTGAAAAGTATGATTTATCATCATCTTCATGCTCAAATGGAAAAAGATCCTATAAAAAACTTAAAAGTAAATTCAGTGTTTTAACAAAATTACTATTTTAAAATTACCAATTAAATTAATTTATTTTTGTATCAAAGTATATTGAACATTATAATATTTGTTATTACATTTATAGGTTTATAAGTAATCGTAACACATTATGGGTTTTAGATAAATATCAAACTAGCATTATACCGCAAAAGAAAGTAGTGAAACCTACATCCAAATAAAAAGAAAATTAGATAGCCAGGTGCCAAAGAATTATATAGTCTAGCCAACAAGCAGTAACATGATAAGTAATAAAAACAAAAAACAATTAAGCCAGTAGTTTCTTAATTATAATATTCTGTTACAGGCAAAAAAAATCATATTCAAAGCAAATATTGTCCAATATGCGGTGCAACAGGTAAATTTTATCAAAATGTATGATTATGAAATAAAATGTATTTATGTAATATGTGTATAAAGATAACGAGTCCTTTAGTTAAAGGTTAAATTATCAAATATTAAAAACAAAAATGAACGACTAACTTTGAATTATTATCAGGATACCAATAGCCAATAGGAAATAAAAATAAAAATAAATTATTTATTTTTCTAGAGTTAAAAAATGATTTCTAATTAAAACTGATTTGGAAATTAGCTTAATTTTATTTATTGCAATTTATAAATTATTAAGATAAGTGATAATAGGTGTAAATGTATTAATATTTAATAGAATATGTGCAATTATTACTACACATTTTACAGCTCGTGGTGCTCTTGTTTTAGAAAATAGCAGACCCATTGTGAGGTCAAAATAATTAAATTAAATTTAAAAAAAAAATAGAACACGCAGTTCATTATAAAACAATGAATTGAATATTGCTATACAACTAGATACAGTCATAAAACGAAAAAAAAATTAACTTGCAGGACCTTATATTGAATTAAATTGAAATTAGTTGGACATTGTAAATATACCGTTTTCAGTATTTATCTAATTTAACACATCGTAATTATTTCATGTAGGTATTAGTATTCTTATTAAATTGTTTGACAAAATATCATAAAAATAAATGATTAATATACGGTACTACTGATCATTATCAAGGTTAACTAAATTTATAGTATTCTAACTATTTCAGCTACAGAATATTTTGTAACACAAGCACATTTAGAATCAGCAAAAAGAAGCATCTTAATTAAAGAAGAAGCAAAACTTACAAGATTGTTAATTGCCACAAACAGTAACAAAAATATAATTGAACAAATTATGTAAGAAGAAAATACTGTATAAAAAACTTAAAATGAATAAAACTAAATAAATCGAATACAATTTTTTAATTTTTTGTAAGGTACAAAACTATTTCTAACAAATGATCTAATTAATATATGTATTTTGTTTATAATTGTTATTAATAAATAAAAACAGTAATAATAAGTTAATAATTTCTAGTGTACCTAATAATATTAGTTATATAAAAAGGAATAATATTACTACACCAAAATATATTAGGTGGCAGGTATACATGAAGAGGGATTGTGTAATTTATCATCGATTGAAGAAGATGAAGACTACTATGAACATCCCCCCACAAAAATTTTTTTAGTGTACGTGCTTGTTAGGTTAGCAGGTTGCTAAGGTATACACATCTAATTGGTAGGTTCTACTAAATGTCAGTACTGGTTTACTACTGTAATATCAGTACAGAACACAGTTATCATCCCATAATAAGCCAGCATTGCGCCAGTTATATAAACCACTACTATGTCAGAAGTACTAAACGCTAGTAGCGACCATATGTACTAGCCCATTACTGATATACCAGTACAGAACTGTGTTATTATCCCAGACATACACCAGCATTAGGCTAACACTGTCTGCAAGTATTATTCAGTAGTAGTGCAGTGTTGCGCTCGTTGTTGATTTCTGATTAAGTCTTGATCAAAAAGGTAAACATGTTCCACGTCATAATAAAAAAGTGACTTAAAAATACAGGTATTAGTAGATTTTATAAACAGATTCCCTTCATATGAATCTCATTTTTCCAAAGAAAAAAGTGTACACAAAAATTATTTGACTCCAGATCTTAATATTAGATGCGTATACAAATTATATAAAGAATAGACTGAAGAACCAGTGTCCTTGTTTAAGTTTCAAGATACTTTCAAAAATTTTCAAAATTTATAGTGGCCTATAACCCACATTAAAACTTCACCAACTTTAAATTGACTAGTACTTTATAAATGGTTTAAAAGGCAAGGCTTTATACATACTAATGAGTTATTGTTATTTTCCTTGAAGTGGATTTAATAAGAAAAAACAATTTTGAAAAATAGTCAAAACTTTGAACGCGTAGAACAAATGAATACTGTGCCACACAATGTAAACATGGTAATGAATTTGGTAAAATATTTTTTAAATAACTACTTAATCATAAAATATTGAACATATTAGGTGTTAAATATAATTATGTAATATTTTATTTTAACATAATATGCGATTTTGTAAAAAATACTCTTACACAATAATTGTATTTTAATAAAGATACAAATTCATCAATTTTTAATTCTCAAATACAAATAGGTGCTTTCAAGACAGTATTTAAATATATTTTACTCAATTACTTTACTGAACGTATTATACATGAATTATGAATTATGGAGGTGTTTTAATGTTTCATAGAACCCAAAGATAACATAAATTATATGATTGAACAAATACAATTTGATACTAATTGTTCATTTCCTGAACTAGAAAAATTATGGAAAGCTACAACAAAATATCGTTTAAACAGTATACAAAATTCATCTTCTACTGTTGAAATTATGAATAAATGGAAAAGCTAAACTTTGCCACACGGATACAGATTAATAAGTTTTCATGCATAATCACAACAAAAATATAATTATCTAACAATTACCAACATATTCTTTCAGACTGATATTGACATCAGTACTCTATTCCAAGATGCTCAAATTCTGTATCTCAATTTAAAGAAAAATCTGAAAAAATAATGATGTTGCTTGACGAGAAATTAAAAGATAATAATAGTCGTAAGCTTTTTGAAAATCTAAAGGATATAGAAAGGATATAGAATATTTGTAAAAGTAATAAAATACATTGAAAACCCAATTTAACATAATTTTCATTTAAATATTTTTATTTGTTTGTAGATGGAAAATATACAGTAATATTTTATTTAATTCATTTGTTCCCACATCGAAAAAAATAACGAGAGACTCGAATAGCAAAAAGAATCAAATTAAACATTCTATAAAAGATTCACATAATAGTTTTGTAGTATTCAAAAATTCGATTTGTGAAATTGAAGATTATATTAAGATATGATGAAGAGGATGATAGACTATATGAGATTTAATCACGGAAAGGGGTGAGGGTTGTTTAAACATCCAAAGTGTATCATTAAAACATAATAAAGATAATTGATTTGATAGTATAATTTTGTCAATTCAATAAATTGTTACCATGCATTAAAATTGATAAAAATGTTGGTAGTGATGAGAGTGCCTACTTTAAAATGTATAGTAATTTTTGTTTTAAATAATAAAATATTACAATATCAATGATTATCAATTTGACAAAAAAATTGTTTGACCTATATCTACAAGAGTATTGTCAAATACACTTATAATTTGATCATCATGAACATGGTTTTTTTTTTAGTGTGGCTCTATTAATAGCTACCACTATCTGTACTTCGTAACAATTCGTATGTATATTCAGATAAAACATATACCATTAAATTTAAAGTGAAGACTTCCACAGACATTTGGCTGTAAGGTCGTGGTTAAACTGATCTAAAATATTGTTTGACCGTCGCGGGCCATGTCAAAAGATTCTAATGCCGATAATTAATAATCATTATAGTCGAGTAGTAGTTGCAGATAAGTAAACAACAACGATCGCCGATATAATATCAATCACGAATTGCTCGACATCTGCAATCGTCGAGATAAAAATTAGTCGGAAATTAGCGTGTATTAAATATTATCCGCAATAAATTCGTATGTTACCTCTTTATTAGGTTTCGTCCGCCACTCGCGCAACGGTTTTCATAACGTTGTCCGCAATAATTATAGGAAACGCCGGTTCGGCATGGGTGAATCATTAAACAATGTGACATGATAATATTTTATTATTCACCCACAATACAATAACAATAATAATATATTCACGATTCGCATAACCTATACGTGTAGACACGGTGACGGTACAAAGTAGGCACGTGTAGCACGCGTAATGACAACGTCATGAGGCGATATGCCGTACGCAATACTATACGTACCTACAATCAGTGGCGTATTTGCGGGTGGTGGAGGGGGTGCTGGGGGGGGGGGTTCGTGGGATTGATGATTTAGCTAACAAGAACGGAAAGTTTGATCTCGTTTTATAGTTTGACTATATTCGTACATATAAATATGACATTTTAACATTTCCCCCCCCCCCCCCGCACCGCAAAAAAATAAGTTGTGAATACGCCACCGCCCATACAACACACGGCAAAAAACCTACGGCCCTGTTGTACAAGTCAAGAACCATTTCGTCGACGCGCGCAGCACAAGGCTGCGATGCTCACCACACGTTATACACGGTGTAATAATACGCGCGCGTATACATGTACCACACAACGGTGTTACACAATACGTCTGGTGACAATATTCGCATTTCGCGCCGTGCACACACGAACGTCACCGTTATCAAAAATGGCGCGCCGGCGGTGGTAAATTGCACGACGGCGGCGAGGCCGACACCGCCAACCATCGGGACGGCGGCGCACAACACGTGCACAGTATGCGCATATATTATCGTCATCGCCGTGATTATTTTATGCGAAAACCGCCCTTTCGCGGGACGCCATGACAATTGATTCGTGTAATATTTGAAACGCGCAATAATTATTTGTTTGTGGTGCCGTGTGTACATAATGACATCGCATATTGTGATGTGCGTTGTTACGTGGTGTTATTATATAACAGCGTGTGTGTACGGCTGCGGCGACGTGATTGCTCGTCGGGCAAAAATTATCGCACGCCGCGCGGTCATCGGCCGCTGTTAGGGCTTTGCGCGCGCGTTTGAAATGACGTTCGCGCGAAACCGATGACGGCGGCGGGCGTATCGGCGACACCGTCGACGTTGTAATACGTAGTAGGATCAAAAAGTTCCCGGAATTTGTTTATAGAAAAAAAAAAAACTTTTTTTCTAAACAAATATCTGATTATTGGAATTAAAAGTACACACTATCATCAGCTATCTGTAGGTTTTTTCGTTAAAATTACATTAGTCTCACGTGACCCGTAATCGTGTCCATACGAAACGGAGCGTACGCATATTTTTAAAATGTCACAATTTGAACAACGCGCCAACATCAAATTTCGTTCTAAACTTGGAAAAACTGCTGCAGAAACGCTTGAATGTTTGAAAGCAGTTTATGGTGATGAAGCATTAAAGAAAACAGCCGTTTATGATTGGTTTAAACGGTTCAAAAATGGTCAAGAGTCACTCGAAAACGAAGAGCGGAGTGGCCGGCCGTCAACTTCAAAAAATGATGAAACAATCGAAAAAGTTAAAAATTTGGTGCGATCAGATCGTCGTTTACGCATTCAAGATATGGAAAATGCATTAGGAATATCGTATGGTACAGTTCAAAAAATGTTGAATGATGATTTAGGAATGCGGCGTGTTTGTGCGAAATTTGTTCCACGTATTTTGACTGCAGTTCGGCAATTTTTAACGGATAAAAAATGTCTACAATTCCACAGCCCCCGTATTCGCTAGACATTGCTCCATGTGACTTCTGGCTGTTTCCAAATCTAAAACTTGAACTCAAAGGTGAACGTTTTGCGACGATTGGAGACATTAAGGTTAACGCGACAGCGAATATCAGGGCCATTGCAATAGAGGGATACCAACGATGTTTCCAGCAGTTACAAAGTCGTTGGAGTAAGTGTGTCTGTGCTGAAGGACGATATTTCGAAGGATATTAAGTAGATTTATATTTAAATTGTATACATAAAAAAATAAAATGAAATTCCGGGAACTTTTTGATCCTACTACGTAAATAATATTGGCATCCGTAACAACGATATGCTGTGGTTGTTGCGCAGAAATCGAGAAAAACTTATGTCCGAGGACAACATTTCCGCAGTATAGTTATACCGTAAATTATATACGAGGTCGATAAATCCCGCGGTGTTAAAAAAAACCCCCAACGGATAGGACGAAATATCCGACAGTAATTATTGAAAACGACAGCCCGTCCAATACGCGCCCGCGATGATGCCCGAGCATGTGTTATACAACTAAGCGATATCACTGTTTTCAATGTAATATATAGATTATTGTCAATAATTACGTACAATTTAGTTAAAATATTCGAGTGAGGGTTAAAACACGACTGAGAAACTATTTCCATTTGCCAAGAGTCAACAGTAAATATTATTATAAACAATGGTTTTTCACTGAATCGTGTCTATAATATCATGAGAATTTGACAATCATATACTCAAAATAATAATTCAATTAAAATGTTATGTATTTTTTTCAATATTTTTTTTTCCTATCCTTTGGATATGTTGACATAGATTCTTATATATTAGATATAGATTACTTATGGATTCTATTAGGTAATAGTAATCGTGATTACGGTTGTATTATCGATGTGTAAATATTTGAATTGAACACCGTTGAGGGTGTCCTGGTTAGTGGTTTGGTGGGTTCACACAATACCGTATAGTATTATCGTGTCGTAAAATTGTATACTTGTCTAATACGTACTACGTAGGTAACAACTTACTAAGTGTTGGTAACCCGTTATACACTTATATCCACCTACTAGTTGAACCTGACGGCTGACATTACAGTAGAAACACTATTAAGTGAAGATAAATAAACACATATTAATTAACTGAATTGTCGTAGCAATACCTATACACCATAATGTTATATAAAATGCATTCTTTTAATGTATTTTCAATAATTTATTACCCACTTTGTTAAAACGTAGATATTTACGAGATGTAAAAAACATCAGACTTGTAAATACTATTACATTATTTAAGGTATTTTAAAATAAAGTTTAGATCATTCTCAATAATATAATAGGAAATCAACGTGAACTTGTTTTTACAAAAATATTATGCTAAACGAGTGAAAGATATAACTAACATTGATATAATACTCGTATTGCTTTGTTTATAAGTATTATATTTGATATAATATATTAGATACTTTGGTACCTGATTTTTGCATTGAATAGCTATCAGTTTAATGCCTAGTTATAACCATTATATTATTTATAACTGATATAAAATATTATAAAAATATCATAAAATTATTATATTATATATATATATATATATATACCAATGTATACAATAAAAATAAATAAAATAAATAAATCCCCGCCTCCATTACCAAATTCCCATTTAGTAAATTAATAGGTACTAATAAAAATAATCTTTGAAAAAAAAACACATAACAAATAAATACTGATGAATTTTAATGAATACCTACAACCTACTCCTCTGAATAAAAACAAAACATGAATATTTCTGTAATACAATTTTACAAAAATGAATTTGGTCTTTGCTACAACTCTGAACTCTCTAAAATTTAGATAAGAATTTCCTAGTGGACAATAGCTAATCTTATTATCTTATATTTTCTACAAACACACTGTTGCCGGTCGGCAATCGTATAAGGGCCATACTAATAACTGTTTATAAATATTATTATTTATCATTGAGTTTTATATTACTATTTACTAATTTACGATATCGTGTATTTTTTTGTTGGAATTCGAAAGTATCAGTGTTCAGTATAATAAATAGTAAATGATTTTACTCTGAACATTTCCTAGCCTTCCAGATAATTTTGTTATTTTAAAATTACCTACCTATATTTCAAATTTTAAAAATTAAGAGTTTCTACTGGGTTATTTATTTTAAATATTCATAAGAACCATCATTGTTGATTCAGTACATATTTTCAAAAAACTACCAGATTAAATTTACTTCTATAATAATTGAAAAAAACAAATAATAATAACATTAATAACATTTTAATAATATTAAAAGTTCTTATTAGTTAACATATTTTTATATACTGTGCAATATTTAATCAATATTTTTTTTTCAATTCCCGACACAATCCTATTTTTTATTAACCAACTTTTTTCATGTTAGCTTACTTATTACAAAAATTGAAAGTCAACCCTTCTCCCACTACTAAATAATCTATAACTATCCTTCTGCATAATTCTGGTGCGAGTCGTGATGGGCGTCATCTGAGTGCGCTCCACTAATTATATACTACCTTTTTAATAGCCCATGTGCATCCACAATAATATCACTAAACATTTTGGTATATCTTAAGTGCGCCCGTAATGTTATAGCTAATAATATACTATATTGGTACTTATATTCCTTCTTAGACATTAAAAAAAAAATACAAATAGACAATTTTGATATAAACCTCTAATAATATATCTAAAAAAATTGAATCAGTGAATGAAAAAAAAAATTAAATTCATTGAAGATAATAATATAATAAAATACTTAATTGAACGAATTTATAGATTTTATTACGTGAAAATCGCTGCATTAAAATTTCAACCAAAAATAAATAGGTAAATCATATAAAAATAAAAATTTTAAATAAAAATTAGTACTACCGTCCAACATTTTAAAAACAAAATAATTAAATAAATAAATAAAAATCAAATCAAATATTTTTGGGTTGTATCCAATCACCTTCTAGTGGTGCACCCTAGATATCTCAAAACTAAATTAACTGGGATACACTTGGACTACGGCAAGTATAATATGACCTTTTTTTCTTAGGATGCACTCGAGTGATACATTATTCCGGATGCTCTCGGAATTTTGAACAAGAATCATTACGCAACGCACTCGGGAACCTCCATCGTGACAGTCGACTAACTATACGAAGAAACTACTACGATATCTACATCTATAATTTTAATATAAGTAAGTAGGTAAATAGATATAAAATATCAAAATAAATATTGTTTAATAGTTTTAATGTTTGTATTTTAATGTATAGCCGGTATGTTAAACTACTAGAAATATTAACTGATCCAAATTGAATAGTTTTCTATGTGAGGCCATACATATAAGAATACTGTTTAACAGAAAATAAGACAAAAATAAAAAAAGTAGCATAATATATACCAATATACCTATCTGTTTCTTATATAATTGTGACATGAAATGAAAATTGTATAATTATTTTTTTTTATAATTTTTACTATTTATTGTCCATTGATATTGGTAGCTACGGGCCACAAAAACTGACATGTCTGATGTTGTATAGTGTATACTGCAGTGTCTATCTTTGTATATGGTATATACATTATACGTACCTACTTAGTGAAATAAAAAAAAAACACGGCCAAAAAAAAGATTTTAAAATGTTTTGATTTTAAAAACAAAAAAAAAAATTACATTAGTTTTGATTGAATAATTAACGTAACCGGTTAGGTAAGTGAAGATTTCTCAGAATATTAATCTAAAAATTAAATAAAAACAATATACGTAGAAGGTTTAAAAACCAGGTGTCAGACACTCTTTATATCGACCAATTCACTCAAACTCGTGCTGGACAGATGCATGTCGTGATACATAAATATATTAAATATTATATGAAAGAAATAATCATAATAATCGAGTTGGAATAAAAACGATTCTGAGTTCGTGACGCATTATCCATGATGTTATTATTTTCAAAATAATTTGAGAAGCTATGGAATATAATTATTGAAAAAAATCTAAAACGGCCATTAATAACATAATTATCTTCATTCTATTAGCACTCTGTAGTTTAGTTTAATACCTATTAATGTTAATACGAAACTGAAGACATATTTTAATGTAAAATAAATGAGCAACAATTTCTTAAAATAATAATATTTTTAAAAATAGGTAAACAAGTACACGACAATATACAAAGAAAATAAATGTGTTTAGCTATCATGCGAGATACGCTTAACATAATTATACATAAACATTTATATACATACTCTTAATATTTCACACAATTATGCAAACTAGCATATTTTTTTTTCTTTTATTACTTGTTACTAACCTAACCGTCTTGTTTTAAGTATAATATTTTATCTTTGTACTTTAAGATTACTACATAATATGTATTACGTAATTAAGTAATTTTTACTTTGTTAACTTTACTCGTTTAATTTATATGTGTTATCTGTATTTTAAAACCTTGTAACAACCATGCCTGAATATTTACACTGTGTCATAATATGGCCAACCCGATTGACGGACAGTTTACTTTAAATAAAATTATTTCTCTCTTATATTTTTAAATTAATTATAATGAAAATAAGGTTTAAGAGTACATATCTATTGGTTAATAATTTATTACTTATACAGTCTATATACAAATTAACCTAATACCTTCAGTCTCAACATGCTTCTATGTACCTACAACTAATAATATTTTTAGGCAATTTATTCTTTATGAATAATGCCTATTTTAATTCTTGAAGTTCATATTAATTTCTTTAGTCGTACAATGTAACGCTATGCTAGAAGATTTCGTCTTCATGTATTCTCTAAACTCTGAAAACTGCTTTATTATTATTTTCTATTTTTAAGCTAGCTTTGTATCTAGTATAAAGTATAAAGTAAAACTTTTCAGGCTTTCATCCTCTACAAGTGTCCCCCCCCCATCCTCTTTTTAAAAAAATTTTAATTAGATATGTTTTAGATTTTTTAATTTTAGCAGTATATCTACTACTTATAAATAAAAAACTTTGTATTATATTTTTAAACACTTTAAATATGTGAAATAAGTTTTATCGAGCTTTTTAAAAAAAAAACAACTAAGAAAAATAGAAAGTTTCAAATTTCAATAAATAACTCAGTTAGAATATTCATAAAATTAAACTATTTCTATCTTTAAGAAATACTAACATATTATACATTCGGTTAACATTTCAAGTTTTTACAGTTAATTGTTTTTGTTGAAAACCAGATTTTAGTAAAAATCCAGTCATCAAATATACCACATAAAATCTACCATCGTAATTTTAAACTAAAATAAATGTATAACCTTATAGATTTATGTAATAAATTTAATATTAATTGTTGGTTTCATTCATGGATATCGATCAAAATTACGATTTGCGTAGGTATTTAGAAATAATAATTTAAATATTAAAATAAACGATATATATATATTTACAAAATATTCACTTACAAATAAATCATCCAAAGTTTAATAGAAAATATTGGCATTAATAGGCACATTGAATTTTAACGTAGGCTACAACTTTGGTGAGTAAAAGCTATTTAGGTCCGCGTTCATATTACCTGAACTCCGCAAACAAAGCTCCCGTAATTTTCTGACCCTTCGTTTTACAAATAATAATAAATGTATATATTTATTCTTTCCAACGAATCTAAACAAAGTGTTTGTATTCCGTAGTATAGATATGAATCGCCAGCTTTCCAGTTTCAATTTTCATTTTCACAATTTGTTATTTGGTATTTTTTGCACGTATTAGCACTACAAGTATCTGATAGGTATCTAATATATTAAATAGGTAATCAGTTGGGTTAGAAAGTTATAGAAGTTAAATTATTTTGCCTATGCAAAATGTACACAAAAAAATTGTAAAATATATTGTATGAAAATATTTTAAATATGTAAAAAAAAAATTAAAAATTCCGAATAAACGATCTTATATTGTTAATAATATGCAAAAAAAACAAATGAAAAATATGGAAAAATAAATTTATAGTTAATATTGCATAAATATGACAGAGAATTGATTGGCATTTGAATGTCTTTTTAAATTAAAAAAATATTGTAAAATCACTAAAATGTCAATGGTATACAAAAAATGTTCTAATGAATAAACATTCTTCTTCTTTGTATTCGACCATTAAGATCATACATTCAAACATATATCTTGCCATTTCACTCTATCCATCGCTAAGACATTCCATTTGGCACTTGGGTCTGTCATTTGTACGTCCTTTCTGATTTGGTCTTCCCATCTTAGTCGGGGTCGTCCCAAGGGTCTCTTTCCTTAGGGAGTTCCACATTGAACTATTCGAATTAAAGTTCCTTCTTTTCTCCGTGCATGTCCTACCCATTGGATTCTCCTTTTTTTAATTTTTTTAATTATATCAGGCATTTGGTACAACTGTTTCAGCTCCTCGTTTTTTCGAATTCTCCATTCCCCGTGGTTTCACCTATACACGGTCCGAAGATTCGTCTTAATATTTTTCTTTCGAATATCAGTAGTCTGTTTTGATCTGATTTCCGTAATGTCCATACTTCACAACCATACATTACCACTGGACGGATGAGGGTGCGAGACAGTTGTATCTTGAGGTTCTTCAATATCGTTCTCACCTTTAACAAATTACTTAGTCCGTAGTAACACTTATTACCGGATTGGAGTCTTGCTTTTATTTCATTAAGTTCATCGTTTTTTTTTGTGTCAATATCGATACCAAATATTTGAACTATTGCACTCTTTGAAACTTGTACTGCCCAACTTCTAAAAACAGGTGAACATGATCTGCAAGTTCTCTTCTCTGCACGATTGAGTATATACTCAGTTTTTTCAGCATT
Source organism: Rhopalosiphum nymphaeae (assembly GCA_036289425.1). Classification (NCBI taxonomy): domain Eukaryota; kingdom Metazoa; phylum Arthropoda; class Insecta; order Hemiptera; family Aphididae; genus Rhopalosiphum; species Rhopalosiphum nymphaeae. Next base: position 2,842,937 of record JAZAQC010000001.1, on the reverse strand, counting down.
TGTTTATAAACCTATTCTTTTTAGCGTATCTAATTGCTTTCCCGCTTGCTCCCTGAGATTTTCCTTATTTTCCGCAAGTAAAACTTTATCGTCTGCGTAGGCCAATACTCCTATTATGCAACATTCCAATCGTACTCCATTTTCTTCAATACGGCTCTCCCTGATGACCTTTTCTAACGCTATATTAAATAGTATGAGTAACGGAGCATTCCCTTGTGTCAAATCAGTCGATACTGGTATCCCTTGTGATACAATATTGCCAACTTTAATTTTGATTTCCGTGTGTAGGATGTTTGCTTTTATCAGATTAATTAATTTCTAGGGCAATTTGAACTGTCTTAGTACATTGAACAGAGATTCTCTATGTATGCAATCATAGGTCTTCTTGAAATCAATAAATAATACATGTACTTCTCTGTTAAACTCCCACATTTTTTGGAAAATTTGTTTCAAAATAAATATCTGATCTGTGGTAGATCTATTTTGTCTAAAATCTGCTTGATAATCTCCTAAAATATCTTCTGCCCACGGTTTAATTCTATCTAATATACATTTTGATAGCACTTTATAGGTAACGTTTAATAGAGCTATACCTCTATAATTATCACAAAACTGCTTATCTTCCTTTTTGTGTATAGGATATATCAAAGCTGTTTGCCATTCCTCCGGAATCACTTCTTTTTCCCAAACTTCTTTTATTAACCCGGACACATATTCAAGCAAGCCATTTCCCATACTTTTAAGTAACTTTCCGGAGATACCATCTTCTCCGGGTGCCTTATGGTCTTTTAAGTTTCTTATTTGTTTTTGAATTTCTTCCTTACTCGGTGTTAGGTAGATTGTATTATTAGTTTCCATATTCTCAAAGTGGAAAAATATAACGGGTGTATAACAGTTCAACGGCTGTTTAAAATAGTTCGCCCATTTATTTGCTATCTCTTCTTTAGATGTGATAAGCGTTCCATCATCATTTTTGAGAAATTTCTCAGGATTCTTATATTCCTTACTTAAGAATTTAACCTTTTAAATAATGAATAAACATTAAACAATGAATAGATTGGTAGCTACTAATAACTTATCGATAATAAAATATTATTTCGGCAATTAGCTCGATATAGATTAGGTAAATAAATACAAATCGCACCATTTTCGTTAAATTAATATTCGACTGTGACTATGACCATAAACGCAATACATGTTTTAAAAAAATATTAAATATGATTAATAATATGCGTATTAAAACAATGGAACATACACTTTTTCCATAAAATTAATAAAATATATGAAATAAACATTTTAAATTTTTAAACTTTCTAGCTTAGTTTGCTATACATCGAGAACATATAGAAAAATAACTCCTACAACTGCCGAGCCTTAATTATCAGTGTCTGTAACTATTAAATATTTAATACTAATACAGTAAAAAAATAAGATAACAATTTAAAAAAATTTGTTTTTTAAGATAAAAATATAATATCTATACAGTCAACAATACTAAAAACTAAAGAATATTTTTTTTAAAGCGGTTAAAAAAACTATGAAGTATATTTAATAAATTTAAAAAAAAAAAATACAAAAATTTTTTATTTATTATGATGTGACACAACCGGCCAGGCTAAATATAAAGATCGGCTTAATGGGCTAATACAATTTAATCTAATTAGAAAAATCAATTGTTCACTCAAATAATGATCCATATAGAAAAAATGCTCCTATAATATACACACACACACAAATATATATTAAGGAACTACTGAACATTTGTAATACTTATTTATTGTTTTACCCGAAAAAGTATCAATGAGTTCACAAAAATAAATTATATCAATATAATATATTAAAATACCTATTATTTCTATTATTTATTATATTGTTAAATCAATATTACATCCAGTGGTTTATAATAATAAGTTCTGGAAATAACTACTATCATTGTAATGCTGTAGTATTGTAACCAATAAGTTATATTATTGTTTCTCAACCAGTGTATATCTAGCCAAATAAGTCCAAATGTATCGCTATTTAAGTAATTATATTTAATGAAACAAGATGTATAAACAAACATTTTAGAAATAATTTACAATATATTCATTTGATATGATTTCTATGATGATTAAAAATAAATTCTCTGTTAAAAACATTTATCATTATTTTTAATGTTATATTTAAAATTATAATATTATAATTAACCAATAGAAAATTAAATATTACATCGTTCTTATTTTTGTATTGTGTATCGCAAATTATGAAATATTTTAATAGTGTGTCACCATAATATAAAGGTTCAGAAACAATGGGTTATATTATAATTTATAAATGGGTATATTATCTTATGATTTAAAGAAAACTATTTCGTACAACAATAGTGATTGTTTTTTAAAAATTGCTCATTTTTATTTAAGATTTTGAACACCGCAATAAATATATTGGTTTTATAATTATGTAATGAATTTGTGTGTTGTTTTTTTTTCATCACTAGGGTCCAGAAGTTTATGATTTTTACATGTTTTGATTGGATGGACCAAATATTTTCTAGATCAGTTATAAATTTGAATTATACTCATATAAATCTAAATACAAAATTTTATTTTGATGTTTCTTATTTATTCACATGGTTTTCAGATGGTTTATTATTAACTGCATCATAGAGTCAAATATTGTGTAATTGTCAAAATAAATTACTTCTAAAAAGCCTAATGATAAATAAAATATAAATCTAATTAGAAATCATAGTCGTGTTTAACAGTAAGGCATTATTCAAATCTTAAATTAGAAATTTTAATTAAAAAAAAAACATTCATTTAACAATTTATAATTCTATATCTAAATTTTTAAATGTATAATAAATTAAAATAATATTTATTATGAAACAGAAAAAGTACTTTAATATGTACCTATCTAATTACCCTTGCATTTATGTATATTATCTTTACCTATTGGCTATTAACTTTCTCTAGTATTAAGTTTTCATCCTATTAATTTACGATACACTTAAAAGATACTTGTGAAACATCAAAACAAACAGCAAATTACTTTGTTTCCAATATAAAAATGTTAAGGTCAAAGAGGCTTAATATTTATATCCTTTCTAGTATTATATTATATTATACCAAAAGAGGGAATAATGTTGTAACCAATTAAACAATACATACATTGTTTACATTTTTATAGAGTAGATACATTTTTAAAATAAATAATTATAACACACAATTATATGTACGGGAAAAAACATATCTTTTACTCCAAAATTAACAGCTTAACTATTTATAACACTAAGTCTTTCATATAATAATATTTTATATTAACGGGTAACATTTAAAACATGTACCATAATAATATAATATTATATAAACATAAATTAACCAGCTTATTTCCTGGAAGAACCAAGATAGTATTATAAAAAATTAAGGCAGTATAAATATTGTTTACTCTAAAATATCTGCACTTGATTTTAACAAAAAAGTAAAATTAGGAATTTATAACTGATAAATGTCAGTGAAAATATTTAGACAATTTTTGGATACTTAAAAATGTATTAAACTGTAACATGTTTGTAAAAAATATATAACTATGGAATAATAATAATATCAATTCTGAAGCTGATGATTAATGTACATATCCAAGTCAGGATGAATATAAATACAATAAGTGAGATGGCATTGATATTATCTAAATGATTAAAATTAATCTCCATCTATTTTTATACATGGAAGTGTATCATCTGCTAGATAACTTTTTATTTGACAAGACATTTTTTAAGTCATCTGGCAATGAACAAATTATATCATCCATTTTTACTTTCAATTGATCTTTGATTCTTTTATTTAACTGGTACCCTTTGCTTTCACATTCATCCAGTTTTTGGCGTATTTTCAGTATCATATCAACAATTTCTACTTCTTGTTTTCCTTCAAGCCAATTATTAATATCCTAAAACCAAAAATAAATTACAATAAAGTGTTTAGTGTTAAATTGTATATAAAAAATAAAAAGTAGTAAATTAGAAGCCATTATTTTACCACACTAGACAGGGCTTCAATTTGCAAGATTTGAAGCTTCATCATCATTCCTTTGTAACGAACATTGTACCAACCATTGAAATTTGGAGATCTAAAAAATTGTTTGTAAAGTCCCTTCCAGTCTCCTTTAATACCACTTGTCAGTTGAGGCCCTGCATATTCTAAACTAGCCAAAAAGTTGTCTGGATTAAAAGGCCAAGGTTTAGGAGCCGCCTATAAAAATAAAATAAATACATTTTCTGTGTACACCATTATCACATAAGATCATTTTCATACCTTAAAGGGAGAAATATTCCTTTGTAAAGGCATTAATGATGACATATATCGTTCAAGTGGTATCATAAAACTCTGGGTGAGTTCTAAAAAGTGTCGACGCAATAGAGCTGATTGCACTTCTTCTGGGCGCTTGTTTTGCATTCCTCTAAGAAGTTTTTTCACTATTGATTTATCTTTATACAAATAAGGTTTATACTCGGTATAAACTCCAGGTTTAGCATCTAAGATTTTCAGATTCGATCCTTTTCTTAATTTATTTTTATTTGTGGTGTCTAAATAAAAAAAGAACACAATCAATTTAATAAATTTGATATTTGAATTCAAAAAAATGGACAATTTTAAATAAATAGCTCTGAAGAAAAAATGACCAAATTAAACAAATAGATACATATAACTAAAACCAAATGCTATTTTTTATAATCTGTTGTTATATAGTTATTATGATAAAATAATTGTTTTATTATATTTTAGATTATTAATTAAAAATAGTATCAAAACTTTAAAAAGTAGAAAACTTGAAATATTTTTTAAAAATAATATTTATAATATATTGTCAATAATAAATGTATAATAGAAACTATAATGTATTAAAGTAACTATCATTTTAAAATTTAAACATTATTTGACTAAGATTTTTTTAATATGCTTTATTTACAAAATAAGTCGCATTTTTAAGTTTAAAAAAACATTAGGTCATTTTTTTAATTACCTAAGGTTAAAATATTTGGTCTTCTGGTCTTGATTATAAATATTTAGAAGTATATAATTCTAATAAATAATAACAACAAAAATAGTTATGGTGAAAAAATATCAAAATTATCAACTTTTTACTTAAACTAGTTTTAATGATATGTAAGATCACTTTTAGAGCAATGCTAGGATAAATTATCAAAATATCCTTTCAAAAGATGAATTTTTTGATAAATATTATATTTACCTTTTTTTAATGTATCAGTAACTCTAACAATATGTGGCCAATGTTGTAGTGTTTTTGTGAAATAAGGATTTGTTACACCAAGTATTATAGGTGGCGGGTTCAGTGTTTTACTCATATATTCCTTGAACTCATTATCATGTATTGTAAAATATGGACGATAATCTCCATAATAAGCCAATGGCACTATTAAGCTAACAATTAAAAATAAAATAAAAATGAGTTGTAATAAACTATCGTTTTAAATCTTTAAACAATTTTAGTTAAATAAATCAATTTTACCTAACCAAAGCTTGAACGACTTGTGAACTGTAGGTAGGTGATGAGGCCATCACAACAATGGGTTCAGTCGTTAATACTAATTCCCATAAAAGATGCATTTGAGATACAATCGATGAAAAACATCCAAATGTATTCAGTTCATACAATGATGATACAACTACTGGAAGCTGGTAATCAGGTACCATTGAGTTAGATGAGCTGCAGATTTTATTATTATCACATACCAGTTGAGCCTAGAAACAAAATAGTTTTAATATTAAAATAGTACATGATGTTAGCAGTTAATCATGTTGATTCACAAACTTGAAGAACAATTCCCAGTAATGGCAAGCTAACTGTTTCTCCTGCATATAAATCTGGCCATTGTTTGATATCATGCCATGCTACTTCTATTCCAGTAATCCCGTGTTTGAAATACTCAGGTGCTATTGTCCCGCAAACCTCAGTAAATAAACTTATGAATGGCAACTGAGATAGTATAATTACACTCTAAACAATAAAATATAATAATTTAAATTAAATTTTCTTTCCATTTGTATAGTAGGTTATCCACCATTTAATACAAGTATAGTAGGTAATCTACATTTAAATTTTAAGTTTAATTTGTAGTTAGATTTTATAAATATCAACAAATATCAACAATAACCGACACATTTCTTTTGGAATATGGTTGTGGAGGTCAGTTAAAATATTTATGTGATATTAAATTGATTTGTATAAGTGTATACAAATTATATAATTTTAATTTATTATAACTATTTTAATCCTTAATAACTAATAAAAATTACATTTTAATAATTAAAAATAAGTGTATTTAAACTTTGTAGAAGATTACCTACTACATAAATGCAGTTTTATTTTCTAAAATGAATACTAAATAAGTATTCATTTTATATTGTATTTATATATTGTTAAATTGAATTAAATTTTGTGTTGAAAAAAAGTCAATAGTAACAGTTAGCGTGCATACAAAATGTAGGGGGGATTACATAGAGTTGGTTATTTCCACAAAAAGTTAAACATTAATTAATGTAATTTTCATAATTTAATTGAATAGTAATATGATATTGTTGAGGATATTTGTAATTTTTAAGTATATTATGTAAATTAATTTCTTTTTGATGCATATTTTAAAATTATTTTTATTATATATTATTATGAAAACTGATAAGAAATAATTTTAGATGATAATCATTTCTGACAATTTTAAAATACTAATTTTAATTTTTACAAAAATAAATACCAACAATTCGTTTCTTTATGAAAAAAATTAAATAAATTATTAATTTATTGATACTTGCTAAATTAAAAATAACTTCTTTAAAAAAAAAAAAAAATAATAATAAATAACAATAACACAGTATACTAAAATGTATTACAAAAGCTAATACCAAAAGAATATAATTATATGTCTATCCCCAAATTTGGATTCAGGCGCACATCCAAGAATACCTACTGAATAGTTATATTAAACAGTAAGTACAGTGACATAAAATATATATAAAGGAAATTAAATTATGAAAAAGAAAACACAATAGTATAATTATGTACACTGTTCTTAATCATATTACATAAGATTAGCTAAAAAGTATAAAACAGATTACCAGAGTTGAAGAAGACTTAACATTTTGGAATGTTATTTATTATTTGTTGTTAGCATATTGGAATAAGAAACCAGATAAATATTCAAATATGAATATTATTTTAGAATATACCTACATTAAATTGTAAAAACAATTTTGAATATTGCATTTCTGGACAGCAAAATTTATAAATATCTAAAAAAAACTGAATGAAATCCTTAAAATTATAATTGATACAATTTAGCAATAGTAAAATTTTTAAATAAAAACAATTTGTTCATGAAAATTAAAATGTATAGTTTATTTTTTACATTTTTTTAAAAATATGTCCTGATGCAATATCCAAAAAAAAATGTTCAAGCTTCTTATTATGATATTCCATTTAATAATATACTACAAATAATGAATATGATAGTCAAAACAATAAAAAGCATGCAGTGTTGGTTATTACTTATAACTTTTAAGTTGTAATACTATTTTCATATGGCCCTGTTAATAACTTATTTATTTATTTTTTCAGCATAAACATTAAAATACCGGGATATTTGATTAATATTATTTTAGTATATTGTATTATTTGTAACTAAGCACAATTAATATACATCTAATTAAGCTACAACTAAAAGACATTTGTAATGAAAAAGTATTTTTGTAACATTTAAACTGTTTTAAATCAACACTGATACTATGATTAATAAATAACATTAATATCAGGTTGCTTGAACAATCAGTACATTTTTAATGAATTAATAGTTACCATTGATTTAAACCATTAAATTTATAGTGAATCATTTAATAATTACATTATTTATGTAGCCCGGCATCTGACTATATATATATATATATATATATATATATATACTCAATCAAATTAAGAAATGTATAATTAATTTCATGCATAACACATTTTCAATAAAACAATAATTAGTTATTGATTATTTTTAGCACTTAAAAAAACTGACTATTTGTTATGATTTTTAAAATAAAGAAAAATTATTGGGTTGGTATATTTGTATTCTTAACAACAAGAAAGCCAAATGTTATTTTTAATTTTTATTTATCATAAGTGAAAACTATAAAAAGATAGAAGTGATAGAACCAATACAAAATATAATATCTAAATCAACTTTTACTTTGAGACTTTATGATATAATCAGTGTAATGTTAAGTTAATATGGTATGTTGTGTTACTGTTTTGCAAATGATACACAGAGTTAACATAACTGATGCATTATTTTATGTTAATTTTTGTGACCTATGAACAGAACATATCATTGTGTAGATAATATAATACGATATAATTCATACAAAAATGTACAGTGTTAATTCAAGAATAAAATTAAAAGATGTTTTATTAAGTAGTTGAAGTTATTCAGAGTTGTATTGATATTTAATTGGTAAACCGAATAAAATTTTTACCTGTAAATAATGTAAATTCATCTCTAAATCAGTAAGCTTTCTAACAACGTCAAATTGTATTTTATTCTCAAAAGAAGTTAGTGTATTATAGAAAACAAATGGTTAAACATACTTTTTGAAAATAACCCCGTGGAAGAGACAGATCTTTGATTTGTCGAAAGAAAACAAACCCATACAAACAACGATGATCAGCTTGTAAGAAAACTGGACATTTTGTGTTATAATTTATATGGCGTTGACTGAGATTCAAAGGTTGAGAACATTTAATCTTGATATGAAACTGAGTGTCTCCCATGCAGCCGGAATTGGAGTCGGGAAAAGCCAGGTAACAGAGGTTTGTTTTGTCTTCCTCGGATAATTTAACATTGTTTGGGTAGACTAACTGAAAGAAGAAAAACATAAGACAAACATGGATAGGTATTGTAAGAAAACCAGCCATCAAATGTGTTCTAAATGAATAGACAAACATAATAGTACCTCCATTGCCTGGCCAAATTCCAGGTCAAAAGTGACGACGCAAATGCACTGGATCCAATCCGACAGCATTTCTTCAGCAGGCTTGTCATGTTTGGGGTTCGTATCGATGGCGCCATGTTCGGCCATGTCGGCGTAGCAATCATATGGGACAAGGACTGCGGCAAACAAAAATGTTCGTTACAAACATAGTGACATATATAATTTTCCTCACCGATGGGTAGGGACAAAAAAAAAATCTTCCGCGTTACATTACCTAGCTCCGTTTTGTATTTACTCTGATGGACATTACGGGTCCGATATTAATATTATAATATTTCGTTATAATTACGTACCTCACTCGGGGCATCGGTGGTCGAGTCCACCAGTCTAGGCGACACGCTAGTTCTCCGCGGCTAATGAGACCGCATGTGTGTCCGTCGTAAGGCCGTGCTTCAATACTTGAAACGAGAAAATGAGACTTTTTTGGATTGCGAGCGACAAACTAGTAGAACGATAGTCGAATTTCGCGGAAACTCGGGAAATAGACGGAACGCGTTGATTAGACGTCTGTTATCACTGATTATTATCGCCACCGTTTATTGATATTATAATTTTATAATCTTTTCGTTTAATGAAAACACTGCGGTGACATCGAAAATTCGGCCACTGCGGCACGGCATACACTTGTATTAACACGATTACCTATGATTATTTGTTAATATTGTAATGGATTAATTAATCCACCTTGAATATTGTTATCGTTTTCGTGACGCCGCCGTCGATTTCAACGACGAGCTAACGTTATCGTCGGTAGTTTAACGCGATCGCTAACGAGTGAACGCCAATCGTCACGGTCACTCGCTGTGCCCCGCAGCCTGCAGGCATGTTCAGCTCATCAGTCATTACCAGCACCCGTGACGGGGGAGACGTCTAACAATATTATTATTATGTACTGTAATAATACGCTCTATTATAGCGCCATTATAGTGTATATAACATCATTACAATAATTGCTATTTCGTGTGATTCGTCCTCAGCTCTGGGAAGAACTGAGTCATTAACGGCGGTTTTGTAATAACGTGTACTGCAGCCTGTTACAGAGTACTGATAAATATTCAATTATCACAAATTTTGTAATTTAATACTGTTTGAAAATGGACATTTTTAAGTACTTGATGATAATTGACCATGAATTCGTCAAGACCGTACACCAGAGTACAAGCCGGATTTGCAGTATGTATGTTCATGTTCGGTAGTACCGTAGTAGAACATTATAGAACCAGCATCTAGTTTTTTATTACATCAATTCCGTGGTTTGTCCCCGTCTCTTCTATTATATTCTATGGTACAAGTCTTTTGAGATTATTATTATTGAAATATCACCTTTTTATCTCAATATTCATTTTGCTCTAACTCCTACCTCTCATATATTAAATTGTCATGTCTATTGGACAATAATTTATTATCATTATTTTGTTAAATAATATTTCTATTTTATATACCTAATATTATTAGGTATTAAAATTATTGATACACTGAAATAAAAACTCTAGCAGTGTACAATCAACATTTTGACTGTCATGAATATCTATCAAGTTTGCTACCTAATCATGTGATTTGTATTTTATGCTTTAATATTATTATTTACTTAATTACTTGAGTAGTTAAAATTAAAAATAATACATAATACATAATAACTGGTGTCTACTATAGTACTGTTTGATAATCATGTCACACAGCATTCAATTCGAGCTTTAAGAGATAATTTTTAGTAAATATAAATTTAAAAAAAAAAAGTATGTACCTGCTTATGTGGCATAATCAATTTTCACACTTTTCTACCTATTCTTGTGATTGCCTACATTGTTAAGTATCTACCATTATTGATGGAATGGAAATAAGAAAATAAATTGAAAAAAATTGTGTTAATAGCACAAAATTATATATTTTAATCTAGAACTTAAGAAGTATTTATAATTACCAAGTGTTGATTTGAATTATAATTCCTTAGAATGGTGGAAATCATTCCATTCACAATTTCTAACTTTGCAAAATTAACTATACTTGTGTATACAAGGCACAAGTGTAGTAAATGTACCAAGTGAACACATTTTTAGTTGTGCTGGCAATATTATCACTGTTCACTGATCCACATTATCTTCAGAACATGCTGAAGAATTAATTTTTTTGTTTACGAATGCAAAGTATGTTTCTAAGTGACTTAATGACATATAGCGAGCTTACACAAATTATTGCTGTTACATTATTTATTTTTAAAATTATTATTCTTTTACAAGATATGAGGACATTATGTATTAATTGGTTATTTTTTAGTTTATTTTCTGATTGAATCTATCATTAAATAAATAAAATTGTTATGATTATAATATATATATATATATATATATATATATTTATAAAAAATGTCGTATTAACTTGATTTACTTGAGGGTTGAATGATTTACAGTGAACTTTTTATATATTTACTTTGTAAACAGCACACATTTCTTTTTGTTCTGTAGATTAGTAGTTTTTGAAGTGATACGGAACAACTGAGAATAATTTGATAAATTGATTTACTGATTAAAGATACACATAAGTAAAAGTTTGTTTGCTGCCTTGTTAGTTGTTTCTAAAAGAAATTATCAACAATTACTATACCTAATCATACACATTATATAAGCATATAACGAGTAAAATATCCATGTAGCTGCTAAATAAGTTTGTATTTTTAATTTTTTTTAAAAAACTCTTATTAACGTGTTGGTAATATTTCTTTGGCCTAGGCTTTATGTATAGTCAGACTTCCAGTCATAAATATATATATATATACAAATTAAAATCTCTATGAAGATAGCTCCCTCATAGATCCTATACCACTGATCAGAAAATGGTTGATACCAATTATATTAAGTTGTATGTACTAAATTTATTTAGGGCTACTAAAATGTATAATTCTAGTATTAGTACTTTCCATGGATAAGAATTAGAATAATTTCAATTTACAGCTTAATTTAATTTATTATGTATTTTATATAGGTTGTATACTTAACTTATTACACAAATATAAAAATGTTTATAACCACAATATACACTATATTACACTGCTTATGATTATTTTTAATAAACCTTTCGTATAAATAGAAAAAGAAAAAATGTTTTTAATCTCCATAAGTACCTATAGGCTACAATAATGAATTTGGAAAAAAAACCCATATAATATTGCTTTTAATGTCTGTACCTTATCTACTAGATGAATATCAATTCAAATAGTTTCAAAAATTATAATTTAAATAAAAAATATGGTAATTATAAAATAAGTGCCTTATAACTTATAAATCTTTGCCTTATTGTTATTAATGTATTATAATCTGTGAACTATAGTAGGTATAGTGTTTTATGTCTATGTTTTAAATTAATTAGAATTTGTAGTCAATATCACTCTGCATGAAATTTATTACCTTGAGGACGACGTCCTATTTTTTTTTGCGATGACCATTGTAATTTATGACCTTTATTACAGACTGTTGTAATAGACAGTAAAGCACCTTGTGTAAAATATGTTTTTGATATTATTTTACTGCTACATTGACGAATAAAAAGTTGAATAAAAAGTTCAGATAAACAATCCCAAAAAACTATAAAATTATCTATCTTTTCTAGTGAATGTGTTTTAGCGCTAAGATAATCGAGCTGCTCTTCATCTTCTCCATAAGTCGTTTCTGATTCGTTATCTGTGGAGCGAATATCAGATGGAAAATCTAATGATTCGGTAGCATCCAGAGCATATTTTAAGTAATTTTCACTGGGTGGCACTTCAATAAAATTTTCTACGAGAGGAACATAGGAGGAAATCAACTTTTCTATCTCAAACATTTTAATACTTATAGGTTTAAACTGAACTCTACTGAGAAATATATCAAGTATCAACATAACTGATTTTTCAATTATAAAACCTTGATAAGATAAGTAAAACAGAGTATATATATATATATATATATAGTTATCAGTATCTGTATTTAAAAAAAATATATATTAAAATTTAAAATTACAAGTTGGAATCAATTGAAAAAAAATTTTGTATAAATTCTTGATTCTTGTATATATCTGGGTCTGGTAGTTTCCTCCTTCTCTCCTTAGACTCCAGAAACTTAGCAACTGTTGGCCTTGGGTCAAACAGTGCTGTTCCAATCCCATTGAGAGCGATATACATTCTTGAATTTATAGCCTCTCTTGAATAACTCGATTGTTTGTTCGTTTTTAATATCGTATGTATTGATACCGCTCTCTCTGGTCCAGCACTATGTGGTGGTGTTAAACTGATAAACGACTGCACCAATTTTGAAAATATTGAAGACCTTGTTGATATCTTTAAAAAATGGTACATTTTTGCTGTAGAGTTATTCATTTCTAGGGGAGGTGGAAGTTTGTTTGCAGCATAGAGACTTATAACATCGTCGGTAAAACAAGAAACTGCGTGTTCTTCAAATAGATTTAGAACATCAGTCCGTCCTGCTTGAATAGTTTCAATTGAAGATTTTGTATCAATAAATTTATTAATGCGTTCTATAATGTTTTCTTGGTCTACAGCCAATCTCTGAGAAAGAAATTCCTTGCAACTTAATACTATTTCTTTTCTCACTGCAGACCAACACCTTTTAGTAGAAACAAAATAATTATGTCGTTTTTTCAAGACTTCTTCAACAATATCTGTATTCGTTTCTTCGATATTTTCACCTGCAAGACAATTCATAAGTTTTTCTTCATTTCCACCTGGATAAGGTTCATTTTCCATCAATGTAATTGAATCCACAGCAACTTTCTTTGAGAGCTCTATATCAGTCATTCTAATCTTTGATTTTTGACTATCTTTTTGAAGTTTTTCAATATGTCTTAAAATGTCCATCATAAGACATGTGAGATGTTGTTGTTCACCGTCATTTTTCCATGTACGTAAGAATCCTTTAGCAGTAGCTTTTTCAATTTTTGTTGAGTCAGAACTTTCAATAATTGATTGCCAATGTATTTGCATACATGGCAAGTTTTTCCAAATAGCTTTAGACAAATTTAATAGATGCTCAGCAAATCGTACTTCAAAATATGCGGGAAACCGATGAATTGAAGTTTTTTTAGCATTACCTATTTTTTCAAGCCAATCATAACGAAGAGCAGATCCTCAATAAAAGGTGGCGACAGCCTTCAAATTGGTCTTCCGATGTCTTACTTCTGTTATAGTGGATTCTAAATCAGATAATACTAAATCCGATCTGTGAGCAACGCACCACATACAAAATATATCCTTTTTTAAGTATTGCTTCAAGCGTACCCATAATCCACCGTTTTTACCAGTATTGGCATTTTCTCCATCAGTGGTTACACCAGTTAATTTTTCTTTTGCAATATCTTCAATATCAAGATCTCGGAAGACAATTTTAACCGAATCTAGCAAACCTTCTGCGCCTCGTATATCAGATTTACTTTCTCCTAAGAACACTGATTTTATCTCTAGATTTTCTGTTAAATACCGAGCAGTTATAAATTTGTTATCAACTCCATACTTGTCTACTGATCCATCAACTTGTATAGAAAAACAGTCAATTTTTTTCAGTTGGTCTACAACTTTTTCCATTACAGAACGTCCTACTGTATCTAACATCTCTCGGTAAATAACTGGGTTTCTATATTGTAATAATGCAGCCGTAGGACTAAATTGAACAAATTGTGATGTCAGTCCTTCTTCTTTATAAGATGCTATTTGCGAGTCTGCATGCATTTTAGACAACGATCTAGAAGGCCAAGAATGTGCAGAAAGTGTTAATTGGCGACTGTCGTTGTAGACATCAATTGCAAGTTCAATTAATAATTTTACTTTCTCAGCTTCATGCGATTTCAGAGTTTTTATCCACGGGTGTTCATCAGATTGTTCCATCCATTTCATCTGCATTTGGTCAAGATTTGTAGCTGCATTATGAGCTTCCGTTGTCAAATGATCAATGATTCTCTCTAATTTGATTTGGCTATCGCATCGCACTCCATCAGCTATAGGTATTGTGCCATTTTTGGAGAATTTTTTTGCTTCGTGAATATGTGTATAACAAGTCTTGCATTTTATTCCATATCTTTTCCCCAATTTTATTTTTTGAAAAAAGGAATAAGTCTGAAGAATCCAAGAAATATCTAACTTTGATCCTTTATACCATTCTGATTTTTTTGTTTCAGTAGGTTCTGCAATCGTATTCATTATTTTGCAATTACTTTCAGTTTGATCACTGGTAGATTCTAATGTTTTAGGATCACGACCATTTCTACTGTCTTCAGAATTGTTGGAAGATAAATCAGAAAAAATATTTGAAACTTTTGGTAACTCTTCTTGATTTAGCTGTTCGTCAAATTTTCTACTTTTAATGGGAACTGAACTAAAGAACTCTGTTATTCTTCTAGCCATAATGATCAATTTTTTAATAAGCGACCAATATTTAATCTCTTGATATTCATAGATTAATTATCAACGTTTCCATTATAATTTCTAATTAATTTGAAAAACAAAATAATGTCAAATGATATCTATATTATAAGTTCATAGACATATAGAATTAATTATTAAAAATTCAAAACATATTATTATTTTTTATGAACTGCACAACATTTAAATAAGAACTACACATTTTAATTTTGAACTGCACATTTTATGCACAACTGCACATTAGCGCAAGCTCTGCTATGTTTTGTTATTGTCTTATTGATATTATCAACAAAGTATTATATAAATAACTGTCACTGTACGTCTGTACCCCGGTACCCGTATAGTCGTATCTGTAGGCTCCTAAATAATTGTATAAATGTAATATAAAATGAACCTGTACAGTGTAATGTGTATGGTCTCGACGGTCACCAAGTCGCGTGCCTTTAACATCAAGAGCACAGGATAAATAAGTATAAAATCAGAAATGTATAGTAGTGAAGGCCATAGCACGTTATTCCCACCCAGCTTTCAATTTATGAAGACGATGTCACAATAACGCTCGACGATTCCGAAGAAATTGATAACATTGTTAAAATTACGTGTATTATTTTTGTATACATCTATTATATCTATTCTATTCGTATTTTATATTAATTTAATTATATATATAAACAATTCCGGGCATAGCAAAGCTATTGCGTATTGCGTAAGCTATTGCTTATTGCGTGCATGTGACATGTTCTCATTCAATAAAATATAGGATAAACGATAAACTATACAATAGTTGTTATTTATATATTATTGTATACATAATAATACTAATGATAGACATTGGCAGTGGTCGTTACTCGTTATGAGAATGTGTTGTGTTGGTCAGTGGCACGATCACCCACCACTGGGTAGCATTCAATCATCACTGGGGGGCACTAGTGCCACGTACTTTGTATGTTAAAATATGCTCTGGTAGCATCAGTATTTGTTTCATTATCTATATCACACTGTATACCTTTATCGTTCTTATTTTCAACATTTGAATTAATCAAATACTCTTCACTATTTTGTTCTTGACAATTATTCATACATGTAATATTAGTTGATGTTGATGGTTGTAATTTTACTTTTTTTGGTGTATTGGTTCTCAGTAATTGTCTTCTTACAGTTTTCGGCATAATTTTCTCGTTGTCAAAACATACGGAACAGCATCAACATTTAAACGTATTCGAATATTTTCATTTGGCATCAACTGTTTTCGGAGCAAATCAGATTGATTCATATCTTTAGTTCTAAAATGTTTAGAACATATTCTGGTACCTGAAGAAGGTACAAAATTCTTTCTTTTACAAAAAGATACCCACTTTTCTTAGGAAAGAGAAAAATTGTACATTTTTGCCAGAATATGACGAACAACCATAAACACAACACAGTCATATTTTTAATTTTTGTTAATTTTTGATATTTATTGTTACACTTTTATAATTTTTTATAGAGCATACATTTATACAACACTACAAATAAAAGAAAAACGAAACTACTTTATAAAATACGTCGCGACGACCATTATCATAGTTCACGTAGTACTGATTTATAAAATAATAAATAATCTGAATGACTGAATTATCATGATTGCGTGTTACCGAAAAATAATATTTATAACATTGGTCTGAGAGTGGGAACCGGGAATATCATGTATCAACGATTACAATAATAGAGTATAGACTGTTGAACAGTATCATATTTTGTGACTATGCCACTATAATTATTGCTATAGTTAATTATATAATATTATAACATATATTATTATAACATTAAGTTAAATAGAAAATTATGAACGTTAAAAATATCTCGAAGATCAAACCCGGTATATTGAATATTACATTCATAATAATGGGTAAACAAAGTTGAAGACGTAATATTTACATGTATAAACGCCAGGAGAATAGATTCTATGACGTCACACGTCAACTTCAAATGCCTGTATATCGCCAACGAAAAGTCGTAAACATTTTTAGTTTGGACCATTATTTTTTTAACACGGAGTACTATGTTTTTTGAGTATAAAATAAATTTAAATTTTTTCCTTTCATGGTCCTTTAACTTTCACTTTATACAATTTATGTCCAAATAGCAACACTACGGGAAAATGGCCACGTGGGAAAAGTCCACATGGAGGACGAGGATATTCAATACGTGGTCGCAGTGGAAGTAGTGGACACATATCCACGCTGCGTCTATGACCGTTTACACAGATGTATTGAAATCGATCGTGTCGTCGGTGAGTTTTAATAATAAAATATTTAAAAAATTATATTATAAAGGTAATAAATAAAAGTTATACTTTAATTTAAATAGTGCAAATGGCTACGACATATGCAACCACTACAGGACAAACCAAAGCGCCACGGCATCATACTCGCGGCAGCAACTTGCAGACTAGTGTATGGGCACGGGCACAACTTCCATCATGTGCAATATGTGTAGAGAATTTGGCCATATTCGGTGGGACTGACACCTAAAAAATAGTATGTATCTGGATGAATAATTTAAATTTCTTATTTATTTACATCATCAGATATTCATTTATTTGTATTGTATTCCAGGAATAAAAAAAAAAAACACCAATTATTAATAAATTATTAATTATTTTATTTATTACCTAATTTTACAACTATTTTTACTAATATGTTTACTTTATTATTACTAACATTTTTAAATACATTTACGCTCTATTAAAATGTTATAATTATTAATTAAAACAAATTTTCACTGCCCAACTCAGTGGCGTAATTTCAAATTTTTTTAATACATATGGTTAATAGATCAGGCCAATTTAAACGCAAGCCACTGTCAATCGACAATTACTCATGCCAATTAATTTGTAAAATGGGCCAAATTATTACAATATTGGGTTTGATCTTTGGAAAATATAGATTTTTTTGAACACAATGTAAGTTGTTGCTGTACTTTTGAGGTTGTAGCATTTTGATGGCGTTTTATGGCACGGCTGTGTTTATCAGTTTTTAAATGATGCGTAACTGTGTATCTTCGATCTGCGGATACTCGAACTTCACATAACTTGCAAAAAAGAGCTCAACTTGACTCATCACTTGAAAATACATTTTTCCCAAATTCATTGACGTATTTCGATAACACACTAGATATTGATTGTTTATTTTTCGGCATTTTTGACGTTAATACGAAATAATAAATTACAAACGTATAATGTGACGAAACACGCGACGACACAAAAACGATTGAACACTGAAGAAGTGAAGACTGAAGCAAAATTCTATAATAAACTTAAAACTATAATAGTACAATTTACAGGTTCGATATATCGTCATATTTTTTTTTTTTTTTTTTTATTAAAAGAAGATTATATTTACAATCTGTATTCATTAATACAATAAGTAAATTTAGGAAAATATTTACAAGGCGTGGAGGCGTGATAGAAGGGGGCATCCATTGACACTACTTCAATAATAATTCTTTAATTTTTGTTTGAATTTATTAATTAATTAGATTATAATTGTTGTTATTATTTATTAATTTTTGGCTGGTTATGTAAGTAGGTCACGTGACCAGTTGCGTTTTAGGCGGCGAGGAGGATTGTTGGGAATGGTGGCAGAGGAAAGATTAGAAATTAGAGGGTTATGGTGATTGTGAGTGTGCGAGTGGAAGTTAGAATAATATATACGGGCGAGAGTAGATATAGTGCAAATGTTTAGGTCATTATGTAAAGAAAGGTTACTGACATACCACGGAGTTTTAGTTATAAGCCTAAGATTAATCGACTGAAACGATTGAAAAATATTGAGGTTGGAAATTTTGGCTGAGCCCCAACGTTGAATACCATAGGTCATAGCCGGGCGAATAATTTGTTTGTAAATTAGTAATTTGTTGGAGAGTAAGATGTTGGAACTGAGAAGAGGTCTAAGTTTATGTAATTTAATATTTAAGGATTTTCTCTTAGCTTTTATGTGTCGCCCAAGTTAGCCTTTTATCGAGATGAACACCTAAATATTTGACCGAGTTTACCTTTGGAATTATTTTTTCGTTAAGGATTACAGGAGGGCTGTCATTATGGCGGAGACTAAAGGTGATATTCTGTGATTTAGTCTCATTAATCTTTATTCTCCATAATTTGAACCAGTGTTGCAATTTTAGTAAGTGATTTTGGAGTTTTTTTGTGGCCGTATTGATGTTAAGATTTGAGGAAATTATACCAGTATCGTCAACAAAGGTGGCTAAGGTAGTGTCGATTGAATGAGGAATATTGGCCATGAATATGTTATATAGAGTAGGGGCAATGATGCTGCCTTGGGGTACACCTGCTTTAATGTGATGGATTGAAGAGAGTTCATCATCACATCGCACCGTAAAAGAACGGTGAGCGAGAAAGGATTTGAGGAGGATATAGAGTAGGGTTGGTAGAAATCGAAGTTTATATAAGAGGCCGAAATGCCAAACTCGATCGAACGCTTGGGTCACGTCTAGGAATGCCCCTGTACAGATCTGTTTTTGTTTTAAGGAAGATGCTATTATGTCAACTATTCTATGAATTTGGTGGAGAAAAAAATGTTAATTTCCAAAACCAAATTGGGTATTTGAAAGAATTTTTTATCGAGGATTATTGGGTAGATTCTTTTAAGAATTATTTTTTCAAAGATTTTTGAGAAAGTGGGTAATAGGCTTATGGGTCTGTATGAAGAAGTAACGTCCGGAGATTTTCCAGACTTGTGAATAAGTATTATAATAGAATGTTTCCAAGAGTCAAGGAAATAGGATAGTCTGAGTATAGAGTTGAAGAACTGAGTTATAAGATCTTGTCCTGGGGATTTTTTTATCGGTAGATTTTTAATTAAAAACTGTATTTCAGAGGGAGTGGTGTGTTTGGTTGGTAAACACATGGGGAGGGTATTGGATAATGCTGATTCAATGTGATTTACGAGATCTAAAATGATGTCTTCAGAGTTAGGCTAAAATCTGTTTTCGAGATCAGAGGCAAATAAATTAGCTTTGTCGAGGTCTGAAATAGCCAGTGCGTTAACTGAGTTGCGTAAAGGGAGTATTTTATTTTTTTGTTTTGTTATATTTTTTGTTGTTTCCCAGAGTGCGTTAGTTGAACTATTTATCGACTTTAAATTAGTGCTCTTATTATCCGTGTACTCGCAATACACGTGTACACGTGCAATTAAAAATGTCGTGCTGAAAACCGTATTATCCGTAATTCACGCGAATCACGTATATTTGTACGAAAACTTACACGTGAAAACATAAATACACGTGAATTTAAAAGTAATTGTTAATATTGTAGATTTCACAAGTGAATAGTCAATAATAATAGTAATCATTGTTGTGCTGTAGCCAAGCCGAAATATATAACGCATAACGGATAATCGGCGTATGTTAAGAAAGAGTGGATAGGACTGGGTACTTGAATCGAATAATAATAATTAAAATAAAAAAAACCAATATATACTTTAGCATTGGGCACAATATGTAATATCTATATTAAAATATACGAAAAACCAAATAATAATAAATGAGAAATATGGGTGCCCATGATTTACTTAATTAACAATAATATTCTTTCATTTTAAATTGTAATAAATATTGAATACAACCAAAATATAAATAAATAAATAATAATAATACCCACGGAGTGATAAATAATTAATAATTACAAAACAACAAAAAAAACAACACGTGTTCCAATAATAATAATAATAATAATAATTGTTAAACTAAACATTATACGTACTATAGTTTTAATTATTTCAACAAAATAATTTTTTGTTTTGGTATAAAAAAACTAACATGTCTACATTTTCAGGAAGAAGGCAACTTCTTTTTGGTGTCACAATATTTCCTGCCGTTGAGAAGCACCTCTCTGAACTTGCTGATGTAGATGGAATTGCTAAATATTTCTTGGCAATAGCTGCTATTGCCGGATATTTATTTTCTCGTGTTCTCCACCATTCTAAGGGATTTAAATCAAATCGTAGTTGAGGCTCTGAAAGATATCCCGTAAACTGCGTAGAGGCATCATTCGTACCAACAGTAAAGTCTTTGTAAATAAATGCTAACACATTACTCATCTGAAAATCGTTTTTTTCTTCTTCATTATGATTTGTAATGGTCGGAGCGCTTGATCGAATAAGCTGCAAGACATATGAACGAATTATCTCTCTAGCCTCTACAGGTTCATAATCCATATCTTTATATCTTGGATCAAGAAAAAAAGCGATGTGTCTTGCAGATACAATTTCGTTCCATATTAATTCAAAACGAGTAGTTAGTTGATATGAAATTGTATTTTTAAATCGTTCCGTCATACTATCATCTTCGACAGCATGTTCATAGTGGGAAGTTAAAAATCTTATGTATTAAAGGTCGTACCATTGAAACGAAAGATTCTAATTCTCCGGAAAATAATGTAATAAGAGCTTGCAATGGTTTCAGAAGTACTAATAATTTTTCAATAACTGACCATTCAGATTTTAACATTTCTAATTTTTGAGCAATACTGGATACTGTAATGGTACGATCTGAGAGAACATTCATGATAGGTGTTCTATTTAAATATAATCTTTCTAACATTAAAAAACTAGAATTCCATCTCGTTTTGCAATATTGTAAAAGAGTTAATTTTGGTTTATTAAGTTGTTGTTGCATTTTCTCCAAAGCCTTCATTGCTTTCGATGAATGTTTAAAATGACCAACAATTTTACTTGACTTCATTAGAATACTTTGAATTTCATCATCCGAAAGAGTTTTATTAACAGCTAGCTGCAAAGAATGTGCTGCACATGTTAATCCAGATTTTTCCATATTATCATTTAGTTCTAATTGTGATACAGCACTGATGACATTTGCAGCGTTATCTGTTACTATTGCAATAACTTTTTTTTCGATATCCCACTCTACAAGTGATTTCTCTAAATGACGTGCTATATTCACAGCTGTGTGTCGCTCGTCAACTTCATGAGTAGTCAATGTAAATGATTTTGGAATCCATTGTTTAACGATAGTGTGGCAGATAATTGTAATATATGATTCCTGAGATCGGGATGTCCAGCAATCTGTTGTACATGACACACTTGTTACTTCATTTAATTCATTTTTAATTATATTTGTTATATCACTTGTCAATAATTTTAAACGATTTTTTACACTTTCTGGAGAACATGGCTTATAATTTGGTTCAACAACGTTCATGAAATGTTTGAAACCGGGACTTGAACAAAATGAAATAGGCATCTGATTTATAGCTATCATTTTATTTCTTTTTTGGCGTTTTCGACTTTTTTGAGAATTTGAAATAAAATTTGTATTCGACGTTGAATCAGAGTAGGTACTCGAAGAACTAGTACTTGGAAGGTCTACAGTATTTGAAGAGGTAATGGCTTGGCTATTAAAATTGTCTGTTATAGATTCACAATTATTTCTAGTATTAAGCACCTCATTATCTGAACCAGAATTGTGCCTATTAAATATATAAAAATAATAAAATTAAAATTCTTAGCTACTAATACAAATTTTTTTATAAATTTTAACTACACAATAATTAGAGTAGGGTAGGTTCTTATAATTATTGAAGTATCGTTTAGAGTTAGGATGACTGGAGAGTGATCAGAGGAGAGATCAAGAGAGTTGGTAATGTTGTGGTTGATATGATTTGGGAGTGTAGTGACGAAAAAATCAAGGATGTCTGGAAGTCTGTTATTGTGTGATGGCCAGTAAGTAGGGTTTGGAGGGGAGAGAACCTTTAGGTTTTTGTTAGATAAGGAGTTATGCAATATACGGCCTCTGGTGTTTATTAATCTTGAGCCCCAAAGGGTATGTTTGCAGTTAAAATCACCTCCAGCAAGAAAATTGTTACCAAGAGAATTAAGAAATTGCGTAAAAATATTAGTATTTATTTTTTGATTGGGTGGACAATAAACTGAAGATTTAGTAAGTGGAATATTGTTAAGCACTAATGTAATATTCATTGCTTGTAGACTAGCAGATTGGTAAAATGGCATAATCGAGTGTTTGATTATTGATTTAATTAATATTGCAGAACCGGCATGAGCGGTACCGTCAGGGTAATCGCAGTGGTATGTTTCGTAACCAGGAATTTTGAAGGATGAGTTATTCGTTAGATGAGATTCGGTTATTAGAAGTATATCTAAAGAGTTATTTAAAGCAAAATGTTTAAGTTCATTTTTTTGGTGAATTAGTCCATTTGAGTTCCAGAGGAGTATTGAAATAGGGTGATTTATATTGTTACGTCTATTTGGCATTGTTGGAAATTATGAGCTTGTCAGTGGTTAAAAGTGAGATTAGAGGGGTGATCAGAGACTTAAGATCATCGATAAAGGACGATAGTTTTAAGGAGAACTGGTCTGCATTAGCCTCATTGGAGGCGTTAGTGTGATTAGCGGTAGTATTATTTATTTTAGTAGCCTGAGAATATGACATTGAGGGGAAAGAGTTAGAATTTAAAGTAGTGTAAACATTATTTAATATATTATTGTTATAAGAATTGTTATTGTTACGTATGAGATTACAATTATCTTGAGTGTTTGATGGTTTGAACAGATTTGTGAACCGGACATCCTCTGTAGTTAGCTGGGGCCGTTACAGAGGGCGCATTTTGCTGGCAGATCTTTTGATTTCTGGCAGTTGTTTGAGGAATGAGGTTCGCCGCAACGAACACATTTTGGTGGGTGATTACAGTAAGATTTCGTGTGACCATAGTTTTGGCAGCGAAGACATTGAACCGGCTGGTGGTTTATACGAGACTCTTCTATTTTAATTTTTGAGTGACATAGCAGGTCGATTTTGAAAATGTCTTTGTTGTTGATATTAGGTTCAAGGTCGATGGAGAAAAGTGGGAGAGGCAGTTTAGTGTTACGTTGCAATACATTGGTTATGTTTCTTGGATTATGGCCGAGAGAAATAAGTTCATTTTTTATATCGACTAGTGGAGTTGTGTAATGAAGGTTTCTAATTACAACTCTGAGTGAGTGGTTTTTCTTCTTTGAGTTGATAAGTATGGTAGTGTGCGTTGTTAGACTGTAAAAATTTAATGACCCTTTTGTATGAATCGGCTGTGCTAGTGGTAAGTTTAACGCCATTAATAGAACTTTTACACGAGAATTTATCATTTTTTGTTAATTCTTTGATTTGTGCACAAAATGATGCGAAGTCGTTAACTGTACGAATAAAAATTGGTGGAGACGGTTTGGTTTCGATTATATTTGAATCGTTGTCTTGATCTAAATCCATGGAGGAGTTTTGGTGGGCCTGGTCGGTGGTTTCGTACGTCACATTTGACGTGAGAGGTGAAAAACGATTTTTTGATACGAAAGTAGCTTGTTTTTTTTGCTGATTGTTTGAAGATGATTGGAAAGGGGAGAAGAAACGTTTATAATTAGTAGGAGAGCTGAATCCATCGGAGACTGGTGTAGTTGGAGTCTTAGGAGATTTATTTGGCACGCTCTGTATGCGAGATTTCGATATAATCAAAGGTGGGACGGTATTTTTGTTGTTCATAATGAATTTATTATTGGTATTATCAATATTATCGCTGAACTGGAAGTGAAGTTGCGTAATGGGTGATTAGCGGGCCGACCGAGTGGGGCGCCGTATGTCCGATAACGGATTACTGATTAGTATTAATTAAAGATGTTACCAAAATAACTGTGACGGTGTCCAGAGCTGATGGAGAGATGCTGATGTGTATTGTTGGGTGTATGGTACTTGGACGAAGAAGTACGTTTTTTAAGTGAGAAAATTGAACTATTATTTAACACGTGTAAGAAGAAATAAAAATAAGGTAACGGAGTACGATGTTTCATTGTCTACTGACGACGCGCGAGTACCCGTCATATTTACTACAATATTTTTAGATTAATTTCTAGAAAATAATTTGGGTATTAATAATAACCGCGGCATTATCTTATCCGTTATCGCATTTCCGGTCGGGCGCAGCGGTCTACCTAAATCCCGAAATAACAATCAATACGCGTACTATATATTTTAACATACCTTTTACCTTTTAAAAACTTAAATTATGTAATTCACAAATTAAAAGTATATAAAAATGTACAATAAATAAGAAAAATCAACAAAATTGCATTCAAATAGAAAAAATGATCAAAATTGTAATCAAATTGAAAAAATGGCCAAAATTGCAAAAAGTCGCACTAAAAACTTTTAGATATAAATTCGTACTCGCATGAAATGAATTTTAAATCTACTTAGCAATAAATCCAAGCAATGGAAAAAAAAGTTGCAAATGCAACAACATCGGTGCCCTACTAATCAGACATTATTAACCGAATTAGATTGGTTAAATTTAACAAAAAAACATACCGTATCATGGCAGAGTGCGAAGAACACATTAAATTCTATTTCAGAATTCGTTGTAGTTAACGAAGATGATTACTTTGATGAATTTATGTCATTTTTAAATATTTTTCAAGAAATATTCATATCAATTATACTTTTAGGATAATATTTTTTATTTTGTAGATGACTTTGGAAGTGGATGCACTCATTTATAAAAGTTTCATCTAAATCACTTTTGTACATCAAATATAAATTTTCAGCTGATACATATACTTCTGATGTTTTCATTATTTCAAGTTTAAAAAAAAACTGTACTTAGTTATTACATTATCATATGCCAATTTTCTAGTAGTCAATTCGTTAATTATAGAGTCACAAATTACATAATATGTATTGACTTTGAATTCTACATCACTAGGAAAATCAACTTCTTCTAGATCAACTATTTCATCGTTCTTTTTATTTCTTTTTCTTTTTCGTTTAGAAGTTGTTTCATAAACATTTACATCACATTTTGTTAATGCTTTTTCTTGATATTGTAAAAACATTTCATCGTTCCTGAGATTTGAAATATACTTTATTAATGAATTATAATGTTCACAAACCGTACAAATATCAATATTAACTGATTGTAAAAGTTTACTTATGGCATTAAATCGTTGTAGTAGGTCTCCCCAAAATAACAACATAAATGTAGTTTCAAGACGATTCATTGCATGAAGTAAACCACGAGCTTCATTACATGTAATAGATTTTTCATTTAAATTGTTTGATATGTCAACTAAGGTCTGCTTCACGATTCCCCAGCTATCAATAAGAGGTTTGCATGCATCATATCGCGCTGACCATCTCGTTTCAGATAGATTTTTCAATGTCAAATTAACTTTAAGTAGATCCCAACGGTGAGTAGAAGCTAAAAAAAGGTATAAACATTCTGAATAAAAAAAAAAAAAATGAATTAGCTTCTTTACAACAACTAGCCGCATAAGATCCAATCAAGTTAAGTGAATGAGCTGAACACGGAATAAAATCAGCCAAAGGTGCAACTTCACGGATCCTAGCTTGAAGACCAGAATAAACGCCAGACATATTTTTAGCGTTATCATATAATTGTCTACGTAAATATGAAATATCTAAATTGTATTTTTTTAATATAGAAAAAACTGCATCAGCCATATTTTGAGACTTGTGTCTAACATTTTCCAAAAAGCATAAAAATCTTTCTACCGGTAACCCATCACTGTTAACATACCTAAATATAAATAAAAGTTGATCAATGTGACCAATATCAGGAGTTGAGTCAATGCTTATTGAAAAATATCGAGCTCTTATAATTTCTTCAACCACTTTATTTTGAACTTTAACTGCCATTAAGTTAATACATTTTCATATGTAAAATGAGACAAATAGTTTGTGTGACCTTTTACCGTGATTTCCATGATTCGATATATGTTTGGCCAAAAACGGAACAAATTCTGCTATCAATTCAAGACACATCATAAAATTGCCATCGTGTAAAGATCCAAACTGCTCATTATCACCTTTAAATGGCAAGCCACGACTTGATAAAGATTTTACAACAGCACAAACCCTTATTAGGACATTTTTCCAATATTCTTTTTCTGTTTCTACTTGATACTGAAGAGTTTTATCCACCCTATTTAATTCTGATGATCTATTTTTCATATTAATTACACATGTTTTATGAGAAAGGGAGTTTTCATGCTTGTTGATTGATTTTGGTCTTTTCCAATCTGAGAAACCATTTCTTGAAAATTCTGAAGAGTTTTGAAATAAATAACAAGGAATGCAAAAAACTGCACCTTTACTTTCTGAATAAACAAGATAAGTTCTTTTACATTTTTTACCATTGATTAAAGTAGTTTAAGTAGTTTCAAAATAACTTTTATTTAAATATCTATGAACATTCCTAAATGAACCTCTACGAACCGTCTGATAAAGTCGTTTGGATCGACTAAAATTTGAATCTAAATTTTGACTGTAACCGTTTTTACATACATAATCAATAGTAAATTCACTTATATTCCAGTCAGCTGGATCAGTCTTAAAAGCAAGTAAAAACAAATAACCTTAAAAAAACTTGTGAAATAATAAACATTACCAACTGTTTGTTTTAATTAAATTAATAAGAATATAAAATATTTTCATAATTTGTATAATATAATTTCTTTTTGAAAAAAAAAGTAAAAGAAAAACTTACTCTAATGATTTAACATTAACATCATCTGAATTGTTACCACACTCTGAATTATTTTGTTTTCTTCATTTAAAAGAATCTCACTATTTTTGGACCTAGAATATTAAAAACAAAGTAACATAATATAATTTAACTAAAAATATTGTGTAATAGACACTATAATAAGAATATAAAATATTTTCATAATTTATATAATATAATTTCTTTTTGATAAAAAAAGTTAAAGAAAAACTTACTGTAATGATATAAAATCTTCTGGATTTTCACCATGTTTTTAAAGTACTTCATTTTCATTATGCATCTGCATATTAGATGATGAACAATTGTTATTTGCTGAACCATCTGTGTAACTATCTATTAAAATCAAAATATTTCTTAAAAAAGATATGGATATCAATAATTATTGAATTAGTATCAAAGGTAATAATATTATATTTACTTTTCACTGAGTTATTCAATTGGTAAAACATTTTATCAACCCTGTTGGAGTTTTTTATTGTTTTATCTAGCTTCTCTTTTTTCTCTTTAGCTATCTTACGGTAATAAGCACCACTAGGTTTAATTATTTTAGGTATATGTGCCATTAATAGAGGAGTATAATTTACCTAAATAAATATAAATTAAAGATTTCTTTTTTCATAATTTTATAAATATTATAAACTATAGATATGTATCACAAATGTTCAATAAACAATTTAAGAACCAATATTAATAAAAAAAAATATTTATGTATAGGTATTGCGCAATTATACAATCTGTATATAATGTATTAATTATTATTAATTATACTATTTATACTAAACTAGTAACAACTACAAATAGTTTAAACCGTATAGGTAAAAATAATAAAACTTACCTTGGTTTATAATATAATATAATATAAATGTTATATATTATATCAATTTACAATCATCGATGTATCAATTCATCACAATTTTATACTTTTTACAGTATACACGGTAAACACATGGAGCATAAGCATAACACAAGAGTACATAACAATTAAATATAAGTCATAAGTGTAAAACGTTTTAATAAAAATATATTAATACTGTCATCTATCACAATTTAGTATTTACAATGCAATAACCATTGAATATCGATATCATTATACAATTATCATTGTTTTGATTTATTCGGTAAAATAGTTAACCAATTTCTAAAATTAGATTTTTTCTGAATATTTTCATCAATAGTATAGGCAATATCACGGACCAAGATTATACTATATGTATAATATTTACTACATATTATCTTAGATCGTAGCAATAATACAGCTATATAGTCGGTGGTTCTTAACATTTTTCTAAATTACAAATTACAAAAATATTAAATAAAATGCAATTTTTTTTTTTCATAACATTAAAATATTAAAATAATATTTTGCCGCCCCCGGGCATATGCCTACCCATGCTCCCCCCCTAAATTTGGCCCTGTATAATATTAATTCTAAGTCCATCTAACATTACATTAATAATAATAAATATATACATTACACCTAATACCTAGGTGTTATATTTAATGGTTTTAATTTTATTAATTTGAATAGGCATATTATTAAACATAATTATTATTATTATTATTATTATTTACCTTGGACACATATATTTTTATACTTGTTATGTGTAAATCTAAACAATAATATAAGTATTATCATAATATTAAAATACTAAAAAAGTACTTTTAAATCATTGTTTAATTTATGTTTCAGATAAGTGGCCGCCACTGAAAATAAAGCCTTCGAGGCGATACAAAAAATTTAGGACCTCGTGTTGTAAGTTTCAAACACATTGTAGTACACAAATACACATTACTGTTGAATACAGAAAATTATTAAATACTCATACTTATCTACATAAAATAATATGCATTTTTTAAATACAATCTTCTACATGATGAGTTAAGAGATAAATTTAAATTTAATTATTTAGACAATAGATCATCTGAGGATTTTGAATTTGTAAACAGAAATTAATTGTACTTTATTTTTCAAATGAACCAGAGAACAAAGAGAAAAAGTAAATTAAAAATATATTATTAATATTAAATATATAAGTGTATAATAACATTTTTTTACTAAAAACTTGACTTTTTATTTTTATGAATTTTAGTTAGATAACTTACTTGCAAGTGTACGTACACTTGTGCATTAATTATTAATTTTGATTTAAAAAGTAAATGATTTAACTCTCCAATTGGGTACAATTATGATTTTTTTTTTAATGTAACATAAACAAATAATTAATTTACATAGGTAAATGAAATAAATTCAATAATATAATATGTTTACAATAAATTATAAAATAATCAAACGATCAAATAACAATTAGCTCTATAAGTAATATACAATGTATAATGCACATTTTAATGACACTAATTGAATTCTATTTCCTAAAGATGGTAGGAGTAGAATCGGATAAATCTGTTATGTAACAACCATCAACTTATGATTTAGTAAATAAAATAAACAATTAATAACAATTAATAATAATCAATACTTTATTACAATGTCTCAACCTGGGGGTCGCAATCGAATGATTTTAATTTTAAATCAATGTGAAAATTAAAAAAAAGAATATATATGTAGGGTCGCTAAAAAATTGAAATTTAAAAAGCGTAAAAAGGGTCGTCATAGTAAAAAGGTTAAGAAACACTACTTTATAAGATATAAATTTAGAATTAATATTTTAGTTTTATTTTTTTACATGTATTTTGGGTTATGGATTTTGGTTCGATCACTATATATCACTATATACGACCATTATTTCGCACGTAATCGGAGAAGCAAAAACTTGAATGAGTGAAGGCGTAGGCAACTTGTCCTGACAACGGTGGAAACCGCTGCCCAGTGTACGATCGCGACAAAAACGTATACGGCATAGAGCGTGTAAACGGTCACTGGCGCTGCTACGTGAAACGTTATAACTAAAACAGTCGAATACATTATCTTTTTGTATCAAAAATACTTTACTTTTTTGCTAATATATTCGGCATTATTCAACCATTTTTTTTCAAAACTGACAAAGGTATAATCTGCTCATTACGCCCGATCGATTGATACCACAAACGCACCAATCCGTCCATTCACTAGGTCTGTAGCCCAGACTAAAGAATATGGTTAAATGTACACATATTCAATGGGCAAACTCTGGCTCGTGTAATGTAGAGGTGGGTCGTTACTGCTGTATTCGGTACAAAGTAACGATTACATTGGTGGAACGAGTAGGAACGAGTACAGCTGATCGTTCCTCAAACGTTACGACGGTACAAAGTTTCTAACTACAAAATGGTCTCCATTAGGCGATACCGATACCACCGAGTACCGACTGGCGAGTGGCGACTAGTCGCTATACTAACAGTAGGACATGAAATACAAATATTTTGTTCGTTCCCCTGCGTTTCTAATTCTGCGCGTAAACTCTACGCACACGCTCACGCACGTTACATCAGTACATTTTTAAATTTGTATTATTAATTATTGTAAAACTATTTTATTTAAAAATAAAATACTGAAGGTAGTAAGTTGTATACTATACCACGGATTACAATAACACATTTTAAAAACTGTAAAAGTGTAAAGTAATTTATTATTTTAATATGAATACTAATAACAAGCATTGAATTTAAAGTTTAAAAATAATAATAATAGTAATGATGAACAATTTTACTTATTTTAATAATTACTATTTAAAAACATTAATATTTCAACGTTTTTTAACGATAACCTGCTACGTCTTTCTGAAATAGTATATCCGGCTTTTGAAAAGATTCGTTCACACGGAACAGAACTCGACGGCACACACAACCTTAATAACATCATTTCAAACAAATTTGGATAGATATTTCTTCTATTATTCCACCACTTAAGTGGATCTGATTTTCTGTCGAGTAACGGCTCACTTATATATCTGTCGATCTCCACAATAGCTTCAGACGTTGGTGTACTTAATGTTGGTGTTGACACTTACATACAATTACAATATGATTTAAGTTACAAACACTTATAAATAATATATTAAATATATAAATTTAGTATACGATATACCTGTGCATCAAAGTGTTTCCAAATTTCAGATGTTTCATTTTCTATTGCATTATTGTTCAATGGTGTATTTACATTATGTTCGTCATTATTTTTATTTCTTTTAATTATTGCCGCAATTTTTTCTACGATTTGATCGTACGTACGCTGGTATATAATATGGTTATCAAATGCTTTTTTTTTAAAACGCGGATCTAATAAAGTTGCCTCTGTTAATACTCGTTGATTTTCAATACCTTCAAACTTTTTATCGGCTTTCGTTAGCATTTTAGAAAGCATCAAATGAATTGTATGTGGTAGTTGAATGTTCTGTATATTATTTTTAATGTGAGAGTGTAACATTTGAGTTATAATTAAGACTTTAGAAATTGAAACGCCTTTTTCAGAACTAAGTTCAACAGTGGCTTCTTTAAAGGGCTTAAATATTTCACAATAGTGTTGCATTATTTCAAAATCTTCGTTAGTCAAATTATCTACGTTACCTATTATAGCAATTGTGGAAATGAGTGGTTCTTTAATTAGTATACACCTTTGAAACATGTCAAAAGTTGAATTCCAGCGCGTAGTAACGTCTTGAATCAGTTTCAATTCTGTATAACCCATTTGAGTTTGTGCATTTTTTAATTTTTTATATGATTGTGTACTTCGTTTAAAAAACTCGACAACTTTCTTAACTTTTTTGTATACGTGGTTTATTTCTTCTAGTCCAGCTTGAGCAATTAAATTTATTGTGTGAGCTAAACATGGTATATGACGCCAGTTTTTATTCATTTTGATTGCTGCTGTTATATTTGCCGCATTGTCAGTGACAGCAACCTTAATTTTTTCACTAATATTCCATTCATTAAAACAATCTTTTAAAAACACCGACAAATTATTACTAGAATGAGATTTTTCAAAATTAAAACACCCAAGTAAAAAAGACTTTAAAACACATTCTGTTGTATCAATAAAATGAACGGTCACGGCAACAAAGCTATCATTATTTATTGAGGTACAACCATCAGTAGTAAACGCTATAAATTGAGCATTATTTAAATTATTTTTCACTCTTTCTTTAATTTCATTGAGTAGGTGTGGTAATAATGATTTTGATACTGTTTTTCTAGATGGTAATTTGTACCCAGGATTTAATAGATGAACGAATTTTTTAAATTCTTCATTTTCCACCAAACTAAATGGTTGAAACTCTTTTGCAATCATAATTGCTAACTGTTCGTCGAGTATTTTTTGTTTATTTAGAGAAATCGGTTTCATAATATATGAATCTACTCGAGTTTGTAATGGGCGTGTTTTTTTTTGTATTTATGTTGGTCGTTGTGGTAGGTTGACAACTTAAAGTTTGAGGTTGTGAGGTTTGTGGTCTTTTCTCGTTAGGTTCATCAGGTTCATGTTCATCTAAATTTTGCTCTACCATTTCTAAACGTGGAATTTTTCTAGCTTCGTATTGTACATAGTGTTTCCTTTTTAAATGTTTGGTTAAATTTGTAGTTGAACCCCCTTTATACGAAATTGGATTTGAACAGTATGAACACTTTGCCTTCTCATTATTTATCACTGAAAAGTGATTCCAGATGTCACTACTTTTCTTCTCCATTTAAAAATAATAATATTTTCTAGAACTTACAAAAATAAAAGTATGTACTATTGTCTATTCTATATGAAAATATGAAATAACAAAATAATATTTGTTTTTATTATTAAAAAAAATAGTTGAATGAATGTTTCAAAGATAATCAGCAAAGTACAAAGTATTTATTTATAAATTCATTAATACTTGCAGTAATTAAAACTATTTTTTTCTTTGACGATCACGTTACATTATACTGTCTCAGCGTACTATCTATTAGATAGTATCTAACATAAATCCAGCACTTACCTTTTAGAATATTGTTGATTCAAAAATCTCGAAAACACCAAATTATTTAACTTCATAAAAATTAAGTACTTAATAACTAAGGTCTAAGATAGTAAGATGGTTACCCAATGGCGACTGTTAACCAAATGAAAATAAATTTAATTACAGTAATGTAAAATAAAAACAACTCAAAACAATATTATTATTTATACATATGTGTATTGTGATATTTTATACGTAATTTATAGTTTTGATTCTTGATAAAGTAAATATTAAATATTATTAATAGAATACGAATACCATTACACATTTCACAACTATCAACTATACCGAAATCAGACACAGGAAATGTTTATTTCTTTATTTTATTGTGTTTTTTTATAAATAAATAAGTATTTACAAATCTATTTTTATTTAGCGTTTGTATTTAACAATAGTAGGTGATAAACTAATAGGTATAAAAATTGTATATTTCAAGTTTCAACACTTTTATGTCATTATATTTTATAATAATATATAAAACATTGTTTTTTATGAATCATATATTTATTTAATTGTAACTGCATTATATAATATTATTAGAACGGTGATAATTTCCGAATACAGTAAAATAGTAGGTATTGTATAATGGGTGTACGAAGCGTCGAAGCATATTCGTTAATAAATATCCATTATCCATTATATTTCAAGAACGAGTACACACTTGAATACTTGATCTTTCAGCGTAGAACAATACGAATCTGAGTACAATAGTAACTAAAAAAAAATGTACCGATTGTACCGATGTAACGAGTATTTAGGAATCGGTACTTTATTGTAACTGTACCGATTGGAACGATTCCACAAAAGGAACGATAATTCCCACCACTAGTGTAATGTACTACGGTAGTGGTCGTTCCGCTTTTTTTTTTTTATTTAGCTTCGCGTCACTACCGTCGCGCTGGATGTCTGGGATAAGTAATATACATTATGATATTATAGTACCTAGTTGAAAATTGAAATGTGTTTTTCATATTTCATAGACACATAATCCAAGGTGGATGTATAAAGATGTAAACACTGTCTATTTTGTATCATTATGAATTATGATTGCGGGCAGAAAAAGTACACCACTTGTAACTGCCACCGGGAGCGCTGACTACACGACGAGGACTCAAACATACTAAAGTTTGTATGGCACATAAATGCATTTAATCTTACTTAAAGCTTATGTCTTCTGCAGTTTTATTCCCTGCTGTTTATATATTTTATTCTGTTTAGGTGACCCAGAGTTTCATCCAGGCATAATACACTAAAAGACATATTAAATAAGTAAAAAAAATAAATTTCAAATCGCGTATTTACAAAGAGTATGTTGAGTAGGTACAAATAAATAACAACACTACAAAAGAGTACACTAGAATAATATTATGATGTAAATACCGTTATTGTACACAATATACATTTGATAGATATTTTCATAGAGTAAATAGTACTATTATTTTAAATATAACCATAATATACTAATGGAATTTTCAAAATTATGCCATTCTTAGAATAACTACAATATGTTTTTAAAAAAATAAACACATCATGACAAGCAGAGGTAGCAAATCGAGGAAATAATAAATTTACCATTACTTTAATTAATATTTAATATTACAATGGTTACTATAAATTGTAATTTTTAATTATAACACAAATAGACAGCAGATCTACATCTACTCCTTAAACCAGTATTCCCAAAAAAATGTGGGTAATTATCAACTATTGTATTATTGAAGATAGATTTATGTTATTCGAAATTCATCTAAGTTATTCATTATTTAATTTTGATTGATATGTTATATTTGTATGGCTTGGCAAGCTCTGCACATCGTATTTTCGTAAAGGTATAGGAATATGAAATTATGAACATTATGAGCCTTCATCAGGTAAGCAGCGCTTCCGGTGGAAATCTCAACTAATATACATTTTTCAATCAATTTATAATCGAAGTGTTTACACCATATATCCACAATGATATAATCATTACAAGTTCTACCACAGAACTATCGAGATACAATCAAAGTATAAATTATACAAAAAAATAATAAAAAAAACAAAATAGTTTGGAATAATTTGCACACTTAATGAGCAGTATTATAATTTACCTAAATATAGTTAAATAAAATTAATTTTGTTAATTTTTAGATTTTTTAAGCTCTTGAATAATATTTGATACAGCTAATGAATTTCCCTCGATTTACAAAATATGTAAAATTTGTATCTTTTACATAGTTATGATCTGTTTGATCGTTTTTTAATATAAGATCAATACAATAAGGACACACAACTTTAATGCCTAAACTTTTGAAAACATATCCAGCAATATAACCAAGTATTACATTAGTTTTTTAGAAAATCCTTTTACCTCTATACTTGAAAGAACATCTATATAATTATCAATTTCGGTTCCATCTAAGTTTTCGTCAGATTTATAATGCATCTTTTCTCAGAATGAAAACCTAAGGCATCACTACCAGGAGCAACAAAATTTAAACAATTTCTAGTATTTCTACTTTCTACGGTTATATTTTTGGTAAATTACAATTATCTTAGTGCTTTTTTAAACTGAATACAGTTCGGATTATTATTAGAACTTCCTCTTTTGAACGAATACAATCAAAAATGAGTTCAAGATGATCTTGAGACATTATGTAAATTAGAATATACTTCAGAGGACTCTGAGCCATACCAAGGAGCTTATAAGCAATTTCCAAAGTACCCGTCATGCCCATCATGGTTACAATGAACGTTACAACAAACATTTTTCTACCACTTAATAGCAATGAAATTCTATCAAATTAATTTTTATGTAGAAGTTGGTAGTGTCACTGAATACAGTTTTTTGGTTTTTGTTTAGCTTTAAGTAAAAACTAATATAGCTCAACATTTATATATAAAAAGAAAAAAAAAGTACTATTTAAATTAAACTAAAGAATATGTACACAGATATTAAATAGTAGAGCCAGCATCCAAAATAAATTTAAAAATACTTTTAATAGTGAAGATGCAAATAGTATTGAGAATGGAGTGGTGATTAAAGGGACAATTAAAAGATCTAAGGGAATTAACTAAGATTAGACGTTCGGATATCAGAGCAGGGCATTCATATAGTATATGAGATAGATCACAAATACATTCATTGAGATTAAGTTTACAAAAAGGAGAGTCGTTTAAACCAAGTTTGAATGAATGACAATGTAATAGAGAATGACTTATGCGTAATCTGTTAAATTTTATAATATATGATACAGAACTAAATTACTGAACCAGACATTATGAGGAATATTAGGTGTAATGTTCCTATATCTTGAGGCAAAGTTTGCAGGTAAGTTATTCAAATATGAGGATCATAGATTAGATATATAACGTTTTATAAAAGGAGTAAAGTCAGAGTGAGGTAGTTGAGTAAGAGATGAGAAGATAATGTTAGATTTGGATCTGGCAAGATTTTCAGCAATCTCGTTACCGTGAATGCCAATATGACTGGGGAACCAAATGAAGTGTATTATGTAATTTAAAAGATTAAGAACAAGTGAGGATAGTTGAGAGTGTAAAGAGTTGGAATTTAGGGCTTGAAGGCATGACAAAGAGTCGGAAGCAATTAGATATTTGTTTGGGGAAAAGTTTAAAATGAGTTTTAGGGCTTCGACGATGGTATAGCACTCAGCTGTAAAAGAAGAAGACGAAGAGGGAAGATTATTTGTAAAGGAAACATGTAACTCTGGAATATAAATAGCATAGACAGCAGAAAGAGGAGAGACCAGAACCATCGGTATATACAACAATAAAATTGGGGAAGTTAACAATAAAGTGATTCGAAAAAGCTGCGTTTACCTTGAAGTAAGACATTTTTTTTAGGTCATTGGGGGATAAATCGGAAAATAGATTTCCCGAATGAACAGAAAGAGAATAAAGAAGAGAATCGTAAGGTTGTTCATAAATTTAGGGTTTATCTGTATTTATGATGTAATGGTGGAAAACAGATAATACGTTAGCGATATCGGATAAGCGTGGCATAGATTTAGAGACATATCATCAATTAAGAAATAGTGAATAAAAAGAGTCAAATATGTGATGATCACTATGGGTTAATGATTTCAAAAGAAATTTTCCTTCAAGCCATCTGCACCTGATATTGAAATGAGGGCTTAAGCCTCTACCTCATAAGCAGGACAAAGAGTGAACCTAACGTATCCCATAATGGCCCTAAAACAAGTGATTTGGTGATTATTTAATTTTACAAATAGAGTAGGAAGCTGAACAAAAAAGGAAACAACCATAGTCAATTTTGTAGCGTATGATTGAAAGGTAAATAGATAGAAGACTAAAAGCATGTGATCCGCACCAGGTACAAGTAACTGTTATAATGTCGATTATGGGATTATGGGATTTTCAAGTATTTCGACCATGGTTTTCAAAGATTTTAACTCATACTTCGACATTTCAAACTGATAATTCCGAATCATTAACCTCACCAGCAAGATACTCCATGATTCATGGAAACACAGGTTTGAAAATCTTGAATCTCATGGATAAATGGAAATATAGAAGTTTTGGATAATGATATTTATAGAATCCAAAGGGTTCTTTGCTTTTTCTCACTGATTATCTAGAATTTTTGCTATATACAGTTAGAAACACTGAGAATAATGGAAAATAAAGGTAGTTGGACAATATTCATAACGGAATTATGTGAT
Source organism: Rhopalosiphum nymphaeae (assembly GCA_036289425.1). Classification (NCBI taxonomy): domain Eukaryota; kingdom Metazoa; phylum Arthropoda; class Insecta; order Hemiptera; family Aphididae; genus Rhopalosiphum; species Rhopalosiphum nymphaeae. The sequence continues at coordinate 2,804,322 of JAZAQC010000001.1, read as the reverse complement.
ATTAAAGTTTTGAAACCATGAATCTCAAGGATTAATGGAAATAAAGAGGTTTTGGACCACACTATTTATAGTATCCATAGGGTTCTTTGCTATTTCTTACTGAATCTCAAGAGTCATAATTCTTTAAATTAGAAACTCTAAGAATTCTGGAAATTATAGGGTTTAAGTCAATAATTATCACGGAATTACGGTGTTTTCAAGTTTTGAAACCATGAATGTCAAAGATAAATGAAAATCTAGAGGATTTTGACAACGATATTTATAGAATCCAAAGGATTTTCTGCTATTTCTCACCGGTTCTCCAGAATCATAACTCTATAATTTAGAAACTCAATGAATAATGGAAGTTAAAGGGTTTAAGTCAATAATAACTACGGAATTACGGGGATTTCAAGTTTTGAAACCATGAATGTCAAAGATAAATGAAAATCTAGAGGATTTTGACAACGATATTTATAGAATCCAAAGGATTATCTGCTATTTCTCACCGGATCTCCAGAATCATAACTCTATAATTTAGAAACTCAATGAATAATGGAAGTTAAAGAGTTTAAGTCAATAATAACTACGGAATTACGGGGTTTTCAAGTTTTGAAACCATGAATGTCAAGGATAAATGGAAATTTAGAGGATTTGGACCACGATATTTATAGAATCCAATGGGTTCTTTGCTATTTCTCATCGATTCCCCAGAATCATAACTCTCTACTACAAGATATTCCATGATTCTTGAAAACAGTGGTTATAAAATCATGAATCTTAAGGATAAATGGAAATTTAGAGGATTTTGACCACGATATTTATAGAATCCCAAGGATTTTCTGCTATTTCTCACCGATTCTCCAGAATCATAACTCTTTAAATTAGAAACTCTAAGAATAATTAAAAATAAAAGTTCTAGGACCATAACACTTTCGGAATTATGGAGTTTTGAAGTTATGAAACCATGACTCTCAAGGATAATGAAATATAGAGGATTTGGACCATGATATTTTTAGATTTCTAAAAGTTCTTTGCTAGTCCTCACTGATTACATAGAATTTTTGCAATCTACAGTTAGAAACAATGAGAATAATAGAAAATAAAGGGTTTAGTGCCATAATATTCTAGGAATTATGGGATTTTCATGTTTTGAGAACTTGAATGTCAATGTCTCTAAACGGTTCTTGGCCATTTCGAACTGATTGTCAATGATTATTGTCTCCTCAATAAGAAACTCCACGATTAATGGAATTTTTTGTATTTGTCAACCTCGATAATCACGGAATTTTGGGATATTTAAGTATTTGGATTATGGATTCCAACAGATTCTTTGCATATCCAACTAATTATCCAGAATCATTAATCTCTACACCAAGATATTCCATGATTCACGAAAACAGTGGTTTTAAAAACATGAATCTCAAGGATGAATGGAAATTAAAAGGATTTAGACCACGATATTTATAGAATTCAAAGGGTTCTTTGCTTTTTCTCACTGATTATCTAGAATTTTTGCTATATACAGTTAGAAGCACTGAGAATAATGGAAAATAAAGGTAGTTGGACAATATTCATAACGGAATTATGTGATATTAAAGTTTTGAAACCATGAATCTCAAGGATTAATGGAAATTAAGAGGATTTGGACCACACTATTTATAGTATCCATAGGGTTCTTTGCTATTTCTTACTGATTCTCCAGAGTCATAACTCTTTAAATTAGAAACTCTAAGAATTCTGGAAATTATAGGGTTTAAGTCAATAATTATCACGGAATTACGGTGTTTTCAAGTTTTGAAACCATGAATATCAAAGATAAATGAAAATCTAGAGGATTTTGACAACGATATTTATAGAATCCAAAGGATTATCTGCTATTTCTCACTGGATCTCCAGAATCATAACTCTATAATTTAGAAACTCAATGAATAATGGAAGTTAAAGAGTTTAAGTCAATAATAACTACGGAATTACGGGGTTTTCAATTTTTGAAACCATGAATGTCAAGGATAAATGGAAATTTAGAGGATTTGGACCACGATATTTATAGAATCCAATGGGTTCTTTGCTATTTCTCATCGATTCCCCAGAATCATAACTCTCTGCTACAAGATATTCCATGATTCTTGAAAACAGTGGTTATAAAATCATGAATCTTAAGGATAAATGGAAATTTAGAGGATTTTGACCACGATATTTATAGAATCCCAAGGATTTTCTGCTATTTCTCACCGATTCTCCAGAATCATAACTCTTTAAATTAGAAACTCTAAGAATAATTAAAAATAAAAGTTCTAGGACCATAACACTTTCGGAATTATGTAGTTTTGAAGTTTTGAAACCATGACTCTCAAGGATAATGAAATATAGAGGATTTGGACCATGATATTTTTAGATTTCTAAAAGTTCTTTGCTATTTCTCACTGATTACCTAGAATTATTGCAATCTACAGTTAGAAACAATGAGAATAATAGAAAATAAAGGGTTTAGTGCCATAATAATCTAGGAATTATGGGATTTTCATGTTTTGAGAACTTGAATGTCAATGTCTCTAAACGGTTCTTGGCCATTTCGAACTGATTGTCAATGATTATTGTCTCCTCAGTAAGAAACTCCACGATTAATGGAATTTTTTGTATTTGTCAACCTCGATAATCACGGAATTTTGGGATATTTAAGTATTTGGATTATGGATTCCAACAGATTCTTTGCATATCCAACTAATTATCCAGAATCATTAATCTCTACACCAAGATATTCCATGATTCACGAAAACAGTGGTTTTAAAAACATGAATTTCAAGGATGAATGGAAATTAAAAGGATTTGGACCACGATATTTATAGAATTCAAAGGGTTCTTTGCTTTTTCTCACTGATTATCTAGAATTTTTACTATATACAGTTAGAAACACTGAGAATAATGGAAAATAAAGGTAGTTGGACAATATTCATAACGGAATTATGTGATATTAAAGTTTTGAAACCATGAATCTCAAGGATTAATGGAAATTAAGAGGATTTGGACAACGATATTTATAGAATCCAAAGGATTTTCTGCTAATTCTCACCGGTTCTCCAGAATCATAACTCTATAATTTAGAAGCTCAATGAATAATGGAAGTTAAAGGGTTTAAGTCAATAATAACTACGGAATTACGGGGTTTTCAAGTTTTGAAACCATGAATCTCAAGGATTAATGGAAATTAAGAGGATTTGGACCACACTATTTATAGTATCCATAGGGTTCTTTGCTATTTCTTACTGATTCTCCAGAGTCATAACTCTTTAAATTAGAAACTCTAAGAATTCTGGAAATTATAGGGTTTAAGTCAATAATTATCACGGAATTACGGTGTTTTCAAGTTTTGAAACCATGAATGTCAAAGATAAATGAAAATCTAGAGGATTTTGACAACGATATTTATAGAATCCAAAGGATTATCTGCTATTTCTCACCGGATCTCCAGAATCATAACTCTATAATTTAGAAACTCAATGAATAATGGAAGTTAAAGAGTTTAAGTCAATAATAACTACGGAATTACGGGGTTTTCAAGTTTTGAAACCATGAATGTCAAGGATAAATGGAAATTTAGAGGATTTGGACCACGATATTTATAGAATCCAATGGGTTCTTTGCTATTTCTCATCGATTCCCCAGAATCATAACTCTCTACTACAAGATATTCCATGATTCTTGAAAACAGTGGTTATAAAATCATGAATCTTAAGGATAAATGGAAATTTAGAGGATTTTGACCACGATATTTATAGAATCCCAAGGATTTTCTGCTATTTCTCACCGATTCTCCAGAATCATAACTCTTTAAATTAGAAACTCTAAGAATAATTAAAAATAAAAGTTCTAGGACCATAACACTTTCGGAATTATGGAGTTTTGAAGTTTTGAAACCATGACTCTCAAGGATAATGAAATATAGAGGATTTGGACCATGATATTTTTAGATTTCTAAAAGTTCTTTGCTAGTCCTCACTGATTACATAGAATTTTTGCAATCTACAGTTAGAAACAGTGAGAATAATAGAAAATAAAGGGTTTAGTGCCATAATAATCTAGGAATTATGGGATTTTCATGTTTTGAGAACTTGAATGTCAATGTCTCTAAACGGTTCTTGGCCATTTCGAACTGATTGTCAATGATTATTGTCTCCTCAGTAAGAAACTCCACGATTAATGGAATTTTTTGTATTTGTCAACCTCGATAATCACGGAATTTTGGGATATTTAAGTATTTGGATTATGGATTCCAACAGATTCTTTGCATATCCAACTAATTATCCAGAATCATTAATCTCTACACCAAGATATTCCATGATTCACGAAAACAGTGGTTTTAAAAACATGAATTTCAAGGATGAATGGAAATTAAAAGGATTTGGACCACGATATTTATAGAATTCAAAGGGTTCTTTGCTTTTTCTCACTGATTATCTAGAATTTTTGCTATATACAGTTAGAAACACTGAGAATAATGGAAAATAAAGGTAGTTGGACAATATTCATAACGGAATTATGTGATATTAAAGTTTTGAAACCATGAATCTCAAGGATTAATGGAAATTAAGAGGATTTGGACAACGATATTTATAGAATCCAAAGGATTTTCTGCTAATTCTCACCGGTTCTCCAGAATCATAACTCTATAATTTAGAAGCTCAATGAATAATGGAAGTTAAAGGGTTTAAGTCAATAATAACTACGGAATTACGGGGTTTTCAAGTTTTGAAACCATGAATCTCAAGGATTAATGGAAATTAAGAGGATTTGGACCACACTATTTATAGTATCCATAGGGTTCTTTGCTATTTCTTACTGATTCTCCAGAGTCATAACTCTTTAAATTAGAAACTCTAAGAATTCTGGAAATTATAGGGTTTAAGTCAATAATTATCACGGAATTACGGTGTTTTCAAGTTTTGAAACCATGAATGTCAAAGATAAATGAAAATCTAGAGGATTTTGACAACGATATTTATAGAATCCAAAGGATTATCTGCTATTTCTCACCGGATCTCCAGAATCATAACTCTATAATTTAGAAACTCAATGAATAATGGAAGTTAAAGAGTTTAAGTCAATAATAACTACGGAATTACGGGGTTTTCAAGTTTTGAAACCATGAATGTCAAGGATAAATGGAAATTTAGAGGATTTGGACCACGATATTTATAGAATCCAATGGGTTCTTTGCTATTTCTCATCGATTCCCCAGAATCATAACTCTCTACTACAAGATATTCCATGATTCTTGAAAACAGTGGTTATAAAATCATGAATCTTAAGGATAAATGGAAATTTAGAGGATTTTGACCACGATATTTATAGAATCCCAAGGATTTTCTGCTATTTCTCACCGATTCTCCAGAATCATAACCCTTTAAATTAGAAACTCTAAGAATAATTAAAAATAAAAGTTCTAGGACCATAACACTTTCGGAATTATGGAGTTTTGAAGTTTTGAAACCATGACTCTCAAGGATAATGAAATATAGAGGATTTGGACCATGATATTTTTAGATTTCTAAAAGTTCTTTGCTAGTCCTCACTGATTACATAGAATTTTTGCAATCTACAGTTAGAAACAATGAGAATAATAGAAAATAAAGGGTTTAGTGCCATAATAATCTAGGAATTATGGGATTTTCATGTTTTGAGAACTTGAATGTCAATGTCTCTAAACGGTTCTTGGCCATTTCGAACTGATTGTCAATGATTATTGTCTCCTCAATAAGAAACTCCACGATTAATGGAATTTTTTGTATTTGTCAACCTCGATAATCACGGAATTTTGGGATATTTAAGTATTTGGATTATGGATTCCAACAGATTCTTTGCATATCCAACTAATTATCCAGAATCATTAATCTCTACACCAAGATATTCCATGATTCACGAAAACAGTGGTTTTAAAAACATGAATCTCAAGGATGAATGGAAATTAAAAGGAATTGGACCACGATATTTATAGAATCCAAAGGGTTCTTTGCTTTTTCTCATTGATTATCTAGAATTTTTGCTATATACAGTTAGAAACACTGAGAATAATGGAAAATAAAGGTAGTTGGACAATATTCATAACGGAATTATGTGATATTAAAGTTTTGAAACCATGAATCTCAAGGATTAATGGAAATTAAAAGGATTTGGACCACACTATTTATAGAATCCATAGGGTTCTTTGCTATTTCTTACTGATTCTCCAGAGTCATAATTCTTTAAATTAGAAATTCTAAGAATTCTGGAAATATTAGGGTTTAAGTCAATAATTATCACGGAATTACGGTGTTTTCAAGTTTTGAAACCATGAAAATCTAGAGGATTTGGACAACGATATTTATAAAATCCAAATGATTTTCTGCTATTTCTCACCGGTTCTCCAGAATCATAACTCTATAATTTAGAAACTCAATGAATAATGGAAGTTAAAGGGTTTAAGTCAATAATAACTACGGAATTACGGGGTTTTCAAGTTTTGAAACCATGAATCTCAAGGATTAATGGAAATTAAAAGGATTTGGACCACACTATTTATAGTATCCATAGGGTTCTTTGCTATTTTTTACTGATTCTCCAGAGTCATAACTCTTTAAATTAGAAACTCTAAGAATTCTGGAAATTATAGGGTATAAGTCAATAATTATCACGGAATTACGGTGTTTTCAAGTTTTCAAACCATGAATGTAAAAGATAAATGAAAATCTAGAGGATTTGGACAACGATATTTATAGAATCCAAAGGATTTTCTGCTATTTCTCACCGGTTCTCCAGAATCATAACTCTATAATTTAGAAACTCAATGAATAATGGAAGTTAAAGGGTTTAAGTCAATAATAACTACGGAATTACGGGGTTTTCAAGTTTTGAATCCATGAATCTCAAGGATTAATGGAAATTAAAAGGATTTGGACCACACTATTTATAGAATTCAAAGGATTTTCTGCTATTTCTCACCGGTTCTCCAGAATCATAACTCTTTAAATTAGAAACTCTAAGAATTCTGGAAATTATAGGGTTTAAGTCAATAATTATCACGGAATTACGGTGTTTTCAAGTTTTGAAACCACGAATGTCAAAGATAAATGAAAATTTAGAGGATTTGGATCACGATATTTATAGAATCTGAAGAGTTCTTTGCTTTTTCTTACTGATTATCCAGAATCATTACCCTCTACACCAAGATATTCCACTATTCATGAAAACAGTGGTTATAAAACCATGAATCTTAAGGATAAATGAAAGTCAAGATGATTTGGACCACGATATTTATAGAATCCATAGGGTTCTTTGCTATTTCTCACTGATTCTCCGGAATCATAACTCTCTAAATTAGAAACTCTATGAATAATGGAAATTAAACGGTTTAAGTCAATAATTATCACGGAATTACGGTGTTTTCAAGTTTTAAAACCATGAATGTCAAAGATAAATGAAAATTTAAGGGATTTGGACCACGATATTTATAGAATCCAATAGGTTCTTTGCTATTTCTCACTGATTCTCCGGAATCATAACTCTTTAAATTAGAAACTCTATGAATAATGAAAAATAAAAGTTCTAGGACCATAACACTTTCGGAATTATGGAGTTTTGAAGTTTTGAAACCATGACTCTCAAGGATAATGAAATATAGAGGATTTGGACCATGATATTTTTAGATTTCTAAAAGTTCTTTGCTATTTCTCACTGATTACCTAGAATTATTGCAATCTACAGTTAGAAACAATGAGAATAATAGAAAATAAAGGGTTTAGTGCCATAATAATCTAGGAATTATGGGATTTTCATGTTTTGAGAACTTGAATGTCAATGTCTCTAAACGGTTCTTGGCCATTTCGAACTGATTGTCAATGGTTATTGTCTTCTCAATCAGAAACTCCACGATTAATGGAATTTTTTGTATTTGTCAACCTCGATAATCACGGAATTTTGGGATATTTAAGTATTTGGATTATGGATTCCAACAGATTCTTTGCATATCCAACTAATTATCCAGAATCATTAATCTCTACACCAAGATATTCCATGATTCACGAAAACAGTGGTTTTAAAAACATGAATCTCAAGGATAAATGGAAATTAAAAGGATTTGGACCACGATATTTATAGAATCCATAGGATTCTTTGCTATTTCTTACTGATTCTCCAGAGTCATAACTCTTTAAATTAGAAACTCTAAGAATTCTGGAAATATTCGGGTTTAAGTCAATTATAATCACGGAATTACGGTGTTTTCAAGTTTTGAAACCATGAATCTCAAGGATTAATGGAAATTAAAAGGATTTGGACCACACTATTTATAGAATCCATAGGGTTCTTTGCTATTTCTTACTGATTCTTCAGAGTCATAATTCTTTAAATTAGAAATTCTAAGAATTCTGGAAATATTAGGGTTTAAGTCAATAATTATCACGGAATTACGGTGTTTTCAAGTTTTGAAACCATGAATGTCAAGGATAAATGGAAGTTTAGAGGATTTGGACCACGATATTTATAGAATACAATGGGTTCTTTGCTATTTCTCACTGATTCTCCAGAGTCATAACTCTTTAAATTAGAAACTCTAAGAATTCTGGAAATTATAGGGTATAAGTCAATAATTATCACGGAATTACGGTGTTTTCAAGTTTTCAAACCATGAATGTAAAAGATAAATGAAAATCTAGAGGATTTGGACAACGATATTTATAGAATCCAAAGGATTTTTTGCTATTTCTCACCGGTTCTCCAGAATCCTAACTCTATAATTTAGAAACTCAATGAATAATGGAAGTTAAAGGGTTTAAGTCAATAATAACTACGGAATTACGGGGTTTTCAAGTTTTGAAACCATGAATCTCAAGGATTAATGGAAATTAAAAGGATTTGGACCACACTATTTATAGAATTCAAAGGATTTTCTGCTATTTTTCACCGGTTCTCCAGAATCATAACTCTATAATTTAGAAACTCAATGAATAATGGAAATTAAAGGGTTTAAGTCAATAATAATCGCGTAATTACGGGGTTTTCAAGTTTTGAAATCATGAATGTCAAGGATAAATGGAAATTAAGAGGATTTGGACCACACTATTTATAGCATCCATAGGGTTCTTTGCTATTTCTTACTTATTTTCCAGAGTCATAATTATTTAAATTAGAAACTCTAAGAATTCTGGAAATTATAGGGTTTAAGTCAATAATTATCACGGAATTACGGTGTTTTCAAGTTTTGAAACCACGAATGTCAAAGATAAATGAAAATTTAGAGGATTTGGATCACGATATTTATAGAATCTGAAGAGTTCTTTGCTTTTTCTTACTGATTATCCAGAATCATTACCCTCTACACCAAGATATTCCACTATTCATGAAAACAGTGGTTATAAAACCATGAATCTTAAGGATAAATGAAAGTCAAGATGATTTGGACCACGATATTTATAGAATCCATAGGGTTCTTTGCTATTTCTCACTGATTCTCCGGAATCATAACTCTCTAAATTAGAAACTCTATGAATAATGGAAATTAAACGGTTTAAGTCAATAATTATCACGGAATTACGGTGTTTTCAAGTTTTAAAACCATGAATGTCAAAGATAAATGAAAATTTAAGGGATTTGGACCACGATATTTATAGAATCCAATAGGTTCTTTGCTATTTCTCACTGATTCTCCGGAATCATAACTCTTTAAATTAGAAACTCTATGAATAATGAAAAATAAAAGTTCTAGGACCATAACACTTTCGGAATTATGGAGTTTTGAAGTTTTGAAACCATGACTCTCAAGGATAATGAAATATAGAGGATTTGGACCATGATATTTTTAGATTTCTAAAAGTTCTTTGCTATTTCTCACTGATTACCTAGAATTATTGCAATCTACAGTTAGAAACAATGAGAATAATAGAAAATAAAGGGTTTAGTGCCATAATAATCTAGGAATTATGGGATTTTCATGTTTTGAGAACTTGAATGTCAATGTCTCTAAACGGTTCTTGGCCATTTCGAACTGATTGTCAATGGTTATTGTCTTCTCAATCAGAAACTCCACGATTAATGGAATTTTTTGTATTTGTCAACCTCGATAATCACGGAATTTTGGGATATTTAAGTATTTGGATTATGGATTCCAACAGATTCTTTGCATATCCAACTAATTATCCAGAATCATTAATCTCTACACCAAGATATTCCATGATTCACGAAAACAGTGGTTTTAAAAACATGAATCTCAAGGATAAATGGAAATTAAAAGGATTTGGACCACGATATTTATAGAATCCATAGGATTCTTTGCTATTTCTTACTGATTCTCCAGAGTCATAACTCTTTAAATTAGAAACTCTAAGAATTCTGGAAATATTCGGGTTTAAGTCAATTATAATCACGGAATTACGGTGTTTTCAAGTTTTGAAACCATGAATCTCAAGGATTAATGGAAATTAAAAGGATTTGGACCACACTATTTATAGAATCCATAGGGTTCTTTGCTATTTCTTACTGATTCTTCAGAGTCATAATTCTTTAAATTAGAAATTCTAAGAATTCTGGAAATATTAGGGTTTAAGTCAATAATTATCACGGAATTACGGTGTTTTCAAGTTTTGAAACCATGAATGTCAAGGATAAATGGAAGTTTAGAGGATTTGGACCACGATATTTATAGAATACAATGGGTTCTTTGCTATTTCTCACTGATTCTCCAGAGTCATAACTCTTTAAATTAGAAACTCTAAGAATTCTGGAAATTATAGGGTATAAGTCAATAATTATCACGGAATTACGGTGTTTTCAAGTTTTCAAACCATGAATGTAAAAGATAAATGAAAATCTAGAGGATTTGGACAACGATATTTATAGAATCCAAAGGATTTTTTGCTATTTCTCACCGGTTCTCCAGAATCCTAACTCTATAATTTAGAAACTCAATGAATAATGGAAGTTAAAGGGTTTAAGTCAATAATAACTACGGAATTACGGGGTTTTCAAGTTTTGAAACCATGAATCTCAAGGATTAATGGAAATTAAAAGGATTTGGACCACACTATTTATAGAATTCAAAGGATTTTCTGCTATTTTTCACCGGTTCTCCAGAATCATAACTCTATAATTTAGAAACTCAATGAATAATGGAAATTAAAGGGTTTAAGTCAATAATAATCGCGTAATTACGGGGTTTTCAAGTTTTGAAATCATGAATGTCAAGGATAAATGGAAATTAAGAGGATTTGGACCACACTATTTATAGCATCCATAGGGTTCTTTGCTATTTCTTACTTATTTTCCAGAGTCATAATTATTTAAATTAGAAACTCTAAGAATTCTGGAAATTATAGGGTTTAAGTCAATAATTATCACGGAATTACGGTGTTTTCAAGTTTTGAAACCACGAATGTCAAAGATAAATGAAAATTTAGAGGATTTGGATCACGATATTTATAGAATCTGAAGAGTTCTTTGCTTTTTCTTACTGATTATCCAGAATCATTACCCTCTACACCAAGATATTCCACTATTCATGAAAACAGTGGTTATAAAACCATGAATCTTAAGGATAAATGAAAGTCAAGATGATTTGGACCACGATATTTATAGAATCCATAGGGTTCTTTGCTATTTCTCACTGATTCTCCGGAATCATAACTCTCTAAATTAGAAACTCTATGAATAATGGAAATTAAACGGTTTAAGTCAATAATTATCACGGAATTACGGTGTTTTCAAGTTTTAAAACCATGAATGTCAAAGATAAATGAAAATTTAAGGGATTTGGACCACGATATTTATAGAATCCAATAGGTTCTTTGCTATTTCTCACTGATTCTCCGGAATCATAACTCTTTAAATTAGAAACTCTATGAATAATGAAAAATAAAAGTTCTAGGACCATAACACTTTCGGAATTATGGAGTTTTGAAGTTTTGAAACCATGACTCTCAAGGATAATGAAATATAGAGGATTTGGACCATGATATTTTTAGATTTCTAAAAGTTCTTTGCTATTTCTCACTGATTACCTAGAATTATTGCAATCTACAGTTAGAAACAATGAGAATAATAGAAAATAAAGGGTTTAGTGCCATAATAATCTAGGAATTATGGGATTTTCATGTTTTGAGAACTTGAATGTCAATGTCTCTAAACGGTTCTTGGCCATTTCGAACTGATTGTCAATGGTTATTGTCTTCTCAATCAGAAACTCCACGATTAATGGAATTTTTTGTATTTGTCAACCTCGATAATCACGGAATTTTGGGATATTTAAGTATTTGGATTATGGATTCCAACAGATTCTTTGCATATCCAACTAATTATCCAGAATCATTAATCTCTACACCAAGATATTCCATGATTCACGAAAACAGTGGTTTTAAAAACATGAATCTCAAGGATAAATGGAAATTAAAAGGATTTGGACCACGATATTTATAGAATCCATAGGATTCTTTGCTATTTCTTACTGATTCTCCAGAGTCATAACTCTTTAAATTAGAAACTCTAAGAATTCTGGAAATATTCGGGTTTAAGTCAATTATAATCACGGAATTACGGTGTTTTCAAGTTTTGAAACCATGAATCTCAAGGATTAATGGAAATTAAAAGGATTTGGACCACACTATTTATAGAATCCATAGGGTTCTTTGCTATTTCTTACTGATTCTTCAGAGTCATAATTCTTTAAATTAGAAATTCTAAGAATTCTGGAAATATTAGGGTTTAAGTCAATAATTATCACGGAATTACGGTGTTTTCAAGTTTTGAAACCATGAATGTCAAGGATAAATGGAAGTTTAGAGGATTTGGACCACGATATTTATAGAATACAATGGGTTCTTTGCTATTTCTCACTGATTCTCCAGAGTCATAACTCTTTAAATTAGAAACTCTAAGAATTCTGGAAATTATAGGGTATAAGTCAATAATTATCACGGAATTACGGTGTTTTCAAGTTTTCAAACCATGAATGTAAAAGATAAATGAAAATCTAGAGGATTTGGACAACGATATTTATAGAATCCAAAGGATTTTTTGCTATTTCTCACCGGTTCTCCAGAATCCTAACTCTATAATTTAGAAACTCAATGAATAATGGAAGTTAAAGGGTTTAAGTCAATAATAACTACGGAATTACGGGGTTTTCAAGTTTTGAAACCATGAATCTCAAGGATTAATGGAAATTAAAAGGATTTGGACCACACTATTTATAGAATTCAAAGGATTTTCTGCTATTTTTCACCGGTTCTCCAGAATCATAACTCTATAATTTAGAAACTCAATGAATAATGGAAATTAAAGGGTTTAAGTCAATAATAATCGCGTAATTACGGGGTTTTCAAGTTTTGAAATCATGAATGTCAAGGATAAATGGAAATTAAGAGGATTTGGACCACACTATTTATAGCATCCATAGGGTTCTTTGCTATTTCTTACTTATTTTCCAGAGTCATAATTATTTAAATTAGAAACTCTAAGAATTCTGGAAATTATAGGGTTTAAGTCAATAATTATCACGGAATTACGGTGTTTTCAAGTTTTAAAACCATGAATGTCAAAGATAAATGAAAATTTAAGGGATTTGGACCACGATATTTATAGAATCCAATAGGTTCTTTGCTATTTCTCACTGATTCTCCGGAATCATAACTCTTTAAATTAGAAACTCTATGAATAATGAAAAATAAAAGTTCTAGGACCATAACACTTTCGGAATTATGGAGTTTTGAAGTTTTGAAACCATGACTCTCAAGGATAATGAAATATAGAGGATTTGGACCACGATATTTATAGAATCCATAGGATTCTTTGCTATTTCTTACTGATTCTCCAGAGTCATAACTCTTTAAATTAGAAACTCTAAGAATTCTGGAAATATTCGGGTTTAAGTCAATTATAATCACGGAATTACGGTGTTTTCAAGTTTTGAAACCATGAATCTCAAGGATTAATGGAAATTAAAAGGATTTGGACCACACTATTTATAGAATCCATAGGGTTCTTTGCTATTTCTTACTGATTCTTCAGAGTCATAATTCTTTAAATTAGAAATTCTAAGAATTCTGGAAATATTAGGGTTTAAGTCAATAATTATCACGGAATTACGGTGTTTTCAAGTTTTAAAACCATGAATGTCAAAGATAAATGAAAATTTAAGGGATTTGGACCACGATATTTATAGAATCCAATAGGTTCTTTGCTATTTCTCACTGATTCTCCGGAATCATAACTCTTTAAATTAGAAACTCTATGAATAATGAAAAATAAAAGTTCTAGGACCATAACACTTTCGGAATTATGGAGTTTTGAAGTTTTGAAACCATGACTCTCAAGGATAATGAAATATAGAGGATTTGGACCATGATATTTTTAGATTTCTAAAAGTTCTTTGCTATTTCTCACTGATTACCTAGAATTATTGCAATCTACAGTTAGAAACAATGAGAATAATAGAAAATAAAGGGTTTAGTGCCATAATAATCTAGGAATTATGGGATTTTCATGTTTTGAGAACTTGAATGTCAATGTCTCTAAACGGTTCTTGGCCATTTCGAACTGATTGTCAATGGTTATTGTCTTCTCAATCAGAAACTCCACGATTAATGGAATTTTTTGTATTTGTCAACCTCGATAATCACGGAATTTTGGGATATTTAAGTATTTGGATTATGGATTCCAACAGATTCTTTGCATATCCAACTAATTATCCAGAATCATTAATCTCTACACCAAGATATTCCATGATTCACGAAAACAGTGGTTTTAAAAACATGAATCTCAAGGATAAATGGAAATTAAAAGGATTTGGACCACGATATTTATAGAATCCATAGGATTCTTTGCTATTTCTTACTGATTCTCCAGAGTCATAACTCTTTAAATTAGAAACTCTAAGAATTCTGGAAATATTCGGGTTTAAGTCAATTATAATCACGGAATTACGGTGTTTTCAAGTTTTGAAACCATGAATCTCAAGGATTAATGGAAATTAAAAGGATTTGGACCACACTATTTATAGAATCCATAGGGTTCTTTGCTATTTCTTACTGATTCTTCAGAGTCATAATTCTTTAAATTAGAAATTCTAAGAATTCTGGAAATATTAGGGTTTAAGTCAATAATTATCACGGAATTACGGTGTTTTCAAGTTTTGAAACCATGAATGTCAAGGATAAATGGAAGTTTAGAGGATTTGGACCACGATATTTATAGAATACAATGGGTTCTTTGCTATTTCTCACTGATTCTCCAGAGTCATAACTCTTTAAATTAGAAACTCTAAGAATTCTGGAAATTATAGGGTATAAGTCAATAATTATCACGGAATTACGGTGTTTTCAAGTTTTCAAACCATGAATGTAAAAGATAAATGAAAATCTAGAGGATTTGGACAACGATATTTATAGAATCCAAAGGATTTTTTGCTATTTCTCACCGGTTCTCCAGAATCCTAACTCTATAATTTAGAAACTCAATGAATAATGGAAGTTAAAGGGTTTAAGTCAATAATAACTACGGAATTACGGGGTTTTCAAGTTTTGAAACCATGAATCTCAAGGATTAATGGAAATTAAAAGGATTTGGACCACACTATTTATAGAATTCAAAGGATTTTCTGCTATTTTTCACCGGTTCTCCAGAATCATAACTCTATAATTTAGAAACTCAATGAATAATGGAAATTAAAGGGTTTAAGTCAATAATAATCGCGTAATTACGGGGTTTTCAAGTTTTGAAATCATGAATGTCAAGGATAAATGGAAATTAAGAGGATTTGGACCACACTATTTATAGCATCCATAGGGTTCTTTGCTATTTCTTACTTATTTTCCAGAGTCATAATTATTTAAATTAGAAACTCTAAGAATTCTGGAAATTATAGGGTTTAAGTCAATAATTATCACGGAATTACGGTGTTTTCAAGTTTTAAAACCATGAATGTCAAAGATAAATGAAAATTTAAGGGATTTGGACCACGATATTTATAGAATCCAATAGGTTCTTTGCTATTTCTCACTGATTCTCCGGAATCATAACTCTTTAAATTAGAAACTCTATGAATAATGAAAAATAAAAGTTCTAGGACCATAACACTTTCGGAATTATGGAGTTTTGAAGTTTTGAAACCATGACTCTCAAGGATAATGAAATATAGAGGATTTGGACCACGATATTTATAGAATCCATAGGATTCTTTGCTATTTCTTACTGATTCTCCAGAGTCATAACTCTTTAAATTAGAAACTCTAAGAATTCTGGAAATATTCGGGTTTAAGTCAATTATAATCACGGAATTACGGTGTTTTCAAGTTTTGAAACCATGAATCTCAAGGATTAATGGAAATTAAAAGGATTTGGACCACACTATTTATAGAATCCATAGGGTTCTTTGCTATTTCTTACTGATTCTTCAGAGTCATAATTCTTTAAATTAGAAATTCTAAGAATTCTGGAAATATTAGGGTTTAAGTCAATAATTATCACGGAATTACGGTGTTTTCAAGTTTTGAAACCATGAATGTCAAGGATAAATGGAAGTTTAGAGGATTTGGACCACGATATTTATAGAATACAATGGGTTCTTTGCTATTTCTCACTGATTCTCCAGAGTCATAACTCTTTAAATTAGAAACTCTAAGAATTCTGGAAATTATAGGGTATAAGTCAATAATTATCACGGAATTACGGTGTTTTCAAGTTTTCAAACCATGAATGTAAAAGATAAATGAAAATCTAGAGGATTTGGACAACGATATTTATAGAATCCAAAGGATTTTCTGCTATTTCTCACCGGTTCTCCAGAATCCTAACTCTATAATTTAGAAACTCAATGAATAATGGAAGTTAAAGGGTTTAAGTCAATAATAACTACGGAATTACGGGGTTTTCAAGTTTTGAAACCATGAATCTCAAGGATTAATGGAAATTAAAAGGATTTGGACCACACTATTTATAGAATTCAAAGGATTTTCTGCTATTTTTCACCGGTTCTCCAGAATCATAACTCTATAATTTAGAAACTCAATGAATAATGGAAATTAAAGGGTTTAAGTCAATAATAATCGCGTAATTACGGGGTTTTCAAGTTTTGAAATCATGAATGTCAAGGATAAATGGAAATTAAGAGGATTTGGACCACACTATTTATAGCATCCATAGGGTTCTTTGCTATTTCTTACTTATTTTCCAGAGTCATAATTATTTAAATTAGAAACTCTAAGAATTCTGGAAATTATAGGGTTTAAGTCAATAATTATCACGGAATTACGGTGTTTTCAAGTTTTAAAACCATGAATGTCAAAGATAAATGAAAATTTAAGGGATTTGGACCACGATATTTATAGAATCCAATAGGTTCTTTGCTATTTCTCACTGATTCTCCAGAATCATAACTCTTTAAATTAGAAACTCTATGAATAATGAAAAATAAAAGTTCTAGGACCATAACACTTTCGGAATTATGGAGTTTTGAAGTTTTGAAACCATGACTCTCAAGGATAATGAAATATAGAGGATTTGGACCATGATATTTTTAGATTTCTAAAAGTTCTTTGCTATTTCTCACTGATTACCTAGAATTATTGCAATCTACAGTTAGAAACAATGAGAATAATAGAAAATAAAGGGTTTAGTGCCATAATAATCTAGGAATTATGGGATTTTCATGTTTTGAGAACTTGAATGTCAATGTCTCTAAACGGTTCTTGGCCATTTCGAACTGATTGTCAATGGTTATTGTCTTCTCAATCAGAAACTCCACGATTAATGGAATTTTTTGTTTTTGTCAACCTCGATAATCACGGAATTTTGGGATATTTAAGTATTTGGATTATGAATTCCAACAGATTCTTTGCATATCCAACTAATTATCCAGAATCATTAATCTCTACACCAAGATATTCCATGATTCACGAAAACAGTGGTTTTAAAAACATGAATCTCAAGGATAAATGGAAATTAAAAGGATTTGGACCAAGATATTTATAGAATCCATAGGATTCTTTGCTATTTCTTACTGATTCTCCAGAGTCATAACTCTTTAAATTAGAAACTCTAAGAATTCTGGAAATATTCGGGTTTAAGTCAATTATAATCACGGAATTACGGTGTTTTCAAGTTTTGAAACCATGAATCTCAAGGATTAATGGAAATTAAAAGGAATTGGACCACACTATTTATAGAATCCATAGGGTTCTTTGCTATTTCTTACTGATTCTTCAGAGTCATAATTCTTTAAATTAGAAATTCTAAGAATTCTGGAAATATTAGGGTTTAAGTCAATAATTATCACGGAATTACGGTGTTTTCAAGTTTTGAAACCATGAATGTCAAGGATAAATGGAAGTTTAGAGGATTTGGACCACGATATTTATAGAATACAATGGGTTCTTTGCTATTTCTCACTGATTCTCCAGAGTCATAACTCTTTAAATTAGAAACTCTAAGAATTCTGGAAATTATAGGGTTTAAGTCAATAATTATCACGGAATTACGGTGTTTTCAAGTTTTGAAACCATGAATATCAAATATAAATGAAAATCTAGAGGATTTTGACAACGATATTTATAGAATCCAAAGGATTATCTGCTATTTCTCACCGGTTCTTCAGAATCATAACTCTATAATTTAGAAACTCAATGAATAATGGAAGTTAAAGAGTTTAAGTCAATAATAACTACGGAATTACGGGGTTTTCAAGTTTTGAAACCATGAATGTCAAGGATAAATGGAAATTTAGAGGATTTAGACCACGATTTTTATAGAATCCCAAGGATTTTCTGCTATTTCTCACTGATTCTCCAGAGTCATAACTCTTTAAATTAGAAACTCTAAGAATTCTGGAAATTATAGGGTTTAAGTCAATAATTATCACGGAATTACGGTGTTTTCAAGTTTTGAAACCACGAATGTAAAAGATAAATGAAAATTTAGAGGATTTGGATCACGATATTTATAGAATCTGAAGAGTTCTTTGCGTTTTCTTACTGATTATCCAGAATCATTACCCTCTACACCAAGATATTCCACTATTCATGAAAACAGTGGTTATAAAACCATGAATCTTAAGGATAAATGAAAGTCAAGATGATTTGGACCACGATATTTATAGAATCCATAGGGTTCTTTGCTATTTCTCACTGATTCTCCGGAATCATAACTCTCTAAATTAGAAACTCTATGAATAATGGAAATTAAACGGTTTAAGTCAATAATTATCACGGAATTACGGTGTTTTCAAGTTTTGAAACCATGAATGTCAACGATAAATGAAAAATTAAGGGATTGGACCACGATATTTATAGAATCCAATAGGTTCTTTGCTATTTCTCACTGATTCTCCGGAATCATAACTCTTTAAATTAGAAACTCTATGAATAATGAAAAATAAAAGTTCTAGGACCATAACACTTTCGGAATTATGGAGTTTTGAAGTTTTGAAACCATGACTCTCAAGGATAATGAAATATAGAGGATTTGGACCATGATATTTTTAGATTTCTAAAAGTTCTTTGCTATTTCTCACTGATTACCTAGAATTATTGCAATCTACAGTTAGAAACAATGAGAATAATAGAAAATAAAGGGTTTAGTGCCATAATAATCTAGGAATTATGGGATTTTCATGTTTTGAGAACTTGAATGTCAATGTCTCTAAACGGTTCTTGGCCATTTCGAACTGATTGTCAATGGTTATTGTCTTCTCAATCAGAAACTCCACGATTAATGGAATTTTTTGTATTTGTCAACCTCGATAATCACGGAATTTTGGGATATTTAAGTATTTGGATTATGGATTCCAACAGATTCTTTGCATATCCAACTAATTATCCAGAATCATTAATCTCTACACCAAGATATTCCATGATTCACGAAAACAGTGGTTTTAAAAACATGAATCTCAAGGATAAATGGAAATTAAAAGGATTTGGACCACGATATTTATAGAATCCATAGGATTCTTTGCTATTTCTTACTGATTCTCCAGAGTCATAACTCTTTAAATTAGAAACTCTAAGAATTCTGGAAATATTCGGGTTTAAGTCAATTATAATCACGGAATTACGGTGTTTTCAAGTTTTGAAACCATGAATCTCAAGGATTAATGGAAATTAAAAGGATTTGGACCACACTATTTATAGAATCCATAGGGTTCTTTGCTATTTCTTACTGATTCTCCAGAGTCATAATTCTTTAAATTAGAAATTCTAAGAATTCTGGAAATATTAGGGTTTAAGTCAATAATTATCACGGAATTACGGTGTTTTCAAGTTTTGAAACCATGAATATCAAATATAAATGAAAATTTAGAGGATTTGGACCACGATATTTATAGAATCTGAAGAGTTCTTTGCTTTTTCTTACTGATTATCCAGAATCATTACCCTCTACACCAAGATATTCCACTATTCATGAAAACAGTGGTTATAAAACCATGAATCTTAAGGATAAATGAAAGTCAAGATGATTTGGACCACGATATTTATTGAATCTAAAGGATTTTCTGCTATTTCTCACCGATTCTCCAGAATTATAACTCTCTAAATTAGAAACTCTATGAATAATGGAAATTAAACGGTTTAAGTCAATAATAATCGCGGAATTATGGGGTTTTCAAGTTTTGAAACCATGAATGTCAAGGATAAATGGAAGTTTAGAGGATTTGGACCACGATATTTATAGAATACAATGGGTTCTTTGCTATTTCTCACTGATTCTCCAGAGTCATAACTCTTTAAATTAGAAACTCTAAGAATTCTAGAAATTATAGGGTTTAAATCAATAATTATCACGGAATTACGGTGTTTTCAAGTTTTGAAACCATGAATGTCAAAGATAAATGAAAATTTAAGGGATTTGGACCACGATATTTATAGAATCCAATAGGTTCTTTGCTATTTCTCACTGATTCTCCAGAATCATAACTCTTTAAATTAGAAACTCTAAGAATAATTAAAAAAAAAAGTTCTAGGACCATAACACTTTCGGAATTATGGAGTTTTGAAGTTTTGAAACCATGACTCTCAAGGATAATGAAATATAGAGGATTTGGACCATGATATTTTTAGATTTCTAAAAGTTCTTTGCTAGTCCTCACTGATTACATAGAATTATTGCAATCTACAGTTAGAAACAATGAGAATAATAGAAAAGAAAGGGTTTAGTGCCATAATAATCTAGGAATTATGGGATTTTCATGTTTTGAGAACTTGAATGTCAATGTCTCTAAACGGTTCTTGGCCATTTCGAACTGATTGTCAATGGTTATTGTCTTCTCAATCAGAAACTCCACGATTAATGGAATTTTTGTATTTGTCAACCTCGATAATCACGGAATTTTGGGATATTTAAGTATTTGGATTATGGAATCTAACAGATTCTTTGCATATCCAACTAATAATCCAGAATCATTAATCTTTACACCAAGATATTCCATGATTCACGAAAACAGTGGTTATAAAAACATGAATCTCAAGGATAAATGGAAATTAAAAGGATTTGGACCACGATATTTATAGAATCCAAAGGGTTCTTTGCTTTTTCTCACTGATTATCTAGAATTTTTGCTATATACAGTTAGAAACACTGAGAATTATGGAAAATAAAGGTAGTTGGACAATATTCATAACGGAATTATGTGATATTAAAGTTTTGAAACCATGAATCTCAAGGATTAATGGAAATTAAGAGGATTTGGACCACACTATTTATAGTATCCATAGGGTTCTTTGCTATTTCTCACCGGTTCTTCAGAATCATAACTCTATAATTTAGAAACTCAATGAATAATGGAAGTTAAAGAGTTTAAGTCAATAATAACTACGGAATTACGGGGTTTTCAAGTTTTGAAACCATGAATGTCAAGGATAAATGGAAATTTAGAGGATTTAGACCACGATTTTTATAGAATCCCAAGGATTTTCTGCTATTTCTCACTGATTCTCCAGAGTCATAACTCTTTAAATTAGAAACTCTAAGAATTCTGGAAATTATAGGGTTTAAGTCAATAATTATCACGGAATTACGGTGTTTTCAAGTTTTGAAACCACGAATGTAAAAGATAAATGAAAATTTAGAGGATTTGGATCACGATATTTATAGAATCTGAAGAGTTCTTTGCGTTTTCTTACTGATTATCCAGAATCATTACCCTCTACACCAAGATATTCCACTATTCATGAAAACAGTGGTTATAAAACCATGAATCTTAAGGATAAATGAAAGTCAAGATGATTTGGACCACGATATTTATAGAATCCATAGGGTTCTTTGCTATTTCTCACTGATTCTCCGGAATCATAACTCTCTAAATTAGAAACTCTATGAATAATGGAAATTAAACGGTTTAAGTCAATAATTATCACGGAATTACGGTGTTTTCAAGTTTTGAAACCATGAATGTCAACGATAAATGAAAAATTAAGGGATTGGACCACGATATTTATAGAATCCAATAGGTTCTTTGCTATTTCTCACTGATTCTCCGGAATCATAACTCTTTAAATTAGAAACTCTATGAATAATGAAAAATAAAAGTTCTAGGACCATAACACTTTCGGAATTATGGAGTTTTGAAGTTTTGAAACCATGACTCTCAAGGATAATGAAATATAGAGGATTTGGACCATGATATTTTTAGATTTCTAAAAGTTCTTTGCTATTTCTCACTGATTACCTAGAATTATTGCAATCTACAGTTAGAAACAATGAGAATAATAGAAAATAAAGGGTTTAGTGCCATAATAATCTAGGAATTATGGGATTTTCATGTTTTGAGAACTTGAATGTCAATGTCTCTAAACGGTTCTTGGCCATTTCGAACTGATTGTCAATGGTTATTGTCTTCTCAATCAGAAACTCCACGATTAATGGAATTTTTTGTATTTGTCAACCTCGATAATCACGGAATTTTGGGATATTTAAGTATTTGGATTATGGATTCCAACAGATTCTTTGCATATCCAACTAATTATCCAGAATCATTAATCTCTACACCAAGATATTCCATGATTCACGAAAACAGTGGTTTTAAAAACATGAATCTCAAGGATAAATGGAAATTAAAAGGATTTGGACCACGATATTTATAGAATCCATAGGATTCTTTGCTATTTCTTACTGATTCTCCAGAGTCATAACTCTTTAAATTAGAAACTCTAAGAATTCTGGAAATATTCGGGTTTAAGTCAATTATAATCACGGAATTACGGTGTTTTCAAGTTTTGAAACCATGAATCTCAAGGATTAATGGAAATTAAAAGGATTTGGACCACACTATTTATAGAATCCATAGGGTTCTTTGCTATTTCTTACTGATTCTCCAGAGTCATAATTCTTTAAATTAGAAATTCTAAGAATTCTGGAAATATTAGGGTTTAAGTCAATAATTATCACGGAATTACGGTGTTTTCAAGTTTTGAAACCATGAATATCAAATATAAATGAAAATTTAGAGGATTTGGACCACGATATTTATAGAATCTGAAGAGTTCTTTGCTTTTTCTTACTGATTATCCAGAATCATTACCCTCTACACCAAGATATTCCACTATTCATGAAAACAGTGGTTATAAAACCATGAATCTTAAGGATAAATGAAAGTCAAGATGATTTGGACCACGATATTTATTGAATCTAAAGGATTTTCTGCTATTTCTCACCGATTCTCCAGAATTATAACTCTCTAAATTAGAAACTCTATGAATAATGGAAATTAAACGGTTTAAGTCAATAATAATCGCGGAATTATGGGGTTTTCAAGTTTTGAAACCATGAATGTCAAGGATAAATGGAAGTTTAGAGGATTTGGACCACGATATTTATAGAATACAATGGGTTCTTTGCTATTTCTCACTGATTCTCCAGAGTCATAACTCTTTAAATTAGAAACTCTAAGAATTCTAGAAATTATAGGGTTTAAATCAATAATTATCACGGAATTACGGTGTTTTCAAGTTTTGAAACCATGAATGTCAAAGATAAATGAAAATTTAAGGGATTTGGACCACGATATTTATAGAATCCAATAGGTTCTTTGCTATTTCTCACTGATTCTCCAGAATCATAACTCTTTAAATTAGAAACTCTAAGAATAATTAAAAAAAAAAGTTCTAGGACCATAACACTTTCGGAATTATGGAGTTTTGAAGTTTTGAAACCATGACTCTCAAGGATAATGAAATATAGAGGATTTGGACCATGATATTTTTAGATTTCTAAAAGTTCTTTGCTAGTCCTCACTGATTACATAGAATTATTGCAATCTACAGTTAGAAACAATGAGAATAATAGAAAAGAAAGGGTTTAGTGCCATAATAATCTAGGAATTATGGGATTTTCATGTTTTGAGAACTTGAATGTCAATGTCTCTAAACGGTTCTTGGCCATTTCGAACTGATTGTCAATGGTTATTGTCTTCTCAATCAGAAACTCCACGATTAATGGAATTTTTGTATTTGTCAACCTCGATAATCACGGAATTTTGGGATATTTAAGTATTTGGATTATGGAATCTAACAGATTCTTTGCATATCCAACTAATAATCCAGAATCATTAATCTTTACACCAAGATATTCCATGATTCACGAAAACAGTGGTTATAAAAACATGAATCTCAAGGATAAATGGAAATTAAAAGGATTTGGACCACGATATTTATAGAATCCAAAGGGTTCTTTGCTTTTTCTCACTGATTATCTAGAATTTTTGCTATATACAGTTAGAAACACTGAGAATTATGGAAAATAAAGGTAGTTGGACAATATTCATAACGGAATTATGTGATATTAAAGTTTTGAAACCATGAATCTCAAGGATTAATGGAAATTAAGAGGATTTGGACCACACTATTTATAGTATCCATAGGGTTCTTTGCTATTTCTCACCGGTTCTTCAGAATCATAACTCTATAATTTAGAAACTCAATGAATAATGGAAGTTAAAGAGTTTAAGTCAATAATAACTACGGAATTACGGGGTTTTCAAGTTTTGAAACCATGAATGTCAAGGATAAATGGAAATTTAGAGGATTTAGACCACGATTTTTATAGAATCCCAAGGATTTTCTGCTATTTCTCACTGATTCTCCAGAGTCATAACTCTTTAAATTAGAAACTCTAAGAATTCTGGAAATTATAGGGTTTAAGTCAATAATTATCACGGAATTACGGTGTTTTCAAGTTTTGAAACCACGAATGTAAAAGATAAATGAAAATTTAGAGGATTTGGATCACGATATTTATAGAATCTGAAGAGTTCTTTGCTTTTTCTTACTGATTATCCAGAATCATTACCCTCTACACCAAGATATTCCACTATTCATGAAAACAGTGGTTATAAAACCATGAATCTTAAGGATAAATGAAAGTCAAGATGATTTGGACCACGATATTTATAGAATCCATAGGGTTCTTTGCTATTTCTCACTGATTCTCCGGAATCATAACTCTCTAAATTAGAAACTCTATGAATAATGGAAATTAAACGGTTTAAGTCAATAATTATCACGGAATTACGGTGTTTTCAAGTTTTGAAACCATGAATGTCAAAGATAAATGAAAAATTAAGGGATTTGGACCACGATATTTATAGAATCCAATAGGTTCTTTGCTATTTCTCACTGATTCTCCGGAATCATAACTCTTTAAATTAGAAACTCTATGAATAATGAAAAATAAAAGTTCTAGGACCATAACACTTTCGGAATTATGGAGTTTTGAAGTTTTGAAACCATGACTCTCAAGGATAATGAAATATAGAGGATTTGGACCATGATATTTTTAGATTTCTAAAAGTTCTTTGCTATTTCTCACTGATTACCTAGAAATATTGCAATCTACAGTTAGAAACAATGAGAATAATAGAAAATAAAGGGTTTAGTGCCATAATAATCTAGGAATTATGGGATTTTCATGTTTTGAGAACTTGAATGTCAATGTCTCTAAACGGTTCTTGGCCATTTCGAACTGATTGTCAATGGTTATTGTCTTCTCAATCAGAAACTCCACGATTAATGGAATTTTTTGTATTTGTCAACCTCGATAATCACGGAATTTTGGGATATTTAAGTATTTGGATTATGGATTCCAACAGATTCTTTGCATATCCAACTAATTATCCAGAATCATTAATCTCTACACCAAGATATTCCATGATTCACGAAAACAGTGGTTTTAAAAACATGAATCTCAAGGATAAATGGAAATTAAAAGGATTTGGACCACGATATTTATAGAATCCATAGGATTCTTTGCTATTTCTTACTGATTCTCCAGAGTCATAACTCTTTAAATTAGAAACTCTAAGAATTCTGGAAATATTCGGGTTTAAGTCAATTATAATCACGGAATTACGGTGTTTTCAAGTTTTGAAACCATGAATCTCAAGGATTAATGGAAATTAAAAGGATTTGGACCACACTATTTATAGAATCCATAGGGTTCTTTGCTATTTCTTACTGATTCTCCAGAGTCATAATTCTTTAAATTAGAAATTCTAAGAATTCTGGAAATATTAGGGTTTAAGTCAATAATTATCACGGAATTACGGTGTTTTCAAGTTTTGAAACCATGAATATCAAATATAAATGAAAATCTAGAGGATTTGGACAACGATATTTATAGAATCCAAAGGATTTTCTGCTATTTCTCACCGGTTCTCCAGAATCATAACTCTTTAATTTAGAAACTCAATGAATAATGGAAGTTAAAGGGTTTAAGTCAATAATAACTACGGAATTACGGGGTTTTCAAGTTTTGAAACCATGAATCTCAAGGATTAATGGAAATTAAAAGGATTTGGACCACACTATTTATAGAATCCATAGGGTTCTTTGCTATTTCTCACTGATTCTCCAGAGTCATAACTCTTTAAATTAGAAACTCTAAGAATTCTAGAAATTATAGGGTTTAAATCAATAATTATCACGGAATTACGGTGTTTTCAAGTTTTGAAACCATGAATGTCAAAGATAAATGAAAATTTAAGGGATTTGGACCACGATATTTATAGAATCCAATAGGTTCTTTGCTATTTCTCACTGATTCTCCAGAATCATAACTCTTTAAATTAGAAACTCTAAGAATAATTAAAAAAAAAAGTTCTAGGACCATAACACTTTCGGAATTATGGAGTTTTGAAGTTTTGAAACCATGACTCTCAAGGATAATGAAATATAGAGGATTTGGACCATGATATTTTTAGATTTCTAAAAGTTCTTTGCTAGTCCTCACTGATTACATAGAATTTTTGCAATCTACAGTTAGAAACAATGAGAATAATAGAAAATAAAGGGTTTAGTGCCATAATAATCTAGGAATTATGGGATTTTCATGTTTTGAGAACATGAATGTCAATGTCTCTAAACGGTTCTTGGCCATTTCGAACTGATTGTCAATGATTATTGTCTCCTCAATAAGAAACTCCACGATTAATGGAATTTTTTGTATTTGTCAACCTCGATAATCACGGAATTTTGGGATATTTAAGTATTTGGATTATGGATTCCAACAGATTCTTTGCATATCCAACTAATTATCCAGAATCATTAATCTCTACACCAAGATATTCCATGATTCACGAAAACAGTGGTTTTAAAAACATGAATCTCAAGGATGAATGGAAATTAAAAGGATTTGGACCACGATATTTATAGAATCCAAAGGGTTCTTTGCTTTTTCTCATTGATTATCTAGAATTTTTGCTATATACAGTTAGAAACACTGAGAATAATGGAAAATAAAGGTAGTTGGACAATATTCATAACGGAATTATGTGATATTAAAGTTTTGAAACCATGAATCTCAAGGATTAATGGAAATTAAAAGGATTTGGACCACACTATTTATAGAATCCATAGGGTTCTTTGCTATTTCTTACTGATTCTCCAGAGTCATAATTCTTTAAATTAGAAATTCTAAGAATTCTGGAAATATTAGGGTTTAAGTCAATAATTATCACGGAATTACGGTGTTTTCAAGTTTTGAAACCATGAATATCAAATATAAATGAAAATCTAGAGGATTTGGACAACGATATTTATAGAATCCAAATGATTTTCTGCTATTTCTCACCGGTTCTCCAGAATCATAACTCTATAATTTAGAAACTCAATGAATAATGGAAGTTAAAGGGTTTAAGTCAATAATAACTACGGAATTACGGGGTTTTCAAGTTTTGAAACCATGAATCTCAAGGATTAATGGAAATTAAAAGGATTTGGACCACACTATTTATAGTATCCATAGGGTTCTTTGCTATTTTTTACTGATTCTCCAGAGTCATAACTCTTTAAATTAGAAACTCTAAGAATTCTGGAAATTATAGGGTATAAGTCAATAATTATCACGGAATTACGGTGTTTTCAAGTTTTCAAACCATGAATGTAAAAGATAAATGAAAATCTAGAGGATTTGGACAACGATATTTATAGAATCCAAAGGATTTTCTGCTATTTCTCACCGGTTCTCCAGAATCATAACTTTATAATTTAGAAACTCAATGAATAATGGAAGTTAAAGGGTTTAAGTCAATAATAACTACGGAATTACGGGGTTTTCAAGTTTTGAATCCATGAATCTCAAGGATTAATGGAAATTAAAAGGATTTCGACCACACTATTTATAGAATTCAAAGGATTTTCTGCTATTTCTCACCGGTTCTCCAGAATCATAACTCTTTAAATTAGAAACTCTAAGAATTCTGGAAATTATAGGGTTTAAGTCAATAATTATCACGGAATTACGGTGTTTTCAAGTTTTGAAACCACGAATGTCAAAGATAAATGAAAATTTAGAGGATTTGGATCACGATATTTATAGAATCTGAAGAGTTCTTTGCTTTTTCTTACTGATTATCCAGAATCATTACCCTCTACACCAAGATATTCCACTATTCATGAAAACAGTGGTTATAAAACCATGAATCTTAAGGATAAATGAAAGTCAAGATGATTTGGACCACGATATTTATAGAATCCATAGGGTTCTTTGCTATTTCTCACTGATTCTCCGGAATCATAACTCTCTAAATTAGAAACTCTATGAATAATGGAAATTAAACGGTTTAAGTCAATAATTATCACGGAATTACGGTGTTTTCAAGTTTTAAAACCATGAATGTCAAAGATAAATGAAAATTTAAGGGATTTGGACCACGATATTTATAGAATCCAATAGGTTCTTTGCTATTTCTCACTGATTCTCCGGAATCATAACTCTTTAAATTAGAAACTCTATGAATAATGAAAAATAAAAGTTCTAGGACCATAACACTTTCGGAATTATGGAGTTTTGAAGTTTTGAAACCATGACTCTCAAGGATAATGAAATATAGAGGATTTGGACCATGATATTTTTAGATTTCTAAAAGTTCTTTGCTATTTCTCACTGATTACCTAGAATTATTGCAATCTACAGTTAGAAACAATGAGAATAATAGAAAATAAAGGGTTTAGTGCCATAATAATCTAGGAATTATGGGATTTTCATGTTTTGAGAACTTGAATGTCAATGTCTCTAAACGGTTCTTGGCCATTTCGAACTGATTGTCAATGGTTATTGTCTTCTCAATCAGAAACTCCACGATTAATGGAATTTTTTGTATTTGTCAACCTCGATAATCACGGAATTTTGGGATATTTAAGTATTTGGATTATGGATTCCAACAGATTCTTTGCATATCCAACTAATTATCCAGAATCATTAATCTCTACACCAAGATATTCCATGATTCACGAAAACAGTGGTTTTAAAAACATGAATCTCAAGGATAAATGGAAATTAAAAGGATTTGGACCACGATATTTATAGAATCCATAGGATTCTTTGCTATTTCTTACTGATTCTCCAGAGTCATAACTCTTTAAATTAGAAACTCTAAGAATTCTGGAAATATTCGGGTTTAAGTCAATTATAATCACGGAATTACGGTGTTTTCAAGTTTTGAAACCATGAATCTCAAGGATTAATGGAAATTAAAAGGATTTGGACCACACTATTTATAGAATCCATAGGGTTCTTTGCTATTTCTTACTGATTCTTCAGAGTCATAATTCTTTAAATTAGAAATTCTAAGAATTCTGGAAATATTAGGGTTTAAGTCAATAATTATCACGGAATTACGGTGTTTTCAAGTTTTGAAACCATGAATGTCAAGGATAAATGGAAGTTTAGAGGATTTGGACCACGATATTTATAGAATACAATGGGTTCTTTGCTATTTCTCACTGATTCTCCAGAGTCATAACTCTTTAAATTAGAAACTCTAAGAATTCTGGAAATTATAGGGTATAAGTCAATAATTATCACGGAATTACGGTGTTTTCAAGTTTTCAAACCATGAATGTAAAAGATAAATGAAAATCTAGAGGATTTGGACAACGATATTTATAGAATCCAAAGGATTTTCTGCTATTTCTCACCGGTTCTCCAGAATCCTAACTCTATAATTTAGAAACTCAATGAATAATGGAAGTTAAAGGGTTTAAGTCAATAATAACTACGGAATTACGGGGTTTTCAAGTTTTGAAACCATGAATCTCAAGGATTAATGGAAATTAAAAGGATTTGGACCACACTATTTATAGAATTCAAAGGATTTTCTGCTATTTTTCACCGGTTCTCCAGAATCATAACTCTATAATTTAGAAACTCAATGAATAATGGAAATTAAAGGGTTTAAGTCAATAATAATCGCGTAATTACGGGGTTTTCAAGTTTTGAAATCATGAATGTCAAGGATAAATGGAAATTAAGAGGATTTGGACCACACTATTTATAGCATCCATAGGGTTCTTTGCTATTTCTTACTTATTTTCCAGAGTCATAATTATTTAAATTAGAAACTCTAAGAATTCTGGAAATTATAGGGATTAAGTCAATAATTATCACGGAATTACGGTGTTTTCAAGTTTTAAAACCATGAATGTCAAAGATAAATGAAAATTTAAGGGATTTGGACCACGATATTTATAGAATCCAATAGGTTCTTTGCTATTTCTCACTGATTCTCCGGAATCATAACTCTTTAAATTAGAAACTCTATGAATAATGAAAAATAAAAGTTCTAGGACCATAACACTTTCGGAATTATGGAGTTTTGAAGTTTTGAAACCATGACTCTCAAGGATAATGAAATATAGAGGATTTGGACCATGATATTTTTAGATTTCTAAAAGTTCTTTGCTATTTCTCACTGATTACCTAGAATTATTGCAATCTACAGTTAGAAACAATGAGAATAATAGAAAATAAAGGGTTTAGTGCCATAATAATCTAGGAATTATGGGATTTTCATGTTTTGAGAACTTGAATGTCAATGTCTCTAAACGGTTCTTGGCCATTTCGAACTGATTGTCAATGGTTATTGTCTTCTCAATCAGAAACTCCACGATTAATGGAATTTTTTGTTTTTGTCAACCTCGATAATCACGGAATTTTGGGATATTTAAGTATTTGGATTATGGATTCCAACAGATTCTTTGCATATCCAACTAATTATCCAGAATCATTAATCTCTACACCAAGATATTCCATGATTCACGAAAACAGTGGTTTTAAAAACATGAATCTCAAGGATAAATGGAAATTCAAAGGATTTGGACCACGATATTTATAGAATCCATAGGATTCTTTGCTATTTCTTACTGATTCTCCAGAGTCATAACTCTTTAAATTAGAAACTCTAAGAATTCTGGAAATATTCGGGTTTAAGTCAATTATAATCACGGAATTACGGTGTTTTCAAGTTTTGAAACCATGAATCTCAAGGATTAATGGAAATTAAAAGGATTTGGACCACACTATTTATAGAATCCATAGGGTTCTTTGCTATTTCTTACTGATTCTTCAGAGTCATAATTCTTTAAATTAGAAATTCTAAGAATTCTGGAAATATTAGGGTTTAAGTCAATAATTATCACGGAATTACGGTGTTTTCAAGTTTTGAAACCATGAATGTCAAGGATAAATGGAAGTTTAGAGGATTTGGACCACGATATTTATAGAATACAATGGGTTCTTTGCTATTTCTCACTGATTCTCCAGAGTCATAACTCTTTAAATTAGAAACTCTAAGAATTCTGGAAATTATAGGGTTTAAGTCAATAATTATCACGGAATTACGGTGTTTTCAAGTTTTGAAACCATGAATATCAAATATAAATGAAAATCTAGAGGATTTTGACAACGATATTTATAGAATCCAAAGGATTATCTGCTATTTCTCACCGGTTCTTCAGAATCATAACTCTATAATTTAGAAACTCAATGAATAATGGAAGTTAAAGAGTTTAAGTCAATAATAACTACGGAATTACGGGGTTTTCAAGTTTTGAAACCATGAATGTCAAGGATAAATGGAAATTTAGAGGATTTAGACCACGATTTTTATAGAATCCCAAGGATTTTCTGCTAATTCTCACTGATTCTCCAGAGTCATAACTCTTTAAATTAGAAACTCTAAGAATTCTGGAAATTATAGGGTTTAAGTCAATAATTATCACGGAATTACGGTGTTTTCAAGTTTTGAAACCACGAATGTAAAAGATAAATGAAAATTTAGAGGATTTGGATCACGATATTTATAGAATCTGAAGAGTTCTTTGCGTTTTCTTACTGATTATCCAGAATCATTACCCTCTACACCAAGATATTCCACTATTCATGAAAACAGTGGTTATAAAACCATGAATCTTAAGGATAAATGAAAGTCAAGATGATTTGGACCACGATATTTATAGAATCCATAGGGTTCTTTGCTATTTCTCACTGATTCTCCGGAATCATAACTCTCTAAATTAGAAACTCTATGAATAATGGAAATTAAACGGTTTAAGTCAATAATTATCACGGAATTACGGTGTTTTCAAGTTTTGAAACCATGAATGTCAACGAAAAATGAAAAATTAAGGGATTGGACCACGATATTTATAGAATCCAATAGGTTCTTTGCTATTTCTCACTGATTCTCCGGAATCATAACTCTTTAAATTAGAAACTCTATGAATAATGAAAAATAAAAGTTCTAGGACCATAACACTTTCGGAATTATGGAGTTTTGAAGTTTTGAAACCATGACTCTCAAGGATAATGAAATATAGAGGATTTGGACCATGATATTTTTAGATTTCTAAAAGTTCTTTGCTATTTCTCACTGATTACCTAGAATTATTGCAATCTACAGTTAGAAACAATGAGAATAATAGAAAATAAAGGGTTTAGTGCCATAATAATCTAGGAATTATGGGATTTTCATGTTTTGAGAACTTGAATGTCAATGTCTCTAAACGGTTCTTGGCCATTTCGAACTGATTGTCAATGGTTATTGTCTTCTCAATCAGAAACTCCACGATTAATGGAATTTTTTGTATTTGTCAACCTCGATAATCACGGAATTTTGGGATATTTAAGTATTTGGATTATGGATTCCAACAGATTCTTTGCATATCCAACTAATTATCCAGAATCATTAATCTCTACACCAAGATATTCCATGATTCACGAAAACAGTGGTTTTAAAAACATGAATCTCAAGGATAAATGGAAATTAAAAGGATTTGGACCACGATATTTATAGAATCCATAGGATTCTTTGCTATTTCTTACTGATTCTCCAGAGTCATAACTCTTTAAATTAGAAACTCTAAGAATTCTGGAAATATTCGGGTTTAAGTCAATTATAATCACGGAATTACGGTGTTTTCAAGTTTTGAAACCATGAATCTCAAGGATTAATGGAAATTAAAAGGATTTGGACCACACTATTTATAGAATCCATAGGGTTCTTTGCTATTTCTTACTGATTCTC
This sequence comes from Rhopalosiphum nymphaeae, assembly GCA_036289425.1. Classification (NCBI taxonomy): domain Eukaryota; kingdom Metazoa; phylum Arthropoda; class Insecta; order Hemiptera; family Aphididae; genus Rhopalosiphum; species Rhopalosiphum nymphaeae. The sequence goes on along the minus strand of JAZAQC010000001.1, from coordinate 2,770,535 downwards.
CAGAGTCATAATTCTTTAAATTAGAAATTCTAAGAATTCTGGAAATATTAGGGTTTAAGTCAATAATTATCACGGAATTACGGTGTTTTCAAGTTTTGAAACCATGAATATCAAATATAAATGAAAATCTAGAGGATTTGGACAACGATATTTATAGAATCCAAAGGATTTTCTGCTATTTCTCACCGGTTCTCCAGAATCATAACTCTTTAATTTAGAAACTCAATGAATAATGGAAGTTAAAGGGTTTAAGTCAATAATAACTACGGAATTACGGGGTTTTCAAGTTTTGAAACCATGAATCTCAAGGATTAATGGAAATTAAAAGGATTTGGACCACACTATTTATAGAATCCATAGGGTTCTTTGCTATTTCTTACTGATTCTCCAGAGTCATAACTCTTTAAATTAGAAACTCTAAGAATTCTGGAAATTATAGGGTTTAAGTCAATAATTATCACGGAATTACGGTGTTTTCAAGTTTTGAAACCACGAATGTCAAAGATAAATGAAAATTTAGAGGATTTGGACCACGATATTTATAGAATCTGAAGAGTTCTTTGCTTTTTCTTACTGATTATCCAGAATCATTACCCTCTACACCAAGATATTCCACTATTCATGAAAACAGTGGTTATAAAACCATGAATCTTAAGGATAAATGAAAGTCAAGATGATTTGGACCACGATATTTATTGAATCTAAAGGATTTTCTGCTATTTCTCACCGATTCTCCAGAATTATAACTCTCTAAATTAGAAACTCTATGAATAATGGAAATTAAACGGTTTAAGTCAATAATAATCGCGGAATTATGGGGTTTTCAAGTTTTGAAACCATGAATGTCAAGGATAAATGGAAGTTTAGAGGATTTGGACCACGATATTTATAGAATACAATGGGTTCTTTGCTATTTCTCACTGATTCTCCAGAGTCATAACTCTTTAAATTAGAAACTCTAAGAATTCTAGAAATTATAGGGTTTAAATCAATAATTATCACGGAATTACGGTGTTTTCAAGTTTTGAAACCATGAATGTCAAAGATAAATGAAAATTTAAGGGATTTGGACCACGATATTTATAGAATCCAATAGGTTCTTTGCTATTTCTCACTGATTCTCCAGAATCATAACTCTTTAAATTAGAAACTCTAAGAATAATTAAAAAAAAAAGTTCTAGGACCATAACACTTTCGGAATTATGGAGTTTTGAAGTTTTGAAACCATGACTCTCAAGGATAATGAAATATAGAGGATTTGGACCATGATATTTTTAGATTTCTAAAAGTTCTTTGCTAGTCCTCACTGATTACATAGATATATTGCAATCTACAGTTAGAAACAATGAGAATAATAGAAAAGAAAGGGTTTAGTGCCATAATAATCTAGGAATTATGGGATTTTCATGTTTTGAGAACTTGAATGTCAATGTCTCTAAACGGTTCTTGGCCATTTCGAACTGATTGTCAATGGTTATTGTCTTCTCAATCAGAAACTCCACGATTAATGGAATTTTTGTATTTGTCAACCTCGATAATCACGGAATTTTGGGATATTTAAGTATTTGGATTATGGAATCTAACAGATTCTTTGCATATCCAACTAATAATCCAGAATCATTAATCTTTACACCAAGATATTCCATGATTCACGAAAACAGTGGTTATAAAAACATGAATCTCAAGGATAAATGGAAATTAAAAGGATTTGGACCACGATATTTATAGAATCCAAAGGGTTCTTTGCTTTTTCTCACTGATTATCTAGAATTTTTGCTATATACAGTTAGAAACACTGAGAATTATGGAAAATAAAGGTAGTTGGACAATATTCATAACGGAATTATGTGATATTAAAGTTTTGAAACCATGAATCTCAAGGATTAATGGAAATTAAGAGGATTTGGACCACACTATTTATAGTATCCATAGGGTTCTTTGCTATTTCTCACCGGTTCTTCAGAATCATAACTCTATAATTTAGAAACTCAATGAATAATGGAAGTTAAAGAGTTTAAGTCAATAATAACTACGGAATTACGGGGTTTTCAAGTTTTGAAACCATGAATGTCAAGGATAAATGGAAATTTAGAGGATTTAGACCACGATTTTTATAGAATCCCAAGGATTTTCTGCTATTTCTCACTGATTCTCCAGAGTCATAACTCTTTAAATTAGAAACTCTAAGAATTCTGGAAATTATAGGGTTTAAGTCAATAATTATCACGGAATTACGGTGTTTTCAAGTTTTGAAACCACGAATGTAAAAGATAAATGAAAATTTAGAGGATTTGGATCACGATATTTATAGAATCTGAAGAGTTCTTTGCTTTTTCTTACTGATTATCCAGAATCATTACCCTCTACACCAAGATATTCCACTATTCATGAAAACAGTGGTTATAAAACCATGAATCTTAAGGATAAATGAAAGTCAAGATGATTTGGACCACGATATTTATAGAATCCATAGGGTTCTTTGCTATTTCTCACTGATTCTCCGGAATCATAACTCTCTAAATTAGAAACTCTATGAATAATGGAAATTAAACGGTTTAAGTCAATAATTATCACGGAATTACGGTGTTTTCAAGTTTTGAAACCATGAATGTCAAAGATAAATGAAAAATTAAGGGATTTGGACCACGATATTTATAGAATCCAATAGGTTCTTTGCTATTTCTCACTGATTCTCCGGAATCATAACTCTTTAAATTAGAAACTCTAAGAATAATGAAAAATAAAAGTTCTAGGACCATAACACTTTCGGAATTATGGAGTTTTGAAGTTTTGAAACCATGACTCTCAAGGATAATGAAATATAGAGGATTTGGACCATGATATTTTTAGATTTCTAAAAGTTCTTTGCTATTTCTCACTGATTACCTAGAATTATTGCAATCTACAGTTAGAAACAATGAGAATAATAGAAAATAAAGGGTTTAGTGCCATAATAATCTAGGAATTATGGGATTTTCATGTTTTGAGAACTTGAATGTCAATGTCTCTAAACGGTTCTTGGCCATTTCGAACTGATTGTCAATGGTTATTGTCTTCTCAATCAGAAACTCCACGATTAATGGAATTTTTTGTATTTGTCAACCTCGATAATCACGGAATTTTGGGATATTTAAGTATTTGGATTATGGATTCCAACAGATTCTTTGCATATCCAACTAATTATCCAGAATCATTAATCTCTACACCAAGATATTCCATGATTCACGAAAACAGTGGTTTTAAAAACATGAATCTCAAGGATAAATGGAAATTAAAAGGATTTGGACCACGATATTTATAGAATCCATAGGATTCTTTGCTATTTCTTACTGATTCTCCAGAGTCATAACTCTTTAAATTAGAAACTCTAAGAATTCTGGAAATATTCGGGTTTAAGTCAATTATAATCACGGAATTACGGTGTTTTCAAGTTTTGAAACCATGAATCTCAAGGATTAATGGAAATTAAAAGGATTTGGACCACACTATTTATAGAATCCATAGGGTTCTTTGCTATTTCTTACTGATTCTCCAGAGTCATAATTCTTTAAATTAGAAATTCTAAGAATTCTGGAAATATTAGGGTTTAAGTCAATAATTATCACGGAATTACGGTGTTTTCAAGTTTTGAAACCATGAATATCAAATATAAATGAAAATCTAGAGGATTTGGACAACGATATTTATAGAATCCAAAGGATTTTCTGCTATTTCTCACCGGTTCTCCAGAATCATAACTCTTTAATTTAGAAACTCAATGAATAATGGAAGTTAAAGGGTTTAAGTCAATAATAACTACGGAATTACGGGGTTTTCAAGTTTTGAAACCATGAATCTCAAGGATTAATGGAAATTAAAAGGATTTGGACCACACTATTTATAGAATCCATAGGGTTCTTTGCTATTTCTCACTGATTCTCCAGAGTCATAACTCTTTAAATTAGAAACTCTAAGAATTCTAGAAATTATAGGGTTTAAATCAATAATTATCACGGAATTACGGTGTTTTCAAGTTTTGAAACCATGAATGTCAAAGATAAATGAAAATTTAAGGGATTTGGACCACGATATTTATAGAATCCAATAGGTTCTTTGCTATTTCTCACTGATTCTCCAGAATCATAACTCTTTAAATTAGAAACTCTAAGAATAATTAAAAAAAAAAGTTCTAGGACCATAACACTTTCGGAATTATGGAGTTTTGAAGTTTTGAAACCATGACTCTCAAGGATAATGAAATATAGAGGATTTGGACCATGATATTTTTAGATTTCTAAAAGTTCTTTGCTAGTCCTCACTGATTACATAGAATTATTGCAATCTACAGTTAGAAACAATGAGAATAATAGAAAAGAAAGGGTTTAGTGCCATAATAATCTAGGAATTATGGGATTTTCATGTTTTGAGAACTTGAATGTCAATGTCTCTAAACGGTTCTTGGCCATTTCGAACTGATTGTCAATGGTTATTGTCTTCTCAATCAGAAACTCCACGATTAATGGAATTTTTGTATTTGTCAACCTCGATAATCACGGAATTTTGGGATATTTAAGTATTTGGATTATGGAATCTAACAGATTCTTTGCATATCCAACTAATAATCCAGAATCATTAATCTTTACACCAAGATATTCCATGATTCACGAAAACAGTGGTTATAAAAACATGAATCTCAAGGATAAATGGAAATTAAAAGGATTTGGACCACGATATTTATAGAATCCAAAGGGTTCTTTGCTTTTTCTCACTGATTATCTAGAATTTTTGCTATATACAGTTAGAAACACTGAGAATTATGGAAAATAAAGGTAGTTGGACAATATTCATAACGGAATTATGTGATATTAAAGTTTTGAAACCATGAATCTCAAGGATTAATGGAAATTAAGAGGATTTGGACCACACTATTTATAGTATCCATAGGGTTCTTTGCTATTTCTCACCGGTTCTTCAGAATCATAACTCTATAATTTAGAAACTCAATGAATAATGGAAGTTAAAGAGTTTAAGTCAATAATAACTACGGAATTACGGGGTTTTCAAGTTTTGAAACCATGAATGTCAAGGATAAATGGAAATTTAGAGGATTTAGACCACGATTTTTATAGAATCCCAAGGATTTTCTGCTATTTCTCACTGATTCTCCAGAGTCATAACTCTTTAAATTAGAAACTCTAAGAATTCTGGAAATTATAGGGTTTAAGTCAATAATTATCACGGAATTACGGTGTTTTCAAGTTTTGAAACCACGAATGTAAAAGATAAATGAAAATTTAGAGGATTTGGATCACGATATTTATAGAATCTGAAGAGTTCTTTGCTTTTTCTTACTGATTATCCAGAATCATTACCCTCTACACCAAGATATTCCACTATTCATGAAAACAGTGGTTATAAAACCATGAATCTTAAGGATAAATGAAAGTCAAGATGATTTGGACCACGATATTTATAGAATCCATAGGGTTCTTTGCTATTTCTCACTGATTCTCCGGAATCATAACTCTCTAAATTAGAAACTCTATGAATAATGGAAATTAAACGGTTTAAGTCAATAATTATCACGGAATTACGGTGTTTTCAAGTTTTGAAACCATGAATGTCAAAGATAAATGAAAAATTAAGGGATTTGGACCACGATATTTATAGAATCCAATAGGTTCTTTGCTATTTCTCACTGATTCTCCGGAATCATAACTCTTTAAATTAGAAACTCTAAGAATAATGAAAAATAAAAGTTCTAGGACCATAACACTTTCGGAATTATGGAGTTTTGAAGTTTTGAAACCATGACTCTCAAGGATAATGAAATATAGAGGATTTGGACCATGATATTTTTAGATTTCTAAAAGTTCTTTGCTATTTCTCACTGATTACCTAGAATTATTGCAATCTACAGTTAGAAACAATGAGAATAATAGAAAATAAAGGGTTTAGTGCCATAATAATCTAGGAATTATGGGATTTTCATGTTTTGAGAACTTGAATGTCAATGTCTCTAAACGGTTCTTGGCCATTTCGAACTGATTGTCAATGGTTATTGTCTTCTCAATCAGAAACTCCACGATTAATGAAATTTTTTGTATTTGTCAACCTCGATAATCACGGAATTTTGGGATATTTAAGTATTTGGATTATGGATTCCAACAGATTCTTTGCATATCCAACTAATTATCCAGAATCATTAATCTCTACACCAAGATATTCCATGATTCACGAAAACAGTGGTTTTAAAAACATGAATCTCAAGGATAAATGGAAATTAAAAGGATTTGGACCACGATATTTATAGAATCCATAGGATTCTTTGCTATTTCTTACTGATTCTCCAGAGTCATAACTCTTTAAATTAGAAACTCTAAGAATTCTGGAAATATTCGGGTTTAAGTCAATTATAATCACGGAATTACGGTGTTTTCAAGTTTTGAAACCATGAATCTCAAGGATTAATGGAAATTAAAAGGATTTGGACCACACTATTTATAGAATCCATAGGGTTCTTTGCTATTTCTTACTGATTCTCCAGAGTCATAATTCTTTAAATTAGAAATTCTAAGAATTCTGGAAATATTAGGGTTTAAGTCAATAATTATCACGGAATTACGGTGTTTTCAAGTTTTGAAACCATGAATATCAAATATAAATGAAAATCTAGAGGATTTGGACAACGATATTTATAGAATCCAAAGGATTTTCTGCTATTTCTCACCGGTTCTCCAGAATCATAACTCTTTAATTTAGAAACTCAATGAATAATGGAAGTTAAAGGGTTTAAGTCAATAATAACTACGGAATTACGGGGTTTTCAAGTTTTGAAACCATGAATCTCAAGGATTAATGGAAATTAAAAGGATTTGGACCACACTATTTATAGAATCCATAGGGTTCTTTGCTATTTCTTACTGATTCTCCAGAGTCATAACTCTTTAAATTAGAAACTCTAAGAATTCTGGAAATTATAGGGTTTAAGTCAATAATTATCACGGAATTACGGTGTTTTCAAGTTTTGAAACCACGAATGTCAAAGATAAATGAAAATTTAGAGGATTTGGACCACGATATTTATAGAATCTGAAGAGTTCTTTGCTTTTTCTTACTGATTATCCAGAATCATTACCCTCTACACCAAGATATTCCACTATTCATGAAAACAGTGGTTATAAAACCATGAATCTTAAGGATAAATGAAAGTCAAGATGATTTGGACCACGATATTTATTGAATCTAAAGGATTTTCTGCTATTTCTCACCGATTCTCCAGAATTATAACTCTCTAAATTAGAAACTCTATGAATAATGGAAATTAAACGGTTTAAGTCAATAATAATCGCGGAATTATGGGGTTTTCAAGTTTTGAAACCATGAATGTCAAGGATAAATGGAAGTTTAGAGGATTTGGACCACGATATTTATAGAATACAATGGGTTCTTTGCTATTTCTCACTGATTCTCCAGAGTCATAACTCTTTAAATTAGAAACTCTAAGAATTCTAGAAATTATAGGGTTTAAATCAATAATTATCACGGAATTACGGTGTTTTCAAGTTTTGAAACCATGAATGTCAAAGATAAATGAAAATTTAAGGGATTTGGACCACGATATTTATAGAATCCAATAGGTTCTTTGCTATTTCTCACTGATTCTCCAGAATCATAACTCTTTAAATTAGAAACTCTAAGAATAATTAAAAAAAAAAGTTCTAGGACCATAACACTTTCGGAATTATGGAGTTTTGAAGTTTTGAAACCATGACTCTCAAGGATAATGAAATATAGAGGATTTGGACCATGATATTTTTAGATTTCTAAAAGTTCTTTGCTAGTCCTCACTGATTACATAGAATTATTGCAATCTACAGTTAGAAACAATGAGAATAATAGAAAAGAAAGGGTTTAGTGCCATAATAATCTAGGAATTATGGGATTTTCATGTTTTGAGAACTTGAATGTCAATGTCTCTAAACGGTTCTTGGCCATTTCGAACTGATTGTCAATGGTTATTGTCTTCTCAATCAGAAACTCCACGATTAATGGAATTTTTTGTTTTTGTCAACCTCGATAATCACGGAATTTTGGGATATTTAAGTATTTGGATTATGGATTCCAACAGATTCTTTGCATATCCAACTAATTATCCAGAATCATTAATCTCTACACCAAGATATTCCATGATTCACGAAAACAGTGGTTTTAAAAACATGAATCTCAAGGATAAATGGAAATTAAAAGGATTTGGACCACGATATTTATAGAATCCATAGGATTCTTTGCTATTTCTTACTGATTCTCCAAAGTCATAACTCTTTAAATTAGAAACTCTAAGAATTCTGGAAATATTCGGGTTTAAGTCAATTATAATCACGGAATTACGGTGTTTTCAAGTTTTGAAACCATGAATCTCAAGGATTAATGGAAATTAAAAGGATTTGGACCACACTATTTATAGAATCCATAGGGTTCATTGCTATTTCTTACTGATTCTCCAGAGTCATAATTCTTTAAATTAGAAATTCTAAGAATTCTGGAAATATTAGGGTTTAAGTCAATAATTATCACGGAATTACGGTGTTTTCAAGTTTTGAAACCATGAATATCAAATATAAATGAAAATCTAGAGGATTTGGACAACGATATTTATAGAATCCAAAGGATTTTCTGCTATTTCTCACCGGTTCTCCAGAATCATAACTCTTTAATTTAGAAACTCAATGAATAATGGAAGTTAAAGGGTTTAAGTCAATAATAACTACGGAATTACGGGGTTTTCAAGTTTTGAAACCATGAATCTCAAGGATTAATGGAAATTAAAAGGATTTGGACCACACTATTTATAGAATCCATAGGGTTCTTTGCTATTTCTTACTGATTCTCCAGAGTCATAACTCTTTAAATTAGAAACTCTAAGAATTCTGGAAATTATAGGGTTTAAGTCAATAATTATCACGGAATTACGGTGTTTTCAAGTTTTGAAACCACGAATGTCAAAGATAAATGAAAATTTAGAGGATTTGGACCACGATATTTATAGAATCTGAAGAGTTCTTTGCTTTTTCTTACTGATTATCCAGAATCATTACCCTCTACACCAAGATATTCCACTATTCATGAAAACAGTGGTTATAAAACCATGAATCTTAAGGATAAATGAAAGTCAAGATGATTTGGACCACGATATTTATTGAATCTAAAGGATTTTCTGCTATTTCTCACCGATTCTCCAGAATTATAACTCTCTAAATTAGAAACTCTATGAATAATGGAAATTAAACGGTTTAAGTCAATAATAATCGCGGAATTATGGGGTTTTCAAGTTTTGAAACCATGAATGTCAAGGATAAATGGAAGTTTAGAGGATTTGGACCATGATATTTATAGAATACAATGGGTTCTTTGCTATTTCTCACTGATTCTCCAGAGTCATAACTCTTTAAATTAGAAACTCTAAGAATTCTAGAAATTATAGGGTTTAAATCAATAATTATCACGGAATTACGGTGTTTTCAAGTTTTGAAACCATGAATGTCAAAGATAAATGAAAATTTAAGGGATTTGGACCACGATATTTATAGAATCCAATAGGTTCTTTGCTATTTCTCACTGATTCTCCAGAATCATAACTCTTTAAATTAGAAACTCTAAGAATAATTAAAAAAAAAAGTTCTAGGACCATAACACTTTCGGAATTATGGAGTTTTGAAGTTTTGAAACCATGACTCTCAAGGATAATGAAATATAGAGGATTTGGACCATGATATTTTTAGATTTCTAAAAGTTCTTTGCTAGTCCTCACTGATTACATAGAATTATTGCAATCTACAGTTAGAAACAATGAGAATAATAGAAAAGAAAGGGTTTAGTGCCATAATAATCTAGGAATTATGGGATTTTCATGTTTTGAGAACTTGAATGTCAATGTCTCTAAACGGTTCTTGGCCATTTCGAACTGATTGTCAATGGTTATTGTCTTCTCAATCAGAAACTCCACGATTAATGGAATTTTTGTATTTGTCAACCTCGATAATCAAGGAATTTTGGGATATTTAAGTATTTGGATTATGGAATCTAACAGATTCTTTGCATATCCAACTAATAATCCAGAATCATTAATCTTTACACCAAGATATTCCATGATTCACGAAAACAGTGGTTATAAAAACATGAATCTCAAGGATAAATGGAAATTAAAAGGATTTGGACCACGATATTTATAGAATCCAAAGGGTTCTTTGCTTTTTCTCACTGATTATCTAGAATTTTTGCTATATACAGTTAGAAACACTGAGAATTATGGAAAATAAAGGTAGTTGGACAATATTCATAACGGAATTATGTGATATTAAAGTTTTGAAACCATGAATCTCAAGGATTAATGGAAATTAAGAGGATTTGGACCACACTATTTATAGTATCCATAGGGTTCTTTGCTATTTCTTACTGATTCTCCAGAGTCATAATTCTTTAAATTAGAAATTCTAAGAATTCTGGAAATATTAGGGTTTAAGTCAATAATTATCACGGAATTACGGTGTTTTCAAGTTTTGAAACCACGAATGTCAAAGATAAATGAAAATTAAGAGGATTTGGAACACGATATTTATAGAATCTGAAGAGTTCTTTGCTTTTTCTTACTGATTATCCAGAATCATTACCCTCTACACCAAGATATTCCACTATTCATGAAAACAGTGGTTATAAAACCATGAATCTTAAGGATAAATGAAAGTCAAGATGATTTGGACCACGATATTTATTGAATCTAAAGGATTTTCTGCTATTTCTCACCGATTCTCCAGAATTATAACTCTCTAAATTAGAAACTCTATGAATAATGGAAATTAAACGGTTTAAGTCAATAATAATCGCGGAATTACGGGGTTTTCAAGTTTTGAAACCATGAATGTCAAGGATAAATGGAAGTTTAGAGGATTTGGACCACGATATTTATAGAATCCAATGGGTTCTTTGCTATTTCTCACTGATTCTCCAGAGTCATAACTCTTTAAATTAGAAACTCTAAGAATTCTGGAAATTATAGGGTTTAAATCAATAATTATCACGGAATTACGGTGTTTTCAAGTTTTGAAACCATGAATGTCAAAGATAAATGAAAATTTAAGGTATTTGGACCACGATATTTATAGAATCCAATAGGTTCTTTGCTATTTCTCACTGATTCTCCGGAATCATAACTCTGTAAATTATAAACTCTATGAATAATGAAAAATAAAAGTTCTAGGACCATAACACTTTCGGAATTATGGAGTTTTGAAGTTTTGAAACCATGACTCTCAAGGATAATGAAATATAGAGGATTTGGTCCATGATATTTTTAGATTTCTAAAAGTTCATTGCTATTTCTCACTGATTACCTAGAATTATTGCAATCTACAGTTAGAAACAATGAGAATAATAGAAAATAAAGGGTTTAGTGCCATAATAATCTAGGAATTATGGGATTTTCATGTTTTGAGAACTTGAATGTCAATGTCTCTAAACGGTTCTTGGCCATTTCGAACTGATTGTCAATGATTATTGTCTCCTCAATAAGAAATTCCACGATTAATGGAATTATTATATTTGTCAACCTCGATAATCTCGGAGATTTGGGATATTTAAATAATTGAATGATGGTTTTCACAGATTCCAAATGATTCTTTGCATTTCTAACTGATTATCTAGAATCATTACCCTCTACACCAAGATATTCCACTATTCGTGAAAACAGAGGCTATAAAATCATGAATCTCAAGGATAAATGGAAATTAATAGGATTTGGACCACGATTTTTATAGATTTTTAAAGTTTCTTTGCTAGTCTTTACTGATTATCTAGAATCATTGCTATCTACAGTTAGAAAAACTGAGAATAATGCAAATTATTTTTCTTAGGTCTATGATAATCTCGGATTAATGTTATTTTTAAGCTTTGGTCTATGAATTTCATAATCTCTAAAAGGATCATGACCAAACAAAACTCATTCCAATGAATATTGTCTTCGCAATAAGAAATTCGATGATTAATGGGATTAATATATTTGTCAACCTCGATAATCTCAGAATTTACTATTTTCCTATATAGCTGTGCATGACATGGGGAAATATGTTTATTTTTGTGTAGAGATACAAACGTGATGATTGTAAACCGTTTGGCATTCAGTTACGGTTTCACTGTCTTCGTTGAATTATGTTATTGTGAGTTTTAGTAAGTTTAAATACGGCATTATTGTGAGTTTTAATGATTTTGTGATTTTTTTTATGAGTACTATATTACTACATTAGGATACGTATAACGGCATATTTTTCACGATGAAATAATGTGTGTACAATTTTTGGAAGACCGAAAATTATTACCATCATTAAATGTAAATAATAATCGTTATACCAAAATTAGAAATAACCAAGAGTATGGTGGAATATTAAAGGAATGTGAGAGATCCATTAAAAAACGAAACTCGAAAAGTACTTTTAAAAATTACATTTCTTTTAAGTGTTCAAAAAAAAGTTTCCAAACTTATTGTTCAATTCGAAAACAAAATCAATGTTTTCGTACTTAGATCTAAGTAATAGATGTCACAGTAATTTATTATTAACCGAGATAATGGAATTAGTATCGAATTGGATTCATTTGGTACCAGTTCATCAAGTTGTAGAATTTACTGGCCAAAATAAAAATACAGTTGTCGATTGGTTTAATTTATATCGCAATGTGGCTATTTATAAATTTTACAAGTGATCAAAATTAGGTGGAAAAGATATGATAGTTCAAATCAATGAATCATTATTCAAAGGAAAACGCAAAAACAACCGTGGTCGTCTTCGATGTGGTGATATTAGAACAAATAAAGTAACTGAAAATAATCGTGATGATATAGAACATGGATGGCCAAACTGCGGCACGCGTGCCATTTGTGTCACATTTGTTGTTATGGAATTGCACACTAGTGTCAAATAAAATAATATATAATTTTTAAAAATAAGTATTATTAAATTAGATTATATTATCGCAGTGGAATTTTCCGATTATTATTCCGATACGAAAATTGTTACGGTACGAGTGTACTAGATTACTACAATAAAGTTAGTCGTATTAGAATCGCCGTGCCCGTACGTTAACGAGTAGTTTGTGCCATTGTGTGTGTGTGTGATCGTGAAATGGCATCTAATAAACCAGGAACTTCAGGTTTAGGTTTAAAACGAAGTTATAAAGATGATATTTCTTCGCAAATTTTTAATACAGAATGGATAGAAAAAATTTTATGTATAGAAGGGAAAAAATCTAGACTGACATGTTTAGTATGTAACTCTGTAATTGCAGTTACAAAACAATTTAATGTTCAACGGCACCATAATAATCACAATGATATTATTGAAAAATACCCCGAGGGTTCTGTAAAGAGGACAGAATATATTAAAAAGAAGACTAATTCATTATTAACTCAGCAATCAATTTTTACTAAACAATCAAATGAAAAAAAAAGATATGGTGTTAACGTCTTATGAAATCGCATTTTTGCTAGCCAAGTGTGGAAAACCAGAATTCTGATGGCAAAATCATTAAAAAAAATTTCGATATTTTTGCAAAAAATGCTAATGATTCAAAAAATTCTACGTACGTAAATGACATTTCTTTATCACGTAATAAACTTATGAGAAGAATTGACGAAATTTCCTCAGATATTTCAAAACAAATTTCGTGTAGTACCAATAATTCTAAATATTTTTCTCTTGCGCATGATGAAAGCTGTGATATTACGGACAATCCGCAATTATGTATATTTTTAAGCGATTAAAACAGTTTTTTGATGTTTTAAAAAATAATGTTTTTATCAACTCTGTTAATAATTTACATCACACTAACCTTTGTCTCCTCTTTGTGTATAGTGTGTATAGATAGTTTCGTTTAAATGGACCATGTTTAGTTAAGCTATCAGCTCATGGCGTGGAGCAATGGGTTACGCGTCGCTTCCGAAGAGGAGGTGTCCCTAGTTCATAATTCACAGAGCGATACAAAATTTTTGCATTTTATTTCCACTGTTTTGTAATCAGTATAATAATTTTGTATCATGAGACATAATAGAAGCCTCAGTCAATCAGCTGATCGATTTGTTTTCATTTTGCCGGGGGCGAGCATCATATGGAACATAATTATATTACAACGGGCAGCCAACCAGTGGTGAATATAGATTTACCTACCTGTCCTTTAGTATCGACGATAGTGATTGTATCTACATCCGTGGCCGTTATCACGGCAATTATAACCATCAGTTAGTAATTAATTAGGTTTCGTCAGATTGGGTTAGGTTATGTCACATCTCTTCTTTTAATTGCAGGTCGAACAAATTTGCTGCTCCTCGGGTTTTAATTCCGTATTTAGTTTTGACATGTTTCCATATACACTCGGTGGATAGTGATTGTGTGCCTGTTGTAGGATCGTCAAAAAACTAGAAATGATTGACGGTTTCATTATGATAACTTATATCTTTTAAGACACTGTATGCTCATCATTGATCTTAATAAATAACTGATCTTAGTTCTATTTCGTTTTGTATTGCATTGTTATTTGTTTTTATTAAAAAAAAAAAAAAAAATTATTAAAAATTATTCTTATAAATTTATTTAGGTATTTTGGCTGTATCTCGTATTCGTAAATCTCTTGTAACTCGAGGATCTACAATTTCAGTAACATACAGTCCATATTGAAATTGATTAATTCTGGAAACATCCTATTTGTCCAAAGATGTTCGTCCCTGTTGATGTTCCGTACATAAAGATTATTTCCCATGCTGAATAAAATAAAATACATTCTAACTTTTTTGTAATGTTTGGTTTGCTTTGAATTTGCCAATAACATTTATGATTTTTTTTTTGAGTTTAAGTCGACCCGTTTCTGTAAGCTCTAAACAAAAGCAACTTTTTATCAAAAGCTGTATCTTCTAAAGTTTTTTGTCCTACAGACGGCGTACACTTGACCTCTATTATTTTATCATCAACTAAACCATCGGGACTTGCGCCCAATAATTAATATTGTTCATCAAAAAAAAACCCATACGGTCTCACAGTTTTGTTATACTGATTTTCGAATTGTCGGATAATCACTTTTTCATTTTGTCGTCCGAATTTAATATGTTTTGAAATATTATTGTTACTATTCTTATACACCTTCGAGGATTGGGTACGGAAAAATGATAAGTCGGTTCACACGTGTTAAACTTTCATATGACATTCATTTATTTATTCACGACACTTATAAAAAAATCAAACTAGACTACTAGACACGTATGGTTCAGTAGTGCAGATACCACCGGTAGGGCAAAACTGACGAGACCGTGGGGGCGCCCTCGGCTAACGCCTGTGGTCGTCTCGTAGATCTGTCCATACCGGTTGTAGAACATTCGCGAGTATCGATACGCACTCCGCACGACAGCTCGCGAACATTCTAGACTATTAATAATTAATATCATTACGTATATTATAACTTTTTATTGGCGTTAAATTTAAAGTCCTCTTCATTTATATCTAGCCCAACAGCGTCTGGACCGTAATCAAAATCATGATTCACTGTACTTTTGTCACCTCTACTTAATTTAAATCTAATTTTTTTTTTTTTATATATTTTCAATTTAAAGTTGTCATTGCAATACGATTCGTTAAATTTTTTTAAAGACCTTTCCGGACTTTTTCCCGATAAATCGTACACGGGCCGTCTGTCCGGTCGACGTACATACTCGTCACACAAGCACACACGCACACGCACACACACACGCACACAACATACACACAATGCATACAAACATTAATACACACACACACACACATATATATATATATCATATATATTATACGACCGGTCGGGATACGGGCGACGGTCGGTTCACATTCGTTTCGATAAGGCCGATCACCAGAAAACCCGCAATTACATAAATAAATAAATATAAATTAACAATATAAATTCTACACTAGTTAATACTAAGTACTTTATCATCAATTATTAACAACCACGATTAATGTGTCTGAAAACGTGGTAAATTTATACGTGGCTTAATTATAAACGAATACATTTTTTTTTATATTTTGTTTTAAACTCGATGAAATCACGTTTAAAACAGTTGAAGAAATCATTTAGAAAAAAAACATTTTTAAGCGATTAAAACAGTTTTTTGATGTTTTAAAAAATAATGTTTTTATCAACTCTGTTAATAATTTACATCACACTAACCTTTGTCTCCTCTTTGTGTATAGTGTGTATAGATAGTTTCGTTTAAATGGACCATGTTTAGTTAAGCTATCAGCTCATGGCGTGGAGCAATGGGTTACGCGTCGCTTCCGAAGAGGAGGTGTCCCTAGTTCATAATTCACAGAGCGATACAAAATTTTTGCATTTTATTTCCACTGTTTTGTAATCAGTATAATAATTTTGTATCATGAGACATAATAGAAGCCTCAGTCAATCAGCTGATCGATTTGTTTTCATTTTGCCGGGGGCGAGCATCATATGGAACATAATTATATTACAACGGGCAGCCAACCAGTGGTGAATATAGATTTACCTACCTGTCCTTTAGTATCGACGATAGTGATTGTATCTACATCCGTGGCCGTTATCACGGCAATTATAACCATCAGTTAGTAATTAATTAGGTTTCGTCAGATTGGGTTAGGTTATGTCACATCTCTTCTTTTAATTGCAGGTCGAACAAATTTGCTGCTCCTCGGGTTTTAATTCCGTATTTAGTTTTGACATGTTTCCATATACACTCGGTGGATAGTGATTGTGTGCCTGTTGTAGGATCGTCAAAAAACTAGAAATGATTGACGGTTTCATTATGATAACTTATATCTTTTAAGACACTGTATGCTCATCATTGATCTTAATAAATAACTGATCTTAGTTCTATTTCGTTTTGTATTGCATTGTTATTTGTTTTTATTAAAAAAAAAAAAAAAAATTATTAAAAATTATTCTTATAAATTTATTTAGGTATTTTGGCTGTATCTCGTATTCGTAAATCTCTTGTAACTCGAGGATCTACAATTTCAGTAACACACAGTCCATATTGAAATTGATTAATTCTGGAAACATCCTATTTGTCCAAAGATGTTCGTCCCTGTTGATGTTCCGTACATAAAGATTATTTCCCATGCTGAATAAAATAAAATACATTCTAACTTTTTTGTAATGTTTGGTTTGCTTTGAATTTGCCAATAACATTTATGATTTTTTTTTTGAGTTTAAGTCGACCCGTTTCTGTAAGCTCTAAACAAAAGCAACTTTTTATCAAAAGCTGTATCTTCTAAAGTTTTTTGTCCTACAGACGGCGTACACTTGACCTCTATTATTTTATCATCAACTAAACCATCGGGACTTGCGCCCAATAATTAATATTGTTCATCAAAAAAAAACCCATACGGTCTCACAGTTTTGTTATACTGATTTTCGAATTGTCGGATAATCACTTTTTCATTTTGTCGTCCGAATTTAATATGTTTTGAAATATTATTGTTACTATTCTTATACACCTTCGAGGATTGGGTACGGAAAAATGATAAGTCGGTTCACACGTGTTAAACTTTCATATGACATTCATTTATTTATTCACGACACTTATAAAAAAATCAAACTAGACTACTAGACACGTATGGTTCAGTAGTGCAGATACCACCGGTAGGGCAAAACTGACGAGACCGTGGGGGCGCCCTCGGCTAACGCCTGTGGTCGTCTCGTAGATCTGTCCATACCGGTTGTAGAACATTCGCGAGTATCGATACGCACTCCGCACGATAGCTCGCGAACATTCTAGACTATTAATAATTAATATCATTACGTATATTATAACTTTTTATTGGCGTTAAATTTAAAGTCCTCTTCATTTATATCTAGCCCAACAGCGTCTGGACCGTAATCAAAATCATGATTCACTGTACTTTTGTCACCTCTACTTAATTTAAATCTAATTTTTTTTTTTTTATATATTTTCAATTTAAAGTTGTCATTGCAATACGATTCGTTAAATTTTTTTAAAGACCTTTCCGGACTTT